>OZ023249.1:16942997-19342997 GCA_964006365.1 Trididemnum miniatum | reverse complement strand
ATTTACTCAAACATTTGCCTTCAAAACCTTAGTGGGGTAAGTTTTGACGTCATCATGTGAAAATCTTCGTGATTTTGATCGTTTGATTTCGAAATTTCCCTTGAATATTCGAAACTAACTTTTCTATTTTCTGGAAGCTGTAAGAAAGTTCCGAAATTTTACTTCAATTCAGAAATCTTAAAGTTAATTCTAGTCGCTTAAATCGACTTATTCATAGAGACTGGGAAAAGAATGGCAGAACATTTTCCTTCCTTCTAATTTTTAAATATTTTAAACCAAGACTTCTTAGGTTTCTGTATTTTTTTTTGTATGAAATCTGTCGAACCTTTTTGTAATTAAAAAAAAAAACGCTATTTTTTCTCATGCAAAAGTATAACTGAAATTTGCAGAATTGTTATTATGAACTAAACACCGTCGAGTTCTTGGTTTAAAAAAGAACAACTCTGTTTTTGTAAAGTAACTAAATTTGAAGCATGTCCTTATGAAGTTATTTCACGTTTTTGTGCAGGGTTTACTTGGTGTTCCGTCCTTGACTGTCACTCGACCCTCATCAAGAAAACCGTCTCGCACTCTAGAAGTTGTGACTGAACGAATATTTGAGGTAGTTGCCGTCATAGGTTTTACATAGTATGCAGTTGCACTGCATATACTAAGCTAATCACGTTGAGCTTTTTTTGAAGCTATTGCATTACACAATTCATGAATTTCTTGAAAGGTGTGACAGTTGGTAGCGTGCAAATCACAAAAAGTAATTGAATACGATAAAGATGGTACGAAAATAAAGCTGCAGTAAAATATAAGATGGTACGAAAACTGGACGTTTCGACAACATAGATTCACCTGTCATCATCAGCAGTGTAAGCTAGGCAGTACAAATTAAATTCCTCATTTTCATCTTCGGTGTCGAAAATCATACAGCAGAAATAGGTAGACTTGTTTTGGAGATATCGTTTTTAAATTTTACAATTCTTTCTTAAATGCAATAACTATAAGTATAAGAAAGTTTTAAAAATAGTGGAAATCGGAGCTTTCAGCATCGGTCACGATAAACTTAGCGTAAAATATTTTGGTGGTGCAAGCAAATTTTGAAGCTTGTCAGTAAAGTTTAAACGTTATTAGTTGCATATTATGCTTGCACTCTTTAAAGACTTACCTTAGCAGTTTATAGTGTTGCATTGATTCTTTGAAACCTAATGTTAACATTTAAATGCAGCTACAACCGGAAACTCTGAACATACGCGCCTGATATCAAGATCTCTCTTGACAGTTCCACGCTAGTTCACTTGGCATGTGATCAAAACAAACGTGAAGCATTGAAAAAAATGCAATCGGTTGACGTTATGGTGACGACATCGCTATTGGTACAGCAGGTCTGGGGATCGATTCCCGGGTTGGTCGAAGTAGACACAAAGTCGCAAACAGCTTGCCACTGCTGCAATGCTTCTTCGAAGCTGGGCTAACCAGGCACTTCGCCGCCGAGATTGGCCCCGCCACTCGTTACACGCTTACGGCGTAGTATCGCTGGTAAATGAAGCTTTGGCTTTTTTTAATCGCTATGATTATTGTAGCGCTACCAAGACACATCGTATCAGCCAGGGTAGTATTTTTACGTCAGATAAATCTAGTTTTTGCATCAAGAGAAAATCGTGGATTTGTGTTTGATAGTTCATCGTGGGTCAATGCAAAAGACAACAGCTGTTTCTTTTTCGTTTCAGGTCAAGCAGGAAGGTGCTTTGAAATTTTCCAAGCAAAAATTAAAGATGGATATTAAAAACGACACTTTAACAGTGGTGAAGGCTGATGGTACCACCGACTTTGCTCATTCTAAAGGTAAACATGACTGTGGCACTGGAGAACTGATATTAGTGGTTCTCAACCTTTAATGGTTTGTGGCATCATTCTAGATACTTTTAACATCAGTGGCCCCATGGTTGAAAAGCCGTGACTTGGATCATTGTTACTATACTAGATGATTGTTGAAAATATTTAAACAGGTTCTGTCAGTGTGTCTTGCAATGCCAATAAGTTGTCACCGGTTATTTCTTGCAAAATTTAGATTGGTTGTCAATTTTCTAATAGCCTCTGTTTCAACCGTGTTAGCCCTCATCAGGAAAGCACTGATTGGTCTGAACTTGCGCACACCAAAATCAATTTAACCACTTTCCAGAATTTTTTTGCTTGTGGTACGTAACATTGTGCAATAAATCGTCAACCCTGCCTTGGTCTTCAACTCTAAAAAACTTCAAAAATCCAACAAAGGTACTTTCTTCATGTTTTGGGTCCAGTGTATTTTCATTGTCAAGCAAAATTCTTTGTACTTGGTGTAAAAACGCTGATTTACTGTACCGTGCCTTGTCTTGCAGCCGTATGTGTATTTCAGTGTTACAATTAATCAAGAATAACAAATCAAAGAACAAGCTGAGCATTGTGTTTGAGGGAGGAAAAAAGAAAGACTTCATATTTGAACAAAGTTCACACAGAGAAGCTTTTTGTCAACTCATGCAATACATCCGGAACAAACACAGCGATGCCACAGAACCGGATTGTGTTTCTGTATTTTGTGGATCTTGGAATATGGGTAAGATCACTGCTTTTTTTAAGGCTTTTTTTAAATCGAATTGGTCTCTCAAAATTGTCCAGCAATCTTTTAAAATCTGCAAATTTTTGTTGAAACAGCTGTTGACTGCAGTTTCATTCACAAATTTAAAAATGGGCGGTCTTTCAAAATTGCTTAATGGTTTCTCAAGCCAAACCTTGAAAAAACACTTGGTAAGATCACTGTTGTCTCTAAGATTTCAACCAGTGCAAATTTGCACAAACATAACTTGTTTCTTAAAGAAAACATAAGTGTTACTGTAAGCATTCTTGCCACGTGAATTACTAAAATAAGTACCAGCAACCACGTTTCTTCAAACGTAGCATAACATAATAGTTGTTTTTACCATTGTAAATTTCATATTTTTAGTCTTCTGTATTTGATTTTACTGTTTCCTCTGTTACGGTTTTTGTTAGTCGCTTTCGATGTGAATTTCCGTCAGGAAAGAGCGTTATGCTAATGTGTTATTATCATCATCATAAGTTGTAATAAAAGTTAGCCTGAAGTTTGGAAAAGATTAATTCAGTCTGTTCCAGTTTTTGCTTTGATTTAAGCTTCTGTAGTGCATTAGTTTTACATAAAAAATACACTTTCAGAACTACATAGAAAACACTTTCAGACTAATTTTGTCGAAAAAGCATCATGCGATTTGAGATTCTGTTTAAAATTTTAGTAAAATTTGGTAGAAATTTTTCATTTTTCTCCAGTTTTCGTTAAAAGAAGCAAAGGCTGAGATATAGAAATTTAACTTACTGTAGTTCCAACCATTTCGTAAAATTTTTTGGTCAAAATTTTGGGTGGAGGCGAATGCTTTTGTTGGTAAATTATTGGAATTAAATGGTTATACTTATTCAAACAACTTACCGATGTTGTAGAAGTTGTAGAACTTACCGATGTTGTGTATTTCCTCAGGGGGTGGGGGATAGGGTTGCCAAAGTTACGTTTGTGTATTAGTCTTTTATTTTTTGAAACTAAAAAGCTAGACTTATATTATTTAAGGGGTTGTCTTGCACTACTATGACGTCATCGTTTCACAGGTGACGCAATACCTCCCAATGACATCACATCTTGGTTTTTATGCACTGGATCAGGAAAATGCTTAGACCGTGGAATGCAGACTGTCCCACATGACATTTACGTGATTGGGACACAGGAGACAGGCATGCATGAAAGAGACTGGATGCACAAAGTCCTAGATACTATACAGGAGATTACTGGGGCCAGTTTTCATCTTGTGAGTATCTGGCGGATGCGCAGTTGTTCGATTCAGCTGAAACATAGAAACCACATTTGGTAGTTTCGTACGCATTTTGTGCGTACGAAAAGTTAGCTCCATTTAGTACAGATTTTAGAATGACGACTTGGCACGTTGATTTTTTCAGAACTCACAGTTTAGTGATGCTAGTTTTCGACCGAAAATGATGGTCACATTTTGGCGTACGATTTTCTACCTTCGGAAAGTGAAATGCTTTATGCTAAGCGCCACTGTGATCTCTTATCTATCTATCAGGGCGTTTTTACTGGTTATGCTTATTGCTGAGCGATAACCGGTATGGTTTGTTTTTTCTTGCATTTGTTGGTTTCTGGTTTGTGATGTTCATTTCGCCGTTTGCACATGGTAACCCGGCAGTATAATCTTTGACCTGGATATCACTTGTAACCCTTAGGTCAAGGATGGGCAACCACTGGCACGCGTGCCGAACTGGGCACGCGAGCTCGTATTTCTGGCACGCGAGCGAGGCTACGGAAACGACTCAACGGTAATGCCGCAGCAAAAAATCTCACTGATCAACATGCGGTCCCTTTATTTTATAGGACATCTGGGTACGTGAAGACCTTTTTTTTGCTCTTCACTCATATTTTTAGAAAAAAACACAAACTGTTAGTAGGCACGAGGAGAAATTTGACCATTGATAAGCCGATTTTGGCACCCAGACCGAAAAAAGTTGCCCACGCCTGCCCAAAGCTTATATCTTTAGAGCGTAATTACACAATGTTAAAATAGTGCATTATGTGGGACATTTGTCGCGCAAATTGTTTCAGCTTGATTTTTAATTTAGGTTGTTATGGATGCATTGTGGCATATAAGAATAATGGTGATCGTGAGAGAAGAACACAAGAATCGTATTAGTCATGTACAAACATCTACTGTGAAAACGGGTAAATATTATAATTAGTATTCTCGCAAAGTGGGCAAAAGTGAAAATTTAATTTTTTAAAGGTATTGCTAACGCTCTCGGGAACAAGGGTGCAGTTGCCGTGTCATTTCAATTTGGAGGAACTTCATTTTGTTTCATTAACGCTCACCTTACATCTGGTTCTGAAAAATGTGTCAGGTATGCGTTTGTTTTAGAGCTTGCGTTTTTGTCAAAAGCATTCGCAAAATAGTTGGAAGACATCGCTATCAGTGCGGGAGGTTTTGGATTTGATTCCCAAGCCGGTCAAATTGACACAGTGTTGCCTACGGCTCAAGACGCTGCGACGTTTCTTCGGAGCTGTGTTGCTCAGCCGCTAAGCAACGGAGGTGGACCCGCCACTGGTTCACGCTTTAGCGTAACATTGCGAGTATGATGAAGATTTGATTTTAATTTTTCAGATGTTTTACGCCGAGATTTACCCGTAGACTGAGTCGCTAAGAATGCTCTTCAAAAGACAAACGTCTGGGTAAGGCGGCGATTATTGTGGTCTCACCGTTTTTGGAGAATGGGCATGCAGCTTTCTAGCCAGAGGCTGCTCTTTCTGCTGCAGACTAAAATTTGTTTATTTTAAGTCTCTTTTCCATTTTTGTATTGCCAGTGTTTGCCAGTAAGAATTATGGGTTATTATCACCAATGACGTGCGTTTACTGGTTTTTGCGATATTATGAAGTCTTATGTTCTGCCATACCGGCCGCTTCGACGTAGTGGTTTAAGATATCGCTAGTGGCGCAGGAGCTCTTGGGTTCGATTCCTGGGCCGGCTAAATCAAACACCGCCTGCAACAGCTTGCCTTCCCTGCCACGTTTTTGTGTTGCGCGGACGCTATTCTGTAAAAAACCAGTAAACGCATGTCATTGGTGATGATAATCACCCATACTTCTTACTGGCGAACACTGGCGATACAAAAATGGAAAAAAGACTTAAAATAAACAAATTTTAGTCTACAGCAGTAAGAGCAGCCTCTGGCTAGAAAGCTGCATGCTCACTCTCCGAAAACGGTGAGACCACAATAATCGCCGCCTTACCCAAACGTTTGTCTTTTGAAGAGCATTCTTAGCGACTCAGTCTACGGGTAAATCTCGGCCTAAAACATCTGAAAAATTAAAATCAAATCTTCATCATACTCGCAATGGTACGCTAAAGCGTGTAACGAGTGACGGGCGATTATGTCGCGAGTATAATGAAGATTTGATTTTTTTGATGTTCAACCATTCTTATTTTCACACTGGCAGACGCAACCAGAATTACCACGATATTATACGCTCCCTCAACCTGGGTGAAGATAGGTTTCGAATTTTCGATCTCACCAACCGCTTCGATCATCTTTATTTTCTCGGAGACCTCAACTACAGGTAAGCTTTTGTAGCGTCTAAGTAGTATTTGTTTTAGTGGTATTTTGTTTATTTGCCTTCACATTAAAAAAATAACAAGAAAGAGCAAACACGAAATAGTGTAAATAAATTCAAAAGATTGTGCGAAGACTAGGAAGCATTGAACAACCGCAAGGTTTTCAAGTCAAATGATTCCTAACATGCGCAGACCAGCACCTGAAACAAATTTATAGTGTGGAATATGACAGCATGACTAGAGAGCATATAGGCGTTAAATTAATGATATACCGGTAATTTTTGTTAGTCTTTTTTCGGGTTCTATTGTTATCAAAGGGTTCATTGGTCTTAAGAAACTGTTATTTCAAAGGTGAAAAAAAATTTTTTGACTACGTTACTGGTCAAATGATAGATTTTTTCAAGAAAAATGGACGCATTGATAATAATTGAACGCGAATCTCTTGATTTTTTCTATCGACCCGTTGTACAATTGTGATTATCCTACCAGCTATTTTTCTGGTACCAAGGGTTCTTAATTATGGTCCATGAAGCGCCTAACGCCAGGGTTTTACCCGTTTTATGTTCATGACCTACTAGAATGATAAAATGTGGCTGTGGCCCATTTGCCATGCTAACGTCCGGTAGTGGCTGGGCCAGTTCTAGAGTTTTTTTGTAAAAAGCAGCTCGAAGACATTTTTGTATCGATTACACTTAATTACTTCTCCCCGTGTACATGCAGTCTAAGTTCCAACGTAAACTTTTGTTGTATTAATGTCGCTGCTATGGTGTCTCGGAAGCATATTTCGGAATGGTTCTACAGAAAAAGATAGGGCTCGATCGAAATGACTATAAATAGAAAAATTGCACTGATTTCGGCAACAGCGGTGTGGTGAATCGGTCAGTATGCTTGACTGCGATGCAAAGGGGTCGGGGTTCGATGCTGTTCTACGCTTTGATTTTATGCACTTTCTTATGTCTATTTCCGGATGGGGTAGAGTGGTGATAGAAGAAACAAAAAAATTTCTGTAGTACCAAATGGAAATATGCGTAC
Source organism: Trididemnum miniatum (assembly GCA_964006365.1). Taxonomy (NCBI): domain Eukaryota; kingdom Metazoa; phylum Chordata; class Ascidiacea; order Aplousobranchia; family Didemnidae; genus Trididemnum; species Trididemnum miniatum. The sequence goes on along the minus strand of OZ023249.1, from coordinate 19,335,824 downwards.
CGGAATGTCAAAGCAAAGAGTTGGGAATCCTGTGGCACATTAACTTTGAAATAGCACAAAGTGAGCGTCGAAGGGAATGCTGATGTTGTTTTCTAACCAAACTCGGTGTCCACTGAAAACAGCACCATGGCTCATAGATTGAAAACTTTCACTTTAAGCTGAGGGTTCTTCTAGGGTTCGTCAACTTGAACATAAATGCAGTTTGAACATGCATTTTTACGACTATATGTAGTACTGGCTGTAATGAACCCCGCTGTCTCAAGAAAATTAAGAAATACTAGCCTAGTGGTTTGAAACTTTGCTTGGCAGTTGCAAGACTAGGTTTAGTACTAGGTTGAGTTCTGCTACAAACGAAAGAAATGGGAAAACAGTATAAATTAATAAATCGGATTGGACGCTTGCATACAGCGCCAAAAACAGCTTTTTGCAGTATCGCTTGGTTCAGCATTACAACTAAATGAGCACTTTCCAAATTCATTTTATGTGCGCAGGCTTGAAATGGAGGTACAAGAAATTCTATCTCATATTCAGAAAAGGGAATATTCAAATCTAAGCAAAGTTGACCAGCTTCGAAGAGAGAAAGATTCGAATAAAGTCTTCAACGGGTTTCGTAAGCACGTTTGTTGAATTAGGGCTTTGTTACCCGATTTGGGTCTTTGAAAATATGTATGGGATTGTTACAATTAGATTTTGTTTTGGAAACAAGCATTTTCATTTATTTCGGAGCTGTACTAGTTTATTTTGTGTTCTTGTTAATTTTGGCCCGTACTGGTTTATTTTGGGTTCTTACATGTTTATACTGGGCACTTTAGATTTTTGTTCAAAAAATTTCGATGTGGTTGCTTGATACCCAGCTGAAGTTGTTGAACAAAATCGTTATAGACAAAATTTGAAGATGCAATTTTTGCTACACTTTATCTACAAAGAACCACTTAGGTATTAAGCAACAAAAAATGTTTTTAAGTGGTTTCAGGTTTAAATTAAGGCTACCTTTTTGATTGGATGATATTACTTCTCACAACTCTTGGGGACATTTGTCCAAAAATAATTATTATTGTCATCTGTGGGCCAAAGACTTTCATTTCAGTACTATTGAATCAATATTGATTGAGCCAATGCATTGTTGGCTGTAGTGTTGATTTTAGATTTCGAATTAACTTTGCCATCGCCTTTGTTTACTTTAATTTATTTTCGCTTTGATTACGAACATGAAATTCTCCAGCAGTGTACAAATACAAAAATGTGTACATTGATGTGGCCGGTTGGCATAATGGTGAAACACCGCCAACGGTGTGAGAGTTATGGGTTCGATTACCGGCCCCGTCAAGGGACACAATGTCGCCACCGCTGCGACGTTTTTTCGGAGCTTTGTTGCCCAGGCGGTAAATCGCGTAGATGGTCCCCGTGACTCGTTACAAGGCTCGTAATACTGCAAGTATAATGATGATTTACCGTTATTACATTTTTGTTATTCGTTATTCTCACCAAGCAGCACTGTAGTTACAGATTTCTTAGCCAAGCGTCTGATGTGAAGCGAAATTGGATTATTCGGCGCTGATTTTTTTAGTTCGATTTTTTGGCGCTGAAAATTTTGACGCCAAAATTCTCCTGGTACAAGTTTTTGCGTCATGATGTTTTATTTATGTTTACAGAAGAAGAGGAGATTCTATTTCCTCCCACTTATCGGTACGAGCGAGGAAGCAGAGACTCTTACTCCCATCTCAAAGTGAAGAAAACCGGAGTCCGGATTAATGTGCCCTCGTGGTGCGACCGTGTTCTGTGGCGATCCTACCCAGAAACCTACAACGTTTGTCATGCCTACGGTAAAGCATTTTCGTGTGTTTAGTTTTAAAAAAAGTGTCGGTATTTTGAATTTTGAAATGCTTCAAAAAAATTGTTTTCAGTATCTCAAACGTCAAATTTCTTCCTTACTTACTTTCCTAGGCCTGCTTAGTGCTTATCCTTGGGAAATCGCGGGGGCGGCTGCTCGAGTTGGAGCCTCCAAGCATTTCGAACCTCCTCGACAAAGGTAGATGCTCTCGTGTAATGCTAAGGCCAGACCAGTTACGATGTTCAACGTAATCTCGCCATCTAGGCCTTCGACCAACCGATGTTGAACACAGCAGTTTTTGGCTGTTTTTTTTTTCGGGGACATTCGTGTCACATGTCCATATCAGCGTAGTAAACTTCTTTTTAATTATTATTATAATTGTGACGTTATCATTATTTCAGGATGCTCTGATGACATAATGACCAGTGATCATTCTCCACTTTTTTCAAATTTTCAAGTGGGAGTTCGAGGCCAGTATGTGTCTAAAGAAGGTAATTTTTGTGGGATGCTTCGTTTTTTGGTTTTAGTTACAAGTACAGGCATTGGTATACTACTAAGTCACTAATACTATAGATAACGTAACGCAGTGGTTCATCAGCCGCCCTCAGGTGTGAAACATTCATCTTCCAGGACCAATGATCTTGCCAGGATCACTCATCCCTTCGTATAAATATTTTCTTAAAGAATTTAACCTTTGTGGTACGCAATCCACTCGTGTGGCTACGTCACCATTCCAGTCAAAGCAGTGGTTTTGTATTTGTAAGTTTGTCTGCGCTCGCGAAGTCCAGATTGGTTGAGATAGACAAAATGCAACGCAGATCACAGAGAATAGCTGTAACGTTTTTTTTTTACAAAAATAGCCCAAATCAGGTACTGTAAGCTTAATGACATTCAAACGGTTTGAATTTTGTCCACGTTCGTCACGATCAATAAGTTCACCACCTTTGGACAATGCAATTTATTAAGATCGTCACGTTTCCACTAAGTTGGTGAAACCGTGGCGATCGTGGAAAACGTGGCCCTCGTGTGAACCTCGTATAGAAACATGCTTGGCAGTTACTTCACTGCATGTTCCGTACTCTGTTTCGATTTTTCTGATCTTATCAGCGAACGATGCAGACTGACCTATCTATTGATTTTTATTTTGCAAGAAGCATTTTCTGTTTGTGGTTCCTAAACACTACTTGTTGCTTTTCAGAAATTCGCCGATCGAACAATAAGTTCGTCCAATCAACCATAACATTTGAAAATGTGGAAGCCATTTTAAAGGCTCCTGGAAAAAGTTTATTCTATTTGCAATTCCATTCTCTATGTCTTACAAGTATGTTTAATGTAATGTAAATTGGTGAATTGCCCTTGGGGGGCCGGTAGTGATGTAGTTAGGTTGCCGGTGACTTAGTTGCGGGTTAGAAGTTGAAACTTTACTGGGCATTGTTGTGTATTGGCTGCTTGCCTGCAAATGGGAGTGTCTTTGCCCAGAAAAGAAATGAAGTTGAGAGGCTTAAGGTGACAATTGTAACAAAAAGTCCTCACAGTCTGGAATGAGTCTAGCCTGGATTGGCTGTGCACTGTGCTTAGCAAGGCTGACAAAACTTTTCTTGTATGTTTAATTTGATTTGTATTAATTTTTTAATTGCATTAAGATAACTGTAAAGTGAGCTTCTCCGAGTCAGCAGTCACCGGAACAAGCATGAAACACATCTGCTCCAGCCGTGAATCGAACCCGTCGCTATAGATCTGTATCCCACCCGCAGTACAGCTAGGCCACGTCGCTAAACATACAATTTTTCTATTCGAATCTGTAACGATTTTTCTCCAACATGCACGGAGTTAATCGGATTCGAGCACGGAGTTAACGGATTCAAACTTTTTAGGCAACGTCAAAAGCAAGCGGAATCAAAAATTGGACAATGCTGGACTTCCAATCAATCTTGTCCGCATGCAGTGGCCCAAAGAAGCGCTTCCGACATTGGAGCCGATTATATCCGATCGAGAGTTTCTAGTGGACCAACATTTACTGATTTGTTTGCGAAATGAAGACGACAATGAAGTGCTAGGTGGGAATTTAGGGTGAAAAGCGGCTGAAAAAAGCCAATTATAACAAGCAATGCTGGCCGTTTGGCGTAGTGGTAAAATAGAACACCCCTAGCGATGCAGTAGATTTGGGTTTGATTCCCGGACCGGTCAAATCAGATGCGGAGTCGCAAACGGCTCGCCACCGTTGCGACGTTTTTGCGGAGCTTTGTTGCCCAGGCGTCAAGCCGCTGAGATGGCCCCGTTACCCGCTTCAACGTAATAAGACGAGTTAAGTGAAGATTTGATTTTTTTTGCAAACCTTGTTTTCAGGAGAATGTGTCATTGCTCTGCGATCTATGATTGGATCGACAATTCAACCGTTTGAGGAGAGGTTATCCCGTAAAGGGGAGGACACGGGACAAATTAGGGGCCGCATGCTTGTGAAAGCCAGGTGGGTTTTTTTTCTGCTGCTAGGTGTCATTAGAGAGCTTATGCCCCTATTTTTAGGGACTCGGAAAACGCCCCAAAGGAGAAAACATACGATTTCATCCAAGTAAACAGAGATGACGAAGAAAAAAAGAAAATTAAAGAAATGGTAATAAGAATAGTTATAAATGCATTGTTTTATCAAGTAGCCAATGTCACTTAGTATCGCTGTTCTCTGTGGTAATAGGTATCGCTGTTCTCTGTGGTGATATATGACTATTACTTGGGCTACGAAAAGCGACGTCAACGACTAAAAAAACTACCAAAAAGTTTCTGATCCCTCAAATCAAAGTTTTCCAGACCTATGGCGAAACGTGTTGCTGTTAAAACGTTGATTAATCGTCCTGAAAAAATCAAACCTTCATTATACTGGCGGTATTACGCCGAAGCGTGTAACGCGTGACGAGGCTCATCCACGCTGCTTAGCGACTGGACAACACAGCTCCGAAGAAACATCGCGAAGGTGGCGGACCGTAGGCGACCTTGTGTTCTATTTGACCGTAGCGGGAATCGAACCCCAAAACCTTACGCGCTATTAGTTTAACCAACAACCAACCTGCCAGTTTAATTCATCTTAGAGCCAAGTAATTCGTTTCGAACGGAATGATGTATTAACTTACCATACAGGGCGTTGAAGTGGCCACATACTCCGGAATTGACGACATAGCCAATGCTGCTGCTGTTTCACCGAAACAAAGACCTATGATGCAGTAAGTCTGTTAAACTTCGTATTTATATCTGCTGTATTCAATCCTACTGTTTTCACTGTTAGTTTTTGTTACTTTTAAGCGCTTTTGATTTGAATTTCCTTCAGGAAAGGGCGCCCGCTATACAAATTTACGAAATACCAAAAAACTTAATAGCTCATTTATGTGCTTTGGTGTAATTGTAGGTTGTGAGTTTAAATCTCTTTCCACTGGGTTTCTCTCACTGCTTATTTTTCGGTAATATTTGCCTTGGATGAAAAATTGACGTTTCGACAGCTGAGGCAGCTGTTTTTGATAGCTTTTATTTGGAAAGTAGCAGCGGCAGTGGCTATGATAAAAACTTTAATATATAGTTTTTTGTTTTTTTATCGAATCAGATCAAAATTAGCATTAAAAGTTTATTGAAAACCGCAACAGCCTGTTTCACGCTTGACGCGATCGTCAGGAGGCATCTTATTCAAATAGAATCTGTTCAGGTTTTTAATAAAGTTTTAATGCTAATTTCGTCATCTCAGTGGTTGAGATATTGCTATCGATGCGGAAGGTCTGGGGTTCAAATCCCGGGTCGGTCAAAATGGACACAGTGTCGCCAACGACTCGCCACCGCTGCGACGTTTCTTCGGAGCTGTGTTGCTCAGGCGTTAAGCTGCGGAGATGGGCCTCGCAACTCGTTGCACGCTTCGGCGTAATACCGAGAGTATAATGAAGAATGGATTTGAGTTTTTTTCTGATATTGCTCTGACTTCGTCATTGAGTTCTCTTTGCTGAAGAAGTGCAAATCGCCCGATAAATAGATGTTTTTTATGCTTTTAGAACGCCCGCACGAACTTCTCCTTTCGCAAGCAATGCAGCTCGCAAGATTTCCACCGAGGTTGGGGTCTACGGTGAAGAAACAGGAACAGGTAAAGCTCTAACTAGCAGCCACTGTATCTATGCAATCTGTTATGCAGTGGAAAATATAATTTTGTTTGAGTTTTCAAAACTCACAGTGTTAGCGAACCAGTGTGGTCAAAATTTTTCGATATTAATGTAAATTGAGACGCAAAAGGAATTTTTTTCTACCTCTATAGATACTGTTACTAGATCATATCAGGTTGGTCTCTGCGTGTTTATTGATGAGATTGGTAGGGTCCTAACCGTGTTACTTGTAAACAGTGGCAAATCGAAACATATCTTCAATATTTCAATGCTTTGAAGTTGGCAGTGCGGAAACAGAAATTTAACTGAACCATTACGTGATTGGGTTAGGCCTATGCTTCACAAAAATTGTTTTAAATGATGTACCCGTTGGACTCAAGTCTACCAGAATCAGAGAAAACTTTGTTGGCAATCATTTTTTAGTGCCAGAAGCCGAGTATGCTGACCCTGACTTAGTCGTGAAACAGACTGGAACCTCTTCACCTCAATATGCTTCAAACAGGCAAGTAATTGCTATCACAAAAAAAAGCTGTGATTTTGACGTTTATGCTTCTTGTACACGACCTGGCGGTGCGCTACGCAGGTTACAGATCTTACGTAACGGGTTCGATTCACGGCTGGGGCCGATCTCATTTGACATAAATATCGTGTGTCTGCTGACTCGAAAACTGCAAGCTCACTTCGCATTCTTCCTCAATTATTGTTGAATTTTCTGTTTGATATAACTTGAAAAATAACTCTTTTGCCTTTGTGCACAGATCCTCAGCAGAAGTTACAGCACTAGTCCAAAATCGAAATCTTAAAGTTGATTTGGAGAATGCATTAAAGTCTTCTGTGGGTATGTATAAATTTTACAGTTATTGGTAGGTGATTCAAGTCGCAATTTCAGTTTTTAGTGCTGAGTTAGTATTCAATATGTCGATGTATCAGAGATACTTATTTCTTGCGTAGCGCCCGGATGGCTCAATTATACGAACGTGGAGTCGCAATTTCCGTAGCAATATTTGATTTTCGTCGCTGTGCGCCATCCTAACCAGTATTTTTACCCCAGAAACGAAACTGTTTTTAAAGTTCGATAAAAAAAGTTGCAAGGGGCAGCTCCATGTTTCGATTATTAGAAAAGTGTCATTAGTCTGGCTATGCTCAGCAATCCAGGCTAGACTCATTCCAGACTGTAAGGACCCTTTCTCACATCGTCTATGCTTATTGCTTAAACTCTTTATTGCTTTCCTCTTATTATCAGGCAGCCAGCCATAGATGCAGTAAAATCCAGTAAAAAAGCCAAGGACATTACCCATAGATCTGGGGTTCTAATCCCGGGTCAGTCATGTTGGACACAGTGTCGCCAACGGCTCGCCACCGCTGCGACGTTTCTTCGGAGCTGTGTTGCCCACGCGCTAAACCGCGAAGATGGTCCTGGCCACTTGATACATCTTCGGCGTAATACCGCGAGTGTAATGAAGATTTGACTCTGATTTTTATGTAATTTTGTATTCGCAGCTCGTCAGCAAAGTGGGAGTTCTGGCAGCCCAACCTTCGCTCATTCTACAGTGCCTCCATCTTTGACGAAGCAAGTAGGTTCCCCCAAAAAGCTCCCTCAAGCGACCCCCCGAGCTTGCCATTCAGGACCAGTGCCTCAGATCAGCGATGTCTTGGCTGAATTCTCGAAATTAGAAGTTGGAAATTTTTCTGTAAGTTGTCAATATTTTATTTACCGTGTGTGTCATGAGTGCAGGTACCTGACAACGCATTCTAAAATCAGTGACAAGCATGACTGGTTTGATTTACTGCTGGAGCCTATCGTAATTAATACAAGAACAAGTTTATTTTTGTAGCCATATCTATAATTGAATAAGCAAACCATTTGAATTAAATAGTTACAATGGCCTGGAAGCACTGAAGAACCATTGGGTTTTCAAGCGGAGGTGCCCCGTGCAGGTGGCTGCTGACTTAAAGAGCGCAAGCTCACTTTGCAATCTCGTAAAGCTTTGTTGAATTTCAAGTCTAAAGTCTATGGTTGAATTTGAATGTACACTTATTTGTTTTTATTGAACCGGCCGTTTTGCATAGTGGTTGGAGGCACTGCTGATGACGCGAGACCGCGTTACTTGTAAACGTCGGTCAAGTTAGATTTCCAACCCAATGGCTCGCCAGTCGCCACCTTTGCAATGTTTCTTCGGAGCTGTGTTGCCCGACCACTAAGCCGCGGAGATGGACCCCGCCACTCGTTACACGCTTCGGCGTAATATCGCACTAGATAATGAAGATTTGATGCGGTTGTAATATTGAACTCCAAGTGCTTTGTTATGCGTGAGTCGATAGCAATACTTTCCACGTGAATGCCCTGCTCGGGGATCGAACACTGATTTCGGATTAACAATATTAAAGCCCGTTGTTTTGCATTGCATGATCCATATTCGCAATGATCACGTTTTAAATGAATTGGGTTGTAGAATTACCACATGTCTTGCTTTTTGTAAGTTCAGATCCGAGTGGAATAGAGTGTCTGCCTATTTAGCTGCAGACTTAGGTTTGATTCCGAGTCTAGTCCAATAAACGAATGACTTTAAAATTAGTGCCGGTATTCGCAGCTTCCCTGCTTGACACTCAGCATTAAGCACAATGTGGAGAGCAAGCCGGCAAGTTTACTTGTTGAGGCATTGGAAAGGTTTTTATCGGGATTCCCCCATCTTGGTGTGGTAGACCGATGGCTGGCAACTCCTGAGCGAGCTCGTTAATAGCGGTTTGATCGCTTTCTCGTGATATAACTTGTGACTAATTTTAGGTATGTGACTAAACACAATAAAAGTACTATTTATATTTGAAATTATTTTTAGGATACTTCACCGAGCCCCTCCCCGGTTAACGTCCTTCGCAGCTCCTCACCCACAGCCGCCCAAGGCTCCCCAGGAAACCGTTCTTCTTATGATACACTTACTCTTGGCGATAAGGTAACAAAATATGAACGAACACCATAACTGGAAACGTTTTAGATTCTTTTTAGGACCTCTTGCCGGTGAGGGCAGTTGTTATAGACATCGTTATCGTCTTTGCTTCGGTCTTTGAAGGTCTTTGCTTCGATTCCCAGGCCGGTGAAGTCGTGCACAGTGTCGCCAACGGCTCGCCACTAAGCCAATTTACATGAGCGGGTTTGATTAAGCGGGTTACACGCTTCAGTTTAGGAGATTTTTTTAGTTAAGCAGCTATTCTTTCAACGTGCTTTTCAGCGGGTTGAACCTGCCCTGTTGCAAACGAGTAATTTCCAACTAGCAATGCTTTCTCAAGCAAAAGGACGTAAGATTTCGTGTGACGTAAGCGGGTTAGATTCGGCGGATTAACCCTTTTATACTATGCACGTAAATTGGCTTATTGCAATGTTTCTTCGTAGCTATGTTGCCCAGGCGCTAAGCTGTTGAGACGGCCCCCGCCACTCGTTACACGCTTGTATAGCGAAAATTTTATTTTTTTTATTTTGATTTTTAGGGCCACAGTTTTGGCGTTACCCCTTCACGAACCCCGGTGGTTCTCCCCGCAAGACGGAGAAAAGACTGTAAGATATTTTAGTTTTTTAGTCAAAGCAAATTGAATGGTCGAGCCGCAAATTTCTCAATACTGCTAGCATTTTTGTAGTTATAGGGTTAATTTTTTTATCAGTTTCTTTAGGTGAAAAGGTCAAGATATGCTCATTGATAAAATATTTTATTAAAATTTAAAAGTTAATTTATAAGGTTGATAGAAAAGCATATCATACAATTATTGATAGAGTATTATCGCATATTTGTTACTTAAAACTGTTTATCAACTTTCTTTGTGACGTAGTTGATTTAAAAAGTTAAGCAAACAATTTGACGTTTTTCAATTCAATTTAAAATTATCATACTTCACGCTTACAACCTTGACTATGTTACCATTGATTAACCAACTGGCAACTGCTAGGGCATTTTTTTGTTATTTTTTTGCGATGCGACCTTTATTCTATTTTGTATCTATTAATTCGTTTATGACCGGCCGTTAGCTCAGTTGCAAAGCGCACGCTATCGGTGCGGGAGCCGGAGGTCTGGGGTTCGATTCCCGGGCCGGTCAAATCGACACAGTGTCGCCAACGACTCGCCACCGTTGCGACGTTTCTTCGGAGCTGTGTAGCCCAGGCGCTAAGCCGCGGAGATGGGCCCCGCAACTCGTTACACGCTTCGGCGTAATTCCGGCGAGTATAATGAAGATTTGATCTTTTTTTTAATTCGTTTATTCTATTTTTGTGACATAGCAAGAGGAATTCCGACGACGGTAGAAGAATTTTTGTCAATGATTGATTTACCACAATATAACTCTGCCTTGCAAGACAATGGATGGGACAGTGTAGAATTTCTGGGGTAATTCATATTTGAGTTAATTCCTTGTAACCGTCTGATTGGCGCAATGGTGCGACATTGCTAGTGATGCAAGAGATCTGGGGTTCGATTACCAGGATGGTCTAATCGATGCAGTGTCACCAACGGCTCGCCACCGCTGCGATGTTTCTTCGGAGCTGTGTTGCCCAGGCGCTAACCGCAGAGATGATCCTCGCCACTCGTTGCATGCTTCGGCGTAATACCGCGAGTGTAGTGAAGATTTGAATTTTGACAGCTCATTTGTAAATTTAGTTTTGTGATCGAATAATAATGGCAGGTTCGTGTTCAGCAGTTTTAACTTCAAGTATTGGTATCCGGTTTGAAATTCGAGATGCAATTTTGAAGTACCTTATGTTCTTACGCTTCAAGCAATCATCCTGTCCAGTGTCCACTGTCCCAGTTAAAATGGGTCAAAATAGGCAAAAGAACATCACAATTAAAATTTTGATGTCATATTCAAATTGTGATGCAGAAAGCCTTTCGGCTTTAGGCATTTTTCAACTGGACAGGATGACTGTCCGAAATTGCCATAAAACAAATTGATGTAAATTTTACATATTTTAGAGAGCTTACTGAAGACGATTTGGTCGATTCTGGTATCACCAATTCCGAACATTGCCGCATTATTCTTGAACGAATTAATGCTCTTCCGCTGTAGCAAGTCTTTATCTTGAATTAGCTGTATTTTTCTTTTACTGCAGTGGTTTTTGCTTCTTATGAGAGAAGTTTTTTGAACATTATCAGCCTTCTAATGTTAAATCTTAAAACTAGATGTTGCGACAATATAGATTCAGCTGCCATCGTCATCATCAGTGTAAGCAAGGCATTTTAAAGCTGCGAGTTGCCGAAATGCCCAGTTTTAAGATTTACTGTGAAATTGTTTTTTCTTCGTAAGCTATTATCGCCCCATATTTAGTTTTCAAAAATTACTGTCATTATTCAATTTTTCGCAACTTTTACGGGCTGTTTTGCTACCCCCTCTTTTGAGTAATCAAACTCTTATTTTCTGTAAAGTTTAGCTCTATTTAAATATTGCACCTCGATATTATGTAGCTGTTTACTAAGTGAAAAGGAATACATTTTTTGCAAAAAAAAAATTATTGATTATGTTTGTGCAATATCACTGTTTTAATGGCCTGGCAACTTATATTTTTCAATCACATCGCCTTAAAACCGTTCGTTCTTATACCAAACTCTTAATGACGGTCTTCTAACGTTTTTTCTAAAACTGTTTTTAATATTACGTCATCATTTGATAATAAGGTCATCTTAATATCATTACGTCATAATCATGAAAACGTCTGTGAATTAGTAGAATTTCTTCTATGTCTAGTTCAGTGCTTCTCAACTGGGGGTCCATGGACCCCTAGGGGTCCATGATGACCTGTTGAAGGGTCCACAGGATTTTTTATGAAGTAATACATTTGTTGCTTACTAGGGATAAATAATTTTTGATTAACCCTTTGAACTATACTTTTATTGCACACTTGCTCTCTCCGCTTTACACGGAGTGTCTATAGCATTCATATATTTTGGATCGGCAACATCACCAACGAGATTGGAAAGTTTGTAGTTAGTTACTGCAGTAGTTAGGCTTTTATAACTGTTTAGGTTAGATTAGTTTGAGGATAGGTGTTAGGCAATTGGTGTTAGCTAGGAATGTGTTTGTATTCATATTAGTTCAGTGAGGCTACTTTTCGCTTGCGCTGTTTTTAGTCTGCAGTCAGACTAATGTGTCCAGTTACTCTGAGGTAGCAAGATAGGCTACTTCTGATTTTGCCTGTGGTTTTCTTTTTGGTAAGTTTGGTTAGTTAGATTTGTGACGGTCTTTTACTTTGTTGTTCCAGCATACCACTATCAGTATCATAAAACTCTAATAATAGAAAATGTACTGATACCAGACCTTATCTGGTACCGGACACACTTGGGCCTCTATTAGACAAAAATATTGGATTGTTAAGGGCAGTGCAGCTGTTCGGCATACATTAGGACAGTGTGTCTCTTGCAAGAAAAGAAATGCTAAGGTGGGTGAGTAATTGATGGCTGATCTTCCAGAATGTCGAAGTCAAATTCACAAGGATCCGTTTTCTCACGTTGGGGTGGATTACTGTGGCCCATTTCTTATTAAGCAAGGTAGGAGCATGGTCAAGCGTTATTGTTGCGTCTTCACTTGTCTTACTATTAGAGCTATTCACATCGAAGTCGCTCATACTCTTAGTACGGAGTCATTTATTGAAGCTCTCAGACGCTTAATTGCAAGACGAGGAAGGCCAGAGCAGACAAGCCGGTCATTACCTAACATTGAAAACCTTGTTGGCGAAAAGCGAATTCAAAAGTCTGCAAGCAGATCTAGTTAGTTAGTTGCATATTTGTCCTATAGCGAGAAAGCGATCAATGCGCTATACGAGCTCGCATAGAAGTTGCCGGCCATCTGTCTACCACACCAAGATGGGAGAATGCCGTTAAGTGCCTTTCCCAACGGCACAACAAGTAAACTTGCCGGCTTGTTCTCCACACTCACCCATTAATGCTGAGCGTCAAGCAGGGAAGCTGTGAATACCAATTTTGAAGTCATTGGTTTGACCCGACTCGGAATCAAACCCGAGTCTACAGCTCAAGAGACAGATCTACAGTAGCGTAGACCTAAACTGTGTTAAATAAAAGTGAGAACTGATTTTTACGCATGATTACGTTTTTGGACAACTAGGGGGTCCACAGAGTTATCTAAATAGACGTTGGGGTCCACGAACCACAACGAGTTGAGAAGCCCTGGTCTAGTTAAATGGTGTAGTGACATTTTGCTATAATTTATTTAATGACCGGCTTGTTTGCGTAGTGTAAAGACATCGGTAGCGGTGCGGGAGGTTTGGTATTCCTTTCCCGAGTCGTTTAAATGGAATGCAGCGTTGCTAACTGGTACAATGTTTTTTCGGAGCTGTGTTGTCCAGGCGCTAAGCCGCGGAGTTGCGCCTTGCCACTCGTTACACGCTTCAGTGTAATACCGCGAGTATGATGAAAAATTAATTTTTAGTTATTAAGTTCATTGTGTTATTTTTGAGGCAGAAAACTCCATGCAGTTAGAAAATGGGACTCCCGCGTGGCAGTTGGTTTACGTTTATTCTTGCCGTTAAAACTGCTTAGAATTATGCTTTTCAATAGAAAAATTGCTGTAGCTACAATATTTTGTTCACTGCTCTCAGCCAGTGTAATTATGTAACCGATTTTCATATACGCCTTAACAAACCTTGCACTATTAAGATGTCAAAATTATGAAGTGAATTTCTTTAATTTGGTGCTATGATTTTCAATCCTGATAAGCCTCTTTTCTTGTAACTACTTTCAGCTAGAGCACCTAGTGCTTAATTGTAATTTTAATCGGTAATTATGTAACCACAAGTAATGATGATAATTATATTTTTGTGATGTGACATTGGTAGTGTGGGTAGTGGCTTACACAATCTTTTGTGATTATAGAGATTTGAAGTTTGTGGTGTTTTGTACAGATATGGATCTTGAAACAATTCAATCAAATTTGTCTCATTTAATGTCGATCATGCAGCATGTAATTAGATTTTTTTAACATGTAGTTATTAACTAACTACCTTCATTTCACTGAATGTAATTCTATAGCCCAGCCCTATTTACAGTTTAAATTATATAAATAACAGTTCCGATAGCGGAGTGGTAGGAGCGTCTGCCTCTGGAGATTTAGACTCGGGTTTAATTCCGAGTGTGGCCCAACCAATGGCTTAAAAATTGGAATTCACAGTTTCCCTGTTTGACGCTCAGCGTTTGAAGGGACAGTGTGGCAAACAAGCTGACAAGTTTACTTAATGCTCCGTTGAGAAAGGCACTTGGCTGGATCCTATGCGAGCTTGTTTGGCGCTTTGATCGCTTTCTCGTGATAGCAGGATAATTATGCAACGAAATACTAAAAAATTATCGTGCTGGTCTCTCGCTTCAAGGTTTGTTCAGTTAAATAAGACCAGGGATAGCTTGTTGCTACACTTCACTTTCAAATTGTAAATCAATTCGGATTCTAATGATTTCTTCGTTTCTGTTATGAAATTTATTTAGAATTTTATGTAAATTATTTAGTTTATTGCATGCAGTAACCTGATCTGGAGTAGAGAGTTTTTCTGGAAAGCTGTGCCAGCACTTTTTAGTTACAAGACATGTAACTGCTGTGGTGAATCCATGAATTTTTAGAGAGGAACTTATTTTGCAGTTTTTGTCGTAAAGCATCAAACTGCTATTGTAGGCCTATTTTTAAGTAGTCTTCAGGTAATGTAGGGAGTTTTGAGCTACTTAATCCACGTAATTCACTAATGAGTTGATCCACGGTTTTTGAAAGTTAGAAAGTGATTTTTGGCGCAAAATGCTTTTTAAATTTAATGTAGCAATAAAATATACTATATCGACATAATTTTTGCCGTTTTGTCTTCGTAAGAAGAGATCTTTTGTGTGAAAAGCAGTGGCTTTTTCAGTTGAAATCTTTATTTTTGTCGTTTTTTTGACCTATTGATTCTGTGTGATGCTTCAAATGTTAACATTTTTGATATCTTTTTTGCTTTTTTTTTGTCAACTGACATTTTTTGACTCTCATATATTTGTGTTTTGCTTTTTACGTGATTGTGCTATTATTGTCTTCATATTTGAAAATGTAGTAAAATATAACAGTTTTGTATTCGGCGTTTACGCAGATTTTAAATGAAATAAAAATCCCTCTGTAGTTTTTTTTTGGATTAGTCAAGTGTGTCAGGAAGGGTTTTTAGAAGATTTCTTAGGGGGCGGCGGGCAGGCTCATTGTACGTGGGGGGCAGGAAGTACTGGGACTCTTGGGAAAGGTCACCTTAACGCGACAACTCCCAGAGATAAAAGTCTTACGACGGGTCATCCTGGGATAAACACAGGTTGATGAAGTACGTTCAGCAGCGAGCGATTACAACGAAAACTGTATGCATGATGCAGGAATGAAAGCATTTTAGGAGGGCAAAAATGATTTTGGGGGCAATTCCTTTTGTTTCCTCCCTTGGCGGAAGCTTTGGAATCAAAAATGCTTATTTTCAGTTTCGTGCGTCCATTTTACAGTATCTCCCATGTATGAATATGTAGGCCTATAAGTAAAAATTGAGGGAGGTTGAACCATTAGTTCGCCCCTTCGGATCCGTTCCTTTTATTTACAGAAAGCTGTGTTTACGTGATAAACCTTTTTCTCCTCCAAACATAAAGATGATTTTCCAGCGCTTAAATGACGTTTTTAAGCTATTAAAAATGTAATAGAATTGTTAAGTTCAATGCGTTAATATAATGCAAAAACAAAAAAATGGCAAAACAACCTTGCTTACAGCAAAAATTTTGTACTTGTAGTTAGCAGCATGTTTATCGTCCTGTCACAAGAAAGCGATCAATGCGCTATACGAGCTGGCTTAGGAGTTGCCGGCCATCTGTTTTCCACTCCACGATGGGGGAATCCCGTTAAGTGCCTTTCCCAACAGCACAACAAGTAGGCTAAACTTGCCGGTTTGTTCTTCACACTGTCCCTTCAATGTTGAGCGTCAAGCAGTGAAGCTGTGAATACCAATTTTAAAGTCATTGGTTTGACCTGACTTGGAATCAAACCCAAGTCTACAGCTTCAGAGGCAGACGCTCTTCCCACTCGGCCATCTGAGCTGTTGAAACATATGCGCAAAAAGCACAGTCTTTCACAGCTATAATCATGTGCATTGTCTATGAAGGGGAATTTTTTTCACATAGGGGGTACAATCGCGTCGTTGGGGTCGCATCAAACATGCCCCTGACGTCGGGATTCGCTGCTACGGCAATCGCGACCTTGTTCCGCTCCGTCGCATTAATTGGATGAAAGTTGCTCCATTCCGCAAAATCCGTGGTTGTGTTATCGGGCAGATAAATCTGACGGTTCTAAAAGAAAAACAGTCATTAGTTAAAGAACCGTCAAATTCAAAAGAAAACTTTTTAACTAAACAATGTTTAATCAAAGATAGATGAGCCCTAATGACCAAAATAATTACACTTAAGTACCCAAAAGCTAAATTATTGAACTCTAATATGTTCTCCGCTGAAAATGAGACAAATAGCCCAGACCTGATTAAAAGATAGAATCTGTTTGAAAGTAGCAATTAAATATTTTGTCATGATCAAAAAAAATAAAAAAAACTTGACACTTTTCAAAATTAAAACAACACAAGGTCTCGTCAAAAACTAACGATTAAATAGCATCCATTCCATTCAACACAAACTAAGCTGGGCAACCGAATGAGACATCGGTCCGAAAATTCGAATTGAGAAAGCAGCATTGTTATTGATATTTAGATTATACGCAGATTCATTCAGAAGTTCTTGAAATTTTTTTGGGACTACAATAACTAAAGCATGTAAAATAGCTTAAGGAGGATGAATAAAGGATAAATAAGGAGGATAAATAAAGTCACAATAATTCCTAAAACTGGACATTGCGACAACATAGATTCAGCTGTCATCATCTGCAGGGTAAGCAAGGCTGTACAGAAAGACTTTTGCACTGCTTTGCTTACAATGCTGATGATGACACCTGAATCTATGTTGTCGAAACGTCCAGGTTGAATTATTGAAGTTTGTTTTTCAATTCGCCCCATCAAGAAATGCATTAATGGGTTTTGAACGCAGATTCACAGCTTTGGTGAGAATGAACTAGCAACTAAACCATCAACCTACATTATTTTAGGATTACATCAAAGGTTCTCCAATTAATTTCACCCCGAACCTTATTGAACTGATGAAACCAATCATGCCCCTTTTGTTTTTTGTGTATGATTTCGCATTCTCTATGTGTTTGCATACCCCCAGCAGCATTTGCTTGCACCCTCATTGGAAAGCATTGGCTCACATCAAGCAACGAGTACTCACAATGTATGAGGCTCCAGTCCAAGTTACAACTAAACTTTTTGCGTCTTTAGTAAAATCTCTGGCGTTTTTTTCGACGAAATCGTAAATGAAGTCATAAAGTCCTTTATTTCCAATGGAAACTAATCTGCCTTGATGAGTATGGCATGCGTTTTGAGCTTGTTCAAAATTCATCATGCTCTTGTGGCTGGTACCGTCGAGAAGAAAATAGCATTTATTCCTGTATATTTTTCCAGTACAATCTGAAAAAAAAAAAAAAAAATTAAAAACCTTGTCAGAGGTAGTGGGTAGCTAGTCCTTTAAGCACACATTTCCAGTTTAAGTGTGCCTAAAGCCCAAGGTCTTTTTGCATCATAATCAATTTTTTGATGTCATGGTTGAAAAAAAAAGATGATTATGACAAAAATTTGATTAGGCTATGATGTAGAAAGTGGACTTGTGGCTCACTTAAATTGGACATGTGGACAGGGTGATTGTGTTGGCCATTCTCAAATGACGGCCCATTATTACATCAATTATGAATGCAATCGAACGCTACCAGTGGTCATACAAAACAAACAACACAACTTCACTTAACCCTTTGTACTTCTTGCTTATGCTAAGCGCTTGGCAGGTAAGCTGCGTAAAGTTCTTAGTCTGACCAGACCGGGAATAAAACCCGAGTCTTACTACTATGCATGAATATTAAGTACGGCGAAACAACACAGAAAGTTACTAATTAGGTCCTTTGGTTTTGGTAACGTTATTATTGCTTGCTGAGTCAGTAAGGGTATTGGGTAACAGTGACTTTTAAAAAAGATTTCATGTAACAAAGCTTGGAGCTTGAGCTAAGAGAGCTTTTTAGCTCAGCTGTTAACATATTGCTATCGGAGCGGTAGGACTGGGGTTCGATTTCCGGGCAGGTCAAATCGCACGCAGTGTCGCCAACGGTTCGCCACCGTTGCGACATTTCTTCGGAGCTGTCCAGCCCAGTCGCTAAATGAGATGTGCCCCGCAACTCGTTACACGCTTCGGCGCAATACCGCGAGCGTCATAAAAGTTTACTTTTTTTTACCCCTCCACCACTAAAAGGAGTTTCCACAGTGGTCACTCAGAAAAAGCGGGGGCATCGTTAGATCTAGCCAGGCTTACCGCAAACAGCTGCTGTGATGATGAAAAAAGTCCCGTTTGGAAACGTAATTGAAGCCTTAAGATTTTCAGATTAAATTCAAAAGACTTTGAGATATTTAACTTAGTTCGTGCGGTAAAAAATTCGCGACTGGTTTAAAATCGAAACTTTCTAATCTAGAAATAGTGAGTTATTTACAAAAAATCTTCCTGTGTTGGCAATACCGTGTCACGAAATCCATTACAAAACGATTACATTCTCAATATTTTGAAGACAACGTCATTGCATTGGAGTTTTTGAATAAAAACGTGGCACATTAAGAACCACAAACACAAAACATCAAAAAAACCAAGCAAAATACCAAAGACAAAAATTTTAAATCGATCAACCAAGATCCCAGTCATCGATACAAAAATTTAAACAAAAGAGGCCAAACGAACTCTTACGTAAAATGTTTGTGATTTAGTGCTTAAAAAATGCCTTAATTGCCTTAAAAATTTTGCTCTTGCGTGATCATTATCAACATTAAGTCTCCTAGACTGCGAAATATATCGTAAATCTCTGGAACCCAACTTATTTCTAAATTGAAGTATTAGCTGAGAAAAAAAACTTGTTTTATTTCGAAAAGCTTGAGACAGAATCAGTGGCGTAACGAAAAGGGAGGAGAGGCTATGAACTACAAAAGCTATGAAAAGAGTTTGGTATATTTCAGTCACTCAGCTACCTTTGTTCGTTTTTACTGATAGGTAAAGTCAAAAGAGGAAGTATGGCACAATGCCCCTCTTCTCTAAATACGCTCGTGGCTAGAGTCAAGTAAAGAATGAGTAGTTTTGTGGGTGAGGAAGTATTAAGTACCAATGCATTAGTGAGTCTAGCTGAAAATTTAAGGAATACTGAGCCAGGGGGTAGGCTGCGAAAAATTTAAACGTGACCAGGGCCGCCGTATTTAGACAACGAGAGGCCCTGGTTTAACTCTCCTTAGTGATCGGCCTCGAAAAAAAGGTTTTCAATCGTTAAAAAGGGGGCAGTGTCTTGTACCCCCCTGGCCACACCCCCGGATTGCACCCTCTTGACTTTTTACGTTGAATTCACCAATGATAAATAATGCAGTTTTACATAAACTTTGTTACTCCTGATGAGTTGAAATGAGTAGAAACAAATCGCAGATGTACTATCTCGTTCATAAAGCAAAAATGAACTTCGTTTTTCGATTGATTTTATCGCCAATAGCCTAATCAAAAATCTTTCTACAAAACTGTCTGTCGGATGCGCTAATGTACTCTTATTTTGTAACGATTGTGGTAAACTACAAGATTTCCGGTGATTAAAGCTCAAAATTCCATGGTACTTAAAGGCGCAACCGCATGAAACAAGAAGTTATGAAATATGGATTAAGTTATATAAAAAAAATAAACAATTGGTTTGTTTGCAATTGAGATACTTTTATTGCTTATAATTAACGGAAATCTAGTAAATCATTAGATTTTGCAATGATCACACAATTTTATCTCACATTCATTTTTGATGTTTTTGTAAGTTTAGGGCTAAGTTTAAGGTCGTTTTTATAGTTTATTTACTTCATAAAACTGATATTTTTGAAATACTCAGAATTTTTCCAATTGCCACTCTTTGATATATTTTTGTTGATACAGTATCACACAAAAACTGAAACAGCAATAATATATTGTATACACAGTAATCCCAATCAAAAATAAACAAGATTGATTAAAATCATCAGCCACAACAAATAAAGATTGGGAATTCCCTATACAGCAAGTCTATTACACTGCCTTGAAGAAATTTTAACTACAATTGTCTTAATTATATAATTTTGTCACATAGCGTGAAGTAAAATCAAAAACGTAGTTAATAAATTGGGGGGGGGGGGGGGGGGCAAAGCCGGATTTAGACAATGAGAGGCCCACTTTTCATTCGCTCTAAGTAATCGATCTCTAAAAAAGATCTTCATTCATCAAAAGAAAGGGAAGCAGTTGCCTCACCCCCCTGGCTACGCCCTGAGTAGAAGGTTCATTTCCCCAAGCTTTTCGTCTCACCCTCTTCATGGGACTTCGTCAGAAAGAAGGATAAATGAGCCAAACTGCTTTGGAAGCAAAAAGATGGTTTTTGAATCGAACTAATTTCAAGGGTACGGTTAAGTTGAAGCAGTGGTTAAAGACAGCGTTATCGGTGCGGAAGGCTAGGGTTCGATTCCCTAGCTGGTCGAATGGGACGCTGGGCCGCTAACGGCTTGTCACCGCTGCGAAGTTTCTTTGTGGCTGTCTTGCCAGGCACTAAGCAGCGGAATTAGGGCACGGCGCTCGTTACACGCTTTGCGTAATACGGAGAATATCATAAAGATTCGATTTTTTTAAATTTCAAAAATGAACTAAACTAAATTTTGCGCAGAGCGGAAAGCAAAAAATCTTTTATGCATCAAATTTTGTTGGCTTCAACTGTCAATCCACTTCTTCAAAGCTTATATATTTTTTTGTTTGAGATTTGAAAAGAGAAAAGCGCGATAAATTTTAGACTTGAATTGCAGTAATTGCTTGATTGTGAGAGACAAAACCATAGCTGGAAGACGTTAGCTTTTGAATGCTGCTGTTTTGTTCCGTTTTTTATGTAGGACTGAGTGTATTTGGATGTTACCGGTCATGCAGCTATGCCATGTTTGAATCGACGAGCATGTCTCAACGTTAATCCATTTCGCTGCATGTTCTGTTTTCCATAATTTATGCTTTTGTGTTACTACGAACTTATTTTTTTTAGCGCGCGGAAATAAAATTTGAATTGAATTGAAGCGTTGACATTTTTAAAAGTACTCGTTAAAGTGAGGTAAAAGAGTGAAAGACTCCATTTGATTCTACTCTTCGCAACTGTTTTTGTCGTCTTATGGCAAAAATGTCGCTATTATTCAAGAATTTCAGCAAAACTTTTCAATTCGAACGCGTAGCGTCGCAAGGTTAGCGAGGGTTCGGAGACAAATTTGAAGTCGAGAAGAAGATTGTAATAGCTCAATTTAAAGGAGCGAGGAAATATGACGTTTTCAGCTCGATCGGCTTTGTCGAGATCACTCGGTAATACGGCCCCAGTATGGGGCGCCGTTTGGAAAAAGCTATTTGTTTTGTGATCCATGTTTTTTGAGCATTATTTAGACCATTATTTGCACAATGTATCTCAGTCGGACCAAAAAACACGTGCACAATAAATCGGACAAAATTGTTTTTGTTCAAACGGCGCGCCATGTGCCGTTTGGAAAAATATTTTTTTACAAATAGTTTTTTTTTATACGCAAAACAACGGCGCCCCATACCCTAGGCTCGTTTGTGTTCAACGATATTCTGGGAACCTTGTCATACGAGAGAATGTTGCGTCATTTGTCGGCGTTGAAAAAAAAGCAATTTGTCGTTCAGTGAAAAAAAGAACTCCGACTGCGCTGATATAACGAAGATCAAAGACGAGAAAATCCAAAAATTTTTGTAATTAACGCGTGTGCCAATGATATTGCAGGGTGTGCGCTGAACACTTTGAACCTCTGGAGAATACGCCCCTGGTCGTTACTTGCCTTTGCACGCAACGTAAATGTATCTGCGCAATCATCAGTAACTTTGGTTATAATTATAACTTAACTAATTTTTCGTTTTTTGTTAATATTTCAAAATTTTGTTCATCGCTACCGGCCGAAAGTTTTGGGTAATTAAAAGGGTACTTCCACGTTAATAGTTTGTGTTAACAGCAAACTATATTGAGTTTATTAACTGGAAAACCCTGCGAAATTTTAAATATTTAGTTTGATAAAGTTTATGAGATTCGAAGTGCTTTGGTTTTTTTATTAAAAATTTTTATTAATTAATAAGTTTACAAAATTATAAATGCTTGTCACGTCGACAAGCGACCAATTAAGGGAAAAATGTCAAGGGTGTAGCAACAGTATACGACGTTGCTCCTTAGATGACGTCATGTTTAGCCACAATGACAACATCAAAAAGTAAAAATTGAATAATTTCCCTTTTTCTGTGAAGGCAATTAACAAAATTCGTACAGGACGGCCTATTTTCTGACAGCAATATCACTTCAAGCAAAAATACTTATTAAAGCCAAGTACTCCCATATATTTGTACAACGACGCGACTATGCTTAGACTAAGAACTGTATTCTTTTAAAATTTGTTTGACAAAACCTTTTACCTAAAAGTGTTCGGTGTAAAAACATGTCACCAAAATTCAGTGCTTTTTTCCGTTTTTCTTTATTAAATTTCGATCATTATTATAGACTCTTTTTTTATTTTTTTGTATTTTTATCGTTTGTTTTGTTTATTGCTAATATTTGAATAAGTTTTGTGATTTTAAATGGATTTAAAGATGCTTAACAAGTTTGTTTTGGGTTGTTTTGCAGAGGTTATGCAGCCTACAGAAAATGTTAACTTCAAATTAATTGATGATGTGGGCATCTGGGTTCAATTCCCAGTTAGGTCATGCTAAGATTTTAAGGAGCCCGCAAACTCTTACTATTCCCAGTAATTCACACCCAATGTCACTGCAATTACATTCCCCCCTCAAAATCTTGCATCCGCTCTTGACGTCAGTTTGTAAAGTTTTACGCATTTTCGAAGCCACAATATATACGTTTTTTTTCTTTTGTTATATCTTTATGTGACACAAACCAACGAGATAAATAAATAGGTTCAACAAGCTTTGGAAAATGACGAATTTTGAGAAAAACATTGCTAATTGATGAGATTTTTTTTCAAGATTTGAAGCATATTACTGGGTAGTATGCAAATTAAATTATATAAGATGCAAAATGTACTTACTTGCTGCCGGCCTAGTTGTGGCTTCAGTGACTTGTTCTCTCTGCAATGACATCAAAGCACCTAGAAAAAAACAGCATTGGGTCAGTTGAGAGCTGCCAATATTGAATCTGAATCTTACGTAAGATTTTTCCTATTTAAAAAGTGTGAACGATGTGCCTTCTATAAAATTCTGTAATCTAAAAAGCGTGAACGAATGAAGCCACTTTTGAATTATTAAAAAATGTCTTCATTATGCTGGCGGTATTACGTTGAAGCGAATAACGAGTGGCTGAGCCAATCTCCCCTGCTTAGCGCCTGAGCAACAGAGCTTCGAAAAAACACAGAAGCGGTGGCGATCCGTTGTCAACGATGTGTCGATTAGACGGACCTGAGAATTGAACACCAAACCTACTGAGCAGACAGCGATGTTTTTAACCACATCGGCAACTTACTGGCCATTTTTTTATGGTACTTTTAAAAATTTTAAAACAGTTCAACTTGAAAATCAACGATATGTGAGGAAGACTGCAAAGTGAGCTTGCGTTTTTCGAGTCAAAAATCACCAGGTATATATCAAATGCAGTCGCCTCCAGCGGCGAAATGAACCCGTCACAAAAGGTCTAATACCACCGCTTGTACATGATATACGATCCTAAGGGTTTGCACATTATTTTTTAAAAGCTGCTGTACAAAACCGAATATATAATGTGAAATGCATGGAAACGTCAATTCTAGTTTTTTTGCTTTTTGGTTTTCACCAAAAATTGCTTCGAAAAAATTTTGATTTTGGAATTTTCATGTTTGTGAAATATTCAAGCAATTTGTAGACAAATATCCTAACAAATTGAAAATATTTAGGTTAAAAATTAATAACAAAATACTAATCATTGCAATACAAATACGTGTCTTTTGCCCACAGTTAAAAAAATCGAGAAAATATGGGAGAAAAGAGATACACAAATAAAAAAGCTGAGCCACCCCTGTTTTTTAAACGTTGAAACAAATTTTAGAATTAAAAAACTTGAATTTACGTGTTTGGCAGCAAAAACCGCTTTTGCTAAATGAACCCTTTGTCCTACTACGTGTAAAGTAAGGACAGCAGTGTACTTTGATAGTTGATAATAGTCACGGTAAAATTCAATGTTTAAGAAAATAACAGGAAATCTATAGAAAGACAATAGCAATTATACCCATGTTTGAGGTCAATATTGGACAAAATTATTTCAAATTTCATACATTCTGCGTAAGTAAGAGGATTTAAATTTTATCTAAAAATTCTCCTAAACTCAATCGCATTTAATTCAGAAAACACACTGAAATAACGGTAAATTGGCAAAAATTTTTTTTATCTTAACGGTTTTCTTTTCAATATAGCTACGAATATGGTAAGCATTTGTCGAAAAATAGTTGGTTAAAATTTTATTCACAAAAATCTGTTTGTCTTTTCGAACAATTGAAGAGCGTAATTGCCAGTTTTCATGATTTCGAAACTAATTACGCACGAGACACTTTGTAAGTTTCACATCATAGACCACAGACTTGCCCAGCCCTGTTTGCCATAATTTGAATACCTTCGTAAAATCATCACGTTTTAATATTCACAACTATATATTAATTAATTAATAACCAATATCAAGATTGAATAACAAATTAATACAACTTTGTGAAGTTTACCAGTAAAATTCCACACGAGCTAAACAGAATTAAACAAAATGTGCACATGAACCGTAGCCAATATAACAGGGGTGGGAAATGGCCCGGAAGATCGTTTTATGCGGCCCGCGGGCACTTACAGAAATATAAACCTTGTACCATACTGATAATGAGTGGAATATAGCACAATTGCGAGCGCGATAACTTTTTCTTTAAGCTATTCAATTGATTATGAGAGGTAAATAGGACATCTACGGTCGAGATGAATTTTGTATTCAGCCTTTCCAATCAGTGCGACCCTCGGGTTCTAAAGGTTTGTACCATGTGGTTTGTCGGGCGACACTTTCGCTCTCTCGTAATATATAATAAGTTTGCTGCATAAGACTGGAGTTGTTTAACCAGTTAACAGCTTATGCAGCAGTGCAGTTATACTACTTTGATTCATGAGAAAACTCTGAAACGTTTTTGCCTCGGTTGCTCCTCTTTTTTCTTGAACTGTCTTACAATTGTCAATGACGATACTGACTCCCCTATTTCCTATTGTTAATGATGAGACGCGCAACTAAACCCACTAACAGCTGAAGAACAGCCCGGCTTGCCTACCTTTTTACCAAATACAGACTCCATTCCACACTACCAGCATTTCCGGGCAAAGAAAATGACTAAACAATTTTTTATCCAATCAGCATCCACCAAGCTTCATTTTATGGACGTGAAATAAATAGTCAACATTTGTTGTTTATTTATTTTTCACTGTTTTGTGCGTAATTTTTTTTGACTGTTTATTTTTGAAAATTTACAACATAGATAGAAAATGATTGCACAAAAATAAAAAGACAAATATAAACAGTCAAAAATAAATAGACAAACTTTTTTGACTATTTATTATAAAGTGATTATTTAATAAATAAACAAAAAAGTTTGATTATTTATTTTTGTATATTTATGTTTGTTTATTTATCTTTGATCATTTGTTTAAAGTGATTATTTGTTTAAATAAACAAAAAATCGTCGCACAAATCAGTGTTTACAAACGGCGCCCCATAAAAGCCAAATATCCTGGCAATGCAAACATTTCGCAATGCAACCTGCCGGTTAGCTGAGTAAACCATGCGAGGTGTTGCAATTGGCCATGCCGTTAATGCAGCAAGCATTTCGGAGCTTCAGCAACAATTTTGTTTTTAATTCTTATGTAAATTTTTAGACCATAACTACTTTTTTGAAGGAAATATTAGGGGTCTAAATAAACCTGTGAGAATCTAACCAGAAAAAATCTATTTTCCCCCATAATTTTCTCTGACTTTTGCCACTTTTCAGTCTGAAAGACCTCAAAAAATTGTCATGACATTTTTACTTACTTCGTAGCAACGATATTCTCCGTTCTAATTTAATAATTTCATGAGCGCAAGGTAGTCGAACTTGCAAATGAGATCTTATTGCGTTGCAAACTCGGAAGCTGTGCGCCGGGTCGGTAGCACATTTGTTCACAGACGCGAACGAATTTGAAATGATAGAAGCGGTAATCGAAAAAAACAGAAATATAGTAAACGAAGACATTTTTTACTTGTGAAGGCCACAACGTTCAAGTTCAATCTTGATCTCGAATTGTGTCGATTCCGTTTCACACTCGGAGGTTTTATATGCGCGTGATAAAACTTTTTTTCGCCACATTTTTTTTTTATTTTTACTTTACCTTAGAGATGAGGCCAGATAAGAAAGAAGTATGTCGATTTAATGATTATAATACAGGGTGTTCATGAAGTCCTAATACAATTTCAAAAATTTTTTATGCAGTCAATTTTTAAAATATCCTAACTAGGTTGGTTTTCTTTTTAGTGCAGCTTAAAGTTTTTATTTAAAAATCAAATTTTTGCGTTTCAGATACCATGTTTGCGTGTTTTATACATGTGCAAGACTTTATGACCACTCTGCAGTACAAGTAACATTTTTGACTTGATTAGGCCCTATTGAAAATCTAAACCTGTCGCCTTTTGTGTATTTGTTAAAACCATGGTTAAACCCATTTCGCTGCGAATAAACGAAGTGACTTGGCGAATGGAACACTCACGGTGAATTTTTTTCCTCGCGAATGGAAATGGATCAAGCGTGGGTTTATAAGCGCCATTATTCCCTTCGTTACAACGACTTTCCAGTGGCGCAGTGACTAAGGGCGCAGCATGCGATAGAGAGCGCTACACTAATTTTGGGTTCGGTTCTCATCTCGACTTCGTTTCGCTTCTGTTAGGACGTTACGCTTCGGTGGATTCGGTTAGGTTATTCGGCTTCGGTTCATTCGGTTAGGATATTCGGCTTCGGTTCGGCAGGTAAGGTTTGAAAATAAGGTTCGGCAGGTGGCATTAATGTGATAGTGTGGTCGTAGCATAAGTACATAGGCTGCTGTATGCATGAATCTGCTTGTTCCATTCGCGAGGAAAAAAAAACACCGCGAGTGTTCCATTCGCCAAGTCACTTCGGCGAACAACACTAATTTTGTTCTTGTGCGGTTACACTAGTTCTATTTGCAAAATTTTAGACTTACCGAAAGCGCGGTCTGGCAGAAAGCCGAGTCAAAAAAAACACTTTTGGTTTCATTATCAGCAACCAGTTCCTGCGGTTAAATGTTTAGCACAGGGGTGGGGAATCTGCGGTCCGCTTAAGTTTTGAATATAGCCCGCGTCAGAACTTTAATTGTTAAGTGTACCACAAAATGGTGGAATATAAAACATTGAGATTTCTTAAAAACTGCATCACATTCAACTACATGCTATATTTGTAGCATACAAAACGCGCAAAAGTCTCTGATTTTACGGTAAAAAACAGCTCAGCATAATTGTTGTTCAATTTGCTACGAAATATTGAGCCTTTTTAAAGTGAAATTTAACGAATTGAATTTAACGAATGAATGAAAGTGAAATTTAACGAATTAATGAAAGTGCAGGTTTGTCTTATTGTGACATGAGTTTGTGCGGATGTGATGTTATCATGGGCGCCCGCAGGGGGGCAAGGGGGGCACTTGCCCCCCCTGGATTTTGAGTGAGAAATGCGCAGCCGCACAGTAGTTTTATTATATTTTATTTTAGTTATAATATGCGCAACAAAGTTTGATGCAAGCTAAAAGTGCCAAATTAATATACACACACAAGTAGGCGTCTGCAGAGGGGGCAATTCGGCACTTGCCCCTCTGATTTTGAATGAGAAGTGAACAATTTCTTTATAGCTTCAATGGGTTTTCTCTTGGTTGTAAAAATGCGCGACAAAATTCGTCGTCAAAGCTGAAGTAGCTAACCTAGAATAGGCTACCAGCATATTAATAAAAATATTTTCAAAAACTTATGGGTGAAATTAAATGATCTTTAAAAATCCAAGATAGGCTATATGCCCATGGTGAAAAAGCTTGGGCGGGGGAAGTTTTACTGTTAACGTTTTAAAAGCTTTAAAGAATGCTAAGGCTGAATTTTTTCAAGAACTAAACCCAAAGCCTCCTTCTCTTCACTTCATTTAATTTGTACAAGCTTACTTCGAATTATTTTTCGTTTTTTTTTTTTTTTGAACGCATTATCAACTGAGAAGTTAATTAAGAGGGCTGCAGTATGCACATCAACCGCATTGCCAGCAACTTTTTGATTCAAAGTAAGCTTGTTGCAAGAGAAGGAGGCGTTGATCTTACCCCTGGAAGAAAAATAACGTTAAGTATTTTTGTTAAGTTTTTAGACGGCTTACACAAAAGCCGATGAGTAGGTTACCGTCACAACTCACTACGACAAACATTATTATAATCACACAGTTACAAACCAAATTTTACTGTATCGTGTGTGAATTTTCAAATATCTTTATTAGCAGAATAGTAGACCTACAGTAGTAGTTTGGTTTCATGCTCACAAGTAATTCCTACAATAAATTATGCTGATATAAGCGCAATACACGCAGTAAATCTGGATATGAGCTATCACCAGAGGCGCGTGTTGGGGCGGGGGGCATTGGGCCATGGCTCCCCCTTTTTGACTCTGTCTTTTGATAAAAAAGAACAAAATTAATGGTTCCAAGGGACTGAAATATGCCACACTCTCTTGATGGTTTCTGTAGCTTGTGGCCATGGGCGGATTCAGAGGGTAGGATGAGAGATATGCGGCTATGCATCCTCCCACCAGCCATTTTCAAAAATGTTTTTGAAGCATACAATTTTTTCATAATTTCGAACCTCTTCGATAGCAATAGCCTTGCCTTGAGCACGCATAATGGAAAATGTGCGAGCAAAATGCATCATATTTGGCGAAGCACTCAGAATTCGGGTAAAAAAGTTTTCACAAAATTTGCCTGAAAATTATTCATAAAGCACTAAAATAGCCATTACACCACGTAAAATTTCTAAATTTTTTTGAAGGAGCATATCTCCGGACCCCCTAGAGTTGTTCTTGTTTCTCAATCAGCTTCTAATTAGTTTTGTCAAAAAAATACGCTTAAAATAAATGTAGAAATTATAGCCCACCTCTTTTAAAATTTCTCGCTACGCCCCTGGTCCTATGATACTGCTTTTTCATCTTATGGGGTTGATTAAAATTAAATCAAGCATATTGACTGACACCGTAAAACGTTAACTTTTATCAAAAATTTGCCCCACCCCCCTGCAAAAAATTCTGCGGGCGCCCATGGATGTCATAAGATAAACCTGCACAATGCCTCAAAAGTCTCAGTTAGTGTGATAACTAATAGCACCTTTTAGCTAGCAACTATAGATTAAGTTCAATATAGAGCTGTATACTCGCAAGCTTTTTTGATCAAATTCAAGTTTGCAATCCAGGTTAATGTTGACTTTTGCGAGTTCAAGTTCGAGTTTAAGTCTGTGTTAAGTTCAAGGATTTTTTATTGGGTTTAGGCTAGTTCAAGAAATTTTTGCCTAGTTTAGGATAAGTTCGAAACTTAATTAATTTTTTTCGAGATCAAATTCAAGTTCTAGTTCCGGGGTTTTTGTTTATCAAATCGGCAAAAGAGACTGAGTTCAGCTAGTTTGAGTTTGAGTTCGCCGCTCGGCTGGTTCAATAACAGTCAGAGCCAGTGCTGCCAAATGTTCAGAGATAAAACAATCTAGAATCTCATCAAAAATTATCTAAAATAATTTAAATTTGAAAAGTAATAATCCACATAATAATCTAAACATACCAAAGTAACATTTTCAATGAGTAAATAAAAATTGACGTCCAATATTACGCCAAAAGTCAAGTGAAAAGCAAAAAAAAAAAGTCTTCACGTCCACAGACGTCCAATTTTCCGCGCAAAATCTGGTGAAGACCATAAAAAACATCTTCACGTCCGCAGACTCCGATTTTCCGCGCAAAATCAGGTGAATAGAGCAAGCTGGAGCAAGAAAAAGAAAATAACGTCGCAGATGTCCAATTTTTTGCCCAAAATCAAGTGCAAAAAATACATCTAAATGAAATGCTAAAATAATCTAGAAAATAATGCAACATCTAAATGATTTTTTTTGCATCTAAATTGTACAAAAATAATCTAAATCTAGATTAAAATAATCCAAGATGGCAACACTGGTCAGGGCCGGCGCTAAGAGGAGGCCTGCCCCCCAATCGACTTGCTTGGCCTCCTAATTAACAAGCTTTCTTTTTTGAAAACAACGGCTTTTGTGCTTAACTTCA
The DNA here is from genome assembly GCA_964006365.1 of Trididemnum miniatum. Lineage (NCBI taxonomy): Eukaryota > Metazoa > Chordata > Ascidiacea > Aplousobranchia > Didemnidae > Trididemnum > Trididemnum miniatum. Next base: position 19,305,374 of record OZ023249.1, on the reverse strand, counting down.
AATTTTGGCCTCTCCCTGATAAACGCTTGGCCCCCCTAAGTCGACTGCTCTGGGGCCGGCTCTGATAACAGTTATGAGTTTACTAACACTGATGTACTGTAAGTATGAGGAGTTCTAGCCGAGGCAGTTGTGCAAGGCATAGAAAAACCAGTTTGCTGATAAAACGTTCAGCCCTTTAACCCTTTCCTTCAGAATTATTTTTCTTTCGCGAAAAAAGATTTATGTTTTGCGATTATTTCTTTTGATGGATTGTACAAAAAGACTACGCGATTTGATGACGGGTATGTGACGTCATAATTATAGAATAAAATGTTGTCCTGGGACAACATTATGACAGCTAGGTTCAAAATTGTTGCTTGCCAATGAGTGCGAATGGAAGTAAGACCTATACGTAACGCCTACACAAGTAGTTCAACACACAAAGAAAAGTACTCTGCTAGTCTCAAACGTTCATTTCTTTTATTTTACGTGAAAATGTGTAAAGCAATTTCGACCTTTTACCAAACACAGATGAATTCGGCATTTGCCGCATTTAACATGTGAACATGTGAATAACCCTTGGGGCAGAATCGGCAACGCTTTTGCTTTTCAGTGAACTCTGGAAAATGTCCAAGTCTGTCAAAGCGAACATCATCCACTGGCAAAGGATTCATCACTACGTTTCGTTTTTTTGTAGCGATGACTTCAGGCGTAGCACTTGTAGAAGGACGTCCTCGCTTCGGTGTGACAATTTCTTTGTTGGCAAGCAAGAGTGCTTCAGCTATGCTGCACTGAAAGTCCAACAAGTCCAGTTGTTTATTCTTAGGGATACTTTTTTGGTCACAGTAGCGACGGTACATCAACCAGCCATTGGTAATCGACACTCCAATGCAATAATACACAATGTGCATGTAATATTTGCATGATCTTAGTCGAACTCTGTACATTGCCAAGAGCATATCACACAAATCTACCCCGCCCATGTGTGCATTGTATTCTTCCACCATTGCAGGACACTCTATTTCGATTTTCTTATTTTCCTTAGCTGACCATCGATCAACTGTATTTCCCTGCTCTTCCCCAATAAATGTAGATGCTAGTTAAACCACACCATTGTCGTACCACCGAATGACAGTTATTCCACTATTTGCATCAACTCGCCAGTCCATTGATCCCCTTCCAAGCTGTTTTAGTTGCTTTTCACTTTTTAGCTGTTTGTTGGCTCCCAGCATCCGATTAGCACGAATAGTGGATACGCACCATATTCCTTTATCCTGTAAATGTCGAAGAAGTGGAATAGAAGAAAATAAATTGTCAAAGTACACTTTATGGCCAACTTTGGGTGGAAGTCCAGAAGTTAACCGCAAGACTGTGTGTCCCCATAACGCCCAGTTCGTCTGAAATTGGAGGTGTAGAACTTTTACCCGTATAAATTTCGAAATCATATACCATCCCACTCACTCCACATCGAGCCCAAACCTTAATTCCCCATTTGTTTGGTTTTTTCGGCAGATACTGGCGCATTCCCGATCTACATTTTGTTGGGATAATTTGCTCATCCACGGAGTGCTTTTCTTCTTGAGGAAGTTTTCGGCATTTGTTTAGCACAGAATTCAGAACTGGGCGAACTTTAAAAAGTTTGTCAAAATTTGGATTTTCTCTGGGCACCATTTTTGCATTATCGTTGCAGTGGAAAAATCTTTTCAGTTTTTCAAAACGAGTAACGCCCATTGCATCTGCTATTACAGGAATTCGTGTTTTTGGAGACCAGTACATTCGATAACGTGGCAGTTTTAAAATTCCCATCATAATGATTGCACCTAGAAATTGCTCTATTTCTTTAGGATTTGTGTTGATCGAGGCGCCAACTTTGGAGACTGAATAAATATTGGTTTGATCAGCCAAAAAGCTTATTAGTTCGTCATCAAAAAACATTTTGAAAAACTCAAGAGGGCTATGCTCTTCCAACGGTGGTGGAGGTAATAAATCCCCTTTGTACGAAGAATCAAATCGAGGAGCAGGTCTTGATCTCCAGCGAGCGTTAGTGACACGCCGAAGAGAAGACGAGACTTGAGGAGAAATGAAAGGGTTTTCCTCTTCATCTGAAGAACCGTCCGATTTTCTTTCCACTGTTGTTGCTGATGGACTTGAACGTTCTGCTACTGTCGGACTATGCTCGTCTTCACTTTCTACATCACTAGAAGAATCTGGAACTTCTATTCTGGTTCGGATTCTGGTACTAGTTATACCTTGCTCACCAAAACGTATTTTTTCCCGACTACTGCTTTCTCCGTAAAAGTTTACTGCTGATATCATAGTGCTTAAAAATTATTTTACTCTGCAAAATAGAAACATACAACGCAAACTGACTTTCATTTTCGGCAGAGTTTAGCTGACTACAAAGTACTAAGCTGCCTATGTAAATTGACTGTCAAAAATGGACCATTTGTGACTTTCTATTCATAGTATATCAATTAAAACCTTTGATAAGTCTCCTTACAAGTCCTGTTACGGTAGCTTGCTGCGACGAACTGCTCTAAATTTAAAAACTGTAGCAAATCGTTTATTTCATAACTGTGCCCATAAATTTTGTAGAAAGTTTGCCACGGTAACAGACTTCTGTACACCGAATTTCGCCAACTTGGGCGAGAATCGAAACCAGGATTCTTGCGTCAAAGTTGAAAATGGTAGCCATTACATCAACCAAGCGCTTTAATCATCGCAAGTAGGCCTACTTTGACATATCCGTATACATGCATTGCTCAAACGCTTATTGTTTTGCTTATTCAGATGGCAACATATTGATGCCCTTGTTTCATAATGTTGTTGCACAACAACGCTTGCAAAACAGGTTTTCCCTGGCACTACGTTATTTCCCCCCAGCTAATTTTCTGACAGACGCAATGTTCTTTGCTCCTTCCACACCAACATATTTTTTTGGACTAAAAATATTTGCGCTAGTAATCTAGAGCTTGCACTCATTCTGATGACTTCGCCATATTTAACTGTTCTTGCACAAATCATTCCTAACTCCTGCCAAGTAGGGAAATTTTTCAACTAACGTGGTTAGTGCTTTTGTTGGAGCTTTATAAACACCTGGAAAGTAATAGCTGATTGGCTAACCCAGGATCACATGACTAAAACGTGTGAAAACAAATGTTGTTGTGCAACAACAAAATGAATGATTCATTCATTTTTTTGTTGAAAACAAAATGAATAATTCATTCACCTTAAACGGACTGAACGTTTTATCAGCAAACTGGTTTTTCTATGCCTTGCACAACTGCGTTCAGTCCGTTTAAGGTGTTTTATGGTCACTGTTAGTTGCTGTAGGTGTTAAAATATTTTTTGGGTTCCAGTGCTTGTGTAGTAATGTCAATGTGCCTTTGCAAAATATACTTTGCATGGTTGCAAGGTTCTGCATGGTTATAATACTCTATACACATTATACGATCCGTCACCTCAAAATAATTACCACACGTGGCCTTCGGACGGGTCACCAAAAATGTAGCGATCGATCTGACTCCAAATTATGTCATCAAATGTAGCGGTAGGTTATCACCAAATTTAATATCTACTGTAGGTTTATTGCGATGTAGCAAAAAAACATTAATCAAACTTACGATGTGTCTTAACTCTCCGAATTTTATTTTGCATTCTGTGATTTGCCTAATCAGTAATCTGTAAATTTGTATCAGCTTATTTCCTGCCCAGCATGCAAGAGCGATAACGGTAAAATATACTCTTTGAAACAAACTATTAACTAAACCAAAGCGAATAATATAATACAATCATCATTTCATGCAATCCATAATAAAATCATCATTTAATGTAATTTATATATAGCGGATGAACTATGTAGGTCAAGTCAAGCGACTAAGTTCTAAAGTCAAATGCAGCAGCCATGAGTGGTATATCGGTAGTGAATAATTATGCGGTGAATAATCAGGCATTGCAACTGTGCAAAGAATTGCAACCATGCAAAGCATATTTTGCATAGGCACATCGATATCACTGCACTTGTTTAGAAGTTTGATACTTACTGGAAAACTAAGACTGCAAGCCAAGAGCGTAAGCTTGTGAAAATTGTTGGGGGAAGGACAGGAGCGTGGCCAGCAGAAAACTAGGGAAGCCTAGTACAATAGACCTTATATCAGAAATATTTACCGTACAAGTTTAATGAAAACGTTTTATGCATACTTCAGACTAGGCTTCGTCAAGATGGGACAGCCAGTGCCCGTTGCCCCTTGGTTACATTAAAAATATCTGGCAATTTTACTTACAGCTCCTACCAACCATCTGCTAGATAATAGCTTTTTGGGGGCACATGAAGAACGAGCAGCTTAGTTTTGTTTAAGTGAAGTGTATGCATCGTGGAAGATGACTTATTAAAGCATCGAACCGATGGCGTAATCAGAAAGGAGCACTGCCACTGCTCCTATTTAGGTAAACACACTTTTTTAGAAATCGATTTCTAAGGGCGCGTGTAAACCAGGCCCACCATTATCTAAATCCGGTCCTGCCCCTCCCCCAAGGCTTTTGCCTACTGCGTCCCTTGCATCGAACGCGCCAAGCCAGCTCCCAAGTCCAATGCACCTGCCAATCTGCCATAGCACCAACTCTTCAAAATATTTATTGCTTCACCATAGTTTTGGCTTGTTGGCACCTTTAGCGTCAATGTTATCTATTGTATAAATCCAGAAGGTGGCGTGTGAGCCCTTGATGCTCAGATTTACACAACATGTAGTTGGTCGAGTGGTTAGCGCGTTGAGCTACGGAACCGATTTCGTGGGTTCGATGCTCAATTACGACATCTTCCATGATGCATGTAAATCACTAATAAAAAAAGTTAAGCTGCAATTACTAAATATCAGATCAACCGATTTAGCATTAAAACTGTTTTATTACGACCTCAACATTTTAATAAGCTGCAATTATGTGGCTTAAAAAAATGGGGTTGGCTGAGTAATTGCTGCGTTGGGCTCCGTCACTGGTTTCACGGACTAGGTGATCAGTTAGGTCATTTTCCATAATGCGTGTACTTCGCTAATTTAAAAACCTAAGCTGCAATTATGTGCTTCCAAAAAAGATTAGAAAATTTGCTTATGAAGGTCTCCGAATGGCTTGGTGTAAAGAAAGGATTGATTTCTTCATGTTGATCCTCCCGTTACAGTGTAGCCTCGAAGGCGCTGTAGAGCGAATCCAGACTCGCTTAGAAGTTGTTTTTGTTTCCGAATTTTTTTCGTGGATTTTACTTCTGACTTTTTTAATTTGGCTGCTAGTCTGATTCCACCAAACAGAAATAATTATCATGAAGCATCTTATTAAAAAAACGCAACCTTGGTGGGAGTTGAACCACCAACCTTGCGATCATGACCGTCGTTGAAACAACGCTCCGAACAACTAAGTTACGAGGCCGACAGTTTGAAATCGGACTTCGGAGGAGAATATCGCGAATTTAATACCGGCAATGAGATCCTCCCACTTCTTTAATATGTGAACTTCTCACTTGTCAAACTTAAACAATTGCGTGCAGCTTAAAAAACATCAAAAATAAGTCTGCATGATTTCCGACAGATTAGCACTAACAGTGTGTCTAGCTCTTCCGGTAGTAACAGAAACGGATCCGAGGCTTATTTTAGTGGAAAGAGACGGCTGAAAAATGAGTAACAGGGGCAGGTGCAGTTTTTTTTATGGGAGTAACAGGGGCAGGTGCAGTTTTTTATGGAAAAAATGCTGGTGTTGCTGTATTATATTTTTAGCAGTGTCGAAGCACTAATGCATTAATACTTATAACCAAAATTTTGAAAGGTATTTCTTCTCCTTAGCCCCCCATCTCCCTAGATTTTCAACATTGCGTAATATCTGCGGAGTAAACACACTTGGGTTATACCAAACTTGTCAGGCGCTTCGAAAGAGTATAGCCGTCACAGATTTGTGCGTTTATTACAAAAGACTGTTTCGTTGATGCAGAACCTTGCGACACTGTTTCAGATTAGACATGCTGGAGAATCGAACGCAGGTCGATGTTTTAGTAGCCCAGGAATATTTGTCTTTTGCGAATAAAACGTTTCCGCAGTATGCATCTGCTTGTACAGTAGTCTTTTTCTCAGAAAAGTTTAAATATCAACAGAAGATCACGTGCAGCTTGTGCCAAAGGTTAAAGAGTAATGACACCATTTGTAAACATACATGTTGGCTACCTACACTTACTGCTGAACTTTACAAGATACTTTTCCAAGCTTTCAATCAAGACAAATTAATCAGTTTGCTAACAGAAAAGTTTCCGCTAACAGAAAAGTTTTCTCAGAACGATGCATTTTGTAGCAGACAGTTTGGGTTGTAGTCAGTGCAGTTTTTTTTTGTGGCGTTTTGCGAATCCGGTTTGAGTCCGTAAAATGGAAATCGGGTGCCGAGAATCGTAGAAAATTAAGGAGCAAAATTGCTTTTTGTTTAGTTTTGGTATCTATCACTTTTCTGAAATAAAACTGGCTAATGTATTGAAAATAAGCCTACACGGCAATTAGGCCTAAGTGCTTTTTTGCGAATTAGGCTAGGCTAAAATAGAAATAATAGGTTGTCTTATTGTACCATGGCACTTTTGTAACTATTATTCACACCACTGTAACAGCGAAGTGTTAAGCATTACAGCTTTGGATAATATTTTAAAGTCTTTAGTACGACTCGACCGGGAATGGAACCGTGTCTTTCTACAGCAAGGAAGCATCGTCGAATCGAGGGGTTATGCAGGCTCAAGCTCCCCTCAAATTTCTAGTTATACGTGTGATACATTAGTTCTTTGATTGCTAGACCCACATAACTGCAAGATAAGCGTTTCAGCTCCAAGCCCCTCCCCTAAAAAATCTGAATCTGTCTCGGGAAAGCTTGAATGATTCAATGCAGCCGCACATATGTAACAAAAAAAACTTTAAAGCGAACGAACGCTAACTTGGTAGGATGTTGGAGACCCGGTTCGATATTTGGTCGAGTCATACCAATGACTTTGAAAATATACCCCAACCAAGCTCCCACATGAAAAATCTAAGCGTATTATCAGTTCCATAAGTTCCTTTATAATGTGATTTGTGTGGCTCGCATTTCATGTACTGGAGTTTATGATTTTTGTAACTACTTTTTTTACCGACCCGTTAGCTCAGTGGTTAAAACATTGCTATCGGTGCGGTAGATCAAGGGTTCGAATCCCAGGTTGGCCGAAGCGGATACAGTGTAGCCAACGGCTCGCCACCGCTGAGACGTTTCTCGGGAACTGTGTTGCTTAGGCGGGAAGCTGCGGAGATGGGTCTCACCACTGTTTACACGCTTTGACGGAATAACGCGAGTGTAATGACAATTTGATTTTTTTTTTAAACAAACAATTTACGTAACACTCGGTTGAATTTGCATTTTGACTCAAACAGGTACTTTTCTGAAAGATGGCAGTTGAATTATTTAAAAATTTTTAAAAAACTGGAACTAATTACGTAAATATATACGTCAAACGACGACAATTTTCTCACGTAATTTCAACAGCTAATAAACTTTTCATTATGTGGTCAACGGTTGCCACATCAAAAAGCTTGGTTTAATTTTTAGTATTATTTGACCTAGCAGCTTCAAAATTCATCGCCACAGTTTACTCCGGTTATGCCCTATTGAATTCGATTCGTATTTTTCGAGTTTATTAGCATTAAAGGTTGCCTTACTTGGAGTTTATTAAGGTTCAAAAGGTGTCTTATGTAGGTTATGTTATGTCCTTATGGCTTATGCATTTTCGTAATAGCCTACCGTCAACGTTAGATAATGCAACGTTTTGTAGTTAATTTACTCCTAGTCCCATTTTTTCTGTGATTCAACCAAATTGGTATTGAATCACGTACACCCTAGCACCCGTTTTGTGCTTCTTCATGATTTAAAGCAGTGGTTTTCAACCTTTTGGTGGAGCGTAACCCCAGTGAAACATGTGTGAAGCGTAACTCCAGAGACTCAATGAACTCCTGTGCATTAATATTAGCTTACTAATTTACCTGAACCCAGCTCTAATTGTGAACTTGTGGAACCCTAGAGTTCCGCGTAACCCCAGTTGAAAATCATTGATTTAGAGGTTGTGAACAGATAAAATTCGGCATCTTCAGACAGGATGTAGATTTCGTCAGTAAATTATAACCTTTAAATAAAGCTAAGACGATTAGCGTCAATGAATATCTCCTAGCTCTCGACCAGTAAGTTAATTTTGCTGTAACATTTCTACGATCAATGACGTTAGAATTCGTGCGGAAATACTAATACTTCAAACGCACGAATTAGTAGAGTTACAGTTTGCGCTAAGCTCGTTACAGAAGTGAATGGTCTAATTTTTCGTCTACAGAGAAAGAAACTGAAATTTATAGCTTTAAAGGCTTTCTCTGAGGTTATAGGAAAAATTAAAGTTGAAAATTAGTTAGAGCATAGGCTATTGTCAGTGCAGATGTTAATATCAAAAAAGTGGCTGTACTTCATATGAAGCTAAATCACACAAGCAATCTATATCGAGCACTCTTTGAAACTCGTCAAAAGACAGAGGAATCTATAACTGCTTGAGAAATTTGTGGAGTGTTATAGCGTGGTAGTTTTTTCGAGTTTTTTGTCTACAGAAAAAGAAACTTAAATTTATAGCTCCAAACGAGGCACGCTCTTTGAAGTTATAGGAAACTAAACCAGTGGCTATAGCTACCGGCGCAGGTGTTTATGCCAGAGAAGTGGCAGTATTTTGTGTAAAGTTAAGTGATACGAGCACACTTTTGGCCACTTTTTGGAACTCGGCTAAAGGCAGAAGAAGACAAAAGGCTAAAAGTTTGAAACACGCTTCAGGGGTGGATACAGAGATTTTCTAAAGGGGGGGGGGGGGGGAATAAGAATTAAAAACCTGCTTATCTTGTGGTTTTGTGCGTTTACAAGTGCGAACTATCAATCTGTTGATACGTATTACTAATAATTTAGGGATAGGCTAAAGATCTTTTAGCAGCCTGGAGCCGTCAGTGCCAACACATTTGTGCTAGACGTACATCACGCGTGAACTGAGCCCCTACTAGTATCCCTCACCAGGCGTGGTAGTTGCAATTACTATTCTTTATTACTTGCTCATGATGTTGAGTGCCAACAGCTCAAATGGCCGAGTGATAAGAGCGTCCGCCTCTGGAGCTGTACACTGGTTTGATTACGAGTCAGGTCAAACCAATGACTTTAAAATTGGTATTCACTGCTTCCCTGCTTGACGTTCCGCAAGGGACAGTGTGGAGAACAAGCCGGCAAGTTTACTTATTGTGCCATTGGGAAAGACAGTTAACGGGATTCCCCCATCTTGGTGTGGTAAACAGATTGCTGGTAAGTCTTAAGCGAGCTGGTTATAGCGCATTGATCGCTTTCTCGTGATAGGAGGATAAATAATTATGCAACTAGATACAAAAACAAAGTGCCTTACTGATCACAATGGCTCAAGCTAATCAAGTTGAGGGGCCGTTCCAAGAATTTTGTTTAAGGGAGGTTGGGGGGGTTTATAAAACGCAATATTGCATTGATTAAACATTACAGCTCATAGTGTTATGCCAAGAGCTATTTGCCGTTATAAACATTTAAGAGGAGAGTGTCGATCGTCCCTCTCTGGATTCGTCCCTGATTCAGTGTTACAGCTTTGAGTAAATACTTTACGCTTTCAGTAAATCGCGCCACTAATTAGATTGCTTGAAACTAATATAACGAGAATGTCCAGACACCAATTTATTTTAATACTTGCAAGTGCAATAATGAAAGCTAATTGATTAATTTGTGATGTCGATTCGTCTGATACTCGAGATGGGCGGCCAGGGGCGGATCAGAGTCTTTAACCAGGGAAGGGTAAGAATCGAACAAAATGCTTATCTTGCTTTTTCGTACGTCTAAAAGTAGTGAAAAATATTGATTTGTTGTGACAGTGAATATGAGACGAAAATAGCTTAAAGAGTAAATATAAAGCGACAGTAATTCTTAAAACTAAGCGTTTTGACAATAAAGATTCCGCTGTCATCATCAGCCGCGTAAGCAAGGCAGTTTTTACAAAACTGAAAACTTTTGCGCAGCTTTTTTGTTTTTATTCACCAAGCATTTAGGGGGAGGAGCTGGAGACCCTTAGCTCTCCTCTATATCTCCCAATGACGCTTTCAATTATGTAACAATTATTTTAACAAATTCTGATCGAAAAGATATGGTGCCTAAAACACATTAAATTTATTAAATTATCGCTGTCATAAAACCAGTCAATAAAACCTCATCGAAAACTGTTATTAGTTTTTAAAGACCCTTGATGCCAAATTAATTTTACAGATTACCATTGCCAACGTTGACAAAATAGCTCAAAATTCTATGACAGTGGATCGGTCAATTTCAAAAAACTCTGCTACAAATTAAGTCACAATGTTGAGTACAAAGCTTGTAAGCCAGGTTACAGTAGTTTCTAGTATTTCAGTCGCAGAATTGTCCCGTCCCAATAAAGTAGATCGTAATAAAAAATCCAGCAAAACAAGAATGTCTTGTGAAGACGTGACATCTTCAGAGGCTCGTGTTATTCTATTTTTATGATTTTCAATCTCAAGAAATCGTGACACAAAGTCCTGTAGGTCGAGAAAACGTGCCAGATTTGAAACTGTTTAAGTTACGAACGATAATTTAAACTTTCAGCATCATTTCATCAAAGAAGTGAACAAATACGCGAATTGTTAATCTTTTGCTCAAGCTATGGACTGCGTAGGTTACAGAAATCAGCAAAGTCAGGAGTTTGAAGTTAGCACAAAATTTGTTACCTTCAAGTCGACTACTTGGCGTCATTATATGAGAAAAAAGTTATGTTAGAAAACGTGTCGTCCAAGTTCTAAGTTAGCAGTGGCGTGGCGAGAAATTTTAAAAGGAGAGGGGTCATATAATCTGCAAAAGCCATCAAAAAACTCTGGTATGTTTCAGTCACTTGGTAACATTTGATCTTTTTTTACTGAGAGGTAAAGTCAAAAGGAAGGGGGGGGGGCATGCAATGCTGAGTTTTAGCCCACACAGGCTTACACAGCTGCTTCTAACGCAGATGGAGATTTAGGTTAACGAGAACTGAAAAGCACTGCCTTACATTATCTTACGGAAAATAATGATAATAATAATTAACGCATTTTCTGGCGGAAAGTAACATCAAAAGCGCTCAACAAAACAGCCAAAGCCGAAATAGTAGAACCACCATCTTGCTAATATTTAAAAATTGGTTTTCTTGCTCAAACATCGTGGTAAAATGTTTGTTTTGAAACCACTATCACAAAAAATGAGATAGAAGAGACTACTATCTGTGCTTCTGTTCATGAAGCCTCTTTTGCTAACGCCCAAAACGCTGTGAAATCAACAAGCAGCACAAACGCATTGTTGTAGGATAGTGTAAACAAACTTCGATTTTTTTTGTTACAGAAAGTGATAAATATGATTAAAGTTTTAAACTTTTTTGTGGCAGCGATCTGCCTTCTTTTCGGATTACCGTTGATGGACGCTCAACAAGTTCCGTTGTGTTTATGTAGGGATAGTCAACCCCAGTTTAACGCAATTTGGGGTCCCTGGTCTCCCACTCCTGATTGTCAAGGGGGATGCAACAACGGCACTCGAATACGCACTCGATTTTGTGATGTGTTTTATTTAAATAACACTATGTTCGGAAGAACAGAGTGTGCGTTTGACGAAGTGTGTGACTCGTGTGCCGGACTATGGGGAAATTGGGGGAGTATTGGGGCATGTAGTAATGGCTGTGGTAGAGGAGTACAAGTGGAGGAACGGTCTTGTTACCAGGTAAGAATGCAAATTTAGTAGTTCGAGCTTCATCCAGGGACATATTTAAGGGGGCCGTCTCCCCCTAAAACGTCTATATCACAATAAACTGTAAATGCTGTATGAGATTCTTAATGTCCCTGCATTCTTACCAGGAATAAAATCACGGCAGTAAGCCCCTAAGATTTTCAGCCCTTGGGTCACATCAGAATAGTTTGGATTGTTTAAAATGAGCCCAATTGAATCAAATATCGTTTGAGGTAAGATTTTCGATTTGAACCAGTTTCAAGCTTTTGGGGGCCAAAAAGTCCCAGGTACTCAAAAATATTTGCATCTGTGTAAAAAAGTCATGCTACTGGTGTTATAAATGTGCAGGCTATGATTGCAGTATTTAGTCGCATATTTATCCTTCCATTCACGAGAAAGCGATCAAAGCGCTGCAACAAGCTCGCTTAGGAGTAGCCAGCCATCTGTCTACCACACCAAGATGGGGGAATCCCTCTAAGTGCTTTTCCCAACGGTACAACAAGTAAACTTGCCGATTTCTTCTTCACACAATCCCTTTAATGCTAAGCGTCAACTAGGAGAACTGTGAATACCAACTGTAAAGTCATTGATTTGACTCGACTTGGAATCAAACCCGAGGCGACAGCTACAGAGGTGGACATCTGAGCTGTTATGATGAATCAACAATTTGACTGATGTTTATCATGGGCGGATATTTTCAAAATGGTATACGCAACCTTGTCTACGTTCACTTGTCCAGTTTAAGTGTAATGGTGTGTCTCAAAAACCCGCATCTCCTATCCTTACCTTATTATAAATTAAGTTCAGATGACGAGTGATGAGAGCGTCTGCCTCTGGAACTGTAAACCCGGTTTGATTCCGAGTCGGGTCAAGCTAATGACTTTAAAATAAGTATTCACAGCTTGCCTGCTTGACGCTCATTATTACGGGGACAGTGTAGAAAACTAGCCGGCAAGTTCACTTGCTGTGCCGCTAGGAAAGGCACTTAGCAGGTCCGTATTCCACCATCTTGAAATGGCAGACAGGTAGTCAGTAACTCTTATACGAGCTTAGTTTTAGTGCTTTGATTGCTTTCGCGTGATAAGAAGATAAATATGCTACTAAACACGATAAACACAAGTATTAAGGTACTGCTGTAGTAGAGGCTTTTCTCGATAAGTTTAACGGCATGGAAAAAGTTAGTGCTTAGAGGAAGTGGTTGCAATATGTTTTAGGTTACTAACAGCAAAGCGGCTAAATAGATTATAACATTTCCAAAAGTGGCATTTCGCTGTTTAATTGATCTCATAGTTTGCTGAAGTTTTCTCTGCCAAAAACTAGTTGATATCTCATGATTATGAAACCATGCTGTAATATTTTTCGATTAGTTTTCTTGTTTTTTGCAAACTTTGTGTCACTGACGCGATAAATCGTGTCGTGACCAAAGGGTCACCAAGTCACACAGATCTTTATAGAGTAAAAATAACAAAAAAAGCAACAAATGTTCATATTTTGGGTTACATAACGGAGTTTTTACTGTCCGAATTCTTGATGAAAGTTTTTTGTTTGAAAGTTTTTACTAAATCCGTAAACACAGTTGGAAAAATACTTTTGGGCAACGGCAAGTCCGATCAGTGTTAATACAAGCTCGTGGATTTTGCCAAGAGGTTAGAGCGTCATAACAAAGCAAGGTTAGAGCGTCATTTCTTAAGTCAAACCTTAAAAAACACTGTATAAGTAAAAAGGTAGGGAGTTTGGAGCTTCTTTGACCCGGCAATGAGTTACGTCAGGGGTTAAAAACTAGCCATCATTTGTAAGTACGTTGAAAGCTACGCATATTTGGTTGATACATTATATTTTGAAGTAGGTTACTATCAGTCTCTTCACAATTGACAAGTCGAAATTATTATTTAACATTTTGATCACGTTGTAATGTCTAAATATCTAAATTCAAGAGGCTGCAGTACCTAACAAGTCATTTCAACATCCGCAAAAAAATCCGAAGCTTTAATATAATAAGCTATGGTAATCGAAGCTCATCGACTATAGGCTACATCAAGAAATCGTGATAAGTGCTTCCATATGTCTAATGAATTGCGTTTAATACGTTCTGTCAGTATTTTTGATATTACCACAATCCAAGGCAAGATTGACTATGGTTGTCAATTTTATTAGATTCTTTGTCGGTTATAAAGCTTGGCCCATAGGAAAATAGAAATAACCACGTTAGCTTTTGCTTCCGTAAGTTTCATGTGAACGTCGACCATCGACGTGGCCACGCGGAAATTTCGAAAAGAAGGGGGGGGGGTGGCAAAATAGTGTTTGTATTTCTAACCAGTCGTTTTCTGAAAAAAAAGCGTTTAATAGTCAATCTCTAAAAGGAGGTTCTTGATAATAATAACTGCACCTCCCTTTTGGGTCAAGATAGTCGTAAATCTCTATATTAGCGCTGGTACTTGAAATATTTCTGGGGGATGCAATTGTCCTTTTTCCCTCCCCCTAGCTACGACCCCCAACGTCGAAAAGGGCGGTCAAGCCCTGTAGAGTGTAGAAACGCACGTCGTGCGTAAGGATGATCTTCGAGGTACTTTAAATTCAAATTTGAATGATAATGACCATTATACAGTAATGATCGTTGTTCGCGAAATAAAAGTTAGGTTATGACGTGCTGAATACATAGCACAAATAAAAAAAAGAATGGAAATACGAATTACCAAGAGATCTCCAGTTTGCTTGGGATCACCTATACTGATCAACAAAAATCATTAAATGATAATTCCTAGTTTATGAGACTAGGTATTTGGGGAGAATCTTCTAACCAAACGTCAACGTAGGGAATAAACAGAAAACTATTAATTGGGAAAAGTAAATTTTGTAAAAAGTAGCCAAATAAGGTAAAAAAAATTACGGTAAACAAAAGTTGAAGAAGAAAATTACTACAAAAAAGTAGTAATGTGCATTGAAACATCAATCCACGACCGGTATCGCCTTATTTGGGGCTCATCAGGTGGATTTAGATAAGAATATAAGATCAAAAAATAAAAAAGAAGAAAAATAATAAAAAATTAAATAAAATAAAAAAATTAATGATTACATTTGTTTTATATACAACTTCGTATCTGGTGCTACATGTACTTACCTCAGCAGTACATATACTAAAATCGGAACGATACAGAGAAGATCAGCATGGCCCCTGGAGCAAGGATGAAACGCAAAATCGTGAAGCGTTCCAAATTTTTGCAAATTATTTGGTTTTTATTTCATGTCACATCAAAGTGTTATTGCGTCGTTCGAATCATTGTTTTAGTTACACATATTAATACTTTGATACCAGAGCAGTGCTTACAAAACTGCAAAATAAGTCCTTTCTCTATTCATAAAAATTTTCGGAATCCGCCTCTAAGACCAGAGGCGTACGCAGAATTTTTCAATGGGGGGTTCAGTGACGTCACATCGTTATGACGTAAGTTTCAGTGACGTCACAGCTATTAAAACAATCCAGATATTTTTTTTCCAGATATTTACTTCACACTTTTGCTTGATTCTTTGCGCTTCATTTAGGAGCGAAAAGATTTCACAAAAACTCAAGCTGTCAATCCGTGGTTAATTTACTGAAAAAATTTCTGTTGACCTCATTTTTGGGCCATAGGAAGGTTAACTGACTAAACCATAGAGCGGGACAGCGCTGTTTTGGGCTATTAGCCCTCATCAGACGCACTCAGGTAAAGGTACACTCAATTTCCGGAATGCCTGACCTTGATCAGCCAAACCCCCCTCCGGATTTGCCAGGAAGGACGATGTTCGTTTTTACTGTTAACTGACTGAAGTAGGTTAGCTTTCGCTACGTCACAAACAGGGTGTAGCCAGGGGGGGTAAAACAGGAAATTGCTTCCTTCCAAAAAAATCTCAAGAATCAACGTTGATATAAACAACGCACATGTACGTTGATAAAAACATTTAATATGCTCTCATTATGAAAGGGGCAGTTTCCCTTGTCTTGAAAACTGGAGACAGTGGAGCATGAGAAATAACTGCCCTCCCTACCGAAGCATTTTTAAATTACAATAAATTACGCGCGAGAGGAATCTGTAATCATGTGATTAAGGTCAAAAACAGCGTCGATTTTATCTAAGTATTTTTCACCCAAACCACAGCGTCGATATCATGTGATACTCCCAAGCACATAATCGGGGTGTCTGGGAAATAGAGCCCTCCAGCTCCTGAGACAGTCACGGTCCGTAAAAACGATTTTGCCTCCCCCCTTCTCTGTTTCGCCCCTGGGCCTCTCTAAATCTTTCCTTGGTCTGGTCTTCCTTGGCAGTATTTTTGTTTTATTTTCAGCACTTAGATAAGGCAGTGTCAATTTAGGTATTTACATTTTAATAATTTTTGAACAAACCGGCCGGTTATAGCGCAGTGTTAAATACGTCGCTATCGATGCGAAATGTCTGAGGTTCAATTCCCAGGCAGGTCAAATCAGACACAGTGTAACCAACGGTTCGCCGCCGCTGCGACGATTCTTCGAAGCTGTGTTGCCCAGGCGCTAGACCACGGGGTCGGGCCCCGCCACTCGCTACCACGCTTCGGTACTACAGCGAGTTAATGAAACGAGTTGGCCTACAGTGAAGATTTGATTTAAAAAAGAAAGATTGTGCGCGGCCATAGTTACTGCAGATACACCGTATTTAAGGAAGCTCCTGCTTAGGCCTACCAGTTGCTTCACAGCAGCATCAATGACAAAAATGCAGTTTAAAAAAAACACATGAGAAAAATTGGAATACCGGTATGGTTGCATTGCGTGGTAATAAAAGTTTCTCGAATTCAAATTAAAAAGTTGGACCGAACGGAAAGCATGACAGCAGTTTCGGCAAGCTCCGCACGAAGAAAAATCGGTTCGTTTCAAAAAAGATAGGTTTCACTTTTTCTGCAATTGTCTACGTCAAGCGCAGCGCACCAGAAAAGTTTGATTACCGGTAGGCATATTATTGCATTGCAATAAAAGTTTCTCAAGATTTTTTTGGAAGTTGGATAGCACAGAAAAATACGAGAGCCATTTCGGCAATCTCTGTATGAAAAAAGGCGGTTTGTTCCAAAAAGAGAGGTTTTCATTTCTTTTAAAATCTTCAATGGAGGGGATTTTGACCCCCAAACCCCCTCCCCCCCGTGCGTACGCCACTGTCTGAGACTGTCGTCGTCGTATGAAATTGGTTAAGACGCGGGACACATCAATAGGTTGATGTAACGGAAGCTTATGAAAAAAACCTAGGGATATGCTCCAAAAGAGGGCGTACTCTGAAAAAAAAAACATCACAGGACGCCAAACGTCCGTTCTGGGTTTGCGGAACCGTTGGCAGCCTTACTGGGGGCTGGAGTCGTAGATCGGAAATATTTTTGCTTGCTTAATTTTCACTCGAAGCAAAATCCAATGGAAAGCTTGGAAGCAAGAGCAGCTTCCGTAAAAAACTTTGATTTTATTCAACTGCAGTTTGTAAAGTCATTAATCATTCACATTGCAGTTTAGGATTTTTACTTACACTTTCCTAGATCATTATTTCTTTCACGTCAATGATATTTACTGAGCCTATAAAGCGATAGCGAAAAGATCAGTTTATATTTGGGAGACATACCCTTTGCTAATATCTTGGTACGAAGAAATGAAGTAATCCATCTGCAGTAGCGTGTCCAGTCGAAAAATTTCTGGGGGGGGGAGACAATTTTTTACGTCTTAGCTGTTTCAGCAGCTGAGGAGCTCTGACCTCTAAACCCCCGGTTGCGTATTTCAGAGTATTCAGTGATACTGACGGTGTGATTTAGATGACCATGTACTTAGTGTGTTATTTTTTGACTTAATCTTGTGATTTGCCCTTAGCGCTTGGTCGTGTTTGGTTATAAAAATATTTCGGTTCGGCGACAATTTTTTTTTTTGCTCCACTATCTTCACTTTTAAACGCAGTTATAGGCGCCCTGGAAAATGTGTGGACAATAAAAATACAGACATATAGTGCTGGTTCGCGTAAAGAAATTTTGACCTCCTGTCCATCTGCCTAAACTTGTATTGTATGTCATCTTTGCTCAAGAAGCAGCACTCAAAGTGAAACAATTAAATGAAAAAACGTTGAAATGAATTTTTTGTAGTTCCAGCTGCGGATTGGTTGAAAGAATAAACCAATCCAGACTCTTGCTTTTGTTTATACACCAATTCTCCTCACTTATCCTTCTTTCTAACGATTTCCCTTCAAAAATGTCAGGCGCAAAGCTTGGGGAAATGATTCTTTTCTTCACGCCATTTTCAAATTCTTTGCAAAAACGAAATTTATGAATAAGACTGCGAATTAAGTTTGCGCTGTTCCAGTCAGCAGTCACCTGGTATAGGCTACATGTCAATGCAATTAATTGGCTCCAGCCGCAAATCAAACCCGTCAGGCAGGATCTGCCTGAGCGCTGTACTGCTACTCCATGTTCCTGGCAAACGTTGGTAAATTGGTTTCTTCTCTTTGATGTTTTTTGCGGTGACCGACTAGCTGTTACAAAGATGGCAGGTAATAGGACTAACCACAGAAGAATTTGATCACGTTGTAATGAGTTCAAATTCTCATAACGTTGCATAATGTTTTAACAATTTTGCTTTGTTATGACGGAATGCAATCGATAACGATTCTGACCTTTGTCTGTTTATTTAGTTGTGATTTTTTAGAGATTATGTGCATTTAGTGCTAGCCTAAAGGCTCTTAACGAGCTCTTTAAAAAAGCGTGAAATTATTGTTTAGAAGTTAAGCAATTAAAAACTTTAATAGACTTTTTACGGCTAATTATTACGTCGCCAAGTCATGCACGCAGGTCACTTGCCATTTTATATAAGTAGTCATCACCATTTGCTTGTAAACACACAATCAGTAAACAAATGTCGCTAATTACTGTATGTGGTAAAAATTGGTAAAGCTGTTTGTTTTGCATTTATAAAATAGGACATGAAAGAATTTTCAGCCTTATTGTGGTTAAACTATTTGAAAAATTCCGGTTAAACTATTTTTAGTTTGTTTTTGTGTTTTCACAAGTGGTTTTGTAATTTCCGAGTTCAAATAATTTTGCACTGTGCCAGGAACGGCTCCACAAATTATGTAGGGGAGACAGCATTAGGACTTTGGGGGCTCCATACTTTTTGCAAACCTGATTATGACGTTAGAAGAAAACCGTTTTTTGTTAAACGCCATTTAACTATTTTTTTAGGTTTGGCGCGCCCCTGACCCAAATTATTGGGGCTATGGCTCTCATAGCCCCCCTCCTTTTTAATCTGGCCCTGAGGGGGGCTTTTTTGGGTCTACAAGTATAGACGGCAAAAAATTTAACAGCTCTTTCATGTATTCCAAGTAATGACAATATCAAAGGGGGTCAGGGTCTCTGTTAACGGTGGGGGTATTTTATTTGCATTGTGTTTTCAGCTGGTAATAATGCATGAACATTGGTTATCTTAACTCATGATTCTAGGAATGGGGCAGCCCCTCTGGATTCACTCTGAGTATGATGAAAAATATTGTAACCTGATAATTTCGGAATATTAATTAGAATAGCTAGATGATTAAACAACTCTTCGTTTTTTTTGTAGAGAAACACTCTTGGCAATATTCGGATCAGTGAGTGTTTTGGTCAAGTGAATGCTTCAGTACAAGTCAGGAATGTATCTTGCACAAGAATGAATAACTGCTCCAATCCGGATACAAATCCGTAAGTTGCGGAGTTCAATAATTATTTAAAAGCTAATTTAACTCATACAATGAGATAATTGCAGTCTTCCAACAAACGTAAACTAAACTTGGGCTAAATTATGCTTTAAGGTTGAATACTTCAATACATGTTCTGGAATTGTTGATTTCAGACTCTGTATCGACCTTTGAGATCTCATCAAAGCAGTTAATGTACACAATGTTTTTTAAGACGTTATGAGGAACAATTAATGATCTCTCAAAATTGTCCAGCGATCTGTCGAAATCTGCCTCTACAACAGTGTGGAAAGCTATGTTTTACGTTTTACAGTAGATTGCTAAATGGTTTCTCAAGCCAAACCATAGAAAAAACACCATGTACACATTAACTTAAGACTAATTATATGCCAAAGCGGTTAGTAGTTTTATGAAGTATCAATCCTGAAACGTCTTCTTTGCCGAAGCCGGTTCACCCTCGAAAAAGTTTTAGGATCGGTGTTTACTGTCTGTAGTTAACATTTCGTTTTTGTGCTTCTGCACTTGCATTGACCAGTGCATTCGCGCATTGGTTTGGGGTGTTGCTATTGGCGCGGGAATGTTCGATTCCCGGACCGGTCAAATCAGTAACGGTGTCGTTAGCCGGTCAGATTGGAATCTGCGACGTTTGAACCTATGTTGCCTAGGCGCTAAGCCGTGGAGATGGGCCCCGCCACTCGTTACAAGCTTCGGCGTAATGCTGCGACTATGATCAAGATTTGATGTGCATTTGTATTTTGATTTGTCACGTAGTTTTTTTCCTACTCCAGGCGAGGATCCACCACTACACAATCCGGTGCATCCACAACTACGTCACCATCAAGCATGCCACTTTCTACGTTTCGTTCTCGAACGGAATTGACTACTACTAGCACAGCGATGAGGTCATTAAGTTCAACCACCCCACGAACAAGTAAGTCACGACTACTAGCAATTTTTAAATCTAGTTTGTAAATTCTCTTATTGCTCACAATACTTTGGTTAAGGTGTTTTTAATTCGTGTATTTCATGAGCTATGAACTGACCAGGGTCTGCTGTAAACGTCTAATCAGTGTTGTAGGGATTCAAATTTTTGTCAGTCGATTATGTTTCATCTAATGGTACAAGTTTAAACAGCAACGCTGACCGGTTAGCTGATCTACAAATTCTGTCAGACGTTTCTATAAGACTAGTGCCAACTGGCTGAATCCCACCACTGCATTTAATCATCAGAATGTGACTTAAGGCAGGCGCCAAGGGGGGCTTGGCCCCCCTGGTCCACTTGCTTGCTTGAATCAACCCACTTGCCTCGGGCCAGGCACCGGCCCACTTGCTTGCTTCAATGAACTTGCTTGGCCCCCCAATTAACAAGCCCACTCATTTAAAGACAGCGGCTTTTGTGCTTATTTTCAAACTTTGCCCCCCCTTGACAAACGCTTGGCCCCCCTAATTTGATTGCTCTGCCGCCGGCTCTGATGTGACTTATGGCTTTAGACTAGAGCTACGGATTCGAAGGGGGGCCTAAAAAAACTTCTCCCCCTTGATTTTTTGTTGTTGTGCGTATAGTAGTCTTTCGTACTTTTAGTCGTACAAAAGTGTAAGATAAACATTTTTTGATTCTTGCCCTCCGCCCCCTCCCCTAAGGTTTCTGGGCCCGGCCCTGGTCTACTCGTGTGTTTACTGCATATTGCTTAATGTGTATGAAACAAGCAAGACAATGACATCATGCTGAAAGATTCAACCAGTTACAAGCGATTATGCCTACTTGGAGCAAAGATATATGAATTAACATTTCCGAGTCCATTAGAGCCTAGCTCATTAGCTTAAAACAGCGTAAAATTGTCTTGGCCTTTTCTCCTCAAATTTTTCAGTCATTTTCGGTCATTATTGGAAACTTGAAAACACAACAAGACACGTTTACGCAATTTTTGGTCGCGACTTCGCGAAAACAGCGATATTACAGTTGCTCAAAACACCTCTACAAACACAGCGAACGTGATCTATCCTGCAGGTCCAATTTCTCGATTATTTCTACCTTTGCTCGAAGTTGCAATCGAAAATCGTGCAATTCCCACAGCGTAGATCAAACTATGTGCACATTTGCACGAATTTAGAAAACAATAAAACAAACTAATGTAACTTGTCATTTACAAGTTGCAACTAATGGCGCGATCGCACTGACTGAAAAGGTTCGACCACACGTACTGAGACGTTAAGACCTTTGAGACTTTGCGCAGGTTTATCTTATTATGACATCACGTCTCGATGACTTTGTTGCATGTGATGTCATAATAAGGGTTCTTACTAGGATTAGCTTAGACCCTTGGCATTGCCCAACTGGGGCTTGCCCAGGAATTTAAAAGAAGGGGGGGGGGGGCGCGATGTAAAGCCATGCCAGCAGGGCCAAATATATTTTCACTGCGCAAAATGAGGACTAGTTCTTTGCAGGACATCACGTCCGTTTTCCGCCCAACATCAAGTGAAGTGCAAACAAAAAGAAAAGGTCTTCACGTCCGCAGATCTCTTTTCCGCTCAAAGTCAAGTAAAGAGCAAAAAAAAATCATCATGTCCGCAGATATCCCCTTAAAATGTAGAGCAAATAAAGCCGCGACCCCAGCGCCCCCCCTGGATACGCCCCTGAACATCTGTAAAAAGACCCTGGGCATTTGCCAGCCAAAAAGGCCTAGTTACGCCACTGGTCATAATAAGATCATGATATGATGATGTCACAATACCTAATGATCGCACCTAAACTACTCACTGCATTTGAGAACTTTTTGCTTTGTTTTCCTATTGCATCACATATGACGTAACAAATGAAAAATGTCTCGTCTCAATCAGTGTGATCGCACGTTAACAATTAACGTTTTTAAAGAAACAACCATTTGAAAAATTGCTATTGATTTAGCTAACTGTAGAGACTTTAATTCACTGTTGTCAGATTGGAACTATTTGTTCTAGATCTAGAACTAAAATCAAGCGCTTAGAACCAAAATTTTCGGTTAGGAACCTGGTACTATATTTAGAACCAAAGTGATGCTTTTGAAGCGTTCCAGAATTTTGGACATACACATGCGAAACCTATTGTTTCTGGCTTGCGCAGAATAAAATCTATTTCATCCAACTTTCGGAAAAGCAAACCTTTTTTTGGCTCATCACACTATTTTGGTCAAGAAATCGGCATTCAAGCATAAAATGTTTTCTTAAAAGAGAAAAAAGAGCGCTTTCTCTTTTGATGAAACTGAGAAGTGCGCGGCCGCGACACAGGAATTCTGATCAGCTGGGTTAAATAACGGATGTTCCAATTAATTCATCATTAGTTAGTCGCTACTTGCGTAAATTAGTTTTGAACCAGCCATTGTCACTCATCTATAGAATCCTACTAAAAACGCATTTTTACACCGAAGCATTCTACTTTAAACACCTAACTGGTTTGCTTTTTTCTGTGATTTGTGGAACTATTTTTACCACGTTGCTGACTATATTATGCGCTACCAAACCGCTATTTGCTCTCAGTATCTGACGGTTAGTATTAGTGTAAAGCGTGAAATTTTGTACAGCTAATAGTTTCACGCAAATCTTGCCGAAGCTTAAGCTAATACGGCACTGTATTACTTTTTTTTCACTGTGATCTTGAGTGGTATTATATTTGTCACTCTACATTTGGTGTTAGCCAAACTGTAACCATTTCTTGCCAATTTAAGTAACGACCGGTAATCATTTGGTTTATTATCGCAACTTCATATTTATATCCTCTGTATTTAATTCTATTGTTTTCACTGTTACGTTACGTTTTTTGCTATATTGTCAAGCGTTTTTGGTCTGACTTTACGCAAGCAAAGAGCGCTATGCAAATGCATCATTTCATTACTCATTATTACTGTAAATTGAAATAACCAGTTCTTGTTGCCTGTCTATTCATTGCTACTGAGAATGAGGATCCAAGATTGTGGTGGGCTATCCAAGTTTTGCGGAGAAACAATTGTCTATTATGACGTGTCTTCTCTGCAAATAAAAAATTGTTCGTAATTAAATCGTATTTGCGATAAAAACCACAAATACAAAATTATTAATAATATTTCTTTTATATACGACTTCGTATTTGTAATGAAGTGTACTTGCCTCGGCAGTACATATACTAAAATTGGAACGATACAGAGAAGATTAGCATGGCCCCTGGCGCAAGGATGACACGCAAAATCGTGAAGCGTTCCATATTTTGCAAATTTTTTATATTCTGTTTAGAAAAAGTGCAGAGAGGGACAGATTATAGCGATTTCGTACAACCAGTGATGGGTCGCACGGGTTCGCGCGAACCCGTTCTTGGAATGTCAGGATAATCAGCGAACCCGTTCTTGCTTCTTTTTACAGACATCAGACCTTTATGAAGGAACCTGTTGTTAGGAAGTACAATACAAAAGAGAACCTGTTCTTAAAATTTTGAATCCCATCACTGCGTACAACCATCAAGACTTTGCAAACTTTGACGTTGTTCCAAGTCTTTAGCTCGAATTTACTTTCGAAAGAGCTATCCATCCAACCTAAACCCAAACTTGTCCAGTCAGTTTCGACTGGCATGCCTCAACGCGAATCCGTTTTGCTGCTTGTTCCGTTTTCCATACCAATATTTATTCAAGTAGCCGCAATAGTGCAACTGTCAGTGCATTTATAATAAACATTTTTATTGCAGAACTAAACGTTTTCGGCCTTTCATCTGGCCCTCGTCAGAGAAATAAAATAAAAGCATATATTAACTCGAAAATCAGAACGAAATGAAAATTTTTTTAAAAAAATCAGAGAGCAGTTAATGCTTCAGCGTAATAATAACACAAATAATGACATGACAATTCAGGTATTATAATATGCATAATTATCATACAGCACAGTACGACCATAGGTCTTCAGTATTTATACATACAGTTTATAAACAATAAAACAATATAAATTAATGGTTACAATGACAAAATTTTTGCTCTCTGATATTTTTACTCTCTGATTTTTTAAAAAAAATTTTCATTTCGTTCTGATTTTCGAGTTAATATACCTATATGTTTTTATGTTATTTCTCTGACGAGGGCCAGATGAAAGGCCGAAAACCTTTAGTTCTGCAATAAAAATGTTCATTATAAATGCACTGACAGTTGCACTATTGTGTCTACTTAAGGCAAAGTCTCTCCCGAAGCTCTATCACGAAATATTTATTCATTTTACTGTTCCAGTGTATTTTAATGCTTTTAGCGTACGGGAATGAAAGTTGAATATACTCAAACTCACCTAAATACTCGGACTCACAGAATAATCTCTAAATCTCCTACCGGTAATATACTCAAACTCACCTAACCCGCCCATGTATGCAAAACTGTCTAATGAATATATGCGCATCATCTAACCCGTTTAGCAGCTGCATTCATGCACATTATCTTATCCGTTTAGTTTTAAAAGCTTACACCAGGGGTGGGTAAACTTGGTGAAATCATTTCAAACGACCCGCCGGCACTTACAAAAATATAAACCTTGTTCCTTGCTGATATTGCGTGAAATACAGGACATTTGCGGACGTGATGACCTATTTTTTCTCTTCATTTCGATTTCGAGTGAAAAATTGATTAACTGATTGATTAAGTTGAATTGATTGGTTGATTGAAATCTTTTGAAATCTTTTTTGAATTGAATTGATTGAAATCATATTGAAATCTTTTTGTCAGTACTCGGATATGTCTATTGTCTAGTCTAGACTCACAGAATTTGTACGTAGACATTTTTTCAACCCTCTTTCCTTTCATTTTTTGTACTTCATTGCATTTGCGTTTGTTTGTCAAATCGTCAATACCTGTTCTCAGTGATCGAGTTGTGAAAACACTTATGGGGGAATGGTGTAAACCAGAGGTGGGCAAGCCGAGGGCCGCACTGATTGGAAAAGCAAAGTAATAAACATCATCACGACCGCAGATGTCCAATTTTTCACTCGAAATCAAGTGAAGAGAAAAAATAGGTCATCACGTCATCAAATGTCCTGTATTTCACGCAATATCAGCAAGGAACGAGGTTTAAATTTTTGTAAGTACCGGCGGGTCGTTTGAAATGATCTCACCAAGTTTGCCCACCCCTGGTGTAAACTTTTCACGCAGACGCAAAGGAGGGATATTCATTGTTTATAAGGGGGATGGTTTACGCTAAAATGTTTTATGGGGGGATGGCATCCCTCCGCATCCCCCCTTAACTGGAGTAGGCTGCCTGTTCTTTTCAAACAAAAATAAATGTATCATTAACTTTTACTCCCTCCCTCCCCATTTCAAAATTCCACGCTTCCCGCAAATGCTTGATCTATCACTTTTAGCGAAACTTGTTTCTTCTCTTGCATCTCAGAGTCTGCTTTAGGAAAATTATCTACATTGACTTGCGTCTATGACTTGATTTGCTGATTACGTAATGTTGAGCATATATTGGCTACCATACCATTTCCTAATATGACCGTATTTTTTTACGAAACCGATTGGTTAGAAATGTTTTTGCAAACGCGCAAACTTCGTTGAGTCATTATGACGTAATAACAAACTTTGTTAAAAATCGTTGAAATTGCGATGATGAAATTTCATTGTTTTTCGGCTTTGAAGTGACGTGTATGACTTAGTTTCCGTTTTTACAGGAAGCCCTGGAGGCAAGTCTTCCATCAAGGCTCCTACTCGACCAGCCACATCCAGTGGAGGAGTGAACACTGTTGCACTTGCGGCTGTTCTGGGCGCAGCTGCCATCCTCAGTGTAACGGTTGTTTCCGTAGCAGCTGCTGTAATATTTCTCAAAAAGAAAGAAAAGACATCGCTGTGAGTGTTTAACCTTTACGTTGTTGACTCTGATGAACCTGCAGCAGTGGTTCGTTTGTCAACCCCTGTGACCCTATTTTTAAAGATATTGGCGTGAGATGTCGTCATTAACTTTACAACCCCAGATTTGTCATTAAGAGGGTCTTGTTAAGAACTACTACCCTTCATTGCACCAAAAATGTGGATGCGTCACAAAGGAAAACATCGGGGTTCTAAGTGTTACTTTTTTTAGTGTAACACCCCTAAATTACTGAATATTTTGATGAAGTAATAACTGGTGACATTTAATCCAAAAAAATATGTTTCCTTTTTAGTCTTGTTTCGAAATGAAATTGCAATGTTTCTTCTGAGATCAAGGTAGCTTTGTTTTGTTATGTTGTTCATAATGCTTAATTTATGCCGTCGAAACATTGCATCACGCTTTAGCCTCGCATACTGTAAAATTTAAAAAATGCATTTTGAAATTTTTTTTAGCATTGTAACCTATTCATCTTCAAACGGAGGCAATACTGTAGCAGCTGTAACTTTGCGAAGAAGTAACGAAAAGTCAGAAGATAGTCATATACTACCTCATGCTTTGTATGAATTCGAGTCAATTGATGGTAAGTAGACTACAGTTATTAATAACTTTCTAGAGATCGTCTTGCTGCGATAAGTTGCGTTATTGCGCAGACATTTACTGATTTCCGTTTATCTGTTGATGTTTTGGCTGTTTTTTAACACGTTTTTATTAAGAGTTATGAAAGGAAGATTTTATCTGACATAATGCGCAGGCTATCCTTCTTGACGTGACAAAGCAGAAATGTGAAAAAAATGTGTTTTTTGTTTCAATATTTTAGCTTTTATGGCATGTGACTTACTGCTTCTGTGCTTGGTGAGTTTTCATTTTGCATTCGAAGTTTTTTATTTAATTATTAATAGTTATTTCATTTCGCGCAAAATACTTGTGCAAGGACATCTATAAAAAAAATACTCTCTATAAAAGTGAGAAGCAATGAAGGCTTGTACCGAAGTCTGCCCAGTTTAGCTATTAGGCTTGTAGAGTGATTCAAGCTTTTTCCTGTTAAGTTTGATTTGGCCTAAGATCTTGGTGGGTTAGATTCGAGTTCAATTCACTAATTGAAATTCTCTATAAAAATGCTGTTAATTTTAACACCACTGATCCATAAGCAGGCTTTTTATTGAAGGAAAACTTAAGATGTTAAGATAAGCACCAGGTACACGAAATAAAGCGAGACTCAAATTTGGTTCCTAGAACGCCTTAAAAAAATTCTCCATTAATCAAAAAATGTTGATTATACTTGCGTTGTTACGCCGAAGCGTATGACGAGTGGGGGGACCATCGTTACAGCTTTGCGCCTGAGCAACACAGCTCCGAAAAAACGTCGCAGCGGTGGCGAGCCATTGGCGACATTGTGTCCGATTTGACTGACCCTGGAATCGAACCTCAGACCTCGGCACCGATAGCAATGTCATCACAACTGGGTTAAAGGGCCGGTAAAAAAAAACTGTCCATTAGTTTTGTAAATCTTTTCGGTTGCAGGTGAAACAGTCTTAAATAATGGAACCGAAGTACATAGGGAATCCACACCATCGAGAACCCCAAATACGGAAGCTGTGTATTTCACTGTCGACGATCGTCACAGGTCACTGTAACCACGACCACATCTGACGTGTACTATCACGTCATCAGCTATCACAGTGACGTAGACCGGATTGAGACTGTAAGAAATGGTATTCTACGCAGCTCCGATCGAATATCTAGCATTTCGTTCCTAGCTGAATGCCTCTGATCAGAATTACACTGTACTGTAGCTTATGTTTATGTATAAAGCTACCGTAAAATTCAAAAATATGAAAACATTGGAAGATTGAGCGCTAAATTGTCGGCCAAAATTCTTGTTTTGTCAGTTTGACAATATAAGTATCACAAGCTAGAATTCTTGGTGTTTATCGATGCATAACTGTCGTAGTTATGACTCAAATTTTTTTTTTGAGGATCCAACTGTTTTTGTTGCATCCGTATCGGATCCGCTTGTGGAATAAAATCTGATGTCTTGTCGAACTCAGTTTTAATTCACCACTTTTACGTTTCTTACGCTTAGCTTTTTATTTTTTCACTTTTTTAAGCTGCAAACGATAATATAATTGGTAGCCTGACCGCCATCGGCTTGGAATGGCCAGAAATAGCTTGTAGATGGGGTATTTTTAACGATATTGAAATCTTTTAAGCTGGGTAGTTCTGTTATTGCTAATTTTATATCCCTTTCATATGATGTAGACCCCGCATTTTTGCCGCATAGACATTGGACAATTCTTGCCACATGAACAATTGGACATGATTATTTGGTTTTGGAAAAAGATCAAAGCTTTTCGTTATTGCTATTTGCTAATTGTTGTCAAACGTTTTGCTAAAGCAATGCTTTAGCCATCAAAGTAGATGAACATAAGCATGAACTGTGTTAACTATACCTACACCCTACATACAAAGTCTTTGTAACGGTAATAGACTGACAAATTCTTGTATTAAGGTGTAGCCCTATAGCAGATTTCCACTTGGTGGAATAATTGTGGCAAATTATGCTTTTTAACTCCTTGTAATTTGCACAAGATTATTGATGAAACTTTTACTTGCCTGTCTTTGCTTCGTAAATAACTGTGTTTTGCAAAGCATGATTGCGAATACAATCAATAATATGGTACAATTAAGGAAGAAAAATAAAACCAACAGTAATTGTTGTAAAAGTACAGTATTTTTGGACTTTATAAATTTAGCTGTTATCACCAGTGTTTGCAAGGCAGTACAAATAGTGGTTGTTCGAGTGTGATCCTATTATGCCCCTGCTTTCTATGTTTGCGGTGTGATACAGGCTGTTTTGAGATTAATTGGTGAGGGAAAGCTGTGTAATTCTGTTCTAATTGTTTTTGGTTTTCGAGGGATCAAAAACAGGTTTTAAACCTTAATTACCGTACCATAGACTGTTTGTTTGAAAGTTTGGTTTTGGGCCAAAAAGAATCTGGCATATTTCAGTCTCCCAGCAATATTTGTTCTTTTTTATTGAAGGGCTTAGTCAAAAAGGAAGGGGGCATGGCACAACCCTTGTCTAAATATGCTCTTGAGTAAAAAGAATGATGACAGCTAAATCTACATTATCGAAACGTCTAGTTAGTTACAAAATTTACGGAGGCTTATTTTCCTATCTACAGCATTATTGTTTTTTTTTTAATCCTTTGGGCTTAATAAATTTTGTGTTGCGATGCTTTTTGGTATGATTTTATCAGCTTTCATCCTTATTGCATTAAATTCTCGCAGTTTTTATATTGCTCTGTGTTGTCTTGCCAGTTGATGATAGTTTTTGTGCTCATTTTTTTAGATTTTGTATGTTTTGATTACGTAAATGAATCTTTGACGTCGCTTTTCAAATGTCACGATACTTGAATACGATTTCTGTTTTCGACAAGTTTGATGGTGTAAGCAGTCGCTTGTGGTTTGCTTGTGGAACGTTTAAAAGATTTCAACCAATGGTTCTCAATCTTTTATGTAATTTGTGACCCCTTGTAGAGATTCTCAACACCAGCGGTCCCCTGCTCAGCAATAATTTTCATTCGCTGTGGCTAGAGTCGTCCATTGATCATAAATGGTTAATTACTGTTAGCACGTCAATAAAATTTGAACTTGCAGCACTGGCCTTCTGACTAATGTCTCATGGCTCTCTTCGGAGGCTAATGGCCCCCGGTAGAAAACTCCTCATTTAGAACTTTCTGTTACGGATTTTTTCGCACTCAGCCGGATTTGCTTTTTCCAAACAGTTTTTACGTGAATGTTGCTGCGCAGGGACGCATGCAGGAATTTTGTGAAAGGGTTCGGGGGGCGCAAAATCATTTTTTCGTATCAAAACCAGATTTTTAGGCGAATCTTAACGAAACCGAAACGTCTGCCGAAGGAGGGGCCCATAGCGCCTTCTGTGTAAACCACATTTGCTGAACCTGATTTTATGAAAATATTTGCCGCAATTGGTGTGATTTTGGATTCTGTACTTTCTCTCAGCTTTGGTCTGTATCGTTATTCCGTTACCAAAACAGTATTACGACATTGTACTATATTGACAATGAATTGGGACAATAGAGCTATTTTTCACGTATTTTATTTTGTTTTTTTTTTGTTGATTTTTTATTTTTTTCTTTTCTGGTACGGTATTTTTGCAGTCAACTGTTTTTACTGTAACTAAAGTGTTTTTATGCTGTAGTATTTATTTGTTCGTGTTTAGCATTACAATTTAATTGTGTTCAAGTTATGAAGCTATTCGTAAATGAACTTCTTTTATCATAAGTATCAGGGTCAGATTAAGGGAGTTATGGGGGCTATAGCCCAGGAGCTCCCCTGATAGGGACACCGCGGTCAGGGACGGGCCAAACTTAAAAAAGGTAGTTACAGTAAATGACGTCATAGTCAGGTCTGCAAAAACGCATTCCCCCCTCGAAAAATTATCCCCGAGGTCCCGAAGTCTTAAGGTGCGATCACACTAACTGCGACCTTGAGACATTGTGCAGGTTTATGTTATTATGACATCACATGTACATTCGTGCAAAGTCATTGAGATGTGATGTCATAATCAGATAAACCTGCACAATGTCTCAATGGTGTCAAAGCCTCAGCTAGTGTGATCGCATCTTTAATACGGCCGTGATAGGTATGATTCAGTTAATCAGTCTATTATGCAGATGCTTGTTGATTTTCGTTATGAGGGTTTTATGGCGCGTTTACCCTTACGCAACACGCGGCAACGCTACTATACCATTACAAACCATACTGGCCTGCGATTACCTGAGTTAACGCGATATAAAATTTGCTAGCCTGCGTCGAGCAATTCCTTGATATCGCGTGGAATTTTACCGGTGCAATTCCTTGATATCGCGTGGTGTTGATCGCGTTGCCGCGCCAAAGTTCAACGTCAAAATGAAATAAACAAACAAAATTAGGTAATTGCGTTGCCGCTTGCGGCATATCGGTAAACACGCCTTAATACTCCGTGACAAGCAGTACTCGAGTTGAGGGAGGATGCGGGGGGATACCATCCCCCCATAAAACAGTTTAGCGTAAACCATCCTCCCCCTATAAACAATGACCATTCATCCTTTACGTCTACGTGAAAAGCTTACACCACGGATGGGCAAACTACGGCCCGCGGGCACTTACAGAAATATAAACCTTGTTCCTCGCTGATATTGCGTGAAATACAGGACATTTGCGGACGTGATGACCTTATTTTTCTAATCACTTGATTTCGAGTGAAAAATTGGACATCTGCAGTCGTGATGATGTTTATTACTTTGCTTTTCCAATCAGTGCGGCCCTCGACTTGCCCACCTCTGGCTTACACCATCCCCCCATTAGTGTTTTTACAACTCGAGCACTGTTGACAAGACGAGTTTAACCAAGTCTAAGTTTGAACCAATGTATGGAAAATTCCTTTTTTTGGAGTTGGGTTCCAATAAACCAAAAAATCTAACCTAATCCTGAAAAAGGGGAAATCGTTTATGCAAACTTCGTTGAAATAGCCTGTTAAGCAATGCAAGCACTTGAGTTATTTTTTGTGACACAAGGATGAAGATTAAGAAGTTTGTTATTGCGATAACATCACTTGTCTTCAACATTTACGCGTTGGAAAATCCTTATGGCGGGTTCAAGGGGCGGGGCCGTTAAATCTCCCAAAACTTTCAGTTTTAGCCAAATCGCAAGATCAGTATTAGACCCCTTCCCAAAAAGTTCTTGAATGTGGTAAACTTGAACAATACAGAAATACACATGAAACATTTAAAAGCAATTGAAGATTACTGTAAAATAAGCCTATGCCTTCATAACGACAGAACGTAATTCCTCGTACTTTGTGAGCTTACTCATGGACTTGAACCTGTAGTCGTAAGCCAGTCCAAAACACTGCGCTTAAGCTTGTAAGCTTAGACTTTCTCGCTCCAATCTTGGTTTCTTTATTATCTTGCAAGGAGCAACCTGCTTACTTGCTTACGACCAGAAATGATAAAGAGAAAAGATAGAATTGCTTGCGCCCTAAAATGAGCAAATTGAACATCGTTACCCTGTCCACATGTCCAATATTAGTGAGCTTTAGGCCCGCGGTACGTGGTGTAGTTTCTGCATCTTAATCAATTTTTTGACGTCATATTCACTTTATAACTACGACATCAAGAAATTCTATGACATCAAAAAATTGATTATGATGCAGAAACTACACCACGAACCGCGATCCTACAACCCACTAAAGTTGATCATGTGGACGGGGCGATTGTAGACTGGCCTTAATTCGTAGACACGTAGCACAGCTCTATGCCGTATTTCACTTCTTTTTCAAACGGTTCGAAAATGTCTTTTTTCTTTTCCGCCATGTGACGCTAAAGGTCCTGCTTCTGCAAGCAACAAATTCTAATGATTGGAACAGCACTTGATTAATTTCTTGATCAGATCGCCGGGTGTGTTCTCTTAGTACCCTGAGTTCTTTTAACTGATAAAAAAAAGTGGTAAGAGGAGCTATAAAAATGGTTTCTGCAATTTATTGTCGCAAAATAAATTTTTCCCGAAAACCAGGATTTTTAAAACTTCCATTTAAGCGCAGCAGTCACCCCGTAAAGGTTACTTTTAAGAGGATCAAAAAATATTGGTAGAAAACTTAGTAACCTTTGCAAACAAGACAACTTTTTTTGGGTGGGGTAGCATAACCAACACTACTCGTGAGTGCTGGTTTTTTGTTTCTAAATTGCTAAATGATCAATTAGTTATTTCTGACTTTGGCCTGCAGATGGACGTGGTATAGCAGCCTAATTCATTTTTTTGTTGGGCTATATGCTGCAACTCTAAGGATTTTAACAATGCAAGAACAATAAAGCAAAATACATTTTTTATTTCTGCAGGACAGCCACATCCAGTGGCATAACGGGGGGTTAGCGGGGTATTCCCCGCTCTTCTTCTTTTGTCGAACGAAGATCTTTTTTTAGAAATCAATCACTAAGGCCGAAGAAAAACATAGAGCACTGCAAAGAAAGTATCAACAGAGGATTTTCGAACGTGTTTTTTTTTATCAAAAATTTCCCTCTATTAGAGCTGAGTTACTCTTATTCACATGTCTTCTTTTCAATTTTAGATTAAAAGTTTTTTTTTGTACAGTACAAGAGTAGGTTCAGGACGCTTCTCCTCCCCCACACACGCATAATTTATCTCGCTTATAGGTCTCCCACATGATTTATAAGGGTAAAAAAATTAGCATTACCTTAATAATTTGTGCTATAAGCCTACTTTGCTTTGCACTGCTCCTCACCCCTTTGAAAAAAGCCATTATTGCTTGTAGCCTCTCGTTTCTTCTTCCTGACTACGCCCTTGAAATTTTCGTTCATCAAGCTGCGGTGGTAGATTACGTCAAGCTGCTCGGAGCTTCGAATGACGTAATTACATACAAATTAGATGACATTGCTCAAAATTTGAATTCTCAAAGGTTATCAATCTTGGAACGACGAGTTTGGCATTAAATTTTGTACTTTTACGGCAGATTGCATACAGCTCAAAATAGAGAAATGTGACAAGCTTGTTTACAGCTATTTTCAAAGCTAGATAGTTAGATTTTTCAAAATAAGCTGGTGCATTAAAGTTTTATTTAAGAGTGTTTAAGATCTCAAACCAGAGAGATTTTAGTATTTGCAGAAATTAGATTAAGGCAATTTTATAACTCAAACCGAAAATCAAATTTTCTTCAGACCTAGTTCTAAGTTTGTCGAGGGGGGAGGGGGAAGGGTGCCAAAAAATGCCCATCTTTGTAGTTTTGTGCGTTTAAAAATTCCATTCCATTACAGTAATATAAAAAACTTATAAAAAGCCTCCAGTCCCTTTAGTCCTTGAGGATTTTTTATTTCTGCAGGACAGCCACATCCAGTGGCATAGCGGGGGGTCACCGGGCCATTCCCCGCCCTTCCTCTTTTGTCGAATGAAGACCTTTTTTTAGAAATCGACCACTAAGGTCGAAGAAAAAAGAGGCATCTTGTTGCATAAATCCTGCCAGCCTCCCAAAGTATTTTTCTGGCTAAGCCCCTGGTCTCATCAGATACGTTAAAGATAAACTGAAAAACAGTTTTGGTTCAAAAATCACCATCAGTAAGCACATATTACGTTAAACCAGGAGTTCTCACCCGGAGGTTGTGGACCTCCTCTAAGGAGCTACGGGACATAGCCACTACCAGAGAGCCCTAAGCCACGATTCATTAACCTGGCAACGGTAGTTAACTACTTAATGAATAGCGGATGGCTGTAGGAACAACCGGTACGAATGAAATGACGACAAAAGCTTTGTTTCTAAGCAGGGGGTCACTGGTGTTGCGAGTTTCTAGAAGGGGACTACTAAGCATAAAACAGGGGCGTGCCCCGAAATTTTAAAAGGGGGATGGGGAAGGCCGCAGTTTCCTGTTTACACGTTTTCACTGAAAATAACGGTGAAGACCAAAAAAAAAACGTCTGCACGTCTTCTGACGTCCAATTTACCCCCAAAATCAAGTGACGACCAAAAAAAAAGGTGAACATGTCCTCAGATGTCCTGTTTCCACTGTTTCGCTGACTGCTGGTACATATCAGCTTATATTTCAAGCGGAGGGGGGGGGGCGACTCCAGCGGCTTCTCCTGGATACGTCCTGCATAAAAGATTGAGAACCACTGGTTTAAACCTTGATCATCTTTGCAAATACTATAGGTAAAAAATTAGTTCGTGATTTGCGTATGTGTCAGTTGATAACGTCTGCCAAGTTTTCTTTTTTTGATGACGAAATAAACGTGAGAAAAATGACGTAATGTGAAAGGAAAACGCCACTGGCTATAACAAACTCGCTTAGAAGTTGTCAGCCACCAGTCTGTTCCACTCTCTGGGATCACGTTAAGTGCCTTTCCCTATACGGAACATCAAGCGAAGTTGCCGGCTTATTCTCCACGCTGTCCTTTAATGCTGAGTATGAAGCAGGGAAGCTGTGAATACCAGTTTTAGTCATTGGTTTGACCCGACTCGGAATCGAATTCGAACCCGAGTTTTCCGCTCCAGATGCACACGCTCTATTCACTTGTCTATCTGACTTTGAAATCGAAAATAGGCTTGCATTAAAGGATGTAAATCTTTTTATAAAACTTAATGCGTCGATCATGTTTGCAATTTAAGATAAATATTTGAACATTACGAAGCAATTCCAAATATTGATCATATTCATAATTTTAGTGCAAATTTTCATCGGAGAGACAACATTAGCATGTCGAAAGTTTAATTAGAAACGGAAATTGAGAACAAAATATATGGGTTCAAAACTTTAGCGGGTCAAAATACTATCCTAAAATTGTTTTTGCAATTTCATTAATTAGCCTAACAGCAGTTTACTTACCACTTTATAAAAAGTCAAATCTTTACTATACTCGCGATATTACGCCGAAGCTTTTAACGAGTGGCGGGCCCATCTTCTTGGCTTAGCGTCTGGGCAACACAAAAACGTCACTGTGGTGATGAGCAATTGGTACACTGTGTCCGATTCGACAAGCTCGAGGATCAAACCCAAGACCTTCCGCACCGAGAGCGATATTTTTGACCTTTAAGCCAACCGTCTGATTGAGCTAATGCAGTTATTGTACTTGTTAAAAAGTAATCGAAGCTGCGGGGTCCCTCAAAAAACAGCTAGAGCTTCAAATATTATCGAAATTTTAAAGGACAAACGTATTAATATTAAAAAAGAGGATATATTCTTCATAGCCTTATTAGGCAAAAAGAGCTTTCCTTTTTTGACGCAGTTTCTCCTAATTTTAGAAATATAAAACTAGGCCTACTTCTACTTAATCAATTGGGTTTTCAAGCATTTTGTAAGACTTACACGTTTGATGCAGAAATTAGGCAACCGGTACCCGGTACTTGTTTTTCCCATTAGCTATTTATAAAAAAATGATCAATTTTTCATGACCTCGTGCAAAGGTTTTCAACCTATGGCCATGGCTTAGCAGTGGACCACAACGCTGTTTTCAGTGAGTCCCAGAGCTTGGCTAGAAAGCAACCTCAGCATTCCCTAATCAACGCTTACTTTTGCTATTTAATAAAATTTAATGGGCCACGGGGCTCCTAACTTTTTGTTTTGAAACCGGGACACCTTAGTAGCGAGATAAATGTTACAAAAACTTATGTTAAAACTTGAATTACTCGGCCATGGGAAGATTTTTAAAGAAAAACTCCAGAAAAGATCTTTAAGCTGCATTCTCTAACGCATAGAAGAGCCAACTGCTGGTCAACTCACGTTAGTACATAGAGCTCTCAGTACCCTCCAACTTCCAAGACAAACGTGGTCTAGCCCGGGACACGGGACGCCAGTTCTGGGAAGGTTGGCAATGCTAATGTGGACTATCGCCATATTTTGTGAGTTTTGTTGGCCATGAGCAAAAAAGGTTGAAAAACGCAGAGTTGGTCATTAACTAAACCGGAATTACTGAAGAGTGGCAGCTGAATAACGGATTAACTCAGCGGATATTATATAATTTCGCTCAACGCAAATTGATTCGCTCATTTCATGACAGAATTTGATATTCAGTATGAATATCTTCCGATTTTTAATCAATATTTAAATGAATTTCGAAAACGACTCGAAGCTTTGTCAGAAACTTATTTTAAGTTTCGCGAGTAAATTGAAAAAACTAGCTGAGTTAAATCAAGCTGTTTGATAATATGTTTAAATAGTGTGTGTTTATTCTAAATAAATTGGAAAAGTTTAAGCAAAATATATACAGGCCTATTGCTGAACGCTGAGGTTAGTTTCAAAATCATTGAATTTAAAATCCTACTGTGACTGAGGGAGACTGAGCTTGCGCTCTTTCGAGCCTAGGCGTAAAATCTTGCAGATACGGCTGCCCCAGGGACGTCCCAAGCGAAAAAATAGGGAACCCAGTGCGGGATTTAAGCAACGAGAGGCCCAGTTTTCATACGCTTTTCGCGATAAATCGCTAAAGAAAACTTCATACCCCAGAGAGGATGGCCGTTCCTGGTGCCGCCCCTTTGGGCGAGCCACAGATCAACAGTGTTAGATTAGCAGTGGTAGTAGTCATATTTTATTCTAGCAAGAAATCAAACGTACAAATGTATAACGAGACTTCATAATTTTGAGTTATTGCAAGGAAGGGACATAAAGTCTTCTAGTTATCGGCTCACCTGTTGAAACGAGCATAAACTCACAAAAATTAGTTATCTGAAGTAAAATAGTTATGTATCACCGTCCTGAAAATACAGAGAAAAAAATAAAAATCACACAAAATCATAAAAACAAAAACAAAAGTAGCAAAAACAAAATTCTAAACCGCATCATATAAACTCAGTTGCACAAAATTTAATATTTTGCTAATACAGTAAGTCATCATAGCTTGCTTGAGTAAGCGAATCCGCAAATTTAGCACAATTTTTCGTCAATTTTTGCTGTTTCGTGATCGCAGTTGAGGACAGTATATAGTTGGTTTGAATAGCAAAGCAGAGAAAGTAGTACAAAAGTATTGTATTTCCAAGTAAGATATATTCGCGCGCTTTTGACTACAATTCCATTCATGCAAAATGCCACCGACTGGTGATTGATTATGGAGAAGTCAGGTCGGAACATGACTGCGTTTCAACCTGTCTGAATTGACTTCTGCCAAAAAACACGCTCAAAAACACAGTTGAAATCGTAGAGTGAGTTAAAAACTTCAGTTGTGTTTCAAATCGGAATTGACAGAACAGTCAGAGAATTCATGGGCGGCTGACAAACATTTGCCCTCCTAAACAAACGTAAAAAATTGAGTATTCAAATAAATTCGAGACTGAATATAGCCTAAAGTTCTTCAAAAGCTTATTTTAAAAATACTATAAATGAGAAATTCAACGAGAAAATTTCGTGAATGCGCTTGCTATGATCTTTCGCGATATAAGGCAATAAAATACTGCGGAAAAAGAGAAGGCGGACAATAAACCATTGTCTACTTTTACCAGAAGAACGTTACACTCCTTCCGTACTTTTTTTAGGTTAATATAGTAGCGGTAAGTGTGTAGTGCAGCAGATAGGCCTAAATACACCTGATGATGTTTAGCCCTTGAGCATATTAACGGTAATATTAAACGCTTTATTTAGTCTACCTGTCCTATTCGTGACAGAACAAGCTTCACTGAGAAGGAATGGTTGAAGATGATACATCTTAATTTGCCGCTTGATGATGGGTTTGCTCGATTCTTGAGTAGACGACATGACCTTTGCGGCGTGCGCACAAGTTAGAGATTCTACATGATGGGTTCGATTCACGGCTAAATCCGATCGGAATTGACAAATATACCGGGGGGGGACTGCTAATTGAAAAACACGAGCTCACTTTTCAGTCTCATCAATTACTGTTGAAGTTTTCGCTTAGATTCCTCTGTTTTTACTACTAATACCGTGATTAATGTAATCGTGTTTCTGACTAACTGTGTTTCCCAGCTTCTTCACCGCGGTTTAGGAAACAATTGCAACCATAGTCGTGACAGTAGTATTTCCTTTGTCTGAAGTGTTGTTTCTTCACATTGATGCTCAGGTGCGGAAGTTGTTTGACACAACCAATCTCATGTTTGTACGCAGAGCGTATATAGCAGTCTATAGAAAGTCATTTCCAGCCTAAGAAATATGGATCCAGTTGTAAACTGAATTTGCTGAACATGATTTTTTGAATATTGTAAAGTTTTTGAATATCTATGTTAATGACAGATTTGAGCGTCTCTGTGTGTGCGTGCGTGTGTGTGTGCGTGCGTGTGTGTGTGTGTGTGTGGGGGGGGGGGGGTAGAGCAAGCACGGAGCAGCCAGCGAAAAAGTTAGGGGGAATGACCTTAGGCCCAAAGCTTTAGACATACGTTCTATTTGGATCAGGACTTAGGCAAAGCATGCTTCAGATTGGCCTTTGTCGAAAATGATGCGGTATCCCTCGCAACTATTACATGACAAATCGTAGGCCTACTGTTTCTGTTAGTAAGCCTGCGAAATAAAATTACCTTAGGAAAAATTGGAGGGTGTAGCAAAAAATTGTTATATTATCGCAGATTATGTTGCTACCAGCAGGTAATACGTCAAACTGTAAGGTTGCATCTTCATTTTTTCGTTTTTTTTTTTTGATTTCGTGATAAATCCATCCTGTGACATTTGGGTGTTATTAAGGGAATGGCTAAATCTGCAAAGCACTAAGAATATTTACAAAATATGATATGTTATTGAGTTTTGGGAAGAATAAGGCACTTTTTGTGGAAAGATTAATCGCTGTTTCCTATGATTTATTTCAGAATCGAACAATCATTTTCAAAAATTATTTTACAAGTAAGCCTAATTAAAATGTTTACAGTAGCAACACTTTTATGTTTCCTTGTTTTTTCGACGGCAACACTGGCCCAAAACGTCGATACTTCTTTATGCCAATGTTATAATTCGACAAGCGGGGCTCAATGGCTTGAAACTGAAGCCGAACTGTGCTCTGGATGCGACCCAGAAGTGAGAAGATCTTGCCGTTTGTCTAATGGGGGAATAATTCGGTGCCGTTACCGTCTGTCCTGCAATATTTCAAGGTGCTCTGGTCACTGGGGCCCATGGGATAATAACGGGCCGTGTAATAATGATTGCGGACGTGGATTTCAAAAGCAAAAACGGATTTGTTACCGAGTAAGTTTCAAGAACATTAATATTAAAATTTTAAACGAGTCAAGTATTCCTACACTTCATATTATCACACTTGGAACAAATGAATTGTATTGTCTCGATTATTTAATAATCACCCGTACTCAGGAGCGTATTTGGGAGGGGGGAAGATTGTGCTATGCTCCCCTGTTTTGACTTGGCCATTCTGTAAAAAAGAACAAATGTTGCTGAGTCACTGAAATATGCCACTTTTGTGATAGATTTTGTAACTTATGGCCTTCCCTTTTTCAAAATTTTTCGCGATGCCATTTCGCGTAGTAGTTGCATGACATGTGTTGTGGGCTCATATTTAACAAGGGCTTTCACTTTGCTTTCTGCAAATCTTTTTTGTGTCAAAAAACAACTATTAAGTACAAGATTGTTGCATTATTGGATGGGATTGCCACGAGTGAGATTCGAACCCACACTCTCTCCGATTAGTGACGTGTCGCCAGCCCGATGGTAGTTTATTTTTTTTTTTTAGACGGGATTTTACGCTTGAGTGCAAAACTTCGCAAATTTGAATGTTTTTGTTTGTATGTTAGGATGTTTTTGTTTATTAGGATGTGGATAATGTGAGCATGAGAGGGACATTATGCCAAACTGGTTTCGGATACTCTGAGCAAGCCCGTCATCATCCTTGCAGATCAGCTAGAGGCTGTATACAACCGTGAGTGTAAAAATGTTTTGTGAATGCGACTTAACCTGGCGGTACTCGAGGCTGTGAAATCCTGTGTGACGGGTTCGATTCACAGCTGGAACTTGTCACGTTTCAGCAAAATTTGGGTAGATCGAAGGGCGTAAGCTTCTTTCGCACTCTCCTTCAATTTCCGTTAAGTTTTTGTTTAGATTTCAGATCTCAAAATATGAAAAAGCTATTTCGACATTTCGTTCGCTTTAGCACGTCTTGTTTTCATCAGCAAAAACTTTCAAATTCCAAACACCGCCATGCTTTTTCTGAGCAAATAAAACATTGTATTCTTTGACAACCAGAATAAATGATCTGTCGAAAAACACCAGTAAAAACGTTTCACTTGGCGACGTAATTGATGGATGTGGTAGCTATTAAAACCCACTAATTTTTGCGCATCAAAGAAAAAATCAACGTCATTAAAATTTGAATCGAATCGTATCATTAATAAAATATAATTTGAAGCACCAAACGTCAAATTATCACAGGGATAAATCCTAAAATTAATAAAGGAGTCAGGGGAAAAATTTTGAGAAAAGAAAAAAATTAGCAAAAGTAAAATTACTTTCTATGAACAGACAGGCCTCAAATTTTAAGGAAGTCATAGCAAAAAAAATTCGAAAAAGATATGTGTTATTTTGAATACAAACTGTAAACAAGTTATTCGAAAAGCGTTTTTAAAAACAAACTTTCGAATAAGTAAACCTGCAAAAAATCAAAGTTATTAAAAGTGCAAAGAATTCCAAACGCGAATTCAAGTTTGGATTTTGAATTCCGGTAAAAAAATCGCCGAAAATTGACCTTGGAGTATTTTATCGTTTCCCGAAAATTGCCCCCATTCGTGGTATTCCAGCTAGCAATTTATCTCTCAAACCAAAACAAAAATAGCGTCCAACTGCACTTTTGACTTTGAATAATGTTAATGGCAAGACGTACAAGCAGTTGGCATAATAATCCATACTTATTTTTAAAGGTCGCAAACAGCGAAAAAACACAATATTGACGAACAGCCTTTATCTTCTGGGGCCATTCCATGTGTGGCGTTTAATTAGCCACCTGGGAAGCTTTATTACCCGATCGAGTATAAAAGTAAAAATAAATTAACGCGGCCTTCTGCACCATGGCATAAGATCCGGCTGAGCCTGGGCTTGTGGCGTTGAGAATGGCACCAAAAGTAAGGCGAAACCTTTTTTTGTCTGGGATATTTGTAATTAAACCGGCTGTTAGCTCAATTGTTAAGCGCACGCGCTATCGATACGAGAGGTCTGGGGTTCGATTCCCAGGCCGGTCAAATCGACACAGTGTCGCCAGCGGTTCGCTACCGCTGCGACGTTTCTTTGTAGCTATGCAGCCCAAGCGCTAAACCGCGAAGATGGACCTACACGCTTCGGCGTAATACCGCGATTGTAATGAAGATTTGTTTTTTTCATGTGATATTTGCAATTAAACTGCTAACCAACTCTCAATTTTTCCGTTTGACAAAATAAATGAGGCTAATTTCAATTTGTGAACTCAAAATTTAAAAATCTTTTGAAGGAAACTGCTGCACGTTTTGAGTCAACAAACAATCGATACGTCAAATGTGATCGGCTCTGGTGTGAATCGAACCCATCACGTAGGATCTGTAACCTGCGAAGGCTACAGGTAGTGAACCTAATTAAAGTAGTAATCCTAATTATGCAACGCATTATAGAAATTGTAAAGCTCAATTTTGTTTTTGGGATGATCAATTTTTTTAGAACAAGACGAAGGGCAACTACTAGACCTACATTAACTGCAATAACCACTACAACCCAAAGATCAACAGAAAGAACAACTACTCCTACTACTACAATAAGAACAACCACAACATCTACAACAACATCAACAACTCAATCTACATCTGAAGAAACGACAAATGAACAAACACGTATCGAATCAGGTAACTTGACTTTTACACTTGAACCCAAATCATAAATATAAATATATAACTGAGGTTATTTTCAAACCATATTGAACTGAAAATTCAACAGCATTTGAAGAAAACTCCGAAGTGAACTCGCGCTCTTTGATTCAGCAGCCACCCAATATATGCCAAATGGGATCAGTTTCAGCCGTGAATCGAACCCGTCACGCAGAATCCGATACCGCGGCCCATGTCGACGACAAACTCAACTGCTTTGATAATATGTTACATCATTAAAAAAGATTGCAGCGAAAAACTTTTTGTGTCCTTAAAAAAACAAACATGTTTATGAGCCCGACTATTTAACCGGTTGTTTTCAAAATCGGACGTTTTAGTCCAAAAATTGTATAACAGCTCACATGGCCGAGTGGTAAAAGCGTCCGCCTCGGGCGCTGTAGACTAGGCTTTGATTCCGAACCCGGTCAAACCAATGACTTTAAAATCGGTATTCACAGCTTCCCTGCTTGACGCTCAGAATTAAAGGGACAGTGTGGAGAACAAGCCGGCAAGTTTACTTGTTGTACCGTTGGGAAAGGCACTTAGCGGGATTCCCCCATCTTGGTGCGGCAGACAGATGGCGGGCAACTCTCAAGCAAGCTCGTATACCACACTGATCGCTTTCTCGTGATAGGAGGATAAATATGCAACTAAATACAAAAAAAAAGGAGCCAAGACCACTTTTCGATACTTTATTAGTTTCACTTTTTACGCCTAATGTGTGACTAAGTATAAGCTACAAATTGGTCTGATTTACCGACCACTCTGCACGGCTCAGTTCAAATCAGAGCAACTAAAAGCTATTGGAACAGTATTAGCTTAAGGAGAAAAAATGAAACCTTGTAATTGGACGTTTCGACAACATGAATTCAACTGTCATCATCAGCTGGATCAGTGCTGGTGATTTTTTCAATTACCTTTTCAGTGAAAACAACGCCAAGATCTACTGCTTCCTCCACAATTCCTTTTAGTGCTTCTTTGACGGTCCCCTTAAATGCCCATACTACCACCACCGTCCCCCCTGTTTCTGCATCACAGCAGTCCCTCGAACTGCCTATTATACTCGGTTCAGTGGCAGTAATCTGCATCGCGATCATCATCGGATTTCTTATCATTTTCAAACGAAGATCAGCAAATAAACTCCTCAAGTAGGTTTGTTTAATATATTTTCACGTTCTGTTGCGCAGCACAGGTATGAGCAGGCCTCACTTTGCCCCAACCTAAAAACAAAACTCCCCCCAAAAAAAAAAAAAATTAGCCACGAGTGAAATTGGGAACTCAAAATTGGTTAAATGCGATTGGTTCCAGCTGTGAAGCGAACACGTCACATACAATCCACAACGTGGACGCGATACCGCTAGACTAAACCATGTCGTTACCAAATTCACTGATTTTTTGTTTTGTAAACATTCGCTCAAGCACACAGAGTTAGCCGAGTTGTTGGTGCTTGGACTCAGGAGTAGAAATTTGCCTCAAGGAAAATTACTCGGACTCGGCCGGGTAACGAGCATTCACGACATTACTCGGCCGAGTCCGAGTATCTACGACGTCAAAATATGAACTCAAAATCAAGTGAAGAGCAAAAAAAAGAAAAGGTCATCACGTCCGTAGAAGTCCTAATTTCGACTCAAATTCAGATACAGAGCAAAAAAGAGGTCAAAATGATAATGCTTTAATACTCGGTCAAGTATCAATTA
Organism: Trididemnum miniatum; assembly: GCA_964006365.1. Classification (NCBI taxonomy): domain Eukaryota; kingdom Metazoa; phylum Chordata; class Ascidiacea; order Aplousobranchia; family Didemnidae; genus Trididemnum; species Trididemnum miniatum. The sequence continues at coordinate 19,260,999 of OZ023249.1, read as the reverse complement.
ATACTCGGCCGAGTACTCGGACACGATTCGGCATATCCCTACTCAGGAGCTGGTTTCGCAGGTTCGATGCTCAAATACTGTAGGTCATCTTCCAGGAAGCATCAACTTCATTAACTCAAAAACCAGAGGTGCGATTGTTTGACTTGAAAATTTAAAACAAGCATTTGTTTCAAGTTCAAGTTTTTTTACATCCTAAGTAGGATTAACTGGCAATGTTAACATTCTGAGAACTGGATTATTTGAAATTGAAAGAAGCTTTTAGTTTTCCTAAAACTTCAACGAAAATTATTGGTAAATCTCAAAGTTTTGAGAACTCTTCACGATTTCTAGGCCTGAACGGATTAGCCAGTCTACGTGCCAAGGTGCGCTTAAGAGTTTGCCAAAAATCAAGGGCACGCACTTTTGATAAATGAACTTGCCCTTTTCCCAACATTTTGTCTTGAAAAACTTTGTTTTTTCGTAAAATTTCTTGTTTTTCGTTGAATTATCCTTTAAACTTGCACCAAAATTTTCTATGATTTATGTAAATCAAACCGGTTAGGTTTTTACGAGAACTCTTTTCTATTTTTTGGAACTTTTGGCAAGTACAATAATCAAGATGCCGCTTTACAAGCCTACAGTACCTCTAAAACGGATCTTTTGGGACTAAAAAGCGGATTAAAACTGGCCAATTGGCGTAGTGGCAAAAAGCATCGCTATCGACGCGAAAGTTCTGGGGTTCGATTCTCACGCAGGTTAAATCGGACGTTGTCGCCCACACGAGAAATTAAATACGCGAAAATTCATTTTCAACAAAATCGCTACAGCGATTTCAGTATGCTACGCTGACAAAAAATCAACACCCAGACGAGGGTAGAACCCTTGCCTGGCGAGGGTAGAACCCTTGCCTGGGAGTGACAGTCTAGCGTGCTATCCCCTACTGCACGCAATGTCGTCATAATACCGTAAAATTTTTGTACTTAAACTTTCCTTACGCATCACGTGACTCTCAAAAACGCTGTAGCGGTTTTGTTGAAAATGATTTTTCGCGTATTTTGCTCCTCGTGTCGCCAACGGCTGGCCACTCCTGCGACGTTTTGATGTTGGCCAAGCGCTAAGCCGCGAAGATGAGCCCCGAAACTCGTTAAACGTTTCGGCGTATTACCGCGAGCGTAATGAGGATTTGTTTGTTTTCGAAGCGAATTAAATTGATTGTTTTTGAAGCAAATTAAATTATAACAAATGAAGTGAATCTGGAACGGGGTGAATTGAATAAAGCAACGCTGATTGTTCTACGAAGTATTTGCCGAAAAGTGGAATATCACACGACCATTCCAGCAGCTGTGCTGGAACCTTACGGGTTCTCGGGCCTCAGGTTAAGAACCTTTGTTCTAAAGTTTGCGTGTAACTATTAAAACTCAGAAACACATCAAATTGTAAAACTTACATGGTTTGTAAAAAAATGTGCGATTTGTTTGAAATAAACGTTTCGGAATTGTGTAGTTATCCTCATTAGTAGTAAAAAGTTCAAGTTTATTTCAATATGAGTGTTTTTTAGAAATTCCAGCACTAGCTTCGAGAGCAGCAGTAATGGGGACAGAGATGCCCACCACTATGAGGAGGTCGGGCCAGCCTTGCCGGGACGAAATATCAAAATGAAATCGAAAGCTTATTCTTCAATCGAATCGGTTACAGTAGAAAATGTGTTGTACACAAGAGCTGAATTCGATAAAGGTAAACAAGTCGCGTAGTTTAAGGACGAAAAATAAAACCACACGTTTTTTAGCACTTTGACAACATGCATTCAGTCATCATCAGCAGTGTGAGCAATACACAACTGACAGTTTCGTACAGCCTTGCTTACGCTGCTGAATCTGTTGTCGAAACGTACAGTTTTAAGAGTTACTGCGCCTTTTTTTCCTCCTTGCGCCATTTTCATCTTATATTTATTTTATTTCGAAGTCGTATATAGAGTTTTTTCTTCTTTAACATTTTATTATCTTTTTATACTTTGCAGCTTCTCCTGGTCTTCGTAACTAGGCGCGAGTCACTAATATTTAATTTTACTTTAAATGAGAAGTTTTAATGTTACTGCTACTATATTTGCCGTCCTTTATAGTCCAACTAGGTCACCACCACTACCAGTAGCTGCATGGTCCAGTTGCATAAAAACTTACTGTGTGGGTGTGCAATAAAATGGCAAACCTATTATAAGTCATGGTTTTTATGAATAAAATTACTTCTCGAAGAGTGGGAGCAAAACTCACAGAAACTTTCTAAATTTTGATGGCATTTTCGCAAGACATATTTTGAACTTGACTGGCCAGTTGGGTAATGCTAACGACATCGCTATCAGTACGGAAGGTCTGGGGTTCAATTCCCGGTTGATAAAGTCGGGCAGTGTTTCCAAAAGCTCGCCACCGCTGCGATGTTTCCTCGGAGCTGTGTTTACCGAGGTACCAAACCGCTAAGAGGGAATCCCACCACTCGTTACTTACAGTTAAAGACGTAGTGTAGCGAATATAATCAAGTTTTTTTATATTATTGCTTAGATTTTAAAAGGTCCTCCTCTATTAACATCCAAGAAATACCAGAAGGAATCTATGCTGAGCCAAGCAATGCTTTTGATTGCATGGATGAAACAGCTTGCTCAACTGCTGCAACTGATGATAGTTATGTTACTCTGGATGAAGTAAATGGTGGAAAGTGTGTGTAAAAATACTAATGCAGAAAACAATATTTGAAATAATTGTATTATTTTGATTGGCTTTTATTGCTTAAAAGAGTTTGTTACATGATTTTTTTCGCAAATTCAGGATTTTGTTAGGAGTTGTTTAGTAGCTTGCTGCAAACGAATATTTACTAATTATCAAGAGCAATTTTTTCAAGTAATTTTCAGCTTATTTTTTGAATTTTTATGATGATGCCTTCGTTTATCTGTTATTTTGCTGCAGAGGCAAAGTGCTGGTCGCTTTTGTCTTCTTAAAATAGTTATTCGAAAAACACAAACATTTTTTCTTTTGTGTAGATTTAAATACGAACAATAGTGTTTTGTAGGAGCATTTACCAATGCAGTGTTGTTACTTTTTCACTGGACATACTCACTTTTGTGCATGTACTTGTTTTGTTGACACTTGCTTGTTTTATGGCTTTTACGTTTCTTATTTTGTATTCTTGTGTTGTGTTTTTCGTTATGTATTGACTGCTGGTTCGGTCTTTTTCAAATACATGATTATCGCAGTTTTATTTGAGATAGTTCTGTTCGACTTTTCATGCGCAAAAAATGAAGCGAAAAACGGACACCAACAATAAGAAAGTACCAATTAACCCCGGAAAAGTACTTGAGAATTTTCAGAAATAATTATCCTCTTTTATCCCAGTTAAGGAGAATCCCATGCGTTGCAACCAGTAGTCTTTACAGACGGGTATCCACAGCTCAACTGCTTCATACAATTTAATAGATTTGCAGATAACAGATTTACGTCTTCATCTTCTTGACATGATTCTTGCCAGTTCTCTTCCCTGGCTTTGCTGGTTGTTTCATTGTCCTCTTTGCAGTCTTTTTTTTCACTGGGCTTTTTCTTTTAGGCTTAGGGTGTTTTTTGGTTTTGGTAGATGCAGGTAATCTTTTATCTTTATACTATGTAAAACGGTGTGGCGTATTTATCACGAGGAAACAATCAAATCGATATAACGAAATCGTTTAAAGAGTTTCCCCCCGTATGTCTACCATTTTGAAACGGGAGAAGGCCGTTAACTGCCTTTCCCAAAAGCAGTACAGCACAACTAGCAAACTTGCCGGCTTGTTCTCAACACGCTCTTTTTAGTGCTGAGCATCAAGCAAAGAAGCTGTGAATACAAATTAAATTTTAAAGTGATTGTTGTGACCCGACTCTGAATCTGGAGTCTACAGCTTCAGAGGCAGACGTTCTATCCACTCGACCATCTGAGCTGTTGACGGATGGTGGTCGCTGCCAATACGCTTGATCTGTTCTTGTTTATATTTAAAGTTGATGGCATTTAAACACTGCTTTAGCTGTAATTGAACCTAAGACATTCTATTGACCTTTGTACTCCACAGTAAACCAAGAGAACAACAGCAAAAACTCACGTAATGCCTCTTTCATCTATGCATTACGTGAGTTTTTGCGGTTGTTCTCTGGAATCGAACCCTTAAGTTTGTTTTATTTTGGTCAAAAAAAGTCAAGTTTTCCTTATTCTAGCCATACTACGCACAAGCGTGTAACGAGTGGCGGGGTTCGTTTGCGTGGCTAAGCCCGTGGGCAGCTCAGCTTCGAAGCAACGTCACAGCACTGGTGACGTTGGCAACACTGTGTCAGACTTTACCAACCGGGTAATCAAAGCCCAGACCTTCCACACCTACAGCGATATCTTTAACTACTGCGCCAGTCCACAGTTATCTTTAAGCAAATTCCTTCAACAAATTCAAGTTTTGTTTCATGAGAATTGCCACCAACGCACAAATTGCTGTCAGGTTTTTACAAATCTAAATTCCGGAGTTTTAAGACTGTTCGTACGTAGAGTGGGCTACATCGAATGGTTTACAGCAATCAACATATTTACTCAACTAGCAATTCAGTCAGTTCATATTACCTTAGCTTTTGTTCGTAGCTTAGGGTTTAGGTAGTGGGAAGAATTAACTATAGTTAATATTTAGCAAAACTAAGTATTGTTTCTAGGCGCTGCAAAGTTTTCTCGGTAAAAGCATATAAAAAAAAAACAAACAACAAAAAAATTCATTTCATGGTAAATTTGGGTTTTGTGTTCGCGAAAAAGTTGGACGGAGCCGTGGGAGTCTAAGGTTTATCCAGAAAGTCGAAGTTAATTTTACTTTCATTTTCTAGAGCTGATTGTCAGAGTCGCACACGGTAAAAGCAAAGTTAGGTTGCCGTAGACGTTAGAATTGAGTTTTTTCGCAAGTTCGGAAGAGTACGGAAGCCCATAAGTGCAAAACACAAAAATAAGTTAAAACCCGATCGACAAATCTTTTCACGACGACAAATCTTTTTCGCAATCGACAAATCTTTTTCGCAATGCACAAGACTTTTTCACGATCGACAAATCTTTTTCGCAGTCGACAAATCTTTTTCGCGATCGACAAAACTTTTTCGCGATGCACAAAACTTTTTCACGATCGACAAATCTTTTCCGCAATCGACAAATCTTTTTCACGATCGACAAAACTTTTTCGCAGTCGACAAATCTTTTTCGCGATGCACAAATCTTTTTCGTGATCGACAAAACTTCAAACCAATCGACAAATCTTTTTTGCGATGCACAAATCTTTTTGGCAATCTACAAAACTTTTTCGCAGTCGACAAATCTTTTTTGCGATGCACAACTCTTTTTCGCAATCGACAAAACTTTTTCGCAGTCAACAAATCTTTTTCGCGATGCACAAATCTTTTTGGCAATCGAACAAAGTTTTTCGCAGTCGACAAATCTTTTTTGCGATGCACAAATCTTTTTCGCGATCGACAAAACTTTTTCGCAATCGACAAAACTCTAAACCGATCGATAAATCTTTTTCATGATCGAGAAATCTTTTTCACGATGCACAGGTCTTTTTCGCGATTGACAAAACTTTAAACCGACCGGCAAAACTTTTAACTAATTGACTAAACTCAATGTCAGTGCACAAAACTTTTACTGTAAGTGATGCACAAAACTCAATGTAGATACCAACAAGAAAAAAGCTCACAACTTTGGCTTTTTGTTAGGCTACAGCTACTGGGAACTAATGTGAATTTCGCCCGTTTAGCTCGACACCTCTGAACGCTTGCACAGTGCACACGTATAATCTGTTGTGCGAGCGATCGAGAAATGCGAAATAGTTCCGTAGGCCTACCTTATTATTTTTTAATATTATTATTCGCATATTTATCCTCCTGTCACGAGAAAGCGACGAAACACTGTACGAGCTCGCTTAGGAGTTGCCAGCCATCTGTCTACCACACTAAGATGGGGGAATCCCGTTAAGTGCCTTTCCCTACGGCACAACAAGTAAACTTGCCGGCTTTTTCCACACTGTCCCTTAAATGCTGAGCGTGAAGCAGGGAAGCTGTGAATACCAATTTTAAAGTCATTGGTTTGACCCGACTCGGAATCGAACCCTAAGTTTACCGATCCAGAAGCAGACGCTCTATACCACTCGGGCATCTGATCAGTCCACTCGGCCATCTGATCGGCCATCTGATTATAACTTTAGCTAGGCTAACAGCTGTAGTTAGGTTACACCATTTTTTTCTCTTTTCATGGCCTTGAAAGTTGACATACATAATTTCCCAAAGCCAATGTTCATTTTGCACGGACCAAAAACGTGAGGACAATTTATCTTTTTCCTTCCACGATCACTAGGCCTATCCGTTTGAATGATGACGTTAAAATTATGATTAAACTATTCCCCTGATGGCCCATTAGCTTATGCAATGGAAGTTACTGAGCTCGAAACCGGAAGAAATTGAAACTAAGCCAAAAACTTTCAAAATCAATGTAACAGCTTGCGATCAAAGAAAGCGTTGACAAGACTCAAGCTTTATTTTATTTGTTGCTGGTACATCGCGATTACAATACAGCAACAGGGTGACTACGAAGGGATCGTGAGGTCATCGAGTCGAGTAGCCTCATAGGTTTACGACTTGAACATTGAAGATTGTTTAAAGTGAACATCAACTCAGCAAGTCAAAAATTTTCAATGTGAAGAGAAAAACATTCATACGTCAGCAAAGAAGTAGCCTGGTTTACTAGAGTTCAATGCAAAAACAATTACCCAATACCTGTATGCCTTAAGTCAGGGGTGGGCAAACTTTTAGCACAAAGGGCCGCATTGGAAAAAATGTTAAAGCCGAGGGCCGCACCGCTTGGAAAAGCAAAGCAAAAAGAAGGTCGTCACCTGGAGCGAATCTAGAAAGTTTTGGTGGGGGTATGTAATTTTGAATTAGTTGGATGTTAACTAAATACAAAGACGTTGAGACGTTTAGACCCGGAAACGAGCGTAAATAAGCCTTTTGATAATGTTTCATGTCAGAGGCGTATTTAGAAATTTTTTCAGGGAGGGGGCATCAAATTTCGTGTCTTTTTCAAGCGTAGTTTTTTCCGGCAGAGTGAATTAAAGCAATTTAAGTAACAAAAACGACTCTAGAGGAGTCCGGAGGCATGCTACCCTGGAAAGTTTTTGAAAATTTACGTACTGCGATGGCCATTTTAGTGCTTTTTGAATAATTTTCAGAGAAATTTTGTTTCCATTCTTGACGCCTTATTTTGAGTGTTTCACCAAATAATGATGCATTTTTTTCGCACATTTTCGATTATGCGTGCTGAAGGCGACTCAGGCGTATTGTTATGAAGAGGTTCGAAATTATGAAAAACTTTATTTAACCAAAGCATTGTTGAATATGGCTAGTGGGGAAGATGCATTTCCCTCTGGACCTGCCCCTGGTCATCACGACCGGAAATGTCCTATTTTCCTCCCGAAATCAAGTGAAGAACAAAAAAAAGGTCATCACGTCTTCAAACGTCCCATATTCCACAAAACTTCACTAGGACATAAGGTTCATCTTTTTGCAAGAGCTCGCGGGCGACATGCGGCCCGCGGGCCGTAGTTTGCCCATCCTTGCCTTAAGTGACAAAATCAGCATAACCACGCGTTTGCACAAATCTTAGGCCCATTATTTCGAAGGATAAAGATTTTAAAAAGCTGCTTTTCGTGAGCATGACGATAATTATGTAACATGGGTATTTTTACGTGCAGTGGTTGTGGCGGCTGGTCGGTATCAACGCAGGAGAAGAGAGGCCTATGCTTTTACGACAATTTATAATTGTATTATTCACGATTCTGAAATTGCAAGGATGTTTGTAATCGTTAATGCTTAACGTCAGGGCTGTAAAAATTCCTCAAAAAAAGTAATTAATTCCAATTACAGTATCTTGGCAAAAAAGTAACCAATAACCGAGTAAAATTACTTTATTAATAAAGTAGGCCTTAACTAATTCCAATTTCAAAACTACGGGAGGAAAAAAGTAATTTTTAAATTGCTAATTACAAGTTCCTTTGCTATGGGAGGTGACCAATTTACTTGTACAGTGTTTCGCTTAAAAATAGATAGTGACAATAAACATAGTATTTGAAGAAGCGATGTTCATCTTTTGCTGTAGTTTACCACAGGAAGTATCGACTTAGACCAGTGGTTCTCAACCTTTTTGTGCTTGAGGCACACAAAAGAATCAAAAATTCATCCGCGGCACACTTTCACATGACAATGTATAAAACTCAAACATACCTGTTTAATGGGACGGCACACTATATCGTGGTTTTGACTTAAAGTTTTCTCAGTTGTTTAGTGCACAAAGCATGCTATCAGTGCGGGAGGTCTGGAGTTCGAACCTCGGTCCGGTCAAATCAGCACAGCGTCGCCAATGGCTCGCCACTGTTGCAACGTTTCTTCAGAGCTGAGTAGCTCAGGCGCTGTGCCGCGGAATTAAGCTCCGCCACTCGTTACACGCTTCGGCGTAATACCGCGAGTATAACAAAGATTTAATTTTATTTTATCTCGTTTAACCACATGACTCTGCTAGAATGTGGTAGCTTTCGTGATTTCGCCGGCTTAGCTCAGCTAGATATGCGACCAAGACCATCAAACTCTCTTCTTTCACCCATTTTTTCTCACCCAAGCTACGTTGTTGCATCCTTCAACATCGATAAGCAGCTTCACGATTAGGCTTGTACTGGCTCTGCTCGATAGTTTCAAACGAAAACTGTAAATTAATGTCCTTCCTGGCGTACTGAAAAGGAATCATGACGACATCCTCTTGTCGGGTCGGAGGCTATAATTTTTCGGTATTACTATATAGTTTTTGCTCTTCACTCCGGCCACGTAAAGGGGGTCTAACCAGAGTATGACGTAGCAGTCTATGTACGACAAAGGTTAAATTCTTTTGGGGTATATTTATGGGAGGGATGATTGATCTTAGTAAGGTCATTTAATCCGAACCGTGAATAAACCTTACCTGAGTGCAGCTGATGAGGGCTAATAGCCGGAAACCGCGCTGTCCCACTCTACGGTTTCAAACGAACAGCAAATTGAAGAATTAGGAATCGTAAACGAGAAATAATAGTAACTCTTAAATTAAAGGAGGCTGGATTGCTTTCGGAGCTGAGACCTTTAACTCATCTCACTCTCTTGTCTCATCTGATGTTACTTGCCACATGCATTTTCATAACTCTTTGTCTGCTGAATCGGAAACTGAAAATATACGAAACATGTTTTATGACGTAACAATTGTGTGAGGAAAACAACTCAAATTTTTTTATTGAGCCAACAAAATAGAATAATTCAATTCGGTTTTGCGGAAAAATATACTAGATTAGTCGTACAAGCAATCAAAGACAAAATATACGCGGCACACTAAAAAATTCGTCGAGGCACACAGGTTGAGAATCACTGACTTAGACATAAAGTTGCCCTTTAAGACAAGAATTTTGAAAATTTTGAATGGTGTGAAAATTTTGATTGACGTGAGTATTGTCAATGCCAACAGAAGCCGTAAAACAAGCGCGTGCATGATAAGATCTTGTCGCTGCGAAAATTAATATTTGTGCTTTGTTGAAGCTGATCAAAAAACAAAGTTTCAAGAAAAAAAAGAAATTTGTAATTTCAATTATACCAAAATCGTACTCGTTCCTCACAAATTGTAATTAATTCGGAATTACCAATACTTTGGAAAAATGTAATTAATAACCATCTAAAATTACAGCAACTGTAACGAATACATGCAACACGTTACTCACAGCCCGGTGCTTAGTTAACTTATTCCCCTGTCCCATACCCAACTTTGGAGGGAATAAGCTAATGAGCCATCAGGGAAATAGTTTAATCATAATTTTACCGTGATTATTCAAAAAGATAGGCCTATATAGTGATCGTGGAAGGAAAAAGATGAATTGTCCTCAGGTTTAATTCTCCCCACCCATTATATTGGTATGCCAAACTATCTGCTATAAACTTGGATGGTGCTTACAAACTGCTGCACCATTGTCATCGTCAGTATAGTGTAGCTAACGGAGGGGAAGCTTCAGCTCTCCCACACCCACTGGTATGCTTCTGTAATTTTAAAAAGCATTATTTCTCTAATCTTTTATCACATTACATTTTGACTATCAGTATTTATAAGCCTACAATTACTGCATATCTGTTTCATGTGAGCTAAGAAAATTATTTTAAAGCAACAACCATTGTTACATTAAATTGGTGAGGCATGAGGTTACTTCTCTGCTTTTCGCAATAGAGCAGCGCTTTCCGATCAGTGGGTAGGAGAGCTCTTTGCAGAGGACCGCAAACCATTCTAAAGTTTCTAAAATTACAGTAGAATATTAGTTTCTAAAGTTAGAGCTGCGAATCAATAAACATGCATCCAATACTGCAACTATAGTCTGCTCTGCAGCATAACATACTGTAACAGTTGTATGTTCAATATCGTGTATAAATCATACGATGTCAGAGTATTTTGTGTTTGTATAATACAGGGGTGGCGAACCACTGACCAGCGGGTCACTAAGTGACCCACTTGCAGTTTGGAAAATTTTACGAAAAAACGGTAACGAAAATAACGTAGTAAAAAAAAGTATCTTTCCATACTGGGGCATTGAAGACGGCAAGCTGGGTATTTCTGAGGTGAAGATCTTTTTTTTGCTCTTTGCACAGATTTCGGCAAAACTTGCGTTCAAGCGCCTCGTTAATATTATTACATCAGTGACCCACGTTTTTTCTTTTTTCGGTCTGCGACCTTAAATTTGACCCACCTCTTTAAAAGGTTCGTCATCCCAGGTATAATACAAAATATATTCAGACAGGGGTGTGCAACTTTTTTAGTCAGCGGGCCATATGTGGGAAGACAAAGTCCTTCCCGGGCCGGATTATTGGATGGATCGAGTTCAATATTTTCAACAACTACTATTGTCAGGGTCGCTGTGATTGGAAGAAAAAAAAAAAATCTACACACTGTTCAGATGTCCTGTTTTCTACCGAAAATATCGGTAAAGCAGTGGCGTGGGGAAAAACTTCAAAAAGGGGGCCATAATTTCCACATTTTTTTGATCGTTTTTTATTCAGCAGAACTACTTCAAAGCTGATTGAGAAACAAGAAAAGCTCTAGGGGAGCCGAGGGCATGCTACCCCGTTTTACGTAGAAAATGCAAAAATTTTCAGCGGCTGGGGCCCCAGACCTCCTTGCCTCCGGCAGCTTGGGGCTTCGACCCCAGACCTCCGACACAGCCCCCCCCCCCCATTGCGAAATCCTGGCAACTTTCAAGGCCATGAAAGTAGGAAAATATAGTGTAAATGGTGTAACCTAACTGCAGCTGTTAGCTAAAATTATAAGGTAGGCCTACGGAACTATTTCGCATTTCTCGATCGCTCGCACAACAGATTATACGTGTGCACTGTGCAAGCGTTCAGAGGTGTCGAGCTAAACGGGCGAAATTCACATTAGTTCCCAGTAGCTGTAGCCTAACAAAAAGCCAAAGTTGTGAGCTTTTTTCTTGTTGGTATCTACATTGAGTTTTGTGCATCACTTACAGTAAAAGTTTTGTGCACTGACATTGAGTTTAGTCAATTAGTTAAAAGTTTTGCCGGTCGGTTTAAAGTTTTGTCAATCGCGAAAAAGACTTGTGCATCGTGAAAAAGATTTCTCGATCATGAAAAAGATTTATCGATCGGTTTAGAGTTTTGTCGATTGCGAAAAAGTTTTGTCGATTGCGAAAAAGATTTGTGCATCGCGAAAAAGATTTGTCGACTGCGAAAAAGTTTTGTCGACTGCGAAAAAGTTTTGTCGATCGTGAAAAAGTCTTGTGCATTGCGAAAAAGTTTTGTCGATTGCGAAAAAGTTTTGTGCATAGCGAAAAAGATTTGTCGATTGCGAAAAAGTTTTGTCGATGGTGGAAAAGTTTTGTGCATTGCGAAAAAGATTTGTCGACTGCGAAACAGATTTGTCGATCGTGAAAATGTCTTGTACATTGCGAAAGAGATTTGTCGATTGCGAAAAAATTTTGTGCATCGCGAAAAAGATTTGTCGACTGAGAAAAAGTTTTGTGCATCGCGAAAAAGATTTGTCGATTGCGAAAAAGTTTTGTCGATTGCGAAAAAATTTTGTGCATCGCGAAAAAGATTTGTCGACTGAGAAAAAGTTTTGTGCATCGCGAAAAAGTTTTGTCGATTGCCAAAAAAATTTGCCGACTGCGAAAAAGATTTGTCGATCGTGAAAAAGTTTTGTGCATTGCGAAAAAGTTTTGTCGATCGTGAAAAGGATTTGTCGATCGGGTTTTAACTTATTTTTGTGTTTTGCACTTAAGGGCTTCCGTAGAAAAGAAAGTTTCAAGTTTAATGTTTTAAAACCGAAGCAAATTAATCCGAATTTTAGTCACCGAAACTCAAAATGGCAACCCAGGATTGGGAAATTTTATGTGGTTAACTGCTACTGCTATAAGATTGCTTAGAGAAAATCTATAATTTCAGATAAAATTTCTTGTTCTAATTTTGACCATTCTCAAGATTTAGGGTACGTGTGAGATGGAAAATAAATGGCCTACAACCAAAGTAAACAAAATTGCATCCTTTTTACCGCATTACTTTAATAGAAGTAAAGCAGAAAATAAACAAAAAAACTGGAATAAGCTTGTTAGTTTTACAATCGATTAGTTAACAAGAAAACTGCCTTTTCGTTACATGTGCGAGTGCCGCTAGTGTTTGTAAACATCCATGCAATCTGACCATCATTGGTGCTATGAGTGAACGCAGCAGCAAGCATATACGTTTGGGTTTTTAGCTAATATTTATTTGTTTAATTTTTCAGTTTTTGCACGTGTTTCTATTTTTTTAATATTTGAAACATGCCTCAAAATCTACAAGCTAGTGACAGGTGTTAGCGAGTGCGCGCTAAGCGACACGCAATTATAACAATTTTGCATTATGACTCCGTTCGGTTCTGTAAACCCAAATTATAAAAACTATTTCAATTGCTGTTACTTCAAAAAGTGTCTATCTTTAAAACACAGGCTAAGGGATTGTTTTGTTCCAAAGTTGAAATTGTTACAACTAAAAAGCAATGTCCTTCCTGGCCTACCGGCAAAATTATTCGTCCTGGATGATCCTGGTGAGATCATTCGTCCTGGAAGATGAGTGTTTCTCACCTGAGGGCGGCTGATGAAGGCTAATAGCCAGAAACAGCGCTGTCTCGCTCTACGGTTGAAATTGTTGTTAAAGTGTTTAAACTCCACGTTTCCAACCATCTATGGCTGACACTCATTTAAAATCTATCAAATTCCTAATAGCGTGGCTTGATACAATTTTTACTTCTTGAAAGACATAGGCTTAGCTGTGCGCTTCGATTGCTTTTTAAACTATTTCTTTTTTTTATTATTGTTTGAGCTTCGACCACTAAAACTTTTACAAGATTATTTGTACGGCTTTATTCTAGAAAATATAGTACCGCAAACGTTTAAAAAAGATGGTCTGATCACTCCTAATTTTTAAATAAATTTTATTAGTTTCATTTGAAATTGATCGTAGTTGCAAATAATTACCTGCAATGAAATGCTTTTATTACTACCAAATCTAACACTTGAGCTACAATGTTTTTGCACCATTTTTATTTTTATCCATTAACCAAGCGAACCATGCTATATTTTTACTAAATCATAGATGGTCTCGCGTTGCCGCTTGAAGGTGTTCAGGTAAAAGCACTCATAACTCTACAACAAAAATTGCATATTGCACATGGAGTTTGCCGAGTGGTTGGTGCATTGGGCTGCAAAGCTGGCTTCGCGGGTTCGATGCTCAACTAGGTCATCTCCATGATGCATGTACTTCACTACCACAAAAAATCCGAAGCTGCAATTAAGTGGCTTGAAAAAAAAATTGCATATTGTTTATGCATTGCGCTTTGTTGAAGTTTTCGTGGTGAAAGTTGGACTGCACTTCAACGCTCAAAATGAATTTGATGGTAAAAGTTGCACCGCGCTTTTACTTTTGTAAACAATTAATTGCAAAAGTTGCGTTGCGCTTTTACCTTCATAAAATACTAATAACTTAATGTGAAACTTGCGCAGCACTTCAACACTATAAAAAATCAGATTGCGCTAGTTACGTTTCAATAATATTGTTTCTTTGCGCTTTCTTCCGCTGCGTTTTAGTCTATTCATAAAAAGTGCTTACCTCTACCAATTTTTGTGGTTAAGCGGCATATTTTTGATTAATTATTATAACAATTTTTATCACATAATGCAACCAACTTTTAGCGTTGGTTCGATCTATAATACATTGTTTACGACCAAACTTAACAGTTGCCTCAACCGATGTTACTGGTAGCTACAGCATAAGCGATTTTGGTTGGTGAATTAGTATTATTTATTATTTAGTCTAACTAAAATCAATGGTTACAAAATGTGAGTTATTTGGTTATCACAATCACTTTCATCACATAATGTGATCAACTTTTAACTTTGTTTTGACCAATGATATTGGTTGTCTATGGCCAAGTTTTACGGTTGCCTCAACTAATTTAAGTTGCTATTTCATCTGATGTTATCTGTTAAACTAAGCAAATTTGTTACTAATCCGAATCGATATTATGTGTTTAAGTGGAGTAACTTTTATTGGTTATTTCAACCAATTTTATCACCTATACTCTAACACAGTGTTTCTTAACGGGGTTCGACCGAACCTCTAGTGTTCAACGGAGCTGTCTCTGGGGTTCGGTGGAAGTCCTTCAAAATCCTAGCACTTTTAGGGGCGTACCCAGGGGAGCGCTGGCCACTTGATTTTAGGGGGAAAATTGGACGTCGGAAGACGTGATGACCGTTTTTTGGTCTTCACCTGACTTTGGGAGGAAAATTGGACGTCGGAAGACGTGATGATTGTTTTTTTGGTCTTCACCTGATTTGGGGACGAAAATTGGACGTCACGCTGTCCGTTTCTAGGGTTCGGTTGAGACAGTCACGAAGTTGTTAAGGTTGGCACGGGTTAAGAAACACTGATCTAACAGATTTTAGCCTTGTTTCTGCCAATACTATTGGTTGCTTGGCAGTGATGTAGGTCTCGAGACCGAGTTTTTGCGGTCTTGGTCTCGGTTGGGTAGGCATAGCTAAAAATTAAGGCTTGGGTAGGCATAGCTAAAAATTGCATTGAAAACGTTGTAAGCTCGGTGGCCGACTGGTTAGCGAGGTAAACTCTTAATCACAAGGTCCTGGGTTCGAACATGAGTCTACTTGATAAACGGTCAAATCGCGAAACTAGTCGTACAATTGGTCTTAACGGCGTTTATTTAGTAAATCTTCAGCTGGCCTGCCTAAATATCCGTATGTATCACGTAGGTTAGGCCTACTCAAATAAAATTGCTCCCTGAAATCAACCGTCATGTAGATCAACCAACCTTGCCAACCAATTTTTTTCTAGTGCGTACGTGACAAATCGTTTCCGTTCGTAGTAAGTCTGCAAAATAAAATCACCTTGGAATAAGTGAAGAGCGAAGCAAAAAACAGGTATATTAGCGCAGATTGTGTTCCATAGCAGGTATTATGTCATACTCTAATGCAAGATTACACCTTCATTTCTCCGTTTGTTTTTTTTTGGTTTCGTCATAAATCCATCCTGTGACATTTTGGTGCTGTTAAGGGAATGGCTAAATCTTCAAAAAACCAAGGTTATTTACAAAATATGATGCGTTATTGGGTATTGTGAAAATCAACGGTACTTTTTGTGGAAAGATTAATTATTGTTTCCTTTAAGTTATTTCAGCATCGAAAAATTATTTTACTTGTAATTAAAATGTTTTTTGGTACAACACTTTTTTGTTTCCTTGCTTTTACGCCTGCAACACTGGCGCAGAACGTCGGTACTTCCTCATGCCAGCAGTGTTATAATTCAACAAGAGGGGCTCAATGGCTCGAAAACAAAACCGAATTGTGCTCTGGATGCGACCCAAAAGTGAGAAGATCTTGCCGGTTGTCTAGTGGGAGCATAAATCGGTGCCTTTATGTTCTGTCCTGCAACGTTTCAAGCTGTTCTGACCACTGGAGCCCATGGGCTAATATCGGGCCGTGCAATAATGATTGCGGACAAGGAATTCAAAAGCAACAACGGATTTGTAACAGGGTACGTTTTAAGACTAAATTTTAGGCTAAGGCTTGTATTTCCACATTTTAAATCACACTTGGAACAAAGGAATTGCGTGTGTCTGCATTTTTCAATAATGACTTATAGCGGGTGTACGAGGTGTGTATTGCGTTCAGGTCTAGCATGCACTATCGCATTGCTTATTGTAATTCTGTTTTGCGTTAAAAACGACTTTTAGATTCGTGAGTTGCATATTTGGGCTATCGCTGTGCAGAAATTGAAGTGAATTTCATTTTTATATGAAGCTGTAACAAGCTTTAGCAGGTTTGATGATGGTACTTTCCCTAACGAGGGTCTTCGCAATGAAGCCCTGCTTTCAAGGTTCAACTGTATTTTGAAGTACCTCAAACGGGGCCCCAGTTGGATCATTAGGATTTATAAAATGCTTGATTACGCTTTTATTTCATCGGAAAGCTGGATAAAGTCGCACCGGATAAAGTAGGATCAACCATTTGTGTTAGAATTCATGACGTCACTAAGACTGGTGTTGATCGAGGGAAGATGTTTAATGACGTCATTCTTTGAATCAGACGACCGTTTTGCTGTTTCAACATGCATTTCACCAAAATATTATTATCTTGGGCAGAAACTGGATGGTCTCTTAGGCGGTTGCCCAAAAATCTAAAACCATGGGCGTCCGCAGGGGGGGACAAGGGGGATGGGCCCTTACCCCCCCTGGGTTTTGGATGGGCGTTATTAATTTGACTAACTACAACATACAGTTACGTCAAGACCGAGTTTTGATAATAATTATTGTTTCCTATAGTAGTTGAACCAATTCTGATGATGTGAGGACAAATTAAACGAAAAAATTAAAATATTTACGTCCAAATTTTTGCCTACAGCAAAACATTAACGAAAACCCATGCGCAGCGACAAGGCGGTAGAGTGGAGCTTGGAGCCGGATCCGGAGCGAAGTCGGAGCCGGAGTCCGCATTTTTATGCCGGAGTTGGAGTGGAGCCGAAGTGTCAACTTGAAATAAAAGAGAGTCGGAGTGGAGTCGGAGTTTAACTTTTTATATCCAAAATTACGTTTGATTGACGATAAAGTACCCAAAATCACGCTTGATTGACAGGGGTGCAAATTTATGTTGAGCATTGGGGGGATGAAATGTTGCTCCAGGCTTTCGAAGCTGAATTGGAGTCGGAGTCTGCGTTTACAATATCGGATTGGAGATGGAGTGTAAAATTAGCCACTCCGCTCCACTCTACAAGGCGGGTGAAAGCAAACTTTTTCCCAATTGTACGTAGATCCTTATTTGCAATCCGTGAAATTTTGTTAGTATTTTTAAAGGGTTGGACAATCTTTTATTTTTTTTTTTCCGAAGAAAAATTAGCATGTAGCTATACCACAATATTGCATTATAGCAATGCAAACTCATCGGAGTCATCACTTGCCATTTAAATTGTATCAAATTATAATTCTATTAGCTTGTTTTGTATTAAAATTTATGATTGACTTTGACCTGGCTCGTTCAATGCTTTGTTGCTGGGTTTGGCTGATTTTACCACGGATGGGTAAAGCAAAATTAGAAGCTGATGAAATTGTGCAAATATGGAAACAGTCGGAATTTTGTTCATGTTTTTTGTTCCTGCGTATAATAGACAGGCTTTAAACTGGCACCATGCTGACACACGCTATCAAGCTCTTTGTACCAAAGAACAGACAGCTGCAGCATTCAACAATTACTGCGTCTATAATGCTGCACCGGTTGGCAAAAGCGGGGAGTCAAACCGTTTAATTATTTTTTTGGTTCAGGTTCAGTTTGGGTTCAACAGCGGTATCCAATTTCGGTTCAGTTCCGGCTAAGGTTCAGATAAAGTGAAGCGCTTCGGTTTGGCTTCGCTTCAGTAAAAAATATTTCAAAACCGGTTTATAAAGTTCCTGTTCAGGTTCGCAGTAAAAAATGGTAACCTATAATTGTAGTAACACGACTTGAGAAATGAAACGTACTAAGCAATTTTTCTTCGCATTGACAGGCCAATATAACCTAATGCATAAAATACTTGTAGTAAAGCCAATTTCGAGATAGCCTAATGCACAAAATACTTGTAGTAGAGCCAATTTCGAGATAGCCTAGTGCACAAAATACTTGTAGTAGAGCCAATTTCGAGATAGCCTAGTGCATAAAATACTTGTAGTAAAGCCAATTTCGAGATATAAAAATCAAAATCAAATATTCATTATACTCGTGGCATTAGGTCGAAGCGTGTAACGAGTGGCGAGGCCCATCTCCGCGGCTTAGCGCCTGGGCTACACAACCCCTAAGAAACGTCGCAACGGTGGCGAGCCGTTGCGACACTGCATGTGTCAATTTGACCGATCTGGGATTTGAACCCCAGATTTCCCGCACCGATATCATGCGCTCTAAGACTGAGCTAACGGGCGGTTATTTCGAGATAATTACATTGTTACTATGCTCTGACACCGGCGGCCAGCTCAATCCACACGTAGCGTTAAATTAGTGTTAAAGCGCTTTGTTTAGTCTGATACGCGTGTACTACGGGACCGGGTATATCAAACGTATAAGACTTCTTCACCATACGTAGATTACTTGCATAAGTGACTATTATTTCGAATTCGAACCAGCTTCAAAGTGACGCGAGTGACTTCCCGGAGCGAGCCGCTTTTTCAATCGGTTCGGTTAAGATTCGCAAGTACTTATATTATTCGATTCAGCTCCGGTTCGCTATTTGTGATTTTGAAAAATACGGTTCGGGTTCGGTTAAGGTTCGACAAAAATAGCGTAAAACCGGTTTATAAAACTCCGGTTCGAGTTTGGTTTGATTCCCTGGGCAAAAGGCGCGATTGTTGTTGTTTTTTTTTTTTTTTTTTTTTCGTTCAATGAGACATTACTGTTTTCATGCACCAGGTTTCAATTGTTTTTTTTGTTTTTTTTCACTGCATTATTTTAAATAAAGTTTGCCACCCTCCCCTGCAAAAATTTCTGCGGACGCCCATGACTGCAGCCGTGTCATTTTTCACAACGAGTTTCAATTAGTGAATTAAGTTTGAATGTAACTCGCTAGATCTAAGTTTAACTTAAATCAGAAAAAAATGATTACGAGCGTGTTTCGAACCCAGCCCACACCGACTAGTGACGTGTTAGCAGTTACCAACTTTTTGTTTATTTTTGGGGAAGATTTTACGCTTGAGAGCACAACCTTGCAGTTTTGGATGTTTTTGTTTGTTAGGATAAGAATAACACGAGCGTGAGAGGGACATTATGCAGAACTGGTTTTGGACGCTCGGAGCAAGATCGTGCTTTCCATTGCACATCATCTATGGGCTGTAAGCGAACGTAAGTGCTTAGACGTTTTGTGAATATGAAACTTTCGACTTAACCTGGCGGTACACGAAGCTGTGAAATCCTGTGTGATGGGTTCGATTCACATCTGGAGCTGGTCACGTTCCAGCAAGTTTGGGTAGATCGAACAGCGCAAGTTTTTTTCGCACACTTCTTCAACTTCCGTTAAGTTTTTGGTTAGATTTCAGATCTCAAAATATGAAAAAGCCATTTGGACATTTCGTTAGCTTTGGCACGTCTTGTTTTCATCAGTAAATACTTTCAAGTTTCTAAAACCGCCAAAAATTTTATTGCGTTGTTCTCGCGCTTAGATCTATTTTCAAATTTTTGCTAATTCTGAGCAAATATAAGTTTATATTTTTTGACAACCGGAATGAATGATCTGCGGAAAAAACACCGGTAAAAACGTTTCACTTGGCGGCATAATTGATGATGTGGTGGCTATTAAAACTCACTAATTTTTGCGCATCAAAGAAAAAATCAACGTCATTGAAAGTTGAAGCGAATCGCGAATCGTATCTTTAACAAAAAATAGTTTGAAGCAGTTCACGTCAAATCATCCCTGGGATAAAACCTAAAATTGATTGAAGGGAGAAAGAGGGCACATTTTGCAAATAGAAACCAAGAAAAATTCCCAAAAGTTTCCTATTTTTCTATGAAAAGACAGGCCCCAAAATTTGACAAATCATAACAAAAAAGAAACTCGAAAAAATGTTTGTCATTTGGAATACATACTGCACTGAGTGTACACATATTATCCGAAAAGTGTTTTTAGAAACGAACTTTCAAAGAAGACCAGTAAACCTTTGAAAAATCAAACTCGATAAAAGTACAGGGAATTCCAAACGCGAATTCAAGTTTGGATTACGAATTACGGGAAAAAATCGCCGAATTAGGACCTTGCGCCATTTTATCGTTTCCCGATAATCGCCGCCCATTCGTGGTATTCTACCAACAATTCATCTCTCAAACCAAAACAAAAATAGCACCAAAAAATAGCCCCAATGTGCACTGAATACAGATGATGACAAGGCGCACAAGCAGTTGGCGTTATAATCTACTTGTTTTTAAAGGTCGCAAACAGTGAAACAGAATATTGACGAATAGCCTTTATTTACTGGGCCCATCCTATGGGTAGCGTTTAATTAGCCTGCTAGAATGCTTAATTGCCCATTCGAGTAAAAAATGAAAATGAATCAATGCGGCCTTCTGCACCATGGCGTAAGATCCGGCTGAGCCTTGGCTTATGACGTTGACAATGGCACCAAAAGTGAAGCGAAACGTCCGCCCAAGTATTTCAAACTGTTTCTTGCCTGGGATATTTGTAACTAAACTGCTAACAAACTCCCAATTTTTCCGTTTGACGAAATAAATGAGGCTATTTTCAGATTATCGAACTCAAAATTCTAAAACATTTGAGGGAAACTGAGACGAGTTTTCATTCCTCAACCAATCGATATGTCAAATGTGATCGGCTCTGGCGTGAATCGAACCCGTCACGTAGAATCTGCGTAACCTGCGAAGGCTACACTTAGTGAACATAATGGAGTAGTTGTACTTAATATGCCATGACATGTGGAAATTGTAAAGCTCAATTATGTTTTTTGATGATCGAATATTTTAGAACAAGAAGAAGAGTAACTACTAGACCTGCATCAACTGCAACAACCACTACAATCCAAAGATCAACAGAAACAACAACTACTAGACCTGCATCATCTGCAACAACCACTACAATCCAAAGATCAACAGAAGCAACAACTACTACAATAAGAACAACCACAACATCAATAACTGAATCTACATCTGAAGAAACAACAAATGAACAAAACACTATCGAACCAGGTAACTTGACTTTTACTTAAACCAAAACCATAAACATAAATAAATGATTGAGGTTATCAACAGAACGATATTTCTTTGTTGTCGGAATACCGTGTATTTGTTATTAGTTGCAACTGTACAATATATAGAATTTCCGAATGTACTTGGTGTATTTTTCGAAATTTCTGCGTGCATGGCCTCACAGATAAACTTAAGACCAATCCAATCATCACGTATGCACTGTACGCGTAAACTTGCTTCCGAAAAACTAGGAAAATTGTACGTTAATGAAACTGTTTTTCTCAGAAAAACATAGTTTTTTAACACTGATGATATTCTTTGATCTCTATAGTTAAACTAAAAGGCTCTCAAAGGCTGTCTACTAAATTACTTTTTTTAATATCTTTTAAATATTTTGTTCAACGAGTTGCGACCGTTGTAAAATACGAACTGCACACACTGAACAGTGAACACTGTTTTGACCGTTTAGGACTCGTCAGTGTGATAATAAACATAAAAATGTAAACTTAAGAACGTCGTTTGTGATGCAAATATCATACGTTTTTGCAAATGCGGGCTCAAGCTCATTAACACGAACAAGAGAAGAAAATTGTACTAATTCGAATTGTTTAAATGAAGTTTCTTTCGGTAAATTAGCCTATTATTGCACTGTACAGCGTTTGCTTATAATAGTAAAGCTTTTGTTTCATTGCTAAAGCAATTGTCTGCATTGTTCGCGGACCCTAGGACTAGGAAGCTTACATTTGTACACGTATGTAAGCTACTGCTTGCTTTTGCGTCATTCGATTGGTTGGTCAGTCGTTAGCTAGTTGCAATAATCAACACACATACCTCTGTGGTGTAGGCTAGAGATGGCATGGGCCGCTAAGAGCCCCGCCAACGAGCCGTTAACCGGTCTTTTTACTGGTCCGTTAACGGCCCGGTTCTATCTTTGTGTGTTACTGGGCCGCTAACACTTTTTGAAGTCCCTTTAAGCTTGATTGATGTGATTAAAGGTTCATAAAAAGAATGAACTTTGGGCGGGCTGGGCTTTATTTTTGGTATGAGTTGCTGGGTCGGTTACGGTTACTGGGCTAGAGGTTTCGGGCCATGGGCGGTCTTGGCCTAAAAAGGTCAGCCTGAGCCATCTCTAGTATAGGCTATAAACATTTTCAACACGTAATTGGTTTGAATAGACAATGCGGTTTGTTTTTTACAATGATGACGCATTTTTGCTATTTGCAGCACAAATTTTCACTCACTTCCTCAATGGAAACCGAAATTTCCTTAATTCAATTCAAAATGCTATTGTTTCACAGAGCCATACCTTTCTGCAGTGATTGTAGTACCTTGTGTATTATTTATCATTGGGTCCATTTTTGTTTATCGTTGGAGAAAAAAAACGCTTTTAAACAAAGACGGAGGTGAAAGAGCAGAGACATGCAATGGTGAGTAAAAGAAGTTATTATATGTATATAGCCAACCATTTACTTTTTGTCTTTACTACTTACTGTATATAAACATCGTTAGGTGCACAAGAAACTTCAAAGCCACAAGCACACTATCACAAAACAATCAACCCCGAGCCATCAGCAACTGCAGGCAACAGGATCTATGTGAACGAAATGGGAGAATATGTCAATGTTAAAACCGAGGCAAACTCGAATAAATCCGATGAGAATCCTTACATTGAGCCTAGTGATCTCAATCCGTATCTGGTACCAAACATCTCAAAGTAAGTCACGAAGTGATATAGAACGTTTGCAACGTAATAGTTATAATGAAACTTATTTGTTACAAAGATATTTGAAACAAAATTTATCTGGGTTGCTTAATTAGACAAGCACGTTCGAATTTATGCTCTCAACTCCAGATAGTGTTTTCATACTTTTAGCCAAATATTCTGTAGGCTCATGAGTAAACGTTGTGCTTGCTGCATGCAATTAATTGTTGTTGTTTGCAGACAAAACGCTGCCAATATTGGTAAAACAGAACCCACAAGCAATGGTGAGTATAAAAAGTCATTTGGCCTGCAATGTATTAAACAAATGTTGAGTTCTTCTGTAGATGTAACTATAAATCCACATTTAGACGCAAAAGTGCCCTTTTACAAAAAAATCAACCCCGAAATACCAGCCAGTGCTGGCAACGCGATCCATGTGAACGAAATGGGAGAATATGTCAATGTTAAAACTGAGGCAAATTGGAACCAACCAGAAGAGAATCCTTACATTGAGCCAAACGAAGCCAATCCATATCTGATTCCAGATATTCCAAAGTAGGTGACCACAGTAGTTGTTATATCATATAACAAAACTTTCCGAACCGTATTTGAAACGTAGATTTCTTGACTTTTGAAGATATTTCTCAGGGCACAGCATGTCAGAATAAAAAGTTTGCATGAGGTTTCACAGTTTCAATATAACGGTGATATAAAGCTGCACATTGATCAACATTTAGACCAATAGAAAAGCGTCCATTAAAACATCTATAAACACTGTTTATTTGTCGCAGAACATCAAATCTTGTTGTTACCCATCCATTTTCCAGTTCTACAACTAAACCTGACGATCCGCAATGCCTTACATTAGAGAGCCACAGCGAATAACTGAGAAACGTTAGTTACGGTTGTCGTGACGGAATTCATCGAAATCTATTTTAACTTTCGCTGTTATTCGAACTAATGTGTAATGTGTTGTTTATTGCAAAGGTGTAAATATGATTGACTTACTGCTGCACTGCAAGCAATGAACTTAGCTTGAAGCGTTGGAGTCTTATCAGTGCAGTTGCTATGACTGCATTTTCTGCACAATTTCAATATAGCCAGTATAGACAAATAAACTTAAATATGGAGATGATATCTCTGTGGTATTCTTTTGTCAATGATTTTTCAGATAATATTTTCAATTTTGCTAAGGTACGTTCATTAACTAAAACATTGCTATGTCACCAAGACATTTTTTATGTGTTTTGTGATAATGTCATGATGCTGCACATAAATACAGTTCATGGAAAAATGTCTTATATTGTGATCAACCCTTCTCCGTAAGCAATTTTTTTAAGAAATTTATTGCAAAATTAAGAACTTCTACTATGAATTTTGATTTTAAAATTCTGCGCTTCGTATTTATATCTATCTTTTTTCCGTTACTGTCCGCTTGGTAGTCGGAAGACTGGGGTTTTAGTCCCGGTCGGGTCATACTAAAGACTTAAAAAGTAGTATTCGCAGCTTCCCGCCAGGCGCTCGGCAAAACCGAAAGTGCGAAAGGTTAAATTTATGTGTGTGTTGTTGGCCTTTCTTGTATGCCCTCTAACAGCGTTCAATCATTCATGATTGATATTTGTAATGGGCCGCCGATTGAGAATAGCCTACGCAATGTGTGCTTAGCACCCGCTGTCCCGTACATTTACCTTTACTAATAAGCTGACAACTTGACGACTTTGATACATTTCGCGTACGAATCAAAAGCTCAAAAATCAACTCATCATGAAACTCGCCGTATGAGTCCGAAACGTGTAACGAGTGACGGGGTCCATGTCCGTGGCATAGCTGGGCAACACAGAAACATCGCCGCGGTGGCAAGCTGTTGGCGACAGTGTCCGATTTAACCGGTCGGGAAGCCCGCTGTTGGCGACAGTGTCCGATTTAACCGGTCGGGAAGCCCGCTGTTGGCGACAGTGTCCGATTTAATCGGTCGGGAAGCCCGCTGTTGGCGACAGTGTCCGATTTAACCGGTCGGGAAGCCCGCTGTTGGTGACAGTGTCCGATTTAATCGGTCGGGAAGCCCGCTGTTGGCGACAGTGTCCGATTTAACCGGTCGGGAAGCCCGCTGTTGGCGACAGTGTCCGATTTAACCGGAGACCACCTCGCCGATAGCGATGTCTTTTACCGCTATGTCAATTGGCCGTTGCTTTGAAAGCTCTTGCTTGTAAACTTCAATTTTTCAAATGCTTTAACACTGACATATGCTATTAGGTTTTCGTATGCAGCATGCTTGACTCAGCAAGTGGTTGGCCTACGTCACATGTTCGTATGTCACGTCGCAAGGTGGCTGATTGACTCGAAGACCTCACGGTCACTTCGCAGTCACTTTATTGCTTCTATTTCACTCTGCATTGTATGTTATTTGATTGCTGTACATTGTGTTATTAGTAGCGACGAATAAACAAAATGAAACTAAAACTATTAGGGGTCCAAATTTTTTTTCTTACAATTTACCTTCTTCTGAGGGTTCGTTTGTTTTTTCCGTTACATAATTTGAACTTCCAGACCAAATTTCGCTTTGAAAGAACGCATTGCATTTTTAAAGCATATCGCCAACACTTCACGTCCAATGGTGTTTCTGTGTTTCTTTAAGTTGCGTCGACTTGTAAGGTCTTACAGCATTTCATTTAGTCTGGGTCTTTTGAGACACAAAAAGCGTTGAGCGAAATGTGGGGATACCCGCTCAACGTTTTCTATTGTTCTCAACTTCTCAAACAATCGTTTTGTCCTGTTCAAGATGTCTTGCATGTTTGAATAGGCCTACTACAGTCACTTACTACTGTGCGAACACCGTCCAGCATAAGGAATTGGGGTAAAGGGTTCAACTAGGCTCCAAACATTAAAGCGCTGACCATGATTTAGCCAAGATATCCGCCTGTTCTGTACCATAAGGACCTGTATGGTCAAGCGTCCAGGTAAAAGTGCCGTCATTGCTTTCACTCACATTGTTCAGGTGTTTGATGCTCAATGTGCTAGACCTCACAATGATATTTCAGATTGCCAGTATAGCTACTTGGTTATCCACATAACAGTTAGAGCGGTTCGGGTATTCTCTGTAAAAACTTGTACCATGCAGCTCTTCCGAGTAACTTAGATCCGTCAGTGTAGCATCTAATTAGAGATGGCATGGGCCGCTAAGAGACCCGCTAACGAGCCGTTAACCGGTCATTTTAGTGGTCTGCTAACGGCCCAGATTTATTTCTAAACGAGCCGCTACCAATTTTTGAAATCCCTTTCAACTTATATTTTTCTGTTAAATGTGGTTGAACGTTTGCAAAAGAATAGGCTTTGGGCGGGCGGGTTATATTTTTGGGAAGAGTTGTCGGGTCGGTTACCGCCACTGGGCAAGAGGTTTCGAACCATGGGTGGTCCGAGTTGCAAAGAAGTCAGCCCGTGCCTAATCATGTTGTTTTCTAAAGCATTTTCATTAGTGATGGGCACGATAAACCTTTTTGTACTGAAGCGATAACGATAATCGATAATTTTAAAAATGCTCTAGGCGATACCGATAATCGATAAATCTCAATTTCTTGAAGCGATATAATCGATAAATTATTCCGATAAATGTTGCGGTAAATTTTCAATGTGTTTGAGGAAGATTTTTTTTCTTGTGAGGCAAATCACAAAAATGTTGTTCTAGATTTTTCAAGAAAAGAAAGCAGTTCACGGACTCTGCTGTGGGATTAAACAAAACAGGGAGATTTTTTAAATTGCAACAAGACTTTATCGACACCGTGAATTTTGCCATAGCGCCAACTCCCTAACTTTGAACACTGTGCGCATAAAGAATCGTTTATCGCGATAATTTATCGGCGATAACAAAACATATTACAAAAGCGATATCGATAAATCCAAACTATTTTGAGTCATAACGATAATCGGTAAAAAGTTATCGCCGATAAATTATCGCAATAAATGCCCATCTCTGATTGTCATACTGCACCGTGCAGAGCCGTAGCAGCCGCTTTTCAAACCCCCCAGTTGGGGGGCCCACACTGCTAAAAGGGGCCCCAAATTCCCTTTAAGGACCCAAAGTTGCATCAATTCAAAAACAAAATTTGGTTTTGCGAATCCCGTTGAATGGGATTTTTTGCGCTCAAGTTCTATACTTTAGTTTTGAAATTCTTCGCTATCGTTTTTTGTTAAACAGCGTCATAAACTGCGTAATGAAGTCATGATGAATATAGTGTATGTAAGAGTGCGCGTAGAACTTCAAAAAGGAGGCCGGTGCAGAGTTGGATCCAATCATTTTTTAATTTTTAAATTTATAATCATTACTTTTGAAACAATTAAATTCAAATTCATTAACACGTACCTTGTGAGCGAATTTAAAATTTTATTTGTTTTTTGTTTATTTGCATTTTTATCCTCCTATCACCAGAAAGCGACGGGGCGCCATACGAGCTCGCTTAGGAGTTGCCGGCTTGCTTTACACTGTCCCTTTGATGCTGAACGTCAAGCAAGAAAGCTGTGAATAGTAATTTTTAAGTCATTGGTTCAACCGGACTCGGAATCGAACCCCGTAGTCCACCAATCCAGAAGAAGATGCTCTGTCCATTCGGCCATCCGATCGGTAAATTCAATTCAATTCTACCCTAGTTCTGTGTCAGTAACCCTAATCTGACACCGAATACAAAAGTCCATTACAAGAGGTTTTGCTAGTACGACAACGTCTGTTTTTGAAATAGCGCAGGAATTGGTCACTGGTCCTGTCTTCCTCAATCAAGAAGTTAAAAGAAAATGAAAATAGAAAAAAAAAAATGTTTGTTTACGATGCAAATGTTAATTATGTAGCTTCTGAGGATGAGATTGAGAGCAAGCTTTTCTAAGCAACTGGTGGACCATGCTATTATGTGGATACTAGAAAGTTTTGAGCTGACATGTGATGTCGCTTCTGTCTTTCCATAGCTGTTTACACGCAGCAGCTTCGTGCATGAACAGCCATTGTCAGCAATATGATCTGGCAGTACCGCACACACTGGTTCAGATGCTTTGCGATGGGTTTGATTCACGGCTGGAGTGGAGCCGATTGTGTTTGATATGCATTGTGTACCGGATGGTTGCTGATTGAAATAGCACAAGTTCATTTGGCAGTCTCCCTTCAGTACCGTTGAACTTTTAATTCAATAGTGATAAGAGCTCGCTTGTCTTGCTCCTCGAGTTTGTAAAGTGCGTTGTTACTGTTACCAGTGCTGAACAAAGCTTCAGAAAACTGAAACTTATTAAAACGGTTACTATCTTTTTACTTTTCATTTATTGGCATTTTTATCCAACTATCACAGAAAGCGATGGGGCGCTGCACGAGCTCGCGTAGGAGTTGCCGGCCATCTGTCTACCACACTGAGATGCGGGGAATCCCGTTAAGTGTCTTTCCTAACGGCACAACAAGCAAACTTGACGGTTTGCTTAACACTTATATCCCTTTAATGTTGAATTTTTAGTAGGGAAGCTGTGAATACCATATTTAAGTCATTGGTTTGACTCCAATGGAAATCAAACCCTGAGTCTACCGATCCAGAAACAGACGTTCCATCCACTCGGCCATC
Source organism: Trididemnum miniatum (assembly GCA_964006365.1). Lineage (NCBI taxonomy): Eukaryota > Metazoa > Chordata > Ascidiacea > Aplousobranchia > Didemnidae > Trididemnum > Trididemnum miniatum. The sequence goes on along the minus strand of OZ023249.1, from coordinate 19,232,390 downwards.
CGATTGGTTCTTCACTGGCATGTTGCCAATTATTGAAAGTTAATGCATTGCACACAATCTACAGATTATGATGCAGTCACAAGAGCAACTGCGAACGAAAAAGTGCGCTGTAGCTAGGCGATTTTAATGGTAATAGATAAATGGGTGTAACCAACTTGTGTTAAAATTACATCTTTTCATTTTTTCACAGAGACGACGCGTATGTATTACTACAGTATTCGCATTGTGGTGAGACACTGAGCTGTTACCCCTGGAAAAAACGAAAACAATTTTTATCGAAAGTTTAGTTTAGGGGCCCTTGAAAGGATTTTGGGGGGGCCCAAAGTTGAGCTGCTACGGCACTGGCACTGCGTCTCTTCGTACCATAACAAGACATTCGTACTCTGTTCCAAATACCTTAGTTTATTTATTATGTCAACTGGCATATATTCAACAAAGGTAGGTTTTCCTTGACATCGTTGCATACGTCTGCATGGCCTTTGGTCTTTGTTGCTGATTCAACAGTCATGTCGGGCTAAAAACCTACACGAGATAACCTGTATGAGCCAAATTGCTTTACTGCTGCTGTGCAAAAGGCGAAACTAAGTGGGCGGCCACAAACATAAGCCATTCCTGGAAGTCTAGGCAGGGGCGCCGAGGGAAATTTCGGGCCGGGGCAAAAATTTCGTTTGGGCCTTTTGGTCAGTAGTGTCCAAAAATCACGTGATGAGCAAAAAAAGTTCATAGCGTCCGCAGATGTTCAAATTTCGGCTCAACATCTAGTGATGAGCAAAATGAGGTCATAACGTCCGCAGATGTTTGAATTTCGGCTCAACATCTAGTGATGGGCAAAATGAGGTCGTAACGTCCGCAGATGTTCGAATTTCGGCCCAAAATAAAAGAAAAAACATCAACGCGTCCACAGGTCGTAGTTTGAGCTGATGAATTTTGAATTCTAAACCTGAAAATTCTGAACCCCGGACCACCCTGTGTCCCCGGGCCCCCTGACAGTGGACACTTCTGCCATCCCCCTCTCGGCGAGGCTGAGCCTAAGCATATATTCCCCAAAATGTGCAGTTTTGAGCGACCTCTTAACTTCATTAAATTAAGCTAAAATTCTGCAGTAATGCGATAGTTACCTAAACGCAATAAATAAGCTATATGTGGAGAAATGATTTCAATAATTTTATTTTTTCCAGTTTAGTGATGGATCATTTTAATATGCCATGATTATTACAAAGGATGAAAATGACAACACGATTAACGTTACGACATGCAGGTAATAGAAGAAGAGTTAAAAAAACAAGAGTGGGAATGGTTACAACACCCAGGTTGGCAGCATAAATTTGCTTAAAAAGAAACAACTATCTCTAAGCGTTTATCTAATTGCAGTGTGACGGTTTGAAAACAAAAAACAGATGAACTAGTCCCAGCAAACAAGAAAACTAGAAAGATTGCAACTTCTTGCAATCTTGAGAACTCTATTTTGCCTATATGTTTGATAAAATGCCGGCATTCGCTCTAAACTAAAGCGTTTCATGCAGTGAAGCGTTTTATCAAAAATCTACACATTTTCATAATAAACTGATTGAATCGTTGAGTTTACTTCCGATGAATGCGCAGCAAGAAAGCATTATTTTTCTTTTGATTCAATAGCGAAGTGTTCTAAAACGATGAGTAAACTGAAACACGGAAGTGATCTTGTGCATTCACACTCACAAAAATTTTGTCGATCACAGCAGTTTTATAATGTACGCAGCAAACGGACGTAAAATCAGTTTTCCAACCGCCGAGATTAGGGCCGCACTTATTGGAAGAGCAAAAAAGATCTACACGTCTGCAGCTATCCTGTGAAAATACCGGTGAGGAGAAAAAAATATCAGTCACCTCTGTTTGAAACTAAATCAAAATTCGGCAGCAAAAACCGTTTATTTTGCAAAAAAGAAAGTCTTCACCGTTGGGAGTGAAATTCCCGGACATTTTGTGAACAGGGTCAGGATGGGGTTATTTTTCGGGAGGTGTTTAATTCCCCACCTGAAAACCTTAGTGGGTATTTTTCCCCTGGTTGGGAAATTGCAACGCTCAATTAAATATCAAGGCGTCAAGATTCGGAATGATATTCCCAATGACATAAAATCATGTTCTGTTCGCAGGTTTAATTGAAAACTTAAACTTCATTTTCTTGCGAAGTGTTAACCTTGTTGATGGAGTTCCAGTAGGGTAAGGTGAATAAGTTGTCTATATACAAAGTTTATTTATGGGTTGCATGCAAATTATGCCACGCTTTAAATTTTAGCTTATTCGCTTAAGTAAGGGTGGTTGCTTGACTCGATGACCCTGAGGTCCCTTCGCAGTCTCCCGTCCATTGTTTGTTATATTTGGTGGTTTTTGCTGACTGTTTATATTTTGTTATATTTTTTTCTTGCAATCCGTTTTTGAATGGATGAATAAAAAAGATCAATCAATCGATCATGTAGCGTTTGTCATTGGTCTTTCGCTGTCCTGCCTGCTCGAACTGCTGACTTTGTAAGCGCTAATTTGCAAGTCCTTGAATTAATTAGAAATAATTTGTAATTCAAGTTCTGCGCTGCTTGTTCTTCCGGTACGGTAAAAACGGAGACAGAAAATCTACTCTCCAATTTTTTTTTATTTTTGACGTTTCGCTTGGCAATGAACGCCAAGCTTCATCAGAAAATACAGTGACCTGGGAAGGAAATCAACCCAGGTCGAGAACAGTAAAACGTAGTAGGCTAGCACTGATTTAACTGAACTGATCAAAAAGTTACGAAGTGTAAATTGTATCAACCCGATTAACTATTGCGTCACAGAAAGGCGAAATGCGTGAATAATCATCAAATTGTTATGTGTTATACGTAAAAACCAGTATGTAAACTACAGTGATTAAATTGCATTAAAATTATTTAGCCAATGAACGATAAACATTTGGGAGACTGTCGCCATCAGACCTGTTCATAACCTTAGGAATGGGCATTGATGAACTCTGTAACTAGACTACGATGCCCGGAATACAAGTCCAACAAGATCTTCCCCACTATGCAGTGTTTAATAATTTGTAACTTAACAACAGTACTGTAATCCATTTAAAGGTGCTGATTGCTGCACGATACTATATCGTGCAATCTGCTTATTCATGGACTGTCCCGTGTTAAAAGTATGAATCCCGTGTGGAGCAGACAAATAAACGAATTGAATTGAATTGAACTACCGACGGGCTCAATTTCAAAAGCTAAAGAAAAATAATGTAAAAGAAATGCAGGCCTACGTTAAAGAGGAACAAAATTTAAGATTCTAGTTTGCTTAATTGGTTTGATTTGTTCCGTCTCAGTTTTCCTATCTCGAGAAAGCGGCGCATGCTATCTGACAAAGTAGGTCAGGGGCATCCAACTTTTTTGAGAGAACACAGAGCTTATCTGCTTTTCAAAGTTTTTCGCGGGCCAGAATTTAGTACCATGGCGACAATGTGTAAGCGATTATAAAAACAATTTGAAAAATCATATCTTGCCATACTAACGCTAAATTTAAAATGAAAGCAAAATGTCACAGCATGTACAAAGCGCGCAGATAAGCCAGATATACAAACTTGTATCACTTACGTGTGACCATCACAAACTACTATGATTATAATGCGCATTGTGTCTAGTTTCCAGTCCATTGTAGTAGTCTATGGCGTTACTCCTTGTTTCAGTATGACGACATCTTCAGTGCAAATTTAATTCAACAACAAAACAATCGAAACAATTCAGTGTACGTACACGCACGCGCTACATTTTCGATATCGTTGGTGGGACACCTCAGCACATGCTATTTTTTTAAGGACTCAAATCTGTAACTCAAAATATCGTGTCAGCGCGTGAGGGCGATTTGACTAACCAACGTAGAAAGTTTAACGGGCCACTTTGGCAGACCACATGAGGCCCGTGGGCTGGTCGCCCCTGGAGTAGGTCGTTGGAATGACGGATGTTACGTGAATGTTTGAGTTAAGTTTAGAGTTATTTCTGCGTTTTAGTATTTGTTAGGTGCAAAAGAGACAATAGCGGTAAAGTAGAGCATTTACAGATTTAAGGAACTACAAAGATATTGGTGAAAGTTGAACCAACAATTTTGTTTTCGTGGAGCAGTCAGTAATAGCTAAAATAACAGTCTGTCTGTTGCGCCTTACCAAGCTATGTGTTCTACATATTTTCACGTGTCACATGTTATTAAAGTTGACGCTCGCAATAACTTCTGATGGAAAGATGGGCGTCTAGGGGACAAAACCCCCAGACACTATTTTGAACTTGTCGATACTGCTTACTGAGCCTACCCACTTATTTATTTAGGACGGCGGCCCTGGCTCACGTCATAACCTCCAACTGTTTCGCAGCTTACCTTCGCGCTAACCGTCATTTTCCTGCTAAGAATCGTACCCTATTCCGTGTAAACGCTGCTTAATACCGAAATACCTTTTTGAAGACAGAATGTCCGAGCTTTGACCCCCAAAACTTTTACAACATTATTTGTATTGGTTTATTCGAGAAAATATGGTATGGTAGTGCAAATGTTTAAAAAGACGATGTGGTCACTTCTACTGCAATTTTTAAATAGATTTTACTAGTTTGATTTGAAATTGATCGTACTTGCAAACAATTACTAGCACTGAAGTGCTTTTATTACAACCAAATCTAACACTTAGGGTATAATGTTTTAGCACCATTTTTATATTTTATCCATCGACCAAACGAACCATGCTATGTATTTACTAAATCATAGGTGGTCTCGCGATGCCGCTTGAAGGTGTTCAGGTAAAAGCACTCATAACTCTACAACAAAAACTGCATATTGTTTATGCATTGCGCTTTATTGAAGTTTTCGTGGCGGAAGTTGGACTGCACTTCAACGCTCAAAATAAATTTGATGGTAAAAGTTGCGCTGCGCTTTTACTTTTGTAAAAAATTAATTGCGAAAGTTGCGTTGCGCTTTTACCTTCATAAAATACTAATAACTTAATGCGAAACCTGTGCAGTACTTCAACACTCTACAAAATCAGATTGCGCCAGTTGCGTTGCGTTTCAATAATTTAAAATTTTTGCGCTTTCTTCCGCTGCGTTTTAGTCTATTCAGAGAAAGTGCTTACCTCTACCAATTTTTGTGGTTAAGCGGCATATTTTTGATTAATTGTTATAACAATTTTTATCACATGATGCAACCAACTTTTAGCCTTGTTTCGATCTATAATACATTGCTTACGACCAAATTTAACAGTTGCCTTAACCGATGTTACTGATAGCTATAAGCGATTTTGGTTGATGAATTAGTATTATTTATTATTTAGCCTAACTAAAATCAGTGGTTACAAAATGTGAGTTATTTGGTTATCACAACCACTTTCATCACATAATGTGATCAGCTTTTAACTTTGTTTTGACCAATGATATTGGTTGTCTATGGCCAAGTTTTACGGTTGCCTCAACTAATTTAAGTTGCTATTTCATTTGATGTTATCTGTTAAACTAAGCAAATTTGTTACTAATCCGAATCAATATTATGTGTTTTAGTGGAGTAACTTTTATTGGTTATTTCAACCAATTTTATCACCTATACTCTAACACAGTGTTTCTTAACGGGGTTCGACCGAACCCCTTGTGTTCAACGGAGTTGTCTCTGGGGTTCGGTGGAAGTCCTTCAAAATCCTAGCACTTTTAGGGGCGTACCCAGGGGAGCGCTGGCCACTTGATTTTAGGGGGAAAATTGGACGTCGGAAGACGTGATGACCGTTTTTTTGGTTTTCACCTGACTTTGGAAGGAAAATTGGACGTCACGCTGTCCGTTTCTAGCGTTCGGTTGAGACAGTCACGAAGTTGTTAAGGTTGGCACGGGTTAAGAAACACTGATCTAACAGATTTTAGCCTTGTTTCTGCCAATACTATTGGTTGCTTAGCAGTGATGTAGGTCTCGAGACCGAGTTTTTGCGGTCTTGGTCTCGGTTGGGTAGGCATAGCTAAAGATTAGGCTTGGGTAGACATAGCTAAAAATTGCATTGAAAACGTTGTAAGCCCGGTGGCCGACTGGTTAGCGAGGAAAACTCTTGATCACAAGGTCTTGGGTTCGAACATGAGTCTACTTGATAAACGGTCAAACCGCGAAACTATATAGACGTAAAATTGGTCTTTACGGTGTTTATTTAGTAAATCTTCAGCTGGCCTGCCTAAATATCCGTATGTATCACGTAGGTTAGGCCTACTTAAATAAAATTGCTCCCTGAAATCAACCGCCTTGTAGATCAACCAACCTTGCCAACCAAATTTTTTCTAGTGCGTACGTGACAAATCGTTTCCGTTCGTAGTAAGTCTGCAAAATAAAATTACCTTGGAAAAAGTGGAGAGCGAAGCAAAAAACAGGTATATTAGCGCAGATTGTGTTCCATAGCAGGTATTATGTCATACTCTAATGCAAGATCACACCTTCATTTCTCCGTTTTTTTTTTTTTTTGGTTTCGTCATAAATCCATCCTGTGACATTTTGGTGCTGTTAAGGGAGTGGCTAAATCTTCAAAAAACCAAGATTATTTACAAAATATGATGCGTTATTGGGTATTGTGAAAAATAACGGTACTTTTTGTGGAAAGATTAATTATTGTTTCCTTCAAGTTATTTCAGTATCAAAAAATTATTTTACAAAAAAATAAAATGTTTTTTGTTGCAACACTTTTTTGTTTCCTTGCTTTTACGCCGGCAACACTTGCCCAGAACGTCGGTATTTCCTCTTGCCAGCAGTGTTATAATTCAATAAGAGGGGCTCAATGGCTCGAAAACGAAGGAGAATTGTGCTCTGGATGCGACCCAGAAGTGATAAGACATTGCCGGTTGTCTAGTGGGCACATAACTCGGTGCCTTTATGTTCTGTCCTGCAACGTTTCAAGCTGTTCTGACCACTGGGGCCCATGGACTAATATCTCGCGGTGCAATAATGATTGCGGACAAGGATTTCAAAAGCGACAACGGATTTGTTTGAGGGTACGTTTTAAGACTAAATTTTAGGCTAAGGCTTGTATTTCCACATTTTAAATCACACTTGGAACAAAGGAATTGCGTGTGTCTGCATTTTTCAATACAGACTTATAGCGGGTGTACGAGGTGTGTATTGCGTTCAGGTCTAGCACATACTATCGTATTGCTTATTGTAATTCTGTTTTGCGTTAAAAACGACTTTTAGATTCGAGAGTTGCATATTTGGGCTATTGCTGTGCAAAAATTGAAGTGAATTTCAGTTTTGTGTGAAGCTGTAACAAGCTTTGGCAGGTTTGAGGGTACTTTCCCTAACGAGGGACTTCGCAATGAAGCCCTGCTTTCAAGGTTCAACTGTATTTTGAAGTACCTCAAACGGGGCCCCAGTTGGATCATTAGGATTTATAAAATGCTTGATTACGCTTTTATTTCACCGAAAAGCTATGTCGCACCGGATAAATTAGGATCAACCATTTGTATTAGAATTCATGACGTCACTAAGACTGGTGTTGACCGAGGGAAGATGTTTAATGACGTCATTTTTTGAATCAGACGACCGTTTTGCTTTTTCAACATGCATTTCACCAAAATATTATTATCTTGGGCAGAGACTGGTCTCTCAGGCGGTTACCTAAAAACTGCAACCATGGGCGTCCGCAGGGGGGGACAAGGGGGGTGGGCCTGGATTTTGGATGGGCGTTATTAATTTGATTAACTACAACATACAGTTGCGTCAAGAGTGATTTTAGAAATAAATATTGTTTCCTGTAATAGTTGAACCAATTCTGATGATGTGAGGACAAATTAAACCAAAAAATTAAAATATTTACGTCCAAATTTTTGTATGTTATAAATGGGCAAAAATTATTTATCCCTATCTTGATTGATTAATTGATTGGTTTTTTCAAGTTTTTCCTCCTGTCACGAGAAAACGGCGGAAGCGCCATGCAAAGGACGAATCCAGACTCGCTCACGAGTTGCTTTTGTTTCCGAGTTTTCTGTCCGAGGGCTACTTCTGACTTTTAATTTGCAGCTTGTTAGATTTCACCAAGCAGGCATATTTGTCGACACAACGAGGTATGGGGGGAGTAGAACGATCAGCCTTTGCTCCAAACCACTGCGCCATGCTGCCGAACAAAGCTTCGTTACCAATTTATTAGTTGCTTAAGCGCGGAAAATTATGCCGTGTGTTTTTTAAGGTATGATGCTAGGTTGACTATTTGATTTAGTGTTTGGAATAGGCTACTATTACAGTTTTTGTTTGTGTGAACACCGAGACAAAAACAATTGATTTTCATGCTGTGGGTCCACCTTGACCGCGTTCCACGAAATGGCTTTACCATATACCGCCTACAGCAAAACATTAACGAAAAGCCATGCGCAACGACAAGGCGGTAGAGTGGAGCTTGGAGCCGGATCCAGAGCGGAGTTGGATCCGGAGTCCGCATTTTTATGTCGTAGTCGGAGTGGATCCGGAGTTTAACTTTAAAAATACTTTCTAAACGGAGGTGATAGTTGGTAGCTTGGAGTAGATTTTATTAAATTACCGAACCGAGATATTTTTGCTTTCTGGAAAGGAAATATTAGAATATGTGGTTATCCACGCGGAAAGTCAGAATTGGAATTTTCACAACTCAGTTCTCCCGCATGTCCAACTCTCCATTCCAAACTTTCGATTAGTTTTGGCAGGCACTAAAATAGACGAAGTTTTCTGGTCTGTAGAATATGATTTGAAAAAAAGTAACCGAAATCACATTTGATTGACAGGGGTACAAATCTATGTTGAGCATTGGGGGGGGTGGTTTAGCAAAATTGACCATTTTCGGATATAGGGGGAAATGATTTAGCAAAATTGATCTTTTTTCGATATTGGGTGGATGAAATTGGCTCGTATGGGAAATTTTCCACTTCCATGAAATATATTGGGCGAATGCTGCCAGATTATTGGGGAGCATACATCCCCCCATTCTCCATGGATTTGCACTCATGTTGATTGAATTTCCGAAAAACATTGGCAGGTCACGAGACAAATCTTATCCTACAGACCAGAAAACTTCGTCTATTCTAGTGCCTGCCATTAGTTTTTAGAAAGCTTCTATTTCACCGCAAATTTACGGTTACCGAACATATTTACTGTTTATCTTTTAACTAATTGTGTTCATAGTTCTAAAAGCTACTAGACTACTGGTATTGTCAGACAGTACTATAACTTACCAAACGGTACTGCTGTAGGTAACTTGTACAGTGTAAACAGATAAATATCAACCTATCGTTTCAAGGTTGCTTACAATGCCTAGTGCCTACCGGTACGTCTGTACTGAACAGCAAAGCCTAAGTGATGCTATTCTGTTCGTGACAGCTGGTATGGCATGTTTATTAATATTTAGTGGTTTGCAAATCAAATGTTATTTAAGATAATTAGTGTAATAGTGGCTATAGTTACTGAGTTATTATGAAAAAATGTTATTGATACCAAAATCTATTGATGAAGCAAAAGTTTTGCTAAAAAGAGAAAAACTGATTCATGAATCTGTAAAGTGAAGTGTGGATGAAGTGTCGTTATCGTTATATTTTATTCTGAGCGTGTTTCTATTTGGGAGTTTTTTGGATCGGAGTGTTGCTCCAGGCTTTCGGAGCTGGATTGGAGTCGGAGTCTGCGTTTAAAATATCGGATTGGAGATGGAGTGTAAAATTAGCCACTCCGCTCCACTCTACAAGGCGGGTGAAAGCAAACTTTTTCCCAATTGTACGTAGATCCTTATTTGCAATCCGTGAAAATTTGTTAGTATTTTTAAAGGGTATGACGATCTTTTTTTTTTTTTCGAAGAAAAATTAGCATGTAGCTATAGCACAATATTGCATTATAGCAATGCAAACTCATCGGAGTCACCACTTGCCATTTAAATTGTATCAAATTATAATTCTATTAGCTTGTTTGGTATTAAATCTATGATTGACTTTGACCTGGCTCGTTCAATGCTTTGTTGCTGGGTTTGGCTGATTTTACCACGGATGGGTAAAGCAAAATTAGAAGCTGATGAAATTGTGCAAATATGAAAACAGTCGGAATTTTGTTCATGTGTTTTGTTCCTGCGTATAATAGACAGGCTTTTAACTGGCACCATGCTGGCACACGCTATCAAGCTCTTTGTACCAAAGAACAGACAGCTGCAGCATTCAACAATTACTGCGTCTATAAATGCTGCACCGGTTGGCAAAAGCGGGGAGTCAAACCGTTTAATTATTTTTTTGGTTCAGGTTCAGTTTGGGTTCAACAGCGGTATCCAATTTCGGTTCAGTTCCGGTTAAGGTTCAGATAAATTGAAGCGCTTCGGTTTGGCTTCGCTTCAGTAAAAAATATTTCAAAACCGGTTTATAAAGTTCCGGTTCAGGTTTGCAGTAAAAAATGGTAACCTATAATTGTAGTAACACAACTTGAGAAATGAAACGTACTAAGCAATTTTTCTTCGCATTGACAGGCCAATATAACCTAATGCACAAAATACTTGTAGTAAAGCCAATTTCGAGATAGCCTAATGCACAAAATACTTGTAGTAAAGCCAATTTCGAGATAGCTTAATGCACAAAATACTTGTAGTAAAGCCAATTTCGAGATAGCCTAATGCACAAAATACTTGTAGTAAAGCCAATTTCGAGATAGCCTAATGCACAAAATACTTGTAGTAAAGCCAATTTCGAGATAGCCTAATGCATAAAATACTTGTAGTAAAGCCAATTTCGAGATAGCCTAATGCACAAAATACTTGTAGTAAAGCCAATTTCGAGATAAAAAAATCAAAATCAAATCTTCATTATACTCGTGGCATTAGGTCGAAGCGTGTAACGAGTGGCGAGGTCCATCTCCGCGGCTTAGCGCCTGGGCTACACAGCTCCTAAGAAACGTCGCAACTGTGGCGAGCCGTCGGCGACACTGCATGTGTCAATTTGACCGATCTGGGATTTGAACCCCAGACCTCCCGCACCGATATCGTGTGCGCTAAGACTGAGCTAACGGCCGGTTATTTCGAGATAATTACATTGTTAGTATGCTCTGACACCGGCGGCCAGTTCAATCCACAGATAGCGTTAAATTAGTGTTAAAGCGCCTTGTTTAGTCTGATACGCGTGTACTACGAGACCAGGTATATGAAACGTAAAAAACTTCTTCACCATGCATAGATTACTTGCATAAGTGACTATTATTTTGAATTCGAACCAGCTTCAAAGTGACGCAAGTGACTTCACGGAGCGAGCCGCTTTTTCAATCGGTTCGGTTAAGATTCGCAAGTACTCATATTATTCGGTTCAGCTCCGGTTCGCTATTTGTGATTTTGAAAAATACGGTTCGGGTTCGGTTAAGGTTCGACAAAAATAGCGTAAAACCGGTTTATAAAACTCCGGTTCGGGTTTGGTTCGATTCCCTGGGCAAAAGGCGCGATTGTTGTTGTTTTTTGTGTTTTTTTTCGTTCAATGAGCCATTACTGTTTTCATACACCAGGTTTTAATTGTTTTTTTTTTTTTTTCATTGCATTATTTTAAATAAAGTTTGCCACCCTCTCTCCCCCTGCAAAAATTTCTGCGGACGCCCATGACTGCAGCCGTTTCATTTTTCACAACGAGTTTCAATTTATGAATTAAGTTTGAATGTAACTCACTAGATCTAAGTTTAACTTAATCACAAAAAAATGATTACGAGCGGGTTTCGAACCCAGCCCACACCGACTAGTGACGTGTTAGCAGTTACCAACTTTTTGTTTATTTTTGGGGAAGATTTTACGCTTGAGAGCACAACCTTGCAGTTTTGGATGTTTTTGTTTGTTAGGTTAAGAATAACACGAGCGTGAGAGGGACATTATGCAGAACTGGTTATGGACGCTCGGAGCAAGATCGTAATTACACTTGCACATCATTTATGGGCTGTGAACAAATGTAAGTGCTTAGACGTTTTGTGAATATGAAAGTTTCGACTTAGCCTGGCGGTACACGAAGCTGTGAAATCCTGTGTGATGGGTTCGATTCACATCTGGAGCTGGTCACGTTCCAGCAAAGTTTGGGTAGATTGAACAGCGCAAGTTTTTTTCGCACACTCCTTCAATTTCCGTTAAGTTTTTGGTTAGATTTCACATCTCAAAATATGAAAAAGCCATTTGGACATTTCGTTCGCTTTAGCACGTCTTGTTTTCATCAGTAAATATTTTCAAGTTTCTAAAACTGCCCAAAATTTTATTGCATTGTTTTTGTGCTGAGATCTATTTTCAAATTTTTGCTAATTCTGAGCAAATAAAAGAGTTTGTATTTTTTGACAACCGGAATGAACGATCTGCGGAAAAAACACCAATAAAAACGTTTCACTTGGCGGCATAATTGATGATGTGATGGCTATTAAAACTCACTAATTTTTGCGCATCAAAGAAAAAATCAACGTCATTGAAAGTTGAATCGAATCGCGAATCGTATTTTTAATCAAAAATAATTTGAAGCAGTTCACGTCAAATTATCCCAGGGATAAATCCTAAAATTGATTGAAGGGAGAAACAGGGCACATTTTGCTAATAGAAACAAAGAAAAATTCCCAAAAGTTTCCTATTTTTCTATGAAAAGACAGGCCCCAAAATTTGACAAATCATAACAAAAAAGAAACTCGAAAAAATGTTTGTCATTTGGAATACATACTGTACTGAGTGTACACATATTATCTGAAAAGTGTTTTTAGAAACAAACTTTCAAAGAAGACCAGTAAACCTTTGAAAAATCAAACTCGTTAAAAGTACAGGGAATTCCAAACGCGAATTCAAGTTTGGATTACGAATTACGGGAAAAAATCGCCGAATTAGGACCTTGCGCCATTTTATCGTTTCCCGATAATCGCCGCCCATTCGTGGTATTCTAGCAAACAATTCATCTCTCAAACCAAAACAAAAATAGCACCAAAAAATAGCCCCAATGTGCACTGAATACAGATGATGACAAGGCGCACAAGCAGTTGGCGCTATAATCTACTTGTTTTTAAAGGTCGCAAACAGTGAAACAGAGTATTGACGAATAGCCATTATTTACTGGGCCCATCCTATGGGTAGCGTTTAATTAGCCTGCTAGAATGCTTAATTGCCCATCCGAGTAAAAAATGAAAATAAATCAATGCGGCCTTCTGCACCATGGCGTAAGATCCGGCTGAGCCTTGGCTTATGACGTTGACAATGGTACCAAAAGTGAGGCGAAACGTCCGCCCAAGTATTTCAAACTGTTTCTTGCCTGGGATATTTGTAACTAAACTGCTCACAAACTCCCAATTTTTCCGTTTGACAAAATAAATGAGGCTATTTTCAGATTATCGAACTCAAAACTCCATGACATTTGAGGGAGACTAAGCGAGTTTTGATTTCTCAACTACCTGATATGTCAAATGCGGTCGGCTCTGGTGTGAATCGAACTCGTCACGTAGAATCTGCGTAGCCTGCGAAGGCTACAGTTAGTGGACATAATGGAGTAGTTGTACTTAATATGCCATGACATGTAGAAATTGTAAAGCTCAATTATGTTTTTTGATGATCGAATATTTTAGAACTAGAAGAAGAGTAACTACTAGACCTGCATCATCTGCAACAACCACTACAATCCAAAGATCAAGAGAAACAACAACTACTACAATAAGAACAACCACAACATCGACTATCGAACCAGGTAACTTGACTTTTACTTGAACCCAAATCATAAATATAAATAAATAACTGAGGATATTTTCTCACTGAAAATTCAACAGTATTTGAGGGAGACTGCGAAGTGAATGTGGTAATTCTTGTAATTGGACGTTTCTTCAACGTAAATTCAACTGTCATCACCAGCTGATTTATGCTAACGAATTTTGCAATTAACTTTTTAGTGACAACAACTCCAAGATCTACTGCTTCCTCCACAATTCCTTCTAGTGCTTCTTTGGCGATCCCTTCAAATGCCCCTACTACGACAACCATCCCCCCTGTTTCTGCATTACAGCAGTCCCTCGAACTGCCTATTATACTCGGTTCAGTGGCAGTAATCTGCATCTGCATCGCGATTATCATCGGATTCCTTATCATTTTCAAGCGAAGATCAGCAAATAGGTTTGTTTGATATATTTTTACGTTCTGTAGCGCAGCACAGGAATGAGCAGTGCCTTATCAACCACGTAGCAGAAGTAGCATTTGCTACGGGCCCCACGCTTTTTAGATTCTTGGGCTTTTCAAAATTACGATTCAAATTACAGAAAATTTTAGGCTACACTTTGGTGAAATAGTTTCGGCTCGGACTGGCTTATAAAACTTTTGCGAATTGTCAGCCTCAACTAGTATCCAAGAAATACCATCCCCCTCAACTCAAGTACTGACCTTAAGGCGTAAGAATTATAGTTGAATCGAAGAAGTTCGAAATTATCGAAAAATTTCATCTATCAAAAACATTGTTGAAATTGGCTGGTGGGGGGATGTTGAAATTGGCTACCTTGTGTTAAGAACTTTGTTAAATATTGCGGTAAATAAGCATATTACGGTAAAGTTTACGTGTAGCCTAACTAATAAAACTCAAAAACACACCAAATCGTAAAACTTAGATGGCTTGTAAAAAACTGTGTGTTTCAACAAAACGTTTGGAATCGCGTAGGCTATGATAACAACGTTAGTAAAAAAAATCAAGTTTATTTGTCGTTTAATATGACTGTTTTTAGAAATTCCAGCACTAGGTTTGAGGGCAGCGGTAATGGGGACAGAGATGCACACCACTATAATTCATCGACTGAAGCAGTCTCTGTACAAAATGTGTTATACATGAGTACCGAATTCGATAAAGGTGAACAAATCAGCATGTTGTCTTTTTGTTTGCTTTTTTAACATTTTGTTATCTTCTTATACTTTGTTACTGCATTGGTCCCATCTTTTGGTTTGCGTAATTTGCCGCCGGACAGTAATCTTTCCTTTTGCAAGTAAAAAATTTACATTTTACTGCGCATGTCTTGCTGTGCAGAATAATTCTAAAATTGTGCAGATGGGACCTAAAACTTGTTCATGTACGCTAGATTTTGTTAAACCTGGACCACCACAGCGCTGCTGGTAGACTACATTGTCCCTTGCATGAAAACTAAAACACGTGCATATAACTCAACAATTGCTGAAACTAGGTCTAAATTGCATTGCAAAAAATTACTATACGCTTAGTCGCACTAGCGTAGCCAGGACTTTGCAATGGGTGAGTGGGGGGAGGAGGGTTTAGAATGACATCACATTTGACCATACGTTGTATACAGGACCGGATCCAGAAAGTTTTGGTGGGGTAGATGTATTTTTGAATCAGTTTGAATGTTAACTAAATGCAAAGACGTTTAGACCCAGAAACGGACGTAAATAAGCCTTTTGAAAATGTTTTCATGTCAGGGGCCTATTCACAAGTTTTTTCAGGAAAGGGACACCAATTTTTGTCATTTTTCAAGCGTATTTTTTCGACAGATTTAATTTTAAGCAACTTAAGTAACAAAAACGACTCTAAGGGTTTGGGGGCATGCTCCCTAGGAAAATTTTTGAAAATTTGCATACTGCAATGGCCGTTTTAGTGCATTTTGAACAGTTTCAAGGACAATTTGTCATATTTTTGGCCCCTAACTTTGAGTGCTTCACCATATATAATGCATTTTGTTCGGACAGTTTCGATTATGCGTGCTTAAGACGACTAAGGCATACAGTTATGAAGAGGTTCGAAACTATGGAAAAATTTTATTCATCCAAAATATTGTTGAAAATGGCTGGTGGGGGAATGCATTCGCAGCATACTCCCACATCCCCCCTGGTTGTATAACAACAAAAGATG
This sequence comes from Trididemnum miniatum, assembly GCA_964006365.1. NCBI lineage: Eukaryota > Metazoa > Chordata > Ascidiacea > Aplousobranchia > Didemnidae > Trididemnum > Trididemnum miniatum. The sequence continues at coordinate 19,216,575 of OZ023249.1, read as the reverse complement.
GCCTCTAATTTTAAGAGAGATGCTTTAAACCAGAAATACCGAAGGCAGTTATGGCACGATTGTTGTAAGGAAGCCAAAGGAATGCTTTCTGGTGAAACTGGTAAAACGATATTCAAATGTTAGCGATTTAGTTCTTTCTTGAGCTACAGTACGTACATTATTTTTGCTTAAAATCGTTCAGCCTTTTTTCTACGGAAGGTCTGAGGGGTCGAGGGCAGTTGCATGCACAGAAGCGGCACCGCCCAGCTAATACAATTGCGTCATTGCTTCATCAAGCATAACGGAAAAGAACAAAATTCAGGAAACAACGCTACGTTTTTTCTTTAATTTTAGTTGCATATTTATCCTCCTATCACGAGAAAGCGATCAATGCGCTTTACGAGCTTGCTTGGGAGTTGCCACCCATCTGTCAACCAAACCGAGATGGGGTAATCCCGCAAAGTGCCTTTACCAACGGCACAACAACTAAACTTGCTGGCTTGTTCTTCCGTCAAGCAGGGAAGCTGTGAACACCAATTTTCAAGTCATTGATTTGACCCGACTGGGAATCAAACCCGAGTTTACAGTTCGCGAGGCGGACGGTCTTACCACTCGGCCATCTGAGCTGTTAAAATTCTTGTTATTATGACAATTACAAAACCAGATTATCAATGACAAAGTATCGAGCACTTCAAAATAAATATCAGAAAAAGAAGTGAGTGTGACGCCATTTGAGGCTCAATGGGGAAAAGTTGCAACCCCCTCCCTCCCGTGGCTGCGCCTCTGCTGCGCGAAGAGAGCCAAGCGAGCTGAGGTTTTTACAGTTTTGAATGTTATTTTTGCAAAGCTCGTTTCTAAATTGGCCGTTAGAGTGATGGAAACGGCATCGCTATTAGCCGAGTTTAATTCCCGGGCCGGTCAAATGGGACGCAATGTCGCCAATGGCTCACCACTGCTGCGATTTTTCTTCGAAGCAGCGCCGTTACACGCGCTAAGTTCTGGAGATGAGCCCCTCCACTTGTTATATGCTTCGGCGTAATACTGCAAGTATAATCAGATTATTTTATTTTACCATCAGATTTTAAAAGGTCCTCCTCAACTAGTATCCAAGAAATACCAGAAGGAACCTATGCTGAGCCAAGCTTTTGATTGCGTGGATGAAGCAGCTTGCTCAACTGCTGCTACTAAATAGACTTATGTTACTCTGGATGAAGCAGTAATGGAAAGTGTGTGTAAATACGAAATATTAACGCAGAAAGCATAATTTGAAATAATTGTAGTATCTTGATTGGCTTTTCAAGGAGTGTATTAGGCCTACATGATTTTTTTCCGCAAATTTGGGGATTCGGTCGGAGTTGTCGCTTTAGCTTGCTGTAATTTAACAAATACTTACTAAGCATTATCAAGCGCAGTGATATTTTTTTTAGTTTGTTTTCAGAATTTTTATGATGATGCCTTTGTTATGTTGTTATCTTGCTGGATAGGCAAAGAGCTTTTGCCAAGTAAATTTGTTTTTTGAAAAGCATAAACAAATTTAATTACTGTAGCCTATGTTTTAACACTAGAGAACGGCAGTGTTTTGTAGGGGTATTTGCCAATGCAGTGTTGTACTTTTTCACACAACATATTGATTTTTTGTACTTGTTTTGTTGGCACCTGCTTGTTTTATGGCTTTTACATTTCTTATTTTGCATGCTTGAGCTGTGTTTTTTGTTATGCATTGACTGCTGGTTCGGCTTTTTTGAAATGGGAAATTATCGCGGTTTTACATGAGATAGTTCAATCAGATTTTTCATGTGGAAAAAATGAGGCGAAAAACGGACACCAACAATAAGAAAATGCCATCAATCGTGCAAAACCTCTTTGGAATTTTTAAAAATAAATTGTACCTTTTCATCTTTGCATTACGTGAATTTTTGCTGTTGTGCTCTGGAATCGAACCCATAAGTTTGTTTTGTTTTAGTCAAAAAAAATCAAGTCTTCGTTATTCGTGTCGCATTACGCCAGGGGCCGTCAACCCGCGGAGCCACTTGTGGTCCGACAAAGCTTTCAAAATGGCCCGTTAACACTTTCTACATCAAAATCAAATCTTCATTATACTCGCGTTATTACGCTGGAGCGTGTAAGGAGTGGTGGGGACCATCTCCGCTGCTTTTAGCGCCTGGGCTACACAGCTCGAAGAATCGTTGCGGCGGTGGCCAGCCGTTGGCCACCAGTGATGGGCACGATAAACCTTTCTGTAGTACAGCGATAATCGATAACTTCAAACAAACTCTGGGCGATACCGATAATCGATAAATCTCAATTTCTTAAAGCGATATCGGTAATCGATAAATTATCGCCGATAAATTTTTCCGATAAATGTTGCGGTAAATTTTCAATGTGTTTTACGAAGTTTTTTTTGTAAATCAAATTGCAAAAATGTTTTTGCAGATTTTTCCAGAAAACGGAGTGGTTTAAGGGCTCTACCATGGCATTAAACAAAACAAAGAGAGATTTTTAAAAAATTGCTACAAGGCTTAATGGGCACCGTGTAGTTTTTCCATAGTGCCAACTCACCAACTCTAAAGTTTGAATACTGTAGGCATAAAATATCGTTCATCGCGATAATGTATCGGCGATAACAAAATATAAAATATGCAATGTCCTTCCTGGCCTACCGGACGGGAAGTCATGACGACTTCCTCTTGTTGGGTCAGAGGCTATAACAGCACTCCATCACCAACAGTGCAAAGCACTCAAGTAAATCATACCGTAGAGCGAGACAGCGCTGTAAGAAACATTCATCTTGTCCCGTCCGGTAGGCCAGGAAGGACATTGCTTTTTAGTTGTTTGCTCTTCACCCTGGCTACGTAAAGAGTTTGACTGGAATGGTGACGTAGCCACACGAGTGGATATGCGTACCACAAAAGTTAAATTCTTTAAGAAATATTTATCTGAAGGGATGAATGATTTGGCAAGATCATACGTTTTAGAAGATAATTGTTTCTAACCTGAGGGCAGCTGATGCAGGCTAACAACCAGAAACAGCGTTGTCTCGCTCTACGTTAACAAAATATATTACAAAAGCGATATCGATAAATCAAAACTATTCTGAGCGATAACGATAATCGGTGAAAAATTATTGTCGATAACTATCGCCGATAAATTATCGCGATAAATGCCCATTTCTGTTGGCGACACTGTGCCGATCTGACCGATCCGGAAATCGAACCCCAGACCTCCCGCACCGACAGCGAGCGCTTAGCAATTGAGCTAAAGGCGGTCACTTTGTACATTGATTAGTCAATTCGTCTACACGCGCTGACACAATATTTTGAGTTACAGATTCGAGTCCTTAAACATCATGTGCCAAGCAGCTTAGATGTCCCACCAATGATATAGAAAATGCAGCGCGTGCATGTACGCACAGTCGCATTCTGTACTGTTTCGATTGTTTTGTTGTTGAATTAAACTTCCACCCATTATGTTGTCATAGTGAAACATGCTGTCACACTTAGACTACTACATAATGGAGTGGAAACTAGACACAATGCGCATTAGAAAATAGTCTATGGTCACACGTAAGTGATACGCGTTCGCATTTCTGCGCGTTGTGCACGCGCTGTGTGTGACATTTTGCTTTCATTAATTTTAAGTTTCGCATTAAGTATGGCAAGCAAGAAAAGAAAAATAACAAAAAAATCAAGATGCGTTTTTTCAAATTGTTTTTATAATCGCTTACATAATGTCGCCATGATACTAAATTTTGGCCCGCGAAATTTTTTGAAAAACAGATACGGCCCGTCTCTCAAAAAAGTTGGATGCCCCTGTATTACGCAGAAGCGTGTAACGAGTGACGGAGTCCATTTACGCAGCTTACTTTTTTTTTTTTGAAAATTATATTGAACCGAAAATTCAACAGTAATTGAGGGAGACTGCGAAGTGAGGTTGCGCTCTTCGAGTCAGCAGCCACCCGTTACATACAGGTATGTCAAATGCGATCGGCTTTAGCCGCGAATCGAACCCGTCACGTAGAATCTGTCACCTGCGCGCGGTACCGCTACGCCATGTCGCTTAGTCCTGGGCAGTACATCTTCAAAGAAACGTCACAGCGGTGTCGACACTGTATCAGACTTCAGGCACACCGAGAAGGGAGCAGGTGGGGTCACTGGCCTGGGGACACGAGGGGGGCCCGGAGTTGAGGACGTAATAACCTTTTTTTTTGGTCTTCACTTGATTCGGGGAGGAAAATATGACTTGGTCTGGGGCCCAAACGAAATTTTTGCCCTGGGGCCCAAACTTTCTCTCGGCGCCCCTGTTAGACGTTACCGGCAGGGAAATCAAACCCCAGACCTTCCGCACATACAGCGATGTCTTTAACTACAACGCCAGTCCACCGTTATCTTTAAACTATTTCCTTCTACAATTCAAGTTTTGCTTCAGCAGAATTGCCACCAACGCCAAAAATTGCTGTTAAGTTTTACAACCTAAATTCCGGAGTCTCAAGACTTTCCATACATGCAGTTACTTGCATATTTATCCTCCTATCACGAGAAAGCGACCAATGCACAATACGAGCTCGCTTAGGATTTGCCAGCCATCTGTCTACCTCACCAAGACGGGTGAAATCCCGCCAAGTGCCTTTCCCAACGGCACAACAAGTAAACTTGCCGGCTTTTTCTTCACACTGTCCCTTTTATGCTTAACGTCAAGCAGAGAAGCAGTAAATACCAATTTTTAAGTCATTGGTTTGACCCGACTTGGAATTAAACCCAAGTTTGCAGCTCCCGAGGCGGACGCTCTTACCATTCGGCCATCTGAGTACATCGAATGGCTTGCAGCAAGCAACATAATTATTTAATCAACTAGCAAATAGCAATTCAGTCAGTTCATATTATAACTTAGCTTTTGTTCGTAGTTTAAGGTTTAGGTAGTGGGAGAACAAACTAGTTAACATTCAGTAAAACTAATTATTATTAGTCTAGGCGCTGGCACAGGCGGCTCGTGACCTATTTCAAACGGGTAGGCTGCATGAATAGAAAAGTTGACCGGAATAAATACTCGTTCTAAAATGAATAAAACTCTCTATTTCACTGGCTTTAGGCTATGCACAACTACAGGTACGCGCTGCAAAGTTTTCGCTGCTAAAGCGTATAAAAAAAAACAAACGAATTTATTTCATGGTAAATCTAGGGTTTTATGTTCACGAAAAGAGTCGGAGAGATCCGTGGAAGTTTGAGGTTCATCCAGAAAGTCGGAGTCTATTTTACTTTCATTTTCTAGAGTTGATGGTCAGAGTCACACACAGTAAAAGCAAAGTGAGGCAGCCGTAAACGTTAGAATTGAATTTTTTTGCCAGTTCGGATAAGTAAGTTTCAAGTTTGATTTTTTAAAACCTGAACAAACTAAACCAAATTTTAGTACCGAAAGTCAAAATGACAACGCAGGATTAAAAGTTTATGTGGTTAACTGCTACTGCTATAAGGTTGCTTACAGACAATCTATAATATTTCAGATAGAATTTCTTGATCTAATCTTGACCATTCACAAGATTTAGGGTGTGCGAGAGAAGGAAAATAAATGACCTACAACCCAAATGAACAAAACTTCATCCGTTTTACCGCATTACTTTTATAGAAGTAGTGCAGAAAATGAACAAAAAAGGGAGGAAAGCTTGTTTTAAGTTTAAAATCTATTAGTTTTACACTTTTTTTATCATTTTTTTCTATTTTTCCCAGCCGCATGCATACAACTTAGGTTTTTTATGCTAGTGAAGTATGCGCATCATGGAAGATGACCTAGTTGCGCATTAAATTCACGAAGCCAGCTGCGGAGCCCAGAGCACCAACCACTCGGCCAACTCCATGTGCAAAACTGCTTTTTCGTGTCATATGTGAGCGCCGTTAGTGTTTGTAAACATTTGTGAAATCTGACCATCATTGGCGCCATGAATCAACATGGCAGCAAGCATAATATTAGCTAAAAAACAATCGTCGTTAGTTAGTCTTAATTTGTTTTATTTGTGAGTTTTTGCACGTCTTTCTCTTTTTTGATAATTAAGTCATGCTTCAATTATACTTAAAAGTTTGCGACAGGTGTTAACGCGCGCGTGTTAAGCGACAGGCGATCATAATACAAACAGTAAGAGCAGAGTCTCGCCTGGTCGATGGATAATCAGTGAAACACGAGTATGGTACGGAAATATTGTTGCCTGTACCGTGTCGGTTGAAATAGTTTTTGTTGCGTTATGACTCTTAACGTATGGTGCTGTAAACCAAACTATAAAAAACTACTTCAATCGCTTTTGCTTCAAAAAGTGGGTAGCTTTGAAATTCAAACCAATTGTTCCGCTGAGAAGTTGAAATTGTTGTTAAAGTGGTTAAGCATGACGTTTCCAACCTTCAATCGCTCGCCAGTGGCGATTCTGGAATTTAGAAAGTAAGGGTGCCACGTTGGGGCCTACAGATATTAAGAGAGAGCAAGCGACAAAAGTTCATGAAAGGAAATATTTTAGGTATGAAAAGCGATTGTCGCTGAATTTAGGATAGGCTAATGCAATGCAACTAAAACAAATGTAACATAATGTCGACCACAGCCAATTATGCATCGGCATAAAATACGGGAGTAAAAACAGTAAATACGCGAAACAACTAACGAAAACAAAGTAATACTCATATTGCGACACTATTGTATACTCAACCTTCCCCCAGATGCGATGAACTTCAAAATACGGTACAAGTTATCCCACGTAACTTTATTCTGCGATTATCGTTATCCATGGCCCTCTCTGTCCCCGCTTAGAATTGCTCCGATGGCTCGCGCTCTTTCAAAAACTATTAACTTCCTAATAACGAGACTTGATACATTTTTTACTTCTTGAATTACTTTTTTGATAACTCTGTTCTTTCCCGTGTGTTTTGCGCGCTTCGTTTCTCTGTTTAGGTTATTTATTAATTTTTTGTCATCTTTTGCTGTTTTATTGAACTGCACTCAGCGACTGATGTGTTTAAGCTACGTTAGGTTTGTTAGAGCATTACGAATACATAATTTTCAACCAACGTTAAATTTGATGAGACCTGACAGGAATAATAATGCCAAAGTATTCTTGAAACTAAACGTTTCGACTCAATCGAGTCAACTGTCATCATCAGCAGAGCATGCCAAGCTACGCAAAGTGGTAAGATGACTGCTGATGATAACAGCTGAATCTATGTTGTCGAAACGTCCATTTACAAGAATTTCTGTGCTTTTATTTTTCCCTTTTAAGTTATTTCGTTCCATTATTTTTCTTTTTTTCAACATTGAATGGGTAGAATTTGTGTAAGCACCGCTTTATTAAGCTTGTATCAGTTTAAAGGAGAAAAATATGATCAAGTAATTCAAGTTTTAAAAATTTGAAAGTAACCGCAGCAACGTGGTTGACTGGTTGCCAATCCAATGCCTTTAAAATAATTGTTATTTAATTATTCCGGTTGTTAGATGATTTGCCATACCAAATACCTAAGCGCTGTTCGTGGTTACCATAATCGATGTATAAAGTGCATAACCTAGACACGTTAATTTGACCTTTGACCTCCTACCGGAATCTATAAACTCATTGTACCGACACAAACTTTTGAGCATTGATGGGTTACTGGCAGTATGAAAATCTAATAGTTTTGGTTTGAATGGTTACCCTTTTTTTTGGTGGCTTTGCGTAAGTCTTGCCTATGCATGCCTAGGGTCGGATTTCCCAATAGGTTAGGCAGGATGAAGCCCAGGGCCTCGGAGAAATAAGGGCCTCGTCTCGATCAACATACTGTAGACCTTTTTTTTGAGGTCAAACATCAAGATATGAGCCGGATTTAGACTATGAGAGGCCCTAAGCTATTTGATCAATGAGGCCCTAGTACTGTAGTCATAAGGACCTCGTCGCGAACAACTAAAGACGCGTTTATCGATACGCGACAGCCGACAACGCGGCACGCGACAGCGCGACCAAAATTATAATTATGTAAGTAAATGTAGAAGGATTTTGCAGGTGTTCGCGTGATCGGTGAACAGTAAAATAAAAAAACAACATGCGAAAAGTTTTTGTCGCGTGCCGCATGTCGCGTATCGGTAAACGCGCCTTAAGACTTTTATTTTTATCTTTTGGAGATAGACCATCCAGACCTTTGCATACGTACGGATGGGAACGGTCTTGTTTGACCGTTTCACAATCTTGTTGATGACAGTTTTTTCGAGTTAAGCAAAACGTATGAGATTTTTGCTTAACGCTTCGTCAATTAATCAGCAGTTTGCTTTCTTATGTAATATGTTTTTGAAATGCAAAATTTTCTTTGTTCTTAATCTTTAAAGAAAGCGTTCCAAAGCCAAATCGGTCTAAAAAACTTCTAAAAAATTTTCAAGGCTGTCATCCATCAAACGCTAAAGTGTCAAGCATTCGAGTTTGTCATGGAAACACTGTTAATTAATGCCAAAAAGTAACGAATGTTAAGTGAAAAAACGTTGAAACGAACTGGAACGACCTTGCTAAAAAGTCATAGGTGAGTTAGTTTCAGAAGTACATTATATAATTGTGTTCAAACTACTGCAGAATAAGCTTAAAATGACCTCATTTTACCGTGTAGGCTAGAGTCGAAGGTAGTTGGTTCTATTCCACTGTTGGTAGAACGTATAAGCTGCTAAAATCTGGCACCATTGCGACAGTTGTGATGCATTTTTTGTTTTTTTGGTTCTGAGGAACCGCAAAAACGCAAAATTACAACAAAATCTTCGCAACTTTCGTAGACGTGAAAGGAGAAATTCATTGGTGGGTCCAGGGGGTGTGGGGGCTCAATCCGCCCTAAACTTTTACTCTTACGTTTTGCATAATAATACATTGGCGAGTTGATGCTTTTAGAGTTTTAGACCCATGCATAGTATTGCGAGATAAGCTTTTTTTCAATAATTCCATGTTCAGTAAATGTTTTGGGTCCGCCCCTCGGCCCCTGTAATACGTCATCGTTACGTTTACCTACTTACGTCATGTTTGTGGCCGTGAATACTGTGTTAAAAGTCATGTTATCCAACTACCCTGCACTGGTGGTTTGTATTTTAAGTAGCCTAACGTGTTTCCAAAACAGAGTAAATAATTGGATATTTTGTCCTAAACTAACAGTTTGTCCAACGGTAGCCTGCATTGACAGCACACAGGATTATACTCTTTTTTCTAAAAGAAGAGGTTTCAGAGGTTATGAAACATTTTCTTTTGATAATTTTTAAATTCTGTACCACTAATCAGCTCTTTAAACTCTTTTTTTCGATATTAATATCTCACGAAAAGCAACGAGTAGAAGTGTGGAGTACGAAACCACGTTTTTTTTACAAATAGAAATTACTAAGTTGACGCTAATTGAAGCAGACGCATATACGTGCAAATATGACCATATTTTAGTGTGTCATTATTCAAAAACTTATTGATTGGTGACTTTAGTTGAGTAAGAGCTGTTAGCGAAATTACCGTTGTTAAAATAACGTTTAAAAGTGCGATGCTTCACGATTTCTTGATCATATAACTGCTTGAACTGTTAATGAAATCGCTTTTTCTTATGTAACGACTTCGTTACCGTTCAGTTTTTAACTCATTTTATAGGGATCCAATCGAAGTCTTGTTTCTAAGATCGTAAAAATATATGGAAAAATGGCATTTTTTTGGATCCTTGCTGGTACATTTGGGGTTCCCATGGATTTCTATAGGTTTGTTTCGAGTTTCTACAAATTCATTTTACGCCCCAAACATTTCTTAAAAAAAACTTTTTATTTGCGTGAAATTTTTGGAACTTGGTAAAGTAGATCTTATTTTTAAAAAGCTAAGCGGTTTTAGAAGCTATTCCCCTACACCGGTTTGATGTGAATGAATGGAACTGATTTATTTTCGAGTATACACACGCAAGAAGCAACAACACATGGGAAAAATAACAAACAAACAAACACGAGTTTACAATTAGCAGGGAGACTACTGCGAATAACCGACTATAAGGTGCTCGAGTCAGGCATCCACCCATGAGAGGCGTTGGGGGGTAACGTTGGGAAATTGATGAAAAAAGATTAATAATAAACTGGAAGATTGTCTAGGAGCGTTTGGTTTATCCTGTGTAAAAGTGTTTTAATTTTCTGCATAAATTGTATTTCAATAAAGATCCGTGATTTTGTATAGTTTCAAGAAAAATGAGTTGGTTGTAAAAAAAAAAGGATAAAAGAGGGGTGCTTGCGCACTCATGAGACCTTAAGATACAAAATATTATTCGCAGAAATTTTGTCAAAACATTTCAATTTTTTCCGATACTGCAAGTACAAGATAAAACCGCATTAAATCAAAAAATAAAGCCATTTTAATAGACTACAATAAAATGGGACGGAAATAGCTTCAGGAAGAAAAGTAAAGCCGCTGTAAATCTCAAAAAAATGATCGTTTCTAAAAACTTTTGATGTTGTATTGCCTTGCTTACACTATTGATGATGACAGCTAAATGCATCTCGTCGAAACGTTCAGTTTTGAAAATTACTACGGCTTTTTGTTGGTCCTGCTACAGCAACATTACGTGTTTATAAAACAATATTGTCGACGCCGTAAAATCGTGTAATGATTCAATGTCGCTTGAAAATAATTAATCAATGAAAATTTTTGTTGACAAATTGATCATTTTTCTTTAAAATAAATCATTATTTATTTTTCAGTACAAAAACAAACTGATTTAGTTTTCTCAGAAAAATTCTTTAATTAACCCCACTGATAGGTCCCTAACGGATTAATCACTTTATTGAGACAGTCGCAAAAAAAGTAGATAATTATATTTTCTAACTCTACATTACTGTATATTTGCATTGTACTACCTTCTTCCTTGACTAGACAGTTTAGTCGACGAATTATGACGGTTTGGTGCTCGTAAATGTATTGAGATTCAAGGGTTCTTAACGGTTTGCACACAGATTTATTCTATATTATACAACCTTTTATTGCGCCGATGGTTCTTGAGCTGTTATGTCAGCCATTAGTAAAAAATGTAGAGCTGAAAGAAAGCTATAACCAGGGCCGTAGGACTTTTAGGGGCAATGCTTTATCGTAGACCTAACTTTGAGTTGGCACCAGTGGTAAGAGCGCCTGTCTCTAAAGCCGTAGATTTGGGTTTGATTCCGAGTCGGATCAGCTATTTTTAGCTTTCCTGCTTGACGCTCAGCATTAAAGGGACAGTGTTGAGAACAAGCCAGCAAGTTTACTTGTGCCGCTGGGAAAAGGCACTTACCGGGATTCCCCCATCTTGGTATGGTAGACAGATGGCGGGCAACTCCTAAGCAAGCTTGTAGTAGAGCTTTGATCGCTTTCTCGTGATAGGAGGATAAGTATGCGACAAAATAAAATAAATAGAGGAGGTGATTTAAACACCTTTCTTAAGTATGGTACATCCCTGACCAGGAGACTCTCATCAAGGGAGGATATCTCCCTTAAATATTGCGCTGGCTACAGACGATAGTAAAACCATAGCTTTAGACCAGCCCTAATTGTAAACAGAGAACTTGCAGCTTGGTCATCCTAAACATTAAATCAAGGTCCATGCCAAGATCGGTCCCAGGCATTTTGTCAGATTTTAGGAAGTAGCAGAAATGTCCGTGGAAACCAGTGACACTTTACAGCAGCACGCCAAGTTAGAAAATTTGGTTTGCTGCAAAAAAACTGAGAATTAATTATTTAGAAAATGCAAACTTTACGTTGCAAGTTCGTGATACTTTGCCAGGCTAAATTTACATAATACAAGCTAACTGAGGGCATGTATATTCGAAATAAATGCTTATTATTTGGCACAAAGAGATTATAAGTGAAGAAATGCAGCTCAGACTGGAAAAATTCTATTGTTTTATCACTTTGAGCGTGACTGCCATTCGGACAACTATCACGTTATACATATACACCGGTGAAATAAAGGAAGTAGATTGCATTGTTCCGGGTCAGCAAGAGCTCATTTAACTTGCTTCAAGTCTTACCATCAACTTATCGTGATCGTGTTGTTAGTCTTGGAGCTATGATGTCACGCTCACGTCATTAACGCGCTACCACAAAGGCACAAACCGAAGTGACATGTGTTTGTAAATTAGAACAAAGTTTACTAATGTTCGTTTAAATTTTTTTGTTGTCGCAAAACTCGTTATTTCGTTTTCAGCAAACTTATGCGGATTCTAAATTATTCAAACTCTATCTATTGAAGTTTTTTTTTTGGTGGATTTACTGTACATTTTTGGGGGGGAGAGGGCTGATGAAAATTTTTTCACTCTCAGTCAGTCCCCTCCCCCAAAAAATAGGCTGCGTAAGAATTTTCATCTTGCGGTTATGTGCATGTAGAAGCACAGAAGCATTTATGTATTATCATGAATAAGCAAAGTATGATGGGGTCGAAGAGCTTGAGCCTGCCCTTTCAGCCAAAGGATCCTCCAATGATTTGATTAGGACAGAAACTAAACGTGCAGGCATGGAAGTTTGACTGTGCTGGTTTGGTAGATGCTTTTCGACCAAAGATTTGTGATGACAAACATCAACTGCATTTCTTTAAAAAATAAGTGGAAATTTACGAGGCGGCCAGGAAAACAAACATACAGCATAAAACCGATAAAACAAGCTTTTCAAAACAGCACAACTAAACAAAACCGAGCCCGTGATAATAACTGAAAATAGAAACGTAAAAAAAAACGAAAGCATAATGAACGCTTGAACTGTAAATCAATGTAAAACATTTCAGTTATTAAATTGAATTTGATTCCAACCCACCAAGACCTTAGGCTTAATCAAACGTAATCAGGTAACGTAGGCTACAAAAAGTTTTAGTTTGGACGATTTTCTGTTGGCCTACTAGATTTTCATAATTTAACTTCATATTTAGTAACTTTTTCTATTGATCTGGTTGAAATCGGGTTGATTAAATGGTTTGAACTATTTACTCTTGAGAGTTTTATGTCTGCGTCATATTAGAAAGTAATTGTAGTCAGGCGACATTTCGACGATGTTGAGTGTATTCGGTGACCCTCATCAGAACCATATCACGGTAATATTTACGCATATTTTCACGTGTATAAATGTCACAAACAGGAAGCCCACGTAAATAATTTACTTAGCCATAAATACCAGTTGTGAATCGTGTTACACACACTAATTAGTAAAACAAATACCTTTATACCACGATCAGTCACGAAAAATAACGTAAAATTACACAATTTTCAGGTTTTTTAGAATGTGGTTTCGAATTTATTAGAGCAAAAGCACTTTGAAAGCCCAGCAAAGTAGTGAATCTAGTAAAGTAGCAGTGAATCTAGTAAAGTAGCAGTGAATCTAGAGACAGAAAGAAAAGATTAATTGTTAATTTCTGGCGGTCATTCCACGTTGGATGACCTTGCAAAACATAATAATTTTTGCATACAAGTCATTAATGCTTGCTTTGAGCAATTAATGCTTGCTTTGAGCAATTTTGAAATATCAAAACCCCGGAAAAAATATTTAACTTGATCAATGGATTTGGCCTGCTGGCAAGGTAAAACACTTGGGGGTGGCCTAGTTGGTTTTAAGAAAAGAAGATTGGCTTTGGCATATTTTCAACTGCTTAACTGATGTTATTTCTGTATTTCCAAGGAAAGATTTTTAAGTTCACGAATCTAAAATGGTCTGCATTTCGTCTGAGATTAAACAAGTAGAAATAGTTACTTTTTAAGCTGGCACTGTTAACGTTCGCGTGAGGCTGACTATGTTTTTTGGCCTATAGAAATGTAAAACTATTTCAACAAGACAATAATATAACGCGATAAAAGCAACACATAAATCTCTTATTGGTGTCTAAAAATGGGTAAAATTGTCGCTAAAAGTTCGAAATGAAGAAAACCATTAGTTTACGATTCAAATAAATCTTTCACAGAAAAGTAGTACAACAATATTATCAACCGTTATATCTTTTAATAAATAGTTGAATTTTTTTTTCAATTTGTATTAAACTAAAAAGTCTACGACAATTCAAGAAGACTTATTAAGGTGAGCTTGCGCCCGTTGGTCCACCTGGTATACATAGGGTAACCATATTTTCACTGTGCAAAAAGAGGGCAGGTTCCGCCAGCATCGTGTTCCCCTAAAAATTTTTTTCTCAGGTTGGAGCTAAAATTTTCGGGTTTTAGGGGTTTCTAAAAAAAATTGTAAAAAGAAGTCTCCTCGAGATGGAGCAAAAATATTCCAAGAAGTTTTCGTGTTTCTCCGACAAAAAAAAAGATAAAAAAAGGTCTCCAGTACTTGCTGATATGATGATGCGTTTATACATTGCAAGCGTGATTAGACATGTTTTCATTATTCAAAACGCCGAAAAGGAGGATGCTTGGGCATTTCTTAACGTCCTCGGAGGACAAATTATTTTTCTTTAAAAAGGAGGACATGTCCTCCGAAAAGAGGACGAATGATAACTTTATGTCAAACGCAACCGGCTCCAATCGTGAATCAAACGCTCACGTAGAACCTGTCACCCCCTGCTCGTGGTACCCCTAGACTCGTATGTCGCTAATGCTTCGTAGCTGCGGAAAAATCAACTGAAAATATTTAGGTGGCACAGAATTTTGGTATTTGAAGAAATGGCGAAAAAACTGTTGTACTTAGCAAGAGTTAGCTTCGTAAAATTTACAATTTTGCTGTAACTGCGCAGAAAACTTTGCACCCGCTCAGTTCGTGAAGTTTTTTCCAGCCTGTCTATACAAAACGTACAGTTTTCGCGGAACAGACTGGTCTGTTCTCAGTATTTCGACGCGGGCTCTTTTACGGAAACTAACACAAACTTTTCTCTACGTTTGAGGAAGAGTTCTTACTTTATCAGCCTAAAACGTTTTTGAAAACGTTTCAAAAACGTAGATATTTCGAGAAGAAAGTTTGGAAGACCTGCAAGTAAAGACCAGCTGGTTTTTGGTTCCTAAAACTTGGATGCAGCTGCTGTATAAGAATAGATAACGTTGAAGACTAACTATGGTAGAAGCAGCAGAATTATTTGGGTTGAAAAAATAAGATTAGAACAACTTTAACCTGTCCATATGTCCAATGTTCATGGGTTTTAGGTCCACGATCCTTGGTTCTAGTTTCTGCATCATAATCAGTTTGTTGATGTCATAATGACTTTTTTTAACTATGAAATCAAAATATTGATTATGATGCAGAAACTAGAACCAAAAACCGTGGGCCTAAAGCATACTAATATTGGACATGTGGACAGGGTACTTCGGTCCATCTGGTATACCGTATTTTCCCAAAGATAAGACCTAGCCCGAATATTAAAAATGATTTTAACCTAAGCCCCACCCGTAACATACACCTAGACTATAGCGTTAAATTTTTTCTTCCTCTAGTCTAGTGTGTCTTTACTGCTTGAAAAGTTGATGTGGGAATGTCGTAATTTTATACTTCGTAATTTTGTTTTTCATAAATAAAATTAAATGACATTCCCCAAAAATAAGCGCTGTTTTTTTTTGGATTTTTTAATAGAATCTAGATTATGTTTGAATAAGAATCTGTGACACCTGATGAGTTGTTACCGACGAAACAGACTGTTGTGTTTTTAAATTTTAACTGTGATTTTAATGCAATTATTTTGCTCTGGTTTTAATCATCGAGCACTCTGTGCAGGAAATTTACATCTCAAGTACATATGAAATATAAAGAGATATTAAGTTAGGCCTTGGAAGACAATTACTTAAACGGCGTAAAAAACATTTCTAGTTTCGCGGTTTGACCGCTCATCAGGTTGACTCAGGTTCGAACTCAGGACCTTGTGATTTGAAATCAACCTCTCTGATCACTCGACCACCGGGTTTGCAGCGTTCGGTGACTATGTGTGATTAAAAAGCTGAAAGGTAGCTACGTGATTTGGAAATCCTGTGTTTAAAACTGTAAAGGTTTTGCAGAAACTAAACTTTAGTTAAATCAGACAAATTCTAAATTCTGTTGTTATTATTATTACCAAGCGTCCTTTACCTGGTGTAAAATAGGTTGAAAAACGGAAAAAGATGTTATGCGAAATGTTACAATAGTTAAATTACAATTTCTAGACTTTAGCAGTCGTTCACATCTCTCCTTCTCGGTTGTGGTGCAACATAACATTCCGAACAAATTAATTTTATAGTCAAAATCTTCATTACATTCGCGGTATTGCGCCAAAGCGTGTGACAAGTGGAAGGATGGAAGGGGCCATCTCCGCAGCTTAGTCCCTAAGCTACACCTGAATTTCTAAACACACTTTTTTGAATTACGAAGTCTAGCATCGTAAACTTTTCTGCGCATCAAAAAAGAATTAAATCTTCATTATACTCGCGGTAATACGTCGAAGCGTGTAACAAATGGCGTGACCCATCTCAGCAGCTAAGCGCCTGGGCAACACAGCTTCGAAGAAACGTCGCAGCGGTGGCAAACCGTTGGCGACACTGTGTCCATTTGACCTCCTCGGAAATCGAACCCAGAACTTCCTACGCCGACAGCTATACTCTTCACAGGCAAATACTGTGTTACTATGACCGTGTGATTGGTTAAAATTTTATGCTCGCATAGAATTTTTGTTTTATTACTAATGCAAAGAAAAGTTTGCAGTGCTGGCCAGTTAGCACAGCCAGCGCCATGGCCTAGTGGTTAAAAGTGTTCGCCTTGGGAGCTGGTAGGCTGGGTTCTATTCTCAGTCGGGTCAAACCAAAGACTTTAAAACTGGTATCTGCTGTTACACTTGCTAAACGCTCAGCAATTAAGCGTAGCGCGGAGGATGAAATAAACAGAGAACAAAAATACGTCAGTGAATTCTTGACAAAATTTAGTCCTGGCGCTAAAGGACCTTAGTAGTTATAAAGCGCCATAAAACCACACAACATTTCATTTCATTTTTATAGCTCAGTTGCTAAGGCGTTGCTGTCGGTGCTTAGGTCTGGGTTTCGATTCCAAAGTCGGTCAAATCGGACATAACGGCGCCAACGGCTCACCGCCTCTGCGACGTTTCCTTGAAACTGTGTTGCCCAGGGCTAAGGTGCGGAGATGGGCCAGTCGCTCGTTACACGCTGCTGTGTAACACTGCGAGAATAATAAAAATTTAATTTTGATTTTTGTTGCGTAGAAAAGTTGGCTATGCTAGACTTGGGAATTCAAAAAAGTATGTTTAGAAATTTCGGTAATGTTTTATTCCAGTTTTAATCCTGCCTTTTATGTCTATCATATTTTTTTTACATAATTTCACCCCAGAAAACTTGTTTTATTTGCATATGGTTATGTAATTATTCCTATATCAATTTGACATGATTTTACTTGTTGTATTTTCAGTTTGCTGTAGGCATGCGTTTTAAATCTATATATTGCTACAAATGTGACGTCATGTTTCGTCACACGCTGTTTAAACTCCGCGCGTAATGACGTCTTGAATCACGTTTTCGCTAAATTTGTAACGTTTCACACTGATGGTGGCTTTATAACCGCAATTTACCGGTTTTAACAAAAGTTACACGTGCGTTACTTCTAAGTATGGTTGTATGCAGCTTTTTTATGAGTGTTTCCAATTCTTTTAAAAACTTGTAGAAAAAATGAAAAATTCTTCATACAAAAGTACAAAACTCCAGAAGTGAAATAAAAGATTTAGGTAGTTTTATATACAAGTGTTACATTCTGGAAAGTTAGCTTGTATTTAGAAAATGCGTTTTGCTTTTACATTTGCTATAATATAGATTAAAATACAGTAAATATAGAAGGAAAAGTAAAACTACAGTAATTTATTGCGGGTGTTTTTTTAAGCCAGAGTTAATTGTAACATTATGTAAATCGCATTCAAGAAACCGAATTTTAGGGCAATTAATCTTGTGAAATGGCGTGTACGAAGTTACTAGGCCGATGTAGGTAAAATTTAAACAGTTTTAAAATTTTCCTCGAATTTTTAAATTTTAGCCGTTGTCTTGTAGAATAAATTCGAGATTTTCGTAGAATAAGAAAAAAAAAATTAAAATACCGAGAATCGACGTAAAATTGCAAAATTGCCCATAATTCACCTGACAGGTGCTAATTTATCAATTAGGGCTACCATGCATGCTTGGAATTTAATCAGCCAAATTGGCATCATTTTTCAATTGCGTAAACATGTGTTTTTGTACCGCATTTTTTTTTCAAGTTTAAAAACGACTCGTCCCGTGTGGGCTGGGCCCGAGCCAGTGACCTCAAGGTCAGTACTAAAAGAAGGATGAGAAAAATTTGGAATGGATAAAAAAAAAGCCATAACCTTGGCAAAACAATCAGCATTCCAGACATTTTTGTTCATTAAGCAAAAAATTAAAGCTATAGTAAAAGCAGCTTTTTTTCAATTATTTTTTAAGTAAGGTGTTTTAGACACCTTGGTCTTCGACTAGCTTCGCACCTAGCTATTAGTCGAATAATTTTTAAAAACTAACGTTCCATTAAATCACCAAAGTGTCGTATTGAAAAAAAAAAAAATTGTTATAAGTTGGTAAAAATTATTCAACATGAGCAGTTCTTACTAATAAGTGCTGTGGTGTTTTAAAATTTGGAAAAATAGTGGGAAAAAATCATAACTTTTCGTAAAACTGCATAGTAAAATCATCAAAGTTACAATAAATGATAATTGCAATTCTATAGCAGTTTCTTCTTGTTTTATAATTACGATTAGATTAGAATTAAATAGACTGTGTGTAATTTATCAATCGGCGCGACGACTCCATTAGCCTTTATTTTGACCTTTCTCTTCTAACCTGCAATTCGCGTTTTGGCTTGGGGTGCAATTTTTTCAACACCTTTTTGGCTTGTCTTGTGTGAGAATTTGAAATGTCAACAAGTAAGCATGGCAATTGTTACGAAATCGATGTCACAGTAAGACAAACTGCTGAGAATGGCTAGCTGCTTTTTTTCTCTGCGCGAGAAAAGCTTTTTTGCTCACTTTGAAAAAAAAATTGTCAGTTCCAGAAGTTGTTTGGAATTTCCAGCCAGCGTAGATCGAAATTGGCACCTTATTTTTGCATCGATGTAGCAGAGTCACAATAAGAAAAGCCAGTAAAGTTATTTAGTTTATGTTAACATTACGCTTTTATGCGACGATTTTAGACTGCTGTTTCAACTATTACGGGTTTTTGTAATTTTGTTAAATGCTTTTGATCTAAGTTTTCGTTCGATTCCCACGCCGGCCAAGTCGGACACAGTGTCGCTAGCGGCTCTCCACCACTGCGATGTTTTGTCGGAGTTGTGTTGTCCAGGTGCTAAGCCGCTGAGACGGAACCCACCACTCGTTACACGCTTCGGCGTAATACCACGAGTATACTGAAGATTTTTGATCAATGAAATCAGAATGCTGTGATACGGTAGCATGAATAAAACTGTAGCGTGACATAGGTTGCTGATGAATGTTTTTCTTTAAATATAGTTGGAAAATTTTCAAGGGAAAAGAAAACTGCTACTTACGCCCATCAGTAATTTAGAATCAGCAATTTTCTCAGCGCTAGCGGCAAACTTTCCAAAAATTGCTGAAGCTTTTGCTGCAACAAATTGGGTAGAAATTGGCCAATCGCGTCGTAAATGCGTTAATTAAACAAAAGAATCAAAATCAAATCTTCATTATACTCGCCGTATTACGCCGAAGCGTGTAACGAGTTGCGGGGCCCATCTCCGCGGTTTAGCGCCTGGGCAACACAGCTCCGAAGAAACGTCGCAGCGGTGGCGAGTCGTTGGCAACGCTGTGTCGATTTGAACGCCCCGGGATTCGAACCCCAGACTTCCAGCACCGATAGCGTGTGCTTAAACTAAAATTAAAAACTATGATTTTACTTTTTGCAGAAAAGTGCTGTTACAATTTGTTTAAAATGGGTTTGCTTCATTATTTATTGTTTCTCTCATGTTTTTTTAACGTGGTTTTCGCGGAGGAAGTGTGTAACTGCAAAGACCCCGCTTATGAGTCAACCTGGGGGGAATTTACCGCAACCAGTCGGTGCGATGGAAAATGCAATGGCTTGATAAGGGGTGTTCAAAATTGCTACTCTAGCTTGGATGGTTTAATCCAGAAAGTCCAGAGATGCCACGTTGAGCGACATTGCCAAAACCCGGACTCTTGCGAAGGATATTGGAGTCCTTGGGGTAATATTGGAGGCTGTGGAGTGTCTTGCAAACAACGTCAAGCGCGATATTGCTATAAAGTAAGATGTATTTATATATAACCACATAAAAAGATTGTTTCGACCTGTTAGGTCCTATTAGTGCAGTTGGGATTCCCCTATATTCATTCAAGGTGATATATGCCGGAGAAGGAATTTTTTGCTTGTGGTTTGTAATTGTATCAGTTGCAAGAACCTGCAAAAAAACTCTCTGCCAAACCCATTCGTCCGTGAAAAAGGGGGGGACATGACAGCGACTATGTCACTAATTTTCGGTCTTTCATCTTCTTGTCACGAAGAAAAACAATCAAAGCACTTTAACGATCTCTCTTGGGAGTTGCCGGCCATTCGTCTACCACTTTGGGAACGAAATGCCACATCAAGTAAACTTGCCAGCTTGCTCTCCACGCTGTTTGAGTTTGCAACTGTGGTCGTAATTTGTTTAAAGTGTGAATGTTAACATGTTATTATTGTTGAAGCCAAAATCAAATTTTGTAAACTTATATAAAAATCTCATATTTTTCCACATAATATCGAAATTACATGAAGCTAAAATAACTTAGTTATTACTGGTTATATGATATCAATGATGTTTCAACTACACCAAAAAATCTATATACAACACGTTTTTTGTTTATAGGCTACTGTTCCAACAAATAAAAAGTTTGTAGAGGCTAAGTTAAGATTGGCAGATTTTATAAAGAGAGCGTTAAGTGCCCAAAAAACCTATTCGGTTCAAAATTGAAAAAGCTCTTTTCCTCTATAAGTTCGATTCTGGGGACCCGATTTTCGTACGGACTCTGAACGGCCCTAAAAAGACCCTAAAATTGTGTTACGAGTAGGCTCTAAATCAAATATCATTTTCACAGTTTTACCACCGCTGCAATGTTTCTTCAAAGCTGTGTTGCCCAGTGTTAAGCTGCGGAGATGGGCCCCACCACTCGTTACACGCTTCAGCGTAATACCGCGAGTGTAGGCCTAATGAAGATTTGATTACTTTTTTTTTTATTCCTTTTCAACTACATGTTTTGTTCCAGAACGGGACTTCATTTCTGCTTCGAAACAAATATTGTCTTGAAAGTAACGGTGAAACGGAACAAAACCGACTCTATCCGTGCAACCATGGAGCTTGTGACCCCACAAGGTGAGCGTAATAATTAGTCTACTCCAGTGCTAAAGTTGTAAAAACACTTATGGGGGAGGGTGAAACTTTTCACGCAGACGTTAAGGAGGATGGTCATTATATACTTGTAAGGGAATGGTTTACGCTAAAATATTTTATGGGGGGATAGTGTTGTTTTCCAGGGAAATGGCATCCCCCCTCAACTCGAGTACTGGTCTACTCTGTCCACAGTCATGTCCCCTTTAAGTGGTTCCAAAAGCCCTCTAGCTTTCACATCACAGCTGAATTTTTGATGTCATAATAACCTTTTAATTGTGGCATCAAACAATTGGTGATGATGCAGAAAACCAGAGAATCTTCGGAAGAACAAAACTGGACAAGTGGAGAGGGTAATTGTTTGTTTCTTTGTGGGCAGTAGCATCAATGAGTCCACAGGACGGGGGGCTCAAACGTCCAATCTAAATTTTTAGCGAGCCTGAGTAAGGCTCAATCTCCTCTGGCAGAGTGCTCAATAACTATGGTTAGCTACAGCTGTATTGTATTTGAATAAAATCACTATAAAAAACGTGAAAGCCGTATAAACCAATGCAGCCTGTTTTGCCTTTTTCAGCTCTTCAGATGGAATAAATTATCTTATTCAAGAAGAAATAAATATTTCTAGTTTTATATTTCTATTTAAATGAGATGCTTTATACCACCTGAAAGAGCCGACAAAGACGAAACAGGCCGCAGTGGTTTTTACGTTTTTTATAGTGATTTTATTCAAACATAAATTTTTAGCTCATGCATTAGTATTTCGATACTAGAAAGCCCCAAAAAAACTGTAAAATAAGTATTTTTCGATTCTTAACTTCAAAAATTCGCTCAAAATTCAAAAAGCAGCTGCGAAATTGTTTAGAATTGAGTTTGTATCCTCTAAATGTTTGCACAATGTAAACAATTACATATTAGCCGAGACATGAGATGTGCAAACGATGAATTCGCTCTTAAAAATCGAAATGTAGTTGAACCGAAATCCGTAAAATTGCAATATTTAATGTTCTTCGCAGAACCGTTGATGTAACGACAACAACAACTGTAAGAACTAGAGTACGTCCAATCTTCACAAGACTCTCATCGCCACCTTCTACTCTCTCTTCTACGCCCTCCACTGTATCTATCACTAACAGCACATATCCGTTAGGTGATGATGTGACATCAACATATGTTGCACAAACAAAATCAAATCGAAATGGTAAGTTACGTTAGAACTTAAGATTATTTGAACAAAATGTCTTTTTAATTGTTAATTGCAAGGAAAAAGTCAATAATTATGACGATTAGCACAAGGTTATCCATTAGCATATCCGAGGAGGAGAGGGAAAGCTCAAGCCCAACTCCTAAGTTTTGATTTTATGTATTGATACGTTATAGCAATGCAGTATTTACAAACTCCCAGATAAACATTTTTTATTCCTTGCTTCCCCTCCCTACCCCCCGAAAAATTCGGATTCGCTTCTGTTGTCACTTTTGCCTACTTGTCAGCACTCTCAAAAAAGTTACTAGTGACTTGGCTTTGCACAATTTTATCAAGTTATCTTGTTGTTTTTTTTAAACGTATTTTCGTAATCGAAAACAAATTTCATTTCAATTTGAATAAGATTGATAATGGTTTAAACATAAATCGAAACGTCTAAAAAAACAAAATTGTTACAACTAAGAAAATTGACAGTTTTAATCTTTTAAGGCAATGTCGTCACAGTCGTTGCTGGGTCTGGTGAAGTACCTGGTGATTTAAACGGAGTGACATTACGTCAGAGTGAAAATGATGACGTCACACCAGAGGAAGACAACACCACAATACTATTAATAGCAATTCTGGGCTCCGTGGGCCTTATATGCGTGGCAGTTGTTATACTGGGTCTTGCGATTGTAAACACAAGGAAAAGACGTAACAGGTAAGACAAAATACACATTGATTGTAACGCCGTGTTTTCTTTTTTGTTGTTTGTTGTTTTGCGATTGAGTTTTATCGGGTTTATAACTTCATAAACTAATGCCACGGTTGAGCCGCTGCAGCGGTGCAAGAGGTCTAGGGTCCGATTCCTGCGACGTTTCTTCGGAGCTGTGTTGCCCAGGCGCTAAGCCGTGAAGAAAGGCCCCGCCACTCGTTACACGCTTCGGCGCAGCGCCTCGAGTATAATGAAGCTTTCATTTGTTGCTTATAGTTTATCCTTGGAGCCGATCACTTCACGATTCTCGCTGATTGTCTCTCGGCAATCGCTGATCATTGGGTGGGAATCGAAACGGAATCGGCAAGAATTGAAAAAAATTAAACTTGCTTAAAAGTTTTTCCATCTTCACAATGACGTACCTTAACACACTGCGTATATTTTATTAGGCCCTAGTAAGATTGTTTCTTATCTAGTTTTACATGTCCGAAAGAGATTTACCGTATAATTCCACCTCTTCCAGCTGGAATTTATTTTTGCAGACGGCCTTGTCCTCGAATGTTTTAGAAAGAAATAACTAAACATTTTACTTTACTATTTTCTTTTTCAGAACTCAAACAGCATCAGCTCATAATATGACCTATGAAGATGGGACAATAAACTTGAAAAATGCAAGTTATGAAACAGTGGGTCCAGCCCTTCCAGATCGCCCCCCATTTCGCTCCGCTCCTTCCCCAAAGAAACTAGACAGTATTTATGAAGCGGCCCCTGATAAAGGTAAGCTTCGTTTTCTTGGCACTGTTCTATTTTTAGTGTATATTTTTTCTGGAGCAACTGGGATAGCTGTCATTGGGGGTGAATGCGTCAGGGGGAAGGGAGTTCCAGGTTTTCTGTTTAGAGGAGGTAAATTACTTCTGTTTGCTTTTATAGACGTATGGGGAAGTGACAGTCCCCTTTAATGAGATCGGCTTTTTGTGTGTTTAATTGGAGGTTGTTTTTTTTTACTAAAGAAAGTGTCTAAAGCAACCTACTGGTATCCATTATTAAAACGCTGATGCACCAGACTGCTTGTTTGTTTCTTTGTGTGACGTTGTGTCGCACTGGTATGACGTCATCAGCAGTAACTTAAAATGTAAAAATAAGGTATTAGACCAGGCCTGCGGTTAAGAGTGATAGATTGGGAATAAGGTGAGAGACGTAAAGCTAATGTAACTTTGGGGCCGGTGTATGCAACTGTGCATAGAGCAATTTCAAAAGAAAAAGCCCGTCGATGCTACAGGCACTGCTAGCACTGAATCCTATATTTTTTTCAGAACACTATTTCCACTCCAAGCAATCAGGCACGGATGCGGATAACTATCTTCTTCCTCTTCCTTATTCCTCAGAAGAAGAACTACGAGCTGATCAAGAAGCTATTTATTGTAAGATTGATGAGAATAAGTAATTCTCAACCTTGGTGATGCGTTTAGCTGACGTTTGAACTTGCAGTCGATTGCAAGTCCAAGAACTTGTGACGTAACAAACGGCATGACGTCATTGAAAATCGCTCGTAAAATGGCTCTGCAATCATGCAAATTGAGTAAAACCTTGATTTTTGTTTCGGAGCCTCAATTATTTTTTCGAAAAGTAACACTGAATCCAGACAGCTAAGTATAGAGAACACTTTACACAAAGAAATGTGTTTACGCTATGTTTATTTGTAAGCATTCTCTGCAAAGTGTGAAAATGTTTATTGTACGGACCAATATTTCTTACAATGGAGTTGCTTCGTTTCTTGAATTTGTTTCTCGTTAAAAAGAAATGAACTCTGTGGTTAATGTGCATTTTCTTGCCATCTACGATTCTGTAATTGTTTTATTTTTTGTTTTTTCAAGTCAAATCTGACGACTGTTTTATGTTTATGTTTTCATCAGCGCTTTGTGCGTTTGTGTGTATTTTTATTGCTTTTAACACTTCTACCGTGTTTTGTGATATGCATTCAATAGCGTGTATTACAATAATAACAAAAATAAACAAAAATTGTTTACTGAGGGACGTGTGGTCCGTAAATTTTTAACGATAGCTGCGAAAGTTTTGCATTGGCAGCGCTGTTTCGCCTGCATTAATTTTTCAATTTAATTTCCGGTCGGCTAGCTTAGTTGTTAAGCATATCGCTATCGAAGCGAGTGGTCTGGGTTCAGTTCTCGGGCCGATAAAATGGGACACAGTGTCGCCAACGGCTCGCCACCGCTGAGATGTTTCTTCGGAGCTGTGTTGCCACTTGCCAGGCGCTAAGCCGCAGATATGGGTTCCGTCACTCGTTTCACCCTTCGGTTATAGCACTGCGAGCATAATAAGGATTTGATTTAATTTAATTTCCATTTAACTGCGCAATGCGTGGATACCAGTTTTACCCAAGAATCAAAGCCAGCCTCACATAACCAAAATGAAAGCTCACATCACCGACTGTACTTGCTGGTCTACGTTTTCTGCAGAAACTGAAAAAGCTCGTGTCTCGTAGATTCGCAGTTTACAGTTACTAGTTGTGCTTTTACAGTATTGTGTTGAAGTTGCAACGTGTCCAGCAGACAGAGCGAGAATGCAAAGGCAGGGCATTCTATGGAATGGAATGAAAGACGATTTTCCCATATTCCATACTGCAAAATTTCTTCCATTCCATATTTCATACTAAAATTTTTTTCCATATTCCATTCCATTCTTCCATACTAATGTGATTTAACGTAATGGTAAAAATGCACTATCATTAAATTATACGACATGCGCGTTATCTGCAGAATAAGCTCTCCAACGTAAAACTAGTTATGCTCATTCGTCGAACAATCCTACATTGCAAAAAAACTCAATTTATAAGCGCATTCATGTAAACATAAATGCAGTGGAGTAGCGAAAAATTTTAAAAGGGGGGGGGGCATGATTTCCACATTTTTTCAATCGCATTTTTTTCGGCAGAACAAATTTGAAGCTGATTGAGAAACACGAAAAGCTCTAGAGGGGTCCGGGGGCATGCTCCCCCGGAAAGTTTTAAAAATTTACTTAATGCAATGGCAATTTTAGTGCTTTTAATTTTTCAGGCAATAATGTAATTTTATGGCAAATTTTGTTTGATTGTTTTGACCCTGATTCTAAATGATTAGCCAAATATGATGAATTTTGTTCCCACATTTTCGATTATGTGTGCTTAAGGCGTAAGGCTCATTGCTATCGAAGAGGTTCGAAATTATAGAAAAATTGTATACAACCAAAACACTTTTGAAAATGGCTATAGTGGGAGGATGTATACCCCTGGCCTTCATTCTACCCCCTGGATCCGCCTCTGGCCATGGGCTACAGAAATCATCGAGAGAGTCTGGCATATTTTAGATACTAGGCACCATCAGTTTTGTTCTTTTTTGTTAAAAGGCAGAGTCAAAAAGGGGGGCATGGCACAATGCCCCCCCCTAAATACGCTCCTGCATACACGTAAACAATGTATTGATGCTTAACGCAAAAGAGCAATACAGTCAGTCACTACATGCTAAAAACTTACACTGAAGAACCGAAAAGTGGCTAACTATCCTCATTCTAGTTTGGTAACCGGTACTTCGTAATTTGTAAGTTTTGGTATATACTGCAGGCCCTATATGAAGTTAGTATGGAAGTATGGAAGACGATCTTCCATTCCATTTTTCAAATCTTCCATTCCATTCTGAGCATCTTCCATATTCCATACCGAAATTCTCCTTCCATTCCATACCATTTTCCATTCCATAGCATGCCCTGCGCATAGGTCGTGGGATGGTTACAATTGACAATACAGTACATCCTCGATTATCCGGTCATGTTGGGCAACCTTTTTCCAAAATCTTGACCGGATAAGCATTTGGCTGGATAAGAAAAGACCTTAAGAAAAAAGAACGAAAAAAACGAAGTTAGTATGAGAACAAGCTTAGCCACAAAACAATTTAAATGCTAAATGAAAGAGACATTTGGGTAAAGTTTAAAATCACATAGTTCAACAAAATAAGTTATTAAACAGTTTAACTTTCATCAGGACTATTGCTGAAAAACGAAAGGATGGAGGTTTGTTTGATAGTGCTTTCTCGCCTTTCAGCAGCAAACTCACACGACCGGTTAATCGAGGAGCCGGATAAACGAGGATGTACTGTACTATCAAGCAATTTAACTTTGATCCAGCAGATTGATGACACTTAGCGTGCAACAGAAAGAAAAAACATTACTTTGATTAGACAAGTGAGTAACTGAGTATGTTTGGTTTAGTTGATGTAATAAAGCGGGACAGCGCTGTTTCGGGCTATTAGCCCTCATCAGCCGCACTCAGGCGTAAGGTACTCTCATCCTTCAGAATGCATGACCTTGATCAGCCAAACATTCCTCCGGATTTGTTCAGCAGCACCCATTCAGCAGGCCGGGAAAGACGACTTTTGGTGTATTTTTATTCATCAGTTGATGCAAGTTGATTTATTGGTCGCTCTAAGTCGCTCTAACAATTAAAGAAACCAAGTCAAACTAAACAGTTTGGAGAGACAGGGTAATTACAACAGGCTATCTGCGAAGGGCCATTGGGTAGAACCATAGTGTTAAATATTTTTCTGTGTGTTTACCTTTAATTTGGCAACTCTGCGACAATAATGTAATCAGCCTTTATTTCCGATTGAGTTGTGCTTGCTTAATAATTATTTGCGCCGTTTGTACTGTAATTATCTGTGCTCCGCCATAGGGCTACCACGTTGCGTAGATTACGCAACTGCCGGGCTACCTGCTGTACTTCTCTAGCAAAAATTGTTGGGCGTTGTCAGTTTTTGGAAGCGACAGTGCAGCCGGGAGGTTCGACAGTTGCTAACCACTGTTCTCTTTTTTAAGGAAATGTTTTTCGATTATAGTTTGTAGCGTCAGTGAATGTGTAAATTACCGAACAGCTACGGCAGGCGGCGTCGTTTGAACATTTGGAATCTAAAGGGAAAATAGTTAGGTATGTGTATTGACCGTTATACCAAATATCAGATCAACCGATTTATCATTAAAATTGTTTTATTATCATGACCTCGACAGCCTGTTTCACGCTGAACGCGATCTTCAGGAGGTATCTGCAAATAAGAACTCGATAAAAACTAAAATCTCAAAACGACACTTAACATCCCGGATAACTACAATCCGAGATTTTAGCTTCCTTCCGCAAATGTATTATATTTGAGATTTTAGGTTTTATGGAGTTTTTATTTGCAGATACCTTCTGAAGATCGCGATCAGCGTGAAACAGGCTGTCGAGGTCATAATAATATAACAGTTTTAATGATAAATCGGTTGATCTGATATTTGGTATTACCAGCTCTGACTAAGACATCCAGCCCTTTCTGCTGCAGAAGTTACAGGTCGCCAGATCTTGTATTTTTTTTTTTTTATCTTTTTTTATTTAGTTGCATATTTATCCTCCCATCACGAAAAAGCGATCAATGCGCTATACGAGCTCGCTTTGGAGTTGCCAGCCATCTATCTGCCCCAAGCTGGGGGAATCCCGCAAAGTGATATTCCCAACGGCACAACAAGTAAACTTGCCGGCTTGTTTTTCACACTGTCCTCTTGTTTTTCACCCTAATTTTTCACACTGTCCGGCACAACAAGTAAACTTAATGCTGAGCGTCAAGCAGGGAAGCTGTGAATACCAATTTTAGAGTCATTGGTTTGACCCGACTCGGAATCAAACCCAAGTCTACAGCTCAAGAGACAGACGCTCCATACCACTCGGCCATCTGAGCTGTTAATTATTGACCGTTATTAAGCTTACTAATTATGATTTAATGTTTATACATGCGTTTAATTGTTTTAGAACCGCCTTGCGCCTGACGCCTTACGTCCTGCGTCTTGTGTCTTCACCATCGAATCATCGTTGAAATTCTCAATTTTATCATTTGTCGTGGTTACATTTAAAATCTCTACAATTTTCCTTTTTCCGCATGTGTCAGTTGAAAGTCTTATAATTTGCATTAAACCAATTGGTTTCTCAATCAAAATAATTATTGGAATAAAGCGAGTTTAAGCTATTCTTTTTGGTTTCCTTGTAGGGATTTAAGACCTGCCAGAAATTTCTTACACATAGGTAATAAGTGATCTCGTAGTGATACGGTTAGTCTATTTACATGTGTCACTTATAGTTAGAGTATTTAGAATTTTATGTTCAAATGGTTTCGTGGTGCGTTTGTAGTAAGGAGATCAAAATTAAAAGTGAAAACGAAATTTCAATTTCGGTAAGTCTTTGTGCTTTTTCTGAGCTGTTAACAGCTCAAATGGCCGAGTGGTAAGAGCGTCCGCCTCGGGAGCTGTAGATTTGGGTTTGATTCCGAGTCGAGTCAAACCAATGATTTTAAGATTGGAAGATTGGTATTCACAGCTTCCATGCTTGACGCTCAGCATAAAAGGGACAGTGTGAAGAACAAGCCGGCAAGTTTACTTGTTGTGCCGTTGGGAAAGGCATTTAGCGGGATTCCCCCAATCTTGGCGTGGTAGACAAATGGCTGGCAACTCCTAAGCGAGCTTGTACAACTGTATAGCGCACTGACTGCTTTCTCGTGATAGGAGGATAAATATACAACTAAATATAAAAAAATGTTCGTATTCAGGCTATTTAGAGAGCTATGTGACTCAGTGACTGAAATATTCGAGACTCTTTTGCTGGCTTAGGCTGTTTATGCTAGCCCACTCCCTGCGAAATTTCTCGCTACTTTACTGACTATAGTCCGTATTTGCTCACAACTTTAACTCCAGTGGCCACCCCTGGCTATGCAACTACTAGTAACAACGGCAAAGCGATGTCGCGTTGGGTCATCAATCTTAGACCCGTCCCTACTATTAGCTGGGTCTGCCAGTCTTATTAAGCGTGTACTTGCATCAATAACATTTGCCAGAATCAATCAAGTTTAACTTGAATAAAATTAAAACACCTCATACAAATACAGTAACTTGAACCAAAATTTAAAACAAACGAAACAATAAATTAGGCTACGATAATAGAGTAGTGCAAAAGTTGTCGATGAATAAAAATCTGCTTTTTTCATTTTTATGGACTGATAGTCTGCGATACATTTTCTAGCACTTGAAAATAGTATAGATCAAAATACAGGATGGCAGTCCCCTGGCGTGGCGTAATTTTGGGCATTTTATGCGCTGTCACCGTCAAAAGTTGTCGAAGAAACGAAATGATAATATGTAAGCATGTATAATAATCTCAAGTACTGGCACTGGCCTTCGCAGAACAGTACGACTGCCATGCCTCTCCATGTTCAATTTGCTAAAATGCTCTGTTCACAAATTTGCGGTGAAACATTGAAGGTAATTGGGGCAACCACTCCCTCCTCTAACACATATACAACAACAAGCAGCTGTGTTAGGGTGTTGTTTGGGTAACATCACAAGTTAGACGTTAAGTAAATTTTACTCTCCCAAACCGAAAGCTTGGATCTGCTTTTCAGCTCAAATGTAGGTTATTGCTTTTTTTACTCCTGAAATATTTATTTGAAAACAAAGCCAAGCGGCTTATATAGTGGTGCGGGAGGTCTTAAGTCCGATTACCGGGCCGGTCAAATCGTACGCACTGTCACCTACGGTTTTTTTTCAGCGACGTTTCTTCGGAGCTGTGCTGTTCAGGCGCTGAGCCACGGAGATGGGCCCCACCACTTGTTGCACGCTTCGGTGTCATACCGCGAGCATAGTGAACATTTGATTTTTTATAATAAAGACTAAAAATCGAAAAACGTCTACAAAAAACTAGAGAGTAGCTGTGGGAGAGGTTTTTAACTGGTCTTTGCATTGCCTGGACGATGTTGAACGTGCAATGAGTTTGTGTCTTTTGTTTTGGTGACATTAAGTTTTAAGTTAAGGCCATATTTTGATTTCAAATAACCCTTGTACATTTTTTCTTGTTTATATGTTAGTTTTTGCTCCTTTGTGCTTTCTTTACTGCAGCTTGGGTTGGAGGTTGATTCACTTTCGTTTTTGTTATCGTTGCTTGATACATTTGAGGGTATCGAAGGGGGTTCGTTCGTCAATTCAAATTTCGAAAAGAATTTAAATTCGCTAGAAGGAGTGGATGATTGTTCGCTTTCCAACGTACTTTCGCTTCCATTCATCTCTAAGCAAGGAGAGAAACTAATATAGTCCGGATCTGTTGTTTTCCAAGGGCAGATGTGCATGGGAGTCATGTATCCGTTTTTGTGAAATTCGGAATGAGTGCGGAAATATATTACTCCATTTTCTCTGTTGGAAGACGTTGCCAATCCTGCAGAAAACACAAGTTAATCCAGGTTCTAAACCCTTTTAGCTGCAAGGTGCAGTGTTGCGAGCAAACTGACTATAGTACCAAGATTTTTTTCATCATAAGATGCGTTTACCGATACGAGGCAGAGTTAGACTCGGGTCGGGTTCGACAGGGTTCGAGCCGTGATTTTCAAATTCTCTCGGGCTGATTTTTTTAAAGATTCTTTATCTGAATCTGTATTCTGCATCAAGCACTCGTTTGAACTATTTTTTTTATTTTGCAATAATGGCATAACAACAAGGTAACTAAAAACCACTGCGTTTTTGTAACATCATTTCGAGCCGAAATCGGTCTTTTGATTCTTTCATCGGATTCGGGCCGGATTCGGACAGTGGGTGTCTGGTTCGGGCCGAAAAAACGCCCCGTCCAACTCTGACACGCGGTAGGCGGCAACGCGACGAGCGGCCACACGACGAGCCGCATGCGGCAAAATGTTTGTTTTCCCAATCATCGGTCACGCGAAACTTTGATTACGCATTTAGTTAAATAATAATTAATTGTCGCGTTTTCGTGTGCCGAGGGTTGCCTATCGGTAAACGCATCTTAAGCTGAACCCAACCCCCCCAAAAAAGAAAACTCGTTTGTAACTTCTACAGGGTAACGTTTAAGCGAGTTCAACACAGTGATTTGTGCGACCCAACAAAACATTAATCCTGTCCATCACATGTCCAGTTCAAGGGGTTTCAAAGGACCTTGGGCTTTCTGCATCACCAATGAATTAATAAAGTCATAACCACTTGTAATTATGACATCAACAAATTGGTTACCATGCAGGAAGCCCATGGAAATTTGAAACCACTTCAGCTAAACATGTGGACCGAGTAATTCTTTTGATGTTAATTCCTAAAATTTATGAATCTATTTTAACGAATTAATAACTGAAATGTTGATCTTCGGCTCGTCGACAAATAAAAAACGTTCTAAAATAAAAAAAATTGGTTTAGCGAACGCGAGAATTTATAGGAAAGGGAGCTGACATTGAAAAATGCTTATCACATGATTTTGTGCGTCTAGAGCAAGGGTTCGCAACCATGGGCCTTTAGCCCCCTAGGGAGCCACGAAACATTAACCAGGGGACCATAAGCACAAATTTATAATCCTCTTACCGATACCATTTAGGACCAGCGGACAGCTGTAGCCTTTACGAATGAGATACCGACTTGAAAAATTGCTGAACAGGAGGCCGCTGGTGTTGAAAATATCTGGAATGGGGGCGCAAACCATAATAGGTTAAGTACCACTAGTTCAAAAGCATCGAGATACGAATGGATTATCATGCCATACAAAAAAAATTTGGGGGGAGAAGCTTTAATTCCTCCTACACCCGCCTATGCCCTGCAGTATAGTCAATTTGTTCTGTATTGGTTGCGACAGCCGTTGTGTTTTTGGACTAATAAAGGAAACTAACATCTTCAAAACTTACCTTCTCCAACGTTGTTTCTACTGTTATTGGGTACAGTGGCGGGGACAATGTAGACATTGCTTTCAGTGGAAGCTGTGCCTGGGAAAATAATACAAAGTTTACAAATAAGACAGTACATGAAGACTGCGTTCGAATCTTAGTCTAGTGATACCGAAAATTTTTAAGAATCATATCCATAGCTATTTAGCAAAGCGTTCAACATCAGAATTAACATGGAGAATGAAGTAGAAATGGTAAAATACAAATCAACTGAATTAAAAACAAATTAATTTTGGAGCTACAAGACTTTAAAATATCAGATCTTCATTATACTGACGGTATTGCCTCGAAGCGTGTAACGAGTGGCGGAATCCATCTCCTAGGCTTAGCACTGGGCAATATAGAAGCGTCACAGTGCTGACCAGCTTAGTGTCCAATTTGACCGGTCCTAGAATCAAACCCAAAATCTCTCGAGATGATAGCAATGCCGATGTCTTTACCCACTACGCAAACGAATAGGTTGCTACAAGACTTGAGTTGTTAAAAATAGCCAACAAACAACCAAATATTTGATTTATTATGTTTTTTGTCATGAAAACTTTTTCGGCATTGTTTTGAAACTAACGCCTTGATGTCTAGAATTGACACCTCTGCTTTACTACCGATAGACAGAGTTCAATTCCTGGTTAGGTCTTTAAACAAATTGTGACATTGTTTGATCATTAGAGTCGAGCATTACTTATTAACCAATTTTGCCATGCAAGGAAAAAGAAATTCATCCAAGTCCAAACTCTCTGCTTTAAATTAAAAGTCCTGATTAACGTAGAACTACTTGTATCGATAGTGGCAGGCGGCAAATAGACGCGCGGCAGACGACCACTGTTTTAAAACCTTGGCAGAGGTGCCTCTAGCGCTGCCGGACGTGCGTCACGTTGCAAGCGGCACGTGGTTACAGTGGCAACGTTTTAAGTGGTTTTTAAAAACACAGAGAAATACCACAAACAGGGAGTTGAAAACAGTGGTTGCTTGTCCTGCGACGGAATTTTGAAAAAACAGTCAAAAGTATTTCCAATTTTTTTGCTGTAGTCACTGTACAGCCGACCTTAGTTTTTTCTGCTTACCTATCGAATTGTCATTGTTTGGATATCTGGGGGGCAATGCCGGGGCAATGCTTTCGTATAACCCTGATGTGTATGAACGACTGGAACCAGGACGATTTTTACGAGTTCTGCAAGCAAAGCACTGCTAAAAAATCATAAAATATAGGTTGTTGTAGAGAACACAACCACTAGCTCATAACAAGAAGCTACAGGTAACAGCTCGAATGGCCGAGATGTAAGAGCGTCTGCCTCTGGAACTTACTGTAGGGGTTTGATTCCAAGTCGGGTCAAACCAATGACTTTACAATTGGTATTTACCGCTTCCTGGCTTGACGCTCAGCGTTAAAGGAACAGCTTGGAAAACAAGCCGGCAAGTTTACTTCCTCTGCCGTTGGGAAAGGCACTCAGCGTGATCCCCTCATCTTGGTGTGATAGACAGATGGCTGGCAACTCTTGAGCGAGCTCGTTTCTGTGCTTTGATCGCTTTTTCGTGAAAGGAGGATGCTACCAAACTAAACCACCAATGGGTGGGAACACCATTCAAAAAATTGTTAAATTTTTGGACGTGGCGACAATTACACGGTTGGGATGCATTAGATGTACAAGCATTAGTTTTTCTGTGATTCAAATTTATGATTTTACCTGATTTTGATGAAGTATGCCAAAGTTGCAAAGAAACACATCCAGCCAGCTGCTCCAAAAATTCCAAGAACAACTATGATGATAATTGTAGCAATTTTTTCCGGTGGAAGCTGTTGAACCAATGGCTCAGTCATAATGATTTTGGGCGAAATAGATGAACTTCTGTTTTCAGATCTGGTATTATTTTCTGTTTGGTTTCGAACTTCGATAGCATTTTGTGGTGGGATTGATAGCGTGGTGGTTTTAAAAAGTGGACTGGTAGTTGTACTTGGTTCGTAAGTCTCGGTACCATCGCCGCTAGATTCTGAAAAATCTGTTGTTGTTGCCTTAACCCGAGAATTGGTTTCATTTAATCCGCCGTGAAATCGTACATTAGCAGCGTCGCCGTTAATTTCATTTTCAGTGGTTTCAGTTCTTTCCTCAAACATAGAGCGGGTGGTTGGATAAATCACATCCAATAACGATGCAGTGATTTTGTGAATCCTGAAATAAACTTATTTAGTCAAAACCTCAAAAGAGAAAATTCGGCTACACATGACAATCGAAGTTTAATCTTCAGGAGGCATTTGGTCCTGGCTGGACCCAGATGGAAGGATGCAAGGATAGATAAAGTCAATACAAAATCCGCAAGAGCAAAAAAAGCAAAGGCTCCTATTCCAAACAACTATAGTGATTGCTTTGTACTGGGTGATTCGTAAGTAACTACTTGTTTTAAAATAACTATAATTTATTCAGATTTGCTGATAACTTCGTGACTTTTTGCGTGTATGCTACTTAATGTGCGGCAATTAAATTTACAGTATGATCGTGTTTTCTATAGTTTAATAGTCTTTATTTATATATGAATAAAATTTACTCATATTTTGCAAATTAATATAATAAATGTAGCTTAATGAATAATCATTTAAAATAAATTCAACCACATTTGTATGAATAAATCAAATAAATAGTCATTAAATTCTTAGCAAAAGTCCATACATTACACTTTTTTCTCGTGTTTATTTAATGGTGAAATCACACTTCAAAAATAAACCATTATTATTTTAGAATAGGGAGTTACTTACGAATCACCCTGTAGGTCTCTGGTACTCAGTCTCATTTTTGCACCATACTGCATACTACTCATGATAAAATTGAGCAGGCCATTTACTCATTTGCAACTGCTAGTACATCAACCCACTTGCAGCTGCAGCCTCGTTTCGACCTTTTTGGGTCTTATCAGTGCAGCACAGCAATGTTCACCCCCCAAAAACTCAACAGCCCGACAGTATGCTCTACACAACAAACGAGTTACAGGAACCGGTAGTTGTGAAACGACGGCTATAAATGGC
Source organism: Trididemnum miniatum (assembly GCA_964006365.1). Lineage (NCBI taxonomy): Eukaryota > Metazoa > Chordata > Ascidiacea > Aplousobranchia > Didemnidae > Trididemnum > Trididemnum miniatum. Next base: position 19,180,635 of record OZ023249.1, on the reverse strand, counting down.
CTGCAGAGTAACAAAGTAAGCAATCACAGTACAGTGAGCGATGATGAGATTACAGAAAAAAACATAAGAGTCGCGTTCAAAACTTATACACATATCATAACAGAATTTCTCTTCTTTTTTTAAATAGTTTTTTTTTTTAACTTGTTTTTACTTCAGGTTTAAAAAAAGAAAAGAATTTCTGTTCTTTTTTTAAACATATCATAACAGAATTCTTTTTTAACGACGGTTATAAATGGCCTGCAGAGTAACAAAGTAAGGAACCACAGTATAGAGAGCGACGAGATTACAGAAAAAACATAAGAGTCGCGTTCTAAACTTATACACATATCATAACAGAATTTCTGTTCTTTTTTTAAACTGTGGACAAAGTTTGATAATGATTCAATGTCAATGACTAAGACATGCTCGTCAATGCAGTCTTTACTTGGACTGATTCAACGAAACTGATATTTTTAAGCAATTCCGGTGTTAATTTATAAAAGCCACGAAAGGAAGTAGACTAATGCGTTTTTAATTTTGTCAGAGAACGATTTCTACTTCAGCAGTTAAAACACAGCTGGTTTTGCGACAAGTGCAATTTTTTTACATTAAGCAAAGATCAATTTCATGCCCATTTTTGCAAGAACCAAAATCGATTGCTGCCACTTCGAATAAAGTGATACACTGAGGTCATTTCGCTCTTCATAACTTGGTTACCCGAAGTTTAATATCAAGTCAATTACCAACAATTACCCAGTGTACGCTCTCGCAATGAGCTGATGATCATCTTATAGTACCGGTATAGTTATTTTAGAGTCATGGACCGGCCGTTAGCTCAGTTGCTTAGCGCACAGGCTATCGGTGCGTCTGGTGTTCGATTTCTGGATTGGTCAAATTGGCACAGTGTCGCCAAAGGCTCGCCACCGTTGCGACGTTTCATCGGAGCTGTGTAGCCGGCACAGTGTCGCCAAGCCCCGGAGTCGGGCCCTGTCACTCATTCCCCGCTTTGGCGTATTAACGCGAGTATAATGACTATTTGATTTGGTTTAATTGTAACATGGATCAAAATACAGGCCGGTTTGATTGGTGTAGTGCTTAAGAGACATCGCTATTGGCTCGGTAGGTCTGCGGTTCGTTTCCCAGGCCAGTCAAATCGGACACAGTATTGTCAACGGTTGCGACATTTTTTCGGAGCTGTGTCGTCCAGGCACTAAGCCGCGGAGATGAGCCCCGCCAGCACTCGTTTCACGCTTGGGCGTAATAGCTGCTACATTTTACTGTACGTTATAATCGTTGCTGCGATTCGTTAAACGCATTTTTGCTTCTTTTTACCTAAAGTCATTTTCAAAATTGCAGATTTCATTGCGGCAGTTTTCTGAAATATCTTCAACAGGACATGTATCGTCAGTTTTGGATAGTTCCTGAAAAACAAAAAATATTGTACCGTACCAAAAACAAAAATCTTGGAAGGCATACGGAATAAAAAAGAGGATGAGGTGGAAAAATAAAGTCGAAGTAATAGTAACTGGATGTTTCGACAACACAAAAGCAATGGCGTATAGCGAGAAATTTTAAAAGGGAAGAGAAGAACAGAAATTGCAAAAACCATCAAAAGAGTCTGGTATTTTTCGGTCACTTTTCAACATTTGATCTTTTGTACTAAAAGGCAAAGTCGAAAAATGGGGAGCATGGCACAAATCCCCCCTACAAATACGTTCCTGGTTCAGCTGTAGGCATCACTGACAGTTCTTCACTGTCTAGCGTAGGCTTCATTGCTGATGATGAGAGAAAATGGTATCGAAACATCCAGTTTCCCTTGCAAATTTCTTAAATACATGTTTTGCATCGCGTCAAGCTTTGTTTTCCACCTTGCTAATTCGAATACTAACTCCGCGCTCGTTGGTAACGTGGAAACTAATGTCACGCTCACCAGTTTTTCATCACATTTTTGCTCAAAATTAGCTACCTTTTGGCAACTCGATACACAAAATTTAAAACTTGTTTTAACTTCAAAATTCATCCACGTTAATGGTCTTGTAGAGTCAAAAATACGGTAGAATACCAAAATAATTATTTTTGCGATGGCGCTGCAGACGGTGCCGTTTTCATAACACATTATAATCCCAATGTCAAAAAAACACTTTGTGTTATATCCGCGTCATTGCGCTGAGGCGTGTAACGAGTGGCGGAACCATCTCCGCGGCTTAGCGCCTGAGCAAGACAGCTTTGAAGAAATGTCTCAGCGGTGCAGAGCCGTTGGCGCTGGCGTCCGATTTGATCGGCTCTGGAATCGAACCCATACCTCTCGTTCCAATAGCGATGTCTTCAACCACTACGCCATCCGGCGTGATCGTGTTTGTTGCAATAAGCAGGTTTCTATTCCTTTCTGTGTGTCATGTAATTGACTGGCGATATATGTGGTGAGAATATGAGCTTGCCGGCTCAGATGGCCGAATAGTTAGAGCGTTCGCCTCTGGAGCTGTAGACTCGGGTTTGATTCCGAGTTGGGTCAAACCAATGATCTTAAAATTGATATTCACAGCTTCCCTGCTTGACGTTCGGCATTAAAGGGACAGTGTGGAGAACAAGCCGGCAAGTTTACTATTGCCGTTTGGAAAGGCACTTAACGGAATTCCCCAATCTTTGTATGGTAAAGGTATGGTTGGCCACTTCCAAGCGAGCTCGTTATATCGCTTCGACCGCTTTTTTGTGATAGGAGGATAAGTATGCAACGAAATACAGAACGCAAATGACTACTGGACTGTTGACCAATTTACAGTTTTTAATACAGGTAGAAAGATCCTTTCCCCAGCAAGTGACAACGCAGTGCGCGAACATAATCTTGGTGGGATTTCACCTGGTCAATAAACAGTAAATTGAAACCAGCGTGGCGCGAGTTTCTTTCTTGCCGTGCCTCGCACTGTCGCCTATCGCAAGCAGGTACAAGCTAGCGACTGGTAATTTTTCTGTTTTGCGGAAATGCCTCGCTTAAACTCGCGTAAGCAATAAACGCAGCTGAAGCCATCACTACAGGTAGGAAAATTTATACTATTTTTATGAATGGACTGCAGATACCTATTCAGTTTTTTTTTTTTTTTTTTTTTTTTTTTGAGAAAACAGCTAGATACCTAAAGTAATCCTGTAGGGACTCTGAGTTTTTTTAAACATGTGTTTTGATCCTAAGTTTTGATTACAGTACCCAATTTTTATTTGGATCTTTCTGGGTCTACAAACCGTCTTAAATACGTCATTTGGGGCCCGATTTCGTCCCTGAAACGTCTAAAAAACTGTACTTAAATTACCTGCTCACACTGCCTTTTCCAAAGTTTCATTCCAGTGGGACAAGAAAAATCACAATTCTGGACTGGTGTCCAGCTGGACCATGTCACTGAGCACATATTAGCATTGGGGCATTGGGTAACGTTTCGTTTACAAAATAGGGGTATGGAAGAGTTGGATTTTGAGCCGTTTCTGGGATAAACAAATTCATTCCCTACCGTTAAAGAAGGGGAGCATTTAAATTTTCCCCATAATAACGTGTTTTCATCATTGCCCGAAATGCAAGGACAAAATGAAGCAGTGGTAGTGACAAGAAAACAAATTATTGTAAAAAATATGAAAGGAGCATCATAATTACCGTAACCTAAGCTAAGCATTTTTGGAAAATGCATCGAAAAAACTTCTGAAAAAAATAATTTTTTTGATCATCATTTTATCTCGTAACCTAACTTCTAAAGCAATCACAATAAAGGTTTTCTATGTTCTCTATAAACGACACTGCCTGGCGGTACTGAGTGCAGGAAACAGATCCTACATGACGGGTTCGATTCACGGCTGGAGCCGATCGCATGTGACATAAATACCAAGTGGCTGCTGCTGACTCGAAGAGCGCAAGCTCACTTCGCATTCTCCCTCAATTACTGTTGAAAATGACCTCAGGCATTTATTTTATCTGTTTACTGAACGGGTTACGTAAGAAATTTAATCTTAAGCTAGTGTACTTTTGATTAAAAATAGCTAGCTTTTCTAACTTGTTGTTGTGACCTTACTAACTTCAGCATTTAATTAAATATCTTATAATAGCGTCAAGCTTTAGTATTTCGAGATGAGCACGCTACGCATTGTTAGATGGAAATAAAAATGGTTATACTCTTTTCCTACAGATTTTAAAGACTTACTGAAATGCTTCCTAAATCGTGCTAGTACTAAGCATGAATAAGCTAGTTTTGTTGTATGCTAATTATTCTAGCTGTTACCAAAAATTTCTGACGCAATTCTTACGTAATACCTGGCGAAACATAAAAATTTTGAATAATATTTTTAGGGAAAATTGACGCTACTGCGTCGGGTGCTTTTAGTAAATTTCGTGTTATGATTTTTTTCGCCAAGTTTCTTGAGATTAAAAAACGGCTGATTTGCAAAAATATAAAATTTTCATGAAACTCGCGGTAATACGCCAAAGCGTCTAACGAATGACGGTGTCCATCTGCGCGACCAAGAACCCGGGCAACACAGCTCCGAAGAAACGTCGCAGCGACTGCAAGCCGTTGGCGACACTGTGTCCAATTTGACCGCGTTGAGAATCAAACCCCAAACCTCCCGCACCGATAGTAGTGTCTTTAACTACCACGCCACCAGGTTAGTCGTAGATGTGTGGCAGAATTGTAAAACGGATTATGCTTTTGGCAGAGGTCAAGGTTGGGCCGACGTCATGGAGCGTGCGCGAAGCCTCGCTCGAGACACGTTAAAAGGTGTTGTCGCTCGTGGTTTTCGGACAGTTGGGTCCCGGACAGGACAAATGGGCACCAATACACCTGGGTTCCGGACAAATGGGCACCAGGACAAATGGGTCCCAGACAAATGGGTCAGGGTTAGGGTTAGGTCAGAGAAATAATTGTCCGGGACCCATCTGTACCGGAACCATTTGTCCTAGAATCGTTGCTCATAATCCCCAACAAAGTGGCGCCTTATTACGGAATGCTCTTTTACGCACTATTCTCAGAAAAACTTTGCGTACACCCCTTCCACATGATTGCAATGACCTACCCACTTCCACAGAGCCGTTCAAAACTTCAGGGAACCGTGAGGGTAAATTTTTGGAGGCACTTTTTTAGAGAAACTGTCTTATTTAAGTTTACTCGCTTCTGACGTGGGTATTCCGCGGCTTTTAGCCTCCATAGCTTCCTCCCCCCCCCCCCTTAGTCCGTCCTTTCCTCTCATTCCGTTCAATGATGGTGCGCTTCTGACTTTCTGCCCATGCAGTCGATGCTGATGATGACAATTGCGTGTTTGTTGCCAAAACGTTTGAAAAGCTTTATAATACTTAAGGAATTTACGCTGACTTGCTACTTTTAATGTATTTTAACTGCAAAGCGATATGAATGTGCCAATGCATAGGCAGGGCGGAAACGTAGGCCGATGACCAAATGGCGTGCGTAGTCGTATCAATGGGAATGTTTCATTCATAAATTTACCGGTTTTTGTGGGAAAATTTTGTTGCTTTCGTCAAATATTACCATAGAAATTTCCAGTACAACCACTTAGGCTATACAACCATTCTCGGTACAAGACGGCAGTATTCGAAACTGACTGAATTTCGAACGCGTGCAATTTCAATTCCTTTTCTTTTTCTCTGCGATACTTGTGCGATGACAACGGACGCAATGTTTTTTTTGCAAACGACACGCGCTTACGTATTACGTAGCATTGCAATTTCAGCTCAAAATTCGTTAAAATTGTTGCATGACATAATAAAACATACTTAGTCTGTTTCCATGTCCAAAAATAGTGGGCTTTCGGCCCGCGGGCTTTGTTCTAGTCGGGTGGATTCAAGCTTTATATATAAGGGGCTAATTTCAGCACAATCGTGGGCTTTCTGGGACGCAATTGGAGAGCTGGTTTTAATAAGCAAAAGCCTTGGAAAAAGTGAGCTGAAAAAGCCTACTTTGAACTCGGCCCTCGTTTAGAAAGTCCACGTTTTCAGTTGCCATGAAATCAGGCTAACTGGGTGTTTCTTAACCCAGGGAGAGCGTAATCTCTTCCAACCTTCCTTATATATGTCGTTTTACAATATTTTTGCAAACCCGCATTTAGCGTAGTCGTTAAAGACACGTCTCCTGCACTACACTTCTCCCAAAAAAATTTTTTAGTTAAAACCAAATGGAAAAAACCTCAAAAATATAAACTTATCAAGAAACAAGTAAAGGCTTACTCGGGGTCAAAACTCGGAGAAAATTTTCTTGTTTTTTCAATTTTTTTCACCTTTCAGTAGTTTCTTTTTTACGTCAGTTAGTTTCTTAGATTAGTTAGATTTTATAGATTATTTTTTTGAGATGGTTTTTAAGATTTAGGTGAGTTCTGTCTAGTCAGTTTTTTCGCAGTTTTTGCAGCTTAATTAGTTTTCTCCGAGTTTTTACCCCAAATAAGTCTTTACTTGTTTTTTGATACATTTATACTTTTTAGGTTTTTTCCATTTAGTTTTAATTAAAAATTTTTTGAAGGGGAGTGTAGTGCTGGAGACCATGATTAGTTTACTTACGGGACTTTTTAATTTTCTATTTTACCCGTAATACCGTTTAGTCGTTTTCATTTACTTAGTTTCCAACCTGTGGTACGCGTACCACTGGTGGTACGCGGAAGTTTTTCAAGTGGTACGCGAGATATTTCAAGTGGTACGCAAGTGGTACTTTTCAAGTGGTACGCGAGATTCAAGAATGCAAAAAGAATTTGTTTTCACGGAATTCTCACAAAAACTTTTTTACTTTGCAACAGAAGAAAATAGGTTAACTAGAGATATGTGTATAATCATGTACGGTGACTACGGTAGGACGTAGCATGCGCTGTATAGCTCGCTTGCTTGCGTGCCTTTTTTTTTTTTTTCTTTCTGCAGCAGCAAGCTGCGACACCATCGACTATTGTAGCTGACGTAATTGAAATGGTGAGGTGAAACTGTGGATCAATCTAACCAGTGAAAAAAAATTTAACGAAATTTTCATCGAAATAGTGGAACTCAGGGTTCAAAATTATTCCTTGCTCGAGTTTCACAGTTCTAGCTAACATCCCTGGGCACCATAGGTGTAGTGGGTGTAGTGAAGTAGAAACGCACATAAACTGCGTAATGCATTAGTTTCGCAAAACGTTCTACAGTTCAAACAAAAGTAGGAATAAACGTAAACCGGGTGTAAAATTTTTTCGCAAACTTGTGCATTTATGCGTCTATTGATTTATCACTCAGGCTGAAGCCAAAACCTCCCCAAAATTTTACATTTTAGCGCCCATTTTGGGGAGGATTTTTCGCTTTAAAATTGTGCGTTGCAAGTTGCCACCCAACTTTTTTAAACTTTTACACCCCTGGGGCCTGGATATCTCAGAAGCAACAATCTCGCAGAGCTTCATACGAAGCAGCACCATATACATCAGAATACACGTCTTTGCTGCTTCATACGGAAGTGAGGTATCAAGGGAATACCCTTATGGATGCGTCTTTTTGTATTGCAAAAAGAAGCTGCTTCAGTTCTTCCAATCCAAAGATTACAAAATTCGGAAGGATTTAAAATTCATTCTTCACCTTTGCTATTTGTCAGATATTTTGGGAGCAAAGAATCGATGTAATTGTTATCTTCAGGGGCCCGGCAGCAACATCGTTGATTTTGCAATCAACTTGACATTAGGGGTGGGTAAAGGGCGACTCGTAAGCCACAAGCGGTTTTTGACCCTCAAGACGTGGCTCTTCAGCTCTTTGTGAGAAACACCGAAGACCTTTTTTGTTTTGCAATTGCACTTACACCCCCATTTCCAACTCTTGCGTGGTGGAAAACTTTTTTTTTGCACTTTCATCCCCCGATTGCATCTCCCGTGGGGTTGAAGATTTTTTTTTGCTCTTTGACTCATTGGTGGCAAACACTTCGGTTGTTCTACTTTTCCGCAAGTGGTTCTTTCAATGAAAATATTGCCCATCCTTACACTACCTTCATCCAAAAGCTGGATTCACAATAATGACTTGCACATGTGAGATTTCCCAGATGCTAAGCGGCAGTTTTACTTGCTCTGTGCTTCAGCGTAATATTGAGAGTATAACGAACATTGGATTTAATTACGAATTTGTTTCTGTATGGAAAGTAACCTTTCAGCACAGCTCTTATATGTTGCTATGGTCAACAAGTATTCATTAAAGGTAGGTGGTACGCAGCAACAAAAAAAGTTCAGAAGTGGTACGCAGAAAGCCAAAGGTTGGGAACCCCTGATTTACTAGACTTTTTTTCTCTTATGACGTATGTTCACCTAATAATTACCTTAATTAGTTTCTTCACGCCAATATGTATTTTTTTCTGGATAAATAAAATTTTCCCGCCTATTTTTTGCTTGTCGATACTTTTATTAGAATTTTAATTCGGCAAAGTGTGCGTAGGTGATAGGTTTTGTTTATTATATTTTTATTTGTTTAACCATATTTGTTATTGAAAATTATTCTTTTTCATTCTGCTTTTGCTTGTTGGCAGAATTTACTTATGATAGCTGAACAGCTGAAATCAATTTAAATAAAGTAGTATAACTTTTTGACTGATTTTGCGTCAAGCTGCAGTTTTTTGCCGGTATAATCTTTGACCTTCCGCTGCGAAATTGTTAAACCAACTTTGTCAGGTTGCTTGTGATTCTCTTTATCATTTATACAAATAACTTCTCTATTTAGGCTTCGGTTTGATTTTCTATTTTTGTTCTTTCCGGGAAAATTCTCTGCAAGAAAATTTATGATAATCATAAAAATGAGCTTTTCGAATAATGTTTGTACATGAATTAATGGTAAACTATTGAATTCAAGTTTATGAGAATAGAGATAAGAGCATCTTCAAATCAAACGTAACCATAGGGGCTAAAGGGAAACAAACAAGAAGGAAAAAAACAAAATTTGAAAAAATGCCAAATAAAGTAAAAATTGAAAAAGATGAAATTTGCTACAAAAAAATGATCCACTTCTTGTGTGAATTAATGGTAGAAATAGCAGCGAGACGGAAAACCAATTTTCGCTACCGGGTTTTAAATTAAATTTTATGAATGTACGCCAATTAGGCCAAATGATGTCATGTTTGTACTACGGAAACGGTCGGAAATCAACAGTCGTAGTCGTAGAGAAACTTGGAAAACGGTAACTTTCTCATTTTTATGTGATGTAACAATATCTGTCAGCATCTAGCCGGCATCGTCTAACCGCAGTATCTAATGTAACTCTGAACCAAGCATGCTCCAACGCACAGACTCTTACTCCAGGTGCTCCAAAGCACAAACTTTTACTCAAGGTCAGAAATAAAAGCTCCAACACCTGTTTTCACTTGTTTCTCACTTCCACAGGCTATATACTGTATTTTTGTTGCATATTTATTCTCCTATTACGAGAAAGCGATCAATGCGCTATACGAGCTCGTTTAGGAGTTGCCGGCCATCTGTCTACCACACCAACATTGGGGAAATCCCCCTAAGTACCTTTATCAACGGCACAACAAGTAAACTTGCCGGTTTGTTCTCCACACTGTCTCTTTAATGCTGAGCGTCAAGCAAGGAAGCTGTGAATGCCAATATTAAGGTCATTGGTTTGACCCGATTCGGAATCAAACCCAGGTTTACAGCTCCCGAGGCGGACTCTTACCACTGGGCCATCTGAGCGGCTTGACTTCAGCATGGCTCCAACTCCGGATCCAATTTTGACCTTAAAATTTAACTCCTGCCCCCGTCCGACACCGGTAAAATTCGTCTGATTTCGGCTTCTGCAGCTACGTTAACTGAGCTACTTAATTGCACTGAACTTAGCGTTAACTTGGTTGAGATTACAACATTTTACTCTCTGGGATACATGTTTATTTAGAGAGTTACACATGGCGATGCGAGAGCAAAGTATTGAAGAATGTAGATAGTAGATATTGCACGAAATAATAAAGGCAAACGTTGAAACTGAAAATTTTGAGATTAAAGTTTTGGATAAAGTTTAATAGCTTATACCACTGAAATTGCTATTATTGTGTAACTGAAGTTGTTTCAAATTATATTGAACTGAAAATTTAACAGTAATTGAGGGAGACGGAGACTGCGAAGTGAGCTTGCGCTCTTCGAGTCAGCAGCCACCCGTTATGTATGTCAAACGCGATCGGCTCCAGCCGCGAATCGAACCCGTCACGTAGGATCTGTCACTACGATATGCACGCAGTATCAATATTAATATTTTTAAATTAAACCTTTGGCGAATTTAGCGTTTGCAATATATGAAACAAGATTGCCCAAGCCACGCACAATGAAAGTTGTATTGACGCTGTGTTTACTAGCTAGGCGATATGCGATATTTACCGGGTGCATTTTTGCAACGATATTTTATCGAAAAGAATTTGTATCGTTTATCATAACCCCAGTAAAAACCGCAGTAAATATAGCTGATATGTATCAATTGTAAAACAATGTCATTTATGATTCCTCTGGGGGTGGACCGTCCTCTTGGTTGTCCATGGCAGTGGCCATAAGGCAGGCAAACACTGTCATCACCATCTTAGGGTTGACCTCTACAAGATCATCGGGAAGAGCGTAAATCTTTGACCCAATTTTGCGAGCCATAGACACGGCGTATCTGAAAACAAAATCGTTGAAATGATGCTCAAATGATCGATTGGATAATGCGCATGCCTCTGCTGCGCTAGGCTTGGGTTCGAGTACAGTTTGGTTCAAACCACAACCTCAAGAAAGTGTGCTTCTTACTTGACGCTCTGCATTAAAACAACTACTTTAACAGCTCAGTTGGCCCAGTGATAAGAGCGTCTGCCTCTGGAGCTGTAGACTCGGGTTTTGATTCAGAGACGGATCGAAACAATCACTTTAAAGTTGGTATTCGCAGCTTCCCTGCTTGACGATCAGCATTATAGGGACATGTGAAGGATGAGCTGGCAAGTTTACTTGTTATATCGTTGGTAAAGGCACTTAGCAGAATTTCACCATCTTGGAGTGGAAGACAGATGGCCGGAAACTCCTGGACGAGTTTGTTTATATAGCGCTTTGATCGCTTTCTAGCATGTGACGAAAAGATAAATATGCGACTGAACACGAAAATAATGTACAAGAATAAAGAAAAAAAGGAAATTACTTTGCGTTGCTCATTTTCTCTTCTTCATCATCTCCTGGTGCGAGAATGTCATAGTTGATTGATCCTGGCTTGATGCAGTCAATCAAATCAACAACCACGTGTGACGTACTGATGCAAGGGTCCTAAACAAATATTTAGGCTTATCTGCAGTCAAACGAAAACTCAAACGAAAACAGCCATCGCTTGTTGATTTAAAATCCATATTTTTGTAAATATTATGTCTTCAAAAATAGATTTTCAAATATTAATCTTGTACCGGCAGTTTAACGTAGTAATTAGTTTAACGAAGTCATTAGCGGAGGTGGGTCCCGCCACTCGCTACATGCTTCGACGTAATACTGAGAGTATGTTTAACATTGAACTTTTTTGAATTTTCATCTTCAAAGCTACGTTTTTAATGTTTTCGATGATTCAATTGTGTTAGTAAAGCAGGAAAATCCCATAAACGTTTTTACACCTATTGTTTTTCCGCAGTTATTAAGTGTGCGTTTGCGCTATAAGCACTCAAAAACTTACTTTAAAGGAGGAAATTTTGGTTGATTTTCCTCCGGCTTCCAGCTTATTGTTTGTCCAAGTAATGATGTCTTTGTCTTTGGTCGTTGTACCATCTGGGCTAATATCTTGAAGAATTTTCAGTGTATAACTGAAAAATAATGGCAACTCTAACTTCTCATTTTCAAACTTGTGGTAAACTACAAAAGGGGTTAAACACGAATAGGCACAAAATTGCAAGGCTAATTTCTTGGCTATTTTGACTAACCAAAGTGAAATCAGGTAGGCTCGATTATACCATTCTTCAGAATACAGTTAATAGCGTATGCGACGAAAATAGCTCGGGAAGAAAAAATGCAGCCCAGTATAACTTAAAACTGATCGTTATGACGACATGACGTAGAATCAGTTGTCATCATCAGCAGTGTATGCAAGGCAATATAAACAGAAAGAATTGTACTGCTGCTTACACTGCCAATAATAACAGCTGAATTTATGTTGTCGAAATGCCCAGTCTTAGGAAGTATTGTGGCATGATTTTTCTCCTTAAGCAATATCGTTCTTTTTCCAATCAGATTAGCAGCCCCACTGCTCTCTGGGGCATGGATAGGTCCTGAGACAGTTGATCCAACCTTACACCTTTTCTTCCTGCACACATAAACTCACAACTTTGGCCATTTTTTATTAACAAGTTGCTCTTGATTTTCTCAATTGTCCCCCACAGCCTACTTACTGTCTCATTAGCTGCCAAACCAGAGCCAGCGTTAGAGTTGCGTCTCCTTGGTTGATGTTGGAGCCATCAATTCCAATCAAACTGAAGTTCAATTTTTTGCCCAGGTCAACGGTGTAATTGCAGTTTTCAAGTTTCTTCATGTTGCCACCTGAAAGATTCTGAATGTTTTAAAATCCCCCAGAAGACTTCTCATGACAAAATTCATCTACTGCAATCAAAAATTGAAACAAGCACCATTAAATTCAATAAAAGCGCTGGCTGTTTGGTTTAAATGATTGGTCGGAAGTAAAGGACCAAAACTGGGTTTAATAAAGTGCCTAAGAAATTTTTTAAAACTCAATTAGTGGGTTTTCGAAGCCACTGTAGTTCCGCATCTCTTTATTTCATTAAAATCAACTTGTAACTTTGTTGTGTTTGTGTTTAAGTGCATATTTATCCTCCTATCACGAGAAAGCGATCAAAGCGCTATACGAGCTCGCTTAGGACTTGCCGGCCATCTGTTTATCACACCAAGATGGGGGAATCCCGCTAGATGCCTTTCTCGATGGCACAACAAGTAAACTTGCGGGTTTGTTCTTCACACTGTACCTTTAATGCTGAGCGTCAAGCAGAGAAGCTGTGAATACCCATTTTAAGGTCATTGGTTTGACCCGACTCGGTATCAAACCCGAGTCTACAGCTCCAGGGGCAGACACCCTTACCACTAAGTCATTTGAGCTGTTAAGTCGAACATATGCTAGTCGAAATGGGTACAATGCTTAAAAATTAAGTTTTAGCCCGTTTGTAGAATTCTCGTGCAAGCAAAGAACTCACCCATCACGGTATAAGGAGGTTGGTTAACTTTTTTCCAGTCCACAATGTCGTCATCCAAATGTCCGTAGAGTTGAAGCAAAACAACTCCGTCTTTCAAATCGCTGTAAAATGCACGGTTCACTTTCAGATTCATTATACCGGTATGTTTACGGCGCGGACCTGCGGATTTCACCATTTTTGGTACCCCGCCTCTCTTGAGCAATGATATCTCACTTTACGCCTCCTACTTTTGTAAATTAATAAAAAAGTGATGTCTCAAACGTATTTTACATTATAATCACTAAACAGTTGCCATATATTTGTAGATTGCGCTACGCTAAATTTTAGAGAGCATTTGAGCACCAACAGCATAAAACACTGTAGGCAATAAGTAGTCAAACCTGTGTATCCCATAAGCAGCAAATTGTACTTATGATGCTTACTTAGGGAAGTTGTAAACTCGTGGGGAAACTCCCAGACTGTTCATCCAGTTTCGGAATGTCTTCACTTCACGTGTTTCCTCTGAAAAATTTTAAATTTCTTTACTTTCGGCAGCAAAATAAAAAAATCATTCTTCATTATACTTGCGGTATTACGTCGAAGCGTGTAACAAATGGCTGGGCCCATTTCCGAGGCTTAGCGCCTAGGCGACACAGCGCCCAACAACCGCGGCCCTAAAGCCCACAAATATTGGACATGTGGACAGGGTATGGTGTCCGATTTCACCGGATCGAGGATTGAACCCCAGACCTCCGCAGCGATAGCGATGTCTTTAAACAACGGCGCTGACCGACAGGCAAACGTACCAAAAAATATAAAGTCAATGGTCACAAGAAAGGGAGATGGTAGTACACGTCAAGCCCCGATTGATCTCTTGAGTTTGCTGTTTACGTTTAGCGAACACTTGCGCAGGAGCGCATTTAGACTCGGCCATTGTGCCATAATCCTTCTTTTGATTTTGCCTTTTAGTAAAAAAAAGAAGAAATATTGCTAAGCGACTGAAGTATGCCAGACTTTTTCATTAGCTTGGTAATTTTTATCCCTCCCCTTTTGAAGTTTCTCGCAACACCACTTTCGCTTTCAGAGCCACAAAGTTTCTAGAAAAATATTTCGAGATCACAATTATCATTAAACAAAAGTTGAGTGAGTAACCTTTTTCTTAAGGTTATAAATCTTCTCAGCCAATTAATTTCGAGCGCCGCTGTGTTCTTTGCTCATTCCGATAACTCAAATTGAAAAACTGCAATCGCATTCTCTGCTATTGGATAACATCGTAAACAGCAGTTAGTACAACACCGGGCAAGTTTGCTATTAGCAAACACACTGTTGACTCCTGAAGTGTACTTTGCTTTCGCAGTTCATAAATTAAAATGATTAATATTCTCATTCAAATTCTGTGGGTCTTTTTGCGGAATTGCAATTGCTATGACCCAACTTCCAGCTATAACGTAAAATGGTTTTATAGATAAAACTGATAGTACGCAAAATCAATCAATATTTCAAATTTAAAAACTTTATCCTACTAAAATCAATTTCGACCCTTGTGGGTCATCTTCCGTTAGTCTTATTCAAATTGAATCTGGTTTTACTACAGGCTTGCGGACTAGTTCACCACGACATGCATTTCAAAACCAAATCTTCTATATAGTCGCGGTATTTGGCCGAAGCGCGTAAGAAATGGCTGGACCTACCTCCGGGGTTCAGCGCTTGGGTAACACAGCTACGAAAAAACGCCACAGCCCTGGCGAGCCGTGGGCGACACTGATTTGACATGCCCGGGAATCTGACCCAAGACTTCCCGCGTTGAAAAACTAAAAAACTTTATGGGACAAATTAATGTTTCGACTATGACAAAAGTCTCGTCAGCCTTGTCACGCACAGCCAATCCAGCCAAGACTCATTACGGACTGTAAATACTCTTTTTCATTGCTCAACTGAACATCTCGACTTATAATTTCTTACCAATAAGCGACTCGTCAATTTCAACTTTCTTAAGGGCAGGATGGGTGTTGAAGAGATTGGCCACAAAAGCCATATTCAGTTTCGAGTTTCCTTTCACTACATCCTTAGGAGTGACAAACTCTCTGCATCCAAGGCGGTCTGCGTTCTTTAACATCGCTTCTGCTCTGTCGAGGTTATTCCCAATCTAGAGGTAAGTAAAGCAATTGCATGATTTTGTATTTAGTTAAATATTTATTCTCCTATCACGAGAAAGCGATCGAAGCGCTGTAAATAACTAGCTTAGGAGTTGCCCGCCGTCTGTCTACCGCACAAGAATAGAGGAATTCCGTAAGGTGCCTTTCCCAACGGCACAACGAGTTAACTTGCCCGCTTGTTCTCCACAGTGTCCCTTTAACGCTGAGCGTCAAGCAGGGAAGCTGTGAATACCAATTTTAAAGTCATTGGTTTGACCCGACTTGGAATCAAATCTGAGTCTACAGTTCTAGAGGCAGACGCTCTTACCACTCGGCCATTTAAGCTGTAAAAATTGCATCGCTGGAAAAAATGTTAGACTTCTGCAAAAGGATGGATGGAGGGGGTGACCTGGCATCTTCAAGTCTCTGTTGGTTGGGTAGCAATGCTACGGTTACACTATAAGTTGATTGGGTCCGATTGTCTTTCGTAAGCAATCGAAGGCCATCGGAGATAGTTACGGAGTCGGGAAGACAACCGTAAATAATCTTTGCGTAGGCTAAACGACCTCTAGCATAACCGCGAAGTGATTATCTCAGCCAGAGGCTTGACTTCTTGGAGCGTTTGCTTTATAGCCAGGACCTAGGACACTGGTTCCACTCCAATTCGGTCGTAATAAATAAATTTGTATAGTTCTACTGTGTGGCTTTGCATCGATCATCAAAGGAAATGGTGGACGAATGTTCTAACTTTTTACGATAAATTACGTGACCAGTAATTACCTGACTGGCCGATTAACACCGTGGTCAAAGATATTGATATCAGCGCGGGAGGTCGTGGGTTCAATTACGGGGCGGTTGAATCTGACACAGTATCGCCAACGGCTCGCCACCGCTGCGATGTATCTTCAGAGCTGTGCTGCCCAGGCGCTAAGCCGCGGAGATGGATCCCGCCACTCGTTATGCGCTTCGGCGTATTACCGCGAGTATAATGAAAATTTGATTTTTGAATTACTACCTTTAGTGTGTTATTCGAATTGAGTGGAGGAATAAGTTCATATTCCTTAGTGTCTTCGTCTATCGGTTGTATTTGCTCCAGCAAGCAAGCATAAGCAATGGAATCTTTAATATCTCCGCTGAAGTTGGTGATTTTTTTGCCTTTTGCTGCGGACGATTGATAGGCAGGTGAATTGGCCAGATGATAATTCATCCATCTAAAAAATGGTTGAATGCGAAACTATTAAACTTTAGTAAAGAATTTTTTGAGTAACATATTTTGGAAAAAAGCATCGCCAGCACAAAGTAGATAGTTTCTTAGGACAATGCAAGGCAAAAGCGTCAACCAGAACTGCAAACTCGATGCATTTGTAATTGAATTCACCAAAAATTCACCCAATTCGAGTTCATTAAAAACTTGCAAAAAAGACAGTTTGTGAGTTCGAGGTCAAAGCCTTGGGACGAATAAAAATTATTTGTAGAGAAGAGTCGTTTGTTGAAATGAGAAAGCATGAGTTCAAGTATCATTGCACCATGGCCTGGTAGATGTTTTCTTGTACATACGTATTTAAGATAAAAGAACCTACCTACTCAGTACTTATCGCTGAGTTTTGAAGACGTATCAGGGCAATTTTTTGTCCAAAATAGTTTTGAAATTTAGTTGGAAATAGTCCTTTGTGATTATTCAGGTAAATTTCTTCATGTTTTCTTTGTACCGCTTAGTATCAGGGCCGAATCCAGAAAATTTATTTGGGGGCTAAACATCGAATACTGCTTGTCTTGCAGTTTTCTGTGTCTAAAACTATTGAAGTAGTACTGAATCAACGTGCATAACTAAACATTTATGGGGGGTTTGCCCCCTTTAGAATCTCCTGGATCCATTAATGATGTTTGCCCCTTTGGCTTTTTCGCGAAAAAAACTTACCTGAGAAGAAGGTCTTCAGGAGATAAGTTCATCAAGTCTTCCAGTGTTTCTCCTTCCTCCAGTAGAGCAGCCAGATCTGAGATGAAAAAAAAGATTTTACGTAAGTTTGTGTTTTTGAAATGAGCAGGGGCGTGTGTAGATATATTGAGAGAGAGGGCGGGTAAACAGCTTTCCAAAGAAAGGCACTGTTTTTATAAGCGAATCGGAGCGATATCGTTATTTCTCTCGTATCGGAGAATTAGCTTAAGAGGGGTACATAAAGAAGCTCCACCTTTGCGTGCGTCACTGAAGATGAATAAAATGAGTCTTAGGCAAATTGTTAGTCAAAAGAAACCGCTAAGACGTTACGGTTCATTATTTGTAATGAAATTGCTAAATAGGCCTAACTCCCAGCTGTACGGTTTTTCTATCATAAGATGGACTCATCGTTTTGAATGAAAAAATAACATGTTTACAACTTTGGCATGCTTTGGTACTGATGATGAATATTCAATGTATAAACACCCTTAACAAAACGTCAGTAACAATTATAGCAACCGGGGTTTTCCAGAAAGCAACCTGGGGCCGATAATTGAAAAAAGGCGAATTGGGAAATAAGACAAGAACCAAATAACCGCTAGAGCTGTTATACGGCGGTTGGATATTGCGTAACGACCAGTGGTGCAAAGCGACATCGGCAAACACCGGTAGTTTTCAACTGAAATCTTAGTACCATGTGACCCGGCAACAGCATATTTTCGTTGTTTTTCTTTAAAATTTAGCATTTACCTGATGTTTTCATAAGATCAATTTTGGCAAACAAGAAAATTCGAATAACTTGCCAAATAAGACCGAGAATCAAATGGGGTTTTCCCTCAGCGATATCCGAAGCTCCGATATTAACAATATTGCAACCGATAGAAGAAGCGGAGTTGAGGGCAAGGTTTAAATTTTCCTGAAAAATGCAGTTATCAAAGTTAAAACAAATCAAATCTTCATTATACTCGCGGCATTACGCTGAAGCGTGTGACGAGTGGTGTGGCCCGTCTCCGCGGCTTAGCGCGTGGGCAACATCGCTCCGAAGAAACGTCACAACGGGGCGAACCGTTGGTGACACGGCGTCCGATTTGACCAGACCAGAAATCGAACCCCAGACCTTCCGTACTGATAGCGATTTCTTTACCCACTATGCGAACCCGCGCTTGGTGTATCGGTTAAGAGAGTCCACTTAATAGCCGGTAGACTGGGGTTTTATTCCCAGTCGGGTCATACTAAAGACTTTAAAAATAGTATTCGCAGCTTTCGCGCCAGGCGCTCGGCACAAGCGGAAGTGCGAAGGGTTTTGTGTATGTGTTGTTCGTCATGTTTTGTCCCTTAACAGCGTTCAATCATTCGTGATTGAAAATTGTGATGGGCCGACAATTGAAAATGGCCTAAACAATGTGTGCTTGCACCCGCTGTCCCGTACCTTTACCTTTATTTTTTTGCCAACCCAACCCGACGGTTATCGAAGTTTAGTTAAAATAATCAGCAAAATGCATCCATTTACAGTCATGATAGCGCCGCTATTTCCTATCTTTACTAGTAATCGCACAAAAACCGCTATTAATAAATTTAAAATGATAATCTAATATATTTGATGAGGAGAGTTTATTGCAAGAGCAGCAACGTCAAATCTTTAAGTTTATATTCTAACTTTGCATTCTAGGCCCCTGGGTTTAAGGCCCCAATTTCGCCTCAGGGCAGAGACCCTTAATTACCCAAACATCTCAAAGCCTATTAGATTTCTGCCGAGGAGAAGTAACAGCTCAGATGAACGAATGGTAAGTGTGTCCGCTAAACTCGGGTCTGTTCCGGGTAATTGGATCAAACCAATGACTTTAAAATTGCTATTCACAGCTTTCCTGCTTTGCGATCAACATTACAGAGACAGTGTAGAGAACAAGCAGGCAAGTTTACTTGCTATGCCGTTGGGAAAGGCACTTGCGGGATTTTCCTTCTTAGTGTGGTAAGCAGATGGCCGGTACTCCTAAGCGAGTTCGTTATAACGCATTCATCGCTTTCTCGTAATAGGAGAATAAATAGACCATTAAATATACAAACTATCTCTTAAAAGATTTCTTCGGATTTAGCTAACCGAACAAGGAATTAAACTCTTGTCTTCCACTACTGTATATTCAAAAAAGCGTTTGGTCGTAATTATTTCGTTTTGGTGAAATTTGTGACTGGTCATTATTCCTGCCAGCATGCCGGACAATTAAGCCTAGGAAATGGCTAAATCAAATCCTTTGCAAATGCAAATAATTTAGATCATTATTGCGTCATTGAACCGCGATGCATGCTGTATCAAACAATGGGGTCATTGCTGTTCATTTCCTATTATGCAAATTATTAAACACGAAGCTATTAGCCACGAGTAACGCATTTTCTTGTCATTTTTCAACCTTACGTCTTCAGTGCACTGCTAACAGGCCTGATTACTATTAATTATGAAAATAGGGGCCGAGGCAGGGGGCTGAACCCTCTTTTCGACGTATCAAGACCTTTCTCAGGGAAAATGAAAACAGGACCTCTCATTGTGTCAATCCGGACCTGCTTCCCTCTAAATTTTTCGCTACTTACGCCCCTGGGCATAGGAAACTGAACCCAACAAAAACCCTAAAATAGGCCATGTATTGGCTTGCCGAAATCTTATCTCAGTATATTGCGTCGTAAAACGTTACTGTCGTACATACTGTAGCCATGAGAAACCGCACCGTGCTGCATACTCACCCTGTCCGCATGTCCAATTTTAGTAGGCGTTAGGCCAACGGTTCTTGATTATAGTTTCTGCATGATGATCAACTTCTTGATGTCATAATTCATCGTAATCAATTTTGTGATGTCATAATCACGTTCTTTTAATTATGACATCAAAAAATGATTATGATGCAGAAACTAGAGCCAAGAGCCGCTGGCCTAAAGTCCACTAAAACTGGACTTCCGGACAGGGTAATTGTAGTTAAACAAAAATTAATTCCATTGACAAAGTGAGAATCGAAATTCGTCTCCTTTAATAGTAAAACAAGCCTCTGAACTGTCAGCACAAGTGTCTATTGCGCTGGCAGTCCTATCAGTTAGTTAAGCTGCAGATAGCAGCTCAGATGGTCGAGTGGTAAGGGTGTCCGCCTCTGGAGCTGTAGACTTGGGTTTGATTCTGAGTCGGGTCAAATCAACGACTTCAAAATTGGTATTCACAGATTCCCTGATTGACGCTTAGCATTTCAGAGACAGTATGGAGAACAAGCCGCCAAGTACACTTGTGCCGTTGGGAAAGGCACTAATCGGAATTCCCCCACCTTGGTGTTGTAAACCCTAGCGCAGGGGTTCTTAACCGGGGGTAAATATACCACCTGGGGGTAAATTTTGCCTATCGAGGGGGTAAATTTTCTGAAGTATAAAGTAAAACACACTTCAATTTTTAGTATTAAAACGGTGAAAGTGTTGCACTGGCGGTAAACTATACCTTTTGCAATCGGTAAGGGTTAAAGAATATAAAAAAAGTTAAGAACCCCTGCCCTAGAGTCTCCAGACCGATGGCTGGCAATTTCTAAGCGAGCTCGTTATAGCGCTTTGACGCTTTTTGTCACAGGAGGATATGCAACTATAAATACAAATACATACTTGTATTCTGTAGATGTTCAAGTTTTTCTTGTTGATTGTTCGTTCATCAATTGTATCTGGTTGAGCTAAGTTGATCATTTTACTGCAGATGAAAAAATCTTTATTATTTCAAGATCAAACTTTGCTATTTTATTTTGAAAGCTTGCTCAGAAGCTTAATTAGGGAGAGGGTCTTTAGCCACTGCATGTGGATTGGATAATTGAGAAATTGTGCCGGTCAGCTCAGTTGTTTGCACACTCTATCGGTACGAGGAGTTTAGGGTTCGATTACCGGGCAGGTGAAATCGGCACAGTGTCGCCAACGGCTCGCAACCGTCGCAACGTTTCTTCGGAGCTGTGTTTCCCTGGCGCTAAGCCGTGGAGATGGGCCCCGCCACTCGGTACATGCTGTGGCGTAATACCGCGAGAATAAGGAAGATTTTATTTGATTTTTTGCTTAATGTAATGTTACATTACATCAGGGATGTACTAGCTTTATTCTTATTGACACCTGTCGTGGTCAGTTTTCAGTAACTTGTGCTTTTACAAAACAAAATCCATGCAAAAATTAAATGGGGTCGTTTTTGCAATTTGGTGGATTCAATCTTAATGTGGTTTTAAATAGGGTTCTGTTACTGTGTTATCGAAGGATCACGAAAAACTGTTGTAACAATCACGTCCCAAGGGTCTAGTACCTTTGAGGGAGTTTGCAATGTTATCTTTCCTTAAAAGCCAGAGGTGTGTGTGCCATTGGAGTGAAAATCAAATCTTCGTTATAGTCGTTGTGTTACATATGTCGAAGCGTGTAACGAGTGGCGGGGTCCATCGCCGCGACTTGGATCCTGTGCAACACAGCTCCGAAAAACGTCGCAACAATGGAGCCGTTGGCGACACTGCATTCGATTTGACCGTCCTGGGAATCGAACCCCAGACCTCCCGCACCGATAGTGACTCGCTTAACAACTGAGTGAAACGGCTGGTACCATTGGTGTAACCCTTCCTTCATGTAGTTTAAATAACACGGGTGGATTAAAAGCTTGATAACAAAACGCAAAGCTGATATCTGCTATACAAATGTTTCTAAAAATTACCATAACACAATCCCATCTTCAACGACTCGAAATAAATCGTCTGATTTCATTCCACTGAGTAGTTTCTTGCAATCTGCATCGTCTCCCAAGTGCTGGAATGATAAAAATGCAAGTGACTGTCTTTGTAGAAAAAAACATACGTAGCATTCTATCACATAAACTTCAATTATTCTGAACGTACAATACTGGAAGATACGTGTTTCTTTCACTTTTTTTCCTCCTAAAAATTTTTGCATTCGCTCCCATTTTAAACTCCTGACTGGTGGCACTGAACTTGAAGACAATCAAAAAAAGGACGTTCGATTTCCAAAGCTTTTTGTCTGACAATTGTTAAGGAGATAGTTTGAATGAACCTTTTTTTTCGATGTAGTGTCTTATCGCTACAGAGAGTTCTCACTTTTCTTTCTTCATTCTGACGATTTTAGTAGACAAGTGTCAGACAAAGTCTCTCTTTTTGGTAAACCTTGGATTGGAAATCTCAAAAATTTTCATACAGGCACGTAAAAACAATGCACCAAAAACAAATTGTTTACCTTTGTAATCCAGTTTGTAAACGCGACTGTTTCTTCTTCGGAATAAGAATGTTGTGTCCCTTCAGCCGACGAAGCAGACGACCCTCCCCCAGTAACAATCCCTTGTTGACTCTTTACCGCTTTTTTGAAGGTCTTACTGGTTTCATTCTCAGTGTGTTTGGAATAAATCTGAAAGAGAACTAACGATCATTGGCAGCTGTATAAGCAAAGCTGTAAAATAATCAATTTTTCACTACACACGCGGTATTACGCCGAAGCATGTAACAAGTGGTGAGGCCCATCTCCACGATTTAGCGTCTGAGCAACACAGCTCCGAAGAAACGTCGCAGCGGTGGCGAGCCCTTGGCGACTCTGCGTCCGATTTGACCGACCTGGGATCGAACCCAGAAATCCCGGACCGATAGCAATGTTTTATTAAGTGAGCTCACCGGCCGGTACTGGGCAGGCGCCAAGGGAGGCCAGCCCCCCCAATCGACGTGCTTGCTCTCTCCCCCCCAATCAACAAGCTTACTATTTTGAAGACAGCGGTTTTTGTGCTTAATGTCAAACTTTGGCCTCCCCTGATAAACGCTCGGCCCCCCTACGTCGACTGCTCTGCCGCGGGCTCTGGGCTGGTAGGTCCGCAGTAATTCGGAGATGTTCAGCACGGCGACGCCGGCCCGTTAGCATAGTGGTTAAGGACATAGCCACTGGCGCGGAAGGTCCTTGGTTCCATTCTCGGGTCGGTTAAATCGGAGACTGTCGCCAAAAGCTTGCCACCGCTGCGACATTTCTGTGTTGTCCAGGCGCTATGCCTCGTAGATGAGCCTTGACAATCGTTACACATTTCGGCGTAATACCGCGAGTGTCATGAAGATTTGGCTTTTAGAACGGAGCAGTTCTGACTGCTTTCCAAACTTTTTGCCCTTCCATGCTGGTTTTTGTATATATCACACACAACTAAATCTACAACTTCGCGTAGAATTCTCGAGAAGCAATTTTCTACAGAACCCAAAGCTACACAGCTCATTTTGATTACTTTGCAAAAATGATATCGCCATGGGTGTTTAAGGTAAATGTTTTGCGCCGAAAATGAAACTGTAAGGATTTAAAATAAGAGTTTTTTCTCCATAACTTTTCCTCATTCTAAGAACACAATTTTCAATTTTAGAGCTCCGACTAAGACACTTTTATCTTTTCTCTTTTAACTTATTCTTGACGAAAAATTTATGAAAAACTGGCTGATGCGGAAACAAAATCCAAAAACTTGATGAAAAATAGCTTATCTTATGCTTGGGAACGAAAACTGAAAGCAGTAATTTACTTATTTCTTACTTGTGCAAATTCGGTTGGACTTAGTTTGTTGTCTTTGTTTAAATCCATTTCTTGCATCAAAATTCGGATTTTGTAATTCGGAACCGGGCATTGGGCTTCTTTGAATAAATCCCCAATTTCATCGAATTCAACAAAACCATTTTGATTGGAATCTAGAACACAAACTCATCATCAAATATAAAAGGATTTAGAAACAGAATAACTGACCGATTGCTTTGCGGTTATAGACATCGCTATCGGTGCGGTAGGTTATCAGTTCGATTTCCAGGCCAGTCGGATCGGACGCAGTGTCGTCAATGTTTCGCGAAGGCTGCGAGGTTTCTTCGCAGCTGTGTCATCCAGGCGCCAAGTCTCGGATATGAGCCCCGATAGTTGTAACACGCTTCGGCGTAATACCGCGAGTATGGTGAAGATTTGATTTTATTCCATTTATTTCAGCTGAAGCTTTTTGGTGAAGGCAAAAATACGATGCCGGAATCCAGCGAATGTTGAAGGGCTAAGGAGGCGCAAAGCCTCCCTGAGCTTTTAGTGATATATATATTTATAGTTTAATGCTTTGATACTTCAAAGACGCACTAACCTGCAGATAAGCAATTACTACATTTTTAAGCCCCCTCCCTCCAAATAAATTTCGAGTCTGCCCTTTAAAAGTTTCTCTACCTGCTATACCCGTGTTAATAAAGAACAAAAAAAGAGATAATACAAACCATCCGCGGGTTTTGGTGGAAGGAAAAGTAGAAGAGGGCCTTAGTGCCCTTTTGAAATTTTACATACCTTTACCTGTAGGGTGCGTTTAATGAAAAAAATTGACTTTTCGCCAATTGCGGTATAAAAAAAATCATGACTGCCCCCTCCCACGCACTGAAAACTTTTTACTATGGCCGTAGCAACCAACCATTCACATATTATTCAACTCTTTTTGCCCAATTTTACGTAAAAATACAACGTTTTTAACTTACCAACAGTTACAAACGCATGTACAATCAATTCTTTTTCCTCTGGGGTCATTGTCACATCGGCGAGCTCAGCTGCAATTTTTTCTTCGTAAGACATGGCTTGAAGTTTAAGCTTAATCAACGAAAAACACAGATACAACCTACAACTAATAAAAAAAACATTGTTAAAAGATAGAAAATATTCTGAAACGACAAACTAAACTGCATCTTTTTTGCGTCTGCACGTTTTTGACTATAGCTTACTATTAACTGACAGGTTTGCACTGCTAGCATAACACAGCTGATGATGACAGCTGAATCTGTGCTGTCGAAACGTTCAGTTAGCAGTTTATGATGTGATGATACACTAGGATAATTTTTCGTTGTTTGATTTTGAATAGCATTTCAGTTTCGAGTTCAATGCCCATCAAATATTGCTTTCCAGTAGCATTTCAAATAAACCTTTGCTGACAATAATTGTATCGAGCGATCAACAATTGATCGCTCTACGGCGCTTTCGCTTTGAATCTGTGTTGTCAAAATGTGCAGTTACCAATTGATGAAGTGGAAAGTTTCGCTGATTTTCCTATATGATTTTGAATAGCATTTCAGTTTCGAGCTCAGTTCTTAGATATCACTTTCCAGTATCCTTTCAAATTACCTTTGCTAACAAGAATTGTCCAACCACCGACAACCGATCGATCTGCCTGCGCTTTCGCATCGCAGTAGTTTATTTGTTCTGTGAGATTACCAGTAATGATCGGTAAATATTAACAATTAGCCTGCAAAATGAAACTGTTCTTTTACTGAAATAAAGAGTAAGAATGTTGGTTCTTAGCTCAAATCGCTGACTAAAAAAACTGATTGATGATTCAGCAATCGCTACCAATATTTCAATAATTATTTATTTTCCATGACGCAAAAGCGCAGGGAAAGCGGTGAGAGACCAAATGGTCACTTAACGCTACCGGTAAATTACCGGGAAGATAGAATATAATATAAAAAGAATTGTACTTGGATGAGATGGCACGGCTGCATGCTATCCATGGTTTTAACAAAATAGTAATTTGGAAGAAAATATCGAACATTAGAGACATTCTTTTCACTGATCCACCGGCACTTGATGTTTGCCTTTTACCAATACCATCAGACCATATGGGTTACAATGGTGGTTCAATCTCACTGAAAAACTAGCAGAGGACCTACCTCAGCCCCCTAGATAAGTTTCCACTCTCTTTAAAGCCGGCGCCAAGGGGGGCCAGGGAAAAGAATGTCTTGGCACCCCCAATCAACTACCTTTTTCTTTTGTAGGCGACGGCTTTTGTGCTTAATTTCAAACTTTGCCCCCCCCCCCCTGATAAACGCTTGGCCCCCCTAAGTCGACTGCTCTGCCGCCGGCTCTGACTCTCTTGCTTGATTGTATTGCTACGACGTCTCCTTCGCCCTGACAATGAGTAAGTATTGGTTGTCTGTGAGAAACGCAGACCTTCACTGCTTTCCGATTCTTCTTGTATTCTGAGTGCCAAATAAAAGACTAAAATCTGGAATATAAGCAGCAAAAATTAACTAAAAATCACCAGGGGTGGCAATATCTTCCGAAAATATAACATGTTTTCACTGATAGACATCCAAAATCGAAAAGAAAGGCTTTTCAAAACAACAGCGCAACAAACTCGAAGTGCACAAAATTGAGCCCATTTTACAAAAAAATTCAGTCTTAAGGTGTAGTGCTAGACAAAGAAAGAACTAAATTGTCCATTACGTAATCCATTTGGCACAGAATAATTCAGGGGTTCCCAACCTGAGGTACGCGTACCACTAGTGGTACGCGGAAGCTTTTCAAGTGGTACGCGAGATATTTTCCAAAAATACAAAAAGAATTTGTTTTCACGGAATCCAGACAAAAACTTTTTTATTTTACAACTGAAATAAGTTACATGAAAATAGGTTAGCTAGAGATATGTGTATAATCATGTGCGGAGACAATGGAATGACGTAGCATACTCTTATATGGACAATGCGCATTACCAGTAGCTCGCTTGCTTGCGGGCCTTTCTTTCTCTCTGCAGCAGCAAGCTGCAACACCATTGAATATTGTAGCTGGCGTAAATAAAATGGTGAAGTGAATCTGTGGATCAACCTAACTGCTAAAAAGCTTTTAACAGAGACGATTCTGCGCTTATTTCGTCTTCATCGAAATGGTGAAACTCAGGGTTCAAAATTACTCCTTGCTTGAGTTTCACAGTTCTGGCTAACATCCCTGGGTGTGAAGTAGAAACGCATACGAACTGCGTGTCGCTCTAGTTTTGCAAAACTTTCTATATTTCAAACCGAAGTAGCAATAAACGTAGACCGAGTGTAAAAATTTTTTGGAAACTAATGCATTTATCCATCTATTGATTTATCGTTCAGGCTAAAGTCAAAACCTCCGCAAAATTTTGCAGATAAGAGTGCTCATTTTGGGGAGGTTTTCGCTTTAAAATTGTGCGTTGCCAGTTGCCACCCTACTTTTTTAAACTTTACGTTCTTGGATCTCAGAAGCAACGACCACGCAGAGTTTCACACGAAGCTGCACCATATACAATAGATCAGAATACACGTCTTTGCTGCTTCATGCGGAAGTGAAGTCTCGAGGGAATACCCTTATTGGTACGTCTTTTTGTGTTGCAAAAGAAGCTGCTTTAGTTCTTCAAAAAAAAAAAAAGATTACAAAATTCAGAAGATTCTAAAAGACATATACTTTATTCCTCACCTTTCCTATTTGTAACATATTTTGGGAGTAATGAATCACTGTTATTGCTATCTTCAGGGACCTAGGTGCAACATCGTTGATTTTGCAATCAAATTGGCTATATTAGGGGTGGGCAAAGTGCGGCTCGCAAGCCACAAGAGGCTTTTTGGCCCTCGATTCGTGGTTTTTCAGCTCTTTGTGAGGAGTACTGAAGACCTTTTTTGTTTTGCGATTGCAATTGCATTTTTTGTTTTACACCCCCCATATTCTGCTCTTGTGTGGTCGAATACTTGTTTTTGCTCTTTCATCTCCCATTTGTATCTCCTGTGAGGTTGAAGACCTTTTTTTTGCTCTTTGACTCACCGGTGGCAACTCTTAGGTTGTTTTTTTTTTCGCAAGTGGCTCTTTCAATAAAAATTTTGCCCACACTTAAACTACTTTCATCCAGAAGATTGATTCACAATAATGACTCGCACATTGTAAGATTTCTTCGAACTTCAAAGTTGTGTTGCCAAGAATGATGCTAAGCCACAGTGCTACTTGCTCTGCGCTAATACCGCAAGTATAATAAACATTCAATTTAATGACGTATTCGTTTCTGTATGTGAAGTAAACCTTTCACTCAGCACAGCTCTTGTATGTTGTTGTGGTCAAAAAGTACTCAATAAAGATAGGTGGTACGCCGCTACAGAAAAGGTCCAGAAGTGGCACGCAGAAACCAAAAGGTTGGAAACCCCTGGAATAATTTTTAAGTGAGGGTTCAAAACCCGAGATAGAAGTGACGACGAATGTCGGCTTTGGTTATTCATATTTTTGCTAAACTGTCAGCGACATGACCTATAGCTAGCAGTACCGCGCGCAGGTTACAGATCCTGGGTGACGTGTTCGATTCAGGGCAGGGAACCGACTGCCCTTGACATGTGCACCGGTTGGCTGCTGAATCGAAAAGCGCGAGCTCACTTTGCAGTCTCTTTCAATTACTGCTGAATTTTCAACTCTCAGTCGATATCATAATTATATTTTCTTATACCAAATTTTTTTAGGTAAAACGTTAGGTGCGTAAGATAAACCTGCAAAGACTCCAAATAAAAATGTGGAGACCCAAAATAAAAACAAAATGTCATTTTCCTTCATTGTGTTACCTGATTTTAATCGAGAAAATCGATTTTAATGCGTAGGGCCCCTGAAATGCCTTTAAACTGCCTATGTGTTGTTTTCTGACAAAAAATACACATTACATTAACAAAATAATACCATATTATCTCAAAAACTAGATCCTGCCGAGCTAAGCTTTCGTAAACATTGCTGCTATTTCCTCTGATCGTGAAATGACGCAATTTCATTTCATTTCCTTCACGTCTGACGACGGAAACACCTCAACTATACGCTACAAACCGTCGATCGATATATTCTGCTTCTACCGGTTCAAAGTCAATGGAAATAATGACGCCGTTATAGCTATTGCTGCCAAAATGTGTCATTGTAAACATTTAAGGGACAGATCATGAAAAAAATGGGATTGTTTATTAAATACAGGAACACATAAATATCGGGTGAAAATAGCGTAAGTAGGAGACAATCATGCATCCGAAGTAATCCCGGACATTTTGACAACGTAGTTTAGTCTGTCATCATCAGCAGCACAGACAATATTGCCTCTCTAGCAGTTATCAGAATCACCTTCTTCTTTTTTGTCTTAACATAAATTTTTTTTTGTTCAATCCTACTATTTTTGTCTTTTTGGAAAAGAGGAAACGTTTTCTTACCGGTTAAAAACATTGGCCAAAAAACAAGTCGTGACGAGTGACAAAGTGTGTGGAAGTGTGATAGGCCTTTTGGGGTTTAATTAGGGTTTTTCGGCCGGGCCTCGTGAGTAGTGGCATAGCCAAAAGAATGACGCAGGGGCAATGCCCCCCATCTTTTGAGGCTTGAAAACCTTTTGTTGACAAATCGATTACTAAGTACGAATGAATAGAAGCCGCTTATTGTCAATGTCAGGCCCTACTACCCCCCTTAAATATTTTACTGGCTGCACCCCTGGTCAGGTCTGCAACTAATAAAGTTAGCGATGCCTCTTTTATTAGCCAAGTCTAAGTTACTTTTTTAGCATTTGAAAAACTTGCACCCTTCATAATACACATTGAAATTTTTACCCATCTAATTATTTCTCTACTGCTCATAATTCATGGTCAGCCCACTATTGCTGGTTGTCCAGTAGTGGAGATGTTTTTTCAAATCAAGTTTTCAAACTTAATTGGCGCCAATAAATAACAAAAGTAGACGTGCGACTGCAGTGCACTAATTTTGGTAGGCATTAAAATTCAATGTATTTCACAGTTGTATTTTAAAAGTACTACCAGTTTCAGTGCCATTTTTACCTGATCGCTCAACTACCTAAATTAATGCTGAAAATAACTAGTTTTAAGCAGCCTTTGAAACACCTTTTATGGCAGACAGCTTGCTTGGAAGGCAAATTTACCAACTAGAGGCTAAACCATTTCGTGATAAACTCACAGCTCAAAATAGTTCGAAGTTAGCAAACAAGGAAATAGCTGAACAGCAGCAAGCTAAAACAAGTCAAAAACTATGCAAATTTTTCTTTCCGTCTTGAACTTGCGATGTCTTAAGTGCTCGTTGAAAAATAACCTGTCTTACAATGACGACATGGCAATAAATTATGCAAACGCGCATGAAATCACGCTGCTTTAAGAAGTATTTTTGCTGAAAGGTCTACGATGAATCAAAGCAATAAATTACACAAATGTAGAGAAACAACGCCAAGCATGAAGAAAAGGCCTAACGCAGTAGCGTATTTAGGCGGAGCATCGTGCCATGTCCTCCCTTTGACTTGCTTTTTAGTCAGGGCCGAAACTAGTCAGGGCCGAAACTAGGCAATCCGAAACTAGGGCCGCAACTAGGCAATCTGGGGGCATGCTCCCCCAAGAAAATTTTGCGGAATTTGACCTTATTTTGGAGGCTTTTTGTGCGTTTTGAGCTTTCAAAATTCCTCAGTTTCAACAAGGTTTAATAGTCTGTTTTACTAGGTCCCTTCCAAACCCACTAAAATAATGCTGCAAGCAAACCCTCCTCTAACGTTTCGCTACCTATGCGAAATAAATTCGTTTCTAAGGCTTATTTTTGCACTTTTCACTTGAGGATGAGAGGCCCTTGGTATGCTTGTAAACGTTTGTTTGCTAGTAATGCGACTGCTATTTTTCGAAAAATTTGCACGGGGCTCCCCATGGCCAAAAGCATAAGTATGGTATGGGGGCCCCACATCGCGCGAGTTAAGACAAAAAATATATTGAATCCTAGAATAGGCCTATTTAAGGCACCTTTATCATAGGTTGAGTAAATAGTACTACGTGCTGACTATTTACGGGGCCCCCTTTTTGTGCCGCCCCCCGGTTGGGGGGATCGGGGGGCGCTAGTTTCGGCACTGCTTTTAGTAAAAAAGAACAAATGTTGTAAATGACTGAAATATGCCAGACTCTTTTGGGTCCTACTAAACACCGCAAAGGACGACAAAGGACCTCAAATTGATGTGCTAAACATCGCAAAGTACGACAAAGGACCCTAAAACCCTAACCCTAATCTAACCCTAACCCAGGGTTGGGAATCGATACCCAAAAAAGTAAAGAAATAATCGATATTCGATAGTTCACCAAAAAGTAAAGAAATAATCCATTTCGACAGTAGTTCAAAAAAGTAAAGAATAAAGTATATTGTAATCGATATTCGATATGACACTGAGCGTTTAGCGGTGTACGCCAAGCATTTTTTGTGATGTCCTCACATTTATGCGGTAACTTACCGACAAACGACGAAAATATATTATATGCGAAGCAACTTTGCTATTAAAAGTCTTTTTCTTTTGTTTTTTTTGTTTTTTTGGCACAAAAAAATTATCAGCAAAAGCAAGGTAATGATATACCGACGATTATTATACATTTACTAAAGTGAGATAAAGAATCGAATATCGAATTGCGCCGGAAAAAAAGTAAAGACAAGGCCATATTCGATACTCATTCAAAAAAGTAAAGGCTCCAGTGCATTCGATGAACGAAAAGTAAAGAATATCGCAATCGAATATCGATTACAATCGATTTTTCCCAACCCTGCCCTAACCCTAGCCCTAACCTAACCCTGATTTAAAGATTTAAAGTTCTTTGTCGTTCTTTGTTATGGTAAGATTCCAAGTCCTTTGTCGTTCTTTGCGGTGTTTAGTAGATCAATTTGAGGTCCTTTGTCGTCCTTTGTGGTGTTTAGTATAGAACCGGACTATTTTCATGGCTTTTGTAATTTATGCCCGCTCCCCTTCTTTTAAAATTCCTCACTACGTCACTGACCTAATGCCCCCTCTTCATTGTTTATGGGCGGCCGGTTCTCTTGATCTGAACTCCTTCCAAAAGCACTGCCTGTAAACTCATAGTGGTTATAGGACACGCTTTCTCTCAAGCGTGCCATACTACACAATACTTATAACAGCGTCAGCAACTAGTTACCCACAAGTAAAAAAAAGTCCAACTGTGGAGTAATTAAAAACGAACAAAAAACAAACAAAAGCACTTCAACCTACGAAGTTGTCACTTAAAGGTGCAATCACGCCGAATGAGACTCCTCAACGTCTTTAAAACTCTTTGGTTTGTTTTACTGTTGCATCACATATGTTGCATGATGACGTAACAATTAAATATAAAATGTCTCCCTAACATTGAGACATCTCCTCAGTGTGATTGAGAGTTAACAGTCGCTCTATGCTGCTTGCATCCATTCCAGCCACGCAATTTATATTACTAGCTCATCATAAATATCTTGAAGAGAAACTGAAAGAATATTAGCAGCCGCTATATCTTTTTTGTTTAATTTCACCTGAGCAAATAAAATCATGATCCCTTCAGTAAACTGCTTATCTTGAAGATCTTGTTAAACATGAATCGCTCGAGCTATTTCACCCGCGCACTGATGATATCACTGATTTTTTTATTCTATAATCAGGGTTACCATCGGTCCACACCAAAAAATAAGTACTCTGCTGTTGCGACGACGAAGTAGCAGGTTACCAAAAAGTCAGAAGCTCTTTATTGCAAAACCACATTGGTATCGCTTTGTGCAAAGGTGCAGCGAAAATGCTTAAATTATAATGAACGAAAAAAATTTTTTTTCAGTTTTCGCGCGTTTAAAGAAGAAAGTATTTTAACTAAAACATATTAAGCACGAGATTCAAAAATAAGCGCATTCACGTTTTGCAAGGCATTGCCCTTGAAAATAGGCACAAACCTTAGAAATAAGCACGAAATGGTAACCCTACCTAAAGTTGATCCGTCATTTATTCCTGCAATGCACATGGCAAGCCTCTATTTCGTCAATAATCCGAAAGTCGACAGCACGATTAGAAGCGAAAGCATTTTAGTGTTCGAATTCGAATGAACAAAACAGACTTTTTTAAGTATTACTTTTGAAGATCTGTCGCCTTACAGTTTTAATGTGGTGGCATAATGCGTTAAGATAGAGCGCTAGCAGTGATTGCTAAACTTTTGGTAATGTACAGGAAGCTGGGCAGCATGGACTTGCCCCAAAGGCGAAAAAATTTAACCCTGCTATTTGGTATAAAGCAGAGGTGGGCAAACTTTTCCCACGAAAGGCCACATTTGAAAAAATTTTGATGCCGAGGGCTGCACTGATTGGAAGAGCAAAAAAAAGGTCATCACGTCTCACTCTTTAAATGTTCTATTTTCCACTGAAATTCAGTGAAGAGCTAAAATAGAGCAAATATTGTAAGTGCTGGCGTATTTCTGTAAGTGCCGGCGGGCCGCATAAAATGGTCTCGCGGGCCGTAGTTTGCCCAGCCCTGGTATAAAGGATGGCATTACATCAAAAGGTTGCATCTATCCCCCCATCCTTCTGATTGTACGACTGGTGTAAAAGCTATATCCTACCGTAATAAAAGCTATATCCTATATCCTAACCTGTTTGATTCATAGCTGGAACTGATCGCATTTGAGGTGTATACTCGGTGGCTGTTTACTCGAAGAGCGCAAGCTCACTTTGTAATCTCCCTCAATTACTGTTGAAGTTTTTTCTCAATATAATTTGAAAATAACCCACAACTTACTCTAATGCTACCTTAACCTATGGCTCATATTCATACTTGAAATTGAGCTTCTAAAGTGAAAAACGAGACTGACAGCTGCGAATCATGGGCAAGCATGAATTGGCACAAAAAGCTCATCTGTTGTTTATTTAATTCACACTCCTGTCATTTTTATAGCGATTCCTTAAGAGATTTGTTAGCTACTGCGCACACATATAATTCCCTATACAGTAACTCAGCATATTTGTAAAGCTTGTTGTGCTAAAATTCAGAAGAGCGGCCGAAACAAATCATATTGATTTATTGTTACATTATTTACATAAGCCTATATTTACTATGTCGCGGTTATATTCAATATTGTTGTTTCGCATCGAAACTGATATGCGTGTAGCAATCATACCAAAAATTTTTATTTTGCGTTTTTTTTTGAGTTTGTAAAAGTACACATTATGTCATTAGTAGTTTGGAGGCCCGTTGAATTTTTTTTTAAAATGGTATTGCCTGCTAGTTGAATTTTCTCAAAATTTAAAAGAAAAGCATAAAACGCTTAAATCTAGTTTTATTTTGAGGCGATTCTAGACTGCATTACTGCAACAACGTTTTATCACACTTTTCAGAGTATCCATTATCACCGGCATCTAGACCTGGCCTAGGGGTGCCACACTTTGTTTACAAACCCTTTGTGACCTTGGCAGTCAGGGAGCTTTCCCCCGTGACGATAACCCTAATCCAAAGATGTCTTCAAAACGAACTTATAAAACACCGCAATCTTACAAACTTTTGACCTTTATAATTTGCCCCCTTCCGACCAAATTTTTCTGCTGTCTCCGCCCCTGACTGTCACTATTCGTATGCCTTGAGCTAATCATCAGTTGAATTAAAAACTTAGCGCTTGCCTTTTGCTGAATATTCGCTTTAAAAAATATTTGGGAACACTGAAAGACCCAAGTAGGCACTAAGCATTCTGGGTGTAAAATGCCTGATGATGTCAATTGTGGCAACATCAATTAGCCTAACTGTCATTAGGCGGCTAGCCGACAGTGTCACAACTATCGTCTGGTCGGCTTCTACCGCTTGCGCATTTTTGGCACCGACTTTTACTCAAAATATCATAACTCGATCGTGTATGTCAGTCCAGACAGTTACAAACAGGAGAAAATATTTTCTGAGGTTTTCAATTACATTAAACTGCTGTATGATTACGTCATATTCCGCAGGATGACGTCATTTTGGCAAGAGATGTCATAAGAGAATACTCGAAAATGAGGAACGAGTGGGCGAAACTGACACCTAAATATGTCAACAACAACTTTTTTTAAGAAGCTAAAAAAATGATGAACATCTACATGAAAAATTTAATGTGAACACAAACGGCTTGTGAGGCTGATTTGACAATTAATGCCACCAAACAATTACCTTACTTTTAAGTTTTCAAAACCTTAAATATTAGGCTGCTTTAGGGCACTTTGAACTGCTAAAAAATCTCATGGCCTCAGAACCAATTGTTGAATTTTATTTTATTTGTAATTTACCATATATTCGTAAAACACCTACTCGTATAACACCTACTCGTATTTTACTATTTTTTTTTCATTCTCACTCTGTGTTTCGTGCTGACTTCAAGCAGTTAAGGATAACGTTTTGTCAGTAAGAATAGGAAATACATAAAAGAGCTTTCTTCATTTGGGCAACATCTTTTCCTTTGTAATCTAGAAGTAAGCAACATCGGCTAGACTCCATTTTACTGTTTTGTTTACAAGTCAATGAGCCATTACATTCTGTCCCAGTTTTTATACCGTAATTCATAAGCTTTGATGGTGTTTTAAACCATGTGCATGCACATTAACACTGCCCAATGTAAGTTTTTTTCCGTTAGCAGAGCATGTTACTGTTGGTATCAGAGCAAGCGTAAGGGGCGCGCGCATAAGCGTACCCTCTACGTAAGTCAGTAATTCTGAACTACTGCTGCAGGCATCTTTTACTCTAGTTTTCTGCTAAAAGTTTTTTTGCCTTAGATTGCTTCTCTGCGATGCTAACTTGCTCTATTCCTTAACGTTTAACATAAACGCTTTATTTGCCTAACATGATTTTTAAGGCTAAGCTGTGTAAACACGATCTCTTCGCATCAGCTAACATAGGACTCATTAAAGATTCATGCTTGGAAATTTTATTTACTTTGTATTAACTGCGAGACGTATTTTCACTCAAAGCAGTGTCTTAGCTTGAAAATCGGGTGTTACTAGCGAAAATCGTGATTGCCTTATTAGGTATTTCTCAAAGCTGAACAACGGGAAAACGTCACTGCTTACTTCGCAACACAATTAGGCAAATGATCAGTAGAAAGCTTTTTGGCGTATGACGGTCACGTTAACCAGTTAATGCATTTCGAAAGAACGTTATTTGATTAGGTATAGCCAGAGTTTAGCCGTTTTTCTCTCATGACCATTGCAATTTCAGTTTTGTCCTTGAGACTCCTCATTGGCGGATTTAAGAGGTCAAACCAAAGGAGCTCAAACCCTCCCTGTCCTAATTGTCATTTTAGATATCAACATATTACTGTAGTTCTTCCGAACTTCCAACGCAATGGCAAGCATTTTTTACTTCTCACTCTCCCCTTCCGCCCCCCTCCCAAAACAAATTTAGAGAAGCCCTTGTTCCTGGCGTAAGCACGCATCACTCTACTCCTTCAATGTCCCACG
Source organism: Trididemnum miniatum (assembly GCA_964006365.1). Taxonomy (NCBI): domain Eukaryota; kingdom Metazoa; phylum Chordata; class Ascidiacea; order Aplousobranchia; family Didemnidae; genus Trididemnum; species Trididemnum miniatum. Next base: position 19,144,453 of record OZ023249.1, on the reverse strand, counting down.
TCATTGTTTGTGGTGAATGTAGAAAGTGAAATTAACACGCAGTGGCGTTGGAAGTACTTTTCAGTTGGGGGGGGGGCTGAAATTTGTGCTACCATACCAACGACTGGGGGGCTTCGCCTCTCAGACCCCCCTTTTTGTTTTCGAAACATACTTCATGCGTATTAATGTAGGGTATCATGCACTTTACTTCAATAAAAGTCACTCGGAAACTGCTTGATGAACTCAAGCTTTCCTCTAGCTAGCGTAACACACAGTAGCCATATCAACGTTTGTAAACGTGTAAACCTCCTTTAAATGTACTTATTATCCGTTCACAAGCTCCTAGTCTCAGGCTCCTATAAACAGGAGCGTATTTAAGGAGGGCATTGTGCCGTGCCCCCTTTTTTGTCTCTGCCCATTAGTAAAAAAGAACAAAAATGATGGTACCAAGTGACTGAAATATGCCAGACTCTTTTGATGGTTTCTCTAGCTTGTGTCCAGGGGCGGATCCCGGGGGATAGGATGAGGGGTAAGCATTCATCTACCAGTCATTTTCAAAAATGTTTTTGATGTATACAACTTTTCCATAACTTCGAACCTCTTTGATAGCAATAAGCCTTACGCCTTAAGCACGCATAATCGAAAATGTGCGAACAAAACGCATCGTCATAGGCGAAGCACTCAGAATCAAGGTCAAAAAATAAAACAAAATTTGCCTAAAAATTATTAAAAAAGCACTAAAATAGCCAAATAGCTATTACAGCAAGTAAATTTTCAAAATTTTTCCGAGGAGGCATGCCCCGGACCCCCGACTATCCGAGAGTGATAAAGCTCTGAGAGCTTTGCACGTGAAGTTACTTACCATAAAATCCAACAGTTTTTGCAATTTTGTTCACCTTTGTCACAAAGTCGCAAAAGCACGTTGGTTTAATAGTATCAAAGAAGGAAAGAAACGAATAACAAGTGACGCCATAAGCCATCGTTGAAGTGCAACAGGGTGTACTGTACTGTAGTTATAAATTTTTAAAAGGGGGGCTGAAGGGGGGTTCAGAATTTCTATGGGGAAACCTGAAAAAATATAGGAGAGCTTCAGCCCCCCTCAGCCCCCACCTTCCAACGTTCTTGTTAACACATGTGTACTGAGTAAGTTTACTTATACCTTAGGCGTCAAAAAAATGATTTAGGGATTTGGAGTCTTGGAAACGTGCTACGAAAACGATTATGAGTAGAGCAACTTTAGAATTTCGTAGAGGTCGCACAAGTTATCCAGATTTGGCCTACTGTTTGCAGTAGAGCAGGCTATATTTTTGAAACAGTGTTATTTTACTAAACAGTGTTTAGGCCTATTTTACTAAACAGTGTTTATATTAACAATATTTTACTAAACAGTGTTTAGGCCTACTGTTTGCAGTTGAGCAGGCTATATTTTTCAACTTAAATCCGCGAAGCAGAAAATTTCAATTAACTTAAATCATTTTATTTAAGGACGCAAAAACAAAACATTTTCGGGAGCTGATCGAAAAACCTCACGATGATGTTTGGGCTAATGTTTTTTTGTTTTTGAACCCCATTATTGCAGCTTAGGTTTTCATGTTAGTGAATTACATGCATCTGGAAGATGTCGTAGTTGAGCATCGAACCCACGAAGTCAGTTCCGGAGCCCAATGCGCCAACCACCTGGCTAACTCCATGCGCAAAGATGTTTAATGTTATGTTCGTAATGGAAATAATTAATGAAAGTATTTAAGTAATGGCAACTAAAGTAATGGCAATATTGCATTTTAAGTGTGATTTTTGAACTCAGCACCCTAAAAAATGTCAGAATACATATTTGGATCATCTTTGTACTCAAGGAAGAGCCATTATACAAGAAAAATCACTCATGCGTGACTAAAATACGCCACCGAGTGGTCAAATTTCAAACTGAAATATCTCAAAAACAACTTGACCAAGACGCTTAAATTTTTTTAAACATAATGTTTGAGAAATTTCCACCTATATGCAAAATTTAAGACCAAAACTAGGACATGGGGGGACAAGCCCTAAATTAAATGTGAAACGACTTCAGGGTTGCCAGGTTGGCCTTTTTTGAAGAGGTTTGGCAGTGAAAAATGATGTTTGGCCTTTACATTGCTTCGATGCCAATATTCATGTGGATATTTAAAAATTTCAAAACTGTTAACAATTGGCAAATTGGGCCTTTTTTTAAGGCTGTTTGGCCTTATTTGACAAACTGCTTGGCATTTTTTGTTTTCTTTACCTGGCAACCCTGAACAACCTTAATATAAATCAACAACTTTTTCAATATTGTTCTACATCATCATCATCATCATCGATTCTATAAAACCCTCACTATGATTCACATATCGTTGTTGTTTTTCATCGTTGACATGATTTCACAAAACATGTTTCCGACGTTGCATCGCAGCACTGTTGCTGCTTCCACTTTCAATCTAACAATTTCGAGAGGTATATTTGAATGAACCTCATAGTATTAACAATTTGTGGTACTTGTGATCCAATTCTAAAGCAAGAAATCATACTCTGCGCGAAGTAGTTTGCATGGAAGTTTGTAAATAGGCCGGTCCTACTAAACACCGCAAATGACTGAAACACCGCAAAGGACGACAAAAGACCTTAAATTGATCTGCTAAACACCGCGAAGAACCACAAAGGACTTGGAATCATACAATAACAAAGAACTACAAAGCATAGACGTAGCCAAAGGGGCCATGGCCCCCCTGAAACTTAAATCAAGCAACAAATTATCGTTAACAAAATAAAAACTTGAAACTTTTTGCGCCTGTGATGTATTTAATCTTTGTTGACTTCGAGCAGTTGTGTGTTTATGCAGATGGGGGAAGGGGGATCGGGCGTGGCTTTACAAATTTTTATACTCCTGAATTTTATAAACATGACCGAACGCCGAAGTTTTTCTGCTACATCGCCGAACTTGTAAGTTCAGGAGATAACATTCCTTCATTATCTCCTACCAGGTGGTCAGAAAAATACAACAGCATCCGGATATTTAAACCAAACTTTAAGCTTTAGCCTACTTGTCGTTCTAGCTTCATTGATGGGGGACGCAAGCAGTGAGACGCGAGCAAAAGGTCTTTTCTTGAAAGCTGCTCTCGAAAAGCCTGACGTAACATACGCTGTATGCTTGAACGGACGATGCCTGGTGTTGGAGTCAGTGAACCTTCTGTGAAAAGCAGTGTTGGGCAGTAACTAGTTACAAAAGTAACTAGTTACTGTAACTAGTTACTTTTTTAGTAACTGTAACTAAGTTACTTGAGCGGTGAGAAATTCACCGCTCAAGTAAACCAGGAAAGTTTGTGCGAGCTTCTTCTGAGCGCCCAAGTGTGCGCAACGCCATCCAGATTATTATGACACTGCCCGCAACAACTGTTGAGGCTGAACGGTCATTTGCGTGTATGAGACGAGTGAAAACTTGGTTACGTTCAGCTGCTATGGCCTCCGATCGCTTTTCAGATTTGAGCGTGCTTCATTTTCATTGCCATGAAGAAAGGGTAGATGAGAAAAAGGCCAATCGAATATCAGCAACCACGGTCGGCGAAAGGCGGCGACGATTGGACTTCTGAGCCTAATTTCATCAATTGATATAAGCATTGAACTTGAATAAAAACTTAACGAACTTTGATGTCGTCTTTATCTTATGTGCTAACTTAGTAAACTTATCTGTATTATACGCACTGTATCTCGTCGTTTTCTAATTTTCAACAAGTAAAATGATGTATGCGTTCATAAATGATGATAGATTAGTGTGTCTGGGTCAACAGCGTAGTGTGTGACGATTGCCTAGAAAAAACTTACCACCAACTAGCCGTTAAAAAAAAGTTAAAATTTTAGCACACTTTAGCGATCAATTTACGACTCCGACAGACATTCCACAAAATTTATGTTTATGTTTTCATCGATATGAGGGAAATATACTGCGATGCTGCTATAAGTAAATGACGTCAGATTTGAAAGTTACAAAATTTGGCCATCCCTCAATTTTTTTCTGGCTTCGCCCTTGCTACAAAGGACTTTAAATTAGGGTTAGGTTAGGGTTAGGCTAGGATTAGGTTAGGGATAGGGTTAGATTAGGGTTAGGGTTTTAGGGTCCTTTGTCGTACTTTGCGGTGTTTCAGTCCTTTGTGGTGTTTAGTAGGACCGACCTAAATAGGCCTATAGTGTGCATAGTACTACATTTTTTGTGTGTGTATATACCGGTAGGCCTACGTTCTTTCTCTGTAAAAAAGTGTTAATTGCTTTTTCAAATTTCAGATTTTTTCCTGAGGGTGTTTTGTTTCCCTCTTGCAGGTGTAGCCACCATGTGCCAACTCAGTGATTTTCAACCTGGGGTCCGCGGACCCCCAAGTGGTCCGCGAATGACTTTAAGGGGGCCGCAAGAGCTGAAGAGTCCGCAAGGGGTCCGCCAAAGTATTAAAAGTTTCATCAAGAATAGAGCAGTATATTGAAGTACCGGTGTTTATTAATTATTATTAATATATTTTAAAAAATGATTTTTTTCTAGACGATATAAAAATATGAAATAGGCACCGGTAGTTCTAGGGCCCAAACAACTTCTTCCGACCTTTTTTCGGTAAGACTAAATTATTGAAACTCTGCAAACTCACACATAAGGAGGCACTGCCTAATTTACAACCAACTGTTGGGGCTGAAACTTTCTTACTTAGGAATGGCTATTGCTATGTCAAATTCTTGATAGAAAAACGACGGATAAATGCTGTCACACTTGGAACAGTAGGCCTATTGCTTGCAATAATACAGTTTTGCTTTTCATTTGATTTGACTAAAACATTCGTAGCTAAAAATGCTTTCAGTATTTCGACAAACATTAAAACGAAAGCGAAAAATCGTTTGTTACTTCATAATGATTTTCGCCTAGCATTCACAAATTTTGATCCAGATATCAAGTCATTGCGCCAAAATTCGCAAAGCTTAGGTTAGGCAGTGGCAACCTGCGGCCCGGATCCAGCCAGCCAGTTAAAGTTGTTCGGCTCTTGGCCTCTTCCAAAAATTTTATGTTAATTGAAAATTGCTCGCAGAAACATTTAAAGTGTTAGCAAATTGCGAGATTTATTTCTTCAGCATTGCAATACAACAAAATCCGTGTAACTACGAAGTTACACGGACTTTGCAATGTAGTTCTCCACTTTTTCAAACTTGTTTATAAATTCCTGGTGCTGATAATAATGTGTGTGAAATAGACCAGTAGTGGCATGAAACAATTTAAACGTGATTTAAGAAGGTCAAGCAGTGAATGGGATCTTTTGTAGAAAGCCCCCGCCAGTAATGCAAAAATGTTTGATTTAAGAAAAAACATCCCCGCTACGCTTGCCCACTGATAGCCTACTGCAGAGAGGCTGGGCAGTTTTTTTGGCAAGGGTTTTCTGCAAAACATCCGTGCGCCTTCAAGTCTCCTTGCGCAGTTATGTGGGTACAAAAATCGTGTCAGACCTTCTTATCAAAAAGATCATATGCACATCTACAGCGTCTCAACACCAAGCTCTGTTCCAGAATAGCTAAACACCAACAGCCTGCACATCAAGAAGCTCAGTGACGCAATTATTTGCTGGCTGTCAATGTTAATCAGTTCATGGAGTTTCCGAGATGATTTGTTAATTAGCCTATCGAGTAAATGAACAATTTGGTAAAAGAAAGAGAGGAAGGCCAAAGAGACGATGAATAGAATGGATTTGGTGAGAGAAGACGTGGAGATGGTTGGAGCAAGGGAGAGAGAGTAAGTTGACCGAGTCTTATCGAGAAGACTTTCGCGCTGTAACGACCCCGAATAGGGAAAAGCCGAAAGAAGAAGAATGAGTAAACATGCAATATTGGACTTTTCCCAAAATACAACTTATTTATCAAAGCCAATGCCAGAAGTTTACCTGTTTTTGCGTAAGTAGCGAGTCGTGTCTTGTGCAGTTTGAGATTTTACTTGAAAAAACAAGTGCGGCTCATCATATCCTCAAATGGATAGCTTTTGGCAAGCGGTAACAAAAAGGCATCCCTGGTGAAGGTAGCCTTTGATTTTTACACAAACTACTTTCAATAACAATTTTAAAATTGAGTCTATTTGTGTGGGGTCTGCAACAACAAACTGCTTAACTTAAGGGGTCCGCGACTTGAAAAAGGTTGAAAACCACTGCGCTAACTAATATCTAGATCGTGTGAAGTGTTGGTTTGAAACTGTTACGTGTTACTATGTTTTACGATTTGTTGCTACTTCCTTTTTTTCGGCTATTGTTGGCTTTGCATCAATTCTTCGTTTGTTGTTACTTTTATGTCGCAAAATAAAAACAACTACTACTACTACTTCCACAAGTGTTGTCGTACCGTCAAATGACTGAACTTAGGACAGCGTATTAAGTTTAACTTCGGACACGTACTTCTAAGCCTCGTAACTTGTTTTCAGGTGTACTAACCGGCAGTTTTATGGGCGACAATAAAATAGCATAGCATAAGCTTTTCAAGATAATACTTAACAAAAAATCACTCAAGCATATAAACCATCACGTGACAAAATTGCATATTTAGAAAACCCTTTAAAAATAAAAATTAAATTTCGCATGTTAATGATAGATCAGTTTGATGAAAAGGATTATTTATCTATTAGCTCCAAAACCCTAATTGTCTTTTTCTCACCTACCGGTACCGTAATTTATAGTTTTAGCAAAACTGAAATTTAACCTAGTGTCCGAAGTGAGGAAGCTAGAAATTGAAAAAACTTGGAAAACGTAAAGAAAATATCAGTAACAAAGAAGATTTGGAGAAAGGATGGTGCTATCGGAATGCGGCAAAAAAAGTTAATGTCAAAAATACAAATTAAGCGATAAAGATAGGAAACGTTTCTTTCACAATTATGAAAAGTCAATCTCTTCTGAAAATTCAATATTGACTAATTAACGGTGCTTGATGATTAAAAATATTTAATGAAATAGCGTACCGGTAATATTGACGTATTTTTTACGGTAGCCTAAGGCCTAATTACAGCATTTAATGATTAAAAACAAAACTTTTATGTCAAGAGAGCAGTCTATAAGTTTAAGCATTAGTTCGAAGTTAGAAACTTTTTGGCAAAGGGGGCAGTATTGTAGTGACCTAGTCACTACAGATAGTATCCAAAATTGGGAAATTTTCGCCCAACAGGCGAACTTAGGACAGGTCAAAATTCTTGATTTTTAATAAAAGGAAGTGTCTATTTAGACGCTGCCTTAAAAAATTAACTGCCGCACATAAAAAATACTTCTGGCAAAAAATTTGTTTCCCTTCAAAGGTTAATAGTTGCAAGAGTTGACTGAATCTGTGTGAGTATTAGTTCCAAGAATTATTGGTATAGGCCTAGTCTACCAGCCAGAGATGAGCGGAGTCACTTTTTTTGACTCCGACTCCTACTCCTACTCCGAGCTATTAGACTCCGACTCCTACTCCGACTCCGAAAAATTTGAGAATGCAAACTCCGACTCCGAAATATCATTGATGATCAAAATTCTGAATACTAGAGATGAAGTCAGGAGTGGATAACTCGATATTTAACACCACTCACAGCAAAGATGGACTAAAAATTATTATTTACCGAACCGTAGGCTAATATCTACTACCGTACATAGACTGGTTAAAATCAGATAAATTAATACTTACCTGGTTACTGCAGAGCCCAAACCTGTTAAAGCAACCTCTTTCTTCCAAAAAAAAAACTACTGTTATTGCACATTATGTTCCCTCATAATTTATAACCTACAATCTGACCATACTAGATATTGCACCTGAAAAAAGCATAACACTTAATGTACAGCAGTGGCATAAATCTGTATTGTGTGTCTGTGTCAAGCAGAGCTTCTAACTGTTCAATGTAAGTAAAAGTGAAAGTACTGTGGAGAGACACATAGTGCACCTTTCTCTGAAGCACTAATTTAAATACAAGTATATACGCAAGAAATTTGGGACAAAGAAAACAATGGCATATCAAGCCTTCTAGTAGAGATTCATTTCATACCAATAATATCACATTTTAAGCAGATTTCAATACCAGCATTTAGAGCCGATACCATAAAACTAAGCCGGTACATCATTACTGCACAAAGTGTACATTCTAGTTAAGTTAATTTGCTGTCAGTGTACTCAAACAGACACAGAAAATAATAATGTCGAAAATGAATAATAACAGACACAATATAACAAATAGAAAATTAATGAATAATAACAGACAGAAATTTGCGAAAAATGCGAAATTTTTTGGGTAAATTTTGCATGTTTTAACGACATTCATTTTGTCGCTGCAACCCATTTATCGGCCATTTTTGTGTTACTGTGTTACCGGTATTTTAATTGCTTTGCTGGTCGTTGAATAAAAAACAACTACTATTACCGGTACTACTGTTAAATGATTATATGTAATAATAAATGAAAAATGCTATAAGTTTTTTAATCTTCTGAGTTTAATGGTCTGGTGGTGATGCATCCCTTACCCTACCCCCCTCCATAGCCGCCACTGAGCACATTAACTCATTAAGTGATTATATTTTAGAAAAAAATGAAAAATGTTACAAGTTTTTTCAATCTTCTAATGGTCTGGTCGGGGGATGCGTCCCCCACATCTCCCCTCCCCCTAAAACCGCCACTGCACAGTAGGCCTTATCATCAGTCATTGCCTAATGAGGAAAACTGATATACCGGTACTGTATAATAAAGTGTTAGCATATAAATAAATAAATAGCCATACATAAAAGTGGTACCCGGCTACCGGTAAACAACAAGTCAGAACACACTTTCTTGTGCCAAACTACTGTACAAAAACCACTCCGACTCCGGCTCCTAAGTTTCAAAAATATTTGACTCCGACTCCAACTCCGACTCCGAAAAAAAGTGCCAGACTCCGGCTCCAACTCCGACTCCGATTTTGCTCATCTCTGCTACCAGCCTACTTTCAGTGTTGCCAATTAGTATATTTATATAACAGATTTCACAAATTTGGTATATTTTTTGGACCGTTTGGTAGGTGAAATTATGGTTTGGTATATGTCCTTAAATTTGGTATATTTTTATGCCTTTTGGTAGTGTTTTTTTGCGTTTGGTATATTTCAGAAATTTAATATAACTGATATGTTGAAGATTACCAGAAAGCTCTTTAATTGCCTGATTACCTAATAAATCCTTTCTACGGATTTGAGCAATGCAGTTTTACATAATTGGCAACACTACTAGTGGCGATTTATTTTGCACAATGTGCCAATGAGGCAAAAGGCACTATGCGAAGTGTCCGAAGTTAGGTCGTTTGACGGTAATCTTCCTATTCTGCTCTTCTGTCTTTAAATTTGACACTGATCAACAAGGCCTTGTAGGTTACAGATCCTTGATACCTCTAATAGGTACGTTTATGGAGCTAGTGAGTAGGCCTACCGCCTATCGGTAGTGCCCTTCTTGTTTTACAGAATAAGCTATTTTGGGTGACTGTCTACCTGTACTCGAAGAGGTTGGGTGTAGGCAGTAGCTGGTAGTAAACAATCGGCTGTCCACAACTTATCTCCTTTCATGTTCCTTTGACATCGATTAAAAAAGCTGTAGGGTTTATCCTAGGCCCTTAACCCTCAGAGGAAGATGAAAAGACTTGGAAACCTTTAATTTACTTTTTATGTACCAAATTTTGGTTTTCTACCTAAACGTTCATTGTCTTCCCAACTGCTTTGTGTTCTATTTAAATGTCTTTATGCGTTTGATTCTAAAAGTAGTGTTGATATGATTTATGCTGATGTTGCCAAAGCCTTTGACAGTGATTGTCACTCCAAATTAATCTCTGTGTTATCACTATCAGTTTTCACATCAAAGATGATTTACTAAATTGGATGAAATGCTTTCTCAGTGATCACTTACAACATGTTTGCATTAACAATATTTGTTTTGCTTCTTTTCCTGTTAAGAGTGGTGTTCCTCAGGGAAGCATTCAATTATATCAATGACGCACCTAGTTTTGTTTCTATGGCTAATCCTAATTGTGAAATCTTTTTGTATGCTGATGATGCCAAACTTTTCAGCAATAATGCTTTTAGCTTGCAACAGGGCCTGGATAAATTCACAGATTGGCTTCAACTTCATCAGCTTGATCTTGCAGTAGCTAAATGTGAACATCTGTGTATATTTTGTATTCATTGTTGTAACTCTTTTTTTGCTGGTTCATTAGGCCTAAATGTCAAGACTGTTTCTGTTGTTAAAGATTTGGGTATTTATATCAGTAACAACCATAAATGGTCTTACCATATTTCTCATATTCACCAGAGTTGGGAAGACTCGAGTCCACTTTTTGGGGACTCGGACTTGGACTCATGCTTCTGGGACTCAAACTCGTGTCTGTTGGACTCGGACTCGGCGCGTGAATACCTTGGCAGTTTGTTTTAAATTTTCTAAATATTCGAAAATCTACAGAAGCGACACAAATTTTCCCTTTGTTCAACATCGACAAAAGCCTTTTTGAAATTGCCAGAGCTAATTAAAATAATTACTTAGCTTTTGTGCAAAGTTAATCAGCAAAAATAAGACAGTGAGAAAATGCGATATGCCTGTATAAAGGCGCGGGCACTTTAATTATTTTGTTCCCAGACAAAGGTTCCCAGAACGCTCTTATCGAACAATAGAAAATAGCACTGCAAATAACTAGTGTGATCTAGACCAAACTTAATGCAAAATAAATTGTTTACGTAATACTGGCGATGTGTAAACGCAAACAACTTAAAAAGTCTCGATCCAATGCAACTAACTTCTAATGAATTTTAGAGTTCCTCTGCAAAACTTCCCAATTATGTAAAACTTATATGGCCTTACAGATGTCGGACAGGGACTGATTTGCCTTCTTAACTTTTTTAAAAAGCAATTACAACACTTTAAAAAGCTTCAGCTGAAGCGACAAGAATTGAAAACTGAATTTTGCTCAAAATTGATGGTGGTTGCAAATAAATTTAAAATATTGTCGACTAATTGTAGATATTTTTGTTAATGTGTTGTAGCCAGTGCTCGAGTTGTGGGGGGATGCCAACTACTCGGAAACCAACACCATCCCCCTATAAAAAAATATTAGCGCAAACCATTCCCCTATAACTAATGACCATCCATCCTTTATGTCTTAAGTGAACAGTTTTTTTTGCCCTGAAAATTGGACAACAACGGAGGCGATGACGTTTTTTTTTTGATCTTCACTTGAATTTGTGTTGAAAATTGGCTATAACTTGTCATAATGGAGCTGACAATGCTAAAAAATGTTCGAAAAAGCAAACCGTTTACAGGGTCCTAAAAAAAGGACTGCCCCTCCTAGTTGTCCTTTTTTTAGGACGCTAAGGATTTTGCGGCTGCATTTGCAAAATCCTGGAGATCCTAAAAAAAGGATGACCCAAAAAAGACATAGGTCCTTTTGAATCAGTGCAATGAAATTTTACTGGCTATGCTTTCATTCGCTGCAACATCTTTTTTATTTCTTATGATTGTCTTTGCAAACTTGGCATCAAGTCTCTTGAATATCGCAGACTCGAATTCGACCTTATACTTACGTTCAAAATTTGTCCCAACCTTTGTGATTTGCAATTTACTAACTATTCTGAGTATTGTCAAAACAAGTATAATTTGTGTCAACATGGTTTCACTGTTCAAACCATTCATACTGCTAAGCAGGATCGGTTTAGACACTTCTTCAACCGCATTGTCTATGTATGGAATTGTCTCCCAAATGATCTTGTATCTGCTTCAAGTATTTCTTTGCTTTGAAGTATGTCTTCATAAGTTTGATTTACATTCTGTCGCCTCCTTTGTATTTTAATGTTTGTCTAATTTTTCCTCACTTGTAAGTGTGATTGAATGTGAATTCTCGCACCATTGTGTTGTATTCAAATAAAGAATAAAGGAGAAAAGTTGCAAGCAGTCAAGTGTACACTGACGGTTGACTGTTCACTTTTCCCAAACGCTTAACTCACTTTGCAATCTCACTCAGTCACTGTTAATTTTTCTTTTCGATAATTTGACAATAACTGATTGACTAACCTCAGTACTGGTACTTAAAATTTTTTTTTATATTTCAGGTACAATGCAGAATTTATTTAATTCTGTGAAAAGTAGTGCTTTAGGTGTAGCGGAGTTACTAACACCTGTATTAAAGGTACGTACCTTTGTATAACTCTGTGTGACATTACCTTGCATAATTATTTATGCATTTTTAGGAATCAAAATTTAAAGAAACTGGTGTTTTAACTCCAGAGGAATTTGTGGTCGCAGGAGATTTTCTCGTGCATCACTGTCCAACGTGGAAATGGGATCCTGGTGATAAATCGAAAGTAAAAGGTTATCTTCCTCCTGACAAGCAATTCTTAATCACCAGAAATGGTTTGTGAAAGAAATTGATTAACTGGTCAAATTGCACGCTATGCTCCGTACTGTCAACTTAAAATTGAATGCTTACTTATAAATTATATGCGTAAGAACATTTTTGAACTGCGTATGTTTATAAATATTAAGCTGGTGCAATGTACACGAACTCCACATCAATGTAAAATCTTCATTATACTCGCGATATTACACAAAGCATGTAACAAGTGTCAGGGCCTATCTACGCAGTTTAGTGCCTGGGCAACACAGCTTTAAAGAAACAGGGTCCTGCTAAAACCTGCAGCAGCACAAGGACCGTCTTTGCAAGTGAGTTAGGAGCACAAAGGATCGCTAGGGGCGCTAGTGAGGTATTACTAAGGACCCTAACCCTACCAGAATCCTAATCCTTAGTAATAACTCACTAGCGCCACTAGCAGTTGTTGTGCTTCTAACTCACTTGCAAAGGTGGTCCTTGCACTCCTGCAGGTTTTGGCAATATCGAAAAAACATAGCGAAGGTGGCGTGCCATTAGCAACGCCGTACTGATTTGACCAGCCCAGGAATCAAACACCGGACCTCCCGCATTGATAACATGTGCTGAACAACTGAGCTAACCTGTAAGTTTTTATAAAAAAGCATGTAGCATTGATAACTTACGAAAGTGATAAAAAATGAATGTGGTTATATAACAGCGGAATTAAGTGTTTAACGATTTCTACATTTCAGCAATTTCAAAACTGTAGCTAGTTGTGCTTTATATTTTCTTCGGTTGGCTATTTTCATTAAGTTTGCGACTATTTGACGTGTTACAAATTCTCTGTATTGATCGCACTACATTGTCATGCACTGTGGTCTTTGTCAATAGTTATTTGGTGTGGTGATTATTTGATAATGTCAGCCCCCAATTCACAGTTTTCACACCCATCATCCCCAAATTAAGATATCTTAACCTTGAGGTATTTCAACAGCAAGTTGGTGTTGCCACTTGCCAAATAATTTTGTCCTTGAAGAGGAAAATAAATCTCAAACCTGGACGTTTCAACAGCATAGATTCAGCTGTCATCATTAATGGTGTATTGGTGTAAGCATGGCAGTACATAATTGAAAAAACTAGAATATACAATTTTAACTACGGAAACGTTCAGTTTTGAGATTTACTATGGCTTTATTTTTCCTTTTTGAGCTATTGTCGTCCCATATGTATTGTAATCCTGTCCTTATTTGCATCATGCATTTTTGTGTTTCAGTGCCTTGCCACAAACGTTGCAAACAAATGGAGTATAATGATGAGCATGAAGCGATTGTAGAAGACAACACAGATGGTGAAGGATGGGTTGATACTCATCATAATGTAGATTTTAATAAACTCCAAGATGATGTGAAAGAAATGAAAATAAACAAAGAGGTAAAAATTATTATATTTTTGGACACAGCTTGCTCAGAAGTGTATCTTTTAAGTTGGTGATTAAACAATGTCCTGTTAAATCTTCTTAGGAGCTTCTCAAAAGTTGATTTAAGCAATCGCTTATATTTTGTTTTTTGTAATTTAGTTGCATGTTTATCCTCTTATCACGAGAAAACGATCAAAGTGCTATAATAGCTCGCTTAGGAATTGTCAGCCATCTGTACACCACGACAAGATAGGAAAATTCCGTTAAATGCCTTTCCCATCGGCACAAGCATACTTGGCAACTTGTTCTCCACACTGTCCCTTTGATGCTGAGCGTCAAGCTGGGAAGCTGTGAATACCAATTTTAAGATCATTGGTTTGACCCGACTTGGAATTAAACCCGAGTCTACAGCTCCAGAGGCGGACGCTCTTACCACTCGGCCATCTGAGCTCTTAAACGCTCGCTTCGCATTAATTATGAATCTAAAGTTTTGTCCGTCTCTAATTGTATTTTTAGGCTTACACCTGAAGGTAGAAAAACGTGATTTAATTGTACATTTACTTTCATGCTCATTGCACAACTCTTTGATATTACTATTTTTTGGGCTTGTATCAATGAATTACTGTGTGTGTTACTTTAGATTGTTACTCCGGGGTCGGAAGAAGATACGGATGATGATGATGAAGCATTAGACATGGAAGAATATGCAGCAAAGTTAGAAGAGTCTAAAGATGATGTTAGTGCTACTTATGTTTATTTTTCTCTGTTACAGCCTCGTGAGCTTTAAATAAAGCATTTATAATCTCAGTTATGTTGTTTAAAAAATGGAATATAGTGTAAAAAATTTTGTCAGTCGTTATTACCTTTTCCAACTCTTGAAACTCCTATTTCTAAAGATGTTGATTCGGGTTCCCTGTAAAAGAGGATACTGTTTGGCTTTCCTCGGAGGACCTCCTGATTTTTCACTGGGATCTCTGGAAATACCTTATGGAACGGCTTTCAGCTCCCCTGATAATTCAAGATGTCAACTGGTTGGCTATCAACTATTCACTCTGACATTGCCTTGTTTTCAGGCCACTGTTGACCTTGTATCTGTAGTCAAGTCTCAAGCTTCTTCAAAACCAAATGAGGATGGAACAATTCTTCAAACTCGTACTTATGACCTTCACATTACATATGATAAATATTATCAAACACCAAGACTGTGGTTGTCCGGATATAATGAGGTTTGTTGCCATTTGCTCGTATTGTGTTTAAAAAATAAGATTCAACTCCTTAGCTTTATGTGTTGCAATCAATTCCTGCTGAATTTTTAGTCTATTTTGGTTAAGCCGTAATTAAATGATACTTATGTATCGATGGAATTCCGAGTTTTCAAATCTCGCTTGTTTAGCCGTTGCCGGTATTTTATGTTTATACTGGTAACTACTTATGACTTTACCGGCGTCTTTTTTACTAAACCGAAGTAACGATTGGCAAAGTGACGTGCTCAGAAGTTACGGAGTTGCATTCAACCTTCCGTCTTTGTGTTAATATAAACGCATGGGTTTCAGTCCCTTGGTTGAGCTTATTTTTGGTTCTACGCTCTTGTTGCTAAACATATCCTCAAACTTGACGCATTTTTATAATTGCGAAACTAACTTCATTTTTTTACTTTTTGAAACATGACTTTTTAAAAGCAATCACAATTCAGTTCGATAATTGTTGACTGGTATATCTTTTAGTCTGGTATTTGAGGGTAAATTTGGCTTCTTTTTGTAGCTACTAAACTCACAAATTTGCTGCCTTGTTGCTTAGTCTTTGGTGACTTAAGTCATGAGTTCTACACCTGCCAAGGTGTTGTCATTTGTTTGGCTAAACGTATGCTTTGCATTTACTTTGTGTGTTGCAAATTTCCAGGAGCGCAAGCCACTGAGTATGAATGAAATGTATGAAGATATCAGTCAAGATCATGTGAATAAAACAGTAACAATTGAACTTCATCCTCATTTGCCTCCTCCTAACATGTGTTCTGTGCATCCCTGCAGGTAAGCTAATCTAGTTTTGCTTTTCCTGTCAGGGCAATGAACTTGTTGAGATGTAGTCGTTCTGCGGCATTTTAATAGCCTAAAATTTGTGTTATGTAGTAGTTATCCATGTCCTGTGTTTTCGTGCTGCCTCTTTTCGGAAAAAAAACTCGTAAATTTAGCTTGGTGAGCACCTGAAGACGCTTCTCTTTTTGCACTTACGGTTTTCTTTTTTGTCGCCCGAAGCCTATACTTGCATGCACGGGTTAAGTATTCTAAACTGTGACCTTTTGATCCCTTGGTTTAAAATTAATGGGAACTCATTAACTATCAGGCTATGTTATTCATGGTATTGAAAATACTATAAGTCTGGATTCCAAGTGTACTATGGTATTCATATAATTTAGTCTGCGACTGCGTAGCGGTACCGTGCGCAGGTTACCGATCCTACGTGTCGGGTTCGATTCACGACTGGGACTGATCGCTTTTGACACACCACGTGGCTGCTAATCTCCCTCTTACTGTTGAATCTGCAGTTCAATTTTCATTTTTTAGTCTATCAGGGGGGTAACTTCGAACCATTGCTGCATTATGCGCTATCTACGTGATTTGCGGTTGACCTGATACCTCGTGATACAAAAGGTTAACAAATTTATGGCTGTTTAAACTTTTTTCCAAGTTTGCAGTTTCAGCTGATTTTTTTTCTGAGCTTTTAAAATTACGCTGCATCTTTTACCATTGCTTATTGCACGCTAATGCGTGTTGCGTGGAGGTATTTTATAAATGTTTTTCAAACGTGCTTCGTTCTTGACATACTTTCATCAGCCCTAACGCTAGCGAGCAAATGCAATAGTTTTGTTTATTTTTTGCCTAGTTAGAACAGTTCGACGATATGTGTACCAGAGCTATTTTTAACGCGTGTTAGAACCCAATTTCGGGTTTCCTATGATAGTGAACCGTGTCCTTAATTGGAAAACCTGGTCCTTACAATAACAAGTCCGTATCGGCTCTTTAGAGTCACCCTCTAAGGCATCGGTTCCCAACTTTTTTTCTTCATTACCCACGTTTGACGTGCCTGACCCTCAATTCGCCTATCTACAACTTAAATGTTTTAAATTCACCAAAATCGAAATTCGGCTGCTGAAATCCGGTGTTCTCCGAAAAAAGGTTATCACCCCGCGACCGGGACGGAAACTCCGGTACAGGACGGTATTTTTTTTTATTTCAGAAAGTGTTGACTTCCCCCACCGTTTGCGTGCGCTTTGCTAAGTTTTAAGATTCAAATTTTGAGAAAACCAAGTGGTATTGAGCAAATTTTCCTTGAACTTCTAATGCCTTTATGCTAGAGAATTATAAAAGCAACAGTACGAGCTAAGGAGTGATAAGCGTGAATTGTATTGAGTGATTTTTCATTTTGATTGCAGGCATGCTGAAGTGATGAAGAAGATCCTTCAGACGGTTGAAGAAGGAGGTGGAAACCTGGAAGTTCAAATGTATCTTCTTGTTTTTCTCAAGTTCGTTCAAGCGGTGATTCCTACGATTGAATATGATTACACGAGGCACTTCTCTCTATAAGAAACAATCTTGCCTCTGAGGCATGAAAGATGAATTAGCAAGAGATAGCGTTTAATATATTCCTTATTTCATAACATAAGAGAAACTAACCTCTACTTTTTTGTGTTGTAATTCTTTTTTGTATCGTTCTAAGTTGCTCTCATTGTCTTCATTCATTTATAGTCATAATCAATGCATTGGTACCTAATCCTATAAAAATGCAATCTTATTTGAACATCCCAATTATTGGTCGTACTTTCAGTCGCTCAAAAGACAAGAGTTTAGTTTTAGATTAGTTAAATTCAAGCACATTCTGCAAGGGTGCTAAACAAACAGAAGACAGCAAAATACAAGGCGTTCCAAAACTCTTGGGCGTATTTGAAGACCCGATGTCTCCTTAACTATGAATGGTAGTAAGATAAAAATTGTGCCATTTTAAAGCTAATTACATCAAGTTTTTTTGTTAAGCTATTGATTAAGTTTTTATATCCTTAATAGTTTCCGAGATATTCAATGTCAAAATGTCCGCAAGACTTTTGAAACACCCTGTATACTGAAGTTAGTATAATAAAATTTTGTCAATGTGTGTATGGTTTTCAAAATTTCCAGTGAAAATAAAATTCAAAGTTCATATGACCGAAATGAAAGCTTACTTTGCTTTTTTTTTGATTTGTTTGGTGATATTATGTCTAGGGCAATAGCTGCTGAAGCACTAGTTACTACTATCATATTAGTCTAGATTTAAGCATTTAATTTTGTGCTCATGTTGTGCCGAAAATATTTTTGTTCTATCTACGTTGGAATGTTAAGATGTTGTATTTACCAATAGCTGGTGTAAATTGTAGCAGTGATGTCTAAACATGTACCAATCTGCACAATGTACTCAAAGTTTAAAGTCTTGGGACATTTCGGAGGCACTTGCAACTGTAATCAGCGACCCTCCTACTGAAGGTTACTTGTAGTTCTGTAAATTTGATCTCTATGTGATTTTGTCTAGTCCTCGACAAAACAACCTTTATGATTTTCTAGTCAGGTACTGTGTATTACGGTACAGCGGTATCATATGCTTAGTAATGTTCATTCTAAAAGTGAAGTATCTGTTGTTTTCGGCTGACATTTCTATTCTACAGTATAGCCTATATTGTGAAAGTA
The DNA here is from genome assembly GCA_964006365.1 of Trididemnum miniatum. Classification (NCBI taxonomy): domain Eukaryota; kingdom Metazoa; phylum Chordata; class Ascidiacea; order Aplousobranchia; family Didemnidae; genus Trididemnum; species Trididemnum miniatum. The sequence goes on along the minus strand of OZ023249.1, from coordinate 19,125,999 downwards.
ATGTCTACTGAGCTAGACTCGGTAGACTGCGGCTTGTAGAATTTGCTCAAATTGGGGTATGTCGTTGTAACGCTCATATACAGTACGCCAATTAGTGAATCTAAACTTGTCTCAAACAAAACGTGGTTGATTAGACGTTGTTTAATATTTCTGTCCTGTCTTTACCGTGTTCCAATGTTCACTTTGCAATACCAATAAACTACAAGCATCTTATCTTGCAATACTATTGGTGTTGTGTAAATGTAATATAATAAGTATAAACGGTGTTGTTAGGGCAATCGCGTGTAAAAGTAGTGACGATACAAAACATCCGTTTTGTCCTCCTGGGTAAAGTACTTCACTCGAAATTCTGCTGTATTTACTTTATTTTTTATACAATCTTCGTCAAACTTTAAAAAGTTATAAACCTTGGTTAGTTTTCATCTCCCAACCTTTAGTGCATGTTTCGATAGTTACTGCCATTGCACCAACCATCTTATCCCTGTGTGAGGCTAAAATAAATATTTCACTGTGGAAACTTTACCAACTAGGTAAGTTAGAAACCACAAATAAAAGATTTTTGCCGGTGTATGATTTATATACGAAACAGCACTCGCTGTACATGGCCATTTCGTGAGGATTATCCGGTGGCTACTGGTTTCCACGACGTGGTGAGAGGAGTGGGCCCCTATCATTTTACCACCGTCAACCACGCTAAGACTTGTAGCCGCTTTCGTCAACCCAGCTGGCAAGCCTCCCCCACCAACAAACACGTGGAGAGAATGTCGGGTAACAGTCATGGCAAGCCCCCCTCCACCAACAAGCAATAATGTCTGGTGTGAACCCGCTCTTGTGAGTGGCCGTCAGCCACGGTAGAAAGTCGGAAAACACCGAGTGGCCCTCGGCCACGATAAGACCCTCAACCCGATCTTGTGGCCGAAGGCCGCCCAACGTCATAGATCGTGGCCACAGGCCATCCAACCTGAACGTGCTTCATATTAAGTTTTCAATCAGCCAAACTTTTGAGGTGTAGTTTTATTTTTTAAACGCCAATCTTAAACATGCAAAGTTCTCACCAAATAACTAAAGTTAACCTTAATAGCTTACATAAGAGGCACTGTTTAAAAAATTGTTATGTTACCATTGTTTTCTAGCTTATCTGGAGCCTAATTTGTTCGATACGCATGCAAGTGGTACCAAAAAAATCCTTGAAACCAAAACTATGTGAATAAGCTGGTTTCCCTCGTTTTTTTACCCACGTTTCTCAGCATTCTAGACTATAATTTGTTCGATATATCAATATTACCGGCTTAATTGGACAAATCACTGTCAAAACAAGTTTCAACACATGAATCACAAAACAAAGACCTTTAGTCCAAGCAATGCCCCATAGTTTTAAAAGCAAACCTGTTCTGAAGTAGCATCCTACATCAATGACATGGGAAAAAAGCCATGAATGTATCCATAAGGAGCTGGTCTGATCCGTACGTAGAGCAGAGAAATTTAACCACAGAACCTGACGGTATGTTTGGTTGGGTTACAAACACTTTGGTGTACAAACCAACAACAATCAGTAGGCCTACTTTGATCAAAATGACTAAACATACATAAATCAGTCAAAGCAGAGACAGCTATTGGCTATGGTGAAGCTTGGAACAGCAACTTCATTAGTCAAGTCCCAGCTAAAACAAAAGCGTCTCTGTCCATTGTCCAAGCCAGCAAAATTGACATAAAAAACGAGAAGAGACCAGAAAACACTCGGGTTCTAGCCACATTAATCATGCATAATCTGCAAAATAGTCACGAGCATTATCGTAGAAAACATGAAAACATTTGCTCTTTGGATGTTATCTTTAAAATAAGAGAATGGATTGTTACTGAAATTAAAAGTTGAAAAAATGAAGTTGAAAGTTGAGTACTGCTTAATTTATTTTCTAGCATTGAGCGTTTTTTCAAAGTCAATCCTTCATTTACCTTCATTAAATTTTCAGTTTCAAAAAAATACAAAATAAGTAATGTTACTAAAACCAATCAATTAAGTAACAGACAACAGCAGCGTAGCAGCGTTAATGGTGCAGTGCATAAAACAAATTTACAGTTTTCGACCTGATAAGGCAATGAACTAAATTGCCAAATCTTCAAAAATCCGTTTTGACAAGAGCTTAAAGTCAAAATGTTTCGGAAAGCTGATACAGAAAAATATCGTCTCATCACCCGAGCATTCATGGAGTGATGGAAATGACCGTAACAAACGTGTTGTCGAGTATCAAGATATTGCCTAAAATAAAACCTAACATACTTGAACAGCGGTATCAGTTGCAAAACAAAAACATTAAGCACAATCATTTTGGACCGACGTTTTGCCTGGCAGGGCTAGCGGCAATACAGTATCAAGGCAATTGCCAAACTGTTTTCCAAAATTGGATTAATACAATTTTCATGCTAGATAGATCGAGCACTCAGGCCCGTAACGCGTTTGCAATAGTTTGGTTGAGTGGGATTCTGATGTCTTTTGACATTGTACTCTGAGCAAGTTGAAAGAATGAGGAGTAAAAATGAAAATCAACTCCGTTTCATTTCACATATTTTTCCATGAATTTTTTGTGAAATTCCGAACGTAACGTGTCGTTGATAAAATGTTGTCCTTTCTTGTCGGATTCTCCGCGAGCGCAGTTCTTAAAAACGACATCATCATCCCATCTCCGTTTCACCGTGAAGTTGGATGTTGCGGATCCGCTATTCAACAACGGATTTCCGCTCAGGATGTTCTCAGTTCTTATTTTTTCCTGTTCTTCTTTACGCTCTTGTTCTTTTTTCATTGCTTCTTCAGCTCTCTCCTTTTTAATGCGGCTTAACTCCGCCATCAACTCCGCAGTATCATCTTCGGAATCATCGGAATCACTGTCGGAATCGCTATCCACAGGATCATCAGCATCAAGATTGGATGCACTCACGTGGTCCAGACGTTGTCGTTTGCTCTGATCTCTAGAAGAGCGAGAATCGGACGACCTCTTGTCAGATCTGGATGCTCGTTCCCTTTCATTCAAATCATGGCGCATATCCCGCCTGCTCACATCCTCTGGAGCATTTTGACCTGGTTGTCGATATTTCAGTTTCGTATGACTCGGTAAATCCCGACTCGAATACTGTTTTGATAATTTTCCAAGATCGCTCTCCCCACGGGAAGAACCCCCTTTAGCAGGGGCATAAGTTGCTCTATGAGCTGTAGACATAATTTACAAAAAAATCCCTGAAGACCTGCAAAACATTAATATAACATAATTCATACACACCAGCATTATAAATTAACCACAGCTGACCAGCTTGATTTTAACAAAAATACAGTAGCACAGTTAAAACATACAACATGCGCAACGTCGCAACAATATTCAAATGTTCAGAGTAGGTCCAATTGGGCAAGCACTGCACAGAATTTCACAACTATGATAGAAAAGGCGTTCTACATGTGCAAGCACAGCTCACGTTGACAGCCAGTGATAAAAATTTGAGAACAACCTCAAGCAGCATGGGTTAGCTCCAAGGTCAACAGTAACACCCACACTTAATCATGGCTTTAGAAAGCTCGTCAAAAACACAGTTCAAAACTCTAAGGGAGACACAACGGGGCTAAGACCTGCGTTAAGAGTTTGATTCACGGGGGAGCAGATTGCATTTCAAATTCTGTTTCTCGAGCGACTGCTTACTAGAACACAAGCCTACTTCGTTGTGCCCATGACTGCGCTGTTGATTTTTCAGCTCAAAGCTTTGAAAATAATAGGAATTATTTTGCACCCCATCTAATTAAAATCGAGAAATCAATATTACAAATAACAAAAAGTGTTCAAGGCTGCCCAACCACGTATTTCTCAGTTAATCGAAAATAACTTCAAGTAGGTTATACGTCTTAAAAATAGCGTACACAATAGTAATTCAAAAAGTGAATTTTTGTAGCTTTTCCAAACAAAATTTACAAAATAGAATTATAGTGATTAGTGAAGTTAAACTGGCTGTCAACGAGCTTAAACCTAACCAACAAAAACTCAAATTGCAACAGCCGACTACGGCTATAATGTGGCCAGCTGCACAGCTATACTATAACGTGGGTATTAGTGAAATCTTAAGCCACACTTACTTGAATCTTTGTGAAAATAATAAAATTACCGCACTTAGAAATTAATTAGGAGTTTCAAGGCGCACAATCTCACAGAAAATCACGTACTTTAAAGCATCACGAAAGAGCTTGTAAAAATACTCAAAATTTTAACAGTGACAAGCCAGCAAAAGACTCAAAACATTGGTCCAAAACTTACACGAAAAACAATTATGTAATTATTTGCATCGATAAATTGCAACATTCACAAAATTTATGCCAGTATTCTGCTCTTCGCTAACTTATTCAAAGCACAGTACAGCAGTGAAATAGAACTACTTTTCAGATGAAAAAGTACATTTTAAGTTACTATTGATTCTAAACAACGTTTAAACTTTTGAGTGAAAATCATAGCTTTGCATTTTCCAGATATTGCGCATCAAACCAGAAATAATTGGCTCAAGTAAGTGCCATCAAGAGTGGATTTGAAACAAGATATTCACAAACAACGTTAATATTTTTACCAAGCTCAATAATGTGATTTAGTGCTTAATGTGATGCATATACTGCTAACTCTCTGATGTTAAATCACGCCGTATGAGCAAACTTAACTGGAAAATGCCCAGATGGAATTGGCATAGGACCACCAGCACTGACGGTATGATGTAAAACTTGATCACAAACATGCACATACTTTGGGTTATAGTTTTCGATACGGCCACGCAAAATACTTGGTCCGAGAAATTTGCCGAGCTGAATTAGACAATCTTCACCCGCTGCGATAGTCAATTGTACATCACAAGCAATTGCTTCAAAAATTGAATCAATAAAAGTTTCCAAGTTCATCTTAAAACTTCTTTTACCAATCCTAGTCGCTATTTTCGGAAGCTGTTTACACACGGTCTCTAAAAATATCAAGTGCTGGGGGTAATGTTTGTATGAAAGAGCTGTAATTACGTTTGGAAACAACTGTGCGACTTCTTGTGGATGGTGCTGGGATAGCTCCGATATCAAATATATCGAGCCATCAGACCTTTCCCAGGGTTCTGAAGGTCGCTTAAATTTGGCATCACTACATCCACCGCCTCCACGACCCATCTTCGGAGCAAGGGATCCACAGGAATACATTTGCTGATCAGTGTGTCGCTTGTCATCATTTTCGTGAATATTCTTGGCTACACCAAACTGCACAGGTCGTTTATCAAGGCCAATATACTTATCTGCATTCTCGGGTTGTTTTTTCACTTCTAATAACCCATCTTTTATCTCTTCCAAAACACAAGGCAAAACTTCATTTCCGAATGCTTTTACATATTTTGCAAGGGCAACACCAGCTCCCTCTCGAACAGATGGAATCGGATCTTTTAAATTTCCCAAAAACAAACGGTACAGCAATGTTTGCTGATTTCGAGTTTTCTCAGCAAAACTTAATATGAAATTACCGCAGGCTACGCAAGCTGCGTCACGCACAGGCCAACTGTCGTCCTGGAAGCACTCAAGGAGAGCATCAAGCAAAGCAGGAACATAGTTACCAACAGTATCTTGATCCACTTTTAAAGCTAGCTCAGAAATACAAGCACAAGCTGCTTCTCGAACCGCATGATTGTCTGCTTTTGTAGCTTCAGTGTAGTATGCAACGACATCAGAAATGTATTTTTCCACCAATTCCTTGCCTTGATCTTTTGAAACCAGTCGCCAGGTTTCCTGCGAGTAAATCCGCACACCTTCGGCAATATAATATCGGTTCAAACACAATCTTGGAAGTAAATCAGAATAATATTTCTCACATTCAGTGGCATCGGAAAATGATAAGAGAAAGCTACGAGTAGCAATCGAAGATGCCAGACGCACCTGAGACCAATTGTCAGCTAGGCCCTTAGCAAAATGCTTCGCGAATTCATGCCCATGTTTTGCAACCGAATTACTAACATTAGCATCGTTGCTACTTCCACAAGCAACGATTGCCGAACAAACGTTAAATCCTGTCTCACGAACAAAACGATTAGTGTGAGTAAGGGATGAAAACAGAAGATCCAACAACTCTTCATTGATAAACGAGTTAAAACTCTTGCCACATCCTTCAATCATGCAGCGTAAGCATTTCATTGTCGTTTCCAAAAATCTCCAGCCCGCGCTCTCATGAAATATCTTTGATTTACCAGACAAATCATTTGCTTCGTTAGATGACTGCACTTTTTTTGCATCCTCATTATTATCACTTTCAATATGACGTTCTAAATCACTTTTAAGGAGCTTCAATACTTCGTTTTGGCATTGCTGGTAAACTTGATTTCCATAAATCTTACACAAAACTCCCAGAAGTTCTCCTGCTTCTGTGCGAACTCTCACTTCCTCATGCTGCAACGAACGCAGTGAAAAACTTTGAAAAAAAGTAATCAACGGTTGCAAAGTTACTTCTTCCAAATTGACAAAAGCCTCAAAAATACATTTTGAACCAAGCAAACAACCATGTACTACTTCCCACTTTGTAGCAGCACTGGAAGTCGTAAGATCTTGTTGAAAATCATTCAACAGTCTCTCAACATCAGAAGTATTGTCGGAATTGGATAAAAATAGTTTCAATTGGGCAACACCTCTATCTCTGTCAAGTCGAAGATGACTCTGCAGTAAACTTCGTATTTCAGCAACCGAACTCATAATAAGGTAAAGTTAATTCCTAAATCTATTCAACGAGTAAAAAATTGATTTAAAAAAAGTTACCAATAGCAACGGTTTGCAGTAACTACAGTCGCGCTCAAAAGTTTAAGACCACATACCTAAAAGTTGATTTTTGTTGGAAGACGATAAAACTCAGATTAATGTTATGTTGTATCGCATTAGCCTTTTATGTTCCATGAGCATTAAATGATGCTTGTGACACCTAAGTGATAAGATTTATTGCGCATTTCTGGTTTTGAAGCAAAAAATATTCGGTTTTACTTAAATTTTAGTGCTGGAAATATTGGCAAAAAGAGGGAATTATCAGTAGTAGCAAGGGCAAAGATTGTTATTTTAAATGAAAAGGGGGTACCGGTACTTAAGAGGACAAGTTTTAAAAAAACTAAAACTTAGCAAAGCAGAGATCCATCCAACATCTGTAAAATTTCCGAAATTTTGCGAGTTTTCAGGACTTGCCCAGGTCTGGAAGTCCAAGGTTACCTCCCAAAAGGATGATCATCTGATAAAATGGACGATAGTGCGTTCACTAATCAGTTTAAGCAAGAAAATTGGGTCGGCCTTGTTGCTCAAAGGTACAGTAGTTACAAGGCCGACCCAATTTTCTAGCTGGAACTGATTAGTGAACGCATTACCATCCATTTTATCAGGTGACCATCCCTTTGAGAGGTAACCCGGGGTTGTGCTAGTCCTGAAAACTTGCAAAATTTCGAAATTTTACAGATGTTTGACGGATCATTATTTTGCTAAGTGTTAAGTTTTTTTTGAAATTTGTCTTCCTAAGTACCCTTTTTCATATAAAATAACAATTTTTGCCCTTTCTGCAGCTGATAATCCCCTCTTTTTGCCAAAAGTTTCAGCACTAAAATTTAGGCAAAACCAAATATTTTTTGATCCAAAACCAGAAATGCGCAAAAAATCTTATCATTTATGCTTCACAAGTATCACTTTAAGCTCACGGAACATAAAAGGCTAATGCGACACAACATTAACCTGAGTTTTATCATCTTCCAACGAAAATCAACTCTTAGCTATGTGGTCTTAAACTTTTGAACATGACTGTGGAATAACTGATGAGGATACTTTTAACTTATTGAGTGACGACACTGTTCTCTCTAAATTTTCAGCAAGTGGACATTTGCCCAACTGTACATTTTAATAAAACATTGGCAATGTCCATTTTGCCATTCATGGCTAGATCCTAATTGGCTTGTGTCTATATGCACGATTGTGGCTAGATCCTGATTGGTTTGCGTCTATACACATGTTTGGTTTTGTCAATCAGGATCTACTGCCAGCAAAAAAATAACTACAAAATATATACTTCCTAAAATGTTTTCAAAAAAAATATATATATACTTCCTAAAATATTTGCCCAAAAAGTCAGGGGATTCAAAAAAGAGTTTGATCCAATTTTGGCCTGAAAATTGAGTTTCCAGAGTATGAGACTTTTGTTTTGCTCCAGAATATTGAACAGTTTGATTCAAATTCGGCCGAAAAAAAAAAGGAAAATTTTGGCAGAAATTTCTCATTTTTTTGAGATTTTGCACCTTAATGGGAACAGTGCTGACAGCAACACAATTTTCTTGCCACACCTTCAAGCATCCAGACAAAGATTCTATCAATACTAAATCACATCTTTTCACAGCTATTTAAAGCACTTCATAATTATCAAATTGATCATACAGGTAAGAATGAAATATAGTGCAAAAATTCACCAATTTGTATCAATATCAACAACAATCTTTGAGTAAACGTGATCTCACGACTTCCAGAACGAAATTGCAAAACTAAAATTCAACTACATTTACGATGAATAGCCTATCTGGTGTCCCAAGGAATAAGAAATAAATTTTAAGGAATAAGATAACAATGCTGTTTCACGACTTTATAAAAAGCATTTACGAAAATTAAATTGCCAGATATATCAACCCTGCATGACAAAAAAATTACAACTTGTGAACAGAATTTTAAATTAGTCTACCATATTTTCTTGAATAGAAACAGCTGCTACTATTTTTTATTTTTAAACATTTTGAGCAATTTCCATTCTAGGGCAGCTTCAATTTTTTATGTATACAAAACGTCTTCATCTTCAAATTGCTGTCCAGAAAGCATTCAAGTTAATTTACCATGTGTGAAAGGAAAACAAAAACACTAAGTCAGAAGCAATTCTATTGTCTCTTTTAAGAAACAGGTCATCACATGCTCCTCTACTGTTAGTCTAACAGCTGCTTATCCTATCAGTCCATGTAAAGGACTCAACAAAACTTAACGATGGAAATGTTACTGGTAATTAGGTAGTTAGCAACACTGAACAAAAATACTACCGGTAGCATTTAGACTAGTCCACTGGTTTACTTGAATGATATTAGTATTACAGTATTATTGATAAATGATAATGATGAAAATGACTACTAACAGTTGAAATAAAACATACAATGTTTGAGTTGTTTTTGTTGCAGGTTACTAAATTTGTCTGCTTTGTTTCTTGTATCAGTAAAGATATGGTTTTGTCTGTTGTGGCTTCTATTTAAGAAAATATGGTACGCCAATGTTAATGTGTAACCACAAGTCCACCATTTACCGGCAATTTTACATCCATGCCAATTTTACTTTTCTTTGTAATTATTTACACTGTCTGACAGTGCAGTAACTTTAGGGCTTTGGCTCGACCTGGGAAATTTTGGGGCTTTTGATTTCGAAGTGACTTGGCGAATGTGCAGGTTTTTTTCCCTCGCGAATGATTCATGCAGATTCATGCATACAGCAGCCTATTTGCTTATGCCACCACCACACTATCACCATGCCGCCACCAGCCAAACTTTACATTCCCATTCTCCACTGTTAGTTATTCCTATTCTGTTTCAGAATGTCTGAACCGAATCCACCGAAGCGAAACAAAGCCGAGACGAGAAACGAACCCAAAACTAGTGCAGCGCTTCTTAGTCAGTTAGTAGGAGCTGCGCTCTACAATACCGCACCACAGAAAAGTCATTGCGATGTGGCAAACAATGGTGCTTATAAACCCACGCTTGGTCCATTCGCATTCGCGAGGAAAAAAAATACCGCGAATGTTCCATTCACCAAGTTTCTTTGTTTTAATTTTGCCTGATCAGTTGATTTGATATTTGAGTCTATACCGGTAGCCTAGTTCAGACATAATTAGATGTACCAGTACCTCAACGTAGCACACAATGGCACACACTCTTACACAGCACCTTCTTTCTACTGTATAATAGACCACCACAATGCTGTGACTGGCAGGCACATATTAAAAACGATATCGGTATTGCGAAAACCTGCAGGAGCACAAGGATTGCCTTTGCAAGTGAGTTACGAGCATTAGGACTGCTAGACTAGTGAGTTATTACTAAGGATTAGGGTTCGGTAAGGGTTAGGGCCCTTAGTAATACATACCGGTAACTCACTAGCACCTTTAACGAGCCTTGTGCTCCTAACTCACTTGCAAAGGAGGTTTTTGTGCTCCTGCAGGTTTTAGCAGGATCCTATTAAAAATACATCAGTGCTAGTAAAGTACCAGACAGTTCTTAGACAAATCTTTCTTTGATGCACAATGCGTGTTGAATTTTTTGCACGAATAGAGTACTCTAGTTTACTCAGCTCCAGGACCAGTTGTCTAAGTCCACAACCTTTACTGGTAGGCCTATCGTTTTTTTAACACTTGCTATTTCACCCTGCTCACGCAATTACAACCGGAATATGTTTTGTCCTGCATAGCCTACCCTACACCAACACCAGCATGACAACAGTCTACATCCAGGACATGCCTTTACACGGTAGGCGCTACTATAGACGAAGTTTTCTGAATTTCTGGTCAGCAGGGATAAGATTTGTCACGTGACTTGCCAATGTTTTTCGGAAATTCAATCAATATGGGTGTAAATCCAGGGGGAATGGGGAATGTATCCTCCCCAATAATCTGGCAGCATCCCCCTCAATATATTTTATAAAAGTGAAAAATTTCCCATACAAGCCAATATCATCCCCCCAATATATCGAAACATCATCAATTTTGCTGAATCATCCCCCCAATATCTAAAAATGGTCTAAATCATCCTTCCAAAGCTCAACATGGATTTGCACCTCTGTCGATCAAGCGTGATTTTGGTTACTTTTTTTCAAATCCTATTCTGAGATGGCCTAGGCCGCTAAGTTCTGTCTTATGTTTTTAACTCGGCCGCTAACAACCCTCTACCAATTTTTTAAAATCTCTGTCAATTTTCATTGTTCCTTTAAAAGTGATTGAAGATTGATAAAAGAATGGGCTTTGGGCGGGCCGGGCTTTATTTTTGGGATGAGCAGCCGTGGTTACCGCTTCTAGGCAAGAGGTTTTGGGCCGTGGGCGGTCCGAGTTGCAAAAAAGCCAGCCCATGCCATCTCTAGTTTGTCAGTCAGTTAACAAATTGTAATTTTGCTCCATTCGGATCTAAGCTTTTCCGAGAGAACTACTCGGAGGCCCACAGGAAAACTGTGAAAAAATCAATTATAAGAGTAAAAACTTCAGGAGTGTATTTTTTACAAAATATTATATCAATGTGAAATTAGTGTTTCCATTCGTTTAATATTCTTTAAATTGGTGACCTCGCTTGAAATTATTTATCCAGAGTGTGTATTTTTTTCATTTAATAATAAAGTATGTCAAATTGCGTTGATATAGCTATACCCCCCAAAAAATTGGTAGGTATAATATTGCTTCACAACAGTAGCCTATTAGAAATTTTGTCCAAGCTCTTTAATTTCAATTGTCATGTAACCTCGCATGGGACTGTTGCCCACCTTTTCCTTTTCATCCAGTGTTTTTTCTGTCACACCTTCAACGCATTGCATTTATTCAAAGATTATCACCACTTTCAACGGCATTGGCCTGCATGGCTTTTATCTCGACCCAGAAAAAATTTCAAGCAGCGCGGCGCAGTGATTTGGAGCGTCGTTTTTACGACGATCATAATTGCAAGGTTAATGATTCAACTCCCAATCTAGTCTCGTTGTTGCGTTCTTGGATAAGATGCTTCACGATGATTATCTCTGCTTGGTGGAATCTGGCTAGCAGCAAACTAAAGAAGTCAATAAAAAAAATTCAACCGGAAAAACTTGGAAACAAAGGCAACTCCTAAGCGATTCGAATTTCGTCCTACGCATAGCGCCTCCGTCGCTTTCTCGTGATAGGATAAAGATGAAGGAATCAATCAATCAATAAAAAGATTTCATGGGAAACAAATCATAGTTCACTGCTGGCAAAAGTTTACTGCGAGTTTTCGCATTAGGTTATAAGTTATAACCAGGGGTAAGGGATGCATCCCTCCCACCAGCCATTTTCAACTTTACTATTGATGAGTGCAATTTTTTCGTAATTTTAAACCTCTTTGATAACAATGATCCTTACGTCTTAAGCATGCATATTGCATAATAATCGAAAATATGCGAACAAAATGTATCATAGCCTGTTTGAAAGACTCATGAGTTGGGGGCAAAAAAATTAAAATTTGCCTTAAAAATTGTTCAAAATGCGTTAAAATGGCCATTAGGGCATCTAAACTTCCAAAAAATTTCCGGGGGAGCATGCCCCCGAAACCTCCCCAAAGCCATATTTTTGTTCCCCAATTTTGCCTTAAATTAACTCTGCCGGAAAACTATGCTTAAAAAAGTTAAAATTTGATGCTCCTTCCCCGTAAACAAATTCTGAGTATGCCTCTGACATGAAACATTTTCAAAGGGCTTATTTACGCCCTTTCCCCAGGTCTAAACGTCTAACGTCTTTGTACCTAGGTAGCATACAACCAATGGCGGGATTCAGCCGGTTCTATAGAACCGTCTCACGAAATTTTATTTGATCAACGAACTGGCCAGCATTGCCGCTTAAATTTGTGCCATTAGTTGAAACGGAACCGGGTGAACAAAAAAAAATTGCTTTTGCGACAGAACCTGCTTATAAAAAATTTGAATCTCACCACTGCATACAACCTAATTCAAAACTGCATCTACCCACCAAATTTTACTGGATCCGCACCTGCTTATAACTAAGAGTTCAGTGCGTGCCTGCGTGAAACTTGTTGGGTTCGATACTTCCAACAAGTATAAGAACCACTGCATGAAACCTTTTTTCTAACTAGCTCATAAAAAAATTCTAAAGCTTCGAACAAAATGTCTGGACAAACATGAGAAGAGTAAGCCGTGAAGCTTCATAATTACGTAATTTATTGATCGACAAAAAGAACCAACCTAAATAAAACAAGTTATGAATAAAAATAACTACCGGCATGCTAAAACAAAAACATTCGTAAAACGAAAAATGATAGCGCTGCATTACTTTATGAGAGCAGCAAACAATACCCCGGGCGACTCTACACTACCAAAAACACCAAATATTACATTGCGGATTGAAATTAACCCTATATATTTTACTATCCGTAAGCTTCTTGGAAAGAGCTTTATGAAGATTTGGGCAAGTTTTATAAGTCAATATTCTTCAAAACTATACAACTGCTCCTTTCCGTTGAACATAACTTAAGAATGCATTCAGCATGCCAGTCTATTTGAGAATTCTTAAAACCGTAAAATACCAGTATCGGCAACTTATCGATAATATTCTAACCTAAAAGTCAAATAGCAGCTTGATATACATTTTGGGAAACTATTTTCGATCTAACACCATAGATAGAAAAACGAATAAAGTTGTAACAATGAACTTGAAGCAAGGGGTGCAGACCACAGAGCGACAAAAACAGTAGGTAGTTGACAAGTGAAAACAGCGCAACCAAATCCAAATGACAAATATAAACGTAACTACATTGCAAATCCATCATATAAATCTACTTGAAAGTGAGGAGTTGAAGGCAACAACAGAAAAAATTCCAGGGCAAGCATGAATTATGAACCGAAGGAGGTATAATAGCAAAAAGCCCAATATGGCCAAGCAAAATTTCGGGGCCCTCCTTTGCGTAGGCACAGGTTAAGCATTAAACAAAGTAATAAAAAGCAATGAAACAAAATTTTATTGTAAAATTAAGTGCAGAACAAGGAGTTATTTAAAACAATTTGTGAACAGGAATCATAATCCAAAACGATTTTGTTGAATGCTTTTAATTTTTTCACAGCATTTGAATGTAGCTTACTTTTTGTTAGTCGATAAGTCACCTGCAATATAACACAGCATTAGGCAACCTAATGTTAATAAATCAGAGTATTCAAGATAGTAAAGCAGTCCCGTTATATTTGAAAAATCGCTCAACTCTTGCAATAACCGGTTAAGCATATTTCCGTGAACTACACGAAAATTTTAGTGGTGGGACGAAAATTTGTTCTTGAATTAAAATTTTTATCGGTTGCACTCGGAAATCCAGGAAACAAGCACAAGACTTTTGAAAACATATTCCAAGACTCAAGACTTCCAGGAAAATTCGTCAGCGACTTGGCCCAGCGGTACCGCGCGGTTATAGTTTCGTGACAGGTACGATTCGCGACTGGAGCCGATCATTTTTGACGTAACGGGTGACAGCTGACTCGAAGAGCGCAAGCTTTTCGATTTTCTGTTCGCAGTCTCCCTAAATTACTGTTGAATTTTTTGTTCAATTTAAAAAACAAACAATCCGCAATCTCCTAGAAACATCAACCCAAGTCCCTAGCCCTGCTTTAGACAACGGAATAAAACACTTATCCTGTCTACATGTCCAATTTATGTGGGCTTTAAGCCCTCATTGATGTGGACATGTTGCTGTGGGCTTGATGTCATAATCACTTTTTTAAATTATGACATCAAAAATTTAATTGTGATGCAGAAAGCTCACAGCAACAAGTCCACATCAATGTGGGCTTAAAGCCCACATAAATTGGACATGTGGGCACTGGGCAGGGTAACTGAGAACTAAGACCGTGGGGGGCTCGCTATCCACGAGGATTCCAGAAGAGAAAATTATTTATGCTCGACATTCAAGAAGTGTCTCGTTCAAATCAATAGTAACCACTGATGTGTATAAGAGGCTTCAGAATTTAATAACCAGGGCGGTCAAAGTGACCACGAAAACAGGTGGAAGAGATCAGGCTGAAGTTGGCTTAAAGGTGAAGGATGTCAACAGTTGAACGATATGGAGGGAAATGTCATAATTACGCCTGGCCATCGCTCTTAAACGAGGACAACACCGAACACCTAATTATCACCTTTACATAACTTATGCTACCTTGTTTAAAAATTTGTGTAAAAGATAATGAATCCAAAACACATTCGTTTTTGGTTTGTACAACGCCCAATCGTTATTAGTTTCTTTCTTCATTAATCGATAAATTTCAAATTGATAGTCGACCGAAGAATCACCAGTAAACAAATCAGCATCAGATGAAAGATCGTGGTAGAGACCAAGTCCTCCTGAAAAAACGAGCTGTAGTATTAGAGAATAGAGATTCATAAATTCTTATTTTGTTAAAATATTCATGGCAAAGTCTAATTTTCGTACTATTTTTTCAGCTTTACGTATAACTGCGGCCTAGGTTTTTATATCAGTGAAAAATATGCGTCAATGAAGATGACCTCGTTGAGCATCGATCCCGCGAAAACAGCTTCACAGCCAATGCGCCAACTACTCGGCCGATTCCATGCGCTAGTTTTGTGCTATGACGTTGCAAGGTGTCTCCATAAAATATGTCACGTTTGGTGGTAAAGAACTTGAAAATTGCATTAAGTAGAAAAATCGCTTCTCAAAGCTTAGAGAGATGAACCTTCTACTTCAAGCAAAATATCATGCATCGAATCCAGTGAAGCCAATTTGGCGAGAAACAACTTCGGCACTGCACACTGGTTCTCCAGAGATGCTTTAAAGTAGGTATGCCGAATATGCTCGATCAGATATTTTAAGAAAATATATTTCAATGAACTTAGTGCAACCAATCTTTTGACACAACTTAAGCCTGGTCCACAATATGCTTATTGAGCGATTAAAACAGCAGTTCCGGAATTTTTTTTTCTCATGTTGGAGCATTGAAAGCTGCTAACTCGCTTACGACCAAAACGACAAAACGATGGAGCTGCTTCAGACGCTGCTCCTGGTGCATAGGTTAAGCAAAACAAGCCTCAACTTAGCCCTATCAGATTATGGTTACCTTGGGTCATTCTCGAGAATGTAAAATCAATTATTTTTGCGGTTACACCAACGCAATTAATTTCTTTAGTGACTCCAGCTAAATTAAAAGAAATGAATTTGACATCTGGAGTTGATTCAACGAGAATATTTCCCCAGTGGAGATCCCGGTGCTCGAACTGATAAACTTCTTCCGCCACAGCAAGACCGGCTATAACCTGCTGCAAGATAGACAACGCCTGAAAAATTAACATACATGAAATTAGGAATGATTGAACGCTGTTGGAAACACGATGCATAACACATAAGCCTTAAAATCTGAAGATGTGTACGTATTTACTTGGACCGAATTTGAATGGATTGAACAACGGATTTGAATGAGGATTTACTTGGACCGGAATTTCGGCGGTGCGGTGCAGTGGTTCGGAGGGTCGTTTTTAAGACGACCATGACCGCAAGGTTGATGGTTTAACACCCACCCAAACCTCGTTGTTGGGTCTTAGAATAAGATGCTTTACGATAATTATCTCAGTACGGTGGAATCTCACAAGCAGTAAAACTCGGAAACAAACGCAACTCTTTAGCCAGTATGGATTCATCCTACGCAGAGTACCTCCGTCGCTTTCTTGTGGCAGGAGGAAAAAATGAAGAACCAAACAAACAATTTGGTAATATCACCGAAATTAAACTATATCTAACAGGAATGTACAATAGTGCATAAAGCTACGCTATAGTATACACTATACAGCTTGACTTCAACACATATATTGTCATTGTTATTACATATAGGTGAAGGATTATTTCGGATTAAGTGCTAACAAAATCTAGGATTAGAATTTAACGATTGGCTTTAGGCCTTAAAACCTTAATAAATATAAATATCCATCAGATTTTAGCCGAATCAGACTTACCTGAGCAGCGTTTCGAAAATTATAATGTTCCATATCGATGCCACCGTCGGAAAATTCGAATACAATATAATGTTGAGAGATAGGAAAAAAGTCTGGACGATCGTTTTCTGTGCCTCGCTCATTGCGATAATCATCCCACGCGTTCAAAAAATATGAGGGATATTCGCCAGTAACACAGTGCACTCTAAATGAAAAAGGTTAATAAAAAGCAATCAGGCAGGGGCTTCGTTGCTTATATTTTTGGAGGACTTTTTCAAAGCAGAAAACTGAAATTGAAACTCGCTGGATTCGGTCTTTTTTTTGCCGAACTAAAACTTGAACTCGAAAAAAAAAAATCCCGAACTCGAGCTCAAAAACGATGATTGAACGTTAATCTTAAACCAAAACTTGACAAGAACTACTCGAACTTAGCATGATCTCGATAACACAGAGTACACTCAAATTCAAATTTGGACTTGCAGCAGTTTCGTGAACGTGGTTATACATGGTTTGAAATCGCCGCCAGGAAGAAAATCGACTAAAAATACAGCCATTTTCTTCAACAGTAGCCCTTAAATTCAAAACTATATAGCGGTATGATTACTGTAAACAGAAAAGCCTCATTTACAGCCAGTCTAAGCAGGCATAAGCTTACCCATATAAGTGAATAAACGCGTCTGTTTGGTTAGTAGTGCAATCCGACAAGCGAGACAATTCGGATGAATTTACAATTTCTGGAAGGATTTCTGAAAAGGTTTTCTGCTTTTCTTGATTAATAATATCCGCCCCGTTTACCGGAATTATCTGAAATACACATAAACTAGTGGGGTTGGTTGCACTTCCTTGCCCTTAAAACCGGGGACAAAGATTTGATTCTACCAGCGCCTAGCTTTAATGCTACCGGTAGCTTTGCCCACAGACACAGTAACAAAGCTGCGTTCTGTTGATATGTTCGCTCGACAACAAAGAAACAGATTCAAATTACTATAAGAGTACTTTTTGCAAATGAGAAAAAATTAAGCCAACAAAAACTGTGTCCTGAGAAAAACAAAGGTACAGTAATTCTGGGAACTGGACGTTTCAACAACATAGATTCAGCAGTCATCATCAGCAGTGTAATGCAAGTCGGTAAAAAAATGTATCAATAAATCTTCATTCAATTAAGTTACCTCTTTACTGCTATACACAACAATTATCTTACCTTGACAGCAACAGTAATCTGTGATGCATTAAGACATCGGAAAACTTCGCCGTAAACGCCTTCGCCCAACTTTTGGCAAGAATTTTTGTCGTAATTCAAACATTCAAACAATCGAGGGACCACTTGGCTGCATTCAGATAAGACCTTATTGACGCTAATTGATAAATCGTCCTGTCTTCTTTTCAGAGACTCATTCTAAACAGAAAAATCACCATCAGTGCGTCAGCCCCAAATCAAATGTTACTTCATCAAAAGAACAGTTGCTGTTTTTATACAGTAACTCGGGTTTTTATTACTGTAATAAGCATTTTCAAAGAAACTTTACTTCTGCAGCTCTTAGTACAGAAACCGTTTTTCCGGTAAAGTAACAACTCTCTCAATTTATTCTGGTTGTTAATGCTTCTCCACTGTTTAACTTGTTGCCAAATAAAGCAAAAAACTGACCAGATACTGCCGAGTACTTTTCCGCAATTTTTCCAGGTAATTGAGCCTCATGTTTACATCCATGTTTTTCACCAACCAAAACAATCCAAACATGCAGCCAATCAACAAACGATTAATAAAAACAATAACATTAGAACTATGACGTCAACAATACAAAATTGTCTTAATTTCAATCCCAAGCAAACCCTAGTAATTACCAGTAGGTAAAATACTGCTGTATACCCTTATGAAAAATTGGCCCCAGTTTTGCAAAAAAGTTTAGCTGTCGATATCAAAAAAAGCGGGTCGTCTTTAAACGTCGATCTCCAAAAAAAAAGTGTTTAACGAATGTGATATTATAATATTCGCTTCTCCAAGTTTGAAAAACGCAGGTCTAATTCAATTTTTTTGTTGACAATGGGTGAAATTTTTATTAGTTTGCGACAAATATTCTTAACATCAAAACTGTTCGCGTTTACGAGACAGTTCCGAATAAAATAGAGCGCAACTTAATCACTTTACGATGAATAACCTTTTATGAACACCGCTGATAATTAGATACAATGCGATTATCTACCAATCACCATATTATGCGATCAAGACGTCACTCGCAATTCTTAAGACATAACCCGCTATAACACAACAGATACCTCCGTATATTCATGTGGTTTTCTAATTTACAAATGTAACATTGCAATCAACTTACCTCAAACTTCTCCGCATTGTAACTTGCAGACAGATCAAGGTTAACTTGTTCCAAGTTGCTTACGCGGGAAGATACGTTATTTAGTGAAGGTGTGCTTGACAAAAAACTACCGAATCGGACGGAAGAGTTGTGGTGCTTTTGGAATGGTGTTATCGTTGAAGGAAAAATATTCTTGTGGTGTTTTATCAACGGTGTTGACTGGATAAGCGTCCTCTTTGGCTCAGATGCGTTACACTGGACATCAAAAGATTGTAAAAGTATGCTATGAAGATCGAAATTTGAATCATGGTGCCCCGTTATAACTGAATGCTGAAACATATTTATTGATTCTTGGGGTTCCTTAAATACATCGCTGAATGAAAGTGTTGATAGTCCATCAGTTATCTTGCAATCAAAGCGTCGACGACGTCTTTTACACGTAACACGTTTCTTTTTCGATGAATGCAAAGCTACGAATGAAGGCTGATAATTAGACTTGAGAAAACTGAAAGAGTTACTATTATCCTTCGGAATTTTATCTTCTTCATACCGCAGGTTCGGGCTGCTGAACAAAAGGGATTTGCGAGGACAATTACTTTGTGGAGCAACAAATTTTCTTTTAGCAAAGCTTCCATCCAAGCCATCATGCATTTCAGTATTCTTTTTGTTATTTTGTTTCACATTTTTACTCAGCTTCGCTGATTCCTGTGACGATATTTCATACCGTTTCAGTTCAACAGAACAAGGTGTAATTATAGGCTCAAAACTTGAAGGGATGGAAGAATTAGATGTATTCCTAGAACAAAAATCACTTTTTTGTCTGCCAGCAGTTGTGTTTGAACTTGATAAATGGAGTTTAATTCGATTCAATGTAACACTGCAAGGCTTGATCAGGTCTTCATAGCTATTTTTACTTTCAGTCTTTCCTGGAAAAACCAGGTTATTTTCAAGTGAGGAAAAAGAGATTTTTGAATTGGAAATAACTATTTTCTTCTCAACTTTTTTAACAGGCAATTCAAAAGATTCATTTTTAAGATTATTTTGGGAAACATTGCACTTATTGGTTGAGTTTATACCATCTCCGGCAGCGCTAACTTGGCTAGAAACGTTTTCCTTTTCATCAAGACATTTATGAGCAGCTTTTCTTTTCTTGGAAGTTCGCTTAGCTCCCGGTCTAAAACGAAAAATAATATTCGGCCATGTGACAAAGTTAATCACAAATTTTGCAAGGCAAGCATGCAAAACTTAATATAAATCTATCATTTTTAAGAATAATGACAGGTATCTTCAACAAACCTCAGGCACCCAAAAATGTCACTAAAAATCTAAAAAAAAGCTATTGTTTTCTCGATTTTTCCTGATTTTAGAAAAATCAGGTCCCGAAAACACCTTAAAAATGATTTGAGTAAATAGCGCTGCAGAATCACCTTTGCTTGCTTATTTTTTTGTGGCTGGCATCACTTTTTTTGGAAATGTAGTTTTGATCTTGTTTGAAGTCATCGTCATCTGAGTCATCAGAAAAAAGTCCTTTTTTCTTGTTGTGATGTACAATGCTAAACCATCTCAGGTCATCCTAAAATAATAAGATGAACTAGCAACAAAAAGAAATCTCAAATAAAAGAAACAAAGACCACGACCACAAAACTTTCTAATTAAATTTTTAACAAACAGGTATATTGATCCTCTCAGTACGATAAAGCAACAAAAGCACTATCATGACATCGCTTAGCAATTGCTCACTACTTGCCTTCCAACCTAAGATGGGAGAGTCTCGTTACACATCTTTCTCTAAGGCACAAGAAGTGAAGTAGCAACTGGTCCTCCACACTGTCCCATTAATGCTGAATATTTAAGCTGGATATCTAATGCTGAATATTTCAGCAGGAAAGTTGTGGATACCAATTTTCAAGTCTCGTTGGTTTAACTCATCCAGGAATCAAAGATATCCAGGAATCAAAAATCAAACCAGAGTCTGCTCTTTCAGAAACAGACATTCTGTTACCTTAGTTATTAATCGCTGCTGAAATAACGTAACATTACTATGAACAGAAATTATATTGAACAGAAAAGGAAATATCTTAATGCAGAAATTCATGGCTAAGCTTAACAGCCACTAATGCTTCTTTAAGTCTACAGAAGAAAAGTAATTCATTTGAGTATTAACACTGCAACAACATACGTTGTGTTAAATGAGTAATTTTGGCAAAAATAGTTCAATATTATGATCGCAGATCACTTACTTCAATGTTTCTAATTTTTGTTCGTCCATATGTTGATACGCTAGTATTTAATGCTTTAGATTTCTTCGGTTTATGTTTCTTCATCACTACACAAACTTCTGATATACCAGTACACTGCTGTATATGCCAAGAGCAATTGAACAATTCTTATTGTATACTGGTACCGGTAGCTTTAAAACTAACATCACCCAGTGCAAGAGTAACACAAAGTCTGATAGTCACTTTATCTGAATAACTACCGTCTATGACAGTAGCAGTCCTGCAAATTCAAACATCATTATTTTATTCTCGACTATTAATGCTGCATTTTCGAACAGTTCAGTCCACGTCATGGTTATCCAAACTTGGATGAGCCTCAGGCCTACATTGACAAAACCCGGGGTTCCACCAGCTAGACGATAGCCTACTACTCTACTTAACACTTGGGTATTCTTATTGGCAGTGGCTATTTGTATGGGGAATAAGCGCTTGGTTTCTTTTATCATCCCTTCGCGCTCTCCTGATTTTACGAGAGCATGACGAAGTAATAAAATAAACCAAAAAGACAAATGTTACGGGCCCGTAAAAATAGCCACTTCCATTCCTATTTTGTGGGTTTGGTAATTTGCATGATTAAAAATGCTATCCTATCATTTTTTAGCGATCACTGCTCTACATCTAAAGCTAGGTTTCAGGTTTTGAAGCAGATAATGTCTATTTTGCCATTATTATTTTGCCAGCACAGAACAGTAGATCCTGACTGGCTAATTTACTTAGTCAAAACCAGTCATGCGTATACATGCAAGCCAATCAACAGCCATGCATATAAACGCAAGCAAATCAGGATTCTAGTCATTAACTGGTAAACGGCAAAATAGACACTGCTAAACTTCACTCGGCAATTTTTTTAACAAGGCTTACAGCTGACCTTACTCACTTCTGAGATAAGCGTCAACCTTAACCCTTAGTCACCAGATGTCAAGCAGCAAGAATATGGTGAAACAAGAAAGCCTGTGTCTAGAATCGAGACACTTGCTACTTTACTTCTTTTTTCTGTCAGACTAAATATTTGCTGCTTTATTTCGTTTCTTCCTCACATGTCAGTCTGTCAGTGTGCCTGGGTGTTAACCTAACACCAACACACCAATGTGTTGCATTTCAATCAATAAATAAATAATATAGAGCACCGGCCCAGTCAACAAATAAATAAAAATGAATAAAATAGAGCACTGGCCCAGTTTCCATAATCAAAACGATGCTGCACTGGGACGGCTTATTTGTTTCTACATATGACGTCGCTGCCACTGGGTCCTGCTAAAACCTGCAGGAGCACAAGGACCGCCTTTGCAAGTGAGTTAGGAGCACAAGAACCGCTAGGGGCGCTAGTGAGTTTTTACTAAGGGCCCTAACCCTAATCGAACCCTGCTCCTTAGTAATAACTCACTAGCGCCACTAGTAGTCCTTGTGCTCCTCAATCACTTGCAAAGGCGGTCCTTGTGCTCCTGCAGGTTTTAGCAATACCGCTGCCACGTGGGGCCAGTTTTCATCATCAAAATGCTGCTGCACCAAACTGCTTGTTTGTTTCTATAAAAGGTTTGCCGGTGCTCTACTACACACTTCCAACGAGAAAAGTTGCACACGGTCGATTGTTCACCACGCTGTCAGACTGTTCACCCATGTCATGACCGCTGGCACTGGCTACCGGTGAGTTTTCGTAATCAAGTCAAGTTTATTTTACCAGAGAGTTTACAAAAAACACACCAAAAGAAAACAGCGAAAGACCACAGGGTCATTAAGTCAGCCGCACCTTAATAGTTAGCAATTACTTAAGCAGTAATGGTAAAACACTTGGACTATAGTCAAACCCTATGTACAAAACAAAAAACGAAATAAAAGCAAAACATGTAGCATCAGTGGTAGAGTTATGGATTCACTTTTTATGCACCAGTAGACATTAGACCAAGTTAATTATGTGACAGTAACGATAGTTTCAAAGTGAATAATGAATATCAATCAACTGATAAGCTTTACACACAAAAAAAATTAATAAATAAATAATAAGACAGAAATAATTAGGCTGCATTAAATATTTGTTGAAAATAGCTTGAGGAGGAAAAAATAAAACCGCAGCTATCTGCAAAGACTTCCTAGATTATAAATTGCAATTTGACATTTAACACTTCAGCCAACAACAACAAAGAATGCACAATACAAGAGTTCAATTAATAGTTGATTAAAATATTGTTTTTGAAATACCAGTATCTTTAAAATATTTTCCAGGAGCAATGGTGATAATTTGGCGGAATATTTTTCCAAGAATTAAGCTAATATAATGAAGAGCTTTTCTCCTTCTGCCCTGCTACCGTGCCAATGAAGGGTTGAAAACATTCTTGACCATGTTTTTGTCTTGTGTAATACCTATGTACTGTTTCAAGTTTGGTAAAGTAATTACCGATATTAAACGAATTAAGTAGCATGTGGTTTTTGTATTTAAACATAAAATTTACGTATTTCATTGTAATCATGTCATCCAGCTTCAAGACTTTAAATCTAGAATGAAGTAAGTACGTTTTATGGTGTTGTGGACAAATGAGACATGCTCTGATGATTTTGTTTTGGAGAATTATAAGTTTGTGATATTGAGTTTTGGTTGCTCTTCCCCAATTAAGCAATGAATATTGAAGGAGTGAGTTATGAATATTAAATCTGAAATATTACATATGAACATTAATTACATACGGTACCTTGGTAAACTAAGTTGTCATCTAACTATACTACTATAGTATAGTCAAACCTACCGGTACCTATAGAGTATAGATACTGCCTTTTCGGTTCATCTGTCAACAAAAACTAGACTAGATTTATACTTAGCCCTCACCAGTGCAGCCAGACAGAAAAAAAGGGGGGAACAATTTTTTCCATTGAATTACTGGTTCTGAGGTTTCAGTCAGGCCCAGGCCTATCAGTTTATATTGAAGAATAAGCGATTTGATTCCATCGTTGCACTCTAAGCAATTCAAAAGTTTTATATGCCTTTACAAAAATAAAACTGTTACTGCTCAAGTGTTAATCAGTTAATTAAGGTATACTTTTTGTAATATGCTAAACAAAAAAAGAAAATTGCAATTTGCAACAGAACAGCGTATATCTTTTCATGCTTGGAATACTGTAACAATAACATGTTGTATTATGTTATTTCATCTAAACTGCTGTCGAGACTTGAAATTGTTCTAAATGACTATGTTTGCTTTATTTTTGGTGTGCATAGTAGATCTAGTTGGAAAGATGTATCTGTCACCTGTCTGGCCCAAGACCTGCATATCCTTACATCTTATGTAAAATTTCGCTTACTGTGTTCCAGTGTTTGCATGGCAATGCTCCTGATTACCTCAAAGAGCTTACCGGTGCTACTTTATCTAAACCTTCATGTAGTTTACGTACTGCCAATCATATCAATCAATTAGAACCACCAGCTGTAGATAAATACGCAAAACTGTCTCACACCTTGAAAGTTTAAACACTGTGCTGTTTCTGTTTGGAATGATCTACCACTTTCAATTTGCTCCATAACTTTTCTGCCTCAATTTAAGTCATCTTTAAAATCGCATTACTTTGATATTGCTTATAAACAAATAAACACACATGATCTTTGACTTTTTCGTTAAGTATTGCAGTATTTATTGTTGAGTGTAGGCTAATACTTTTCAATTTGCTTAGAGGTGTATGACCTCTTTCTTTTAAATTTTCCAGTATTCCTTGCAGTATTTTTACTTTTGCTTTTGACACCGTTTAGTCAACGCTCTACATGTTAGAGATGTTTAAGCAGCATTCACTATATAAATCTGTAGTTATTGTGGTAATAACTGCACTCTGATTTCTCTGGTAAGTGCTTTTTTTCTTTTTTTCCAAAAATCAACTGCTTTTTTTCTTGCCGCTTTTCTGCATGTGGGCAACACGCTGATACCATTGACTGCCCCATGCTGCGTTTATCACAGTTGCAGGTGTAATGTAAACATGGCTTTTATCGCTGACGTTAACATACTCGTGCAGTGCTCTCAGACTGCAGCTATCAATCGCACCCCAGGAAACGGGTTCTCGCTTACGACGCTTAGTTTTGAGTTAAGATCTAGACTGAATCAATTAGCGTAGCCGATGATCGCTTGCTTTATCTAGGCCTATGCATTAAACATTTTTTTTAGAGGCAAGCAATGACCTAGCTTTTAGCTTATGGACCTTTGAATATGGACCTGAAGACGAGGAGTAGGCGTAATTGAGCGTTGTTTCTCAAGTTACAAAAAATAATTCTTTCTTGAAAGTCTTTAGTCTATTGCGTACTGCTTTCTTTATCGGAAAAAAACTTTTCTTTTCGATCAATAAAAATTTTGTTGATTGCTGGCTGTTTATTACGGATTGATTGATTGATTGATTTCTTCATCTTTAAATTCACTCTCTCTCTATTACGGTACTCAGTACTGTACTGCACTAATCTGCTAATTCACATTTTAAGCGGAAAGATTGATCATTTCACTGTTTCAGCATTTGTTACATTTGGTAGTGTTAAGTATTGAGGGCAATCAGTTCAGGTCTCATTTAAAGTAGGCCATCCGCGTCTTTCATCACCTTACGCAGACAGGCTATTCTAGAAGCAGACGGCTTACTCTAGCAGTCTAGAGGAAACCCGTCAGTTCAATGCAATGGCAACACAATATGGCAGGTTGTTGACACAATGGCATTATTCTCATTACAACCCATGTGTATTTACGAAAATTTGATTCAACAATTCAACTGATCATTCAAAAAATTATTCCCTCTCCTCCCGCTTTTCTGGCGATTTAATCACAGATCAATGGTCATGCTCAAGCTAAATTCTGGTAGTATTTTAAACGAGGATTCCATTTTTAATAATTTTTTTAAGTCTGTACAATGAAAAGGGGGACTGGTCCCCCTAATCCCCTCCTTTGGCTTCGTGGTGCTAGCCTTACCTCATCTTTCCACAGTTTTACAGTATGGTCCACTCCAACCGTGGTCTACTTTCATCTATGCCTATGGCTCATACATCCATTTCCATCTATTTCTGGTTTTCCCGCGAGTTGTCGTCACGCTTGGTATCTTGGACTCTTGGACATGGTTCAATAAATTTAAGTGTAGCAAGGGACAATTTGATGCAGTGGTGACGAACTTATTTGCTATCGCGGCCACTTTGTCACTTACCAATGAGCAAGCGGGCCGCATAACTTTTTAGTTATAGGCCTATTATGGAACCTGCTAAAAACGAAAAAGTTGTTTATCAGCAGTAATGAACAACCGAATGTAATACCACAAAAATCCATTTACAAGCTTTTCTTTCTTTGTGAAGACATCGTAACAAATGGCTAATTAACTATTGATTGAAAAACTGAATGACAACTACAAGCTAACCAATTCATTTGTGCAAACTTACGTAAGATATTCCCTACTTCAATAAGGCAAGCTAATTAAGCTCTCACTCAAATGAAGCTGCGACAGACCACGAGTTGATTATTAATAATTATCATTACATAACATAACAATGGATCAACTGTTGAATCTTGAAACAGATGAAAGGCTGATACTGTAGTAGGCCCTACTGTAGGCTACGTTTGCATGACTCCCGTGGAGTGGTACGCGCGTGGTTCAATCGGGGGCAGTGGCTTAGCTACCCGGCCATTGGATCTTATGGATAAATCCAGGGGCTGCAAGTTGCTGGGGGCGGCAAATTGTGATAACGTTTTAAACGAACAAAGTCAGTAACAACAATAATTATTCTCAGGCTTAAACGAACTAAGCCAAAACTGATCTAAGTGAAGCCAAAAAATTGCACAATTGACTACGGTATTGACAAGCTAAGCCTCTATCTAATTAGTTAGCAACTTGTAGAACATGACTCGCTATGTGGTCTCTGTTACGGCATAATCGGTTAGTGCAATTCAGTGGTTTTACATTTAAAAATGACGCTACAGCGCTGGATGTGCTGCGGTGGCTAAGCAAAGATCATCACTTATGTAAAGCAACACCTTACTTATTTATGAGTCTTCTGTACAGGGGCGGATCCACGGGGGTGTGGGGGATGCATACCCCCCATGAGCCATTTTCAACAATGCTTTGGATAGATAAAGTTTTTCTATAATTTCGAATCTCTTCATAATCATGCGTGCAAATTTATGGAGGGGTGTATCCCCCCCCCAATAATCCGGCAGCATCCCCCCAATATTGTCATGTCCCAAAACTGGGCATCAGCGAACGTGATGATCTTTTTTTGGTCTTCACTTCATTTTGGGCAAAAAATTGGACATCTGCAGACGTGTCAATTTTGCTAAATCATCCCCCCCCCAATATCGAAAAGTGGTCGATTTTGCTAAATCATCTCCCCCAATGCTTAACATAGATTTGCACCCCTGTTCATAACAATAAACCTTAGTCGCCTTAAGCCCGCATAATCAAAATTGCGCGTACAAAATGCATCATATTTGATGAAGCACTCAAAGTTAGAGGCCAAGAATATAAACAAACCTTGCCTGAAAATTGTTCCAAAAGAGCTAAAATGACCATTACTGTATGCAAATTTTCAAAAAATTTTCGGGGGAGCGTGCCCCCCGACCCCCTTAGAGTCGTTTTTGTTACTTAAGTTGCTTAAAATTAACTCTGCCGGGAAAAAACTGCGCTTGAAAAAGTGACAAAATTTAGTGCCCTCTACCTGAAAAAAATTTTGAATACGCCCCTGTCATAAAACATTTTGAAAGCGCCCGTTTCCGGGTCTAAACGTTTTTGTATTTACAGGGTGACGCAAAAAAAACGTTTATCACTAAAAATCGATTAACTTCCAAAATTTTAGTCCAATTGACAAGAAATTTTGGTTAGGAGAGGTAAAGCCTGTGGTGCAAACATCTCCTAGGTTTCAAGTCTGTACCAGTTCAAAAAGTCTTTGTTTCACTTAGCTCAAAAACGTGCTTGAAATGAGCTCTCCGTCGCCGCAGGCACACTTGGATCTGACGAGCAAAGTTCTCAATGACCCTCCCGCATTCCTCTTTTGTGATCGCTCTTGTTCTTGCTTTGATTGCTGCCTACAGGTCAGGAATTGTCCGAGCGTTGTTGCCATACGCCTTGTCCTCGTAAGGTATCCCCACAGATAAAAATCTGGGGGATTCAAGTCTGGCGAATGCGGCGACCACTCTGGGTCACACCTGCAACTGATCAGTCGGTCAGGAAAGCCCTGCTGTAGCCATTCCAATGATTGAGATCTGCCATAAGAAGTCTACGCACAGTCTTCCGGTTGATTCCAAGCTCCTGACTTCGTGTAAGTGCAGGCTTGCTTGGGTTGCGGTCTGCGGAGAACAGTCTTTGGAAGCCTCAACTTTGTGTGGTGACCTGAACAATTTTGGTTGTCTAGAGTGTGATTATCTGTTAGTATTTTTACAATTGAGGTTTTACAGTTTAATGGGTTCTGAACTTGTTGACCCATTTTTAGATCGTTACGTGGACAAAAAATGCATGACTACCGAACCGTTATTTGAATTGCAATTGAGCTGCATGGATAGACTTATGGCGAAAGTATGCCTCAACTATAAATGCCTTTTTTCAGTAACCATGGCATCTCGAAGGACAAATTTGGTATAGCATATCTAAAAAATCAAAAAAATAGGTTTTTTATTTTTGGAATTATTCAAGCTTAGGTGATGAACGTTTTTTTGTGTCACCCTGTAGTTAACATTCAACCTAATTTAAAATCACATCCCCCCCATCAAACTTTCTGGACCCGCTACTGCTTGTGTAAGCTGCAATAGAAGTTTTTGAAAGCTTAAGTTAGGCTAATAAAATCTCACTTGAGATCGACGGTGGTAGAAAACAGGCTGTCTGCGCTAGCAATACTGTCCATTGAAAGTGATTTAGTCGAGTCATTATCTTTTGGCGATATAATTTCTGAGTTTGTTTCAATGAAAGCTAGACGTATGTAATTTTAAACTTTGATAAGCATTATTCGAGCAAAAATCCAAGAGCTGCATATTGCGTTGCTACGCCACTAATCGGGGGCTCAGCTTTTGATATCGCATCGCAAAGATTAGACGGGGAAAAGAAAGTTCAAGATTATTGGTCTCGCCAAAATGTTCGCGGGCCGCTAGAAATTCTTTCGCGGGCCGCATGTTCGTCACCTCTGACTTAGTGCAATGACAATAAACGACGCACACTTATGTACAGATGAATCGGATTCGAAAGGGCATTAAACCATATTTTAGTTTATTTTTTTGTGGATAGAATTTTGTGAAATTTCTTTTTCTTTTTAGTACGGTACTCGCTGCAAAAGCTCAAGCGTGTCAAAAGTTTGGAACCCATCCTGGTAACTTTGCAACCAAACAACAAACACAGCTAAAAATGCTAAATGGACCCGAACTAACTAACTAATGGTGTCTCGTGGCCTGGAGCATGGGCGGCGGAACCGGGGAGGGCGCGACCCCCCCTAGAAGACTTCTAGAGGGGGCAGGGGGACGCTTTTTAGGTGAAAAAACGTCTAGCTTTAATCAGTATCGTACAGCTGATCAAAAAATAACTCAGTCATCGAACAAATTTGTCTTGTAGATGGTTATTTTATAGAGAATAATGACGATTGCAGAATGTGCAAGATATGAAGAGTGACAAGATATAAAGAGACAGATGTACAAGACATGAAGATATGTACAAGATGTGAAGAGTGATGTGCAAGTAATAATGATGTACAAATTTTGTTTTTTCCCACTTGTTTGTTTCGTTTTATTTCCCATGGTGACATTTGATCGGAAGATTCTCCTAAAGTCTCTTGTCTCATAGACTAGAATCCAATTGTTCATCATTTATGATTTTGTTGATTAGTAGCCTGTAAAAGATCTCAGAAAAATTGAAGATCCCTTACTGATTCTTCATATTTATTCCTTCTGATAACTTGTTTATGATGATACAACCGTCCATTCCGCCGGTCTTCCTGTCCTTAAAAAATAGCCATGAGAAAGTAGATCAACTACTGCACAATGTGGCGACTAGTTTAAGTTTAAGCTAGAAATGAGCCAGGGCGGATCCAGGAGAGAAATGTAGGGTATGCATACCCCCACCATGCAGCCACTTTTCAACAGTGTTTTTGATAAATGCAATTTTTCCATAATTTTGAACCTCTTCGATAACAATAGGCCTAATCCTTACACCAAGGAAGCATAAATCGAAATGTGCGAACAAAATGCATTATATTTGTTAAAGGACTCAACATTAGGGGCAAAAAATTTAAACAAAATTTTTCTTAAAAATTGCACAGAAAGCACTAAAATGGCTATCACGCTGCAGGGGCGTATCCAGGAGGGGCCGCTGGGGTTGCGAGTCCCCCCCCTCACAGACAAATGCACAAAACTTTCGTGGTGTAAAAGTGATACGCATAGATGGGCAAGTTAATGCAAAACGTCAGCTTCGTTAACACAGTTATGTACCTCCCGTTAACGTTGATTCGTTAAATTCAGCTCCAATTTACGAAAGTTAATTAAATTCGTTAAATCGTTAATATTGGCTTAAAACGGCGTTTCTTTTAAAAAAAAGCTCAAAATTTTTAATATCAATGTTTGCGTAAGCATTTAAGCAATCTATAGGTGTTTACAAAAATTTAACGGAAGTTATCACGCATTAACCGAAGTTAATTTAGTCCGTTAATTTCAAAAAGAAATTTAACGAATTAACTATAGTTAATGAAAAAGTTAGCTTGGTTGTTAACGAATTAACGAAATTGTGCCCACCTTTGGATGTACGTATAAAGGACCATTTGAGGGCGTGGTGTCCTTTTTTTGCTCTTCACTTCACTTTGGGCGGAAAATTGGACATCTGCGGACGTGTTGACTTTTTTTTTTTGTTTTTCACTTGACTTTGAGCAGAAAACAGACGGCTTTAAATTGCGTCCTCCTCCCCCTTTAGAATTCCTGGGTACGCCCCTGCGCTGCCAAAATTTTTAAAAAATTTTCAGGGTGGCATTCCCCGAACCGCCTAGAGCTGTTTTTGTTCCTCGATTTGTCTCGAAGCAACTCTGCCGGAAAAATGTCAAAATGTGGTCCCCTTCCACCCTTTTGAAAAAATTCTGAATACGCCCCTTACACAAAACATTTTCAAAGAGCTTATGTACACCCTTTTCCGGGTCTAAACGTCTAACGTAGGTACGTCTTTGCATTTCGTTAACATTTAACCGAATTTAAAACCTCATACCGCACCAAAATTTTCTGGGTCTGCTCCTGGAATTGAGAAGTCAAAATTTTCGATAGTCAATAGCTCGTTTTGATAAAAAGCAATGTAAAACAATCGATAACGTTAGCATGCTGAGCTGGGCTAGCTATGGGATGCAGGCTACCGTATATCTATCGCTTCACCTCGTAACGTTGCAAGCATATCTTTCGTCGTTTGACAAATTTGTCAACTCCTTGTGAGATTGTATTAGACTATTGGTCAACTCTTTGTTTCAAGAACATAATGCAAATTTTTGATTAGATCTTGCTCTTATTTTTTTAATCAGTTTTATACCTTTAATGTCAGTAAATCTAGCACCTGATCATAGGCGCGGGAAGTAGGGTGCCAGGGGGGGCTCAAGCCCCCCCTGAACTTTTTTTAGCCCCCCCTGAACCA
This sequence comes from Trididemnum miniatum, assembly GCA_964006365.1. Lineage (NCBI taxonomy): Eukaryota > Metazoa > Chordata > Ascidiacea > Aplousobranchia > Didemnidae > Trididemnum > Trididemnum miniatum. The sequence continues at coordinate 19,094,109 of OZ023249.1, read as the reverse complement.
TTTGAGCCCCCCTGACAATTGAAAAAATTATGCACTGAGTGCGACGGTATTAATGCTCGCAACGTACATACGTAATGAAGCAAATATTTTTTAAAGTGCTTTTAACCAACGAAGAATCACTATTCTTTTAAAAATCAGTTAGTTATTATTCACTAGGTCAACGTAAAATTTGGTAAAATTTTCAATTTTTGAATTTTATTTTTAACCGTGTTTTATATCAGCGTTTGCAAACCTTTGCAGCAGTCATGGACGATGGACCAGTAAAAGTATAATGGCTGCCAATTCTTGTAGCTGCCAAACACTTTACGCCAAACTACTCTGAATGCTCGAATGAAAGTCGCTACTGATCATGGGAATTACGTAAATCGTAAACGAAAATACGGTGAAGTGCAAAAAAACGGTCTTCAATCCTTCAGATGTTCCGAATTCCACCAAAATTTTTGTGAAGAGCTAAAAAAAAGGTCTTCATGGCCCGGACGCGTTACATGAACTGGAAATGTTGGTGGCCAACCTGATTTGTGCACATGCCAAATTAACCCGGGATCGACAGCCAAGCATCCAAAGATCGACCGGTACATCGCGATCGACTGGTTGGGCACCCCTAATCAAGCTTATATGAGCTGGTGCAAGTTCTCTTCTGGTTGAGTTTTTTAATGGTTTTGAATTTTTTCTACCAACCCAATGAAGCGGCTAAATCACTACTAAACTGGCACCGATGATCAGTAGGCTACTCGATTTGAGGGGGATGCCATCCCCCCTGAAAACAACACCATCCCCCCATAAAACATTTTAGCGTAAACCAATTCTTACAACTATAATGACCATTTCTTTTTAGGTCTGCGTGAAAAGTTGTAGCCTACCACCCCCCATAAGTGTTTTCACAACTCGAGCACTGCCGATGATTGTTACTAAAATTGAGCTAGTACGCCTACCTAAATACCTATATCTACACATCTCATTATGTTAAAAAATGGTTCAGTGCTTTATTTTGATTGTGTGTTTTTTGTTATTTTTAAACCTCAATGGGGCATTGTTTGTTGCATGTAACTCTGATCAGCAAAGCAAAAGTTAGATCGGACAAATTTTGTTTGCCTACTTTTTGGTTTTGTGATTGAGGTATTTGCATTTTACAAATACATGAGTAGTGATTCGAGCATGGTTAGAAAAGCCTAATGGTAGTAAGCAATCTTGTTTTCCACGATAAAAAATTATCCTGAAAAAGTTCCGGTCACTTGAGCGGGCATGCAATTGATGTCTATCAAAATAGGTCTGCTGAGTGTCCTGCTCATAAAAACGTGCGTTCGAAAAAAGGGGGGTCTGGGGGGCTTCGCCCCCCAGACGTTGACACGATCTTACTATTTTGAGCCCCCCCTGTCCAAAAAACGTTCCCGCGCCACTGCACCTGATTCACTCTGCTGTTCAATTTTTTGTTTGGTAGAATCTCCACAGATCCTTCCACAAGGACTAAGTTCTTACCGTACTTCACTGCTGCAAAAAAACACAATATTTCAAAAAATTTTGGATGTGCCTTTGCTGCCGTTTACTCCGGTAACATTTCGTTTCGCCGCCCATGGCCTGGAATAACGTTATTAGTACTGCACTGAACTGCAGTAGCCACTACTAAGAAAAAATAGCCTGATGTATATTTGTTGCTTTTATAAAATCAACAAAAATTTCAGAAATTTCTCCTTTTAGCTAGTTTCGAGTCCACAACAAATAGGTGAGGAATTTGTTTGGGGCTACGCTCTTTCACCCTTACAGCCATTACCTCTATTATTTGCTGCGATTTAAAACCTAATAATTGACACTGCTCTAGTGTTCTTACCTTCGACGTTTCAGTAGTGCTTTCGGGTTTAATAGGCTAAACAACGAATACTCAGGAACAAAAACGATAGCAAATGATCTTGATAAATATATTGACGGAAAAAAATGTCAGTCAAGAAATCGTAACGAATTACGAATACGAGCATTGCAAGCATGTCACAAAGTAATTCGAAAGCTACCGGTACTTTTAAATCTTCATATCCTTATTCTCGTACCGCTAAAAATCCTTGATTGATGGAAGCGCTGCGAAAGAAATCGCTTACGTAAGAAATTAGCCCATTATTCCAAATTTTCAATTTCTTACTTTGATCTCCTTTTCGGTGAGGCACTCAATGGCGCTGAGAAAAGCGGCAAATGCCCCGGGGCTCACACGACTTTAGGAGCCCATGACGGGGGTGGGTGATCTTTTTTTATATGCCCCTGAACAAACTTCTTTCAGGGGCTCCAGAGCTTTTTTTGTCCCCGGACCGCAAAATCCTCTCAGCGGCCATGGCCGTAATTGTGGCCTACGGATTCTAAAAATGATCAGATCGGCAGACAAAGCTATAGTGAGTAGAATGTCTATTGTCTAGCCTATGTCAATTGGATACCAGTGAACATTAGGTACTGGCATAAGACTAAACTAGTAGGTAGCCTACACCGGTTTGCGATCAATATTATCCTTAAAACCTATACCTTCATTTTCATCTTACAGGCAGACAATCATTTTTCCCTTAGAAAAATAAAATCAGTTTGTAAACTCAATACGTCAGAAAAATCTGGCATTACCCATACAAAGACACAATAAAATCAATGCTGGAAACATAAAAAATGCAGAACTCGCAGTCGAAAACTGAAGAAATTAATCAAAACCAAAAGCATATTACGTCAAATAAAAATTGATGCATAAGCCAGCTCGCTTCAGTAAAACGGGTAAGCTTACAGACAAAAAATGCAGAATATGTTCAACAAACCATGTTCTTAATGCTAAATCACACATATATTTCGCACAGAATATCATCGCAGAACTGCAAACTTCAGAAGTTAAAATTTTTTGAAAAAACAACATAATTGAAGTGATATAGGCTAACTTTAATCACTGGAGTTCCGTAGCCAACGCAGACAAGTATCTTCGCCAGCACCAACTACGAGATTTTACGCACCAACGTACATTTGTGTGCTAAATGGGCTTACTTCAGGCCCCAGCAAAGTCAACCCTTAACTATAACACCTAAAATTTATCATAGCACAAGCAAAGTAAAGCAGCAACCTTCACAAAAAATTATCACTATACCGAGATATAAGCACCTTTCCAACGCTTTAAGCGTTTTTTCAAAAACTGGCAGAAAAATATTGGCCTGTTATTCAAATATCTAACACGTATAACCAGTGGTGGGATTCCGGCGGTTTGCACCGATTCTATAGAACCGTCGTACAAAACTGAATTAGATCAGCGAACCAGCCAGCATTGCAGCTGCTTATACTTAAGCCATTTGTTGAAACAGAACCGGCTGAAAAAATAAGTTTTGTAATAAAACCGGACGACAGAAAATTTGATTCCCACCACTGGGTATAGGGCAATAAGCTATTAACCAACAGGGAGATAGCAGGCTTTTCTACCAGCAAACGCGAAAGTTTCTTTTAAACTGGGCTTAGCCCGGCGAAGAGACAACTAACTGCATCACAAGATCAGTTAATTAAACCAACAACACTTTATAAGGTATAACAGCAATAAAAAATATTAAGCAACACAAAAAGTAGCATTCTAAACTTTTTTTTATTATGTCATCGAATAAGCCGTACTGGCGATGTTCAAAAAAATCACAAAACTTGTTTTCTGACCAAAAAAGACAATGAGCATAACCTACTGCATTTTTTAAACTCGCAACATACAGAGTCTACTTATTACTTGCAGCAATCTCTTTTCTCCACCTCCAGTCGTGCCCGTTCCCAAAAGGGCAACAAGGGTATTACTCATGAAAATATTTTCAGCCTAACGTATGGCCGTCCTTGTTTGAGGCAGTAGGAGATCACGCCAGTGGAATCGCATTTCCCCCACAAGTTGTCGCGAAAAACTTTTCCCTTTTCTTGAAACGCCTCTCATGCTTTCCCAGTTTAAGCGCTTTGAGGGCGTGCCTGCCCCCCTCCGTCCTACACCAGAAAACTGAAAACCACTGCCGGTGGTTTCAAACAAATGGCTGCAATAAGCTAAATTCTTGATACTTCTATGTTTATCATGCTACAATCAATTAAATTCAAGAAACAGCTCAGATGGCCGAGTGGTAAGAGCGTTCGCCAGTGGAGCTGTAGACTCGGGTTTGATTCTAGTCGGGTCAAATCAATGACTTTAAAATTGGTATTCACAGCTTCCCTGCTTGACGCTCAGAATTGAAGGGACAGTGTGGAGAATAAGCCAGTAAGTGTACTAATTGTTGTGCCGTTGGAAATGGCTCTTAAAGGGATTCTCCCATCTTGGTGTGGTAGACAGATGGCCGGCAACTCCTAAGCGAGCTCGTTATAGCACTTTGATCGCTTTCTCGTGGTAGTAAGATAAAACATACAACTAATTACTAAAATACTAAGTGAAGGTAAGATTTCAGCAACTCTACATACAGGAAATTAAAAATTCAGAACGTTTCGTCAGAAATAACGATATAAAAGGTAATTCAAAAAAAGCAAAAGTCGATGTTCAAAAGTCAATTATCAAAAAATCAAAAATTGACAATAAAAAAGGAGTCAAAAAGGGTTGTTAATCAGTGGTGGGATTCAAATTTTTTGTCAGCCGGTTCTATTACAAAACTAACATTTTCAGCCGCGGTTCTGTTACAATTAGTGTATGGGTACAAGTATAAACAGCAATATTTCAGTTCGCTGATCCAACGAAACTCCGTAAGACGGTGAAATAGGACCGGTGCGAACCGATTGAATCCCAGCACTGGTGTTAACCCCTTGTGACTTTTATGCTTGCACCAAAAATACAATGCTATTAACAAAAAAGATGCACTAGAAGTTTCAAAAGTCAGATGAAGTCACAAATGAAAACTCGACATAGGAAATCAACAGTTAGTCGTAAAGATGGTGAAGACAGTATTACGCGATACAATTGAAGAAAAGTAGTTTACCAGTTGAAAAGTTTTATAGGTTTTTGAAGCGATGACAGCTTTGAAGATAGTAAATACCGCACAGTGTCGACAAAAATCCAAATAAATATGCAGAGTTGACTTCTTTCGCATTCTTTTTTTGAGGTCACTGGAGTTCATAATTATGCAGCAAGCGCTCTGAAACTTTGAACTCACATGAGAACGCATGTTTTACTTTGTCCTTTACTTTTTTGTGGTTGTTGAGTGATTTCTTCATTCTCTCGATTCTTTTTTTTCTTTTTTGTTTTCACATCGTTTGTTTCGCAAATTGAATTTTCTCCTGCTTTTTTCTTCGGTGAAAATACAACTCGTTCGATGACAACCTGTAACATGCATTATCGTCATTATTCTCGCTCAAGAGCTGCAATTGAACCAGTGACGTACGCAGGAGGAACTCCAGTGCGCACATTTCTCCCTTTAGGCTTTTTCGATATAAGTTAAAAACCGTTACCGGTATCGCTAAAATTCTACAAAAATCATGTGTTTTTGTGATAAATTTTCATTAGGCCCTCTCCCCCTATTTTTGTGTATATGCCCCTAAAACGCCCCCCACTGATTAAGACCCGAACACAGCCTAAACCTGAGTTTAATTTGAAATAGGACCGAAAAGTTTAAAAGTTAACTCGTTCAAAGAAGCTAGCTACTAAAGCTCGATATACTGTAGGCCGGAAAATTCTCCAAGTCAAGGTGTGTTTACTGATGGGCGACACACGACAATATGATGACGCAAGTGAAAGCAGGATTTCGCGTGACGGCTAAGCAGCAAAACAAAACAAACAAGGTAATTGTCGCTTATTGGTAAACGCACCTTTAAGCTCAAATCCGGTCCGAACCGAAGTCAAAAATTCTAACTCGTAACACATCGGACTCATTGCATGCGTTCAAAAGCATTTTTCCAGCTGCGCTTGGCTGAATTGAAAGGAGTCACTCGTTCATAACTGTCAAGTAAGCCTAGTTTTTGATGCAAACTGCCACCAAAAAAGCGTCAAAATTTTTTTTTCAGACCATATTAATAAAAGCAAATTAACTTGATTTTTGAGAAAACTTTGCTATTTTCAAAATCATGTGACGTCAAAATGAATGCAAGAAGCTTTTCGAGTTCTTTGCATCATAATAAAGAGTATTGTTTATCACTGAAGCCCAGTATTGTTTATTTGTGCAGAGCTTCTTAGTATTAATATATCAAGCCCTAAAGGTTATTTGAATTCAATTTCAAAGTCATTTATAAAAAAATAATCCTTAAGGGAAATAAAGTTTATATGAAATCAAACTAGTCCAAATCAACAAATCAAAGAAAAATATAATCTACAAATATACGACAGGGAGAAATTTTCCTCGCCACGGCCTCGTGACTCGTCTGGTGAGCTCATTGAGCGAAACAGCTATCACGAGGAGAGATCTCGGTGAGAACTGCTTTGTTTGAATTTGAGGCTGTTTATTTTATGTTCCTGCGCTGAGCAAATATGCGCTTACTAATCAATTTTATTGTTTAATCTGGAATCTTTGTAAAAATATAATTACTAGACTTTCTACATTGAAATATAATCTGGGATTTCTTTTCTCATAAAATTTCCGTAGAGCGAAATACCGCAAAGACGGTATGCAAACGCGCAGCTAGCAGTCCTTTTTAGCAATAAATTATTAAAGCTCAAAGATTGAGTCTTGCAGTTGTTATCGATTTTTATAATGAAGACAACAAAAAATGGAACCGTAAAAAAAATCAGTCGGAAATTTCTGCTAGTTACGCTTAGCCGAAATAACAATAACAAAGATTACAATCGCAAAATCGTAAGCTAAAATGTAATCTTTGAAACAGACCTTACGCATGACCTTATGCGATGTGTTATTGGCTTTCATCAAAACAAACAACTGAGGTTATTTTCAAATTATATTAAACTGAAAATTCAACAGTAATTGAGGGAGACTGCGAAGTGAGCTTGCGCTCTTCGAGTCAGCAGCCACCCGTTATATATGTCAAATGCGATCGGCTCGAGCCGCAAATCGAACCCGTCACGTAGGATCTGTCACCTGCGCGCGGTACTGCTAGGCTATGTCGCTGACAAACCCGCGATATTACGCTGAACCGTGTAGCGAGGGGTCGAACCCATCTGCGCAGTTTAGCTCTTTGCAACACAGCTCAAAAAAAAACATCGCGGCGGAGGCGAGTCGTTGGCTACACAGTGTCCAATTTGACTGGCACCGGAATATAACCTTAGACCTTCCGCACCGATAGCGATGTTTCATTATGGCAACCGACCGGTTACAACTAAACTTTAATTAGAAATTGATAAAAAAAAAACAGAACAAAAGATTCTACACTGCTTTGGAAGACCGTGAGGTGAGCTTACGCCACTTGAATCAGTATGACCAGGAGCGGATCCAGAAAATTTTGGTGGGGGATGAAAATTTAAATTAAGTTGAATGTTAACTAAATACAAAGACATTAGAAGTTTAGACTCGGAAAAGGGCGTAAGTAAGCCCTTCAAAATGTTTCATGTCAGAAGCGTATTCGCAATTTTTTTCAGGGAGAGGGTACTAAACTTTGACATTTTTTCAAGCGTAGTTTTTTCGGCAGAATTAATTTGAAGCAAATTGAGGAAGAAGAAAAGCCTTAGGGGGGTGTAAGAGCATGCTCCCCCGGAAAGTTTTTGAGAATTTACATGCTATAATGGTCATTTTAGTGCTTTTTGACCAACTTTCAGGCAAATTTTGTTTAATTTTTTGCCCATAATTCTGAGTGCTTTACTAAATATTATGTAATTTGTTCGCACATTTTCGATTATGCGTGCTTTAAGGCGTAAAGCTTATTCTTATCGAAGAGGTTCGATTTTCGAAATTATGAAAAAATTGTATTTATCAAAAGCGCTTTTGAAAATGGCTGGTGGGGAAATGCATCCCCCACATCCCCCCTGGATCCGCCCTTAAGTATAAACCCAAAATGAGGGTAAATTGGGACAAGATCCGGCCGTGAATGGAACACATCACGACGTATCTGCTTCCAACGTGCAATGCCGCAACTATCGCAAATTTCAGCTGCGCCTAAATGACAAAAGTGCTGAAAGTAACAACCTGACTTTGCAAAAACAGGAAATTGGTTCTTTACTCTTTTGCACTCTTTTTTACGCAACTTCTGGTTCTTTACTCTTTTGCACTCTTTTTTACGCAACTTCATGCATTTATGCTTAACTTTGCGGTTTAATTACTCGTTTGTGCTTGTTTTACAGCTGTAGATTTCCGCTAGCGATTAGACATATTCACCTACTACCAAATTGCCACTGATTGTCAATTCTGTCCACTCGGGAGTTAGAAAATCCCGGTATTATGGTTTTCATTAGGTAAAGTTGTCGCCTACGCGTACAGTTTAAATGCACGGCCTCAAACACGAAAGATGTTAGGCCGGAAAAATCCCAACGGGTGCAAACACAAACATCGCTCTTATTTACCATTATTTTTTTTTTTTTTGTTGCATATTTATCCTCCTATCACCAGAAAGCGACCAATGTGCTATACGAGCTCGCTTAGGAGTTGCCGGCCATCTGTCTACCACACCAAGATGGGGGAATCCCGCTAAGTGCCTTTCCCAACGGCACAACAAGTAAACCTGCCGGCTTGTTCTCCACACTGTCCTTTAATGCAGAGCGTCAAGCAGGGAAGCTGTGAATACCAATTTTAAAGTCATTGGTTTGACCCGACTCGGAATCAAACCCGAGTCTACAGCTCAAGAGACAGACGCTCCATACCACTCGGCCATCTGAGCTGTTAAATTATTAAAGATGTTATTATTCAAAAAAGCTTCTAAACATTTCCGAGAAATACTTTGACTTTTTCGAATCAAAATACTAGTTGTAAATCAATTGAAAAGTGAAATTATGGGGAACTGAAACCTCAACAGCAGTGGAGGAAGACTGCGAAATAAGCTTGCGTTCCTCGAGTCGCCAGCCACCCAGTATATCCGTCAAATGTGATCTGCTCCAGACGTGAATCGAACTCGTCACGTAGGATTTGTCAGCTGCGCGCGGTACCGCTAGCTAGGCCATCATGACGCTAACAAACCAATACAAAAGCATGCGCAGTTGGGCAAAAACATTACCTCTGGTGGGGCTTCATTGGGGTCAATACCCCAAATATAGTTATCAGGGTCCATATTCCAGTATTTTTCCCACATGTCCCCAATATCCTCTTCTTTCTTGTCTGCTTTCGCTTTTGGTGCGTCGGGGTCCGGCATTCCCTGTTCAACTGTAGGCATCGTTGATATTAAAAAATGTTTACACAAAACAGGAAAAGCCTACAAGCTGTTAAAAGTAAGAACTAAAGTTTAAAAACAGATTTATTTGCTCACAAGCCTGGCCCAGATTTTTAGTGAAAGTAGCCAAAGATCAAGGTGTAAGAGTCACCTTTGTGCAAAGATTAACCACAAAACATCCTTTTTATCCAAAGACTGGAATTTTTTCACAAATATCTTGTACTTTAAAGTACAGCTCATAGCATCTTTTTAGCAATTTTAAGACAAAGAAAAGCCAAAATAGTTTAAAAATTCCGATTTTTTGAGACGTGTTTTTCGTGATGCATTGATAATCTAAAAATATTACAAACAGTTTTTTTTTTGTCATTTTTTCAGAATTTATGTTTCTAGATTGACATTGATGAAAAAATTAAAAACGTCTAAAAAAAACAAAACTTTCAAAGTAATTGAAATTTGTTTTTGTATCAAAATCTTTGCAACAAACTACATCTTCCACAAATACTTTGTCCACATGTCCCACTTTCGTGGGCCTTAGACAATACTCGAGTTGAGGGGGGATCCCCTGGAAAACAACACCATCCCCCTATAAAACATTTTAGCGTAAACCATTCCCCTATAAATAGTAGCCATCCCTCCTGTGCGTTTGCGTGAAAAGGTTGAACCATCTTCCCAAAAGTGTTTTTACAACTCGAGCACTGGTTTTAGGCTCGTGTCATAATCATAATCTAAGCGTCATAATCAATTTTTTGATATCATCGTTTAAAAAAGTGATTATGACATCAAAAAATTCATTATGGTGCAGGAATTAGAACTAAAAACTGCGGACCTAAGGCGAGCTAACATTGGACATGTGGATAGGGTCAAAGAATCACCGGACCAAATACGAAGCGATCATTTTAACACTGTTCAGTAAATAGTAGTAGAACGCACTCCATCTGTCTTTCCATCTCTGTCTGTTTTCTCGCATCCCATCCCTCAGTGGAGCATATTCCGGACAAAAATCCGCCATCATCTATCCAAATAAAACGCAATCAATACAAGCACTTTTAATGCGCTTGGAAACACATCAAATAAAACGCAATTTTAACGCGAGTTGTGAGTTTTGAAGCCCAGCAACGAAAGACAGACACTTGCGATAAAACAAGTCACTTCGCAGTACCGTGCTTACTCGACTGAGAATCAAACCCAGTCTCACTAGCGCAAAGCGAAGTGTTAAGAGAGTTATAGTGGCGATCCAGAGAAATCTAAGTAAGCAGATGTTCCCCCCACTGCTCCTTTAGTGCTGACCCCACAGTGGGAAGCTGTAGATGCCGATGTTGAGACTGATTGGACCTCGTGCGGAATCTAACCCGAGTATAACACTCCAGAAACAGACACTCTATGTAATGACTTCTGACAGATGTAAAGCTCTTCAATGTCTAAAGGCAATTTTGAATCAAAGTTTACTAATTTTTGTATTTATTATTATGATTAACTTATTGTTATTATTATTGTTTTTTTTCTGGGCGCTCTACAACTATACCAAGCTTTTTAGCGACGGGGCTTACGTAAAAAAATTAATCACGTGCATCTAAGCATAAAATTTGCATGATCAATATCCACGCAAGCGTCATCTCATTGATACCAAGCCAATTACTTGATAATTCTTTACCTTTGTATGGATGTAATTGGATTATAAACGTACTTGCGGCTGCCGGAATCAATAAATTTGACGTCACAAACTTGATTCAAGTACGTTTTTCTACGTTTATTACGTAAGCCTAATTGGACCGTCCTTAACGGTTGGAGAACCGGTCTACTTCAATCACTTCAAAAACCTCTTTATTGGGCCAAGATTCAGAAACTTTGAAAATAAACGGAATTTTAGCATGAATTCATTTGTAGCTCCCAGATATTTTTGAGAGGAAAAGGAAGCTAGCTATCTAAAAATGCTTATCTTGCTAATTGGTGCGTCTAGAACAGTGTTTTCTAACCTTTTTTACGTCTTGCACTCTCAAAATAATTTGATGTGTTCTCGCAGCCATTACACCCAAAAATGGTCTTCTAAAAAAGCAAGCTCTGAAAAGGTTATTATATATTTAGGCACCGCTAAAAACATTTTAAAAAATTGTTGAAAGACATCCTCCCAGTACAAGATTATAAAAGTCGCAAGTTTCTCGCTAACAAGTTTTTTTTTTTCATACCTGGGAAAATAAAATTCCGAAAACAAAAAACTGTAGCCTAAAGCTACTCGCGTGCGACGGGTCCCTGTCACGTACTCGGTTGGGAAACCCTAGTTTAAAAGTATTGTAGTGCTCCTGTTCTAATATGTACAGTAAAACCGAAAATTTAGAAGAGCTTAGCCCAGAGGCTTAACTAGAGTTGGCTGAGACCCTGGGTATTGCCCATTTGCCCAATCGCGAAGCACCAGCAACGAGCTATGGCAAAATATGAAATATTGCATGGAGATTACAAGCGTTTTTGGTGGTCAGCATCAAAATGATGTGATCAATTTAATTGTGTCGATTGACATCTTTTAACGTTCGAGTTTCGTAAAAAAGTGAAAGAAAGAAGCTCTGCAAACCTTAACTCTACTGACCACATTGTGAGGCTGAGTGTAACTTCAGTTACTGCAAGTAGGCCTAATAAAATGGATTGATGACCCAAAGCGTTCGCTACCAGATGCAGCGAAAATCAGAGCCAAAAAGATATCAATCTGACAAATACGTTTGTGGCGGCTCACGTTCAAGAATTTCTGTGGCATAGCATATATCATCTTAATAGGCCTAAAGAATGACTATAATGGTGTGATGCGTGGCTCATAGCTGAGTCGGGGTGATAAAGGTCACCGCACTCCGGAAAATTGTTCGTACCCCTAGCAAAATTCGAAGTTTTAGTCTGACATTGTGCTGGAACCTAGTTTGTTTGTTTGTGTTTTTTTCAGACATTGACCGAATATTTTGGCAATAACCGAATTTTTTTTCGGTCACAATGACCGAAAGAATTATTTTGATTTAACAATTGCTCTTTTCTTCTGGTGATAATATTGTACAGGTAATGATGACATGAAGTGTCTTTAATACGTTGCTCAGTTCCCGACATAACTAATTATTTGATTGTACCGCACCATGCTTTCGAATTTCCCATTTTAGTGGTCGTACGTATCTTGTTTGAAAATTTCAATAAATTTCATAGTTCACGAAAGTGTAGAAAAATGTGGTTTATTAACCTGAAGTTAAATATGATCGAAAAAAATAACCGAATTGACTGAAAAAATAAAATGGTGCAAGCTTAGCTAAAACTGGCCAAATGACCGCAACAAAAAGGACAAATCGTACCCCCCCTCCCCAAACCATTGCGGGAGGCTAGGGGGCGCAAGAACAGTAACATTGCGTAGCCAGGAGGGGGCACCCGGGCACTGGCCTACCCCTTTTTAACGTATGAAAACCTTTTTGAGAGATCGATATCTAAGAAAGAATCAAAACGGGCCTTTCATTTTCTAAATCCAGCCCTGACCTCTCTAAATTTTTCGCAGCCAAAGCCCCCCTTTCATTGGAACTTCGGTATTTCCGGAGCCCTAAAACGTAAGATAAGCATTTTTTAGCAACCATTTATTATTCCTCAATCCACGAAATACCTCAGAATCGCGCCCGTCCATCGCCAACAATCGTACGCTTAAAAAAGCACTTCTAAACTATTTCCAAGTTTTAACCTAACATAACCCCGACAATTAGTAAATACTCATGACATGCCCCCTATTTCAACCAATCACATTGCGTGAAAATTTGAGTAATGAGAGTACATTGTTATTGAAACAAACCCTAGTTTCGCGAGATCGTAGTAAATAGATTTAAAATAACATTGTAGTTAAATAAAGAAACTGAAATTTGAAGTTGTTTTTGAACACAGGACCGAAGTTTTTAACCAAAAACTTGCAAAAACACATCAGTTTTCTAGATTTTTATGATAGAAATCAATCTAGAATTCTCAGGCTTATCCTCTTAATTAGAAAACATCAATTTACTCTTGAACACAAACGCTCAGAGAAGTATTTCTTTTGTTAAGGTCTTCAGTTATCTGCTTTTATTAAATAAATTTGTCTGTCGCTTTTAAATTTTCACTCAGAGTTAATCTACTGTATTTACTTTTGAAATTAAAATCTATGTGACAAAAAATTCAGACTATTTCATCTAATATTGCTCAAATGATAACAGAAAACTGCTTGAAATTGTCATGCATGACAAAAAAAGACGCTAAAAATTGTGCTAGTCAGCTCGCTTTGTGACGTACAGCTGCAGCTCTTCGACCAAACTTGACGTTTCTCGACAAAACTGCGCGCACTGTGAAGTTCCCACGATGATCGCGTTTTTCACATTTTTTTCAAGTTCGACTTTTTCGTCGTCAACAACAAAGACTAAACTGTTCTATGACATACAGTAGGCTATATGTAAACTGTATATTAAAAAAAAAACAAAAATGAGTCAAATTACAAACGCACGCTTCTAAAACTATGGAGTCCACATGGTAATACTTAATAAATATCCAAATTATTTTATCCAACAACATTTAAATTTGTTCGCAAAAAAGGATGTATAATATTTGAAAGAGTAATCGAATTGTTTTAGAAGAGCTAGCATGAGTGAAGCTTAAGACTAAAAACTATTAACAAAGAATATCACATGTTTAATTTTTGTACCTGGTTGCAAAGACCATTGGGTAAACGTGCCCTTGAAAGTGAAACACTTTTTTGTTGATGGGAAGCATGGTGCAAAGCAGTTTATGCCTCCATTAAACACGCCACAGCCCCTTCTCCCCCCAAAAAAAAAATATTCCAATGCAATACTTTTGTCAGTGGCGCAGCGAGAATTTTTGAAAGGTGAGGGTATAAGCTACTAAAGTCATCAAAAGAGTCTGGTATATTTCAGTCACTTAGAAAGAAACATTTGTTCTTTTTTTACAAAAACGCGAAGTCAAAAAGAGGAAGGCATGGCACGATGCCCCCCTTCTAAATGCGCTCCTGACTATGGTAAAAAGTAACAACCATATTACCGACCTCGTATGCCATGGAACAAACACCATCGATAAAACCAATTTGCATTTTTGGGAGTTCCCCTTGCTTTGCTCGGTCCATCATAGGCATTGGCTCTGTGCCAAACAATTCTCTTTCTTGGTCACCTTGGTCGAAAAATTCGCTGGTTACCAGTTTGGCCATCTAAAAATTTAATGAATTTAAATGGGACTCATGACAAAAACTTGGTGATTTCGGAAAACTTTATATTTCCTGTGCATGACCAATTCATTCTAACATCCACTGTTTTGACCTTGTTAAGTCTCATCAGAGACGCTCAGAGTAGTCTGAAATATTGTTCTAAAAATTCTACTTAAGAACCTTCAAAAATTTATTGCTTGTGGTATCTACCAATCCAGGCTAAAGGCAACTCAGGTAGCGGCGTTCCAGGTCAATGAACCCTAGACCGGAAAGCAAAAAGGTAACTGAAGTCGCCATTAAAGGCAGAGTCAGTTAAATATCTGTATATTTGTCCATGACGCAGCATTTTGAATTTTCAGCCGTTTTGTAATTGGAGGACCTGGTTTCTATTCCCAGTCAAACCTAGCAAAGCGTTACAAAAATTTCAAAAAACTCAGCATGAAAACTTATATTTACTTTTTGTTGAACTTCCCAAGGCTTGGTGATGGAAGACAGATCAGATGCAGTCATCATCATGGACATCAGCAACATCCTGTTATCTCCAGTGAAATCTCTTTCTTCAGCTGGCTTTTCCAGGATCGCTTTAAAAGAGTTCCTTCGCCTAAATGCAAAATGAAAACTTTTGCTGCAACAGATGATAAAAAATAACACTTGTCCTTGCATGTTTTGAGCTTTATTTAACTGGAGTTAGCAGCAGCAATTAATACATGCTACGCAGGTTTTAATACCATTGCACAGCTATGCTGGATGCTGGTGCAACCTCACGAGCTGACAAAAAATACTTTTAAATAAAAAATCAAATCTTCATTATATTCGCGGTATTACGCCGAAGCGTGTAACGAGTAGCGGGGTTCATCTCCGCGGCGCAGGGCCTGGGCAACACAGCTCCGAAGGAACGTCGCAGCGGTGGCGAGTCGTTGGCGACATTGTGCCGATTTGACCGGCCCGGGATTTGAACCCGAGACCTTCCGCACCGCTAGCGTGTGCGCTGAGCAACTAAATGTATCTAAAAAAGGAAATACTTCCATATAAAAAATGGTAACCGTCTTCTTTTTCCCCCTTGTGTGAGCAATGCGCTTCAGTTCTTCGTTAGTCTAGGCCACCGCAGCGGGTGGACTGCATTGCTAAATTGGAAATTCATCCTACCTTTTTGTGAGAGTTGCGAATGTTGCGTAACAGCTCAAATATACAGGAGAGCAATCGTCGTGTCTTAAAATCTTAAAACTTTATGCAATGAACAAACGGCCGAGTGCTAAGAGCGTCTTCCTATAGAGCTGTAGACTCGGGTTTGATTCCGAATCGAGTTAAACCAATGACTTCAAAATTAGTATGCACAGCTTCCCTGCTTGACGCTCAACATTAAAGGAATAACGTGGAGAAGAAACCGGCGATTTTACTTGTTGTGCTGTGGGGAAAGGCACTTAGCGGGATTCCCCCATCTTGGTGTGGTAGACAGATGGCCGGCAACTCCAAAGCGAGCTCGTCATAGCGCTTTGATCGCTTTTTCGTGATAAGAGGAAAAACAAACAACTAAATCCAAAAAGTAATGGACTAATCCGTGTCTTACGTACTGAAAGTATAACGCAAGATCAGTGGCTAAAATTGCATGCTTCATCAGTTCACACGAGTTTTCGAACTCTTCTGCGGTGAAGGATTCAAAAATATTGTGTCCTGGCAAGCTAGAAATCCGCAAACACGTGTCGTAGTGGTGGTTTTCCAAAGTCGAAGTATTATACAAAATTGCCAAAGGAGCGCCAGCTCTGAAAAAAGAATACGAAACACAACCTCAAAATTTAAATAAACTTTGGCAACAAACACGCTCTAAAAACTGATGAAATTGATGATCAAATCAAATCTTCATTGTGTTCGCGTTATTACGGCGAAGCGTGTAACGACTAGCGGGGTCCATCTCTGCGGCTTAGCGTTCAGGCAACACAGCTGCGAAGAAACATTACAGCGGTGGCGAGCTGTTGGCGACACCGTGTCCAATTTGACCGGCCCGGGAATCGAACCCCAAACCTCTTGCACCAATAACAATGAATAAACAACTGAGCTTACCGGCCGGTATAAAGCTGTAGATGAACTATGTAAAGAACAAATAATTTTGGGCAATAGGCATCCAGTAAAGCTTTTGGTGTAGGCCTTTTTTATTGAACGGCTTTTTTATGCCATAGCATGTTTTAAGCACATTAAGCATTTCTAATAAGTCGGCTGATGTTTGTTAATGTTGTGTTCATCCAGTTTAGCGCTTCAACAAGTCCATCGCTCGGTTGCAAACGAGCAATATAAATTGAAATGTGATACGAATATAATCACTATTTCATAAAGCTACCACAGCTTGTTTCGGCAATACCAGCTTTTTACACGCGCTTCACGTATAATTACCCTGGACACATGTCCAACTATCGCGTGCTTTAGGTTCGCGCTTCCTGGTTCTCTCTGCATCACAATCAATTTTTTGATGGCAAACTAGACCTAAAAACCGAGGACCTAAAGCCCACAGAAATTGGGCATATGGACAGGGCAATTATAAGCCCTGATCACTGTAATACAGACAGTTATTGAGCATTCATAAGTGCTTTGGCTCGTGTTTTGTATGTGATGTGGTTTCAGCTGGAAAATTCGCTTGTAACAGTGCTGATGTTTTTATATTCACAAGATGATATACATGAACAATGAAAATATCTTGCGTGACGCAAGAGTATAGTGAACATCTTGAAGGGCAGAAATAACGAAATTCAAATAAAATTTGAAGATAGAATTTTTAACTTTTTAATGACCGTTTCACTTCTTTTTGTAGCCTATATATCTATTTTTAAACTAATAAAAATTTTAACGAGAAATTTCGTTACATAACAAATTATTGAGCTCCTTGTAAAACGAATAGTTGACGTGAATACGGGAGTACTACTAGCGCTTAAAACGATAGAGATAATGTACTTTAGCCAACACTGCTGCCAAATATGCGTAATGGTGTGGAGGTACCACGCGCAAGTTACAGATCCTACGTGACGGGTTCGATTCATGGCTAGAGCCGATCGCGTTTGCAATGCATACCGGTTGACTGCTGACTCGAAGAGCGCAAGCTCACTTCGCAGTCTCCCTCAAGTACAGTTCAATTTTCAGCTCAATAATTCGAAGACAACCTCCGTAATTGCGCGATGAGTTTAGTGTAATGCCAAACTTACTTACAGTATTTTCAGTCAATTTGGGTAACCAGGAAATTTAGCTCACCTGATTAAAAATGCGTTATTTGTTCCTCTGTGGTCAATATCATGACAAAATCCAGCAACTACAAGAGTGAATTTTTCTCGGTCCGAAAAAGTAGAAGAAATACCAGGAGTCTGTAAGAGAGCACATGGAGTTGGCCTAGTGGTTGGTGCATTGGGCTGCGAAACTAGTTTCGCGAGTTCGTTGCCCAACTAAATCATCTTGCATGATGCATATATTTCACTAATTAAAAACTTAAGTTGCAACTACGTGACTTTGAAAAAAAAAGGTTTCTGCAAGAAAACAATAACAAAAATTACAAAAGCAGCCCTCGGGGATAAAAAGAATAACATAGAACATAACCATTGGTTGCATTCAAATTTTTTGTCAGCCGATTCTACTCCGAAAGTTATATTTTCAACCGATTCTGTTTTAACTAATGGTACAAGTATAAACAGCAATGCAGATCGGTTCGCTGATTAACGGTGGGACTGTCCCATGGAACCGGTGCAAACCAGCTGAATCCAACCACTGAATACAACGTGGTTTAGAGATCAGTTTCCAAATTTAGGGGTAAAAGCAAATGCCCGAATTACGCCGTTTCTTAGTAAATACAAATAAATTGAATTTGAATTCCAGCAGCTGGCGCTTCCTGCAGCCCATCTAAAGCTGAGTAATTTTGTCTAAATTTTATTTTTAAGTGTTGACGAGCGTGCGACAGCTCACACGGCCGACAGGTAAGAGCGTCCGCTTCTGGAGATGTAGACTCGGGTTTGATTCCGAGTCGGGTCAAACCATTGATCTTGCAACTGATATTTGCAGCTTCCCCGCTTGATGCTCAGCATTAAAGGGACAGTGTGGAGAACAAGCTTACAAGTTCACTTGCTGTGCCGTTAGGAAAAGCACTTTAATTGGGATTTCCCCACCTTGAAGTGGTAGACACGTGGCCGGCAACTCTTAAGCGAGCTCGCTATAGCGATTTGATGGCTTTCTCGTGGTAGGCGGACAAATGCAACTAAATACAAGCACAAGAAAATAAAATGCAAACATGTTAAACTCACCATCGTTGCTTTGTTAAGCCTGTCAATCAGTAAAAACATGGTGTGGGCGACATTGAACCCGTGTCTCCAGTTGTGATAATAGACAGGTCGGTAGCATCTTCTCACAGAGATGATCCACCTCAACATCGTCTAAATTAAATCAATTTTTAGGCTGCAACCGGGATTGCGTGAGCATCAGCGATTTAAAATGATAATATGGATCACAAATGTAAAGCACCAGTGATCATGTGTTGTGAGTTTTTCAAATAATGCCTGACACTAACCATTAAATAAGTTTCCGGATCCATTTATCTGAAGAGTTATTTGAGTATTTAGGGATGAAAATCTTTTGCATACAGTTGTTTGAAATTACAATTAACTTCATTTTGTAACTAAATTTCTAAACCAGCTGTTAAAAGTAGAGATGGGCGAATAGTAATCATTCGTTAAAAAGTAACGGTTAACAAGAAGTAACGGATAGTAACCGATTCGTTTTGTCAAAATACCGATTCCAAATAGTATTCGTTTGCCATGCAGGGTCGAAACTAGGCAACGCGTGGCTCCCCCGAAATCAGCTTCCGGGGCCCCGACGTCCAATTTTCCCCAAAAATCGGGTGAAGATAAAAAAAAAAGGTCTTTGATTCGTGATTCCCTAAACGAATACAAGTAACTGAAAAAGTATCGAATATCTCTTCCAAAGTAACGGTTAAGCACATCTCTAGTTAAGAGTCATTGGCGTTGTGATTAAATTTTTTTTGTCGCATATTTATCCTCCTATCACGAGAAAGTAATCAATGCGCTATATGAGCTCGCTTTGGAATTGCCACACCAAGATGGAGGAGTCCCGCTAAGTACCTTTTCCAACGGCATGACAAGCAAACTTGCCGGCTTGTTCTCCCCACTGTCCCTTTAATGCTGAGCGTCAAGCAGTGAAGCTGTGAATACCAATTTTAAAGTTATAGTTTGACCCGACTTGGAATCAAGCTCAAGTCTACAGCTCCCGAGGAAACGCTCTTACGACTTGGCCATCTGAGCTGTTGCATCGGTACAGGAAATGTAGGTTCGGTTCTCTAGCCGGTCAAATTGACAGTGTCGTTTACGGCTCTACCCCACCGCAACGTTTCTTCGGAGCTGTATTGCCCGGAGAAGATTAGAATTTTTCTCGAAAGCTTCTAGTTTAAAATAACCTGCATTTAGAAATTAAGTGGTGAAATTTATGCGTTCGTTCTGCTTATTCAATTATTAGTTTTCAAGATTTCTTCTGAAAATGGTTGAATGCAAGTCTAGAAGAATGCAGTCACAACACTTCCCACCGCAATCTCTCAAAAGTAACCGTTTCGTCCTTACCATGTCTCATTTAAAAGGGTTTAAAGTTTTCCGCAGTAAACATCCTCAAAAAATCGGTATAAGAACCTTTAAAGGTTTTCTGTTTGTGGCACGCATCAGGTGTCACGAAAGCATCTTTACTCTTGGTAGAGCGTACAAATCGCAGAGCAGGGAGACAAAATGCCTAAAAATCTACCTGTTTTTCTATCTTGAACAAGTTGAATGCGTCCAAGTCATGAAACATTCGCATAGCGCCTAGGACAGTTTCATCATCGGTCATCGGAATATCGGAGAAAGTGAACTCGTACAAATTAAATTTTTCTCCTTCTGGGATTTCTTGATCCTATTAAGTAATTCAAGACATAAAAATGTGTAGTAAATGTGAATCAAGTCATATTTCTATCCAGAAAAGTAGAATTTAATTTTTGGTCATGGTAAATGGAGCCTAAAAATGGAGTACAGCAAGTACTTTAATCAACTAGTATGTACACGCTATCATAAAAGTCGGCTTATCACAAATATCAATCCTAAATGTTCGAACGCTGTTAGTGAACATACAAGACAAACAACAAACAAACACCACACTTAACCTTTCGCATTTCCCGCTTGTGTCGAGCGTCTGGGCGGAAGCTTCGAGTATCAATTTGAAATCGTTAGTATGACTCGAGCGGAAATAAATCCCAGCCTTCTGGCTCTCAAGCGTCTTAACCAGCAGAGCAACTGCTTCTAACGACGACAAAGCTGCGAATTCCTCTTCACAGAATGAAAAACGAAAGTCTTTAACACCTCAGCACAAGAACGACCAAACTGCAACACTGTATGTAGCCTAGGAGGGTATCGAATCCACACCGAATAAACTTAGGCTTACCTTTACTCTTTCAACTTCTTCGTCAAAAGCTCGCGTATGAAATCTCACAATATCATCAGCTACGTCTGTTTTCGCTTTGTTGATTGCGATTGAGTTGAAACCATTTGCAAACAGCAGTCCGTTCATCAGATAAGGTCGAATTGACTGAAAAAATAACCGGCCGGTAAGAGCGGTTTATAAGAATTTGCTATTGGTGCAGAAGTCTCTGATTCGAATCCCGGGCCGATTAGATCGCACACAGTGTCGCCAACGGCTCGCCACCGCAGGGACGTTTTTTCGGAGCTGTGTTGCAAAGTCACGAAGATGGGCCCAGCCACTTCTTACGCGCTTCGGCGATCGGCGTAACTACGCGAGTATGACAAGGAGTTAGTTGACTGAAAAAATGAGGTAAAAAAGTTAAAAAGACAAAAAATAATCTGCCGGTATATTCTGATCATCGTTCAATTTTAGCAATTTTATCAAAATCAAACTCAACTGAAATAGGAAAAATAAAATCCCAATTATTCTTGGAAGTGAATTCTATTACATTTTAAGAATTACAATTTTAAAAATTTCTGTGGTTGCTATATTTTTCCTTTTTAAGCTATTCTTGTTCCATATTTATGGCATTGCAAACTGAACTGGCTTTCACTGCAAACTGAGAGCGAGCTACCTCTTATACATTTTGTAATCCCACTATAATTAGTCATTGCTGAATGATGCTGTGCTTGCATATAAGTCGCAATTGTTCTACTTGATTATGACCCCTCGACTGCAAAACCCACTATCTAAATTTTTAACTACATTTAACTATTCAAAACGTAAGAATAAAATTAGTGTTGGTGGATACAGGTACTCAATAATTTCAACGACAAATTGCCTAATTTTGGATTCAACTTTGCACTTTTTGTAAGTAGCATGCAAATCATCGAAACTACCACACTGCACAAGTACCGACCAAGGAATCAAGCCTCGGTCTTCAACTTTAAATATCAAATGTTTTTGGTCAGTTTACCTCCACAACTGCTTCGTCGTTTTCATCAAATCCCTTCTTCTTATTTGCAAGATGCAAAACACCCAGGAGCCTGTCCGACCCATCAAAATATGGAATACAGAGAACTGTTTTTAATGAAAACTCTTTTTTCGCATCCTGAAAGGAATGTAAGTAAGAAATACGTTAGGTTCTTAAGGCGAACCCATCAGCTGGCCGAATAGATAAATCGTGTGCCTTGAAAACAGTTGACGCAGGATGGGTTGCGATTCCGAGTCAGGTCAAACCAATGACTTTAAAATTTGTATTCCCAGCTTCCCTGCTTGACGCTCAGCATTAAAAGGACAGTGTGGAGAGCAAGTCATTGAGAAAAGCACATAACGGTATTCACCCATCTTAGCTGTTGGGCACGTGGTTGGCAACCTTTTAAGCGATCTTGTGGGAGCGCTTCCGTCGCTTTCTTGTAGCAGAAAGACAAAAACGCAATTATTGTAAAGGCACGAAATCATAATGAACGTTTTTGGTAAAAGTTGAACAGCAAATTAGGCTAGTTTACCTCGAGTTTAAATTCGGAAAACGGTGTTATCTTTGACATATTCATTGGCTGCAACAAAAGCAAGAAATCGTTAACTTACCGGCTGTTTGGCCTAAAGGTTAAATGCAACGCTATTGGCGATTCCGCGTCGGGTCAAACCAATGACTTTAAAATTGGTATTCATAGCTTCCCCACTTGACGCTCAGCAGTAAAGGGACAGTGTGGAAAACAAGCCGGCAAGTTTACTTGTTGTGCCGTAAGGAAAGCCACTTAGCGGGATTTCCCATCTTGGTGTGGTAGCTGGCCGGCAACTCCTAAGCGAGCTCGTTATAGGACTTTGATGACTTTCTCGCGATAGGAAAATAAATATGCAGCTAAATACAAAATACAGTGTCATCAACGGACCGCCACCACTGTGTCGTTTTCTCGGAGCTTCATTGCCCAAGCGCTACGATTTGCTTTTTTTTAATTTACGTTCAACAAATCGAAAGCATAAAAGTGATCGAGGAGTTTTATAATTTATATGAAAAAGAAAAGTGAAACAAGATCACAAAAGGCAGCATTTGTAGCAACGAAGGTTAGAAAAACGCAGCGTGGAAGTTTGAATATCTTCAATTCTTCAGGACAATAATTCCGCTAAGTGGCAGTAAAGTATTTCCCACATATGTTGTAAATGCAGCGTACGGCACTTCGTTACTCTTTTGGATTTGAAAAAAAATTGTAAAATCCGTTCAAGAATAACGCAAATTCATACAAAAAAGCTGAAAATTATTGTTTTGAAGCTAAAAAGGTGAGCACCTCACATCACAATAAACAATACGGTAAGTTTCAGACCTCCTTTTTAATGCAGCTATAAGGTCAAACTTAAGGAGGAAAAATAAAGGTACAATAATTGTAACTGGCTTCGGCAACGTACATTCAGCTGTCATCATCAGCAGTATATGCAAGAAATTCCAAAACTGAATAAACTAGAATAGAACGTATCTGCAGACCCGAAGGACCGGCTGCTGGGATTTCACCCTTTCTCGTGTCTTAAAATCAAAAGCTTGTTGACATTCGATGAATCCATTCTTCGAATTGTTTAGTTACAAAAATTATTGTGTTATTTTACCTCCTTAAGCTATTTTCGTCCCATATTTACTGTTTTGTGGGGCGCCGTTTGCACATTGGGTTAGTAACCCATGATTTTTCAGTTTAATTAGATCATGATTTGTCCCACATATTGGAGAATTTGTCCGACAGCACCCCACATCGCACTTCAAAAACCAACCTGTTTTGTTTGAATCACTTTCTCAATTACTTTATGGCTGAACACCCAGTCATTCTTCTTCAACCTGAAAAGGAATTGGCGCAATTAATTTTCTCCGAACCGAATGATTTTTTAACGTGTTACGGTCCAGTATGCCAAGTTCAATATTACCGGGTGAATACTTCAAAACAAGCAGCATCGAGCCTCGTACCTCATGAGTAGTACCGTTGTCCAGCGCACTAGCTTGTTTAACCACGCCACTGGTACAAGAGCTGAGAACGAATTTTCGATTTTGGGTGGTTAAAAACATCGCTACTAATGCGGAAGGTCTGAAGTTCGATTCCCGACCAGGTCAAATAAAACGCAGTGTTGCCAACCATTACCCACCGCTGCGACGTTTCTTTGGATCAGTGTTGCCCAGGCGCTAAGCCGTGGAGATGGGCCCCGCCACTCGTTACACGCTTCGGCGTAATACCGCGAGTATAATGAAGATTTTATTGTCATTTTTTTATTTGATTTGTGCAAAATACCATTTTGTTAACTCATACGAAAAAGTAGCCCGAAAAAGGGGCAACGCGTGACCTAACCCCATTACTTAGAGGCCTCTTTATATGGAACTCACTTTGTAACATCGACTTGTTTAACAATTTCCTCGTCACTTTCTCCGAACATGCTTGACTTTGGTTTTTGAAGCAACATATCATAAGAGCGAGCAAATTGCAAACTTCCCTCAATGTTGCAGTTGTCCACCAACGCTACGGCCAGTGTGTACCGTTCACATTGTACCAGCTCAGACACTTGAATAATAAGCCCTTTCAATATGTCGTCATAAGATCTCCCAGCCCATAAATTTGCAACTTTTCCAGACAGATCATTTTGAAGCTGCAAAAAATTGCCTTTATTGATTTACAATTTCAGTGGCCTACTCAAATTTTTAGCTTTGTTAGTTATCTGCTTAGTCAGTGCTGAAAAGTGGAAGTAGATTCTTACTAAATTAAATAACTAACCGTTAAAGATCTTCTCCAAGAACACAAAAACACAATACTTGCAGCTAGAATCGCACTGGAGATTTAAGAACTTTCTAATTATGGGACCGATTCACCACAACTGAATGACTTTTATACCATATTAAGAAGGAGCCACTTCGATAAATCAAATGCAATCGGTTCCAGCTGTCAGTTGAACACGTCACGAAAACTTTGACACACACGCCGGTACCTCTAGGGCCTCTAGGCCATGATTCTGGCAGCTTTAGCTCAAACAATTAAAAATAGGACTGTCGTTTGTATAATATCTATCATCTCTAATACCATTTCAATAGACTCACAGTTGCTGCTTGCTGTAATCGCTTAATTTGGCTTGCATCTCTATGTTTCTGAATTGACAGGCAGCATAACAGAACGACATTTCCAAGTGTCTGCAAACAGAAAACATCAAAATAAATTAGTACATTTGCCCAACTTTTAAAAATCGAATTATCTATGTAAAATTGAAAGGGATCGGCCGGTTAGCTCGGTTGTTAAGACGTTGCTATCGATGCGGGAGGTCTGGGGTTCGATTCCTGGGCCGGTCAAATGGACAGTGTCGCCAACGGTTTGCCGCTTCTGCGACGTTTTTAAGGCGATAAGCCGCGGAGATGGGTCCCGCTATTCGTTACACGCTTCGGCGTAATAACGCAAGTATAATGAAGATTTGATTTGAAACTAAAAGGGATAAATGGGCCTTGCTGGGACCTAAATGTCAATGGGGATCCAAATATGAAAAAAATATGATTACTTGCTTGAGTCAGGGGCGTATCCAGCAATGAATTTAGGGCAGGGGAGCAAAGCCGGTTTTAGAAAATGGGCCGCCATGTTTTATCACTTTTGCCTCTTACTAGTGATCACTCTCTAAAAGGGTCTTCATACGTCAAAAATAAGGCCCAGAGCCCCGATGACCCCACTCTGGCTACGTCATTGCTTGAAGTGTAAACTGGCGTAAAAAGCTGACCCAAATCACTTACGGTGTAGAGCTGAAGCTTACACTTCATGTTGTAGAATTTACTAGATAAAGCATATTTATTCATCGGGGGAATGCGAGGAAATGCAGCTGCAAGTTCGAAAATGTGTAAGATAAAAAAATTATTTTTTTAGACTTTTTATAATCTCGAAAAAATTGAGTGAAGAAAAGTAAATATCAATTAAACTTAAGATCAAGTCAATTTCTGATTTTTAAACTCTGCAGGCATTACTCATTGGCTTACAATACACGGGCTCAGTGAGTTTTATGAGAACAATTACGCGCCACTACTGTCAGAAGCAGACCCAAAAAATTGTTCATGGGAGGAGCTAGAATCAAAAATGCTTATTTTTCATTTTTTTGTGTGTCATAAAGTATCAAGGAACTGATGACTTAATACGTACAACTGAAATTTTGGGGGAGAGATTTGAGCTTCCCTTGGTATTCCCCCCCTTCACCCTCACTTGGAAAAACTTATGGCTGGCTTACATGGAAATTTATATGCCTATTTATCACATACAGTACTCGGGTTAATCTATGGTCAACTTCACCGAAATGTTGCGCAAAATTTTGCATGCGTGATTCATGATCAGTTTCAACATTAACCTTAAATCAATTGCCGTAGCTATTTCATACTAATGGTAAAGCTTAGCTTAGGTGCACTAGCTCGAAAATCAAATGAAAATCAATCTGTATTTATACTTGCGGAATTACGCCGAAGTGTGTGGCACGAGGCGGCATCCATCTACGCGGCTTAGCGCCTGGGCAAAACAGCTCCGAAGAAACATCGCAGCGGTGACACTGTGTCCGATTTAACCGGCCCGGGAATCGAACCCAAGACCTCCCGGACCGATAGAGTGTGCTTCACAACTGAGCTAACTAGCCGGTAAATCAAATGAAACTCGTTTGTCGTCGCTTTCAAAGCAGCTTTGATAAAGCGAAGGCAAAATTAGTTATTTTCAAAATTTCACAATTTAGCTTGTAACGGAGCTGAACAAACATATTTTCAATTTAAAAAATACAGTGTTTGACAAAATTTTAACTAAACAAACATTCCTGTTTGTCAGCTTGAAAGGTTGGCTAGTAAATGAAATATTGTCCCTTTCGAAAAAGGAGAAAATTGTAATTACTCACAAGTCTAACTTTGTCATTGAAAAACAACAATAACGAAAAAACAAAACAAAAATGACCTCACATGACCTTCGTGAGCAAGAAAAAATGAAATAAAAACATAAATAACATCAAGGATCTTTCGTTGACCCTGGTATGTACGTCATAACTCCATGACAAAGATGTTTCTAATAGATGTACGTGTGTTGATTCCCAGTTGTTTCAAAATACGTACGCAGCTGGATTTCCTATATTGTACATTTAGCTTTCAGGCAAAACTACAATGACTAATATACAGAACCACTTGGGAAGAGTCAACCAGTGGCGTGGCGAGAAATTTTAAATGGGGGAAGGCATAAAGTGCAAAAACCATCTAAAGAGTCTGGAATTTTTCAGTCACTTAGCAGCATCTGCCAGTGTTGTAACCTTTGTCATTTTTAAGAGTCCGAATCCTTTGGTCACGAATCCAAGTCCGCATGGTACGATTTCGAGAGCGAGTCCTCTGCCTTATACCGGAGGTCATGACATGATTAGTATTAATAGTAGATTTCTTAACATTCACATACCTGTAATACACGATTAGAAAAACATTTGGCACGCAGTTTTAAAAATGAAGAAGGATACCAATATCATTATTATTTAGTACGAGTATTTTCCTGGGCCAGATTGTCTACCACTCCATCCGAGTCCTTCTTATACAGTTAGATCACAACCCGATTTGCAGTAATGTGTAGGTACGGGCCGCCCCGACTGGCAGCTACATGGCACAAGAGCTTTTCAGAATATTATGCGTAACTGCGTAAATTGTCTTTCCCAAAAAATAAGGCGAATTGCCCAGTTCAGGAACTGCACCGAGGAACAGCAATCCTTTGATTATATCAATCAAAGCGTTTAATATTCTATTCACTGATCTGCCACCCCGCACAAAATATGAAGTTATTATTTTGGAATTGTATCGTGTGTGTCTCGATGACTCGTAGTAATCAATCTGAACTTGACAAAGAGTCTATACCAGCGTTTCTCAAACGCGGTTCTAACGGCTCTGAGCTATTCTTTTTGCGGCTCTCATTAATCCTTTGAAATTTAATCAATCTTGAAATCAAAAAATTGTAGTAACGTAAAAACGATCAGAAATCAGTAGTTGAATTGATGTCACGTTGGTCGCTGTTTGGTCCTTTTGACTTCAACCTGCTTCAATTTTTCAGCTGTAATCGTTATTTTTATGATGCCATAACGCCCTTTTATTTTTTCACAATTGTTTTCAGAAATCGCAAGCAGGCCAACCCAACCCGTCCATTGCGTAAAGGTCAGGTATGTTCGCAAAAATATTAATTAGCAGTCACAGCTAATTAATATTTTTTCGAAACTCACTAACTCAGGGGTGGGCAACATACGGCCCGCGAAACCATTTTATGCCGCCCGCCGACAGTTATAACAGAAAAATAAATGGGTCATCTGAGGACGTGAAAACCTTTTTTGTTTTCACTACAACAAAAGTCTCGTCAGCCTTGCTACGCACAGCCAATCCAGGCTAAACTCATTCCAGACTGTAAAGACTCTTTTTTTGCATTGCTTTACCTGGACATCTCGACTTCATCTCTTTTCTAGGTCAGGTATTGTATTTTTCTAGGTCAGGTATTTCTTTTCTAGGTCAGGTATTAGCAAGGCTGACGAGACTTTTCTTGTACTCGAAATATTAATTTATCCCTTGCAAAATTCTTTTTTGTTTTGCTCTTCACCTATATTTCCGGTGGAAAACTGGTCATCTGAGGACGTACGGACCTTTTCTTTTTTTTGCTCTTCTATATTTTCGGTGGAAAACAGGTCATCTGAGGACGTGAAGACCTTTTTTTTGCTCTTCAACTATATCCACTTGATAATCCGGCCCGGGAAGGACTTCGTCTTCCCACATGTGACCCGCCGACTGAAGAAGTTGCCCACCCCTGCACTAACTGTTAGTGAAGGTAAAATGTCAAGCAAACCGTCAAAAAAAGCTTGTACTCTTCTTTTACAATACAATCATGTCTGAGTTTAGCTGTCGTTGTCATCTTAAAATAGCTTGTGCATGTTTAAGTTTTGTTTCGTTGCTATTTTAACTTGCGCAGTTTGTATGCGGAAACTAAAAAAGGTTGAGAACCACTAGTCTACACGCTCTGGAGAAATACAGCATTGATACTCAGCTCAGATGGCCGAGTGGTAAGAGCGTCCGCCTTGGGAGCTGACGACTCGGTTTTGTTCCAAGTTGGGTCAAACCAATGACTTTAAAATTGGTATTCACAGCTTCCTGCTTGACGCTCAGCATTGAAGGGACAGTGTGGGGAACAAGCCGTAACTTAGCGGGATTCCCCCATCTTGGTGCGGTAGACAGACGGCCGGCAACTCCTAAGCGAGCTTGTTATAGCGCTTTGATGGCTTTCTCATGATAGAAGGATAAATATGCAACTACAAAAAAAACTTTAACAATTTTCAAGCGTCCGAGTCACAGAGGCACAAGTCCGAGTCCTCAAAAAGTGGATTCGAATCCGGCTTGAGTCCGTACTCGAAAGTTCACAACTCTGACATTTGTTATTTTTTTACTAAATGGTAAAGTCAAAGGGGGGGGGGGGGAAGCATGGCACAACTCCCCCTACCCCTCTCTTTTCTAAATAAGCTCTTGAAGTCAACACTTCAGTTTCAGATTTTAGTAACATTTCATACACATTTTTCCATTTAAGTCAGCAATTTTATCAAAGTCTCGTCCTCTTCTCATGTTTCAACTAATTCCCATGCCTACTTCCGACTCTTGTAAAAAAAACTGATTACAGTAGTAAGGCTTCTACAATTTTCGTCTTTTATATTCCTTGCCTAAGCTTTGTAATTGCAATCTTGAATAAGATGCTTTGCGATAAAATAGAATAATAACAAAATGAACGCATCTCCACATTGAGTTGTCAATCGGGCTCTGGCTTTTCGGGTCGGGTTCGCGCCGGGCTTGGGCTTGAATTTTGAAGAATTGTCGGGCTTTAATCGGGCCGGACGCCAGAGCAAAATCGCGATTTTCAGCGAGTGATAGGGTTTTCGAGATTGTTGGAATGAAGCAAAGAGAACGCCTAGTGCAAATATTGCTGTTCGTAACTGGTGTGACTGTTGAAGTGAATTTTTTTATCATTCTTTTTTATTAAAATTTCTTCAAAAATAAAAGTGATGATTTTTTAGTTTCGGGTATAATTCGGGCTCTGACTCGCTGATAAATCAGGATTCGGGTTGGGGCTTGAAAAATCGGGTTCGGATCGGGCCGGGCTCAATATCTTGCGCCCGCTGACAACTAGCCTATGTCTCCACATACTGTGGCTCTTTATACCTCAACATCCCGATGCGCAAGAGCAATACTAATGCCAGATTCGGAATCAGCGTCCTTATGTTATTATGCATGCACCTACCCCAATGAAATTTATTGAGCTGTCCCCTCCCCCCCAACGCTGTCACTGTAAAGACCCTCATCGATTTTACCTTCAAGTCGTCGTCCGTAAACGGTTCTTTTGTTTTCTTGTTGAGAACTTCAACTACACCAACCACCTTGTTATCTTCGTTAACGAGCACCAACGGATAGCACAGAAGGTCTCGGGATTCATACCCGGTCTTATCGTCTATGGATTTATCAAAATGTTCATTCTGTAACAAAAGACTCATAACTAGTTTGAGCTACTTGTACTTTTTAGGCGTGAATTTTGAAACATGTCTATAATGCAACCCAAGATACACTTCGGGAGGAGAGCTAGGTTTTAGTTAGAGTTGGGCCATCACAACGTGTTGACGAAAATGAATGGTAAAGTCGATCTAATTTTGAATGCATGTTTAAAGCCACGATGGCCGCAGTGGCGTAGTCGGGGGCAACTAAGCAATGCCTTTTTTTTGTCATATATTTCCTCAAAATTTTTTGCAGTATGATATGACCTTTTTTTAGACACCAATCATTATCACGATGGCGATTAGAAACGCACCTCTGATTGTCCACATTCAGCCCTAGCCCCCCTCTAATTTTTTTTGCTGGTTCGCCCCAACATTGCCGGTTGGCTCAGTAGCAGTAGAGCTTTTGAGATATTTGTTACAAAAATAACAACAAAGTATCAGTTTTCGCAACTCAACGTTTCGATAACATAGAATCAGCAATCATCATCAGGCAATCAAAGCGCAGCGTTGCGCGCTGCGATTTTTTGCGTAAAAGCGTATAAAGTAAGTATCATGAAAGTTAACCGGTTTTTATTACATATATTAAAAAATATTGATTCCGGCCGGTAAGCTCAGTCGTTATTGTTAAGCGCACGCTATTGGTGCGGGAGGTCTGGGTTTGATTCCAGGGCAGGTCAATCGTCACGGTGTTGCCAATGGCTCGCCACCGTTGCGACGTTTCTTTGAAGCAGTGTTGCCCAGGCGCTAAGCTGCGGAGATGGGCCCCGCTTCTCGTTACACGCTTCGGCGTAATACCGCGAGTGTAATGAAGATTTGATTTTTGAAGAAATATTGATATTTTGCATGTATCGCTAGTAGACGATATTTTCTACTAGTATTTGCTATAAAAAGAGTATTATTAATAAGTTATGTGCGAAGACGCTTTATAGCGAAATAAAATCCATTTTACATTGAATTATTTATTAGGTATCGATTTCCTCAAAGGCTGCATCATCAATGCTTTTTATATGAATAAATACAGGAACTTGCACAGTGAATGCCCAACAATCGCTCTACAATGTCACAATTCTTAAACCGGAATATAAAATGAATGCATGTGGTACGTAATGTGTATTGACGTTTCAACAGCAAACGTAGAAAATCATCTTCAGGAATATACACAAATAAGATCGCTGCTGTTACATAAATTGATGTTTTTTACATAAAAATTACGTTTCAAATGCGTAATAACGTAGAAAACATTAGGTTCAGCTGTCATCATCAACTGTATATATTACAACCCAAATCAACACAGTAAATCACCAATAAAAGTATATTTAAAAGCCTTAACAGGCTGTTTCGTCGTGAGGCTCTTCAGGGGGGATGCTAAAACTATAAAACAAGGAAATCTATAAAAAAAGGAAACAGCAAAACAACAAAGACTAAAACTGCAGGAGTGCCCAAAATAAAACTCAAATTGATTCGGCCTGACTTGAAGCTCCGCACAGCAGCGCAAGGTCATTGCAAACAAGTACAGATAATTTGCGAGGCTGCCGAACCTCAAAGCGAAACAGCTTGTTGGGGGATTTAAATATACTTTTATTTATGATTTACTGTGTTGCATTTATGCTCTGGCGTACACCATTGAGTTCTCTGATTGTAACGGTCGATTCACATTACATAACACCACAAAACAATGTAAGTATAAATCTTACTGTTTAACCTGACTTCAAAATTTGTTTTTAGATTATTTTGAAATATTCAGAATAGACAACTCAAATTTAAGCAAATTAAAGAAAGATTTACGGCAGATTTGAAATGAAAAAGCAAAATTTTTGTGCATGAATGTTTTGTAACTTTATCCTTCGTTCTTCCCTTTTACAACATTTGGTCAAAATGCTAACAGCAATAACCCCAAATTGTTTCATTATTTTCTTTTTTTCATCGCACAAGTAATTTTTCGCACTTTTTTTATCAAAAAAAAAAGAAAAAATTGAGATCAAAATTTTGGTGACTAGCTTTCTTTGAACTTGCGATGTTGGTCCGGCGGTCCGTTACCCAAACCACTGGACTCGCAACGTCCGGCATGGAATTCCAGCAGAGCATCTATCCTTTGTTGCAGAGGATCGAGATGCTTGTAGGCTTCAACTCAAGCTACTGCCTCCGCGACCCCCCAAGGATAAGCGGGTTCAGAAAATGAATGAATGAACTGAGGTTGTTTTCAAATTATATGGAACCGAAAATTTAATATACTGAAGGAAACTGCGAAGTAAGCTTGGGCTAATTAAATTAGCAGCCACCTACATGTCAAACACGATTGGCTCCAGCCGTGAATCGAACCCGTCACGTAGGATCTGTAACCTACGCACGGTACCGCCAGGCCAAGTCTCTGACAGTTAACTGTTTTAAGACTGAATTTTCAATACTGTAGAAATGCTGAAGCAATTCATTTGTTTTTGAGCTCAAAATTATTGATTTCTGAAAAATAAACTCACTTCATACACGTTCGCGACATTCAGAGCTTCCTTTGTTCTAGCCACAAGACCAACGATTCCAGAATCAATTGAAAGGACCATTTCATTCTTGGCATTACAAATAACATTGTTAAATGTAGATGATGGAGTAATATTCCATAATCGCGAAGCCAGTTCTTTGCTGTCGCCCTAAATTTAAAAAGTCAGTCAGCAGGAGGCACAAAAAACAACAAAAATTTAGACCTTTCAAAAATCATTTACTGCTTTCAAAATTAATTTCAAAATCAAAAGCTTCAAAATCAAAATTAAGGAAAATAAGAAAAAGTGACATTGGCGCAATGGTTAATGACATCGCTATTGGTGCGGGAGGTCGGGGATTTGATTCCTGGGCCGGTTAAATCGCACGCAGTGTCGCCTACGACTTGTCCCTTCTGTTCGGAGCTGTGTTGCTCAAGCGCTAAGCCGCGGAGAAGTATCCAACATTCGTTACACAGTTCGGCGTAATACCGCGAGTATAATGAAAATTTGATTTAATTTTTGCTCATATACCAGTCCCTACAGTTTACCTATGCAATTAAGACAAGTTGTGTAAGATGACTAACGCAGTATCCGCATTTACAGTACTTGTTCATCCGCTTTTGTACGTACGCAACACCCAACTGCGAGATTAAAAGTCAAAACCGGTCAAGAATTGTGGGCACTATTTTGTCGGAGTTAAAAAGAGGAAGATATCAAAACCCGCCCAAAAATGGACAGAGATTTATGTGGGTCGCAAAATACGCACAAAAACGGCTAAATACGGAAGCTGTGTAAACTGTATCATTTACCAAAATAAAAGTTTTCCGTAATAACTTACAAGAATAGTAGGGCACGCACAAGACGTTTTTGTGGCGGTCGAGAATTTAACCAGCGATTTGATGACATAGATTTCCGGGACTGGATCAAATCAGACACATGCAGGGCCGCTAAAGGTCAGCCATCGTTGCAGGTGCAGCGTTTTTTTCGAACGCTAAGCAGCGTTTTTTCGGACGCTAAGCCGCGAAGATGGGCCCCTCCACTCGTTGCACGCTTCCGCGTAATATCGCGAGTATAACGGAAATTTAATTTTTTTATATTTCATAAAATACCTTTGCGGAGTCGCGCATCCAAAAGAGACTGCATTTTTCCGCTTCTAGGAGAGTTGCCACGTGTCGAAGTGCAATGAAGCAGAACTGTTCTGGATCCTCGCAAGTGTTCAGCTCTTTAGCCAGCTCCAACATAACAGTTCCCTCACTAAAACAAAAAAACAAAGATTAGTCGCGAAAAAAAAACAAAAACGTGAAGTTGCAGTACTTCAGCTGCCATAGTTGCAGCCACACTTTTTAGAAAAAGTATACCACAAAGTATTTCAGTAAAAGTTAGTATTTTCAGTTTACCCGTTGTTTTGTGATTTTTGGGAGTCTAACCCAACTTCTCTCTTGTTGTTTTGCTGCCCATGAAGGCTGAATTGATAAGCTCTTGCTTGAAAGTTTGACTGTTTTGGTTCTTTGAACGGAACAGAGTTTTGACGAGCGTTAAACAGGGTAGCGTTGGAGGTACTTTGGGAGCATCTCAAAACAGGTTTGGGGCTACTCTGATGCAATTCACTGGCAGAATGGGTAGATTTAAGTGATTTTGCTTCAGTATAGTTGTCCGTTGTAATGCCGTTGCAACTTTGAGTCTGGCTGTCCAAGTATTCCGATAAAAACTGTGGGTTGTTTTCCAAATAAGTAGTCACTGCTATCCGCATCCGACGACGCAGATAACACGCTAGAAACTCTGGATTTGAATCCAAGAAACTTTCAACTTTGTCCGTTTTTTCAGCAGCATTCATCATAAAATGCTGCTGGTACTTGAAGCAATTAAGCGTAATGCTGGCCCATTCAGAATTAGAAAAATCCAACCTTTCCACTATACCAATATAAATTCTTTTTGCAAAATAACGCAAAAATGATAGCCAATTACAGTCCAAAAACCATTAAGCAGGAGAAAATAGTAGGTCTATAATGAATACAATACGAACAATATTAACTAATAACGTTACTAAAAGATTTTTATTGCCGTGTTAAGCACTGTTTGCTATTTTTCTCACAATACATGGCATACAGGAATAATTCTAGATCATGGTAAGGATTAATAATAGCTACACAGGACCGTGTTTAGGGGTGGTGGGGGAAGGGGGCATTGTGACATGCTTTTCCCCCTTTTTCACTTTGCCTTTCAGCAAAAAAGAACAATGGTTGCTAAGTAACCGAAATATGCCAAACTGTTTGATGGCTTTTGAAGTTTATGACACCTTCCTTTTAAAATTTCTCGCTATGACACAGTAGCTCAGTGATGCAAACGGCTGGAGTGAAACTCTGCGAGGATTTTAAAAAACGCTTATCAACGTCTAGGGGATGAAGTCCCTCAGACCCCCAACGGATGCTTTGCTTTTGTATGTCCAGAGTCTTGATTTTATGGAGAGAAAAGATTCGTATTTTGCAAAATTCAGTAGGTAGATACTGGAGACTCAAAATACTGTAACTGTCTTCCTAGACTACTTCGCTTACAAACTTTTTATCACAAGAAAACGGGGTTCGGGTGAAAAGTTGTGTGTGCCCATAGCATAACTTTTCTGCATTAAAAATATCTGCATAGCTGCACTTTTGAAACTACTCCAATTTAACAAATGTATTCATACATATGATCCTCGATGTGTACAACCGCAACCGGGAGTCTGGAGGCAGAGCTCCCAGCCACCAACGGATTTTTACACATAAAAAATCTCGTTTTAGCAGACTTTTTTGGAAAAAAGGACATAATGGTATCTGCAGTGAGTGTAGTCACTACAGAAAATGCCAAAATATTTGGTCGTCCACGTCTAAAAGCAGGAGCTGGGCTAAAATAAATGAAAGGAGGCTGCAGCCACTATTAGTCACGGTTAGGTTTTGTATCCAATTACAGGACCAAGAGGGGGCCATGGCACTGTGCTCGCTCCCTCTTTGTGTGCCTGCTACCACACTGCAATTAAGGTTGAAAGGTTGCTGCTCGACTTGAAGATCACTAGGTCCCTTCGCAGCTACGTGTTGCTGCTTCACGTATTTCCAGTGTATGGTGATTAATCGTAGCTTACTGTAGTGAGATTATTTTGTTCGTTGTGCTTTCAACATAATAAACTTGCTGACTGACTGCCATGGCGCAGCGGTTGAGAATATGTTTAAACCAATACTATTGTTGCATAACAGACCATTAAGAGTTAGATGAGAAATTTGCAAGGGACAAATTAATGTTTCGACTATAACCAAAGTCTCGTCAGCCTTGCTACGCACAGCCAATCCAGGCTAAACTCATTCTAGACTGTAAAGACTCTTTTTTGCATTGCCTAGAAAAGAGATGAAGTCGAGATGTCCAGGTAAAGCAATGCAAAAAAGAGTCTTTACAGTCTGGAATGAGTTTAGCCTGGATTGGCTGTGCGTAGCAAGGCTGACGAGACTTTTGTTATAGTCGATACCATTAAGTTTGTGTCAAAGTCATATTGAGAAGCGCTTAGGAACCCTCCATTGTACGCCTATGATGGCAAACCAAGTAGGCTACTATCAATTTAATTAATTTCGGTTTTATTTTTTAGCAGAGCGATTTTCTAAAAACCAGCCCAGTCAACGGCGCTGCAAAATGAATAGTTATGAGCAGTTTGTGATCAAGACATCAAGCAGTTGAAACTCTAATTTTTCAATTTCCCAAATTCAATTAACCGTTGTACGAAAACGTCAAGGACTGCAGTTCCCATGCTTTATAAAAAATGATCAAGAGTACTCTAGTAATCCAAAAGTTTAGAAATGGATTAATTTTACACACTACTAATGCTACTACTTTATTACCAAGAGTGAACCAGCGCTAGGTGTATCGGTTAAGAGCGTCCGCTTGGTAGCCGGGAGACTGGGATTTTATTCCCGGTCGGATCACACTAAAGACTATAAAAATAGTATTCGCAGCTTTCGCGTCCCACGCCCAGCGCTCGGCACAAGCGGAAGTGCGAAGTGTTTTGTGTATGTGTTGTTCGTCACAAATGTCCCTTAACAGCGTTCAATCATTCGTGATTGAAAATTGTAATGGGCCATCAATTGAAAATGGCCTAAACAATGTGTGCTTGCACCCGCTGTCCCGTACCTTACCTTATTACCAAGAGTCAGAAAATAATTCAATTATTGCAGTATGAGAAAATTTGGGGCAAAGATTTTGTATCATGTGTTTGGATCATGCAAACGCCGTGCCAACCGTTTTCTGTCTAAGAGCAATGTGCTAGTTCCAACGAGTCAGACAGACCATTTCCCTCTTCCATATCAAAAACACCTCACTTAATTGTGCATCCCCAACCCCCTCCCATAGGCCTACCCCCTAAATTGTCTCAACGGATTGAAACAATTCACGAAAATGACTTTTTTGGCAAAAAATTTAGCCAAAATCGCCATTTTGGGATAAACGTTTAGTCGTTATCGCTCAGATTCTACTACAAAAACCTGGCCACAGAGTGAGAATGCTCTTTATAGCGTTCCCTTTAGAAATTTCCAAGTACACCCTTGTTTACATGTTACACAAAGCTACGGTGGTCAATGCGATTCAACATTTAACAGCTCCAATGGCCGAGTGGTAAGAGCGTCCGCCTCGGTAGCTGAGACTTGGGTTTGATTCAGAGTCGCGTCAAACCAATGACTTTAAAATTGGTATTCACAGGTTCCATGCTTGACGTTGAGCATTAATGACACAGTGCAGAGAACAAGTCGGCAAGTTTACTAGTTGTGCCGCTGGAAAAGGCACTTGGCAGGATTCCCCCATCTTGGTGTGGTAGACAGATGACTGGCAATTCCTAAGCGAGCTCGTACAGCGCATTGATCGCTTTCTCGTGATAGGAGGATAAATACGCAACAAAATACAAACATTAAGTCTCCATTAGAAAGCAATGTATTGACGTTTAATTTTGCGCAGTCTTGTCTCCTTCAAGTACAGAAAGCAAGCGATCAATAAAAAATGCTGTAAGGTCACAGAAGAAAGGTAGCATTCTCTGCATGGCTACACTGGGCATCTATCTTTCGCTTTTGTGCTGCAATGTTTGCAGCGCTGCTGTACAACAGCTACAGTAAAACGAAAGAACTAATTTTTATACTCATATTCGCGAAAGCTAGTGGGCTTATCCAATGCACAAAAGTAGATGTGTTCACGCACTATTTCGGTCGTAATACGCGTCATCAACAAAACTTAAGCGAAGTGATACAGAGGCCGACTGCATTTTCAACGCCAAGATAACGATCCGTGCTACATAAGGCGTAACCAAACTGAACATTTCTGTTTAGCCATGTGTTTTGTGAAAGTAAAGAATTTTCGTTAAAAAATTTAATTTTTCACTTGATATTTTGCCGGATATTTAAATTTATAACATCTAGTTTTGTGCAGTCTTGAATAAAACGTCAAGAATCCATGATTTTTCAAAAATCTGCGGTTTGTTTTAGCTACAATAATTCAAGAAGTACGTCACTACAATTTTAATCTCTCCGACTTCAAATTCCCGCACTTAAAATGACTTGACCATGACAAAAATTGCACAGCAGGAACACTGACTCTTAATATAAACTTGCATACTCTGCAACATTGGCGTTGCCATGGGGGAACCCCCCGTCACCCTTTTTGAAGTATTAAGATGCTTTAAAGAGGTCGATGACTAGCGATGAATGAAGATGGGGCCTCTCATTGTCTAAATCCGTCCTTCACCCCTACCTACATTTTTCGCTAGCTACGGCCCTGCTTTGCAATACCGTACTGCTAATGCAATAGTAGCCTACGTCAAGCTTTTTGAGCTGCGATCTCCTAAAACATTCCAAAAAAATCAATGTGCTCCTTCACGTAAAATCTGGAACAGCAAATATTAAATAATCATGCAAGTGGTTATTCACACTGTTTCAGTGTTCAAGCTAGCGCCTTGAAGCGCCTTCGAGGTTAAGGGTTCGTCAGGTAAGAAACCCTGTAACAAAGGATGTTGAAAGTCGTGTTTTACTACTTGCTTTTTAAGCTTAGCCGACACGGTTGACTCTATGGTTACATGCAGTTTATCTTCTAATGCAGTTGAAAAACTTTTGTCGAAATTTCTTTACTCAATGAAATCATTTTATGGCATGATTCATGTCTGCATTTTTTTACTTTGTTATCAACAGAAAAGCAGCGAAAAGTGTGACCACGTTTGGCCAGTAATGATTTTTGCATCAAAACTCAGATAAGCCTGCAAACCTACTCTCCTGGCACTAAAGGCATCAAATTTAAACTTTTACGAACTCGCTTGTGTCAATTGTTGATCGGTTCCTTTTTACCAAAACTTTAACAACTTTTCGACAATCAGCGTTAAAAAACTCAATTAACAACAGAACGTAAGTTTTTCTGTGAGGGTACCAAAATTAGAGACAACTGAAGACACCGCCATCATAATTTCCTTGAACTAAAATATTTCGAGCTAGCGTCTATATACACCTACGCTCTAGCACTTGAAAAAACTGTTTAGCAACAATTCAATGCGTCCATTATGTAGTTCTTCTATTGATTTTACCATATGCTACAAAAGTGTTTTAATCGGCTCAAGAGCAATATGTTACCCTGTATCTGTTAATAAACTGTCAAAATGTCTTCCGAAAAGTCAAAAAACAGTAGGCCTTCCGAGCTATCGAGATGTTATGAAAGCATATATTTGCTTTACAATTTGTCATATACTATTCAAATATTGAACGTATAGTGTTAGTTTTTCCAGCTGGGTAAAGATAACGTATGATACATTAGACTAACAAAAATTGATAAAAAAAAAGACAAAACAGAAACTGGTCGCTAGTTCTAGGACTTTGAAATATGAATGGGTTAGATCAGTGGTTCTCCACTTTTTATGGTTTGAGAACCCCTTCTATAGACTCTCAACATCTCAGGCTCCCTGCTCAGCAATAAAATTCTCTGTTGGTATTTCATTCGCAGTAGCTACAGCCGTCCGCTGGCCCAAAGTCAGTGTTTCTTAACTGGGGTTCGACCGAACCCCTAGTGTTCGACGAAGCTGTCTCTGAGGTTCGGTGCAAGTCCTTCAATATCCTAACACTTTCAGGGGCGTACCGATTTTGGGAGGAAAATTGGACGTCACGGTGTCCGTTTCTAGACAGACAGACAAGTTTATTTTCATATTGCAACTATAAGCACACAAAAAAAACTTTAAAAAGAAAAAAACAGTAGATTTAAGGTAAACATGCAACTGAAGCTCATTTACTTGCAATATGAGGAAGCCGTGAAGGGACGAGAAGTCTTTCAGTCAAACGACTACCTTTTGTTTGCTTTCATGAGCAGAGTGATGCTCACATTTAATTCTCGTTGTAGCAGCAATAAGATAGCCACATCTTTTGAAATGTGGCTAATTAAGAGAAAGAACTACAAGTATAATCTAGTGACTTAATTTTTATATGCAACCAATATTTGCTCGCGATATGTTTGCGTAAACTTTTTGAGTTTTAAACGTTGAATAGCAGTTGGTATCGAATTCCAAACCTTCGACCCCTGATACTTGAAAGACCTTTGCGCGCGGTTCGTTCGAAACAGAGGGATTGCTAAATTAACACTAGAGGAAGACCTATTAGAATGTTTGTGTGCCAATGACACCTTGTGAAAATACGTTTGAAAATATTTTGGTAAGGAGTGGTTAACAGATTTGTGGACAAATTTCGCCATTTCCATTTTAGCTACATCTCTTACTTTTAGAGTGCTTAGACGATCAAAATACGGTGTCACATGCTCGCGCCAATTTAAAGAACGGTTGAGACTGCCACGAAGTTGTTAGGGTTCGGCCGCTTGGCACGGGTTAAGAAACACTGCCCTAAGTACTTACCTACCATTAATAAATCATGCGTTTGCGACCCCTGGTTAGTGTCCCGTGAAGCCCCTGGTTTTCAGCTTTGCAGCACTAACTACACAAAAAGCCAATTTTGCATGTTAAAGTCATTAATGAATAATTCATACTACAAAACCATTACAACACGTTGTTCTTCTTTGAGCATATCACAAGCACAGTAATTTCATTAGCTAGTAGGATGTCTTTGAATAATTGCACAGAAAAAAATTTTTTTTCTAAATGCATTTTTGTGTCCCAAGATCTCGTTTTCATTATGCTTTGTAGTAGGCCTACCTCCGGGACAAGTTTTTCTTGGCATAACCACATTATGCATTTAAAGTTTGATCAATAATATATCCGGCTGG
This sequence comes from Trididemnum miniatum, assembly GCA_964006365.1. Lineage (NCBI taxonomy): Eukaryota > Metazoa > Chordata > Ascidiacea > Aplousobranchia > Didemnidae > Trididemnum > Trididemnum miniatum. The sequence goes on along the minus strand of OZ023249.1, from coordinate 19,053,042 downwards.
TTTACTGTCGATTAAATGACCGTTTTGCCAAACTATAGACAAGGAAGACGCTAAGTTTTTAAACGATTATTTCAGGCAATGAGGCGCTTAATTTGACCGTCATTCGTCTAAGTCGGACCTCTAATTTCTGCCAAAGACTGGGGCTGAATATAACGGTAGATATTATTTCACACAAAGTTCTTTGCAAATTAGTGCGAACTAATCCGACTCGTAACGAATTCATCCGTATATTTACGAATGAGTTGTCGAAAAATTCTTTCCATTAAATCTAAAATAGTATTGATTTTGCTTTTTCTATGATGTTTAGCGAAGTACTATGAGGTTGTTTTCTTCGAAAAAAGTCTGTTTCGTAGCTGCTTCACGTCACTTAAGCGTACAAAATTTAGAAAAAATTTGGTACTTAAAAAACTTTCAAATTTGGTGCTTTTGCAGCGTAACAAATGATTTACTCTTTCTGCGGCATCAGTGTTTCACGGCTTGTACCGCTTGCGACTGACTGTTAACACACAGGCAGATCCAGAGGGAAACGGCACCCATCAGGACGACTGCAAAAACAAATTTTTGCCCAATATTTTTAGTTGAAATATCCAATGCCCACGCATTTGATCGTGCCATAATCCTAAAAGTAAATCGTCACCCCCTTATCCTGGATTTAACCTTGGTAAATACAAGTGGCGTAATCAAGGGACTCACCGGGGTACCGTCACCCTTTTTTAGAGCCTAAACACCATTTTAGAGATCGTTATCTTTTTTAGAGCCTGAGTCCCTGACCATAAAATCAACATGGAGCAATAAATGGTAATAAAAATTACCTTTTTGTGTCTTCTCCCATCTTCTTCAGTGGATATTTTTTGTTTCACATAAATTTTTCTCAGCGCTTGACGATCTGAGTTTGCTATGTTTCGCAAAGCATGGCTAAATAATTAAGCACAGCGCAGCGAAAAAGTTAAGCTATAAGCTCTAGAAAGAAAAAAACAAAGCTATCTTTTTATCTGTTTGGATTATTCGAGTTTTTGTTCAAACTTGTTGAACTTTAAGGAAACTGTTTCTGGTGAAAAATGCTACAAAATTCATAAAAAATGCAAAACAGCTCAGAGTTATTGCTCGTTTTTGAAACAGGAGACCCGGGTTCAATTCTAGGATCTGCAAGTTCTAGAATCTAGATCAAGAGACTTGCCATTGTCGCAGCAGTTGCCTACATTTTTAGGAATCTTGGTTGTCGACAAGGGCAGTCAAAACTGGTATATGTCCATTAGAGCTGCAAGTTGAACCAAGCAGAACCCCCTGAGGTCGGGTTCTTTGGACAACAATTACCCAGTCCACATGTCCAATTTATGTGGGTTTTAAGCTCTCATTGATGTGGGCTTGTTGCTGTGGGCTTGATGTCACAATCACTTTTTTAAATTATGACATCAAAAATTTAATTGTGATGCAGAAAGCCCACAGCAACAACCCCGCATAAATTGGACAGGTGGATAGAGTAAGTATAAGCTTGGAAAATAAGGTATGTTGTTGTCAGAAATTTTTCTGTTTTGTCGTGTGAGGCAAGTGTTGTGTAGTAATAGAATCACTGGACTAGAGCAGCTTTCTATCTTTGAACCGCAAGTTAATCTTTGAAAAATCTGAAATTGCTTTATGAAAGTTTAATGTCGAAATCATTTCCCTAGAGCTGCATATGACGTAAAGAATACGTAATAAAACCAGACAAATCGATTATTTCTCGATTGCAAGACTTCTGTTTCATTTCATTACGTTGTTTACATGATACTTTTTCTAAGCGATTACCATTCGCATGAAACATAGGTCAATATTTTGAAACCGAAATAAACCTTTTAAAACCGCTTGAAGTTGAACATATTTTTCAAAATTTTTAAACTCTTATGCCTAGGCTACAAATTTCCACTATTTTCAATGTCTCGGGTTACTCGATTCAAATTTGCAAGGTCATTGTGACGTTGCAAACATACCCTTAAAAAAGAACTATGTAAATGGCCTCACTGACTCATCACCGCTGCAACAGTTTTCCAGGGCCCAGGTTAATCAGCAACAATGCTAACGGTGGACCAATCAACTCAACGGATCGAAGGAAGTTAGGAGCTTATCATGTCCCGCTTATAGTTTTCTTATACTATTTGTTAGAGTTACCATACGTCCTTTTTTTGGAGGACATGTAGGCCTACTCCTTTTCAATTAACCCTTTGTGCCCTAATGAGACATATTTGTCACTTTTCGCAAACTGCCCGTCATATACGTTTTAAAAATTTTTGGGCTTGGCGAACGATTGGGACATATATGTACTCTTTGAATTTTCCAAATTGTACATTTTTTTTGGCAACACTGCGATAGTAGTTGCGTCACAGTTTTGTTCAGCACTATTACAGTTTCACGTGTTGAAGTGTAGAGGTTTGGTGTAAGGAAAGCGTTATGAATTCGAATCCAGGTAAGTTTTTACAATTACAAAAATATGTGTTGGTTACTTGATGCATCAGCATTGTTTAGTGCAATTTTTAGTTACTTAGGATCATTGAGAGCTGGTTTGTAGAGAATAATTGAAACTGGACATATATGTCCTAATAGCTGATTAGGTAATGTAACTAGTAAATAAGCACACAATACAATTCTGGGTTTACAAATTTGTTACTAGGCCTATACCTGATTGGCATTATTTCTGTTCATTTTCTTAAAATGACGTTGTTAGTATAGGGTTAGACGAAGGTTTTCTGAGCCAAATTATTTTGATAGTGTTGTGATTTTGACTCTGGCCTGTGATAAATCCAGCGCAGTGTAGCCTATCCTATATCAAGCTAGAAGATTGCTGGGGCTTCGATTCAAGCCAGACAACGAGTTAAAGCGTGAAGGAAGAGGCTCGGTAGATATCTGGAAGACAGAAATTGAGAATACCACCGTTGCTGCAGTCAAATGGCAGGACACGAGACCTGTGTTTATGACGTCAACATTCCTGTCCCATAAACCCGATGGAACCTGCACAAGATACGACAAGAATGAAAGAAGTACAATTGAAGTTTCCCGGCCCAACCTAGTAACTGTATACAATCAGAATATGGGCGGAGTCGATCTCCAAGATCAAATGATTGCGTTCTACAGAATGTCATTCAAGTCCAAAAAGTACTATCAGCGAATGATATTTCATTTGTTTGATATGACTGTAGTAAACGCATGGATGTTGTACAGACGGGATGCTCAAGACTTGGGTATCCCCGTGTCAAAGCAAAGTGGACTTTCTGCATTCAAACTAAACGTTGCCTTTTCGTTGATGGAGGCTGGAAAAGATGTCACCAAAAAAAGAGGCAGACCATCATCTGCTCAAGTGGATTTAGAGTATAAGCGAAAAAAGAACGCTAGAAATGCGACCAAGCCCATTCCACAATCCGACGTTCGTTTAGATAAAATCGGACATTTTGCACTATTTTCCGACAACATAGCTACTTGCAAGCTGCCTGGGTGCAAAGGAAAAGTTTTCGCATATTGCGTAAAATGTGAAGTGCATTTGTGTTGTTCGAAAGAAAAGAACTGCTTTTACCAGTTTCACACTTCGTAGTTTGAGACTTTTATGTTAAAAAAACAGTTTTGTTACGTTTGCTCGTTTTGTTTGTTCTGAGAAAAGTAAGTCTTGCAAGGCGCTGTTAGAACATATTATGTCGCTACAAAAACCAACTTAAAGCCCTAATAGGACATAAATGTCCCCTTTCATTATTTTTTTAATTAATTAAAGAAGTTTAAATTTTTGTATATGAACATGTTCAACGAAGTCATTTAAGGTGAAAAAAACGAAAAAAAACTTTTTTTCAGTCGCATAAATAAAACCGGGCATAAAGGGTTAAATATAATTCGTCCTCCGAGGACATTTAAAAATGCCCAAATGTCCTCCTTTTCGGCACTTTAAACAAACAGTGAAAACATGTTTGATTCTTGTTTGCTGGAGCAACACGAAAATTTTGGGAAGCTTTAGCTCAGGCCTGGGCAAACTACGGCTTGCGGACATGAAGACCTTTTTTGCTCTACACTTGATTTTAGGTGGGAAATTGGACATCTGCGGACGTGACGATCTTTTTTTGCTTTTCACTTAATTTTCGGTGGACAACTCTTCCCATTCATTCGGCCCTCGGCTTCAAAGAACCTGTCCTGCTTTGGCGCAGTAAAAATATGGTAGTTCTACTATTTGCACATCAGTATACTTTGATGCCTCTGGACGCGCAATAACTTACTGCTCGTTCAGCGGCTGTTCAGCTCAAGGCTAAGTTTCTCAATTTTTTCCTCGTGTCAACTGGTCTATAAATGCAACCGTAGCGCAATGCTTAAACAAATCTGGAATTGTTGAATAGTTGAAATAGATCTCATCGCTGCTAGCTACAAAACTAAAGGAGCATTGAAATGGGTTAGAAACCCAATTTTTATAAAAAGACTAGAAAATTTCTAGCCTAGTGCTTTTGTAGTTTTACTTTGATCATGGTATGAGTTTTTACCAACACGTTTGTAAAATGACTTCACTGGCTATACTCATTTTATTATTGTTTTGGAATACCCGTTTAACCGGTAGCAAATTTATTTATTTAACAAAAGTGGGGCTGAATAAACTTAAAAAATTTTATGCTAATTGACTCTAAAAAGCCCTAGCTATTAAAAAACATTTGTTATTCTTTAGCAAACTAGCTGTGCTTCGATCGATAGACTCTCTGCAGCGTCATTGCCGAACCAATGTAGCTGTATTTATCATAGTGCTTTGCAGCTCTAACAATTTATCAAAAATCTATAAATTCAAAGTCACGTTCGCGACAAGGTTATGGCAAAGCTGTGCATTTTGCCGCTGCTATTACAAAAGAATTACAAGCTCTGCTGCTATCGCAAACGCTTTCACGTAGCGGCTATATCTGCTCTTACTGCACTATTTTACTTTACGCTTTTTAGTTAAGATTTTCTGAGAGAAAACTGTAGTTTTCTTGCGCTGCTGTCACGAGTCAAATTTGATAATGAAACTTCAAAATGAAGTTGTTCGGGCAAAGCGTGGCGGACGCTGCTCGCTTTGCTAAATTTCTGCACTGTGAATGGGTTACCATAGAAGCATTTTCTAACATGTTTTTCTAATAAATGAATGCTTTGCGTCAAACAGACAACGAAATTACGTCATCTTGTACAGCGAATTAGCGCAGCAGGCGGTTTCTGTAGCTCTAGCTCCCTTTGCATTGTTAATGTTATCATTCTATTGTGATTCAGCGCTGTTTCTTGCTAGTGTTAAATCTTCATCAAACTTTGGCGCAGTTAGATCGACTCTCAATGACGTATTTGTTCAGTATAAGCCCAAAACATGCATCTCAAATTAAATATTGAGAACCGCCAATCGTATAAGACTGAACTACCCTGTCTACATATCCAGGTTTAGCGGGCTTTAGGTTTACGCTTCCTCGTTCTAATTTCAGCATCATAATCAATTTTTTGATGTCATAATCACTTTAATTATATACATCAAAAAATCGATTAAAATGCTGGAACTAGAATTAAGAACTACGGGCCTGGAACCCACTAAAATTGTCCGTGCGAACAGCGTAAATGTGGAGCAACGTCACGTTAGTTCAAAAACTGCGCAAGTCATTTTTTGTGTTTTGAGAAAAACGCAAAAAACATGTGATTGTGTGTAAATTCAATGCGCTGACTTACGCAATTTAGAAACTGGAGCATAACTCGCGAAAACGTCGATACATTTTTCCAAAAAGTGTGTCACGCGTTAGCGCTGATCCAGCGGAACAACTTAGTGCTGAAAACTCAATTTTGCCAAAAAATGACTTACGCAGTTTGTGCACTAACGTGAAGTCTAGTTGTGCTGCAGGGAGTAAAGTACGTAAGTTTTGCGAACCGATAACGAAACGCCATAGACAGATTTGCAACTCGATCGATTTTTAATCGGATTCAAGTTCGAATTCAAAAAGCATTTGCTAGGCACAGCGTAAGGTTTTCATTTTTGCAAGCTTTTTCATTTTCATCCAAGCGATTTGGTTCCATAAACTTTCAATATTTTGCGTCGATGTAGAACGCATTTGTGACAGTTACCACCAACCAACAAACATGCCCATCAAGTCCCTCTAATTCAAATGAAATCTTCATGATACCGGTAGGCCTACTCGTAGTATTACATTGAAGCGAGTAACCAGTGCCCGGGCCATCTCCCCGGCTTAGCGCCTGGTAAACACAGCTGCAATGAAATAGGTCTACCGTTGACGACACTTGGTGCGGTTTGACCGGTCTGCGAATCGAACCCCAGATTTTACGCGCCGTTTACGATGCCTCAGTCCCCACGCCAGTGGCGTACGCACGGGGGGGGGTTTCGGGGGTCAAAACCCCCCATTGACAATTGGAAAAATTTAAAAACCGCTCTTTTTGGACCGATTAGCGTTTTTTCATACAGATATTGTGTTTGACGATTGGAAAAAATTAAAAACCGCTCTTTTCGGACCGATTAGCGTTTTTTCGTACAGAGATTGTGTTTTTCTGTGCTGTATCAAATTGCCTATATAATCTCGAGAAACTTTCATTGTGATGCAATAATACCGGTAGTCGAACTTTTCTGGTGTGTAGCGCTTGAACCAATGGCTGGCTCAAAATGCAAGCCTGGACAAGGTCAATGAGCACTAAAGCTGGAGTCGTGTTGTGATGTCATAAAGACATTGTTCTCAACGGCTATGGACGGACAAGACAACGTTTCAGCGCAGAAGGCATTCTTCGAAGAGAACGGTTGCAACGCATGCAGATATTCCGCTTGCGATGTCATAATTTTGAGCCAAACCTGCCAGTTGGCGTAGTGGTTAAACACATCGCTATCGGCGCGGGAGGTTTTGGGTTCGATTTTTGGGCCGGTACCGGCCGTTAGCTCAGTTGTTAAGCGCACAGGTTATCGGTGCGGAAGGTCTGGGGTTCGATTCCCGGGATGGTCAAATCGGCACAGTGTCGCCAACGGCTCGCCACCGCTGCGACGTTTAAGGTCGGACAGTCAGCACTCTCCTTCCCCCTTGACAATTGCAGAAAAAATGAAATCTTTCTTTTTTAAAACAAATCGACTTTTCTTCATGCGGAGCTTGCCGAGATTGCTATCATGTTTTCATCCCAAACAACACCTGTCATCCCCCACAAAACATTTTAGCGTAAACCATTCCCTTACAAGTACAATGATCATCCCTCCTTACGTCTGCGTGAAAAGTTGTACCATCCCCCCATAAGTGTTTTTACGACTCGAGCACTGATTACGATGCAAAGCTACAATACCGGTACCCGGTAGTCCAACTTTTCTGTTGTGTTTTGCTTGAAGTGCATTTTTGTCATTGATATTGCTGTGAAACAATTAAGAAGTAGGAGTTTCCTTAAATGCGGTGTAGGCCTATATGTAATAACTATGGCTACACACAAATTTTTTTTTAAATCAAATCAAATCTTGATTATACTCGTTTCATTAAATTCGTTGTTGTACCGAACCGTGGTAGCGAGTGGCAGGGCCCGACCCCGCGGCTCAGCGCCTGGGTAACGCAGCTCCAAAGAAACGTCGCAGCGGTTGCGAGCCGTTGGCTACACTGTGTCCGATTTGACCGGCCTGGGAATTGAGTCCCAAACCTTCCGCATCGATAGCCAAATCTTTTAACACTACGCTATAATAGCCCGATGTTTTGAGAAATTTTATTAAAATATAAAAAACTAAATTGACACTGCTCTAAGTGCCAAAAGTAACATAAAAATACTGCCAAAGACGACCATAGACCAACAAAAGATTTGAAGAGGCCTAGGGGCGGAACGAGGAGAGAGACAGCACTGTTTTTTCGTACCGTAAGCTGACTATCTCAGGAGCTAGAGTTCTTCGTTTCCCATAGACACCCCGATTATGTGTTTGAAAGCATTTGATATCGACGCTGTGATTCGGCAGAAAAATGCTTAGATAATATCGACGCTGTTTTTGACTTTAATCGGATGATTAGGGATTCCTCTCGCGCATAATTTATTTTAGTTTAAAAACGTTTTGGTAGGGAGGGCAGTTTTTTCTTATGCTCGAATATCTTCACTTTTCAAATTTCAAGCGAGAAACTGCCCCCTTCATAATGAGTGTACCGTATATTGACTGTTTATAACAAGGTTTAGCCTATATGCGTTGTTTATATTAATGTTGGTTCTTGAAAAAAGTTTTTTTGGAGAGAAGGAATTGCTTGTTTTACCCCCAGGGTGCACCCTGTTTGTGACGTTGCGACAGCTAGCCAGCCTACTTTAGTCAAATAACCTTCCTATGGCCCAAAAATGATTTCAACTAAAGTTTTTTCAGAAAATTTTTATCACGGCCTGACAGCTTGAGTTTCTGTGAAACCTTTTCTCTCCTTAAATGAAACGCAAAGCATTAAGCAAAAGTGTGAATGAAATATCTTTGTTGTTTTCTTAGTTATGGCATTATATAGCTTAATCATGGTTAACTGCAATTTAGGCTGGAAACATAACAATACGATGCACTTTAGTACCTCTACGCTACTGTAATTGTAATGTAGTGTCTTTACGTCATCACGATGTGACGTCAGTGAAACCCCTCCCTTTGAAAAATCCTGCGTACGCCACTGCCTCACGCTAACTCGGCAGTCCCCTCTATTGCACATTTGATTTTCGCACAAGTTATATTAGAAAATTTGCGCCCGTAGAAGAAAAATATTACCGCGCTAATTCTTAACATACTGCTGATGATACGATGATAACAGCTGAAGGTTTTAAAACGTCCAATTACGAGATCATTGTGCATATGGCTTTATTTTTCCTCCTTAATCTGTTTTCGTCTCATATTTACGATATTGTGAATTATAGTTGAAAAACTTTATCATTATCAAATGGTAAAGGGGCAATCTTGTCGCTCAGTTTCGGAAAGCAGAACGAAACACTTCGGAACATGGCTTCAAATACGATACAAAATATTAAATTAATCTCAGAACAGAGCAAGCGAAAACAGTTCCGCTTACAACAATCTTTTCAGGACCAGTGGCACCGCAGAACTGGCGCCTCTTGCCTTTTTTGACGTAAAATTTTTTTATCTTTTTTAGAAATTGATCCTTAAGGCGAATGAAAATAAGGGCTCTAGCTGTCTAAGTTCGGCCCCGACCCCCACCTAAATTTTTCACCGACTACACCCCTGTTCAAGACTACGCAACCTAAATTTAAAACATTGCTGGGTTTCAAGACTAACTAGTTTACACTTTTAGTATTTTCCAAGACAAGAAATTCACCTTTATAGTGCAGCTTCCCTTTTACGAGTGCATCAGCTACAAAAAAACACTGCTTATCGTGCGCCAAAATATAATTCTTTTCCTCTAGGCATAGGTTATAAAATATATTTTCAATCTAGCCCAAGCCTCTGGAGTAAAATGTACTTCAAGCTACTGTCCCATATGACCAGGGCCGGCGCTAAGGGAGAGCCAGGGGAGCCTGACTCCCCCCAATCGACATGCTTGGCCCCCTAAATTAACAAGCTTAATCTTTTGAAGACAGCGGCTTTTTTGCTTAATTTGAAACTTTGGCCCACCCTGATTAACGCTTGGCCCCTCCACGTAGACTGCTTTGGCGCCGGCTCTGCATATGACTAAACACTACAGTTGTAGAAAATTGACTACCGGTATATTTCGGCCGGTAGTTTTACAATATCATTTTATTAAAACTGCTTTTTCACTTGTGGTAGGCTACGTAATCTGACGAGCCATTTGGTGGCTTGTTGAAAGGGCAGCTATAAACACATTACGCAATGGTTTTGAGCTCAAAAAAGAACTACAATCTTGCTTTGTCTCGATTTTAGGTCAGTATTTATTTCCAAAACACTAGTTTCATTTTTCGTTAATCGTAAACGATTTTTGAGCGGTTTTGTTGCAAGGAAAATAAATATTTCATCCGAAAAAAAGAAGGTAATTCTGAAAATTGCTTTTTAAGTCTATGTTTGAGATTGAAAGATAGAAGAGAAGCTACGACAGATAAACCTAGCAGCTAGCTCTCAACTTACTACGGTGAGGGTAGAAGCATTGTCAAAGTGAATGATGCAGAATTCGCAGCTAATACATAGTAAAACGCGGAGCTGGATGCCTCGAGACGACGAGACGTGTCTTTGTCTTGAGACACGTCTCAAGACAGGTTTTTAGTGTCTCGGCCTCGTCTCGCTGTGCCAATGTCTCGTCTCGGACCGTGAAAGTCTCGGTAAATGGGCTTTGAAACAGCTTTCAGGTCTTTGATACGTAATCAACAACAATAAGAACAATCGACAACCAGCCTCACACCCGATGAACTCAAAATAAAAAATTTGGCATGATTTCGCACTTTCGGAAAACATTTGGCCACAAGTTTTAGCTTATGAAGTCTTGTGTCTCGTCTCGGGTCTCGCAACTTTGAAGTCTCGTCTCGACTTCAACAGAAAAAGTCTCGCCTTGGGTTTCGAAGCTATGATGACTCGTCTCGGTCTCGGCAGGTTGGGTCCTCGTTCCAGCTCTGGCAAAACAGCTCCAAGTCAGGAACTAAAATTAATGGCTTGAAACTAGGATGAGGAACTTACTGCCTATCTGAAGGCCTAATTCACTAATCTAATAGAGCTATCTATGCCTTACGCTGGATCGTAAAAAAGCTCTTTGCAAACTTAATTTTGACGTTAGAGGGACTACAGAAAACATTTTGGGACGACGTCATTTAACTACCTTTTTCAAGTTTGGTACGCCTCTGATTGGAAAACCCTGGGGCTGTATACCCCTTCATCCCGCCCACGCCTTAGGGAAACTAACTCAAACAGGACAGGCTCGGACTTACTACCAAACAACTATAAATAATTTTAATGAATAACTCAGGCAAGAATTTCTATATTACTTTGAAAAAATAAAAGCTCCTAGACTCAGAATTCGAGAACAAACTGGGGATACACGCAAACACCTTGGCAACTGAGACACCCTTCACGTATTTTTGACATTTTTATATATATACTTTGGTTACACTTTTTTTAAGCCACATAATTGCAGCTTAAGTTTTTATATTAACGAAGTATAATTTATTCGTCGCGGAAGATGACCTAGTTGGGTATCGAACCCGCGAAACCAATTTCGCATCTCAATGCACCAACCACACGGCCAACTCCATGTGCAATATTATGGAAAAAGCTGCAACGCTAAATTACCACTGTGTTAGTACTTTTTTTTGTAAGTTTGTTGCATATTTATCCTACTATCACGAGAAAGTGATCAATGCGCTATATCGAGCTCGCTTAGGAGTTGCCGGCCATTTGTCTACAACACCAAGATGGGGGAATCCCACCAAGTGCCTTTCCCAACGGCACAACAAGTAAACTTGCCAGCTTGTTCTCCACACTGTCCCTTTAATGCTGAGCGTCAAGCAGGGAAGCTGTGAATACCAATTTTAAAGTTATGGTTTGACCCGACTCGGAATCAAACCCAAGTGTACAGTTCCAGAGGCAGACGCTCTTTTTTTTGCAATTTCAAGCTACTTAATTGTAGCTTAAGATTTTTGTGGTAGTGAAGCACATGCATCATGGGGATGACCTAGTTGAGCATCGAACCTGTGAAGCCAGCTTCGGAGTCCAATGCACCAACCACTCGGCCCACTCGGACAACTTTATTTATTTATTTATTTTTTTCTTATTTCAAGCCACTTTATTGCAGCTTGGTATTTTTGTGGTAGTGAAGCACATGCATCATAGAGATGACCTAGTTGAGCATCGAATCCGCGAAGCCAGCTTCGGAGCCCAATACACCAACCACTCGGCCAACTCCATGTGCCACTCGGCCATCTGAGCTGTTTAAAGCTGCTGCCATCTTGCGACAATATGTTTTCGCAAAAAAAAAACAAGAGCAAACTCCTAAGACAATTCCACTGTTTAGAAAAAGGGTTAGTTAGTTGCATATTTATCCTCCTATCACGAGAAAGCGATCAATGCGCTATACGAGCTCGCTTAGGAGTTGCCAGCCATCTGTCTACCACACCAAGATGGGGGAATCCCGCTAAGTGCCTTTTCCAACGGCACAACAAGTAAACTTGCCGGCTTGTTCTCCACACTGTCTCTTCAATGCTGAGCGTTAAGCAGGGAAGCTGTGAATACCAATTTTAAAGTCATTGGTTTGACCAGACTTGGAATCAAACCCGAGTCTACAGCTCAAGAGACAGACGCGCTATACCACTGAGCTGAGCTGTTACTATAGAAAAAGGGTGCTCACGTATTGTTTAGAAGCACAATGTATTGTTTAGAAGCACAAACTGAACTTCTTGCTTCAAAATCTTCAAACCACGAAATAGGTTAAAATTCCGATTTAATTTTCAAGTTTGGTCACAATAACAGTCAAAACAAAAATCTACAAATCAGTTTGACAAATCCAACGTTTAAAGAAAAAGACTCACTACAGAAATGTGCTCTCCAAAGTAGAGATGGCACGGGCTGACTTTTTGCAACCTTGACCGCCCATGGGGCGGAACCTCTTGCCCAGTAGCGGTAACTGACCCGGCAACTCATCCCAAAAATATAGCCCGCCCAAAGTCTTTTATGAACTTTTTATTACATTTAACAGAAAAATGAAAGTTGAAAGGGATTTCAGAAATTGGTAGCGACTCGTTAGCGGCCCAGTTAGAAACAACAGATAGAACTGGGCCGTCAGCGGACCACTAAAAAGACAGGCTAAACTGCTCGTTAGCGGCCCATGCCATCTCTACTCCAAAGTCTCAAAAACGTGTTGCCATTCATCTCTGTAAAAAAACAATTTCTACTACGATTTTGCAAGGAGCGCAAAGGATTGAGCACCGCACAGGACAGGTACTTCGTTCAAAAGGTTTACTTGTAGAGGTTGCTACGAAACTTTTTTAGAAATCGATTACCAAGGGTGATTGAGAACGGGTCCTCTCATTGTGAAACTGGCTCTGCTACTCCTCTAAATTTTTCACTGGCTATGTCCCTGCAAGTCCAGTGTACATTGTGCTTGGTCTAAGCGCTCTAGCATCTCAATTTTTTATTTTTGGTCTTAGGGAAAAGCCGGGGCAAGTGCTAATAACAAGGTTGCGGCCAGAAAATCGGGCTTACAAGCTTAAAATACCTAAGCGTAGAGTACACTAGGCTTCACTGTACCTTAATCCTAAGATCGAATTAGGTGTGAAGCGAAGAATTTCAAGACAGACCTACTTGCCATTCCAAACAGAACTGTTCTTCATTAAAATTTTTGATACAATTGGCACAATTACGTATCACCATTAGCACAACGAACACTCACGGTAAAAAGCACACAAAACAATAATCATTTATAAATACGTGTATCGATAACAACCAACAAGCTTCTGTTGTATAACAATCACTAAAAAAATGTTGTAATTGTTGCATATTTGGACCGTTTTCCAAAATAGAGGAAAAAAGGCACAAGTGGTTAGGGTAAATACGCCGCAGGAGCAAACATAGTTTTTTTAGTGGAGGAAGGGGGGGGGGGGGGGGGCATAAAATTGAAAAAGCGCTGACTTAGCTGGTTTCTCGGCCCAGACGATTCAAAAGCACTGATCAATTAAAACGTAAAACTCAAAAACTAAGGGGAAACCACCTCACCCCTTCTTGGATCAATAATGCACCATATATTTGCTCAACATCCCTTCCGCAATACGGTAACTCAATCAGCAATCACATTATTGAAGCAAAAATTTAACGAAGCGAAAAAATAAGAGAAGCTTAACGTAAAGCATAAATTTAAGTGAGAATTTCACAATAAAAAATTACAAAATAATTTGAAATGTGCTCATTTGAAGGGTCTAATCATGTGGAAGTGACGCCGGTAAAGCGGAAATTATGTCAAAACACAATGATTTATGCAGCAACATCTGTTAGTAAACAATAGTATTAATCACATCAACAAACAATTATGCTTTACGTGATTAGTATTATCAACCTGCATTGCAAATTCAAATAGCAGAGTTTAACTTGTAGTTTTCCCAATTTTAGCAGCATTTTGCACAAATGCCATCATTCCTAGCAGGTTTAATTAAGCATACTTTTAAACATTACAAAAAGAACATTTACAGCGCTATCGCTTTTTTGTGATAGGAGGATAAACATGCGACTTCACATATAAAAGTACGAAGAGAGTGATTCGGAAAAAGAAGAAAAAAGTTGTGAAAATGAATAAATGAATGACTCCAAAATCAAATCCAATCTTCATTATACGCGCCGTATTACGCCGAAGCGTATAACGAGTTGAGGGGCCCATCTCCGCGGCTTAACGCCTGGGCAACACAGCTCCGAAGAAACGTCGCAACGGTGGCGAGCCGTTGGCGACACTGTGCCGATTTGACCAACCCGGGCATCGAATTACAGACCTCCCGTACCGATAGCGAGCGCTTAGAAACTGAGCTAACGGCCGGTCCATGAATGACTCCATGAATGTAAATTTTATTCAACCTACGAAACTTTGATCAACGAACAGTCATAACAATGAGTCCTTACAAACACTCTATGCTCTACGAACTCACAAATCCAAACTGTTCAAATACCGGAGCATCGTTTACTGTAGAACAGAGTATGTTGAAAAGTCTAAGCTATTAAAACAGAAAGAGTTATGAAGACATTGTAATCAGAATGCCACATTGCAATCCCAAGATCAAAAGCCTGGGAATAAAGACGCGTTTACAGCGGCAGCGAGTAGAACTCAAGCAAATGCAGCAGGTTCGCCGGGTCAAAAGAACAAGGTCTGAAAAAATGCCGTGTGCCGCGCGTCGCGTAGACGCCCGCCGCGTACACGCACCTTAAACCATAATACTGTACGAAAAGCCGACAAACACAACAGAAAATAAAACAAAAGTTATTCAGTAAACACAATAAAGATCAATCACAAGAAATGATTCAGTGCCTAGGCATTTTTAAGAAAAAGTGAATTCTGACTGTGCAAAGCTGAAGGTAGATAGGTAGGAGGTCGTTTTTGATGATTTTGGCTAGTTCGATGAGTGTGAAAATCATTGAAAAATAATTGTACCAATGAGAGGTAAGTTACAAATAGCTAAATGACTGCAAAACTCTCAACAGCAGACACTAAACACTACTAGACCAAAAAGCAGATTTTCAAAACAAAAAATGCATCTTGGACGAAAAATTTTTCAGAAAACCAGGTTTTCTTAAAACCAAACGTCGCTTACTTCGGCAAAAAACATTTGTGTTTTTAATAAAAACGTAGATATTCACCGCTAAAAATTATAGTTAGTTTCGTTGTGTTTAAAAAGTTGTAAGGTATTTTCTATATACAATATGAATGCATCGCATACAGCAATTTCGAAGAGATATAGACAGCATTTTACATGCACTGTTTACATGAAATTTAGCAACCTCCACCCACAGTAAATAGATTGTGATACAGATTTGTGATTATTTAGCACTAGTCCCCGCTTATTAAGCCCAAAATTGTCCGGTCCGGAGTTAAACTCGCTTTATAAGCCCAAATAACGCTTTATAAGCCCAAAACCCCGCTTAATAAGCCCAATTTTCGAACACATTTTCTTAAAACTGTGAAAATGCGTCGGAAGTCACTCTTCTTTGTCTTGCTTTCGACGATTTCACACTTCGTTCCGCTGCTGACCTATTTCTCAATTCAACTGTTTTGTCACAGATCGTTATCTGTAACTGTTGCGTAAAGTATTAATTGATTAAGCAACTTTTCGCCTCAGTACAGTCGACCATATTCATTTATGCGCGTGAGAGTAACGAAAATTTGTCCCCCGCTTAATAAGCTCAAAATCGTATGGTCCCGAGGTGGGCTTAATAAGCGGGCACCTACCGATATTTACTAAAAGCTAAAATATGTATTTACAAATACTAAAATGCAAAGATCAAATAAGTAACAAAATGTTCTAATACTAAAATCACCAAAAATATTCCGAACCCCAGAAAACATGACTAAACATTAGCAGATACTGATAAATAATGCGAAAATGTCTAAAAAACATTTGCTTTCTAGACAACTAATACCCTGTCCACATGTCCCATTTTGTCGGCTTTATCCCTGCGGCTTTTCGTTCCAGTTTCTGCATCATAATCAAATTTTTTATGTCATAGCAAAACAAAGTGATTATGACATCAAGAAATTGATTATGATGCAGCAACCAGAACCAAGGACCGTGGGCCTAAAGCTCACTAAAATTGTACATGTGGACAGGGTAAAGTTGTCTTTCAACCAAAAGGCACAGCAAGTAAAATATTATACGCAAGAACTACAAAAAGTCTCTGGCCACCGGAGTAAAATTACCCTGTCCATATGTACAATTTACGTGCTTCTTGAAAGCTGGTGGGCTTTCTGCATCACAATCGGTTTTTTGATGCCATAACGTTAAGATGTGATTATGACATAAAAAATATATTATGACACGGAAAGCCTAGTGGGAATTTGGAGCAGCTTAAATCGAACATTTGAACAGGGAAAAATTATCTCAAGAAACGTTAGGATATCGGGTCTTACATTTTAAAACGTATTTATTTTCATATCGCGGTTTTTGATGTTTTTGGGAGCAATTTTGGCTATGTACCAAACAAAATAGTGTTGAATGTTCACAAAACAAATAAACATAATAAAACAGACTATGCATACATTATTCGCCTAGTATAAACTATTTTCTGCTCTCGTTGTCTTCAAAGTTTCCCTTGAGACTAAATTCAAAAAGCAAATAAGCCATCAATTTCCATCCTAATGCCCATGTAGTTTCTAGCCTGACAAAAAAGACTGAACAGACACAAAAAGACACATAAAATTGACAAAAAGACAACATCTATTACAGATAACTAACAGACATAGAGCAAGAAACATTGCAAGTCATATTACAGACATTTAAAATTAGTACACCATATCGGCGCAATAGCGCAACAATCTGTAAAAAATAAATACTGAAAGTCACCGCACCAAAGCGTTGTAAAGCAAAGCAGGTGCACACTGCACAATATGCTATAAACTAAGACCAAAGCAACAAAGTTAAAAAACGCAAAAGCATAAAAGCAATCGCAAGCGCTACGCCAAAAGCGGTGCTTCCCCTGCGTAAGAGTCGTCATCATTCAAAATCATATTTCCATTGTTACGATATCTGCGACAACGGTTGTTATAGTAACCGATTTGAGAGAGTATCTGAATGATACGATAGTTAAGAAAAAAATAATTTTAGTTTAACTTAGCTATATCAGCTGGTTGTTGCTTTGAGGCAGTTAGTAAACACCAGCTTAATGCAGGTCTTAAGCGGGGGCCATGGGTGACTTATGGGTTCGAAAAGATGCTTCAAGGTTCGTAAACAAAAGTACAGCTACGGTATGAATCAAATCCAATCTTCCTTGCACTCGCGTGATTACGCCGAAGCGTGTAACGAGTGGCGGGAACCATCTCCGCGGCTTAGCGCCTGAGCAAGACAGCTCCGAAGAAACGTTGCTGAGGTGGCGAGCTGTTGGTGACTCTGTGTCTGATTTGACCCGCCCGGGAACCGAACCCACAGCTACTGCAACGATATATGTCTTTAGTATGCCAACCAGCCACAGCAGTCGTAATAAATCAGCATAAAAAGGATACAGCCACATCAAGCGATAAAGTTCCAATCGATCCAATCAACCAAGGAAGATGGAAGAGAACAAACTGACCGTATGTGCGGCCAGGTTCCGGGTCTTGAAGCAGAATCTAAAGTAAAACATGTTATTTGAAATTTGATAAGCAAAAAAAGTCCGGCTAGCTATAGACGCATTTACTAAATCAGTTTTTAGTTTTGACGCCTCGTACAGATACACACAGGAAATTATAACAACTGGCGATTATGTTCTTTCCTAATAGTGTATTCACAAAACATGTCTAGGCGCAAAAAAACACTGCAATTAATGCGCCTTCCTCTTACATTTGCATTCACCAAACAAATTTCTCGAAAAGCATTCACTATATGGTAGAGGTTGGTTGCCTGGGGTTTATAAAACCCTTCGGGGTCTACAAACATGTTTCAAAGGGTATGCAAATCCAAACATGATATAAATCACACATGATACTGCTACAGAGGTTTTCAACCACGGACCATTGGCCTCTTTAAGGGGCCACAGACTGCGCTTTTTTTTCGGACATTTTTCGGTCATTGACCGATTTTTTTATGAAATGACCGCAAATTTTTGTGTCATTTCGGACAAGATGTCCGAAAAATATTTGGCTGCTTTATTACGCGTATAGCCACTCTTTAAGAAAACGTTTCGAAAAACTCGGTGAATCACGTCGTGAAAACTTCTACGTAGTAGGCCTAATAAAAACATATCGTTGAAGTTTCATCACTCTTTGCATGCTGCCTGAAGAAAAGCGAGTCGTTTGAAGTTGTGTTAGAAAGTCGCTTAATTTTTGGGCTGCCAATTTTTCGACGAAGAGAAAATACTTTTTTCAATATTTGGAAAGAGAATTCAAGTGCATGTCTGAAATTTTGGATGCGTTCCAGAGGACGATTTGGCACCGCTCTGAAATTTCGCCACATTGTTCACAGAATTCCCAAAACATCAAAAACAACCGGCACTTTTAACTGATTCAAAGACGACAAATTTTAATAGAGGCACTTAATAAATATGCCTGATGAAAGTTAATTTTATAGAAGTCATTACTAGGGATGTGCCGATTAATCGGCATCGGGAAGTACCGGCAATTTTTTTGGAATCGGCATCGGTAAAATATAGCCGATACTTATCGATTCTTTGTACATAACAAACTTGTCAATTTTCCCGAATAAGATAGTGTTATATTTGCGTTTTTTACTAGCCAGAAACAATTTTCTTTTTACGAAAGCGTTTACACACGCTAAGTGAAGCGAAAAAATACAAGTGTTAGGAGAAAGAAAGCTTAAACACATAATACCGATTAAACACATAAATTGTTCGCTTATTTAGTCACTTCATTCAAAGAATCGGCATCGGAATCGACATTTCAACAAGAATCGACATCGGATTCGGCATCGGCAAAAATTTTGGAATCGGTACATCCCTAGTCATTAGGCTATGGAATTATCAAAAAAATGGAAAATCGATGGCGTATATCCTATACATACCCTAAAGATTATCTGGTAAACATTTAATGCAAAACTTAAAATTTGATCACAAAATGGAGCACGATAAACAAGTTTGGAAGAGAATGAAAGTTACGTCTGCTTCGGCGCATTATAGCAAGACTTTTTTCCATAAAAATTGCTGATTTTTTCTTCGCTTTCATCAAAGTTTAAAAATGCATTAAATCTAGAAGTTGTGTTATTGATTAAGTTGCGATTTAAAGGAAAAATTGCGAATTTGCCACTAATAGAGTAGACCAAAGTAAGCCTGTAAATTTTAGCAAAATTCGCTTGAAACCGCAAAATCAAATGTGCCGAATTAAATTTAAAATGTCCGAAATTTTTTGAGTAGTTTCGGACAAATGTCCGAAATATTTTGGCGAAAAAATAAACAGACCACAGGATTTTAAACAGGGGGCACAAGGGCGAGATTTATTAACTTGCCAACGGTATTTAACCACTTAATGACCAGCGGACAACTGTAGCCACAACGAAAGAAATACCGACAGAAAATTTGTTGCGGAGCAGGGCCACAAGCCATAACGTTGAAAACCAATGTACCAGTAGTCAATAGTTTCAATAGTAAGATAGACAATTTCAAAAGTCAGTAGCCAAGAGAGGCAAATACACTGCTGTAAAGCCGCAGTTATTTTTATAAAAGCTTGAGTTATTGAGATCATGTGCAGAATCAAATCATAAACAGTTAATACATCAAACGCACGATCTGCATTGCAACTAAGTCATGTGATTCTGAATCTGGTTACGCATGACTGCTTCGCAACTAAGTCATGTGATTCTGAATCTACGAGCATGAATAAGGGAAAGTCTTAAAAACAAAGAAATCAGATTACGAAAAACTAATCCGCCCGCAGGCATGTGACACTTGTTTAAACATTAAGAGAGTGTGCAGTCATGCGTAACCTCTAAACCTTCATACTTTAAATCAACTATAATAGACCTTGTGGTAACTACCGACCTTTGGAACCGATCGATCTATCAAAATTTTACGTAATAAACTGATATTGTATTTGATCCCATAACCATTAACCAGCCTGTTAGCTCAGTTGTTAAGAAATCACTATCAGTGCGGGAGGTCTTAAAATCGATTCCAGGGCAGGTAAAATCGACAGCGTCGCCAACGACCCGCAACCGCTGCGATGTTTCTTCAAAGCTGTGTTGCTCAGGCACAAAGCCACGGATAGGGGCCCCGCCACTCATTACACACTTCGCCGTAATATCACGAGTATAATGAAGATCTTTTTGAAAAATCGCACTCTGCAGATCATTGATATTGACGCATGAAAATGTAACGTTTTCGCTTTTGACATGTTATACTCACTTTAATCGACAAAAAAATTGCCGAATTGATGACAGACAGCTCCTAAACCAGCTCGTATGTTTTATCTAACTGCAAAAGTATTCAGAGTGGCTTATTAAAAGAGACGTCAAAATTTGGGAAAGTCGGTTGACTTTTTGTGATTTCTTTCGTCAATTAATGCTTTCTGCTCTAAATTCTTTCAAAGTGGAAGCTAGGAGCATGAAATTACATTACAAACTAACATCTGTCACAAATTTGTCGTCAAATGTACATCAAACTGCTCACTTACCGAAGAACCGTACAATGTGTTTCCAGAGATAGCGAGAACAAACATAATAGGAGATACTCCTTCTGTTTGGCCGCGACGATACTAAAAAAAACGAAGCTTTATTTAAATCATAAGCTTCACGGAGTACACGACAAAAATTCACGTAAATTCCTTAACAGACTCTGACCATAACGCTTGCGGTCGAAATTTAACTTGTTTGCAGCTATGATAATTGGAAAGCAAATATTGACGCTTTTCAAATATAAGGGTAACGTAAGCAGTGTTTACAAAATTCTACTTTGTGTCAATCGCAAATAAATATGAACATAGTGTTACACTTACGTTCTTGATGATCTGAGGAAGCCTAGAACCAAGATAAAAAAGAGAAGAAAAACACCCAACCACATAACCAATGGTCGTCTTGGTAGTCTGCAATAGAAAAAGAAATCTGCTTTTTAAAACCGGGATTACATTTGAGACTATACTCCATTCTAGCTGAATGCTTTTAGGTTAATTTTCCAAAATTCAGTGAAATTGCGGCAAGTACCCCGTGGAATTACGACAAAACACTACAGTGTGTAATCACAGTATTAAAACAGTAGGCTAACGAAGTACAAGAGATATTCAAAAATTGACTGATAAACTCAATTTATGCTGGCTACGCTAAAACACTCAGCAATGTATGGCGTAATAAGCTAACATCACAGAACTTCTCAAAAAAAAAAAATTACTTTACAAGTGAGAATTTTGCAGTTTAATAAAATTGATAATACGAACAGCACATTTGTCAACAAAAGTGCTAATTAAGAACAAAGTTTTGACCTTTTGAGAAATTAACTCATCTATAATAGCAACATGACAAACGAATGACATAATGCTCTGTCAGCAAATTTTGAGTAAAGTCAAAATAAAGTTTCAAGATTGGTCACAAATATCTTGAAGAAGTAAATGAGCAAACAACTATGCAACAGCAAATCGAGAAGCCGCCTAGTAAACTGCGTTGTTTTTCTACTTCGGTATAGTTATGGGCAACAACAAACACAACTGTCCTTAAAAATAAGTTTAGGTTTGACATATTTTGTAGGTTAACCCAATAGAACTTTTCATAATTTGCCAGTTAAGACGTAGCTAAATCGCTTGAACAAGATAATAAAACGTTGGTTAAATAAATGATAACTAAAGTAATTTGAAACATGTTGTGTACAGCAAAATTAAAACATAACCTCAATTCCATAGACTTTTAAAAGTCACAAGTTTGCACTGCCTGTATTTGCTACTAAAACACAGGCAGCAGCGCTGCAAGAAACTGCTCCAAGGCATATGCAAAAATAGCAAGATACTGGCAGCACTGCACTAGTAATAACGAACACTAAAACTGCTTTTGTTTGAAACAAACTTATGAGCCTGGAATAATCCCAATGCATTTTAACTTACCCAAATAAATGAATGAGATGGTGTAGGCAATTTCAACTGTAGTAATGTTCTCCCAATGCGGGGCTCACTAGAGTAAGGGTTGGCATGATATGTATTAAATCTCGCTAATGTCAAGGGAATGAACACACCAAGGCATATACAACATAGGACCCGATCGCTCTGTCTAGGCGTGGAAGCAAGGACGTCACTTATTACTCCTCTTCCAGCTGGAACAAAGCATTTAAAAACAATGTTTGTTTGTTTTTTCAAACATTCATAAAGCAATGTTTTTTCAGTGAAACCATTACCAATCTGTCTTCATCTTTCACAATATATCATAGATGCGTTAACAGTAATCATAATATGAACAATGCTAACGCAGGTAAGTATATACAAAAAATTGCATATTTACTAACGTAATACCAATACACACATATTTGCTTTCGATGTTTGAATTTATAATATAGAAATTGAAGCAACATGATGATATCCATGGCAACGTAATAAACTGCTGTGTAAAGTTGAATGGGAAATTGCTGAGTCAGAATACAGCCTACCTGTGAAAATAAATATATATAAGACAAAGTTTTGTTTACAAAACAAAATTGATAAATTTTCCAATACACTGCTAGCAGTTATCACTGTCACAACCTTACAGGACACATCAGTGCTAGACATTTACTCATGGCAAGATATTTCCTAAAGACTTTTTGATAGTGGCCAGTAACTTTACAGGTGCAATCAAACTTTCTGAGACGTGTCAAAGTTAAGGAGACATTTTTTATTTGTTTTATTATCACATCATCATGTAAGACATGCAGTAGCGTACACAGAAATTTTCTGAGGGGGGGCGCACGAAAAAAAATTTCCACATTAAGGTATGATTTTTCTAGCAGTATCTAAGCGACATAGGCTTTTAACAAGTATCAAAAAAGGTCTGAGGGGGGTGCATGCATAGGAGCCTCCTCCTGCGTACGCTATGGAAGACATGCAACACATGCGATGCAATAATAAAACAAACCAAAAAGTCCAGCCACAATGATTGCACCATACTTATACAAGTTTATCAAATCACACTAAAACCCACTTTGTCCAAGTCATTTGCCCATGAAAAATAGGAGGTACACATAAGCTACAGTTAAAAAATTTTAACTATTTTCCAAACACCAACATCCTATCCAAAATGAGCTTGTAATGCTACTGACATGAACAGATGCAAAAAAGCATTTTCATATTTACCAAATTGCAGCTATCTCCTAACAGCCAGAACAAGATAAACCATATAGACAAGCTTTCATCAACTTTGCCATTTTTGTAGTTTTCGTAAAGTTGCCTGAAACAACATAAACTTTAAGCTGCTGAATAACAATCACTTCAGACTTTGCCCAGCAGCATAGGCCACCTAGTTAATACAAGCAATTTATTTGAACTGTGAAGGAACAATCATCAAGATTTTAAATGCAATAGTTATTGGTGTTAAAGCAACAACTTTGCAGAAAAAACTTTTGCAAAGAACCCTGAATTCACACTTTTTATTAAGCTGCAAGTGGCAATCGCCTCTATACAACAGGAAATTATGCACAGCACCAAAGGTATGTTCACAAAAAAAATTTAACCTAGACTGATACATATGATACCGGTAATAGACATGATTTGCAGATTTGTTTACTTACGGCAAAGAAGCAATGACCCAACACAAAATGGATATCAATCCAAGAATGAATCCAATTTCTTCTTTTGGGTTGTAAATACATTCATGGAACACATTGTACACCCAAATGTAATTATTTGGCTCAGGACAGGATCCGTTTGTTGAATTTACTTGAATAGAATTCAATAAATCTAATGACCCCAATGGATTTACAGGAAACATTTTACAACTTTGTCCTCAAATATCTACCATTAGGATTCCGATATTTCAGTGGAGTGCACTAGTCTAAATCCACTACCAGACCAGTCCTGAGTCTACACTTTAGCTCTACATACGCTGTATGGTACTGAAACCCGGTTTCTCTTAATTATGGCATAGTATGCCATACTATTCCATAAATAGAGAACATTCTAATTATGGAACAGTATGAAATAGTATGGCATAGTCAGTAGTACGGAATAGTATCACGAGTATGGCACAGTTTGGAATGGAATAGTACGGCATAGTATGGAATAGTATGCCGTATTATTCCATAAATAGAGAACATTCTAATTATGGATTAGTATGAAATAGTATGGCATAGTCAGTAGTATGGAATAGTATCACGAGTATGACATGGTATGGAATAGTAAGTAAGGCACTGTGGTATAGTCAGGGTTGGGAAAAATCGATTGTAATTGATATTCGATTGCGACATTCTTTACTTTTCATTCATCGAATGCACTGGAGCCTTTACTTTTTTGAATGAGTATTGAATATGGCCTTGTCTTTACTTTTTTCTGCATTAATGCAATATTTCATATTCGATTCTTTTTGTCCAGGTTACTTTATCTCGCTTTAGTAAATTTAAAATTATCGTCGGTATGTCATTACCTTGTTTTTGCTGATAAATTTTTTTTGTGCCAAAAAAAAAAACAACAAAAAAAGATTTTTAATACCAAAGTTGCTTCGCATAGATACTATGTCCGTCGTTTGTCTGTACTGTGTAAGTTATCGCATGAATGTGAGGACATCACAAAAAATGCTTGGCGTACACCGCTAAATGCCCAATGTAATATCAAATATCAATTTCAATATTCTCTATTCTTCACTTTTTTAAACTATCATCAAAAACGATTATTTCCTTTCTTTTTGGTGAACTATTAAATATCGATTATTTCTTTACTTTTTTGGGTATCAATTCCCAACCCTGGGTATAGTATGGCAGAACTAGGCGATAGGACGTTTGGAGCACCAGAGTAAAGGGGCCTAGGCTACCGGTATATAAAGAGTTAAATTTGGGGTGAATGGCCCTCGGGGTAAATGTGCCTCAGGCCTGATTTACGGCAAAAGGGCCTCAGGACAGGATGGTTGAAGCGATATATGGGCCCTAGGAACAGGATGTTAATTTAAGGCACTGGGGCATATCCTCATGCTTAAATGGGGCTCTGCAACCAATGGGCCTCAGGGCATTTGGGGCAATAGGGGATATGGGTCTCAGCATGTATTCCATACTAGCCTATGACATACCAGTAGGCCTACTATTCCATACTAGTCTAGCCTATGACATACTATTCCATAAATAGAGACATTCCCATCAGAATTTTACTACAGTTAGACCACAGACTGCAGCAATAATGCATCCTAGATCCACACTGAACAACACAAAATCCAAGCAGACCGGGGATGGCAATCGCATCGCATCAAACAGGTTCTGCGATATTTTGTAATGATAGTCAAACTCAGTGATGGGCACGACAAACCTTTCTGTACCAAAGCGATAACGATAAATCGATAACTTCAAAAAAGCCCTGGGCGATACCGATAATCGACAAATTTCAATTTCTTAAAACGATATCGGTAATCGATAGATTATCGCCGATAAATTTTTCCGATAAATGTTGCGGTAAATTTTCTATGTGTTTGACAAAGTTTTTTTTTTTGTAAGTTGAATTGCTAAATGTTTTATCTAGATTTTTCAAAAAAAGAGAGCAGTTCACGGACTCTGCCATGACATTAAACTGAACAAAGAGATAATTTATTAAAATTGCAACAATACTTAATGGGCACCGTGTGTTTTTTCCATAGCGCCGACTCACTAGCTTTAAAGTTTTTATATTTTTGTAGTTAGTAGTATGGGGCGCCGTTAGTAAACACTGATTTGTGCGACGATTTTTTGTTTATTTAAATATATTATCACTTTAAACAAATGATCAAAGATAAATAAACAAAAATAAATATACAAAAATAAATAATCAAACTTTTTTGTTTATTTATTAAATAGTCACTTTATAATAAATAGTCAAAAAAGTTTGTCTATTTATTTTTGACTGTTTATATTTGTCTTTTTATTTTTGTGCAATCATTTTTTATCTATGTTATAAATTTTCAAAAATAAACAGTCAAAAAAAAATTACGCACAAAACAGTCGAAAATAAATAAACAACAAATGTTGACTATTTATTTCACGTCCATAAAATGAAGCATGGTGGATGATTGGATAAAAAATTGTTTAGTCATTTTCTTTGCCCGGGAATGCTGGTAGTGTGGAATGGAGTCTGTATTTGGTAAAAAGGTAGGCAAGCCGGGCTGTTCTTCAACTGTTAGTGGGTTTAGTTGCGCGTCTCATCATTAACAATAGGAAATAGGGGAGTCAGTATCGTCATTGACAATTGTAAGACAGTTCAAGAAAAAAAGAGGAGCAACCGAGGCAAAAACGTTTCAGAGTTTTCTCATGAAGCAAAGTAGTATAACTGTTAATGATGGTTATACTTAGGTTATATCTAGCTCAGGGTCAAATTGCTAGCTGATAAAACTGGAAAAAAAGCTACACACTTAAAATTGTAAGCTTATAAAACTGGAAAACATGCCTAAACACTTTGCATTGAAAGCACAAGCTGTTAACTGGTTAAACAACTCCAGTCTTATGCAGCAGTGCAGTTATACTACTTTGATTCATGAGAAAACTCTGAAACGTTTTTGCCTCGGTTGCTCCTCTTTTTTTCTTGAACTGTCTTACAATTGTCAATGACGATACTGACTCCCCTATTTCCTATTGTTAATGATGAGACGCGCAACTAAACCCACTAACAGTTGAAGAACAGCCCGGCTTGCCTACCTTTTTACCAAATACAGACTCCATTCCACACTACCAGCATTCCCGGGCAAAGAAAATGACTAAACAATTTTTTATCCAATCATCCACCATGCTTCATTTTATGGACGTGAAATAAATAGTCAACATTTGTTGTTTATTTATTTTCGACTGTTTTGTGCGTAATTTTTTTTTGACTGTTTATTTTTGAAAATTTATAACATAGATAGAAAATGATTTCACAAAAATAAAAAGACAAATATAAACAGTCAAAAATAAATAGACAAACTTTTTTGACTATTTATTATAAAGTGACTATTTAATAAATAAACAAAAAAGTTTGATTATTTATTTTTGTTTATTTATCTTTGATCATTTGTTTAAAGTGATTATTTATTTGAGTAATCAAAAAATCGTCGCACAAATCAGTGTTTTCAAATGGCGCCCCATATAGTAGGCTGTTTAGTAACGTATTTATCCTTGGCCGAGTGGTTGGAGAGGTAAAACTCTCAATCACAAGGTCCTGGGTTCAAAACCTGAGTCTACCTGATGAGCGGTCAAACCGCGAAACTAGTAGTAGAATTGGTTTTCACAGCGTTTATTTAGTAAGTCTTCAAAACCTACCATTTATCCAGTTGTATTTCATACACATAAACTTACATCGGCACCTCTTCATTCATATTTATCCTCCTATCATGAGAAAGCGATCAATGCGCTATACGAGCTCGCTTTGGAGTTGCCAGTCATCTGTCTACCACACCAAGATGGGGGAATTCCGTTAAGTGTCTTTCCCAACGGCACAACAATTTTAAACTTACCGGCTTGTTCTTCACACTATCCCTTTAATGTTGAGCGACACGTCAAGCAGGGAAGCAGTGAATACCAATTTTAAAGTCATTGGTTTGACCCGACTTGGAATCAAGCCCAAGTCTACAGCTCCCGCGGCGGACGCTCTCTCTTCTGCACCATCTGAGCAGTAAATTTAAGTTTAAACACTACGTGCATGAAGAATCGTTTATCGCGATAATTTATCGGCGATTACAAAATATATAACAAAAGCGATATCGGTAATCGATAATCAAAATTATTTTGAGCGATAAAAATAATCGGTGATAAATTATCGCAGATAACTATCGCCGATAAACTATTGCGATAAATGCCATAGGTGGCGGAACCGGGGGGGCTGGGGCCCCCGCCCTTTTTTTCAGGGGGGGCTCTGGGGGACCCTAATTTATTTCTGCAATATTGCTTCTGCATGGTTGTACATGAAACTTAATAGGCCTACCATCGAAATTAACACCCAGGAAAGAGCTTAAATGCAGAGATGTCTTATTTAAAATTTTGTTTGTGGGGTGGGGGGAAGAGAAACTAGTTGCAAGAACCGTGGGTTCGAAGTCCACATAAATTGGATATGTCACATGTGGACAGGCAAAATATGGCTTGTAGGCATAGGGCTGGATTTACGTAGCCTATCACTAAAACAAGCTGTCTATCAAACCAAATAGGCCTACTTTGTTTAAAACCTGACAGCGTCCTGCGGCTTCTGGCGAAAGAATTTTCACGCCTCCGATATTTTGCCCAATTAAAGTTTCATTTCGGCGGCGATTTTCATTTTACACCTTTGGTAAAATCATAAATGGCCTTATGAACCAACCTTTGACATTGCCTTGATTCTAATTGCGGCCATAGGCCCAACCAGGGGGAGTGGCTAAGGAGACTGAAGCCCCCCCCCTTAGCCTTATGAATGACAGCAGATAAAGCAGCTGTAAAAACTTATAGGCTGCTGTAAGTTATCGTAATTTGTCGTAAGTAATCGTAATTTGTCAATATTCAACAGACAACAGGGACGAATCCTGGAGGAATGCATCCTCCCACCATCCAATTTTGAAAATGCTTTGCGTAAATACAATTTTTCATAATTTCGAACCTATTTGATAACAAAAATTCTTACGCCTTAAGCACGCATAATCGAAAATACGCGAAACAAATGCATCACACAGTCATAGTTGGTGAGGCTCTCAAAACTAGGGGCAAAACATTTGAACAAAATTTGCTCGAAAATTGTTCAAAAAGCACTAAAATGGCCATTGCAGTATGTAAATTTTCAAAAATTCTCCGGGGGGAGCATGCCCCCGGACCCCCCAAGAGCAACTTTTGTTCCTCAATTTACTTCAAATTAATTTTGCCGGAAAAAATGCGCTTGAAAAACTATCGAAATTTAATGCCTTCGTCCCTGAAAAAATTACTGAATACACCCCTGGCATGAAACATTTTCAAATATCTTATTCACGCCCTTTTCTGGGTCTTAACGTCTATCGTTTTTGTATGTAGTAAACATTCAATCTAATTCAAAACTGCATCCCCCCCACCAAAATTTTATCAATTCGCTCCTGACAAACAATATAAATTTAAGTTTTTACTGAGGCATTTTTAACAATTAATGATTTTCTATGCACGAGAATATCGTTAATCGCGGTTGCGAGCAAGGTTAAAACAACAAAAATGCAGTCCTCCAAGGCTAGGCTGATACCAGTATTTGTAAATTAAAATCGTTAACCGGTCAGAACAACAGTTAACCGGTCTCGCTTTGCTACCGATTCACCGAGAACGATCAGGTGATAAAAAAAAGTGTTTTAAATGAATAGTGCCTGTGGAAGATATCACTTTATTGTTTAAATTTGCTTTGATGACATTGACCACAAGCGCCGAGTCTAAGATTACTGCAGTATCAAGAACTCTCACTTCTTAATTGAAGTTTTGCGTGTTGAACATCGTCGCAAATTTTTGCTCAAGTAATTAGCATAATTTTTTCTTCGTTGAAATAGATAGCAAGATAGGCTTACCTTGGTTGAAAAAATGTTAAAAGACAATTCGTGTGCCGCTTTGGGATAGTTTATACAGTAAATTTTCATTTTCAACAAAAACTTCGCTTGCCTGTAGTGGAACTAGTTTTGGACATAATACCAAGCATTCTTCTGTTTTGATCCACAGATATTGATTTGAGTAAAAAAACTAGCCGTGGCTTTTTCTTGTTGAAATAGACGAGGCCTGCGGCATATCGCGAGCCAGTCAGACATAATACCAGAAAATTCCGAGCTATAATGAACTAATCGTAATCACAAAAGCTCCCCCCCTCTTACGAAAATCTTGGTTGCGTCACTGATTGCGGCCTTTTGCGGGGAGACTGAATGCAGGCGAGTAGCCTACTTTTGAAGTGCAAACTCACGCAGCGTGAAGAGATGGACAGAAAGCAAGCAGAGCTATAAATCACAGCTGTTTTGATTTTTTTTATGATTTGTTTTCATTCAAATCAAAATCAAATCAAATCTTCATTATACTCGCCGTATTATGCCGAAGCGTGTAACGAGTTGCGGGGCCCATTTCCGCGGCTTAGCGCCTGGGCAGCACAGCTCCGAAGAAACGTCGCAACGGTGGCGAGTCGTTGGCGACACTGTGTCGATTTGACCGGCCCGGGAATCGAGCCCCAGACCTATCGCACCGATAGCGTGCGCTTTGCAACTGAGCTAACGGCCGGTATCGGTGCGGGAGGTCTGGGGTTCGATTCCCGGGCCGGTCAAATCGACACAGTGTCGCCAACGACTCGCCACCGTTGCGACGTTTCTTCGGAGCTGTGTTGCCCAGGCGCTAAGCCGCGGAGATGGGCCCCGCAACTCGTTACACGCTTCGGCGTAATACGGCGAGTATAATGAAGATTTGATTTGATTTTTTGTTTTCATTCTTAAGTGAAATTAAGTAAATCCATTTCCAACAACAGGGGTAGGAAAAGTGCGGCCCACGAGACCATTTTGTGCTGCCCGCGGGCAGTTACGGAAATAATACACTCCTAATGTGAATCAAGCCAAAGACGTTTTTTTTCTTTTTCTGTATAGTACTACGTACTGACTATTTACGGGGCCCCGTTTATGTGCGCCCCCCCCCCCCCCCCGGTTGGGAGTTTCGGGGGCGCTAGTTTCGGCACTGCCTACAACCAGGGCTGGCAGTGGCGTGGCAAGAAATTTTTAAAAGGGAGTAGAGCATGATTTCCTTATTTTTTCTAGCGTATTTTTTTCGGCAGAACTGATTTGAAGCTGATTGAGAAACAAGAAAAGCTCTAGGAGGTTCGGGGGCATGCTCCCCGGGAAAATTTTTGAAAATTTACATGCTGTAATGGCTATTTTAGTGCTTTTGAATAATTCTCAGGCAAATTGTGTTTGAATTTTTGACCCCAATTCTGAGTGCTTCGCCAAATATGAAACATTTTGTTTGCTCATTTTTAATCATGCGTGTTTAAGGCGTCAGGCTTATAGCTATCGAAGAGGTTTGAAATTATAGAAAAACTGTATGCATCAAAAACATGTTTGAAAATGGCTGGAGGAAGTATGCATATCCCTCATCCTACCCCTCTGGATTTGTCCCTGGCCATAAGCTACAGAAACCATGAAAAAAGTCTGACATATTTCAGTCACTTGACACCATGGGTATTGTTCTTGTTTATTAAATGGCAGAGTCAAAAGAGGGGGGGCATGGCACAATAGCCCCCCTCCCTAAATACGCTCCTGAGGGCCGGATTTAGGCAATGAAAGGCCCTAGGCTATTTGATCACACTGATTGGAAGAGCAAAAAAAGTGCTTTACGTCCTCAGATGTCCTGTTTTCACTGAAAATATCGGTATAGTGAAGAGCAAAAAAAAAGTATACACGTCCTCAGATGTCCTGTTTTCACTGAAGATATCGGTATAGTGAAGAGCAAAAAAAAGTATACACGTCCTCAGATGTTTTGTTTTCCTATGAAGTCGATTAAATTTCACTGCCGCAAAATGACAAAATAGTCTAGTTACTTCGCTCTTACAAGAAATGGAGTTCGGAACAATGTTAAGCATTTTACGACCAACAAAAATTGCAAAATTCGCAGATTTTTTTCATCATTTATGCGATGCGATTATTGATGTGATTCTTTTTATGTGTTTCGATGCGATTCTTGAATGCCATCGATATTTTTGGAAAAAAACGTTTGATTCGATGCGATTTCGATTGCGATTGCCATCCCTGAGGAAGACTATGGTCCAAATTCGCCAAAATTGCCGAAAAGCGGTTCAATCCGAGTAATGTCTGGTTTCTGACAGCAACCAACAAATCTCAAAAGGCAATGGCTGTTTGTGCGCGCCTGCAAAAATAAACGCTTTGTTTATTTCGTGATTTTTTAACGCTTTTCCTGAGAAGGGGTAGTGACCAATATGCCATAAAATATGGAATACGTGCCACAAAAAGTGGGGCATATGCCACAAAATGCAGGGCACGCGCCACAAAAGGTCCGAAAAGTTGTGGCACATGCCTCGTAAAGTTGTGGCACATGCTCCGAAAAGTTGTGGCACATGCCTCGAAGTTGTGGCACATGCCACAAAAAAGTTGTGGCACATGCCCCGAAAAGTTGTGGGACATGCCACAAAAAGTTGTGGCACATGCTCCGAAAAGTTGTGGCACATGCCTCGAAAAGCTGTGGCACATGCTCCGAAAAGTTGTAGCACATGCCTCAAAGTT
This sequence comes from Trididemnum miniatum, assembly GCA_964006365.1. Taxonomy (NCBI): domain Eukaryota; kingdom Metazoa; phylum Chordata; class Ascidiacea; order Aplousobranchia; family Didemnidae; genus Trididemnum; species Trididemnum miniatum. The sequence continues at coordinate 19,020,729 of OZ023249.1, read as the reverse complement.
GGGGCTCATTACATATGCCACAAAAAGTTGTGGCACATGGCCTATGCCACAAAAATATGGGGCACATGCCTCAAAAAAGTTGTGGCACATGTGACATGCCTCAAAAACTTGTGGCACATGCCCCAAAAACTTGTGGCACATGCCTTAAAAAGTTGTGGCCCATGTCACAAAAAGTGGTGGTACGTACCCCGAAAAGTTGTGACACATGCCACAAAAAAATGGGGCAATGGCCACAACTACTTGTGGCATGTGCCACAATTATTTGGGGCATGTTTCAAAAGCATAAAATTGAACAACGGACACCAATCAAGTATTTAGGAATAACTTTCTAATTCAAATTAACCTTCAAATCTCATATTATCGCTGTTTGTTCTAAACTTTCCTCCGGTTCATGGGCAATACTGAAATAAAGCCATATGCTGACCTACAGACACTCAAATCTATTTACCTTTCCTTGATATATTCACACTTGCAATACTGCATTTTCTTATGGGAACTAGCACATGCAATTACACTTAATCCTCTTGAAAAAATGCACAAACGCATCATCAGAAATATGACTAACAGCTCTTTCTTTGAACATATCACTCCATTCTTTTTCAAACTAAACTCATTAAAAATAAATGACATTTGTAATTTGGAAATCGCAAAATACATGTTTCAAATAAATCATATAATAACTTTGCGGGATAATCAAACCTTCTGCCTTGCATTCCATAGACACAAACATCCCACAAAACTTTCGTCCAAAGGAAGCTACTTCATTCCTCGGAAACGGACTGAGTTCGGCAAAAAATCTTTTTTTTTTTGTACGTCCAAAGGTGTGACAAATTGTACCTGATAATTTCAAATCATTAACTTTCAATCGGTTTGTAAAGAAACTGAAATTCCATTTTATTTGCAAATATTCTTGATTAGGCTGGGACGAAACCTAATACTACATATCTCTACTCGACAAGTAGGCCTGCCGGTAACATGTTGATTTGAGGTTATCTTATTTTAACGCAGCCATGCACTGTAACTGTTTTGCTTTGTTTATTTGTGTTAAAGTATCTTTTAGAACGTAGGACAACGCTTCCACATTATGTAACAGGTGGTGGTAGACTTTTTCGCCATCTCCTGGTGCTGTATTTTCGATGTCATTTTAATATAACGTGATTGCTTCATTTCAACACGAATAAACGTATTGATTAATTGATTGATCGATAAGTTTTATGGCATGTGCTATAACTACTCGGGGCATGTGCCACAACTTTTCGGGGCATGTGCCACAACATTTCGGGGCATGTGAACAAGTGCTTGGGGCATGTGCCACAACTATTTGCGGTATGTGCCACAACTTTTTGTGGCATGTGCGTGATGGTTTTGGGGTATGTGCCAAACTTTTCGGTGCATGATACAACTTTTGGTGGCATATGCTCCACATTTTGTGGCACGTGCCCCATATTTTGTGGTGTGTGGCAAATTAGTCATTATCGTGGCATGTGCCACAACTTTTTGAGGCATATGCCCCATATTTTGTGGCACGCGCCCCATGTTTTCGAGCATGTGGTATATTGATCACTACTGCTGTTGCTCTTCCTGGGTACGAAAGCGAGACGAAGTAAGCGACAGTTTCAAAATCAACATTTCGTTCCTAAAAATAAACTGGCAACGCTGAAGCCGCCGAAGCTAATGTAAACAAAGTACCGGTAAGTCAGCTGCAGCAGGTCCAACTAAGCTGATCAGTATGGGGTGCCATATGTAAAGATCAAGAAAAAGTCCAGTGATGGAGTAGGCTGATAAACGTACCGGTAGGTACCGCACCGGTAGCATAGGTCAGCGGTTTATACTACAGTGCCGTGCCCTACATGTGGAAAAGTACATTTGTACAAACTTCGAATTGCATTGCATTGCAACAGATTGCAAATGTAGGCTACTGTTAATTTATCATTGCAAATTGGCTTACTCACATGGTAGGTTATCATATGTCAGTACCGGCATCTAATCAAACTTAGCTGTGGCAACTGGCAGTTGTGAGTGTAGACTAGCTGTGGACTGGTAGAAATAAAAAATTGCATGAACTGAGACAAACAGGGTACCGTACCCGTATATCAAACAATAACAAATAGAATTATGGGCTGTAGAAAAGGCAAATACCCTTTGAGTACCAATAACGAAACTGTACTCTAGTCCATGACTGTACCAGATTACCATGTATGGTATGGTGCGGTACACAGGTATATAAGCTGGTCTAGTCTGGGGAAAGTGGAGGGTAGGCTGTCAGTATACGGTATGCAGTTGCAATGGTGACGTCATAACAATGTCAATGCTGATACTGGTACAGAGACATCATTAATTCCGTATTTATGGTAGTTCTTGATGTCTGAAGGTGACTTAGCTAAAACCTGAAACCTAGTCATCCTGAAGCCAAGATGAAAGTAATTTTAGCTGGTTATTCCAAGACTGGAACTAAATCAATAAGCAAAGCATTAACAATGCTAGGGTAAGTTTGTACTGGTTAGTATTGGTACCAGTATGTTTTGAATTTCTTATGTAATTTTTAGGTAGTGTTTATTTTGTCGGCGGTAGATCCTGATTGGCAAAACCAGTCATGCATATAGATGCAAGCCAGTCAGGATCTAACCACAGTCATGCATACTGCATATAGACGCAAGCCAATCAGGATTTAGCTGTTAACTGCAAAATATACCGTACACTTCCTAATTTTTATGACTTTTTATTGGGTGGCTGTTCAGTGTTTCTTGCAGTCTTTTTGGCGAATTGGTGTTGCTTTAAAGCTTTTCAGTGCCTGTAACGATTCTGTTCTTGTTACATTCAATGCGATTAAAGTTGCTTAAATACCCCTGCTTTGATTCAATTACAGAAACCAAAAGTTCAATCGTAGAGGGGTAATTAAATCATAACTTCCAGATTATTTATGTGTGCTCTGTATTCTGGAAGTTACAAACAAAAAGTTAAGAAAATTATGGTAGGCTATCATATGTTTGAAAGCGAAACTTTCGAACTGAATCCACCAAAGCAAAACGAAGCCAAGACGAGAACCAAACCCAAAACTAGTGCAGCACTTCCTACTTGCACTCTAAGACACTGCGCCACAGAGAAGTTGTGGCGATGTAGCAAATAATGGCGGTAGAACTAAACACCGTATGGGACCGTATGGGCACTGTATGGGACTGTATGGGCACCGTATGGGACCGCATGGAGCCGTATGGGCACTTATGGAACCGTATGGGCCCTTATGGGCCCTTATGGGACCGTATGGGACCGTGTGGGCTATTATGGGACTGTATGGGCACCGTATGGGCTCTTATTGAACCGTATGGGCACTTATGAAACCGTATGGGTTAGGGTTAGGGTTTGGGTTAGGGTAAGGGTTAGGGTTTGGGTTAGGGTTAGGGTTTGGGTTTGGGTTAGGGTTTGGGTTTGGGTTTGGGTTAGGGTTAGGGTTTGGGTTAGGGTTAGGGTTAGAATTTGGGTTAAAGTTTGGGTTAGGGTTAGGGTTGGGGTTATGGTTAGGGTTAGGGTGCCCATACGGTCGTACTGTCCCATACGGTGTTTAGTTCGACATTCCCATAAGTGCCCATACGGTTCAATAAGAGCCCATACGGTCCCATAATTGCCCATACGGTCTCATACGATCCCATAAGAGCCCACACGGTCCCATACGGTGTTTAGTGCGACCCAAATAATGGTGCTTTTAAACCCACGCTTGGTCCATTCGCATTCGCAAGGAAAAAAAATTTCGCGAGTGTTCCATTCGCCAAGTCACTTCGTAAAATGTATTATTGCATGGCAAAGACCTGTATGATATTTATAGACAGATTATGCTGTGATTATTATTTAATATCAATGCTACATGTATGAGATTGTCACAATTTGTGTGATCTGAATTTTTCTGATTACTTTGTACCGGTATAACAAACTTGTGATCATAATTTGCGTCGTCACAATTTTGCAGTTCAGTCACTTTTTCATAATGTCAGTTGTGACCAATTTTGTCAGTTTTAAATTTTCGGCGAAGAGGTAGTTTTATTAAACCAAATTGCAGCAACAGCCAGCAGACTTAGTATCGATAACCATTGTTCCCTTTAAGATTTGAACTGGTGCGAATTTGCCCAAATAGAAAAATCACTAAACATTTGCCCAAACATTTAAAGGGTGTAAGTCAAGGTCTGGAATAATTTTTGTTTGAAATAAGAGTTACTGTGGTAAAACGCTTTCATTTGACACAAAAAAACTTGACCCCTATTGGCTAATAAATTTTTAAATACATTTTAAGAATGAATTTTAAATCAAATGGTAGTATTTTAAAAAAATCAACTAAATTTTAACATTTAGGTAATAGAATATAAGAGAACCTCCAACCTAAGGGAAAACCAGCAATGCAACACCACATAGATGATTGCCAATTTTGTAGCCAAGCCAACGTAAATATTGACAATTTTAAAGTAATTAGGACCTACAACACCAAAATTCAAGAAGCTCCTATAACAAAAAAACAATCCTAAGCTGAATACACAGTTGTACGCAGGGGGGTCATCTTTTCTGTTAAATATATTTTAGTGCGTGTAGTTAAACTTGGTATAGCTTTTATGTTATTTCATATTTTAGTTAATATTGTAGTGCGTTTTATTTATTACTACGTCATTTCATTTGTGCAAGATTTACTACGTCATTTCGTTTGTGCAAGATTTGTACTGTATGTGAATCGGTACACGACAACTGACCGCTGCAAACTGGCTGCGAGTCAACTGATCGCCGCCAACTGACCGCCAGGACAACTGACCGCCAAAAACGCCTAATCTATTAACAAGAATTTTCGCCAGTTTCACAACAAATCCTGAACGAACATAACCTGTCCCTAACTGGACCTATGCCTAACTGAATGAAACCGTAGCTGAACCTAACCCCAACCGAACCTTACTCAGCCTACCGAACCCAACTCTAACCTACCGAACCTAACCCTAACCAAACTTTGCTCTAATCAACCAAACCTAACTCTAACTAACCTAACCCTAACCGAACCTAACCCTAACCGCACCTAACCCTAATCGAACCGAACCTAACCCTAACTGAACCGAACCTAACCCTAACCGTACCTAACCCTAATTGATCTTAACCCTAACCGAACCTACTCCCCGCTGTGAGCCTGTTATCGAGCCGTGTCAAATTATTCAGTGCTTAAAGCGCACTTTTGCTACGATACAGCGCACGGAGCTGTTTTTGGCGGTCAGTTTGCATGGCGATCAGTTGTCTGTGTTCGATATGAATTAATGTTAGGCAATAATGCGTTAATTGTTTGTAATGTTAAAATTTACTTGATTTTTTTTAAATACTACCATTTGATGAATTTATTCTTAAAATGTAGTTAATTAATTTTTTTATTCTGAAGAGGACCAAAAGCTATGGTCGAAAACGTTCAAAATATGCCAGTTTTACTTTATATGCTAATCATATATATGGTAGTTACCGGTAGTACTTAGAATTAACTTCCCGCTGTTGTAGTTTCCGCTTCTAATCTGTCTATCTTTAAGACCAAATTGAAACGTGATGATTTACCCTACATACTATTGCTTCACTTGCTTACTGATTATACTTTTTCTGTTAAATACTTGCTACTTTATTTCGTTTTTTCCTCACATGTCAGTGTGTCTGGGTGTTAACCTAGCACTAATGTGTTGTAATTCATAATGACTAAATAAAATAATAGAATGAAAAAAATGCTGCAGTACGAATTATTTTTGTGAAGGTACAATACATATGATTTCTTTGAACATTATTGGTTTCACGGAAATGATTGGCTTAAAATTTTGAAACATGGCGGAACAACCAAGGATTTCTATGAAATGTACAAAGATGTTGACGCAGTTGTGGATGCTCCTGCCTTTTTCTTTTGGGAAGAAATTCATAAAGCACATCCTGATGCAAAGGTAAAGATTTTCAAGTTTGATTTACTTATATCGGTAATTGAAGCAGTTGCACCAAACAAGCAGTTGCACCAAAGTGATTAGCCAATTTACCTCAAAGGTCAACTTTAACGATTACAATTTGATTTAAAATGCTTTGTTGATCATTAAGAATGAGACAGTGTCTATTTTGCTGTTATTAGTCATGCACATTCATACTCTCCAGGATTGATCCACTGCTAGCAAAATAGACCGAGAGACTATTTTGTGGTTAGCGGCATGAAAAGTTCAGATCTATTAATGGCAAAATAGACACTGCCTAAGAATACAATACATTTTCACCGCATAATTATTGTGAATGAGTTTTGGGCACAATATTTTATAACCAAGACCAATTGAAAAACAGCATACATTTAAACTGTTTATGATTATCTAGCAGGCCTTTGGCTTAGCGAAGTTCTTGATAAAGTGTGCACTGTGCAACTATTGATGAGGGATAACTTGGCATTAAACAGCTATCTTTGTTTCTAAATCTGATCAGAACCCTAAACCAAACTCAAACTGGAATTGTAGAACTCTGTCTTTATTCCACGTCGGTCATCAAAAGTTTCCAATGCCAAGTCAATTGTCCCAAAAACCTTTGCTGTTTGTTACTGTAATAGTAAAGTTATTGGAAATAACAACATTGCACTTGCATTCAGTTGTGGAAAGCAGCATTTTTAGTTGTGAGTTTGTGACCATAGAGCACTTTCGCTTGCATGGTGTTAGTGTTTTTCTGCTGTTATGAAGAATTATGATAGTGTTGTATTTTATGGGTCATTTTTGTACAAGTAGAGCTGCTTGGTTTGGCATATGACTTGGAACAAAAGGCAAATTGATTTCACTCTTCTGAGCAAGCTGGCTCTTTGTGAGCATTTTATCAATGTAAACTTTAAACCTCTATGTTTGGAGTTTACCACATGTGGGCAGTAATTGGCAGTATTTCACTGGAGGCTTTCTACTCTAGCAGCTTTCTGCTAACGTGTTTATATACACTAGTGGGAATTTTCAGATCAAAATTAATTGTTGTATTATTAAGTAATTCCCCATTGGAAATGCTAATCAATTCCTTAATTTTTGAAGCACAATTAATGAGAATTTTGAAAACTTTAATTGCACAAATAACGATTTCTTCTTTATAAACTATTGCATCTTTCTATTTTTAGATAAAAGAGCTTTTTACCCTTCAAAACAGTTATTCCCAAAAAGACCTAAAAAGCTGTTTGCAAATCATAACTTGGGCTGACATTCGTAGTTCATCAAGCATATCAATGTACTTTTCTGTATTCTAATGTTGTGCATTTACACTTTTCAATGTCAAGATTGTGCTTTCAATCCGCGAGGAAGATCGGTGGCTTAATAGCTTTGTACGACAAACAGCCATCAATTGCAGCTTCGACGGAGTTAGACTTGCATACATGATAGCATCAACCCAGCTAAATCCGTATAAATTAGTAGCCGAGTTTCTTCCTTATATGTTTGCTATGTGTAAGTTACTTCATTCCCTTTAAAGAGCATGATATTCACATTTGCACACCATGCTTTACAGACGCCGTGCGTGAACCATGTTTTCTTTCGTTGTAAACCTTATTTTCTGCAAACCAGCGGTAATAAGCTCACAAATTTAGTTTGCAGTAGTATGCCATCATTTTTCATTTCATTTAACAAAAACACGGTGTAGTTGAGCATTAGCAGAATTTCTCTTGTTGAAAGTTGTGGAATTTTTTTTTTTTTTTTGTTGAGATAGTGGCAAATATTTACATTTTGTCCGATAATCCATTGTATTTAAGAACCAGTAACTACCTACGTCGGCAGCGTGGCGCACTGGTTTGGAGCGTCGTTTTTACGACGACCATGATCGCAAGGTTAATGGTTCAACTCCCAACCTAGTTTCGTAGGTGCGTCCTTGGATAAGATGCTTCACGATGATTATCTCTGCTTGGTGGAATCTGGCAAGTAGCAAATTAAAGAAGTCAGAAGAAAATTCAACCGGAAAACTTGGAAACATAGGCAACTCCTTGGCGAGTCTGGATTCGTCCTACGCGTAGCGCCTCCATCGCTTTCTCGTGATAGGAGGGTAAAGATGAAAAAATCAGTCAAAATCAATGATATAAATTGGTTTAAGATAATTATTGACTATGATATTATATTATGTGTGGAAGGCATGGTGATACTTTGTGCTGTGGAGCTGCAATGTGGCATATCGAACCGACGTGCCAATACCTTCAGCAGTTTGTACTTTTTCATTAAAACTATCCATTTGTATTTTTTTTTTGTATTTATTTGCATATTTATCCTCCTATCACGAAAAAGCGATCAAAAGCTCACTTAAGAGTTGCCGGCCATCTGTCTACCACACCACGATGGGGGAATCCCACTAAGTGCCATTCCCCATGAATTTGCTCATACGAAAAAAGGAATTTAGAGTTAATAATTTGCCTATATGTTTACTGGCACAAAATTAGCAGTACTGGTCAGTTAGCTCAATTGTTTGGAAATTGGTGTTGGTGCGGTAGGTCAGGGATTCCAGTCTCGGGTCGGTCAAATCAGACACAGTGTCCCTGCAACCGCTGCGACGTTTCTTCGGAGCTGTGTTGCTCAGGCGCTACACCACGCAGATGTGCTCCGCCACTAATTACACTTTTCGGCGTTATACCGCGAAGGCAACGAATATAATGATTTTTGAAATTAGCAGTAAAAGATTTTTAGGCAATGTTCTCGCACCCAACCTACATGTCAGAGAATATGAAATTATCGCTGTCATTGCAATTTGATGTTTAGATAGTATTAACTACTCGAAATGAAGACAAGTGGTTTAAAAGCATTGCAAGTCACACTGCTTACAATGCCAAACCTAGTTGGGAAGTAATTTGCTTTATATTAGCTTCAATTCGACTCGATCCAATGAAAACCTTGAGGTTTATGCCTTATATGAATGCTTTATGTAAGTTTAATGTTGGCAAAAACTTAGAAGTAGCAAAAGTTGAACTAGACGTAGTAGAGGTATGATGTTTACCGGGCATGATTAATTTACTTCAAAACTTTGTTCTTCGATAAGTTATTGCGAATAAATAAAAGCTGTTATGTAACGTTTAAACTCTTGGCGCTTTATCATTCTGATGATGTTGGTCGCCAGGATCAACAAAACTTTACTAATATTTGCATTTGGTTGCGTATTTATCCTCCTATCTCGAGAAAGCGATGGAAGCGCTATAAAGAACTGGCTTGCAATTTGCCGACTGTTGGTCTACCACACCAAGATGGGGAGATTCCCGTTAAGTGCCTTTCCCAGAGCACAACAAGTAAACTTGCCGGCTTGTTTCGAACACTGTCCCATTGATGCTGAACGTCAAGCAGGAATGCTGTAAATTTCAATTTTACAGTCATTGGTTTGACCCAACTCGGAATCAAACCCTAGTCTACAGCTCCAGATTCGAACGCTCTTACCACTCGGCCATCTGAGCTGTTAAATAAACCTGACTAAATCTGAGTTGAGGCAATTGTACGAAGTTACCGAAAGAACGAAGTTTTCAAGTAAAGTAAGCAAAACTACTGATATAGCCCAATTTGGTTCGTTTCTGAAGCCAACATTTTGTATTATGTGTGTTGCTAGTCTATTTCTGAAAGCATGACTTACCATGAGTTTCCAGCTAGTCGCTGGAGACAGTATCCCAGTGATTAGTGTTATTGATTCACGATTTCGAGAATGAGGGATTTCCCCGCTTCACATTACGAGCGCTAAACCAGATTCACTGGTATTTTGATCAGCCTGTTAAACCTAATTGACTTTGCAATTACTGGCGTTGCTGCTAAGCCAACGAATGAGATTCACAATGATACTTCATAAGGACATTCCTAGGAATAAGTATTAGGACGCCATAGCATGTCATTTTGTTCAATCGCTACAAGAATTTTTGCTTTTTTACGGTTTCCTTATTTCTGTGCGTAACCGTATTAAGTTTTTATTATTTTCTATGCTTTAAGTTTTTATTATTATTTTCTTTTCGTTTGGATATTTTGTAAAAAAAACAATCGGATTTGATCACGATTTTTTTGCAATTACGAGATTTTCTTCACCACTTTATTTGATTCTTGTTACTTATCAAACTTATCTTAAGTAGCTCTCCAGAATTGCGATATCAGGATATTAGTTTAAGACTATTGCAAAAAATAGAATATTTCGCTGAAATAAAGTCGAAAGCATCCTATTTTCATCTTATTTGAGTTATGAGGGATGCAATTTTTTTTTGCTTACTTTAGAATGGTCTGCTGAATTGCTAAGTCATTTCTTTAGCTTCTTTATATCTGTTGGTAGGCACTAGCCATCATACACGTTACTTTAAATAGATTACAGGGGTGGGGGCCCTTCGGAAAAGTGCTTGTCTCGCAATTTTTGCGTCTAGAAGCATTAAAATATTAACACATGTAGCTAGAAATATAGAGGCTGAAATCCCCTAGCCCACTGGGTCTGCCAATACTCAGTTATATCTCAAGTTCTTGCAACTTACCTATTTATTTCAGATCGAGTGGTGTTTGGGACAGTTGTGGGTGACAAGCATACAAATGAGATGGTCAGTCGCATGCTGTATCGTCGCCACAATGCATATGTGTTGAAGGTAAATTTATTCTGATGACGAATTCGATTCACACTTTGTAGGTGTTGTGCTGCTGTGGGTGCTTTTGTGTTCAAACTTCTCTGTTATAATGTACTAAGCGGGTTTTGATGCTTGTTAAGAACTCGCTTAGCATTCCACCCAGAGCCACGCAGTGTTGATTGCGTTAGAGTTAGCTTCGTTTGGCCTTGCGGTACTGCGCGCAGGTTACAGTTCCTACGGGTTCGATTTACGGCTGGAGCCGATCAATATGACTAATATGGCGGGTGGCTGCTGACTCGAAGAGCGTAAGCTCACTTCACTTTTTTTTTCAATCTTGAATTTTCTGTTCCATATAATTTGAAAATATCCTCAGTTATTTATTTTATTTCATTTAGCATGCAACTTTTGGTTTGTGACTATTGCGAGCATATTAATGATATTGCGTCGACCTTTGCTGCCTTGCGTGCAAATTGGTAAAATTTTGCGAAAACAATTGGAACCGTCTTCACCAAATTTGTTTCAAACTGAGGAAAAATACAAAGATTCCTTTTATACTGCCTGGCACACACTTCTAATAATGGCAGCTTAATTTATGTTGTCCAAACGGCCAGTTACAACAGTTACTGTGAATTTGTTTCTCTCCGAAAGCTGTTTTCGTCCCATGTCTCATGCGTTTTATTCAATTTTCTCTTTTTAAGCTATGTTTTATAGACTGCGCCTAAGGAGAAACTGCTGGTGTTCAGCGTTTCAGACGGCTGGCAACCTCTGTGTGAATTTTTGGGAAAAGATGTGCCTGACGCTCCCTTTCCTCACCAGAATAAAAATTCTGCAGCGGCGGAAGAAATCTTGGCTGAAAACCCTATCGCGAAAGCAAATCTGAAAGTAGCCAAGCGTAGATGTAGCTGGATTTTTCTGTTTCTTTTGGTGTCTATACTCGTGGCAGTGTTTTTGGCCATTTTTTAATGCCTTTGTCATAAATTGGCTGACTTGGTTACATTATTTGTTGCTTCCTGTGTCATTTTTTACTAATCACCTCCACAGTATGCAGACTTGGACAACTAGATAATTCTAGTTTTCTAATTACACTAATTAGAGCGAAATGCCGCTAATCTAATTCCAATCTAATTTGCGAAATGTTTCTATGCTCTAATTCTAATTCTAATCTAATTTCCGGTTTTGCCGAAAATGCTAGTTTGTCCAACGGCGTTTTTCAACAAGTTATGCAAGAATATCCCTTGTGCAAGGAAAACCAGTGCCAAGCCGCCATCGCATTGCTTAGTTATAGTAATTGTGACGAATAGTAGCCATAGTGACATAATAACTATTTTATACTGTAGTAACTTGTAGTGTAGTAAGTTAGGATATAGAATCTAGATCAATGGTTCTTAACCTTTTCACTTGCTGGCACCCGTTTTGAGTCACCAACCAATTCTCGCACCTCCATTCAGAATTGGAAAATATCGATGAAGACCAAAAAAAGGTCATCACGTTCGTAGATGTCCAATCTTTCACGCAAAATCAAGTGAAGACCAAAAAAAGATCATCACGTCCGCAGATGTCCGATTTTTCACGCAAAATCAAGTGTAGAGCAAAAAAATCTTCAGATGTCCTGTAATAGAGTAGATCTAATCGAACTCATTGTTCATCAACCCCGCACCCCCTAGGAACGTTTTTCGCACCCCCTGGGGGTACGGGCACCCCTGGTTAAGAAACTCTGATCTAGATAGTGTAGAATAGGCTGGCAAAGCGGCTATGCATGGAAAATTACTAGGCCTACGCCTTTTCGATACACACACAGTGTTTCTGGAAGTTAGTTTTAGAACTAAATGTTTTGCATAGCCTATCGGCGTGCATTAGCAACAGTCTTCATTATCATTGCATCATGACAAGAAACTGTTCAAGATTGCTGTAGTAACGATAGTGCTAGAATAAAAACTTTTGTTCGAAGATTGTTTCAGCACCACAAGTTGGAATAAACAATAGCAGGCCTGATAGTACTTGTATGTTGTTTTACATGCTATACTAGGCTGCTATATCAGCACTAAACTACATCACTTATAACCTAGAGTTAGAAAAATTACTGTCCTTTTACTTTTTAGCCGTAGAGACAATCGCTGCATAGTGCATATCACATCACTGATTGTCTGCACAGATATCTGATGATGAGGCTCTTCTCGAACAAACGTGAAGGCCTCATTACTGTACCTACTCAATTACTATAAATAATGTACAGTATTGGGTGGCGTTAAAAAAACAGAAAACATTTCTAGTTTTCCGTGTTCTTATCCTTCAGTTTTCGAAAGAGTAGGCGTAAGCAGCGTTCATCAATACTGATGTGTACGAATAGGTGTCAAAAACTAAGCGTTCATGTACTGTAAACCTTTATCAGCCCAAAGGCGACGAGAATTCTTTCGTGTAGTACCGCCACTTCGCGGTTTTTCACTTATCGCAGTGGTATCTGGACCGCATTAACCGCGATAAACGAGGGTTTACTGTATGCCTATTTCTTATTCGTTCTAATTTTAATTCGGAAGTTGATTTCATTTCCAAGTTTTTGCGAATTCACTAATTCTAGTTCTAATCTAATTTGGAAAAACTGTGTAGCTCTAATTCTAATCTAATTTGGAAAAACTGTGTAGCTCTAATTCTAATCTAATTTGGAAAAACTATGTAGCTCTAATTCTAATCTAATTTGGAAAAGCCGAAATTTTTCTAGTTGTCCAAGTCTGACAGTATGTATTATTTTATGCTGAAAATATGATACCAACTGGTATAGTGCCAAGAAAAACGTTTTACTAGCTATGTTCACTGTATTTTTACCAACGCTAGTTTGTCATGTGATAGAATAGCTTTGTCATTCATTTGTATTTTGGATCAGAAAACCTTAGTTCGATTCTCACGTTGGTTAATTCAAACGCAGTGTTGCTAGTTATTCACCATCGCTATAGCAGATGTAAAGGCGTTTGAATTCCTTGTAAAAAAACTGATTATGATCATGTGCAACTTTCATGAAAGATTTTTCATTTAATTAAAAGTAGTGTCTGGAGCACCGGCCCGGTTTCCGTAAACAAAACGCTGCTGCTCCGGACTGCTTTGTTTCTATGTATTGAATGACGCCGCTGTCGCGCTGGAACGGTTCCCATTATCAAAACGCTGCTGCACCGGACTGCTTGTTCGTTTCTATAAAAGGTTTGCCGGTACTCGAAACACTTCTTCAATCAAACCACGATTTAATTCCTTTTTTTGTTATTGGTCACGACCAACCGGTTGGCGGAATGGTTGAAGACACCGCTGTCGGCGCTGGAAGTCTTGGGTTCGTTTCCAAGGCCGGGCAAAACTTCTATAGTGTCGCCAACGGCTCGCCTCCACTGCGACATTTCTTCGGATCGTATCCCAGGCATTAAGTCGCGGAGATGGGCTCATAATGAAGATATTAATTTTTTTCGCATTTCTTTGAGTTTCTTTCATCTTTAATTTTGTAGTTGCTTTTATCGTGTTGTTCAAGCATCGATTTTATGTATAAGCCCAGTCACATGATTTTTTAAGTATGTCTGATGAATGAACTTAACACTATCGTACAGCAGTATTTTATGATCTTGGCCATGTACTTTATGTTAATTGCCAAGGCATTTATAATTTTATATCTTCAACTAACCATTATACACTTATGTTCTACCATTTTGTAGCTGTTGAAAAACTGACTTGTCTTCATTTAATGCTGTAATATTTTATACTGTGTCAGTAATTACATGTTTCTTCAATATTACCCTGGAGATTAAAGGTGCAGTCACACCAACTGAGACGTCTCAATGCTATGGAGACATTTTCTCTATGTTTTATTGTTGCGTCATCATGCAACATATGTGCTGTAATAATAAGACAAACCAAAAAGTTCTCGAAAACATGGAGAAGTCTCTCTCAGTGTGATTGCTATTTAAGCTATTATAGTGTAAAAATTTGCGATTTTATGTCATTGCATGTTTGTCCAAGGATCTACACTCTTCTGTCTGTGGTAATAAATATTCTATATGAATGAGGTTTGCTTGTACCGTAGATTTAACCTTCCCCCTGAAGAGCTTTGCTGCGAAACATCTTGTTGGGAGCTTTAATTTTCAAATTATGCGGTGATTTACTGTTCTACATACTGTATAATAATTTTTTAAGGCTATGGGTATAATACATTTTTTGTTTTTTTTTTTCAATTGGATAACTCTTCGTACAGCCGCAGCAGGATTTAAGAAGATGATTAAGCAGAAAAAATAAAAAGGTGCAGAAAATGTTGTCGTGCCAATAAGGGTGCTTTCACTCAAAAATTGCTTTACACACTATTTAAAACTTCCTGTCAGCATTGGGTGAAACAGCATACTTTTAAAATAAAATGCATATTGGTCGTACGATTATTATTATTCGAAACAATTCTACACTAAACCAAAAATAACAGTTGTTTTTCGACGATAATAGATTTTGAAGGTTGTTTTCGTAGCCTAGTTCCAAGCTTAATGTATCAATTCTCTATTTCAAAAATAACAAAGCTGTTCTAACTATGGCTGGGAAGCAAGGCTTAGTGTGAACTTCTGGTTTGCGTAATTACGTGATTAAATCCAGTAGTTAAACAGTCGTTTACCATTTTAAGGAGAAAAAGCAAAGCCACAGTCAATCTCAAATCTGGACGTTTCGATAATATAGATTCAGCTGTCATCATCAGCAGTGTAAGCTAAGCAGTACAAAACTTTTAGTTTCGAAACGTCCAGTTTTGAGAACTACTGTAGTTTTATTTTTCCTTCTTGAGCTATTTCTGTCCCGTATTTAATGCATTCCGTTAGTGTTATTACTATCTTGATTGGGCTAATGCGATGTCTTCCGTTATGTTTTGATTAACTGAAAATTTGCGATTTTTTGATAGGTAGATTACATGCTAATGCTTGTTCTCTATGTCTTGAGTTTCGTGATAGTACATTGGAGCATTTCGACTTTATTCTTCGCAAAAACGAGCTTTTCTAATGACTGGGTTATAAGCAGTGACGTCTCCATTGTAAAGCGTTTTTTGAACTTACTACGAGTATTTACCGTGTAGTAAGTAGAACCGATGTTAGTCTATATGTAAGCAAATAAAGAGATATTGTAGTAGGCGTTCAAAAACTTTCTAAAAAACGCTGTAAAAAAGCATTAACCGTAGAATTGGTTTCACAGCGTTCATTCATTAAGTCCTTTAAGACTTACCCCATTATCTCTTTATATGAGTGTATATACCATGTATTACGCATTTTCAATTCATGTTGTTTCTCACAGTGAGCCAGTACTAGTGTGTATGTGCTTCAAGTACCTGGTTATTTTGAATGGTTTATCACTAAGTCTAAGTGTCAATTAGTGACTTTAATTTCGTGCAATTTTAGGTGTAAAACGTTCTGGTTTTGGATTATTTATTTGCTACTGAAGATAGGTTATTCATATTTTTATTATTGCTTGTAGTATATTCCAATGTGAGTTGGCTGTGCAATTTTTCGGCAGCATGAAACTTATTGTGGGTGGTTTTTCAAAAACTGGAACCAAAACAATGAATAAAGGCTATAAGTGACTTTGGGTAAGTGTAAACATTAATGTTTTGTGTAATTGACAATATTGTGAGTTAAAATTTTCTTTACCAACTTAGATGGTGAGAGTGGTGAGAGCGTCCGCCTCTGAAGCTGCAAACTCGGGTTTGATTCCGAGTCTGGTCAAACCATTGAATTTAAAATTGGTATTCACAGCTTTCCTGCTTGACGTTCGGCATTAAAGGGATAGTGTGGAGAACAAACCGGCAGGTTTTCTTGTGCCGTTGGAAAAGGCGCTTGGCGGGATTCTCCCATCTTTGTGTGGTAGACAGATGGCCGGCAACTCCTATGCGAGCTCGTATAGCGCATTGATCGCTTTCTCGTGATAGGAGGATAAATATGCAACTAAATACTAATATATTTTTGTTCATTGATATGCTAATTCCAACCTATCTTCACGGACTTGAAGTTAGTGCTTCGTAGACATGGATGTTAAGAGTGGATGTTAGGTTATCGCGGTAAACAAAAAAATCTTTCCCTTTGTTAACGTTACTGCTGCCACCAACATGTCGTTTTAGGAAGGATTGTGACTGCTTCCAATGTCTGTGCAGCATTGGAAGAGATGTGCACAGTCATCTACTGCCCTAGGACCCCAGTTTTAGAAAAAGACACTTAACGCCGGTTCATCTTTAGCAGCAGAAGGGGTCAAAACAATTTGTGTGCTTTTGTCATATCGGTAGTACAATTGATTATTTCATACAAATGATGCAGATGAAAAAATATCCAATCTTCATTATGCTTGCCGAAACGTGTTACGAGTGTCGGGGCCCATCTCCGCGATTTAGCTTCTAAACAACACTGCCCCGAACTCCGAAGATGCGTCGCCGCGATGGCACTGTCCGATTTCACCGGACCATAGATCGAAACCCAGACCTCCCACACCGATAACGATGTGTGGGAAATTAACCGATGATATATTTCAGCTACAAGACCTACGACTTTTTTGAGCAGTGGTGGTTCCATGGGAAGGAATGGATGAAAATTATGAACGATTGCGGATCGACTCCGGACTTTTACGAAATGTACAAGGATGTTGATGCAGTTGTAGTTTCTCCTGCTTTTTTCTTTTGGAAGAAATTCACAAAGCATTTTTTTAAGCAAAGGTAATTTTTTCTCAAATTTTTTTGGCAAGTCTGCTGTAAACCCTCTTGTAATTCGGCAAAAAATATAGAAGCACCCTAGCTACTGTCACTGGCGGCACTGTTCATCACTTGAAGGTGAAATCGATCTTAGACATGTTGCTGCAAAGATTGATGCATTTAACGTCGATTTGGTTAATAATAATAATACTGTAACTAGATCAATTGAAGTATGCTGTAGGCCGAAATTTTGTTCACTGCTGTCAAAAATACTTGAGTTGGCGTTATTGCTTGAAAATTTTCTTTTGCCCGATAATTTTGTTGAAATTTAGTGATTTGTGAAACATCTACTGGCAGGATATTCAAAAGTTAATGATAAGCAATGTAAAAATGAGTCCTTACAGTCTGAAATGAGTCTACCTGGATTGGCTGTGCATAACAAGGCTGACTAGACTTTTTTGCCCGATAATTTTGTTGAAATTTAGTGATTTGTGAAACATCTACTGGCAGGATATTCAAAAGTTAATGATAAGCAATGTTAAAAAAGAGTCCTTACAGTCTGAAATGAGTCTACCTGGATTGGCTGTGCATAACAAGGCTGACTCAAAACATGAGATGATATAATTACTTCAAAGTTTGTAATTGACGTCTGTCACGCCAGTAAGCTTGTGAATTTGACGTATGTTTCCTGCGGAAATATTGAAAATGAATTACGTTTAATATGTTGCCACTTGATATACAAATAAACTGAACTGAATTGAACTACTCTGCTTTTTCTATGCAATACAAGGTTGCGTTTACTGATGTAATGCTTCAATTATTTTTTAATTGTTTTCATGTCTTGAATCATAGACACATTGCCTTGAAAATGTTAGATCAATTTTATTATGAAGAATGCTGGTTTGCCAGCTATGCAAAGCAAGTGGCCTACAACTCAAAATTCAAATCGCCGAAGTTTTTATCGTTGCTTCTACTGAACTAAACCCACTCAATATAATAAGATTTCAGTTTCGTTATATCAGAGATTCATGTAAGTCATTAATTATTACTCAGTAAAAGTACTTTACTATGCGAATGTTGAATAAATTAGTAGCGAGTGATTATTCCATTGACCACAGTAGAAAACGTAATTTTAACATGATGCTGATGATAGCAGTTGAATCGTTGTCGTCGAAACGTCATAATTTGAGTTGTATTTAGTAATCATTTTTAAAATTTTGTGTTTTTAGTTGAGTAATATTTCAAGCTCGTCTAACCGCCGAGCACGCAAACGAGCTGGTCTGTGAAATGATTTATCGCCAACATAATGCTTATGTTCAAAAAGTATGGTCTTCTGAGCAACAATATAATTACTGCCTTCATTGTCAAAGCACTTTTGCCTATATGCTCGGGGGCAACGCGATGTATCAATCATAATGTTAGTAAATATAGCAGAGTATCACGTTTACGGTGTACAAAAAAAAACTTTACTCGGTGCGAAAAAAAATTGCCGCTTGTCTATAAGTGCATTTTTACGTGTAACTGTAACTGTACTTGTATTTGCTGACAGCTTATAAAGATGATATCGTTACGTTATTTTTGTTCATGCTAGTCATTAGCGCATATATGGTGGTCACTTTGCCGTGCCTCCCTTCCTTTTGACTTTGCCGTTTGGTAAAAAAAATCAACTGTTACTATGTGATTAAAATACACCAGACTCTTTTGATAACTCATTTAGTTGTGATATTCGTTCGCATTTACCTTATACGGAATCTTGAAGTGATGTTTCCAAAAATTTATTATTTGTAACTATTTTCTTGTTGTAAAAGCACTTATGTTACGTTCCCTACGCAATACTTTTATCCTGCCCACATGTCTGATTTTAGTGGACCTTCAGCCCCCGGCTTTCTGCATCAAATCAAATTTTTGGTGATTATGACGTCAAAAGTTTAGTTATGATGCAGTAAGTCCGTGGACTTTTCGCCCATTTAACTGGACATGTGGGCAGGGTATTTATCGCCAAGTCTATTTGTATTCATGAATTTTTTAAATTTTTGCCATTAGGCTACTTGCGTTGTGTTTATGTTTAGTAGCCTAACTTGAGGTGACATTTTCAATACTTGTTGAGTTTTTTTGCTTGTTTTTGCGCTTGCACGTTATTTTGTTGGTTTAGGTTTTGTTTTTAGTTTGTAGCAATTTGTGTTAGATTCATAATGAAGGTAATAATGGCTGGTTATTCAAAGACTGGAACTAAAACGATGAATGAAGCATTGACGAAGCTCGGGTGAGTGGTTGTGGGTTGTAAATTTTGAAAAGCAATGTCATTGCATTGAGTTAAGTAATCGCATCCAAAAATCAAATCTTCATAATACTCGCGGTATTACGCCAAAGCGTGTAACGAGTGGCGGGATCCATCTCCGCGGCTTAAGTGCCTGGACAACGCAGCTCCGAAGAAACATCGTAGCGGTATCGAGCCATTGACGTCACTGTGTCCGATTGGATTGAGGATGGTAATCGAACCCTACACCTACCCAACCAACGGCGATGTCTTCGAATACTAAACCAACGTATTAAAAAATACTGTATGTGTTTTTGATTATTAATGCTACATGTCTTGTTACTACTTTAATGCACCTCACCTGCATGAGGTATCTGTGGTGTCCATCTCTGTTGTTTTATCGCATTGCTTCGATTAACGTTGCTGCCTCAGTGACGCGTCATTGGCAGCAAGGTGCTAATTTTATCTGTTCTGCAAATCGAACCACGTCTGCTGTTTGAAAAGTGCTGGGCTATTTGTTTGCCTGGCATTGTATCAAATAGTCAAATGTTAGCCGTCGGTGTGGAGGTTCGGAGTTCAGTTCCTGGGACGGTCAAATCGGACACAGTCACCAGTGGCTCGTCACCGCTGCGATGTTTCTTCAGAGCTGTGTTGCTCATGCGCTGAGCCGCGGAGATACCCCCCGCCACTCGTTACACGCTTTGGTGTAATAAAGCGAATATGATGAAGATCTGATTGGTTTGACAATCTAATGTTACATTATTTCAGCTTCAAAACTTACGATCTATTTGAACATTGGTGGTTCCATGGAAAGAATTGGATCAAAATTTTTAATGAAGGCGGTACGACTGAGGATTTTTATGAAATGTACAAAGATGTGGATGCAATTGTGGATACTCCAGCGTTTTATTTTTGGGAAGAAATCCACAAAGCGTTTCCTGAAGCTAAGGTGCAATTTTACGTATCTGCGCCCTTTAAATGACTTGTGACATTTTTGTGCTGTCCAAATGCTGATGATTATTAAGTCAAATACTATTATAAAGTGTCACTACAATTGCAGCAATGAAGCGTCTTGTTATGTCTATGCCAAGTGCAGCTTTTCGTTCTATACGTCATTCAAAAATTTAATCTTGAACAGTAATGGCCGATAGTTCCTAGACGAGCTTGTCATCACAATTTGATCGCTTTCTCGATAGAAAAGGACAAAATAAAAAAGTATTCATTATAATCGCGGAATTACGTCGAAGCATGTGACGAGTGGCGGGGTCCATCTCCACGACTTCGCACCTGAGCTACGCAACTCCGAAGAAACGTCGCGACGATGGCGAGCCGTTGGCGACACTGTGTCCAATATGACCGGCCTGGGAATGGAACCTCAGCCTCCCGCTCTGATACCGATGCGCTTAACAACTGTAAAAATGCAACTAAAACTTTTTTAATGATTTTTTGTTTCTTTAAGATCATCTTCACTACTCGGGAAGAAGATCGGTGGTTTCCAAGTTATGCAAAGCAGATAGCTGACAACTCCCAAATTACTTTGGACAAAATTTATTTCCTGATGGCTGCGGTTGGTCTTAACCCATTCAAGATAATGCACTATATGATGCGTTACATTAAGCCTATGTGTAAGTTGCGTTGAAGTGAAAAAACTAGTAAATCATTCAACACACAAAAAATTAAGTCTTAATAATGCTCGCCGTATTACGTCGAAGCGTGTAACGAGCGACTGGGCCCATCTTCGTAGCTTAGCGACTGAGCAACACGTCTACGCAGAACCGTCGCAGCGATGGCTAGCCGTTGGCGACACTGTGTTCGATTTGACCGGCATGGTAATTGAACCTGAGACCTCCCGCACCGATAGCGATTACTTTGACATCTGCGTTATGAACACGTTGTCATTGATTGTATTTTTCAGATCGTATTGTATTCAGTGCGGACATCCCCGAGCAACGAACGAACGAGATTGTCAGTCGAATGCTGTTTCGTCAACATAATGCTTATGTGCTGCAAGTAGGAAAAACGTCGATATTTTATCATCTAAGACTTGTATGCATTTAGTCGTGCAGTATTCACTGGTAATTTGGCTATTAGTTGGTTGAAGTGAATCTTCATATTTGCGGCATTACTCAGAAGCGTATCAACGAGTGGCGGGGCTCATCTCCGCGACTTAGCGGCTGGGCTGCACAGCTTAGCAACACTGTGTCTGATTTGCCTGGCCCAGGAATCGATCCCCAGACTTCCCACGCTAATCACGTTGTCTTTAACCATTACTTTACCCGCCCTATTAGCATATAGTGTTGTTACGTAACTGAGCATTTTCAAAGCATGGCATAGAAAGTTTAATCCATTGGAGACGTCTGCCTAAAAGAAATTGCGCTTTTCGAATCAGCAGCCACTCGAAATAGGGGCCATAAATGATCCAGTCTTGCCTTAAAAATAACCGATTGAAAGAAATCTTCAACCTGCGCGTGGTAGGGCTAAGTTTAAGCCATGGTTTTGTGATAAGAAAGCTTTCATTTAATCAAGGCCACATGCAAACAGTAGTGGCGTTGTGATACCCTAAACTTCTTTCACTAAAGTTGCACCAACAAGTGCTAAACTTCACGGCCATTCGGAACCTTTTTAAGGTAGCATGACGTAAATCAGTTACAGGTCCCAAAGTCTGTTATTTGTTTCGCTGCCAATTATAATTTCCGTTATTGCCTTTCACAGAAAGCACCGAAGGACAAACTCCTGGTGTACAAAGTATCTGATGGTTGGGAACCTTTGTGCCGGTTTTTGGAAAAAGATGTGCCCGATTGTCCATTTCCACATAAAAATAAAAATGCTACATTGGTAGCTGAGATATTGGCTGAAAATCCAATCGCATCTGCTAATCTGAAAGTTGCAAAGCGAAATTGTTGCATTATTTTGATTATTTTATTGTGCGTTATACTTGCTGTTGTGTTAGGGATCGTATTGTGGCAAGTGCTTTAAATTGTTGTACGACAATTTCGACTTGCTTGATTTTAGTATGCGTTAAACTTGTTCCAATAAGTCCGCGACTGTTTGGCGTGATTCCCTCCGCAGTTTGATACCTGACCCAAACACTGACCGAAACTCTTACTCTAACCCACGGGTTTTCAACCGAGGACCTTTGGGACACTAACCAAGAGGCCACAAACGCATGATTTATTGATGGTAATTATCCACTTACGGCCAGCGGATGGCTGTAGCTACTATAAATGAAATACGGACAAAAATTTTATCGCTGAGCAGGAGGCCACTGGTGTTGAGGAATTACAAACCATAAAAAAGGTTAAAAACATTCTGCTTAAACCGAACCCGAATCCTGACCCAAATTCAATCCCTGACTTTGAACCTAAAACCAATTTCAACTCCGGGTTGGTCACGCCGAGATGTGCCACGCCAAAGAGGCTGTTCCCAATAGTAATACACCTGTTTTACTGATTTGTTGCCTTGCAACAAAAGACTACTGTGGTCGCTTCGACGCATAAGTACACAGCTGTTGTTATGACCAAGTTTGTCAAGTCTATATACCTGTAGCAAGAAAGTAGGCTTTTGTTTGGATGTTTTGTGACGTTTACTAATGCTTAGTGATACATTATCTACCTTTTTCTACGACTTATCAGTGTTTTGAGTGTGTAGTTTCACTTTTATTTTGTGCGTATCGATTATTCTGCGTATGAGTGCATTTAACACTCCCACGTAAAATAGTTTTTAGTTTTTCAGTTTTTGCGGGATCTAGACCACTATAGTTGTGTATGACATGGCTAGATCGAGAAAATGGGCGTAAAGTGTTTTTTAATGAGATCAAAAGCAAATGCTCCGGTTGGCAATCAAATTTAAAGCTTTTTTTATTTTTTGTATTGTATTTAGTTGCATGTTCATCCTATCACGAGAAAGCGATCAATCCGCTATAACGAGCTCACATAGGATTTACCGGCCATCTGTCTATCTCACCAAGATGGGGGAATCCCGTATAGTGCCTTTCCCTAGGTCACAACAAGTGAACTTGCCAGCTTGTTCTCCACATTCTCACTTTAATGCAGAGCGTCAAGCAGGAAGCTGTGAATACAAGTTTTAAAGTCATTGGTTTGACCCGACTCGAACCCGAGTCTACAGCTCCAGAGGCCGATGCTCTTACCACTCGACCATTTGATGGCAATTGTGATAAGTTTGAAATGTTTTTCATTTTAACGATTGTGGCTTTGTAAATACTTTGAATTTTTACCTCAAAATGTTGTGGCAAAATAATAACTACCTATTGCAATTGAGGTTTCGTTTAAAAATTGCACTTATTTTGTTCAAAGTACAAGTTTTTGCTTCAAATGTTTCGTTATTGTTGCATAATTTCGCAGGTGTGGAAACTCTGTTTTTGTTTAAATGTATTTTGCCTATGCACTTATCCAGAATCATATTCATTTAGTTTAAGTTTATAGTAGTTAGTATTTGGTTCATAATGAAGGTAATAATGGCTGGTTTTTCGAAGACTGGAACTAAAACGATGAATGAGGCATTAACTGCTCTTGGGTAAGAGGCTAAATTTTAACACTGGATGTTGCAGCCTTGTCTACTCTTGCTTTTTTTATTTTCTGTCATGTATGGTACAGCGTTACTTGTTTGTTGCTTCCTCTCTTTTCTTGTAACGTTACAAAAAATCTAATGTTCACGTTACTTGCAGTAAGCTTATTTCACCGAAGCGAGTGGCGGGTCCATATCCGCGGCTTAGCGTCTGGGCAACACAGCTTCGAAGAAACGTCGCAGCGGTGGCGAGCCGTTGGTGACATGTGCCAGATTTGACCGGCCCGGGAATCGATCCCTTGGCCTCCCGCACCAATGGCAATGCCTGTCACCACTACGCCAACTAACCGGTTTGTATCGTTTTATTGTGTTTTTATCATTGTATTTCCTATCGCTTTGACGTTGCGGAAATGAAAGAAACTATTGTATCTCTAAAAAGTTTTCATTTCTTAGAATATCTAGATAAACTTAGTTATTTTCAAATTACATTGAACTGAAAATTCAACAGTAATTGAGGGAGACTGCGAAGTGAGCTTGCGCTCTTCGAGTCAGCAGCCACCCGTTATATGTGTCAAATGCGATCGGCTCCTGCTGCGAATCGAACCCGTCACGTAAGATCTGTGTCCTGCTCGCGGCACTGCTGGGCCATTATGTTGCTGACATATTAGTTTCTTATTAGATTATAAACTTCAAAACTTTTGAGGAAAAACAGGTTTGTTTTTTAGTTTTAAAACCTACGATTTCTTTGAACATTGGTGGTTCCACGGAAAGGAATGGACAAAAATTATGAATGAAGGAGGAACAACTGAGGATTTCTATGAAATGTACAAGGATATTGATGCAGTTACGGATGTACCGGCATGCTCTTTTTGGGAAGAAATTCATAAAACATTTCCTGATGCGAAGGTGATGGTAAAAAGTTGCTTCATTTCTAAGAATTGTGCTTGTATAGTGGCAAAAATTACTCTTTTCGTGCAATAATAGTTAGTATACTATATGGTGTGTGGTCTATTAAACAAGCTTGTACCGTTTTACTCTACTTGTGCAATAGCAGTTATTACTCTTCTCGTGCAATAGCAGTTAGTATACTATACGGTATGTGGTCTATTAAACAAGTTAGTTTAGGAGTTTCTGGTCACCAGGATGGGGAGTTTCTCTGAAGTGCCTTTCCCAACGGCACAACAAGTAAACTTGCCAGCTTGTTCTCCACATTGCTCCTTTAATGCTGAGCATCAAGCATGGAAGCTGTGAACACTAATTGCAAAGGCTTTGGTTTGACCCGACTCTGAATCAAACCCTAGTCTACAACTCCAGAGGCAGACGCTCGTACCACTCGGCCAGCGGAGCTGTAATAAAAATTTGACAAAAGTCAATATAAGTTGACGGCAATTGCGTTAACAGACTTTAACCCCCCCCCCCCCCCCAATTCTCAAAGTTAAATGCTATCGTTTTTCATGTTTCCTCCAAGATTATCCTTACTATTCGAGATGAAGATCGGTGGTTCGATAGTTTTGCCAGACAAATGGATGACGGAAAGCATCTTTACAATATATGTTTCTTGATTGCTTCAGGAGGATTACATCCATCTAATATGTGGAAATTTCGACAATACATACAGACTATAAGTATGTTAAACCTTAGCGGAAACAAAAGTGTGAAAATTGACTGGAAGTCAGTATGTTACCGTGTTTTACGGACCGTAGGCACACTGTCAATAAAATGCTTTGGTTATACTATCAGATTTTTCTGGTTGCGTTTGGTTTGTCCTAAGAACTTAGTGGGTTAGATTCTTGTTCGATTCATTAATTGAAATTCGTTAAATTAAAATCAACACAAACAGGTAAATGAAGCAAAGAAGGATGCCTGCGTGTTTTGCGTCGCGTTGTCACATGCCGCGTATCGGTAAACGCATTCAGGTTGCGTTTTTTTTTTTAGACAGAATAGCGTTTCGAGGTCCTTTACCAAACGTGCCAACAAATGAAACAGTTAGTCGTCTCGTTTATCGTCAACATAATTGCTACGTGATGGAAGTAAGAAGATAAGTTTGCTCAGTTTTTGCTACGTAATTTTAAGGCTTTTATGCGTAGGAAGATAACCAAGTCGATTGTTATTAAAATGCATGACTATTAACTTGGTCACTAGCAGCAAAGGCAACCTGTATAAAAAGTGTTTTTCCCTGAATAAATGGGTTACGCTTATTTTGTTTTTCCGTTGATACAGCCTACTGGAGATAACTTGGCATATAGCGTTGCTGCAGTTCTGGACTATGGTCTTTTCACAGTCTCTATCCGAAAAGACTTTGCAACAGCTCAGATGGCCGAGTGGTGAGAGTGACCGCCACTAGAACTGTGGACTCTGGTTGGATTCCGAGTCGGATCAAACCAACTGACTTCGAAATTGCTATTCACAACTTCCCTGCTTAACGCTCAGTATTGAAGGGATAGTGTGGAGAACAAGCTGGCAAGTTTACAAGTTGCATGGTCTTTAGGGGCACTTAATGGGTTCCCCCATCTTAGAGATGCCGACAGATGGCCTGCAACTCCAGGCGTTTTAATCGCTTTCTCGTAACAGGAGGATAAATATACAACTAAATAAAGAATAAATGCAGTGTTATTTATATTTCATTTTCATATCATGTATTTTCCTGTTGTGTTTAATTATCATAATTATAGTGTAATTTTTTTTTTATGACGTTAGCTAAAACTTGACAATTTGTTGTCGTGAGTTTTTAGATCAATGGAGGGTTTATTTCGCCTATTAATGGTTTAACTCGCCGACTGCTTAGCGCAGCTATTAAAGGCACCGCTGTCGTTCCTGCAGGTTTGTAGTTTGACACCCGTGCTGTTCAAATTAGGCACCGTCGCCGACGGCTCGCCACCGCTGCGACGTTTATTTAGAGGTATGTTGCCCCGGCGCCTAGTCGAGGAGACGGGCCCCACCACTCGTTACACGCTTCGCCGTAGTACTGTCAGTATAATCAAGATTTGATTTTGATTCGATATTTCAACTTTTCATGCAGAAAGCACCGAAGGACAAACTTCTTGTGTACAAAGTATCTGATGGTTGGGAACCTTTGTGTCAGTTTTTGGATAAAGATGTTCCTGATTGTCCATTTCCTCATAAAAATAAAAGTGCTAGTTTTGTGGAAGACATGATCACTCACCACCCGATTGTTGTTGCCAATTTAAAAATTGCGAAACGAAAGTGTTACATTTTTTTATTTTTTATTTTTTCTGTACTATGTGCTGTCATTTTAGCAATTTTTTGGAACCCGCAATTTTGATTTTTAAGGTGCGAAATGCAATTTTTATCCTCTTGATTGGTTTGTGTTTGTAATTTCAAAAATGCTTTGCAAAATTATGCGGTGCTAACTGTTCTGTTTCATTTTTTGTATTCAAAAATGTTGAATAATTGTGCTCTACAGAGAAAGTTGCAAAGCGACAGAATTGTTTTGATTTGTTTATTTTTTGAAGTATTATATCTTGTGCCAATAATTATTATGTGCAGCAAAGAAACATGTAACGTTTGATTTTTAGTGCAATATTTTTTGTTTTTTTTTGATGCAGTGTTGTTATGACATGATCGGCCGGTTAGCTCGGCTGCTAAGACATTGCTATGAACGTTCAAATCCCGGATCGGTCAGATCGTGCACAGTCTCGCCACGGCTTCGACATTTCTACGTAGCTGTGTTGCGCAGGCACTAAGCCGCGGAGATGCGCACCGCCACTCGTCACACTCTTTTCCGTAATATGACGAGTATAATGAAAATTTGATTTGATGGATATCATAGAAAACTGAAGTCTGTTGTCAGCAATCAATTGAAATGGCGATCTTTTGGTGTTGCAGTTGGCCGCCTAGTAGTTTAAACTAAAAAAAAAATCAAATCTTCTTCATACTCACAATATTACACCGAAACGAGTGGTGAGGCCCATCTCCCCAGCTAAGCGCCTGAGCAACACTGCTACGAAGAAAGGTTGCAACGGCGGCGAGCCGTTGGCGATACTGCCGATTTGACCGGCTCGGAAATCGAACCCAAGACCTCTCGCATCGATAGCGTGCGCTTAGCAATTGAGCTAACCGCCTAATACTTAACTATATTAATTTGTGCGATCAGAAATCGGAGACAGGTACCCTCTCCACATGTTCAATTATAGTGGTTGCAGGCCAACGGTTTTTGGTTGTAGTTTCTGCATCATAATGAATTTTTGATGTCATAGTAAAAAAAGTGATTATGACGTCAAGAAATTGATTATGACGCAGAAACTAGAACCAAAAACCTCGAAACTAAAGCCCACTACATTGGACATGTGGACAGGGTAAGGTGATCGTATTTGCTTTTGGAAGCTGTGTTTAGCACACTACTTTCTATTGTTTGCGTTGTGCGCTTTATTGTACTAGTTTTTTTGATTTTTTGTTTGATCACTGCGAGATTTTTATGCAAAATTGAAATAACGTCATTCCAGTTTTTGTTATTTCGATGTGCAATTACCTGAATCTGTGATTATTTAGCTGTGTTTACTGCTTATAGTGGTTAGTGTTATATTCATAATGAAAGTGATTGTGGCTGGTTACTCGAAGACTGGAACTAAAAGTATGACTGAAGCTCTAACAAAGCTCGGGTGAGTGGCAGTTAGAGGTTGATCAATTCTTAGGTTCTATTCTCCTGCCCTGTCAAATCGGACACACTGTCGCTAACTTCTTGTCGCTGCCGCTGCGACGTTTCTTCGGATTTGTGTTGCCCAGGTGCTAAGCCGTGGGGTCCCGCCACACTTCAGCTTAATACTGCGAGTATAGTTAAGATTTGATTTGTATTGACTAAAACTGCTATGATTTTGACTTTATTTTGTGATTGTTAGATGTTACCAAAAAATTATCAATCAGATTAGCGTCATGGCCAGGTGGCAGATTCTGCGTGACGGGTTCGATTCACGGCTTGAGCCATCGTATATTTCATATACCGGGTGGCTGCTGACTCAAAAAGAGCGCAAGCTCACTTCGCAGTCTCCGTCAAGTATTGTTGAATTATCAGTCCAATAATTTGAAAAATGTTAACTTTTTAGTTCAGAATTCATGATACCGGTATGTTGATAATAATCACACAGCCCGCATGTTTCAGTTTTAAAACCTACGACTTCTTTGAACATTGGTGGTTCCACGGAAAGAATTGGATTAAAATTTTAAATCAAGGAGGAACGACGAAGGATTTTTATGAAATGTACCAGGATGTTGATGCCGTGGTGGATTCGCCAGCCTCATTTTTTTGGGAAGAAATTCACAAGGCCTTCCCTCATTCCAAGGTAGGTATGTGATATTGTTATTTTTTTATATCTCGCCTCCTTTTCATTCTCTTTACGCAAGTGCTTGTCAAAATCCTTCATGGTATTGGAATAACAACACTATTATCATAGCCCGCCGGTCAGCATAGTGTTAACGACATCGCTGTCGGTGCTGGCGATTTTGGGTTCAATTTCGGCACCGTTCAAATCAGACCCAGTGTCGCCGACGGCTCGCCATCCCCGCGACGTTTTTTCGTGCCGTGTTACCCAGGCGCTAAGCGACGAGATGGCCCTCGTTACTTGTTTCGACGTAATATCGCGAGTATAATGAAGATTTGATTTTTTTACAATTGCCAAGTCTCTTGTGTATTTATGGACACATTAAAGTATATATGCCTCAATTTTTTTTAGATTATTCTTACTATTCGTGAAGAAAATCAATGGTTCACCAGCTATGCTGTTCAAGTAGAAGACAATTCCAGATTTAGTTTGTTGAAGGTTTATTATGCGTTGGCCTCTGTTGGATTTAACCCTATCATTATTATGAAGTGCTTGCTGCGATTCATTAATGTCATTAGTAAGTTTATGAAGTGGTTATTTTGCTAGTGCATAGCTTATCCGTGTTTTTGGAATGCTGAACGCAAGCAGCGTAATGGTCAAAGGATGCTGTGTGGTTAACGGCTCACCGACGCTGTGACGTTCTTTGGAGCTGTGTTGAAGAGGCTTAAGCTGCGGAAACGGGCTCCGCCACTCGTTACACTCTTCGGCGTAATGCGGCGAGTATGATAAAGATTTGATTTTTTGATTTGAAAACGCAAGTCTGATTACATTACTATCAACAGTGAGCATTGTTTCGACCTTTCAAAGTCTCATCAGTGCGGTTAGTAAGAAATTCTTCGGCAGTTAATTGCCTTGAGTAAATGTCGATCACATAAACTTCACTGATGAGACCTGAGAGATCGAAGCCACCTGGTTTACAAGAATTAACCCATTTGATTTGTTTTAGATCGGCTTGTGTACAGATGTAGCTTGTCAGATAAACATCCAAATGAAACGGTTAGCCGCATTTTATATCGTCAGCATAACTGTCACGTATTACAAGTATGTTTTGGAAATGTAATATTATCTCGAACATTTTAAGTAAAACACTAGCATTTAGCAAGTTTTTTCTTTGATGGTCAAGTGGATAGAGCGTCCGCCTCTGGAGCGGTAGACTCTGGTTTGATTCTAAGTCAGGTCAAACCAATGACTTTGTAATTGGTATTCACAGCTTCCCTGCTTGACGCTCAGCTTTAAAAGGCATTGTGAAGAACAAGCCGGCAAGTTTACTTGTTGCGCCGTTGGGAAAGGAACTTAGCGGGATTCCGCCATCTTAGTGCGGTAGACAGATGGTCGGCAACTATTTAGTGAGCTCGTATAGCGCTCTGATCGCTTTTTTGTCATAAAAAGATAGATATGCATTTAATACTAAAAAAATACTTATCATTAGCTGCTGTATTTCAATCTTATCATTATGCTTTGTTTGAATGCTGCTTATTTATTTTCTTTCGCAGACTGCTCCTAAAGACAAACTTCTTGTGTACAAAATATCTGATGGTTGGGAACCTTTGTGCCAGTTTTTGGATGAAGATGTGCCCGATTGTCCATTTCCACATAAAAATAAAAACGCTTCCTTAGTAGCTGAAGTAATAACTGAAAATCCAATTGCAGCCGCTAATCTAAAAGCTGCAAAACAAAAATTTTGCATTTTTATATTTCTTGCTTTTTCGGTGCTACTTGCTTTTATTTTTAACGGTTAAATCTAGCTTGTTAGCGGTAAAAAACATTACGAAGATATTTTGTTGGACATTAATAGTGTTAATTTTCTCACACCCTAATGTGAAACAATTAGCATTGTGCTCGTTTTTATAGTTTCGTCCCAGAAAAAATTTTAAGTGAAGGTAATCTGTCTTTTTTAGATCCGCTTATTTTTGGAGGGTCGCGAGATGGGGAGTAATAAAAAATGCTATTGCTATATACAACTGGAAAAATAGGGGCCAGTCAGGTATTTCCCCCCTCCTCTACACCATTAATGGATGCCCTTAGGGTGCTGGTGTGTTCACATCCAAAATATAGAACCCGCCTGCCAGTTAGCCCCAAATCATGTGTTTTTTTCATGTTTGCGCTTAAGTTGTTTGTGTTTTTGAATGTGAAAATGATTTCTTTTTGCATGGTAGTGTTGTATATGTGTATCATTCTACACACGGTACTATTTTGTGTTCCTTTTCAGCTCAACACGAACAAAAACTCCCGGAAAAATAAGCGAAACGTGTTTCTGCAACACCGCCAATGCCAGGTTCGAACCTGGACCCAGTAGCTTTGTAGTGATTGCCTCGATGGATTTAATTAAGTTTTTTTGTAATTTTCATTACATAACATTCGTAGCAACTATTGTTTTGTTTGTTATAAATATATAACTGAGGTTATTTTCAAATTATATTGAACTGAAAATTCAACAATAAATGAGGGAGACTGCGAAGTGGGCTTGCGCTCTTCGAGTCAGGAGCCACCTGATACATGCTGGTACCGTATGCCAAATGCGATCGGCTCGAGCCGCGAATCGAACCCGTCACGTAGGATCTGTCATCTGCACCCGATACTGCTAGCTATATCGCCGACTTTTTATATTTCATATAACGCATTTGTGGCTTTTTGTGAAGTATTATTGCTTATATTGCTTTTACTTGGATTGTATTGCTGTTACTATTATGCAAGTATTTCTTGATGCACATTATATTTTTTTCATTGTGTTTAGGTGTTTTGCAATCATTTCTCATTATGTTTCATATATCATGCGATGTTTTTGATTGAGCTCTTCAGCAGCGGTGTGAAAGAAACTCATTTTTGGTAACTTTGACCAATTTTGGCCTTAGTGTCATCGCTATTAGTGCGGAAAGTCTAGGTTCAAATTCCAGGCTGGTCAAATCAAACACCGTGTCGCCAGCGCTGCGATGTTTCTTCGGAGTAGTGTTGTCGAGGCGCTAAGCCGCGAAGATGAGCCTCGCCACTCGTGACTCGCTCCGGCGTAATACTGCGAGTATAATGACTGTTATTGAAATTTTGCTATATCCGGAACTAGAATTGAACGCTTGTATGTCGACTACAAAATGAATGCTGTGAGCGCCTCACTTCACCATTAATTGTGCAATAAGCTTATACATTTTATGGTATTTTCGTTTTTTTCTTTTTGCACCTGTCCCTTTGCACTTGTTTTTTTAGATCATATTCGTAGTAGTTTGTATTTGATTCACCATGAAAGTGATTGTAGCTGGTTTTGCCAAAACTGGAACCAAAACGCTGACTGCAGCGTTAATTAAACTTGGGTAAGTAGTGGTTTTTCTGTTAGTATAAGGATTGTACCAAGTAATCGTAATTAAGAATCGGCATCGGTAAAATCGGCCTGTACTTACCGCAATATTAGCTAAGAAATCTTTGGTCATGGTCATAAAAGTTGGCACGTTAAACTAGATTCGGGTGATGCCATTTCCGTGTGATTAGTGAGGCTTGCTTAGACGTATTACGTCCTGATATCCATTCGCCTTGAGGAGAAAAAGCGTGGCAAATGCTTTCCGGACCCACACGACTCTAGGGATCCACGCTTGTAGTGGGCTACCTTATTTTAAAGGAAGTCCCTTAGGTATTTTGCTTTGGAGCCCGAAAACCCTCTCACCGGCCATGACATCTGAAAAGTTGCGCCGAACTGTTCAAAATGTTTTCCAAAATTTTGGATTGCTGGAATACATTCTGGTCTGACAATTGGTATTAGCACAGCGTATTGTTATTCCACTAGTGGTTAAAGCACTTAAATGTGATAGATATGACTCAAAAGGTGAAATCGAAACGTTTTATTTAAACAAGCTTGAGGCATTGTGTTAATAAGTTGACCAAAATGACCCTGTTTTTACAGTTACAAAACATACGATGTTTTCGAGCATTATTGCTTCCACGGAGAGGATTGGATAAAAATTTTGAATCATGAAGGCGGATCAAATGAAGATTTTTATAAGATGTATAAAGACGTAGATGCAGTGGTGGATGCACCTGCAAGCCATTTTTGGGAGGAAATCCACAAAGCATTTCCAGATGCAAAGGTAATATTCTCCCCAAATATATGTTGAATGCATTTTCGTGAAGAATTATATTATGTAAAATCGAATCTTCGCTGTACTCGCGGTATTACGTCGAAGTGTGTAACGAGTGCCGGGGCCCATCTCCACGGCTTCGCGCCTGGGAAACACAGAAACATCGCAGTGGTGGCGAGCCGTTGGCTACGCTGTGTCCGATTCGAGCGGCCTGGAAATCGAACACAAGACCTGCTACGCCGATAGCGATGTCTTTGGCCGTTACATTAACCGGTTACCGGCGCTTGGTGTATCGGTTAAGAGCGTTCGCTTGGTAGCCGGGAGAATGGGGTTTTATTCCCGGTCGGGTCACACTAACAATCTTAAAAATAGCATTCGCAGCTTTCGCGCCAAGCACTCGGCACAAGCGGAAGTGTGAAGGGTTTTGTGTATGTGTTGTTCGTCATGTATGTCCCTTAACAGCGTTCGGTCCATCATGGTTGAAAATTATAATGGCCGCCAATTAAAAATGGCCTAAACAATGTGTGCTTGCACCCCCTGTCCGTACCTTTACCTTTTTACATTAACCGGTTGGTATTCTAATATGTCTCTATCGTAGTTTTAGCAAAATACAAAGTAAGTGCTATTTGCAGTTTGGTCGACTTGTAGAGCAATGGATCAGTAGCGTTCACTCCTGGTTTAAATTATTCTTTAAAGCTTCAACATTAGTGTTTGCAGTTTTCTTGTTTAGGCATTTGCCATTAAAGTTCTGTTATTTGTCCTTGATGCAGTGAATTTTAATAAGAGCCAAAGTAGCCTCGGTACGTAGAGGAAGAAGCGCCATTGTATGCAAAATAATATAATGTTTTTCCGTTTTCGTAGGCTAGCTTGGCACGCTTAAGCTCAGTGGTTCAACTTTATCCCTTCCAGCTTGGAAGAACGTTGAGTTTCGAGAAGCTAGTTTAGGTTTTTATTTTTTTGACCGACAAACCGTGTTGTTTGGTGATGAAATCAAACGATGTAAAAAGCTAAACAGCAGCTTCTATCTTAAATCCTTTGCTTAATTTTTTTAAGATTATTCTTACCATTCGCGACGATGAAGATCTTTGGTTTGACAGTTTTCAAAAACAAATGGCTGATCTTGCTACCATGAACTGGGACAAGTTTTACTACGCGATTGCAGTTGGTGGACTAAATCCTTTCAAAATAATCAGATATCACTTTAAATACACTGACCGTTTTTGTAAGTGCTGGTCTTTGTTTGATTGGATTGATATTTTTCTGAAGGAAGCGACAAGGGTTGTTGGCGTTTCGAAAGTCTTTGTCTAATTTTTTTTTTGTGTTTGTTCGGTCCAGCGGATAAGAGCATCACTAGCGATGAAGCAGCGCGAGAGGTCTGGACTTCGATTTCTTGGTCGGTCAAATTGGACGCTGTGTCACCCATGCCGCGACACCGCTGCGACGTTTCTTCGGTGCTGTGTAGCCCAGGCGCTAAGCCACGGAGATGAGTTCCGCCATTCGTTACACGCTTCGATGTAAAACCACGAGTATAATGAAGATTTTTTTGTTGTAGCTCTACCAAGTTATGATGTCCAATATTGGCGTAGATATCAGATCGGGATAGTCGTAAATTGTTAGCGCTGTAATCACAGTTTGTTTGCTGCAAGACTACTAAAAATAACCCTAAAAGAGCAACTTGCGTTGATAGATAGGTTTTCTCACGGTACCAGGTTTCTAGGTCGATGTAAACAGGTTGCAAAACCACTTAAAAGGCCATTGGGAACATCGGGTTTTAGAAAACTTAAAGTTTTCGACATTTTTTCTCGTAATGGTAGAACTGTCTCCTTGTTTGCTCTCGCTACAATTTACATTTTTTCTATTTTCATAGCTGATTTTGTGTCTGAATTTGATTTTTAGTTCGTGTAGTATTTAAATCATCTTATCCCAACTACCCCCCGAATGAATTGATCACTCGCATGCTCTACCGCCAACACAACGCATATGTAATGCAAGTAAGAAGTTATTATGTTCAGACATTGATAAATTCTGCTTTTCCGAATTTTTTTTTTTTTTTTTGGTGTTTTTCGTATTTTGGTGATAATACCATGCTAGTAAGTTAAAAGTATTTCTTGAATATTATTAGCTTCTCATTTTTGCTACAGCGTTAAAGTTTTTGTGTGACTTTTATCAGGTTAAAAAGCGTGAAGGACATTTTCTGCTTGTGGTTCCCAAACTAGTAATTTTGCACTGCAGAAAATGCTCCGTTTGGAAACGATTCATTGGTGATCAATGACGCGAACCGTCAGCTCTTAGACAAAGCGAACTCCTAGCATACAGCAGGAGTTTGTCAGTATGGCTGACGGCTATACTGATCAATTCCTGTTGTATGTTGGGAGTTCGCTTTGTCCAGGTACCTGTAGTATGCGCGTTTCATCATCAGTAAATTGTTTTCGCTGAGAGCATTTACTGCGATGGGATATTCCTAGTTTTGTACAGGTTTAATTTAATTAACTTGTTGTGGTGAATAATAGCTATGCTAAAAAAAGGTTCATCTGTAAGAAATGTGTGTATTAATGCACATTCGTTTGCATTGAAATTCAGTTGGAAAGATTTATACTAAGTTAAAATACGATTTTGATTTGGTATGAATTTGTCCAAGTTCGGATGCGTGCGATCGATCCGATCTTTGCTGCGCTCAAATCGCTGAATTTCATTCTCAAATGCATTGTAAAATATTGTGGTCTAGTATTTAATTAAGAGCCTCGATTTCAATTACTGCGTCGACTTTGTGTACCAGTAATTTTGGTGATTGAAGTTGTTGGCGTAATGGCCTAAGCTATCGCCACCGGTGCTGGAGCCTTGGGTTCGGTTCCCAGGTTGGTCAAATCGGACACAGAGTCACTGATGGCTCGCCGTCTCTGCTATGCTTCTTCGTAGCTGTGTTGCCCAAGGCGCTAAGTCACGGAGTTGGGGCCCGCCACTTGTTAAACGTTTCGGCGTATCACCACGAGTATGATGAAGATTGAATTTTTGAAGTTGATCTAAGTTACGTTGCGTTGCAGTTTGTTCTGTTAGTCGTTGGCTTGTTTCAGGCTGTTAGTTCGTTAGTTGGGTTGCCTTTATGGCTTTTGATTTTGCTGAAACAAGCTATTTTGCGCAGAAAGTACCGAAGGACAAACTTCTTGTGTACAATGTATCTGATGGTTGGGAACCTTTGTGTCAGTTTTTGGGTAAAGATGTTCCTGATTGTCCATTTCCTCATAAAAATAAATGTGCTGCATTGGTAGCTGAGATATTGGCAGACAATCCCATTGCTGCTGCGAATGTCAAGGTTGCAAAACGAAAATGTATTATTTTGTTCATTATTTTGCCAGTTTTTCTTGCCGTAATAATTGCAGTCTTTTTGAAGTTTTTTTGAACGCCTACACCAGTATTCTATATCATAAGCTGTAAGTTGGCTCAGGTTTACGGGGTCAGGTTTGGGCTATTTCTGGTCCTCCACATACAATAAGGATGTTAGAGTCTGCTATCTACATAACTTCTGTTCTTTTTTGGGGCCACAATCTTCAAATCAAATTTGGATTCGGGGCGTATTGGGGCCTGAATCAGTCAACCCGTTTACAACTTTTGTTATTGTAACACTGTATTTTAGTTTACATTATTTCAGTTTATTGCTATTACAAATAACGCAATTTTGTGCTTGTATTGAGTTTTTGCCAAATGGACCGTAAGTGTCCTGTACACTGTTCACCCGTTGATGTACCCCAGTGTGAATAGACATTGCCCACCGAATCACTTTTGAGGGTAAATATATGGGGGATTATCGCCCAACAATGCAATATCTCACCGGCCCGTTGACTTAGTGGTCACAGACATTGCTATCGGCGCAGGAGGTCTGGGGTTCGATTTCTACACTGATCAAATCGGACACCATGCTCCTACGGTCCGCCACCGCTGCTATATTTCTTCGGAGCTGTGTTGCTAAGGCGCGTAGATGGGCTTGGCCACTCGTTTCACGCTTGGGCGTAATAGCACCAGTATAATGATTTGATCTTGAATATAGTATTGCATGAGTTTTCAGTAATCAAAATATTTTTGCAGTTTTCTGTTTGCTACTCGTGTTAAGTTTTGGTTTTTGATCATGTTTACTTCACTGGATTTTTATGTCCGAATTCAATCCTGGTTTATTTAACTAACGCATTATACTGCACTTGCCATTACTATTGCATTTACCTATGATCGACTCGAATTTCATTGGAGTCGATCGCATTTGATTTGGAAAGCTGCACGCTGACTCGAAGAGCGCAAGGTCAGTTTGTAGTCTCCCTGAGCTACTGTTGGATTTGCGTTAAATAATTTGGAAATAGCCTCAACTATTTATTTACGCTGGCATGTGCAGTATCTATTCTAGTATGTGCTGTATCTATTCTATAGCCTGGGTGCAAACTCATACTGGTGACACTTATGCTTGTAATTAAATATTTTATTGTGAATTTGTAACTTAGTTTTACGTGGGTTTTGATTATTGCCTTCAAATCTGAACTTTCAATGTTGTAATTTTATATCTTTTGCTTTCGACCTTGAGTCATATGTCCACTGTGTAGATAGCAATGCCTAGTAACTTCATTTGTACCACCGATTTGCTGTTGAGTAGCAGCACGGCAGTAGCGTCTTTTATTTCGCCCTTCAACACGATAAAGAATACGATAAGATGAAGGGAATATCACACGGTACAAGAAAAGTGAAAAGGCAACAAAACGATCAACGTTATACAAGAGGGGTGATTAAGTGGCTAGACTAAATTTGCGATATTTTTTGTTTTTGATTCTTTATTAGCTAGTGGAAGTTGAATATTTATAAATATTTTATACAATTATGCAAATCTGCACTTTTTCAACATATTTATGCCTTAACTTTTTTGATTTTGCATTTGTTTGTGATGCTTCTACTAATACTGCATTGAATTTTTTTGTTTTCCAATCACTGATATTTCTTTGCACCGTGAGTGACACTCTGCACTAAATGAATTATCACTGTACAACGTTTGCTGCGATCAGTTCCCATTTGTTGATTAACTTGTTCTGAGAAATCCCCCGTAAAATTTTCTTAATTTGCTTTAGTACGTTAAATAATGCAAAGCGTTTTTCTATAACCCGACTACGAAACTCAAGTGGGAATCGAACCACAACCTTGTAATCATGGCTGTTGAAAATCGGTTCTCCAGTTTTTACATCGTTGGCCATTAACTAGTCGCTAATCAACAACTAAAAAGCAATGTCCTTCCTGGCCTACCGGACGGGATGTCATGACGACTTCCTCTTACCTGAAGGCGGCTGATGAAGGCTAATAGCCAGAAACAGCGCTGTCTCGCTCTACGGTAGTCGCTAATCATTGTGATTGTGCTTGTATGATTTTGAACTTGAATTTAATATTCTGCACTAATCCAATTTTTTTATTTATTCAGGTTATGTTTATAGTTTATAGGAGTTATTATTTGCTTCACAATGAAAGTGATTGTGGCTGGTTTTCCTAAAACCGGAACAAAGACAATGACTGAAGCATTGACTAAACTTGGGTGAGTACCGAATCCGATTACTCGAATCCGATTACTCAGTAATCGGATTGGCAAGTTTTTTCAAAATCGGCTAACGGTCTTGGCCTACCAAATTATTAGGCTCGGAATGTTTCTGCCTTAAAACATAAGGGAACTCATCTAGATTCTGATGCTATTATTAACCAAAGTTATTTTCGAATCATTGAATTGAAAATGCAACAGCAATTGAGAAAGACTGGGAAGTGAGCTTGCGCTCTTTGAGTCAACAGCCGCCTGGTATACAGGTCGAACGCTATCGGCCTCAGCCGTGAATTGAACCCGTCACGTATGATATGTGCTCTGTGCCCTGTTGTCTGTCTTCGTAGGGATCGAAGCATTGTGTAAATAAGCTGACCTTATTTTCTCAGTTACAAAACATATGACGTCTTTGAACATTATTGGTTCCATGGAGAGGAATGGATAAAAATTTTGAATCACGGCGGATCAACTGAGGATTTTTATGAAATGTACAAAGACGTGGATGCAGTGGTGGATACACCAGCAAGTCATTTTTGGGAGGAAATCCACAAAGCATTTCCTGAAGCCAAGGTAATGGATATGATTTTTCTAATTTCATGATATCTCAATATTACTGCAGCTTAGGTTTTTATGATATTAAAGTACAAACATCATGGAAGATGGCCTGGTGGAACATTGAACTTGCGAAGCTATCTCTGGAGCTCAATGCGTCAATCACTCAGCCCACTTTTGAAGGTTTTGAAAATAGTTCTTTGCAGCTACACTGTTTGGCGCTCCAGCGGTTTGTCCTGTCTGGTGTCTGTGCGTGATGCATTGAATCTTGTAACGGCCAACATCACCTTTTGTAAAAGTGGGATTACGACACACTATTGCCAGCAAATAGAATAAAATGACTTTTCTGCAACTCGCCGATTTACCCGTAGGGATCCTCGATCACGTAATTTTGAGAATTCATAGGAGCAGTTTCTATTGTTATTATTTGACCAGCGAGTACTGTTTTTTTTTTTTTTTTTTTGCGGTAAAAGATCAAAAAAATGGAGAACGGTGTAAATAAATATACATAGATAACATCGGCCGGTTAGTTCAGTTGTTAAGACGCTGCTATCGGTGCATGAGGTCTGGGTTCGAATCCCGGGTCGGTCAAATCGGACACATGGACACATGTCAACGACCCGCCACCGCTGCGACGTTTCTTCGGAGCTGTGTTGCCCAGGCGCTAAGCTGCGCAGATGGGCCCCGCTACTCGTTACACGCTTCGGCGTAATACACTGAGTATAATGAAGATTTGAGTTTTTTAACTGAGAATTCAACAGATCGAAGGATACTGCGAGGTGAGCTTGCGCTCTTCGAGTCAGCAGAAACCCAAAACATATGTCAAATGCGATCGGCCCCAACCGTGAATCGAACCCGTCACGTAGGATCTGTAAACTTTGCGCGGAATGTGGCTGACTTGCCTGATTTTTTCAGATTATTCTTACTACTCGCGACGATGAAGATCGGTGGTTTGATAGTTTTAAAAAACAAATGGCTGACTGTTCTCTCCTTAACCTGGAGAAGTTTTACTACATGTTCGCGTCTAATGGAATAAACCCTCTTAAAATTATCAGATATCATCTTCAATATGTCGCAGCTTTTTGTGAGTATTTGTGTATGAATTGATTGGTTAATTTACCTTGATTTTATCTCACTTTTTAGTCATGGTGATCGAAATAATTATTTCCCAAAGTGGCATCTCACTTTCAAAAGAAATCAAATCTTCATTATACTCGCGATATTACGCTGAAAAGTGTAGCCAGTGGCGAGGTTAATCTTCGCGACTTAGCGCTTGGCCTGAGCAACACAACTCTGAAAAAACGTCGCAGCGGTGGCGGCATTGATCGATTCGACTGGCTCGGTAGTCAAACCTTAGACTTCCCGCTCCGATAGTGATGACTTGAGCCACTAGGGCGACCGGCCGTCAAATTCTTGATTCGCTCTTGCTGAGAGTTTGCATTTGCTTTTCTCTCAATGATTTTCTTTTAAATGTTTAGTTCGGGTGGTGTTCAAAGCTTGGCCCCCCAATTACCCTCCGAATGAATTAATCACCCGCATGCTTTTCCGTCAACACAACGCCTATGTAATGCAAGTAAGAAGTAATCATATGGAAGTTGATCATGTTTGCGCTAGTTTTTTGGTATTTTTATCGTTACATGCTTTATGATGCCAGTATGTTTGTTTTGTATTGTATTGTGTATTTAGTTGCTTGTGTGCCACTCGAAGATTGGGTACTCCCGCTAAGTGCCTTTTTTATGGGCACAACAAGTAAACTTGCCAGCTTGTTCTCCACACTGTCCCTTTGATGCTGAGTGTCAAACAGTGAAGCTGTAAATATCAATTTTAAAATCATTGGTTTGACCCGACTCGAAATCAAACCCGTGTCTATTGCTCCAGAGGCGGACGCTTCGTACCACTCGGCCATCTGAGTTACACGTTAGAATTGCATTTATGTCACCCGTTGAGTGTTTCAGCTCTGCTCTTTTGTTGATGCATTATAGCCGTTGTCTATGGAGCTACATTCTATTTGTAAGTCATTCGTCGCCTTGCTGAAAATTTATCTTCTTTACGATAGAACTACGGATGTTGTCTGCCGAGCTCTGCTGGGGTTCCCGGTGATCTGTCCGCTAAGTGCCTTTCCCGACGGCTCAACAAGTAAACTTGCCGGCTTGTTGTCCGCATTGTCCTTTTAATGCTGAGCGTCAAGCAGGGAAACTGGTTACCAATTTTCATACTATTAGGCTGTATACAGCTGTTTTGATGAAACTGTTCGCAGTTATAATTTGGCTTGTTTAAGCTACTTTGGTAGTTCCTAGCATTGATTGGTTAAAATAAATTACTTTGCACAGAAAGCACCGAAGGACAAACTTCTTGTGTACAAAGCACCTGATGGTTGGGAACCTTTGTGCCGGTTTTTGGGTAAAGATGTTCCTGATTGTCCATTTCCACATAAAAATAAAAACTCAGCTCTCGTAGCTGAGATATTGGCAGATAATCCAATTGCTGCTGCGAATTTAAAAGTTGCAAAACGAAAATGTTGCGTTATTTTATTCGTTATTTTGCCGGTTTTTCTTGCCGTAGTAATTGCAATGTTTATCGAGCTTTCTTGAACGCCTAAATCAGTATTATCAAGTCAGAATGGTAAGTTGGGCCTGATTTTGGTCTAGTTTAGGCCCAAGCATAAGAAACATTTGGGCCTGAAGTTCTTTAAACCAAACTTAACTTTTTGCCTATTTGATCCATCGATTTTTGATTCGGGGCGGGTTTGGGCCTAAGCTAATCGGCCCGTACCCAGTTCTTTATCATGCATTTTTGATTCTTTTTTTAGTTTACATAGTCGGGGTTTATTGCAAATGCTGTTGGGTGCTCAAATTAATTGATGCTGAATAGACCTTGGGTGTTCCAGTGTAGCTAGAGACGTACTAACAATCTTAGTGGTAAGGGGGGGTGTATGTGGGCGAAGGTTATTGCATAACAATCATAATATTGCGTAATTTTGCATAGAACAAGTTTATGCTTGAGTCTTATTCTGTGTTAAGCTTTGGTTTTAATTCATGTTTGCTCCTCTAGATCTGTATGTCCGAGTTCAATTCTCGGCATATTTAACTATAGCGTTATACCTCTCTTGTCTTTACTGTTGCTTTTATCTACCTTTGATTTGATTCGACTGGAGTTAATTTTCAT
Organism: Trididemnum miniatum; assembly: GCA_964006365.1. NCBI lineage: Eukaryota > Metazoa > Chordata > Ascidiacea > Aplousobranchia > Didemnidae > Trididemnum > Trididemnum miniatum. The sequence goes on along the minus strand of OZ023249.1, from coordinate 18,978,070 downwards.
TCAGGGTCATTCAGACTCGAAGAGCGCGAGCTCACTTCGCAATCTCCCGCAATTGGTGCTGCGTTGTCGGTTTAATGATTGAAAAATAACCTCTACTATTTATTTGTTTACGCTTGTGGCTGTGGTGTTTATTGTGCCTTGGTGCAAACTTGTGTAAATGGGAACTTTAAACTGGAGACTTTGTTACTTGTAATTAAAACTTTTTATTAGATTTTTGTGACTAATTTTATTTTAGTGGGTTTTGTTTAATTGTATTCAGATCTTATTACTTGCCAATAGGCGTAGCAGTTAAAGGCATCGTTATCGGTGCGGGAGGCTGGAGTTCGATTCCCTGGTCGGTAAAATCAGGCACAGTGTCACCAATGGCACGCCATGGCTGCGATGTTTCTTCGGAGCTGTGTTGCCCGGGCGCTGGGCCGCGGAGATGGCCCCCGCCACTCGTTACACGCTTCGGTGTAATACCGCGAGTATGATGAAGATTTGATTTCTTTTTTTAATTTTTTAATAATATGGTGCGAGGTGCAATTTTGTGACTGTGCGTATTAATTTTGAGCCATGTAAGCTACATTGTGCTACTAGTGTTACCCTTAATATCTTCATAAACCATTAATTTGTACTTGATGACTGGAGGGCTAATTATGATATTTTTACAAATTTTCTGATCTTGGTCAGTTTGGTCTCTATATTTGTGAATATTCTATGCAAATGTCTAAAGTCTGCATTTTTTTTCAACAGATATTCTATACGTCGTAAATTTGTGATTTGATTTTGTTATCGATATTTTTGCACTGAAGTTTTGGTTTATAACCCTAATATTTCTTTGTCTATCGATTATTACAAATTACAATTCAAACTTTCCGGTTAAATTTCATTAAATTGTCGTTGAAAACAATCTAACACAGTAAATCATCTGAAGTATTTTTTTTGAAAATGCCACAACAAAACTTAAGTAGGAATCGAACCCCAACCTTACGATCACGTCTATTAAAATCGACTCACCCGTCCTTACATTGTTGGCTATGCACTTGCCGCTAATCATTGCAATTGTAACGTTTTTGAACTTGATTTAATATTTTGCATTTATCCAAACTTTTATATGTAGCATTATACTTGTTCAGTATATACCGGTAGTAGTTAGTGTTTGATTCATAATGAAAGTGATTGTAGCTGGTTATTCGAAGACTGGAACTAAATCGATGAATGAAGCATTGACAATGCTGGGGTAAGTTTTATGGACTAACATTTATATCTAAACGAGTTTACTTATGAATGTGGAAGCAGGGCAATACGAATATTAGTCGAAAAACGTGAGAAAAGATACGATTAAAAAGTTTTGTCTAATCAAGAAAATGTGGCTGGAGGATTACGTGGCTATCTAACAGCTCCGATGGTCCAGTGGATAAAGCGTCCGCCTCTGTAGTTGAAGATTCTGGTTTGATTTCGAGTCGGGTCAAACCAATGACTGCCAAATTGGCATTCGCTCCGTCCCTGCTTGACGCAAGCTATGAAGGGACAGTGTCAAACAAGCCGGCAAGTTTAGTTGCTGTGTCTGTAAGAAATGCACTTAGCGGGATTTCCCCATCTTAGAATGGTAGACAGGTAGCCAATAACTCATAAACGGGCTCATACCGCTTTGGTCCATGCAGCTCAAACGATGCATTTTCTTGGATACATAAATGTTGGGTAACCGAATTTTGTAATCTTGTATAATATTTCAGTTTTAAAACCTACGATTTTTTTGAACATTGGTGGTTCCACGGAAAGGAATGGATTAAAATTTTAAATCAAGGAGGAACGACTGAGGATTTTTATGAAATGTACAAGGATGTTGATGCCGTGGTGGATGCTCCTGCGTTTTATTTTTGGGAAGAAATTCACAAAGCATTTCCTGACGCAAAGGTATCACGTCACGTGTTTAGTAACTAAAGAGCTTTAGAAAAACGGCTTTCTGAGTTGGGTTAAAGATTACCTGTTTTTGCGACATCGGTAGCCAATAGTGTACTAAGAGTGATGCCTACGGAAACACTTTAGAGGTTGCTGCACGTGATATTATCCTGAAAAATCGCGTCTTAATGTTGGAAGAAAGCTTTACCTGTCTTCAAGGTCAGGAAATTTCTGTCGGCCGCCGATGAAAATATTTTCAAGGAGTGAACATTTTAGGTGATAGATTGAAGTATTGATTGGCGTAGTCTAAGTATTTTGAAAATGAAAAGACAAAATTTTTTGAAGTTGTGGGTCTATTTCCACTTAGATTATATTTATTTACCATTAGCAATTTTGCTATAGTCTTGTTGGTTAATTAAACAATTCAAGCTCACAATTTGTGTTGACAGATAATCCTGACCGTTCGTGACGAAGATAAATGGTATAAAAGTCACGTGAATCAAGTCGTTGATAATTTCGAAGTGAAGTGGCGTGCTCTGCATTATACAGCTGCATCGACTAGACTCAATCCATTAACAATCATCCGATATTCTAAATATTTAACTGCATTATGTGAGTTTATCTAGGAGAAAATCTTCATTATTCTCTCGGTATTACGCCGAAGCGTGTAACGAGTGGTGGGGCACATCGCAGCTGTTGGTAACGCTCTCCAATTTGACTGGCCCGCGAATCGAACCCAAGACCTCAGCACCAAGTGCGATATCTTTAACCAATGTGCCGACTGGCTTGATAGTCCAATTCTTAAGCCTTTTAAGCGGTATTTTTGCTGTTTCGCGAAGCCACCCGGTTAGCTCAGTGGTTAAGCATTTCGTTATCAGCGCAGAAGACCTGGGGTTCGATTCCCGAGCCGTCATATCGTCCACGGCTCGCCATCGCTGCGACGTGTTTTCGAAGCTGTGTTGCCCAGGCGCTATGTCGCGAAGATCGGCCTCGTTATTCGTCTCATGCTTCGGCGTAATATTGCGAGAAAATGAAGATTGGATTTTTGCTCTTACGCCAGATTGCGATTGTGGCGTATGTAAGTAAACAGCAGACCACGTTATGTCCATTTGCCCAATACATCGTACAGAAGAATACGGGTCTGCTGCTATTGAATGACGATACCAGAAGCCGGCTTAACAATCACTGCTGACTTCTAATCCGGACTCTATGCAACAACATGTAGTGCTGAAAAAGTAGACTCTCAGCCTCAAGTTGCTTGACTTAATCCGGGGCAAATGCTCGGTCTGACGCAGACCGGAAGTCATCTTTTGCTTTTGTTGCAGAGGATCGAGATGCTTGCGAACTTTAACTTGAGCTGCTGTCTCCGCCCCTTCATATGCCGCTCTCAGAAAGATAGAATAGGCTGCATCTAGGTAAAATCAAATCTTCATGATACTCGCGTTATTACGCCGAAGCTTGTAACGAGTGGTGAGGCCCCTCTGCGGTTTAGCGCCTGGGCAACTTAGTTTCGAAGAAACGTCGCAACGGCAGCACTGTATTCGATTTGACTGACCCGGGAATCGAACCCCAGATCCCCCGCACCGATAGCAGTGTCTTCACAACTGAGCTAACCGGCCGGTTATTAAGCTTTTTATGATTTTATTACATTGTGTTTTTGTCAGTGGGCTATGTTTTGAACAAAATCATATAGACTTCTCATTCCAATAGAAACTTATTCAAACACATTGCATTTTAGTTCGTGTTGTTTTTGCATCTGCTATGTACGATTCAAATGTGAATGAGACGGTCAGTCGGCTCATTTTTCGACAACACAACACCTACGTAATGCAGGTAAGGTGATTCAGTCTTTTTTTTTTTTTGCTTTAGAATTTTTCATGTTTCAGTTGTGTAGAGCATTTGTCCATTAATTTGTTCCCAGCGTGACATAACGGTAGTTTGAACTTTATGCCACAACCCTGCGATCGGTGGTTCGATTTCCACTTTCTTGTTTCGTTTTAAAATGAAGTGATAGAATATTAAAATGAAACGAAATTTAAGAAGTAAAATCTGAAAATATGAACAACACTTACTTACTTGGGCAGCTTCGAAGAGAATCATAATTCGTCAGCGCCTTTTTCTCTTAATGATTTATAAAAATGGACGAATCAATTATTCTTGAATTACCAGTTTGTGTACCTACGTTTTCAATTGATTTAATGCAAATTAGGTCCGATTAGGCGCTATGGATGAGTCATTTGGTTGAGACAGATCTGGATTTTTTTTGGTGGGGGTTGGATAGGCCAAAAAGGGTATTTTAACTATCAAAGTACTAATGCATTAATATCTATAACAAAAATTTGGGGGTAGCTTGACTTGGGTAATTCCCCCAGATCCTACGGTGCTTTGAGCAGAATCAATCATTTGTGGAAACCCGTCTCTGTTCGCCATTGCCTATATTCGAACTTAAGCTTCTCGCTGCAGCAGTAAAAATTGAATTTATTAAGTTTCTATTGGTGAGAAATGATTGGTTTCACTATTGCAGGCTGCTCCAAAAAGTAAACTTCTTGTTTACCACGTCAAGGAAGGGTGGGGGCCATTATGTGAGTTTTTAGGAAAAGATATGCCGAGTGTGGCCTTTCCCCATAAAAATAAAAATTCCACTGTTGCTGATGAAATACTGGCGGAAAATCCAATTGCGATCGAAAATACGCGGATCACTAAAAACAGATGTTTTATTTTTTTCGTTCTTGTTCTATCTACTACTCTTGCCATTATTTTAGCATTGTTTTTCTCTCCTTAATAGTGTTTTTTGTGTTTATTTGATTTTATACCTCCGTTAATGTCGACGTTAAACCTGTGCAATTTTTATCGATTTAATTCAAAATTGAATGATGCCATTATATGAAAGTTCTTTTGCGCAATCAGTGGTTTACTCTGGGGTGGGGGGAATCTGGTACCTCTTTTTTTCATAAGCCTATTCTAAAGTGGGCCTGGTGTATGCGTGACGCCCTGACCCAAACAGATCGTATTGCTGAATTTTTTGGCTGTTTAATTTGCCCTCCCCCTTCGTAAATTTGTGCTGGTTGCGCCTCTGTGAGTAATTAATTTTGAACTTCCGCCTAAAATTTTTTCAATCGAATCACTCTGTGTTTTTTTAATAATCTTTTCCAGTTGCAATCATTGTTATTTGTTGTATTATCAGAAATTTTGCGTAGCTGTAGCAGCGTTGTTAAAGTACTGCAACTGGGTTAAAAATCTTGTGTTGTGGGTTGGATTCCTTAGCATTTCACGCTTAATTTGAGTGGTTTCTACTTTTAAGAGCGCAAACTCTCTGTGCTTATTTAATTTTCATTTTGTGTTCATGTTCTCTTAATAACTTCATTTGTTGTGGTTTTATTGTCACCATTTACTCTGGTAGTTTATAAAATTATTGTTTTTATCAAATTTGTTGTTGCATTGTGCAGTGAGATCATGCTGCTTAATTAGTATTAACTTTTTTACTTAAACGTTTCGACTCGTGTTCCTTATTAGAAATGTATTTGTTTGTAAAATTACTGTATTTGAAATTGCCATATTCAATTAGACATTTTCAAATTGTCATACTGCTGGTGAAAATATTATCATACTGTTTAGGTCATATGGGTGAGTCTGAATAAAACTTATGTATCTTATTTGCTAAAATGTGTTAAGAATTTGCAGTTTTAGGCTAAACTAAGTCTTCAAACCAATATCTCATTGGACAAAGCTCTCTTTTGCTCTGAAGAGCCTACAACGGCAAAACAGGCTGTGGTGGTTTTATGATTTTTTAGTGATTTTATTTAAATAACTGGATAAACTAATAAAATGCAATGAAATACCTCATTAAGTCAATTGCGCTGCTGGGTGGTGTGCGAAGTTTAATGCGGTCGGCCACCTGATTGGCTGAGTTATTGGTTTTTCTGAATAAAACTTATCTATCTTATTTGCCAAAATGTGGTCTGAATAAAACTTATGTATCATATTTGCCAAAATGTGTTAAGAATTTACAGTTTTAGGCTAAGCTAAGTTTTCAAACCAACATCTCATTTGACAAAGCTCTACTTTCACATTGAGTCGGCAGCTGGTTAAATGGTTACTATAAAGCTCTCTTTTGCTCTGAAGAGCCTACAACGGCAAAACAGGCTGTGGTGGTTTTATGATTTTTTAGTGATTTTATTTAAATAATTTCATAAACTAATAAAATGCAATGAAATACCTCATTAAGTCAATCGCGCTGCTGGGTGGTGTGCGAAGTTTAATGTGGTCGGCCACCTGATTGGCTAAGTTAGTGGTGGCACTTGGAGCTGGCCAATGTTTTGTGCATTAGTCTAGGTTCTGGAGCTGGTCTTGCGGATTCGATAGGCTACTCCATCTGGGTCACCTTCCATGATGCATACGCTTCACTAAAATGAAAACCTGAGCTGCGCTTGTGTGGCTTGGAAAAAAAACGATTTGGTGAGTAATGCCATAATAAAGCCTGCAGCGGTAATGTCTCCTGTTCGGGTTTCAAGTTGCTCATTGCAAAGCAAATTGACTTCTAATTTAGAAAAATAATGCACATGAAACGCGTCGGAAAAAAATGAATTGCTGATGAGAGCAGCCTTTATAATATATTTTAGTTTATATTTGAAACTTCATTGACAAGTAGGCTATGTTGCTCTTGAACAGACGAAAAATTGTCGAAGGTTTATTAAATTTTACTGCAGAATCTTTTTTAGTACCGGCAAGATCATGTCCTCGTAACGTTAAACATAGTTCTGTTGTGTTAATGATGTATCAAAAATAAAGAATTCTGGATAATTTTAAAAAGTTTATCATAGTTTTTTTTAAATGCCAGTTACAATAAAGTCTTTATATAGGCATAGGCTATACCAAATTACCAACGGTCTGTGTTTCTCTCGCCTGTAGCGGAAGAGCTATTTACATTATCGATAACGCGATGGTCGAATCTAAACTCAAATATACAAGCATGCACGATTATTTTTTTCCGGGCAATTAATGGCAATCTATCATCCAAATTTCGGTGATAACTGACGTAGCTGTTTTCATGACCACCAGTCAGTGGCATTTAGGCTATCACAAAAAGCTACTAGTTTTGTGTTGTTATAGCATGCGCATAAGCGTATTCCACCAATTAGTCGGTTATAAAAGTAATTTAGCGCAGATTTATCGGTGTATATGCGGGACTCGGCAGATACTGTAGCTATGAGTGCATTTGGTACCGGTACCTCACTTTACAGTAAACCCAAAGCACCAGCAGGCTTAATTTTTCCAAATAAGTTTGCTAGAGATAGAGAAGAATGACAGATATTGAAAGAACAGTGGCGTACGCACGGGGGGGTTCGGGGTCAAAACCCTCCCCATTGAAGATTTTAAAAGAAACGAAAACCTCTCTTTTCGGAACGAACTGCCTTTTTTCATACAGAGATTGCCGAAATTGCTCTCATGTTTTTCTGTGCTATCCAACTTCCTTATAAAATCTTGAAAAACTTTCATTGTGATGCAATAATAGGCCTACTAATGGTCAAACTTTGCTTGTGCGCTGCGCTTGACGTTGACGATTGCAGAAAAAGGGAAACTTTTGGTTTTAAGGCAAAATCGTTTTTACGCACCGAAACTGTCTCAGGAGCTGGAGTGCTCTGTTTCTCAGACACCCCGATTATGTGCTTGAGACTATGACATGATATCGACGCTGTGATTTGGGTGAAAAATACTTAGATATGATCGACGCTGTTTTTGACCTTCATCACATGATTAGAGATTCCTCTCGCGTGTAATTTATTGTAATTTAAAAATGTTTGGGTAGGGAGGGCAGTTTTTGCTCAGGCTTCACTGTCTTCAGTTTTCAAGACAGGGAAAACTGCCCCTTTCATAATGAGAGCATATTAAATGTTTTTATCAAAGTTTATATGTGTTGTTTATATCAATGTTGGTTCTTGAAAAGATTTTTTGGAGGGAAGCAATTACCTGTGTTACCCCCCTGGCTGCAACCTGTTTGTGACGTTGCGAAAGCTAGCTTACTTTAGTCAGTTAACCTTCATACGGCCCAAAAATGAAGTCGACTAAAATTTTTAACCACAAATTGACAGCTTGAGTTTTTGTGAAACCTTTTCGCTCCTAAATGAAGCGCAAAAAATCAAGCAAAAGTGTGAGTGAAATATCTGGATTGTTTTCTTCGTTATGGCATTATAATAGCTGTGACGTTTTTGAAACTTACGTCATCACGATGTGACGTCACTGAACCCCCCCCAATGAAAAATCCTGCGTACGCCACTGTGAAAGAAATAGACTTACATTAAATGTAGTAGGTTGGGCCTACTGTTTACAGTATAGGCTTGTCTTGCTTATGCTTAGCTGTGCTTGGTCTACGTTTTAACCTACAAAGTTTGGCCTACTCTTTCCTTGTCTGCGGAACGTGTAATCGGTTGTCATAATAGACATGAAATAAGCGTTTTTGTCAGCGACTGCAAAGGGTGGACGTGGTTTTGCGCAAGCGCAAAAAGGATTGGTTCTATTTCTTGGTTACCCGCGATCACGCGAAGCTCTACTGCCAGTGAGGAAATCTACGCTCGTAAAAGTGTAGTTTTCAGTTTTGCAAATCAAATTTAATTGGTCTTCATAGTGTATTACAGATCAATTTGGTACCGGTAGTACACTTTCCGGCGGATATTTAGACTAATTACAATCGGATTTTTTCATATAGGCCTACCGGCTCCCTAACATTTGGCAAACGATCAAAGATGTCTTTTGAAAACACTTCAAATTTCCAAAGAGCGGGAAGTATTCGAAGCGCTGTTGTTCGCTTCCGCAGTTCCATGAGGAAAAAGTTTTCCCGATCAACTTTCAGCACCTCCAGATCCCGGAACAACCCAGACAGGAGACGAAATCCTAAACCAATCAAGCCCCTTGAAGGAAGGGTTACAGACGAACAGGACCACGAGTATGAAACATATTATAGAGGCAATGTTAAAGATGTAGCAAGACGATTTATCAATATAAGCCGACACAAAGCTCAGGAGTCAATCGTAGCTGCTAAAGTAATGCTAAAAATACAAAAACCAGACACTCCCACTGTGACATCAATGGATGTAGATGATGAAGATGACTTTTTCGGCGGCTACCGTCTCTCCTTTTCGGACAACGAAGAACATGATGACGTGTTTCTCAAAAAACCTCGCGAGAATCGTACCGAAATTCTGCAAAGTAATGAGAATTACGAAGAAGTACCCGTATTTTGATGGAGGTTGTTCCAATACTGAACGTAGATTTATAACGATAAAGCTAGCAAATCCGCCATAGAAATTTTATAGCAGCATGATTTCACCCAAGCGAAAAACCTAGGTTCGAACATCGGATAGATTACAGGCAGTGTGTTGCCAAAGTCTCGTCACAGCTGCTGCAATATCTCACGTTTGCAACTGTGCTACTTGGCTGCTTGGTCCTGCGGTGCGTAGCATATCAGCGAAAAGGAGTCTTAGCTATGAAAAAAAGCACTTGAATTATAGTTGTGTAAGACACTGCAAGCACCATTTCTGTAAATTACATTATGTCCGTAGGCCTATAATTTGTCGGAGTATTAGGGAAAATAAACGCAATTTATAAAAGGCTTTTGAGCGCGTTTTTTTGTATTTTTATATGTAGATATCCAAAGCTTTCAAAATTTTTTGCGTTTATGTGTTGCTTGATTTTACAAAATTCGTGTTTTTGCTGCTTGTGAGTGCGAGCTTTTGCTCCAAACGCTTGGTTTCATTTTAATGTGCTATTTTGTGCTTGTGGTTTTCAATTTTTGGTAAAAAACAAAAGGGCAACACAATTAATTTTACAATGGGTCTATCAGGAAGCTTTCAATTACTCAATGACCAACTAGTTGTGCGAATTAAACTTTGGCAGCATGCGACCCATAATTGACCACGATTAAAGTCACGAAAATTTAGCACAGCCACACAAGTCACAGCAATGGTAGTTATGTAAATTTTCAAGCTAAAATTAATAAAGAGAGGAGCAATACATGTGGGAACATACTTAACACGACATAAAATTAGCTAATCTTTTCAAAGGAGGGCAAAACGCTATGTTTACGTTTATCTTCAGAAACTTTGTGTGCTCTATGTCCTGATTTCCAGAGTCGGGACAGAAACTAACGAAAAGGGTGCTAGTAGTCTATTTTTATTGTTGAAAACGTTTCGTCAGAGTCCAAAATAGATGCGATTGAAAACCTCTCTAAGCTAATATGAAGAAAAAGGCGTAGGATCGCATATTTCGTTTGTTTTAACGTGGCCTGATGAAGTTGTCATTCGATATGTATAAAGTAAATTGCTGCTAATTGGAGAAGAGATGAAGTCGGGCAATTCTACCCCTGAAACATTTATTACAGCCAACAGTTGTATAGTGCTGTTTGCGGTATATTATTATTTGAGATGTCCAAAGTTCAGACATGACTTCGTCCCACAAAACCATAAAAGTTAATCGCCCCTCCCTTCCCTAACAAAAGTCTTGGATTCTATATCTTGTATGGAAGCTGTAAAAGCTGCCTCAGCGCCACTGTGTAGTGTGCAAAATGTTTGACGTACTGCCGAAATTTGTGTATAAAGCTGTGTCAATGTTGTTTCGTTTTATATGGGTAGGCTACTAGAATACGAGCCTTTGTGGTTTTTTGGCCATGTTTTCATGATGTGCATGACGATTTTTTTCTGTGGACTAGATCTGTGCATGCTTTTTCTAATGAAAATTGATGGATTGTTCACCATTTATATAACGACTTGTTTTCATGAATGACAAAGTTTGGGAAGTTCAAAACTAATTTCATTAGTCAGTAATTCATTAACCGAAAAACGTTTTCATGACGTAGATGCTGCTCTTAACGCAGATCATTGTGGCTGACTACAAGATTTCTAAATGGAACTCATTTTGAAATTGGCTAGTTTCTGATACTGCCAAGGCCTATGTGTGGTCTTTGTGAATGGTAAGAGGCCCCAATATTCGGCCCGCAGTCAAGCAAAACATTCAAACGTTTTGCTCAACTTAACACGTTATCTGGTATCTCAACATGCTCTTTCAAACCACAAGCAAAAGTTTTCCTGAGTGCTCTCAACTCATTGTTGAACAACATCGACATTGATTGAAGATTCTACAACAAAAGCTTGGATTTCGCACCAATACTTGAAGTTGCCGCTGGTCAGTTAGTATCTTGGTAACTCAAAAATATTTAAAAACCGATCAAATTGCGTTTTACATAGAACCAAATGTTAGTAAAAAGCGAGTTTTACAGACAATGCTAAACGTGTAAGCGATTCCTTATAGTGAGGCAGCGCTGTTTCGGATTATTAGCCCTCACCAGAGGCACTCGTAATAATAAACGATTCAAAAGTGACAGAAAAATACGCGGTAGTTTTTATTTTTTATTAGCAAGCCGCTAAACCTATAGGCCTAAAAGTTTTGTGGCTGACCGCTCAAAAGCAAACTAGGTCCTAGCTAACTAAATTAGAATTCAGCTTAACGTGGACTCCGAGCGTTTGCAGTGGCGCTAATGCAGAAGCAAACCAAAACACCCCACCCAAGCATTTTTACGAGTTTTTTCGGGGTTGTTTCAGCTTGTAAATCAATAAAAACCTAGAAATTTAACAATGAAAATTCAATTCACATCAAGATATCGATCAGGAGGGTTTTATTTATAATCTATACCAAGGTTTTCAACCGGGATTCCACAAGTTTACAATTTAGAGCTGGGTTCAAGTAAATTAGTAAGTTGAATTAGTGTACAGAAGTTCCTTGAGTTTCTGCAATGTTTCACTAGGTTCCGCCCCATCAGAAAGATTGAAAACAACTTATCTATGCGGAGAAATACTGTTAACGTAGCTGATAGGCTGTGCAGTTAAAACTATGCAATTTTATTTTTCCGCAAAAACACGTATGGTATGAGGAGTCGTTTATAGACACAAGTTTGTGCAACGATAAATCGTTGCACAAACTTGTGTTTACAAACGGCGCCCCATAGTATAGCCTATTGTAGTTTGAAACAATTCTTCCACGTCGCTGGCAGATTTAATGACAATATCTGAGCAATAGCGCGATCGCTTTTGTTCAAATTGAAACAATATGTGTTGTCAAATAGTTGGTATTTGTTGTTGTCTTCTTGCTTACCAAAGCCATGGGGGGCGGGTAGAATAGTTGCTGCTTTATGTAAAGACGACCTTAAACTATTGCATTTAAGTTATACTATTTATTCATAGGTAGTAGCTTCTATGAATTTAAGCTAGTTCAGTTGCTGACACCGGTACATTTTTAATATTTCTGTTTAGTAGTAACTTTTCAAATTCGTGTTGATTTACTTTTTAACTTTTAGGCTCGTACAGCTGCTGTTTTTTGTTGTAACTAACTTTCTCATGCAGTAGTTTAGTAAAAAATATAATCGCTTGGTGAGAAGTCAAACCAGAAATCTGTGACAGTAGTAATCGTTCATAAAACAAACTAAACAAAATGTTTTATAAACAAACAATTTTATATCAGACAAATCACGAGTTGTAATTCTGAATCATTTTAAGTGAAAAACTACTTATTTTCAGCTCCATACGTTTGCTAAACAATGTTTGTTAAAGTATCATCTCAAAAATTTGGTGACTTTTTGTAGTAGGGTTATAAGCTTTCCGCCCAAATCTGAAAATCAAGCAAGAGCAAAACCCGGGCAAAAAATTTAAAAAACTGATACGCTCAAACAGGTAAGAGTGTACTACTTCAAACTATTGACAATGTCTACAATACCAGTGACACAAAGAATGCATTCAGAAGCTTAAAGTATTTTCATGCGTAAGCTAGCTTGTTATTGCCCTCTCCACACCTCCAATATAATCTGCATCATAATCAAGTTGTTGAAGTCATGATTGAAAAAGTGATTATGACTTTAAATATTTAATTATGATGCAAAAAGCCCTTGGCCTACTTAAATTGGACATGTAGACAGGGCAAGTGTAGCAGAATTGCAAGTGACCGCAATATTGGGGGCTGAACCTGGACCAAAACTAACTTGATCACAGGCTGGCGTTTCATTAGCTCAAACGCATGTACATAACAGTGATTTGATGCTAAGTGCTGTCGCTTTATTATTGAAATGTTTTTTTCTGATTTTTGGGCCGCATTTGCAACAGTTACGTGAGATCCACCTACCGACAATTTCAATTCGTTAGCATTAGCAGTAAGACGGCAAATTGCGCTTGTTGAACTACGATCTATTGTGAATTCAGTCGACACAATAAAAGAATTTCGACGCTCGTTCTATTGTCTCGCGCTCGATAATTACAAGGCTTCTAACACCGAGGTAAAACTTGCTCTGCACTTGAACTAATCTAGCGGCGACTGAGAGAAAAAGACATTTATTCTGCATGTCGGAAAATGGTGAAAAGATACTGAGCTGCAGTACAACTTGCAGAACAGGTAGCAAAACATTCTAAACAAAAGTTATTATAGTGACCAAGGCCAAGGATAATCCTAGCGGATCTAAGCCTGTGAGAAAAAAAAAGTTGTAAGTCTTTGTAAGTTTATTAGGACTTTTGGCCATATGCACCAACAGCATCATGAATTAATTCAGCTCTGGGGGTACGGTAAATTACCCAGCACTATCATGATTTTCGGCGGGCAAAACGCGTAGACCAGGGGTGTACAAACTTTTTTTACCGAGGGCCACATTCAGAATAATGCACCAAAGTCCGGGCCAGTCGCTAAAGAAAAGGCATATGCGACTCCTCTCTCATGTATTGATGTTAGCACATCGATTAGACTGCGTTTTCTGACTGAATATAAAGAAAAATGATGGCAGCAAAATTGTTCTTTATTTTCTGTTTATAACTCGCAACGAACTGGAAAAATTGAGAATTGACAGAGAAAAGAAGAAGCGTAATAATTGCTCCAAAGAGAAACGGGCGATGCGTTTGGGAGTGCGTTTTGCAAGCGCATTCGCTGGAATCCTTTGTGTGACAGCGATCAACCTCACACGAAAATGCTGAATTGACTATTCGACTTAGTTTGTTTCACGAACTTTTTAAATCGTAAAATAATGTTGTTATTTTTGCAAGGTTCCATTTTGTAAAGAGGCCTACGGGCCATATCACATTACATTTTTAAAATTAGCCGCGGGCCAAAAAAAAGGACAGCGCGGGCAGGATTCGGCCCGCGGGCCGTAGTTTGGACACTCCTGGCTTAGACATTTTCAATTTGTCCAAACGATCTGTAGGCTATCATTGGTCGAGTTGAAGGCCTTGCAAAGCTTTGAAAAAATTACCCTTACCTACCCAGCTAAGCATTCAGCATCCGGTTTAGTGTGAGGAGAATGAAATAGAAATGGTAAAATATGAATTAGTTGAATCAAAAGCAGTCAGACTACAAAGCATCAAACGAAACATTTTATTTTCAAAAACATCAAGTCGAATCGCCATTACAACCTACTCATATTCACGGTATAATGCTGAAAGGTGACGAGTGGCGAGGCCCATCGGCTGGGCAACGCAGAAACGTCGCAACGATGGCGAGCGATTGACGACAGAGTCGGATTTAACCGGCGGGGTAATCGAACCCAATATCTCCCGCGCCGACAGCAATATCTCCAATACGCTAGCAGTCCGGTCATTTTATTCTTAACATTGCGCTAAACAAACAGTGTGCGGCATTCACTTGCCCTCTGCTGACAGCTACATTAATCGATTGAATGATTGATTTGCTGAAAAACTGAATAAGCAGCTTTCTTTGCGACGACACTTTTAAGCTAAATGCTTCAAAAAAATTTTGGATTGACTTTGGCCAACAGCCAGTTCGGGTTAGCAATAAAAGCTAATGTTTAGAAACTTACGATAAAGCTCAATTCTTCGATTGGGATTTCTGGCAGTAGAAATTTTAAGTTTATCTAGGCCAATACGCTTCAGTTGGCTTTAACCAGTAAAAAAAACAGTACATGAGAGACAGAATGCTGGAAGAATTCGATAAAAAATAAATAACGTGATGGCTACCTAGATGGGAAGACTGAGTCGGTTCGGTGGATGTGCTCGGTCAAGTCATACCAAAGACAAGTACCGAAAAATTTTGGGGGACTCAAGTATTGAAAATGTTTGCCTTGCAGTTTAGGCGTCATAACGTAACTCATAACGAATAGCATAACGTAACGTAGTAATGGAGCTCTCTTACCCCCAAATCTTCCAATGTTCATAGCTATTAGCGCTCGGCATCAAAAATAATCATTTTTGGTCATAAAATACTGTTTTGATTGCTGAAAAGCTGAAAACCCTCCATAGACAATGACTTTGATGGTGTAGCAGCCTTAGCCAATAGCCATCGTTTTACTTCTGTACTCAATTTATTGTTTGTAGAATACATTGTCAAAGAAGCGTTCAGCACTATTCTTACAACATGTTTTATTAAGGCTTCACAGCCTATTCATTCCTATGACAATATCAAATAAAAGATAAGATTATCTGATTGCTCTATAGTACTATAAGTTATATTCAGTCTCTATTCTTTTGTTATCATTGCTTTAGTTTCGTCGAGAGCCAATTTTGCTGAATGCTTCATTTAATTTTGACGATATTGCTACGAAAAAACTCAGTAAATTTTTAACAAAAATTCGATAAAACATACATTATAAACATAAAATGATATATCAACGTATTGTAAAACAGATTAAAGGGCTATTTCACCAGCGATTTAATGTTTTAATAATTTATCACGCTAAAACACTTTGAGAGCCATCTGGCGAGATACTTAACGGCATTTATGAGCGATTTTTATTACAGTCAAGCCAACAACAATGAGAAGAAAGGTGTTTTTATTGTAGAGCGTTCTGTGATAGAGCGTAAAAAGCTTTCTTTGAGATTGTTGTGTATCTGTTGTCACTACAATACAAGTTGCAATATTTAGTTTCGTCACTGTTGGTATCAGGGCATAGTTTTGTGAAAACACTGAGTTTTCAATGGAAAAGGAAAGCGATAAGGCTTCGATCAGTTGGAAAATAAAAGCTGCAGTGAAAATATAGTGAAGTTCATATGAGTAGGATATGAACTGATGTAGCCTACAGACATTTTTCAATATTTGGTTTTGACGGCTATCATGAGTCACGCTTTTGCTGGACCTGGTTTTTACGTTTTAGCACACAGGTAGCTCAGCTACAAACGTTACAACAATTGCAGCGATTTTAAGTCACCTGCAGGGCGTTGCTGCGTTTGACCGACGAAGTAATCGAACCCAGCGTTTTACTTCAAGCAGAGGCTGCAATTTATAAGTGTTCAACTTAATCATAAATCTTGTGTTGTGTTTTCTTATAAAACTGCAAGCAGTGTCAAGTGCCGGTAGCAATAATTTTATGTATGTTTAGAATTTCTAGTTTGAGTATAGAGGCCTATTTTGAGGAGAATGATGTTGAAGTAAAACTGGAACTGCGATTAGAAAATTAAAATTTGTTTCGACAAGTAATGAAAAAAAGTTTAAGTGAATATGCCAACTGCCAACGACGATTCTTACATTAGGCAAGTAGGCTGCTGGAAGATGTTTAACTTATTGCTAATAAGATTGCCTTGCCAAAATTGTTAAACAAAGGCAGGACATGAAAAACGCAACCATTCGTGAACAGAGGTTTGCTCAATGCCCTACAACTGCTCAAGGCCCAGGCCAGTAGCTGCAGTGATGAAGTGGTTTTAGAGCGAAAGCTCTCGGCACAGTCCTACACTTTTACCACCTAAACACAATAAACACGCATGACAAATTTATTACAAGACATTAAAAGTGCCACAACGATACGACTGTGTTATACATTGTCGCTTTTAATTTAGGGATTCAAACCAGTTATTAATATCCATTTAACTCCTTGACACACCTTCAAAATTGAAATTACAAAAGATTGGTGAAAATTATTAAAAGTATTTTCAAATATAATACGAATTTACGGTGCGATTGCGAAAAAATGATTTTTTAGAGTTGCATTGTGTATAGGCCT
Source organism: Trididemnum miniatum (assembly GCA_964006365.1). Lineage (NCBI taxonomy): Eukaryota > Metazoa > Chordata > Ascidiacea > Aplousobranchia > Didemnidae > Trididemnum > Trididemnum miniatum. The sequence continues at coordinate 18,961,218 of OZ023249.1, read as the reverse complement.
AAACTAAAATTAAACGCATTGTAGCGCATTGTTTTTTGTCTTTTATGAACGTTTCGGTGCGGTATTCGTTCATTTATATCGTTGTCAGTCCTCTAATTCGCATTTTGCCATTGCAATGCACAAACTCGCTACCGCATTGTTAAGTCCTGGAAAAGACACTTATCTCTTTTCGCTGGAAGATTAAGCTGTCTTCCTATCCTACTAGCCTAGTACATTCTACTCTCGCAAGTAGATAAAATGACACCATTTCCATTTGTCAAAAACAAAAAAATTGCGTGTCATACCACTGATTCGTGCAGGGCGAATAATGGAAACGGTTGAATCGGTTTGCAGTGCCCACGACTTCGATGACACTTTTTTAGTTATATCACAAGACAGTTAGGGTCTTGTAAAAATGGTTTAGTCTGGGTGTGCGGTTGGTATGATTAGCATTCTGCATTCATTGGTAACTATTGTTGAGTTGACGAGTGTTTGGTCGACTTCAGAAGCTAGTATGTCCAAATTTTATTCATTGGGCTTGCCGTTGGTATAATTAGCATTCTGCATTCATTGGTAACTAATGCTGAGTTGACGAGTCTTTGGTCGACTTCAGAAGCTAGTGTATATGTCCACATTTTGTCAGTGGTTTTATTTGCATTAAAATAAATAGTAAAATCTTACTCCTTCATCTTTTTGTTTGATTCAAGGGGAGTTGTTGAAATAGAACGGTATGTTCCAATAAAAAGCCGCTTAATTTAGTTCAAATGGTTTGAAGTGCTTTATGCGAGCACTTACGAAGGTTTTGAAATTTATAAGGTTATGGCGAACACATGGGAATTTGTTTCGGCATTAGAGTAACGGTTGTTGCTGGATGGCACAACAAACAGCAAGCTATTTCTTGTTGTTTCATGTAGCCTAGCTGTATTTCTGTACGGTGCAATTGTGTGGTATATTGCCACAGACATTTGTTGTTTTTTATTTTAAAAATGAAAAGAAATCGAAATTTTACACAACAATAAACAGTGGCGTAGCGAGAAATTTTAAAAGGGGAGAACATTTTTGTATTTTGTTGCATATTTATCCTCCTATCACGAGAAAGCAATCAATGCGCTATACGGGTTCGCTTACGAGTTGCCAGCCATCTATCCACCACAACAAGATGGGGGAATCCCGCCAAGTGCCTTTTCCAACGGCACAGCAAGTAAACTTGCCGGCTTGTTCTTCACACTGTATCTTTTATGCTGAGGGTCAAGCAGGGAAGCTGTGAATACTATTATTTTAAAGTCATTGGTTTGACCCGCCTTGGAATCAAACACAAGTCTACAGCTCCCGAGGCGGACGCTCTTACCACTCGGCCATGAAAGCTGTGTAGTTGTCACATAAAATAAGTTTCTACTGTAAAAAGGGTGGGTGAATTTTGTAATCAGTTAGTTTTTTTTTTGTCGAATGAGGGCCCTTGACCCTAGCGAATCGAAAAAAACTTGTACGGGTTGAAAAGACTGTACCGAGTAATCATTTGATACGCATTAAACGTCTGATGTTGCTATCACTCTAGCAGCACTTTCAGCAATGATTTGAACGTACGGAAAATCAAAATTTCTAAGTCACATGAATAACATAAACGTAAAAATTTTGCAAAAAACATAATATCGAGGGAAATTACCGAAATTGAAACCAAGAACGGTATGAGCAAGCAATTTTTTTTCAAAATGATTATTTTTTTAAAAAAGTATTGGCAATTATAAAAGTTTAATACGTAGATTAATGGAACATCGGGATCACAAACTGACTTATTTTTTTAGAAAAGAAACAAGAAAAAAATTTGCTGACAGAAATTACCTGGGAATGACTGGGTCCTGCAGTTCAACGGAAAGTAAGTTAGACAATTGAATTCCTGCATGCCGTAACGTAATCGCAGAGCTGGGCACTCAGTACTTTAAAAGTAACAACGATATCGGAACCGATACTTTGTTAAAAAAGTATCGTCGGTATCAATAACGGTACATTTTGGAAAAAGTAACGACGATATCGTTGCTCGGTACCGATTTTCGGTACTTTTCAAACGAAATTTTTTTCTTAAAAATGAATTTTTGGTTTGGTTTGCGTCGTGCAAAGCAACGAAATTAAAACCTCCTCAAGCTTTTCGTCGCATCCGGTGCTAGTGTAAGATCTGAGTTGTAGTCGCGCGCGAATCTTAATACTGCTAGCAAACAGGTCGGTTATATCAACTAGGCGACAGCGGCACGCTTACTAAAACAAGCATTCTCATGTATGGCAACATGTATAATCTGTCTAATCTGTCTGCATTAGTTATGAGGTACCGTAGAGCGAGACTGTAGAGCGAGTAGGGCTGATGAAGGCTAATAGCCAGAAACAGCGCTGTCTCGCTCTACGGTACGATTTACTGGAGTGCTTTTGCACTGTTGGTGATGGAGTGCTGTTATAGCCTCTGACCCAACAAGAGAAAGTCGTCATGACTTCTTGTCCGGTAGGCCAGGAAGGACATTGCTTTTTAGTTGTTGATTAGTTTTGAGGCTAGGTATAAGGAGTATCATTATCGGAAATTTGCCCTAAAGAGCAGAGAAGTTTGTCACACCCTTGTTTATCTGGCTACGTTGCTACATTCAAACAATACTGAGGACGTGATAGAGCTTATGGCCTATTACACGAAAAGATGTTGCAAAGGTTCTTGCTGTGCGAACTTCATCATTGCATTGAAGGAGAATAGTTTCATTTTCAATGCCACTTTCAATAAAGGTTAGTGCATCAGTAGCAGCATACTCAAGACCTTTTAGATAAATCAAAATCTACATTTTTCTCAGAATTTACAGGTCTATAATAATTTTACTTTGACTCAATGACACAGAAATATTTTTTTCATATAGTCTAAACCAGTGGTCTTCGAGCTTTTTTACACAATCGCCCCTTTTTGAAAAGTGTGGGTCCAAAATGCCCCCACAAAGCATTGATGAGCAAAAATATAAAAAAGTCTACACGTCCACAGATCTAACTATTTTTCCACTGAAAATTGGTGAAGAGCAAAAAAAATGATCTGCATGCGGCCCGCAGTTTGCCCAGCTCAGGCGTAGGAGAATTTTTTTATAATTTTTTTAAAATTTTGTTATTTGCAACTAGGGATGGTCCGGATAGCAAATTCGCCGGATACCGGATATCCGGCAAATCTAACTTACCGGATATCCGGTATCCAGCAGTGGGCCGCAGCCCGGTGGTTGCCGACCACTGATCTAAAACAACGTGGTTTTGCGATACTTTTCGAAGACGCTTTTCGCGAAAAATCCCGAAACACTTTTTGCTTTTGCTCTTTTAACTTTATTCAAAAAAAGTTACCGAAATATCGAGTAAAACGGTCTAACTCTAAAAAGTAACGACGGTATCAAAAACGATACACTTTTTAAAAGTATCGACGGTACCGATAACGGTATTAAAAAAGTACCGCGTTACAGTGCCGCGGTACTTTCCAACTCTGCGTAATCGTTTTGCTGCCTCTTCTCTTTTCTCGTGCTGTTGCTACATTTCCTTCATTTTATCGTATTCTTAATTGTGTTTTTTTTCTTCTTCTTCGTATCGATTCAATTTTTCGTTGTAGAAACCGAGGTTAAATAGCTGGGCATGTATTCAACTTTCAGCCAATTTTCCAGCGTCACATTACCCGATGCTATAGACCGCGAACCCCATTCGGATGGCAATAAATGGGGCAAGATGTTATTAGATGGTCTGCAGTCTGCTCGTTTGCTCCACACTCGCATGCCGGTGAGAGAGCCATACCCGATTTATTTGTTGTGTTGACAGTCCTGAAATATTAGACTTTGATACTAGTTATTGGAAAAAAACGTCTATCTTAAAGCGAAATTGTCTTGACATTTTTTTGCTTTTTGATTACTGCAAACTGCTAGTTAAAAATGTCGGATTTACAGGTGAAGAGATTACACGTAGATTAGAAGATCCTCGAACTTTGACCTTACACGTCATAACGGATCCTGGCCAATCAGCATCCATCAATACGTCTTTCCAATATCTGACTGGTCGGCTTGATTCATCTCTTGACGTCATATGTGTGTCAGAAAGATTCAAACCGCTGAAAGCCAGAGAAACACCACAAGAACAGGTAAGAGCACATGGGAACATTACGACACATAGCTGGTGTGTAAATTCTCGCTGAGTGCAAGAATACGGTTTTAACTAAAGACAAGTTTACACACTATACATAGTGTCATCACGTATGTTTTAAGCCGCATTTGTATGCACACAAAATGCAAGAACTTAGCTCAAAACGCTAGAAAATTTGTGGGTGAACTATTCTATCAGTTCCCAATAAATTAAATGACTTGTGTAAAAACTGTCATATCAAAAATCGTCCAAAAGAAAGTAAACTCAATGTAGGTAGAAAAATTGTGAAATGCGTTTTCTGTGTTATCCTCTTAAATGCTGAAACAAGCTTAAGAATATTTTCTTTCAGGGTGTCAAGTATCTTCCTTCTCTTGCAGTAGTTCTGTTTTTCAAAAACGAATTCAACATTGATTCAGTGGCTGATGAGCAATCATCTGAGAATAATGATATTTATCACATTCGAAATTTATTTTCTCATTCACCGTGGAAGTTTCATCACAAAGTTGACGTTACTGGGAAGCTAATATCATGCGAAACCAACCCACAAGACTTTTATGTATATACTTGTGTCAACATTCAACAACCTCTTAACGGTTCCATGACCCCCCAAAGTCATGAAAATAGACCGAATTCAACACCCATTTCTTCCGACAGTTCTGAGCATTTTCCTCTCTGGGGAGCACGAACAGTCCATTATGGAATGCAAGTTTTGCGCTTTAATTTATTTGTCAGTGCCGGCAGTTGGAAAGACCAAATTAATTTTTATAAACTTCTACTGCGAAAAGAAGAACATCTCGTCAGAGACGATTTTTGTTATTTTGAAATTTTTACTAATGGCAACACTGCTGTTCAGTTGGGTTTAAAAAGACTTCCTTCTTGTGTCAAACCTCAGCCTCTGCTATCATCTATATTGCAGTTCAAAGTCAAAAATGTCGGGCAGCTTGTTCCTTTGTTACCCAATTCATGTGAACCAATCAGTGAGCTGCGTTGGAGAACACGTGATCACGATTCAAATTTAGTTTTACTGCAAATTCGCCGTACACATGATTTGAACGCGGGAGCAAGTTTTGTGAAAAAATTGTTTTCTGACCATGACAATTCAGACTGTAAAGAAAAAATAAAGAAGGCGAAAAAATTAAAAACAACTTCTGATAAACTTCGTTTTAAATCCAACCCATTGGCTATTCCGGATCGTAAAACATCCACTCCTATTCCCAAAGAAAGATCCGTTTTTCCTTCACGTTTAAAGAAAAGCGTTGATGAGCCACGTGGTGCTGAACTAGGGGACAGTTTTATGTGCCCTTCATTGCCCGAAAAGATGCCTCTCATCGAACCCACCATATATTTTCAAACAAACAGCCAAAAATCTTCATCTTTTTCTTCTTCTTCCTCTACAACAACATCCGAATATCAGTCCACGAGAGGAACTCCCCCAGTTAGTAGCTGTGAGACAAGAGTTAACATCCAACGTTCTACGAACGAAAGCATCATTTTTATGACAAGAAAAACATGCCAGAGTCCTTCTAAGACACAAACATCTTCCGGCAAAGAAAAAGCATCATCTTCCAAGAAAACTTTGCCACTCAGTTTAACGAAAGATGAAGGGTTTTACGTATGACATTGAAATTCACTTAATTGATTTCAATAAGTATTAAGCATCCGATCATCATTGTTTAATTTTCTCTCTTTGAACGTCTCGGATGAATGGTGAAAGTTGCAGAACCGCTCAGCAAACCAGTCCAAACGTGTAGCCTATGCTGTGAAAAGGAATTGTCGCGATTCAGTGTGTGAAACCCCTAGATGATGAAAGGGTCCTACTAAACACCGCAAAGGACCTCAAATTGTTGTACTAAACACCGCAAAGTACGACAAAGGACCCTAAAACCCTAACCTTAATCTAACCCTAGCCTTAACCTAACCCTAACCTAACCCTAATTTAAAGTTCTTTGTCGTTCTTTGTTATGGTATGATTCCAAGTCCTTTGTCGTTCTTTGCGGTGTTTAGTTCATCAATTTGAGGTCATTTGTCGTCTTTTGCGGTGTTTCAGTCCTTTGCGGTGTTTTGTAGGACCGATGATGAAATAATAGGTAAGTGATGAAAGATTCGGATTCGTGATCACACCAAGCTCGCTCCAGTTTTGACACCTTTGCGCCGTTGTATCCTTTGGACAGACGCCACTCTTCACCCACGCGCATCTATAGCGACCGCAGAGGTGCAAACCGTTTTGACCTTATAAAATCCAAACTATCGAATCCCATTGAACCCTGCGTTGATGTGGAAAAAAATTAGCAAATATTACCGATGATGCCAGTCGTATACTCTACGCAGCTATCACGCGTAATTGTTGTCGGTATGGTTCCGTACTATTGCCAATAAAAATGCGCTTACCTTTTTATTTTTGCCAAATATTTTATATTTTTAGCAGCTAATTCTGTTGCCAAACTTTTATCCGAAGGTGGACATTTTTGTGTGATCTTGTATTTTGCGAAACAAAAATATACTTGATCTGCAGGCTCTACTAAGCAGGGACGTAGTCAGCGAAAAAATTAGTGGGGACAAGGCCGCATTTACACAATGAGAGGCCCAGTTTTCAATCGCCTTTAGTGATCGAACTCTAAGAAAGGAAGGTATTTGGGCACCTATCGTGTTGTACTCACAGCAAATTTCTTCTTGTTTTCCCTTCAGATTTTTGCAGATACGCTACTGTTCTCTAAAATGCGACGTACTTCGCTGAAATGCAAAACAAGAAGAATTGTCAGTGTAGCGAATTTTAATTAATACATCGTGTAATAGCTTACAAAGTGTAACGGCCATCAGTCTATGACCACGTTCACTACAGGTAATCATAAGTCAATGAGAGGGGTTGGTGCATGGCTCCCCTTTTTGCAATGTTACTGACTGTAAGATAAATTTCGATAGAATTAGCTTGTTAATATTAATAACCTCTTACCATTTTCATAATGACATATTGCTCATAAACTAAATGTCGTTCAAACCATCACAAAGTTAAGGGCAAAGAAAGGTTTTGCTATATTATCTAAAAATGTGAAACGATGATCGATTTAAGATGAGTGTTTGCGTAGGCTAAGTGTTTTAAAATGATCACTGCACAACAATAACAAACTTGCCGCGAACTTATGAATTTATGATTGATTTGTAAATGATCCGACAAAATAATCGCATAGACCAGGGGTGGGGAACCTATGGCACGCCGTAGGTTTTTTTCTGGCATGCCACTTAATACTTTAAACTAGTGTTTCTTAACCCGTGCCAAGCGGCCGAACCCTACCAACTTCGTGGCTGTCTCAACCGAACCCTAGAAACGGACAGCGTGACGTCCAATTTTCCTCCTAAAGCCAGGTGAAGACCAAAAAAAGGTCATCACGTCTTCCGACGTCCAATTTTTCCCCAAAATCAAGTGGCCAGCCGCCCCCTGAGTATGCCCCCGAAAGTGTTAAGATTTTAAAGGACTTCCACCGAACCCCAAAGACAGCTCCGTCGAACACTAGGGGTTCGGTCGAACCCCGGTTAAGAAACACTGGCGTATGATTTGTTTGCGCTTGATTGTAGTCTACTTACCAGCTGCTCTTGCAGTCGCGACACTAGCACAAATAGTTGCGCAATCATCAGAGCCGGATTAAGCAATGGGCAAACTGAACAGTTGTTCCGGGCCCCGCAATTTGGTGGCCCCACGCATTTACTAATTTCTAGCGCTATCGACTATTGAATTGAACTGAGATAAATTTACAGCCTTATTATAACCTACAGTACATTATTAGCAAACTTTAAACTGCGAAATCATAAGATTTGCGTACCGGTACACTAAAAACTGGTACGAAAAAAAATTTGGAACTGACTTTCAGTTACAAAGTAACTGTAATGTCAGTAGGCTACTGACTGATGTAATTGTATTTACATTAATGGCTTTGAACGACTGTCAAATTTTTAAAAAATCTTAGACCTTCTGGCCTATATCTAACTTATAGCAGCGTGCAGACTGCTGACAAAATAAAATTTGTTTAAATTTACAAGCTACCGGTATTCAAAAATATTAAATAAATTTATAAGCTAGTTCATTACAAGCTATATTTCAAGTCGCTGGAAGCCTAATAAGCTATAAGTTAGGCGATAAAGTGTGATATTAGAAAATTATGATTAACTTTAAAGGATTCGGGTGTCGGATGTTCGCACTTTTGTATTTAGTTGCGTATTTATCCTCCTATCACGAGAAACTGATCAATGCGCTATAACGAGCTCGCTTAGGAGTTCCCAGCCATCTGTCTACCACACCAACATGGGGGAATCCTGCTAAGTGCCTTTCGCAACGGCACAACAAGTAAACTTGTCAGCTTGTTCTCCACACTGTCCCTTCATGCTGAGCGTCAAGCATGGAAGTTGTAGGCTAAACACCAATTTTCAAGTCATTGGTTTGGCCCGAGTAGGAATCAAACCAAAGTCTACAGCTCCACAGGAGGATGCTTTTACCACTCGGCCATCTGAGTCGTTGAACTTGGCCCAAAGTTATACAAATTTTGGAATTAGGCTATAGAAACTTATCGCTACTCATACTTATAGCAACACTGAAAGTTAATTTGAAGAGCCACCGTCGCGACGTTTCTTCGGAGCTGTGTTGCCCAGGCGCTAAGCAGCGGAGATGGACCCCGCCACTCGTTACACGCTTTGGCGTAATACGGCGAGTATAATGAAGATGTGATTTTTGATTTGAAGATAGTTGAGTTTCCGTAATCACTGCAAAGTGTTTTGTTTTTAAAAATAAGCTTACCGTACGTCCTCTCTTTGGAGGACATGTCCTCCTTTTTGACAAAAAATAATTTGTTCCCGAGGACGCTAAAAAATGCTTAAATGTTCTCCTTTTTGGCATTATGAACAGTGAAAACATGTCAAATCATTCTTACACGAATAATTTTGGAAAGTTTTCGTTCAAATTACGGCGTGCGGACGCGATGACCTTTTTTTGTTTTTGTTCCCCACTTGATTTTGGACGGAAAATTAGGCTTCTGCAGACGTGATGACCTTTTTTTTATTTTATTTTTTTGCTCTTCACTTTTGGGTAGAAAATTGGGCATCTGCGGACGTGATGACCTTCAAAGAAAAAAGAACCTGTCCTCCTTTTGCGCAGTGAATATATGGTAACCCTATTTAAAAGTGCTCATGACTGGAAGAATTCGTGACTTAGGGCAAAAATGAGAGTGGAAGTCAAACACGTAAAAGAAAAGAGGAAAGAGAGGCAAAATCAAAAGAAGTTGAAAGCAAGTGTATGTAAGAAAACAAGTGGGTTCTCTTTTAATGTAAACGAGCATTTAGCTGATTCTACATCTATTCAATGTTTAAGCTATGATAGTCAAGCAGTAGAAGCCAGCACAGCAACTAGATTTAGCGTTGCACTCTCTGTGTTGTTTATTATATTTTCTGTGTTGTTCATATTTGCCCCTTTAATAAAACAGAGCGAAAATTTTATTCTATGCTTGACCTTTTAAAATTAATTTCAAGGTAAATTTTTAACAAAATTAAAACATTTCACTTTTTTTAATAAATCAAAATAGCAAATTGGACTCAACTTCTTTGATCTTAATTCTGAGTCAAAATTAAAATTTGTTGTCAACATTAATATCTTTTTAAGCATGATCCAAACCTGAGCTTGATAAATTTTATAAAAAATTATTTCTGCTTGACTATAACAAAAGTCTCGTCAGCCTTGCTACGCACAGCCAATCCAGGCTAAACTCATTCCAGACTGTAAAGACTCTTTTTTTGCATTGCTTTACCTGGACATCTCGATTTCATCAATGCAAAAAAAGAGTCTTTACAGTTTTTACAGTTTACAGTTTTTAACTTTAAAAAAACTTTACAGTTTTTAATGCAAAAAAAGAGTCTTTACAGACAGGTAAAGGAATGCAAAAAAAGAGTCCTTACAGTCTGGAATGAATTTAGCCTGGATTGGCTGTGCGTAGCAAGGCTGACGAGACTTTTGTTATAGTCGAAACATTAATTTGTCCCTTGCAAATTTCTCATTTATTTCTGTTTGATTGTGGTGTCAATATAAACTTTAATTTCCAACAGGATATTAGTTGGTTTCGCCTTTAATGATTTAGGGCCCCGCACTTTTATCTGCTCCGAGCCCCGCGATCTCCTAATCCAACCCTGGCAATCATCACGTGATTTACGATTACCAGTGGCGTACGCAGGATTTTTCAATGGGGGGGTTCAGTGACGTCACATCGTGATGACGTAAGTTTCAAAAACGTCACAGCTATTATAATGCCGTAACGAAGAAAAGAATCCAGATATTTCACGCACACTTTTGCTTGATTCTTTGCGCTTCATTTAGGAGCGAAAAGTTTTACAAAAACTCAAGCTGTCAATTCGTGGTTAAAAATTTACCAAAAAATTTTAGTCGACTTCATTTTTGGGCCATGTGAAGGTTAACTGACTAAAGTAAGCTAGCTTTCGCAACGTCACAAACAGGTTGTAGCCAGGGGAGTAACACAGGTAATTGCTTCCCTCCAAAAAAATCTTTTCAAGAACCAACATTGATATAAACAACACATATAAACTTTGATAAAAACATTTAATATGCTATCATTATAAAAGGGGCAGTTTTCCCTGTCTTGAAAACTGAAGACAGTGAAGCCTGAGCAAAAACTGCCCTCCCTACCCAAACATTTTAAAATTACAATAAATTACACGCGAGAGGAATCTGTAATCATGTGATTAAGGTCAAAAACAGCGTCAATTATATCTAAGTATTTTTCACCCAAATCACAGCGTCGATATCATGTCATAGTCTCAAGCACATAATCGGGGTGTCTGGAAACAGAGCACTCCAGCTCCTGAGACAGTTTCGGTGCGTAAAAACGATTTTGCCTTAAAAACTAGAAAAGTTTCCCTTTTTCTGCAATCGTCAACGTCAAGCGCAGCGCACAAGCAAAGTTTGACCATTAGTAGGCCTATTATTGCATCACAATCACAGTTTTTCAAGATTATAGGCTATAAGCAAGTTGGATTGCACAGAAAAACATGAGAGCAATTTCGGCAATCTCTGTATGAAAAACGGCGGTTCGTTCCAAAAAGAGAGGTTTTCGTTTCTTTTAAAATCTTCAATGGGGGGGTTTTGACCCCCGAAATTCCCCCCCCCCCCCCCGTGCGTACGTCACTGACGATTACCACTGCTTTGATTCAATGCAGCCACGATCAAAATCGAGAAAAAAATTTGAAACAAAACACAACGAAATCAGCTAAAATATCAGTATGCATTATCGACAGATATGGGCATTTATCGAGATAATTTATCGGCGATATTTATCCGCGATAATTGATTACCGATTATCGTTATCGCTCAAAATAGTTTTGATTTATCGATTACCGATATCGCTTTTGTAATATATTTCGTTATCGCCGATAAATTATCGCAATAAACGATTGTTTATGCTCACAGTGTTCACAGTTAGTGCGTTAGCGCTAGAGAAAAGGTTGCAGTTTAAAAACATTTCTCTTTGTTCTGTTTAATGCCACGGCAGAGTACGTGAAGTTGTGAACTACTATATTTTCTTGAAAAATGTAGAAACACATTTTTGCAAAGTGATTTGCAAAAAAACTTCTTCTAACACATTGAAAATTTACCGCAACATTTATCGGAAAAATTTATCGGCGATAATTTGTCGATTACCGATATCGCATTAAAAAATTGAGATTTATCGATTATCGGTATCGCCCAACACTTTTTTGACGTTATCAACTATCGTTATCGCTTTAGTACAGAAAGGTTTATCGTGCCCATCATTGATTGTCGACGGCATTGAAGGCAGAGTTGATTAACAGCGGCTTATAATTTAGCTTTTCAAAGTCAATATCGATTCCCAGCTTAAAGAGATCGTCTGGTGATTTCACAACTAGCCAGTTATTCATACCTGTGTTGTTTGGATCAAGTTCAAAGCTCATCATTCTAATATTTCCGTTGATTGTTTGGCATTTAATAAATTTACCGTCACGTTCTTCTTTGACATAGTTTAGAAGTCGAGCTTGTGGGGGTGTAAGATCTTTAACCTACTCTTCAAAATAATTCAGGGCAGGAAACTCGATCACACACAAATAGGTCTATAGTTTTCATAAATTTAACGGACGCCATTTCTTATTCAAGTTGTTCTCAAAACCTAAACGATTTTGAAGCATCTAACTTTTTTTTTATTTTGACATTGCCTGCTGTTAAGGGCTAACGGTATTGTTAAATCTGCAGCATGCGTTTGCTTTGTCTGTCCGTGCCTAGTTGCTTTTATCTTTCTGTCGATGCATGTGACATTTTGATTTTAGCATATATTTTCACTTTTACAGCTTGTGCGAGCTGCACTGAGTTGATTGCTCTTCATTTCAAATGACACTGCCTATTTAAGTGTGCTTTGGCTTTAAAAATAAACTTATTTTATTTCATGTCTATCGAAAAAAAAGTAAGGGGGGAAGAGAAATTATTTTTGGCAATGAGGAATTTTTAGGAAATAATGTCATGAAGTGGAGGAAATTGAAAAAATTTGGAAGCTCTGCGTCAGACCCGGTCATTTCAAATGCGACGATAACGTTCTATTACCGGTACCATCATACCACCATTTACAAGTGTAGGCTGCTTGGGCAGTGTGTAGTCTGTAGTAGTAGTAATTTATTTTATTTAATAACCAGAAAACACCAAGCAAAAACAAGGAACAGAAATTTAATAATTTAGTCAGATTAAAACAAAAACAAGGAACAGAAACAAAAATTCAATAGGCCTACCGGTACTTTAGAGTCAGATAAGAACAAAAACAAGGAAGGAAAACAATCTGAACAACCTTCTGAAAAACAAGGAAGAAAAACAGTCTGTACTGGTATGGGCTAGTCCATAGTCTATGGGTGCTTGCTCTATGCACTATCTGACTATGCAGGGTTTGGTTACAAATGTTGAATGTGTTTGCATGTCAAAGTCTAAAGAAAAATGATGATTGCTGTGTGTGACCCATCCTGAATCAGTGAGGTCAATGACTCTGTGTCAGTTCTGAGTTGAAGCGTACTGGTACATACCGGTATAGACATGTCAGATTAAGCTGTTAGTCTTCTGCAGATTGTGTAGTTTTGACTCAGAAGCTAGGCTTGACTGCATTTCTGCTCAGAGCTGACCGGTAGTCTAGTTTTTTTTAGTTTTTCTTGACTGGGTGTATCCATATGGTAGACTACTGGACTGCCTGGGCAGTGGGTGCAGCATACGGTACCAATGCTTTTAACTTGTTCACAGCTCAGATGGTCGAGTGGTAAGAGCCTTTGCCTCTATAGCTGTAGACTTGGGTTTCATTCCAAGTCAGGTCAAACCAATGACTTTAAAATTGGTATTCACAGCTTTCCTGCTTGATGTTCAGTAATAATGGGATAGTGTGAAGAAAAAGCCAGCAAGTTTACTTGTGCCATCGGGAAAGGCACTTGGCAGGATTCCCCCATCTTGGTCGTGGTGGACAGACGACTGGCAACTCCTAAGTGAGCTCGTATAGAGCATTGATCGCTTTCTCGTGATAGGAGGATAATGCTACTAAAAAATAAATACTTTTCTGGCTCAGTGTTTCGTTACTTACGTGCTGGTACCGGTACCTTTGCTGCCCTACACCCTGTTATCTTTATAGTAATGGGTACAGGGCCATAACTTTGTCTCAGGGGCACACCCAGAAAATTTGAAAGGGGGGGGGGGTTCTAAAATAAACTCTATTCCGCACTCAGGAGTGGATCTAGAAAATTTTGGTGGGGAGGGGATAAAATTTTAAATTAGGTTGAGTGTTAACTAAATACAAAGACGTTAGACCCCAAAAAACGTAAGAAGCCCTTTGAAAATGTTTTTATCAATGTTCCTTCTAGAATGCGAAATTTGAGAAAAATGCGAATTTTTTGGGCAAATTTTACTGATTTTGAACCAGAAATTAATATTAAGAAAAACTTAAACAAAAAACTTGAATATTTTAATGCAAGACTGAAGCTTGTATCTTGGAAAAGCAAATATAATGCAAAAAATTTGTAAAATGGGTCCTCAAAGTAGTGAAATCTTTGGGCAAAAATTTTTGAATTTATCATTTGTGCAAATTCGCACTAGTCAAAATCCTGGAGGGAACACTGGTTTTCATGTTTGCTACGTACCGGTATTCAAGAAGTTTTTTCAAGGAAGGGGCACCCAAATTTGCCATATTTTCTAGCATGTTTTTTTCGGACAGAATCATTTTAAAGTATATTGAGAATAAAAAAAAACTTTGGGGGCCCGGGAGCATGCTCCCCTGGAAAATTTTTGAAAATTTATATGCTGTAGTGGCCATTTTAGCACTTTTTGAACAATTTTTAGACAAATTTTGTTTAAAATTTTTGCCCCTAAATCTGAGTGTTTCACCTAATATGATGCATTTTGTTCGTACATTTTTGATTATGCATGCTTGGGGCAAAAGGTAGTGTCTATTTTGCCGTTAACAGCAAAATAACTTTTAGGTCTATTGTGTCGTAAGTGACGTCGTGGGTTTTTAACCACCATTTTGTGCTAGATTGCCACGACTTCTCGATAGCTCAGTGGATAGAGCGCAGCGTATAATGGGAAGCGCTGCACTAGTTTTGGGTTTGATTCTCATCGTGGCTTCGGTTCGTTTCGCTTTAGTGGCTTTGGTTTGGATCGCTCCGGTTTGAATCACATTCATGTGACCTGGGGTGAACAATCGGGTTTGTGAAGACAGTAGAATAGAATAAGATGTAATATTGGTGTGACATGGGGCAAAATAGACAAAATAGACCTAAAAGCTACGGCAAATAGACCTAAAAGCTATTATGCCGTTAATGGCTATAACGTCAAAATAGACACTGCCTTATCAAAAAGGTTCGAATTTATGGAAAAACTGTATTCATCAAAAAACACTGAACATGTTTGAAAATGACTGGTGGGGGGTGCATCCCTCCTGGATTTGTCCATGCCCGCACGCAATGATAACAATGTCTCTTACCACTACACCAACATGCTCATTTTGCTTCAATATGATGCGGGGCAAATTCTGTCAAAGCTGTTTTGAAATAACAACACGTAGTCTACTGCACTTGCATAGTTTAAACACTTCACTTTAAATTTTATGGTTCGGTTTCGGTTTCACACTGTTTTGTCTGGCAAGGCTGGGTGCTACTGTGCTAACAACAAGTACAGTACCGTACGAATCTCCAAGTTTCTGAGATTAGTGGCCCAAGGCATCCAATATCAAAAGCATCCTTTGAAAAAAGGTTTTTCTGTGGCAATGTGAGGCCCTTTTGGTCTGGTATCTGTGTACGGTACCCGTGCAGTGCATCGCTGACACCCTAGGTAGATATCAACACGACCCTGAATGGGCATAGAGGCCTACTGCAATTTCATGTATATACCATACGCTGTACTCTAGGGTGCCCCCTTTGTTGGGCAATTTGTTAATTTTAACTTGCCTGGGTGTTAGGCTTTTGCCTAAGGGTGAAATGTTGGGAAATACGAAATTTTTTTGTAATTGAATCGCATTTAGACCCTGCCCCCTCAGCTTTTCTAAATCGCACCCCCTTAAATAGTTAATTATGCATAAAATTTGATTGGGAAGTGCTAGATATGCATTGTTGGTATTCATTTTTAATGTTTTTCAGAGAAGAAGACAACTGTAACCTTTATTTTATGATTTAAGCAACTTTACTTTTTTCATGATTCACTTCGGTGTTAAAATTCGATGCGCTCTGAAATAAAACAGTTGTGTGGACCACCAAATTGTTTAATTTTTTGCAACCAATATCCACCTAAGAGTCACCATGCACAAAACAGGATACAAATAATTCACACGGCACACAAATACACAACATAAAAAGGTATCAGACTATGCAAAAGCAGACATGAAGGATGTAGATACAGTACCGTACACACAGCACGCAATGCCTAAACGTGGCTCACTATCATTGTTTAAAAGATTTTTTGCAACTCTCTTGGATATTCCTAACCATCGCTGTTTTCTTGCTGCTAAACTACACAAGACATCACAAATTTGGCACTTTTGTCTAGCTATTTAGCTGGTTGCCTTTGTTGTCAGCTTTACTCCACGTTCCACTGCTTGAGTGTGATTTGGATAATTAAGTTGCGGTGGTTGTTTGAGAAATTGCTTGATATTAGTGCAAGACTTTGTCAATGGTGGTTCATGCAAATTCAGGATTCTTTTATTGTTTAAAAGATAGGTAATAGCTGTTCGTCTTTTTTCATAAATGTCAACGATTTCAGTGTAGCACTTTGCATTGAAATTGCAGAAGTGCCCTTTCCTCAATAATGTGCAGTAATTAACAGTCCATACTCTTCAGCTCTTACCACTACTGGTATGTCTGTTGGCAATTAATTTGAGAAAAAATTAGGACTTTGTCAAAACTAGAGAATAACAACTTCATTCTGTGTTGCAGAATAGCACTTTGTAGTGTTTTAGTTTGTTTGTGTTTGTTTATGGCACCTCAAGGTGATAGATTAGGAATATGGGGAAAGCCAACTTCAACCCTTGACTGGTGTGAAGAAAACTACCTGGTTACTCCATATATTGCAGAGTTTTGTAAGTTCTGGTGCTCTGTGGTTGTGCAATGGTATATATCATGATCAACGGTATTTCTTTTGCCAGTACGGTCATTTACATCATTGCGCTTAAAAAAATGTATTTCAATTCTAAGCTCATTTAATGGCAATTAGTAACCAATATGTGCTGCTAGTATCAGTACCTATACTGTATTTTCTTGAATCAAAGCCGCGATTACTATTATATTTTGAAATAATTTGTGCGGTTTTTAGTGGAGGACGGCTTCAATTTTTTTAAATGAACATTTTCATTCGCAATTTGGCATCCAGTAAACATTCAAGTTAATTTAGCTTCAGTGACAGGGAAACGGAAACACTGGGCCTAAATCAGCTGCATTTCTGTTTTATCTTTTGTGAAACTCTCAAAAGTAGGTTATCACGTGTTGCCCCACGGTTAGTCCATTCGCTGCTATTCCTTTCACGTCCACATAAAATACACAAGAAAACCAAATAAGGAAGTGTTAATTACTTAATAACAACAAAAATAGCATTTACTTGAATTAATTATTATTGATGATGGTGAAAATGATCGTTGATAGTTGAAATAGAACGTACAATAAGGAAAAGTAAAACCACAGTGAATCTCAAAACTGGACGTTTTGACAACATAGATTCAGCTGTCATCATCAGCAGTGTGTACAAGGCAGTACAAAACTGTAAAAACTAGAATTTATAATTCAAATACAAGTGATAGCATAATCCACACAACTGGTCAAAATAAGTAGTGTAATTATAACGTCATAAACTAAAGCTGATAAAAAGACTTAACAAAGTTGTAATTAACAATTAAATAAATAAAGGGGAACGGATTTTGAGTCACCGTTACATTAAGCGTTAAGAATTTGGTTTTACGATTTTGTACTGTCTTGCATACACTGCTGATGATGACAGCTGAATCTATGCTGTCAAAATATCCAGTTGTGAGATTTACTGGGGTTTTAATATTCTTCCTTCAGCTATTTTGGTCCCGTATTTACATGTTTGAGTTGTTTTTGTAGCAAGTTGTTAGATTTTTTTGCTTTGTCTTATTGTATCGTATCAGTAATGAAACGGTTTTGTCTATTACGGTTTTTATCGTTTTTTTTTTTTCTAATCAATTTGTGTGCTTTCTATTTGTATTAAAAAAAAAACGGTATATATTTGTAACTGTTGACAACTTGTGATGATTTCATGGAAATATCAACTGATGATGTTTAATTTCTTTCAGGGAATACAGTGAGCAATGTTGTTATGATTATACCTCCAATTGTTTGTGCATTGTATTATTGGAAAAAAGGAATTGAATTTCGCTATCTTTTGGCAAATTTTTCGTTGTTACGTAAGTTGTAGTTGTAATCTGTAAAATGTGCATGTTGATCGGTGAGATTTAACCGGTTTACTCTGGTTGTGAAGAACTGTTTTACAGAATTTTATGGAAGCAGTGAACCATCCAGCATTGAAGTATTATATTTGCATCATTAGTTGAAACAGAACCAGCTGAAAATATAACTTTTGTAATAGAACAGGCTGACTGAAAAATTTACCTTTTATCGTAGTATATTGTATTGTAGAATGTATGCAGGTGTAATATACAATGTTAATTACCATTGATATGAATTGAACAAGTTTTGGTTTGTTTCTTATGGAAAATAATGCTTATATCACATGGTGTAAATTACTGCTTGATGTGAAAAAAAATTTATGGTGTCTCTCTTTCATTTTGTGTGTGTCAATGTATATATTTTTGAACATATTTCATATTGATATTGAAACGAGCATAAAGCGATTTCTCAATGAGATATGAGCAATTGATTAAATGAAACAAAACATGATGTGAAAGTATTTTAATAGGATGCTATATATTCTATGATTAATTGAACGGTTTTATCTTTCAAACTTGTTTTCTAGTTGTTGGAATTGGCTCATGGATGTTTCATATGACATTGTGGTATGAAATGCAGGTAAGAACTTGCAATTGCCTTATTTGATAATTGTGACAGCAAGATATAGAAAATAGAGAAGATTAATGTAAAGGACTTTGTATAAACGTTGATTGTGGTTCGTTTAAGCATGGTTTCTCTATCCCATTCGACAATATTTCTTGTTAGCAACTTATAAGTTGCTAAATATGTCAGGAAATATTTCTGCAAATTGCAATTGCAGATTATCCCTCCTAGGAACTTAAGTTGCCTGTTGGGAAATGAGAAACTACATGATCTAATTGCTTGGATTATGAATTTATCTGCCAGCACATGCATTGCAAAGTTTCATTTGCGCCTCAAGTGTTAATGTGTTTAGTTGTGTATGCGACTTTTTTGAGTAAACAGCAAATTTTTGATTAAATGAGGACGCCAGTGAAATAGAATTGGCCAGTAACAAAACAGAGTGATTTGTATTTAAATAGCATTAGTCTTGGTGTAGCTTGAATCAACGTTTTACACTCTGCGCACCAAACATTGTATTTACAGTATCTGCCAGAGCTTCTGATCTCGCATTAGTTTGGCTAATTCCAAAACAGTGAAGATTGCAATTTAGCAAAGAATAGCTTTACGTGCAAAATCATGCATGTACAAACAGAGTGGACATCAAATGTAGAACATGCAGTACATAAGTGCTTATGGATTTTGATTAAGCTAATGTTAAATGTTGGTGTAAGACGAAAGATTAGCAATTTCGTGAACTAAACTTTTGAAAATTTGTTTAGTTCCACTGGAAGTCCGGAAACAATGGACTATTAAATTGATTAACTAAGAGCAAATGTATGTACGGTAGCAGTTATGCGATGCTGTAAGCTCAAGTTACTTAGGAATTTTTGCTGTTTAAATATCGAATGGCTTGCATTTAACATGCAAAATCAAAAATAACAAAAACTGCTGCCTGTGAAGCAAAATAATTGTAAAATGTGGTGACAGGGTTTTTGATTTTTCTGAATGAGTTCTTATAATAAATTGCATAATTAGTAATCGTAGGACTTGATAAAAAATTAATTGAGGCGCTGTCATGCTGATATCATTCATGTCATGGATAATGGTATAATCGATACTGTATTCTTTTACAGTTTGACAACTACTACTTTTGTTAGTTAACGCTAGTTATATGTCATTGTTAACGCAAAATAAGTCATTAATTGGGCTGGTCTTATATTTTCCCGTTATCATTATTCATTAGGTATAAAGTTAGATGTAAATAGGTTTTGCCTTTTTCATGGATAGTCTATTGACAATTTTAATATCTTGTTATGAAATTGCTGAAAATCGAATTAATAGTTTTTTTTTGCTACAATAATCAATTAAGAAGCATTTAGCATATTTTACCAATACAGGGTGATTGGACATTAAAATTCCGAATCAAGAGTAAAACATTAATGATAGTACACATTCAAAAGGCATCGCTTAGCCAGTAGTATTTAGGCACGATTGTAATTTGCAGTATTTGCTTTGAAATCACACATTACTGATTTTCGTCGAAACAAAAGACAACTTTACTCATATAAATATTATTGTAAACAAAAAACTTTTTAAAACGTATTTTCTAGTATGCAGTTCTAGTATTATACAACTTCTGTAAAGCATTTGTCGGTTTCTATATATTCATTGTTTTCTTTCTATATACTTTGAGTGGTAAGAACCTTGGAGTTACAGCTGGAAGATTGAAGAAGCAGCCGTTTGTATCAGTAAGTTATTGCATCATGGTAATTCATTAATGCTATGAGTATACAACTTTAGGTGCGTATTAAGGCGTAAAGAATAAGCTCTTTAAAAAGATATTTTTGGATTTACAAATAAAAATTTCTTATAATTTGTTTTCTGGTTTTGTCTTCATGAAATTAAACCTTGGATTTGTAGAATCAGCTAATTGCAATGAACAGTTATTTTTTGCTAACGAAGTTAAGGATGTGCTTACGGCTGAAGCATTATGTCCAGTTTGCTAGCAAATAAAGCTGCAAGCAACAAGAGTTTCAATTGACTTTTTTATACTGATTACACTTCCAAAAAAGAGCTACTTACTGCCGTGAAGTTCTGTGTAACTAAAGAGTAACTGCCATGAAATATTTACTGCCGGTGCAGCATTGAAAAAATAACCTTTTGATTTACGTAGAATGAAAAAAAACTCTTGCCTGCGTTAATGTTTGTTGCTTTGCAAACCAGGTGTTAATTTTACGAAACATATCTCAAAAATTTAAAAATAAGTTGATTATTTGGCATGATGCAATATACTTACTGAATACAAACAAACCAGCTGAGGAAATGCAAATCTCTTAGTGGATTTAATTTGCGTTAGAATCTTTTTTTTTAATCTTCACAAAAAAATCACTAATACTTAAAACAAAAAAATTCACTTAAAGTGTAGCGTTTACATGTCCAAGGTTTGATTTTATGTCAAGTCTTGTTGATTACTATTTGTATTTGGGGTAATTCATTAAGATTGCTATGGATATCGTTTTTAATATCTCTTGGTGATTAGGCCTGGTTTCAAACCAAGTTATATGCAACTTAGTTTGGAATCAGCTTCCAAGGCTTACGTATTTGGTCATGTTACCTTGCACATGTTCAATGTTCATGGGTTTTCTTGCCCGCGTCCACATGTCCAAAATTGCTGTTGCTTTGATTCAAGATAACAAGTCATGCAGGAAAACGTCATAATGATCCTCTCTTTGTTACGTCGATGAGATCATGATACTTCTTTAAGACAACTCTTCAATTTCGTTGGCATTTAGAACCATCTGTTATGGTGGACCACGAAAGCGTTCACGAAAACCGAAAAATTAACCTACAAAAATGATGACTCGACAAGAACCACGGGTCTAAATTTTGCATGTGGACAGGGTAATGGCGAAGTTTTTTAACACGTTGACAAAGATATTTAAGTCAACTAAATGGCAATTGATAGACCTTATAAGCTGCCAGTTTTATGCAAAACTTAACTAGTTGGTATGTTCTTTAGATTTTCAAGTGAGCAAGTTGAAAGCGTTTCAAGAAAGACAAAAGCCAGTTTGAAAAACATTGAACTTTTATTATTTGTTGCAAGAGAACAATATTTGTCTCAAAAGAGCGGTCTCAGAGCAAAATGCCTCAATCAGATAGAAGAGAGGTTCACAGAAAAAAGAGTTCAACCAGTCAGATTTCAGAAAGAGGAGGAGGAGATGTTTCTCCTTTTAAAAGGAGAGCAGAGAAGATCATGTACAGCGCAGGTTATTCTGAAGGCGGAGGTGTCCAGCGGCGCAGAATTACAGCATTACAGGCAAAGCGATCGAAATCTCTAGCTTCCAGCGTTCACAGCATGCCGCACTGCAGTCAACAAGTCAAGAACCAGAGAGACGAAGAATCTGATTCGCAAAGGAAAAAGTCGTTGATATGCACTGTAATTATAACAGTCGTAGTGATTATGTTAGTGACACTAATGACATTTGTGGGACTTGAAGCCGTGAAAAAGGGCGACGCACCAACACTTCTCACCAACGGCAGTTCCTTGCAACGTAACGGTTCCTTTGCATTCGGTCTTTTCAAATACAATTTGAGCATTTGGAACCGAACCACGGGCAATTGTGGCAAACCGAAAGAAGAACCGGAATTAAGTTCACGTAAGCATACCGATTCAGCTGAAGTTGTTCCTCACTCGTGGCCATGGCAGGTTGCCCTTGTAAGGTATGTACAATGTATTCCGAGTGACAAGCTTAAACAATACTGCATGACGTTAAGTGAGATTTTGTTGCATTTTTTTATACTACAGTATAGTTGGCCCCTAATTGCAATTTTCTTAGAGCTGTGGCTTCTTTTAAAAACTACTTCAATTTTGTAGCTTACTTCTGTTTGAATTAATGACATTTTATATCCAAAATTACATTTTATATCTAAAATACCCAAAATTATGTTTATAGCTCGCCTTAAACCACGCTTGAAAGCAAAGTTAGCGATAATGACTGCAGATAAACCTGAAACTTTCTCGATAATGCGACTCAAATTTAGCGATGCAGTTTGCCAGAGTTTGTTGTTAATCAAGTGTTGCACAATTGTGATAAAAGCAAATTAGTTTTTGCTGTTCAAATGCTTTTCACTACCAGCTAAGTTTTGTTTCTAAAGATATTTGGATTTCGACAACGGCTACTTTATCATGCAACATTTGTGTGGCGCTGCACTTGTTGGACCAGATGTGATTATCACTGCCGCATCTTGCTTCTTAAATGAAGCTCATGACGATTTAAATACATCCACTCACACATTACGAGCGTTAGTTGGAGCTCATCAAACGCTTGCTCCGGCTCTAGAAGAAGGCGCTAAGTAGGTACCGACTTTGTGTTGAATAACTGAAGCAAATCAGCGTATTTGGGCTTGTTTAAATTAATCCGCATCTTATAACAGGTGGATATATCACAGCACAAGGACCGCTAGGGGCGTTAGTGAGTTATTAGTAGGGGTTAGGGCCTAACCCCGAAACACGGCTTAATTCAAACAAGCCCCGTGTATTTTATGTAGTTTTAATTTTGGCTATCAGCGGCGCTTGAAAAACTGCTGTAGCATTATTTGCACATTTTTTTTTCACCTTATTATACTAAAACTAAGATTTATTTATTTGCTCGCATGCTGAATTAGACCGAAAACCGCCACTGTTTTCGAAGATTTGTGACTGTCTAAACAAACAAAAAATCAGTTGTGCAATGAGGGGACTGCAAGTAGACTTGTAAGGGCGGTTTTCCGTGAAACGACCAAAACTTTATCCACCGAAAAAGCTCTTTTTTTAAACCTTGAAGTGGCAGTATATGCTTAACTCGTTATCGACAAAGTTTCAAAATTTCCACAAAACACGCATGCATGCACAAAGCAGGAAGCATATGCTTTGATTTCTCTAGCTCGGTTCTTCATGCATTCCTCGTCGCGTGGATTGAATAATAATCATTTTTCACAACTGCTCTATTTCATTTGATGCTTTTGCATTGTTTATTTTCTTGGTTCTTGTGGCGATTTGAGTCAAAGTTGAAATGAGCTATAGGGTTAATTTTGAGTTCGTGCTGTTGTTCCGAAAGCTGTAGCATCAAATAGGTTAGTGATTTTGATCTACCATCGCAACTTGACTGAACATTTTTCTGATATAAGCCTTTGTTTGGTCGCTTACCTTCACTAACGGGTACAGCAGGGCTTTCCATGCCATGACTAGCAGTTCAACTGGCATGATTTCTTTTTTTGCTTTTTAGGCTTGCTCAAATCACGAAAGTTTTTCTGCATCCGGGACACAATCTTCAGACGTTTTTAAAACGGCAAGGTTTTCCTAATTATGACGTCGCAGTACTAACTTTGGCAATAAAATTCAATCCAGAACAGCAGATACCAGTGACTGGATTTGCCTGTCTTCCTTCGCCTCAAATTATTCCTCCTCTCGGAAAAAGGTAAAGCAGGAAGGGTACAAACAATTAGAGCATGAATGATAAGTTGATAACGCTCGAATTGTATGCCCTGTAATTTGAAAAAAAGCCACGCGCTGTTGCTGTAGAAAAACGCGTGGGCTTGAATCGTATGTACGTTCAAGCTAGCGCCGTGCTACCAATGATCCAGCTTTCTTCTTGTTCATTGCTGTGTTTCTTAGTGAAATTCGTGAATAATGACTCTGCAAGTTAGGAGCAAGTGATTATAATAAAGATTTGATTTCTAGTTTTAAATTCTATGTCTGTTGTTACAGGTGCTGGGCTGTTGGCTGGGGAAGTATCTTAAATTCACAATCTTCAACTGTTCTGAAACAGTATCCTCAGTTAATAGTGTCTCAAGCTTTATGCAGGAAACATTACGGAAAATTTATTTTCTACGATAAACATTTATGCGTCCAAGAACGCTACATAGGAGCCTGTGGCGGAGACATAGGCGGACCACTAGTATGCCTAGACGAAGACAGCCGATGGACGCTTTATGGCGTAATTAGCTATACGCCAGGTGCATGTATTACTGGTCCAAGCATATACACTTCTGTTGCAATGATTGTAAATTGGATATGTTGCCTTAATTTAGACTTGACAGCTTGTCAATCTGTTTTTTGTAAAAATGGTTGATTTTTGCCCAACTTCGACTACTACATATTTGAATTTAATAGCAACTGTTCAAGACACTTAGCAAAGAGTGTAATTGGTAGACTGGTAGAAAAGTTGTATTGTCACTGACCAAGTGACTATACGGTCGTATACTGCGCTGTTACGCTTGCCATATATCTTACTATACCTCTATGCTATAATTGCATATACCCAAAACATTTGTTCACGGGTTTTCAAAGCTTATGGCTTGGTATGATGACAAAACTTTTGTTGGCGCAGACCTATACCCTATGCGAATTTCACTAATTGTTTTAGATCTTTCTACTTTGTTAATGACTTCACTACGACCTTCAACTTGCAACGATGACGCTGGCACAAGTAGAAATGAGCCGTGTTTTTACCAGCAGTTTTTTAGTGAAATAGAAGATTATCATCGAATGGTGTCGAGTGGGCAACAATAGATAAGTTTACACATTTTCCTGCCAGTCTGTTTTTCGAACAGAAAAAAATCGTATTTGGTATAGGCTACATTTGCAAATTTGTGAACTAGAGTTTCTAGAAATTAATTTACGAAGAAAATTTTGCTGCCTTGTGGTCTGATTTTTGAGCCGTATTTCAAAGTTTAAAGTGTTGTCGTTCGATTTTATTGCGTTTCGTTGTGTTTTAATTTTTAAAATAATAAATTTAATGCTCGAAACAAAAGTAGAGCAGGAAAGAGCAATTTACGAAGCAGACAATAAACACATGGCTAAGTAGGAATAGGTATCAGTTCGACTAAATATAGCCTACGAGAAAAATTAGGCTGTAGTTTGCTTAAATTGTAGAATTTGTAGCAGTAGTATTACAGTTAGGTATAAACTATTTTGCCACTTATTCAACCTAGAAATAAGGCTGAAACTTGCAGTATGTAATGAATTCGTGTGCTTGCTATCTAGTTATTTGTTTGACTGCAAATTGATGTAGTCCTGAAAATCTTTATGAAGATGTATCTTTTTAGCTCCTGGATGAATTACCTATGATATATGGAACATGTGTTTTTCTCTATGCGCTGTGAGTATTTTTGTAATAAGATAGAGATGTACACAAAATTTGATTTTTCAAAATTCTCCCAATTTGTGTCGCTGAATTTTCTTCATGTAACTGAAATTTTGTAGAGTCAACGCCCTGCTATTTTCCGAAGTGTTTTTAAAGCTTAGGTTTTCTTTCTACAGAGTCCAAAAATATCAATTATTGTAAATTTTTATATTAGTGTACTAAAAAATTACTGTTAAACTCGTGCAAAACTGTAAATCTTGAGTTAAACAGGGTTGCTCATTGTAAAAGTTTTAACCACGCGTTCATTACAGACATCATCATACAAAGCCACCCAAAACCAGAAGCAAATCATACATTCTTGCCTTGATAATCTGCAGCATAGCAGTCACCATCGTATATCTTTCGTGGAAAAACCCCATATTTCATCAGGTAGCTGCACTAATATTTCAGTTACTTGATTAACTATTTTCTCTGATTGCGCTTGATCAAAACTATTTTCTTTGGCTCGCTAAGTTATGGTTGTAGCTAGAATGGGATTTTCCAAGCATCTCCATCTTCTGCTACAAGTGTCTAGAATTGTTTCGTTACTGGAATTCCAAAAAGAGACCAATTGCTTTTCAGTGTGATCTCGCAACTGCTGTGGAGGTTTTCTAGACCTTCAGTCGTTGAATTGGATTTGCTTTAGTGACTTTAATGTGGAGAAATTGCAAGAATATATTAAAATACTGTAGAAGCCTGCGAAAAGCCAGCTTGATGTGTTTCTAGATGAGTAGCCGACGTGGTTTTTGACGATTTCTGTGATTTACCACTTGATTCTTTTGCATTTCTAGGTGTGCTACGGAGGTCTCGTACTTTTATTATTATATGAAGCTGTCATTGCATTGAGAAACTACCCAGCTATCAAAAACACCGTCCTAGCATCACTGTGCTTTTATCTACTTGGATTTTTTCTTTGGAATATAGACAATGGATTCTGTTCTTCTCTAAGGTGGCCTAACCATCTACGCTAACTAAGTTTTCTAGACCCGGCTATCTTTTGGTGTCGCGGAGCAGCTGCTCGAGTTGGAGTCTCCTAGCATCTCCATCCTTTGCTACAAAAGATAGATGCTCTAGTGGGATATCCAGGCGAGACCAACTAAAATATTTGTTATTGTATGCACAAATGGAACGTTGAAATGGTGGGCGTCGTATTGATGAGAGGGTCATCTCATTATGGCAGAAATATCAAACCAAATTACCCTGTATTTTCCAGATTTGCGGAAATTGTCGGGTGGTTCTAACGTAGCAATATTTAATTCCTGTGTGAAGGTGTTTCCATTGAACAAGCTTGCATCACCGATTCCAATTACAGTGTTAGCCTGTTGCCGTAATCTTTCGCAAACTTTAAGATTTCGCCAAGAATTAGAGTTGAATCTTATGTAAAGTTGTGAGCATGGCATGTTTTAACACTGCAGTCAGAAAAGACTGTTTTATTCTATAAGTTCCAAAATCAAGCGTTACTGACAGGTCCACCAGGCAGTTTATAGTTCCGACTTTTTGATCTCTAGATATTAGACATGTTGTTAAAGAAATTTAAGTTTTTCAATTCTGTTTTAGCACCTAAAAAATTGACGTATGTTATTCAGCCATACTTTTTTCTTTCAGAACCATTCGTGCCAAACATTCTGGCAATGCTGTTGTCAAAATGGGAACTCAACTTCATGCTTGGTGGCATATTTTTACTGGCTACGCCACCTACCTTCACATTGTGTTTTCATCTTATGCTAGAAGCTTGCATCTAAAAAGGTCTTGCAGTGTGCAGGTAAATATTCTGTAAAAGAAACATCTATTTTGCATCTACCAAGCTCTTTGAAGTTTAAAATTACCGGATTCAGGGATAAGGGGTAGGGTGATGCAGGCGCCCCCACCATCTTCAAATAAGCTGTATTTTTTTTTGGTGGTGAAGTTCGTGCTAAAAATGACCCCTGTAAAATTTAGGAAAATTTGATGCAAGTTTGGAGGTGGCAGAAAGCCCCCGAAAGTTCACTGGGGGTCAATTTCTGGAGGAATGTCATAACTCAAGAACCGCTTGGCCTAGAAAGCCCATTTTACGTTCAAATAATGCGGAATAACCATGTTTTTATCTGCTGTAAGAGAACATTTTGTTGCAAATTTCATAATTTTTGAGTTATTTTGAAAAAACGATATTTCGACTTTACAAAGGCTTCAAATTTTTTCCCTTGGATTTTGTGAAACTTTTTTTTGTATTTGTTGATACTTTTGATCAAAGGCAGTTTGGATATTGTCAAAAGCCTCTGAATTATGTTTTTTGTACATTTTAAGAATGATTAGCAAGTTTATATAAAGTTGTTAGCCACCAATATACTTTTAGGCTTATACAACATCAAGTGAGAATCAGCCACTCTTACTGACTAATTCTTATTTGATGTTGTAGTTAAAATTGTGTCTCTTTTCACTGTAACCAATTTCTTCATGATTGCCCTGTTATTATTGTAGTCTGGTAGTTGCATGGGTACATCGTGATGTAATCATGAAGGGCCGGCACCAGGGGGGTGGGCAGGGGGTCTGGCTTTGCAATCAACAAGCTTACTCTTTTGAAAAAAGCAGCTTTTGTGCTTGGTATGGCCAATTATTCCAAACTTTGGTTTTCTCTGATAAACGCTTGGCCCCACTAAGTCAACTGCTCTGGCACCAGCTCTGTACTCATGCATGACCATTCGATTTTGTGTAGGAATGAAAATACGCTGTGTTGAAAGTTTTGGGGGTTTGAACCACCCCTATTGGTTCTGAGCTTTTGTGCTTTATAGCCGGTATTCACTGATCTGTTGAAAGAAACGATAATTTTGGTGGTTGCTTGATCTGCGGCTGTAGTAACATCACAGCGTATGCCCACTGCCACTAGCGTTGTTAAATTACAAGGTGTGATTATCGTGTCATGATTTTGTTTACTGGTCTTGCACAATCGTAATCGTGAAAAATGTTGTCGGTTTTCACAAGCCGTAATTCAAACTTTCAAGGTGATTAGGTGTGCATACTTTGAAAAAAATGGTTGCTAATCTAGTAACTGAAAAGCTTTAGGTTTTGGACCTAGTTAGTATGTTTAACAATGGCAAAATACTTCCTCCTTACGACGGCTATACAGTGCTAGGAAGAGGAGGAGATTAGCATAAACAGCGTTGCAATGCAGTGAGCGCGTTGGCTGATGCGTGTTCACGATAATCATAACTTTTTGCGCGTTTTGAGGGCATAGTGAACAAAAGTGTTCTCAGTATGCAAAAAACGTTACTACTTTTGGTCTCCTAAAGTTTGGTTAACTTAACGTCGTTCTCCTGGTATTGGTAGCAAATGTTTAATCTGAAGTCTGCAACATGAGGTTTTAGTTTGAGGTAGAACAAAAATATGGACTAGTCCAGAAGTTATTACGATATAGAGTTATACGACATACGGCTCCCGCTCTTCACTGACGGAAGTGTTATCTCTTTGCGCACAGCGCGATCGCGTAGTAAGTGACTATATTGAAGTTAAAACCCCGCTTAATGTTTCAACCCCCTTCCCTACTTGAAAATTCCTGCCACTACCTTTTTCTCTCTTCATTGATCGTGAAGAGTAGCTCACGGAAAACATCGTTGAGGTATTAAAAGAAGATGAGCTTGATGCTGGAGCAAGCTCAAAAAATCAGGTGCAAAATACGGTAGGGCGAGCTCACATTTCTCGCACTGAGGTTACGGTTGATCTGACAAGATTTGCAGACGAAGATAGAGTATTAGTGTTTCAACATTTTGAAATTGGACACTGCTTTCTTGCATAACTTCTGTGTCTGAGTGTTGCGAACAATCTCACCTTTCCTCAATGAGAATTTTTAGACACCTTTGTGTGATCAAAGACTCCGCGCTAGATTTATAAAATGATGATACAGCTCTGGTATATTGAAGTCTACCTCTCAGTGAAATTTAAAGTTTGTAGGTAATTTTTGCATGTTGTATGACTGCTCATGCAAAATAAACTATGCTGGGTACAACTTGGGGCAAGGAACAATTTAGCAGCTTTCTGAACCAAGTTTAAGAAGGTTGTTTTCAGACTCAAAACTTAATTATTGATGATTCTAGCCTTCAATCAAGCGAAAATGTAGTTTTTTCAAAATAACTCAAAAATTATGAAATTTGCAACAAAATATTCTCTTACAGTAGATAGAAACATGGTTATTCCGCATCATTTGAATGTAAAATGGGCTTTCTAGGCCAAGCGGTTCTTGAGTTATGCAATTCCTACAGAAGTTGACCCCCAGTGAACTATCGGGGGCTTTCTGCCACCCCAAACTTGCATCAAATTTTCCCAAATTTTACAGGGGTCATTTTTAGCATGAACTTCACCACAAAACAAAGTCCCCTTCTCCGTCAATTTTTTCAAAATCATGGGGCGCCTGCATCACCCTAATAAGGGGGAACAAGCCTCCCTCCTTTTCCTAAATTTCTAGTTATACATTATCACGCATTAGACACTTCTAATCGCACGAAGCTGGAAAATGAGTGTTTTTTCAACTCTTCAGTCTCTCCTAAAAAATCTCTGGACCCATCCCTGTTTAAACTTTAGTATTAACTGGCACTGCCTTGGTAACGGGCGTCAGCAGGTCGTTAGAGGTTAAAAAAGAATTCACACAGAGCAATTTTAACATCTTCGCATAGGCCTATTATACACTATAATATATAGGCTACATATATATATATATATATATATTTTTTTTTTATTAAATTTGCTTAGATAAGGTGTGTTTATGGAAATCCTGAACACTAAATTTAGCTGTTTTTCAGAAACTCTATGGTGCTTGGCCGTATCTCAAAGTGGAAGGAAAGCCGTGAAAACAATGATTTTAGTGGAATAAATGTGTTGATTGTTTTGTTTTTGACTTTGAGTGCAACTGTGTTTTACCAAAGAATTATTTTTGTATTTAAATCTTTTTTGTGGGGGGGTTAAAATGTTACAAAAAATCATTTAAACTCGGCAAACATCTATTTACTGCGGTCTGAGGTTTTGATGTCCAGTCGGGGCCGGTCGAATGGAGACCTATGTGGTTGCAGAAGGAAAAAACGTCGGTTCGTCGGTCTTTAGTTTGCTCTCCATTATTTTCCGCTAAGAAAATGCGGCACGTTTGAAAATGAATTACAAATTACAGCGTAACATGAAATCGTAGTTAGTTCAATCCAAGTTCAAACTGTAAAAGGGTTTATTATACTATATGTGCATGAGTTTTTCATTGACGTTTTTGCTGTGGGAATATGAAGTGAAGTTTTTTACTTGTAGATTTTAGAATTTTGTTTGTTAATAAAATCTTAGTTTGTCAATGCGTTGTATGTGTTCTGTTGAGTGGGTATAGGCCTACCACACGCCAGCCTGGGGAGGTTATGGAGCCAAAAACTTTAACTAGGGTCTAGTCGCAGCTGAAGGAAGTTTGCTTTTACATCGTATTTCATTGTTTAACTTTGTTTCAGCTGTTGGATGAGCTACCAATGATATATGGATCATGCGTGCAGTTATATACGTTGTAAGTATTGTAAAACAAGTTGATCTATCTGGCTGCTGCAACTACATGCAACATCCCAGTTATATAATGCTTTGAACTACATATCTGCGTAGATAACATATTCTATATCCATACAGTATTCGGCAGCGTGGCGCAGTGGTTCGGAGCGTCGTTTTTACGACGACGATGATTGCAAGGTTAGTGGTTCAACCCTCAACCTAGTCTCGTTGTTGCGTCATTGGATAAGATGCTTCACGATGATTATCTCTGCTTGGTGGAATGTGGCAAGCAGCAAATTAAAGAAGTCAGAAGAAAGTTTAACCGGAAAACTTGGAAACAAAGGCAACTCTTAAGCAAGTCTGGATTCGTCCAACGCATAGCGCCTCCGCCGCTTTCTCGTGATAGGATGAAGATGAAATCAATCAATAGTACAGTAAATGTCAAACCAATTAAGTAATTCATAATTACTAGTGACCGGCCGTCAGCTCGGTTGCTTATCGGTGCGGTAGGTCTGGGGTTTAAATCCCGGGTCGGGCAAATCGGCACAGTGTCACCACCGCTGCGACGTTCCTTCGGAGCTTGTAGCTCACGCGCTAAGCCGCGGAGATGGGCCCCGCCTCTCGTTACACGCTTCGGCGTAATGCCGCAAGTAGGCCTATAATGAAGATGTTGTTTATTCTTTGGTGTGACCTCGGCTTGAATGGTAGCAAAATTTTTAGTTTTCAATTGTTATTCAATGCCCAGTGTTGGTAGGCTAGAACATGCGTTCAACATCAATATCACGTCATACGAGAAAGTAGATTTCATCGAAAATTTGTTCGCCGTTCTTGGTAGTTAGAATACCGCTGTATTGATGAATTTTTATTAGTTCAGTTTTAACTTCGAATCTCGAAAACATGGTATACGCCGGACAAGTCCAAATTCACTAAGAACTAAACGGTGTGCATTATTTTCCGGTTGAGTTTGTAGGAATTTTCCAATCAAACGAGTTGAAGTACTCAATATCTGTCAGGTATATCTAGAACCAGTGGCGTAACTAGGCCTTTTTTGGAGGGCAAATGGATGCTTAGGGTCTTTTCCAGGTGTTCGTAATGCCTTCAAGCTAAGGTATACAGGGGCGTGCCCAGGAATTTGAAAGGGGGAGGGGGGTGCAATTTGAAGCCGTCCGTTTTCCTCCCAAAGTCAAGTGAAGAGCAAAAAAAAGGTCAACACGTCCGCAGATGTCCGATTTTGGCAACAGCAAAAAAAAAGGTCAACACGCCCTCAGATTGTCCTTCAAACGCATATCGCCTTTACACCACTAAAGTGTTGTGTATTTGTTTTGATGAACTTCAATATCGGCCTACGTACCGGTAAATAATTTTGCCGTTAAATACATAAGAATTGAGAATATTTGTGAAGTTTCGATATTTTCTTGGCTTTTCAGTTTCTTTGGAACTCACTTTAGGAGGCTATTGTTTGGACCAAGCGAATAATTCTAGTCTAAGTCAGTGTTTCTTAAAGTGGGCGAAAGAGAAACACCAGGAGCAAAAGCACATTCTCAAAACATTAACCCTTTCTCGAACATTGATAGCACATTCTCGAAACAAATGGCAGGCTACAAACAAATAATTAGTTATGTTTGGAACTAAACAACGTATTGAAAACACTTTATGTCATTACCTGTGTAATAGGCAGTGGCGTACGGTGAGCAGTTTTAGGGTGTGCTCCTCTACAATATTTGCTGGGCGCATGCAGCCATTTATTAAACAAATGTTTGGAAGTGCTCGCAAGTTTATTGCGATTACGCGAACCAACATCAAGCGCCTTTTCAAGCAGCCTAATTTGCTACTTAATGTATCTAATTTTGGTGCCAGCTTTTTAGCTTTTGCTATTTCTAAATTTTCATCATAATTTCTGCTACAAAACGGCTTTTTAATCAAACTGCGAACACTGACTTCCATTCTACTAATTTAACCTACAACTTGAATTTGACCAACAACCTTAAAGTGTATATATTGACCGCTACACTTTAAAAAATCACAAGCAATTACTCATAACCGCATGCTAATACGATATAGAATACAATGGAAAAGGTTTAGCTTGCTGGTGTTCAACGATATCTGTTAAACCTACCATACAAGAGAATGTTGCGTCATCGGTTAGCGTTGAAAAAAAAGCAATTTGTCGATCATCGAAGCAAAAAGAACTCAGATTGCGCTGAAGTTACAAAGATTAAAGACGAGAAAATCCAAATATTTTAGTTAAATGTAATTAACGTGTGTGCCCGTGATATCGCTGGGTGTGCGCTGAACACCTTGAACCTCTGGAGAATACGCCCCTGATAATAGCTATTATTATCACTAGAAGAAAAGAGCAATTGTTGAACTAAAATAATTGCAAATTTCTGTCGGTCATTATGACCGCAAAAAAAAATTCGGTCATTGCCAAAAATATTCGGTCAATGACGGAAAAAGAAACTAGGTTCCAGCACAATGTCAGATTAAGACTTCAAGTTTTTCCAGGGGTACAAACAATTTTTCCTGAGTGCAGTGACCTTTATCACCCCGACTCAGATATGGGCATGCATCACACCATTATAGTCATTTTTTAGGCCTATTAACATGACAATATGCTATGCCACGGAAATTCTTGAACGTGAACCACCACAGACGTGTTTGTCATATTGATAGGCCTATCTTTTTGGCTCTGATTTTCGCTGCATCTGGTAGCCAACGCTATGGGTCGTCAATCCTTTTTATTAGGCCCGCTTGAATGAAGTTACACTCAGCAACTCAATGTGGTCAGTAGAGTTAAGGTTTGCAGAGCTTCTTTGTTTCACCAGACGGGATACGTTTCGACTATTAAATAAAGTCTCTTCAGTGGTGCTTGAAACTTCAAATCCATGAAGTAAATCCATCAACATACAATGCATTCTACCTAGCACCTTTAAAGGTTACTTCTATATCAAACTCAAGTTTTTGGCCCCGATCAACGATACCCAATGAAAGAAAATATAACCACTAATCCACAACTAAGTTCCCGGTAGCCTAACTAGCCCACATCACTATAAGCCCCTATGGCAACCCACTCATTTGCAGCTGCAGACGCGTTTCGACCTTATTATGGTCTCATCAGTGCAGCATAGCAACCTCCCACCTTCCTGAAAAAAAAAAAAAAATTCTAACCTTCAAATGAACTACACGCTCCAAATCTAAGCCTCTACTCGTTCTGCTCAAGGTAGAAAATTTGAAATAAAATCTTCAAGAAAATAATACAGGCTGGATTATGATGTCACAGATTCCCTGTAAACAATCAAGGATTGTGACGTCATGCTGTGTTGCAGTACAGTCAATCTTCATTAAACGAATTGCTGAATTCAGATAGGCATGTGGACCATGACAAGCACTTGCAAAGCCAGCCAACGTCAGAGGGCGCTTACACTATGCTTTCTCTAAAATTCCTCAGATCCTTGTGGACCGTGACAGGCACTTGCATAGCCAGCCATCGTCAGAGGGCGCTTACACAAAGGAACCTTGGAACAATACATCTAAAGAAGGGATGAATGTAGCCAGGCGATTGTAGTTGAATGGAGCTACTGTCTTCTTGCGGTCCAAGGTTTTACGCTTCGACCTTTTTACAGCAAGAAATAGGCAGTCCTTTAAACGTCTTACCACAGTATGCAGCTGCAAATGAGTGGGTTGCCATAGGGGCTTATAGTGATGTGGGCTAGTTAGGCTACCGGGAACTTAGTTGTGGATTAGTGGTTATATTTTCTTTCATTGGGTATCGTTGTTTGGGGCCAAAAAGGTGTCAATCGTCGCAATTAAAGTGATCACATTTTGTTGCTGGCTACCAAAAACGCATGTAATCTCCATGCAATATTTCATATTTTACCATAGCGCATTGCTGGTGCTTGAGACCCTGGGCAGGGCCCATCTAACTTAGTTACGCCTCTGTCTAAACCTGCCTAAAACGCAACAACCAAGATTGTGGTTTATGGTAAAACGCACGACGCTTACCTCACACTTTACCTCAATTCCTAGCTCAAACTATGGTTTCCAATCAAAATCATGGGTTGATGAAATGCTGCATTTACTTGATGTGTTTTTCAGGCGATGTGTTGGTGGTCCATATGATACAGTGAATAGGAAAGCCTTCTTAGCTGGAGTGATTTACAGCGCGTTGGCGACTTTTGTTTACCTATTTACAAATGTACCAACTTTGTTTCAGGTAGGTTCAGTTTCACTTTGACGCATTGTTTTTCTTACTCGTGGGGGCAACAGAGAGCACGAACTCTCGATTTTCCAGTTGACGCTGCTTTTGTGCAGTTTGTTTACATTTTAACTTACACGCACAAAAAAAGCTTTCGTGTTTTTCTGGTATGCCTAACTTGACCAAATAGAGCTCTACTGAGACTAAATTAAAAAAAATGAACGAGAAAATATCACTAAGTCTGAAATCTACTTTTAAATTAGAGCAAGGTTTGGCTTGGTCCTGCATTCATGTAAGTAATCCGTAAGGTGAAATTAAGTAGTATTGTTTCAAATTTCGTACCATATGATTTTGGCATTGATTTTTTGTCACCAGCTGTGTTAGGATAGCCTACTATGGCGTGTGGGCATTGCAGGTGCGAAAATTGCAGAACAAACGTCTGCAAGCCTGCGAAGTGACGTAGACTGAACAATGAACAGACGAGCGCGAACTTGACTATTCGTTGTTGCGTCCTTGGATAAGATGCTTCAGGATGATTATCTGTGCTTGGTGGAATCTGGCAAGCAGCAAATGAAAAAAGTCCAAAGAGGGTTCAACCGCAAAAACTTGGAAACAAAGGCAATTCCTAAGCGAGTCTGGATTCGACCAACGCATAGCGCCCCCGCCGCTTTCTCGTGAGAGGACGATAAAGATGGAAAATCAAAAAAAAGCAAGCTTATCGTAAAGTGGTTTGTTTGACGCAGCAACGTAGCTTAACAATATTCTGGATCATAATTTCTTAGCTTTTGTTAAAAAGCACAGTAAAGGGGTAATTTTACTGAAATTTACAAATCCCTTTCAGCTATTTTACGGAGTATTAGTTATCCTTTCCATCCGAGAATCCATAGCCACATACCACAAGCATCCCGAATTGAAACTACTTCTATTTAAGTCATACGCTTACTATGTTATTGGATTTTTGCTATGGAATATAGATGTTTACTTTTGCTCAACACTTAGGTGAAAAGGGTTTGAAAATGAATGGTTTATTTGGCATTTTTTTCCTTTTGGTTCATATTTTTGATTTCAAATTTTGTTTGCATGCGTTAGTAGTGGAATAGCTGAGTAGTTTGAACTAATGTAGTAGGCTACTGTATGGCATATACAGTATATCAAAGTCGTAGTGAGGGATGCGTAGTTAATTTATTTTTTGTTGCTTTGATAAAAACTACGGCTAAAAAAATTTCCAGGGAGAGACGGCAGAGCATTATTTTGCGAATCACACCTTAAAATCATAAGTTTTCAAACAAATGTACAAAATATTGTAGGCTAATGGAGGTACTTTCAAAGTCTGAACTTTTTTATCTCTACATTCAAGCACTAGTGTTTTGCATTCGACGTGATAAATTTGAGAATATTTATAAGCTGATACGTTACCCTCGCCTCGGTTGTACAGGCTACCAAATTTTACATTGTGTCATAATGTTTAATTGGGCGTCAATAAACAAAGTTTCAAGTTCAAGTTACTTGACTAAGCTTTTAAGCTGCGATCACTCCAACTGACTCCTTTGAGACCTTGTGCAGATTTGTTTTATTATGACATTACATGCGCACAAAGTCATATCATAAAAAGATAAACCTGTACAATGTCTCAAAGGTCTCAGTGTGATCGCACCTTAACGCCAAGTGTAGTTGCAATTTCACAAAAGGCTTGGTTGCACGCGACAGAAGACCACTTTTGGGGGCAGTGAGGAAAGAGATGTATGTGCCCTGAACTAGTGGCGTAGCCAGGGCACTGAGCCCTCCCCGTTTTGACGCACGAAGACCTATTTTTAGTGATCAATCACTAAGGGAGAATGAAAGTGAGGCCTCTCATTGTCTAAATCTGGCCCTGGCCTCCCCTGAATTTTTTGTTGGCTATGCCCCTGCCCCGAACCACGAAACTCCACCAGAATCAACATTTTCAAAAGTTTTTTTAAATGAAAAAATATTTGATTTAGACATGTGCGAGGTGGAAAGACTGGTCTTGACCTAGTCTACTGCTTCACTCAGTTTCACGCTTTGTGGCACTTACTAGCCGGTTTTGGTACTTATCTTCAGCTACAACTGGTTATCTACGCAAGACAACTGCACTTTCAATGTCCATGTTACCTCAAGGTAAGCTACACTTAAAACCACGCCTTCAACAAAGCTGTTTTGTGCATGTGTACGTCTAACTTCAACCCTGCTTAGAAACTTAAGCTCGAACTTCAAGAACAAGCATGCAAACCAAAATTCTAACGAAACGTAGTTTTGATCAGAAGTACTCTGTAACATCATCGATTTTCCACATTCCCTTCACCAATACCATAGTTTGTTAAATAGGTATGACGACCCACTGGCTATGTTTTCGTTACAGTGCTAGCTAGAAAAACGTTTGTGATTTTGCATAGTATCAATCCTGCTAGTTCAAATGCACAGCTTTAGCGAATATTCAAATAATCAAAACGTATGACATATGACAGCCAACAACGTGTTCACAGATTGAGTATAAATAATTATTTAAAGTCAAATCAGTTTGGACATAAGACCTTACGTGTTTGATGACCTAAAACAGCGACCAACGCTATATAAACGCAGGACAATTCAGGGGGAGAGTTTAAGCCCTTTATTCTTCTGGATTTGCCTATGTTGGACTTGACCTACGTGTAAATTTTTTGTACTGATAAGGTTCGAACAAGTTTCAATTTTCAGAGTTATGGTGGATTTCCATATTTGGAATGGAAAGCATTGCGTGCAAGGTAGAACAAATCTTATTACCATGCAGTGCTGTGCCAAGTGGCGACCAGTTAGTTATCTTAATACGTTTTGTTTTAATGTTACAATTTATGGAGCCATAATGCTAATCGTTATATCTACCAAAGAGCCTTGTTTGTTTTGTGTACTATGCAGTTTATATCAGTATGTGTTTGTGTAGACTACGTCTATAATGGGTGTGAATTGTAACGTGTTGAAAGTGCTTTTCATCCTCTTACCCTGCCACCCTCTTAGTAGGGTTGTTGAAAAACTTATGTCTCAAAGTAGACTCACGAAGTTTTAGGCCTTATTCAGTAATCTGCGGCTCGCCAAATGCTTTTATATCAGATACTTTTGCAAAAAGAAATAGTTGCCAGGAAAACACAGTACTAAGAATCCAAGCGTTCAAGCAGATTTTGACCGGGCTTTTGCCTTTGTAAAAACATAAGCTTGTTCTAAACGTCTGCAGTGCCCTGTTTGTTTATCGACTGTTTAACTGCTTTATTTTGCATGAATTTTCCATTAATTGTGTTACGGTACACCGCCCACAGTGCGTGATAGCGAATGTGATACATTTTTTGCTTTGAACTTGTATGCAATCATCAGAAAATTTATTTTGTAATACAGTGTGACCTCAACAGCATGTATCAAAAACACAAATATATATACATTTCAGTACAATGAGTGAGATTGTGGTAGTACTTAGGTTGGTCGTTTTAATGTTGCCTGGGTCCCACCCAATGTTGTACAACATCTGAATAGTCAGTTGGTCACCTCTTCAACCTCTCTATATGGAACAAGCTTTACCGAAAAGTTGCGCTACTATAGTGTGGTTGACCGAAGTACCAGATCAATATTTGCGTATCGAAAATGAAAAATGATTGAAGAATTGAAAATTGAATGAAGATTGAAAATCGATTGAAGAATTGAAAATCGTCCTATTCGACGACACTGCTATTGCTTTAATTAAATTACTGGTCCTTCAAATCTCTTGGCAGTGCTTAACTTATGGTAATTATTTGTAGAAGCCGATCGACTTGTGTCACCTCACACGGCTTGACATTTTGGAAGCGTGCTCGAATTGAAAAAGAAAAAAACTGGACAGATGAAATTTCATTACAGCGAGCCAGAGTAGTTACGACCAAGTACCAACCAGTTCGTACTTTCATCCAGCGGCGTAGCTAGAGGTTCTGCCGCCCGGGGCGGTTCAAGAAATTGCCGCCCCCAAATAAGCAATAATTTTTTAAGCATTAATCAGCTTCAAATGCGGCCATCTATTCGCCATGACAAAATATGTGTCATATAAAAGCGCGCTGACTTGCAAACGACAGCAACGATTCAGATGCTAGTGTGTATTAACCGGCTTAGTAGGTTAGTGTCTTTCATTTCCGTACCGTTAACACAAGAATAATACGCCCAAATAACATGCAGTATCAGTGGCGCAAGTAGGATTTGACAAAGGGGGGGGGGAGCATAACCGGGGTTCTGGGGGTGAAACCCCCAGCCGCCGGAGACCAAGGGGGTTTGGGGGCTACGCCCCCAGCCGCCAACGAATTTTTACGGTTTTCAAATATAAAAACACTCATTTTAGCACACTTTTTTATCGAAAAAGGGCATGCAGTGATGCTACCACTATGGACAATGCTAAAATACTTCCGCCGCTTATGTCTAAAAGCTGAGGCTTACTGAGTGTGAGCGATTCAAATCATGCAAAGACGAAGAAAGCAGTACGCAATTGTGACCAAATATACATTAAAATCAAATGTTTATTGAAAACCGAAGCGTAAACGAGATGGCGGGCCCATTT
This sequence comes from Trididemnum miniatum, assembly GCA_964006365.1. NCBI lineage: Eukaryota > Metazoa > Chordata > Ascidiacea > Aplousobranchia > Didemnidae > Trididemnum > Trididemnum miniatum. The sequence continues at coordinate 18,921,200 of OZ023249.1, read as the reverse complement.
CCGCAACTTTGCGTCTGAGCATTGGACAACACAGTAAGATGATTTACGATTACAGTGATGCAAACGGCTGGAGTGAAAATCGGCGAGGATTTTCAAAAACGCGTATCAACGTCTTCGCCTCCCAGATCTCCCAACAGGTGCTTTACTTTGGTATGTCCAGAGTTTTGATTTCACGGAGAGATGAGATTCGTATTTTGCAAAATTCAGTATGTGGAGGCTGGAGAGTCAAACTAACTGTCTTCTAAGACTACTTCGCTTACAAACCTTTTTTCGCATGAAAACGGGGTTCGAGTGAAAAGCTGCATGTGCCCATAGCATTTTTGAAACTACTCTAACCTAATAATGTTTTCATAGCTATGATCCTCGATGTGTACGACCGCAACCGGGGGTCTGGAAGCAGAGCCCAAGCCACCAACGGATTTTTTTCGGTTTTCACATATAAAAACACTCATTTCAGCAGACTTGTTTATGGAAAAAGGGCATACCGGTACCTGCAGTGAGAGCAGTCACTACAGAAAATGCAAAAATATTTCAGTAGTCCATGTCTAAAAGCAGGACTTGGGCTAAAATCGATGAAAAGAAGGCTACAACCACTATTAATTTAAGTAATTGCAGTCTGACAGACTGACAGGTTTCAGCAGCTAATTACAGGGCCAAGAGGGGGCCATGGCACCGTGCTTCCTCCCCCCTGCGTGCGTCTATGCTGCTATCACACTGCAACGGAGGCTGCCATAGCGCAGCGATTGAAAATATGTTTAAACCAATACTATTGCTACATAACAGACCATTAACTTGTGTCGCAGTCATATTGAGAAGCGTGCTTAGGAACCCTCCACTGTACGCCTATGATGGCAAACCAAGTAGGCTACTATCAATTTAATTAATTTTGATTTGATTTTTTAGCAGAGCGATTTTCTAAAAAACAGCCCAGTCAACGGCACAGCAAAATGAATAGTTATGAGCAGTTTGTGATCAAGGCCTCAAGCAGTTGAAACTTTAATTTTTCAATTTCCCAGATTTCAATTAACAATTGTACGAAAATGTCAAGGACTGCAGTTCCCATGCTTGAAAAAAATGATCAAAAGTGCTTTAGTAATCCAAAAGTTTATAAATGTATTAAATTTAATGACTACTACTACTGCTAGTACTTTATCACCAAGAGTCAGAAAATAATTCAATTTTTGCAGTATGAAAAAATTTGGGGCAAGAATTTTACATCATGTGTTTGGGTCACGCAAACGTCATGCCAACAATTTTCTGTCTAAGAGCAATGTGCGCGCCAGATGTAATAAGTCAGACAAACCATTTTCCTCTTCAATCATAATCTAATTACAGCATTAGATCGCAATACCAAAAGCCATGGCAAATTATCGATTAGTTTCACATAAACAACCTGAATATGCATTGGGCACCCCTAACCTCCTAAAGTGTCTCAACGGTTGTAGACGATTCACGAAAATGACTTTTTTGGTAACAAAATCGGCGAAATTCGCCAAAAAGCGGAAGATTTGCATCACTGAATTAGCAAATAAGTAATGGTTGTTCAAAATAATTAGGAAAAAAAATTACATAAAACTTATCCAAAAATGCTGCCCGGGGCGGACCGCTCCCCCCTTGTTACGCCACTACTTTCACCCCTGTAACAGATCAAAAACCCTTTACATGATAAAGCTTTTTAACTTTGAAATCACGAAGTTTTCAGCGGTAAAGCGAGTCTGCTAAAATTAAGCGCAAGCTGAGACAAAAACGTTCTAAAAACGCATAAGACGATCACGTGACCCGTCAAGCAAACCTAAGAAGAATACGACACTCGATTACTGAAGAATCACCGCTTTCAAATGCAGAAAACGTATGCAAATCCTCCCGCTTTCAAAGCCAAAAAATAGTATTTTCTGACTTTACACATGGTCGCTTAGCCTTAGACTTTGAAAGCCAAATTAGCGATACGGGTTAGGTTAGTGGTTGGTTTACCCTATCCTAAGCACTAGTTTAGGCCCTAACCACTAGCTCAGGGTTAGGATAACCCTAACCAAACACTAACCTTCGTCATATCAGTAACGTGGCTTTTAAAGCCGAAACGATCATTGTAAAGTCAGAAAGTCATTACTTTTTTGGCTTTGAAAGCGGAAGGATTTGCATACTTTGTGCAATTGAAAGCGGTGATCCATAAGTAATGGGGTGAATACGAATAAACAATAAAAAGTGGTAGAAAACATTCATCCCCATTTCGATACACTACTCCGCGTCAAAAAGAAAAACACCTGATTACGTGAAAATCAGTATTTTAGAACTAAATCAAACGCAGCACCAAGGCGCATTCAGCCACTGCAAGAGTTGTCCAATGAGTTTGTTAGTCAGATGTAATTTTGCAGCACGCTTTGAATGTGGTATAAAGAAATTCTATGAAATGAAGTCAAGAGCATAATGTCACGTAGAAAAAAATAAATCCCAACTAAGATCAATATGAAAACAAATATAGAACAAAGACGACCAAAGCGAACCTCAACACAGCAAAGTCTAAGGTCTTTTAACGCCTGTAATTTTGTACGAGTTATAAACCCACAATCGACTTGCATGCAAATAAGTAACAGATAGTATGAAAAGGCTTGGCTAACTACGTAATACAAACGCCAAAACGAGCAAACATTCATACACTGGACGCAACGTAACTCAAGCGTCACGCGCGACTTGAATTCTGTCGTTGGGAATTTTTATTAGTTCCTGTTTCAACACAGAACAACTAAACAGTCATCATTGTGGGTGAACAATACAGTCGAGCAAAGCCGCTGACGCGATCAGTATTTCAAGCATAATCACAATGCTGTAAGAAAACGGGCACCTTGAAAAAGAGAAGATGTGGTAAACAACTTTGCTCAATTTGAAAAATTCTTTTTCAGTGTCATGTATGTAAAGACCATGCCATATGTTCAGCGTGTTTTACAGCCAATATTAAGCGCACAAACCTATTAATGGCAATCCCATTCATGCTCACCAAAAAATCGATAGTAAGCCCAGAAACTGATATTTACAATTGTCATTAAAAGCTAAGTGCCGTGCTGTTTAAACGAAAAATCGATAAGATCAAAAAAGTACGACAAAATGTAGTGATTACTCATCCAAATTAATGACTAATAAACAAAAACAGCAATGCAGTATATCTTCAAAATCATAATTGGTCGTAGCAAGTCAAATTAGTACCTCTGCATCACGCTTTTATTAGATCGTAATCCACTTAATAGCGATCTTTATCCCCGCACTAAAATAACGGAAATAACCTCGTTCTGAAAATTCATAAGTGCCAAATCAATTGGTAGGCGTTACAGTACTGCGTGCTGAACATTTTAAACACGTGACATGACGTTACTGTTAGCTAACAGGAATACGCTTTGTTCTACAGCACAGCCAAAACCCTAGCTTTTCTGATTGACCAATGCACGGCGAAAGTGCCTTGCTGTTAATGTACTTTAGGTTAAAGCGCTAGCTTCGGAGTGGGAAAAGTGAGTTTGATACTTGGCCAAGTCAGGCCAATGACAGCAATTCACAAATACCCAGCCTTCAGCATCGTAGGTAATGAAGAACCATACCATTAGCCGAAACATGAAAGTCTGCAAAGTCCTACAAAACCGTTTATATGTAAACCGGCACAATATTATTCATAAGACACCTTTGACAATAAATGTATTTTAAAGACAACACTTATAGAAAATCAACAAAAAAGCAACATGAAAAGAGGTACGACACTGCACATTTCAAGCTAACAGTTTTATTTTTGGAGGAGTCTGAGACTAAAATAAAGTCATCAGTGCATCACGTCAAATAAGTGTCAAAAATACCGCGAAATTATTTGCCAAGAAAATTAGCGTTTAGAAAGCGGAAAAACCACAACGTTTTTAACATTTGGGTCAGTTCTGATTGGCAAGTATTGCTCATGCGAAACTTCACGGCTATCTGCTACTGAAATACTATACCAGTGCCGTGTGCAAAACTGCTATTCCACAGAGAATGTAACCTGAGTTCCCAACGCCAGCTTAAAATGACTCTTTTGCAGCATGATGTCATAAAAAAGTATACATTTTTGGGACCTTCAATTAAATTTGCCAGATTTTTCAATGATTTCAAAAAACTTGCAGCTTCATGCGATTATCACACTTCAGGTTCAGGCTAGTTTCGGATTTACAATAAAAAAATGCATGCATTACAAAATACTCTGAAGCAAGGTCAAAAAAGCGCAGTTATCAAAAATTTACATAACAAAACAAAACAAAAAAATTCACATATCAATTTAACTTCCTGGAACCATTTTCCATTCAACGATTTCGCCAGAGAGCTATAAATAAAGGTAAAACGCTTATTTTGCAAATGAATCACATTCAAGATAACTGCTTGATTTATCGAGATTTAAGTGAACAAAGCAGTCTAAAGAGCTGAACTGACGTGCATATTTTAAAATTAATGCATTTCCGCCAAAACCGAAACGACAGTAATCATAAAGCTTAAGGAAACGCCATCGTTATGAACCAGGTCCAACAATAAATCAACTATTTAAACTAAAAACTGGAGAAACTAAAATGATAGTGTTCAAATTTTGCTCCGATTCACGAAATCCCCAATGGGGCTGAACAGTTTATTAGTGGGGGGAGATAGAATAACAAAAAACGGGTAAATAAACTTAAGAATTGTGCATTAGGTGCAGAAGTGACCAAAAGATACACAAACAAAAGTTAAATGATTGTTTAACAGGTAGATATTGTCCTAGTTTTATGAGACTTAATATGCAGTTATTATTGATTGCAACGACCTCTTAACAAAAAAAGTACTAGCTGTAAGGTTAATCTCTATGAAATTAACACCAGCGTAATACGCTTTGACCATTCTATTTTACCTTGAAAACGTCATAAAATTATTGCTAGAAGAAGTAACGACAGTCCAGTATGAAAAATTTAACGCCAACTGCAATAATATACCAACGCCTACGGACATGAAAAGACCATAAAATGAATCACAAACGCTTCTCGTTGTTTTTCAACCATCTTTAAAGCAAAGCGCATAATAAATCCGATAATTAGATTTTACTTATAATAAAACATATCTAAACAGGTACCGTGAAATATCAACTTTCACGGTCCATTACTTAACGTTTCAATTAAGTGGTTAATGACCATTTTTTCATCCTTTTGTTCTCGTCAATTTCTTAGCATCGTCAATCAATATCTGCCTTTAAACTATGCAACAAGAATTTTTTCAGCCCTTAATTATCCTTTAAAAAAAGTTTTAACCACTCAACAAACATAAAACATGCTGAACAACTTTGGTACAACGCATATAAGATTTGATTGCAAAAAGATTAGCCGATGCATTGAATGTTACTCCATTTTGATTGATGAAATTTAAGATGCGCAGTGAGCACCGACAACTTTGTGACAGTCTTTGAGTTATCACGCAATAATTCGTAGCTACCACTATCTTTGATAAAAAAGCAATATGAAATAAAACAGCATAGTTCAAGACCAACAAAAGTACAAGGGTAACTCTATATGAAATGGTGAGCTTTAAGCTTGACATTCTAAAGCCAATTATTCAAAACTACAGCACTGTTAGATGGATAGTAATTTCCGGCATAAGTTTCGCATATTAAATTACAGTGCTTAGTCCTAGGCACCTGTGCAATCAGTCAACATACAAAAATAAATTAACAATAACACAAAAAAGCCTCATAAATTAGGTTTCACTACTGTAATTAGCATCAAACGTTCATAAAAGTTCATCAGACCTGCAATATTACAAGCCCTGCAACAACATTTCACAAAAATTTCAACGCAGAAATGCTGCGGCAAAATGGGCAAGCTAAAAATAAAACAAGGAAGTCAAATACACGAGTAATAATAACATTTATGTATGCTTTTGCATCACTTAAAGTTGTTACATAATTATCAATAGTAGTTTTAAAAGCGGTTATTGGCTTCCGTGTCGCTTGGCTAGGCCATGATACCGTATCAAGCAATCACAATTTAGCGAAATTAATCGCATTAAGCAAAGCATTGGGGTCAGCATTTGGATTAACAGATGAAATTGGTTTAATGGGAGGACGTTGCCTCTCCACAAGTGGTTCTATTTCTTTCAATTGCAAAGAAATATTCTCTACGGCATCTTCATTAGCTAGATGAATATCGCTGGCAGGGTCTGGCAAGGGCTTCTCAATATCCATATCATACCACTGTTCACAGTTTGCCACTAAAGTTTGCATATGTAAAATTGCTTTATCTAATTGTGATCTGCAACAATTTTTTGCAGGGTTTCCGTGAAGCTCGTTAGCTGTAACAGAGTATTTATATCCAGGCCCATGAATTTCAAGATCTTTCAGGTGAAAGTACAATTTATGAAAATCTTTCATTAAAACAAAAGTTTGACAAACTTTCTCCGTAAACTGAGATATCGGAATACAATGTTTGTCACCGTAGTCAAAAAAAGCAAAATAATATTTTCCCATATTTCTTTCACAAAACAAGTCACTAAATATTTGCCGTACTACAGCTACAAAATAATCACATTCCAGTTCCAAACTGCTAGCGTTGCCTATTAATTGCTCGTGACGCTTCCATCGTTTCGTGGCACCTGGAGACCAGATCACCAAAATTTTGTCAGCTGCTTCCATTGATTCATGGACCCATTGAGAAATGTTTACAGACATGAGGGTCTGTTCCCATAACTCAAATATTACCTTAAAGCCATAATCGGCTCGAAGATGAGTAGCGAAAAGCCTTACTATTTCTTTATGCTTTGGATGGTCATCACAAAACACAATGTAAACGGTAGGATCTTTTTTCGTTTCGCTATCAGATTGAAATGACGAACATTCACTACTTGGACTTTCCTTCGGGAAATGTGAATTTGAAGGCATATGCGACTTCCTTCGTCTTCGCATCACACTAATTCCAAGTACACTTAAAATTACGGCTATGCATATTAACACAACCAAAAGCAATTTAGTTACTTCTGGGTTTAAAAAGAAGAGGGGACAATCGCTAAAACAAAACGACGCTTTCGCTAGGTGTTGAGGTTTCCGATCCCCCCATACATATATAGTATAGTTGTATTGTATGATAAACTCATCGGGCAGGCGATATGTTGTCATATCTTTATTTGTGCTCATATTCCACATTTGAACAGGGGATTGACATTCATTGAAAGCAGTATTTTCTCCTTGGCAAAGTACTACTATAGGATTTCCAAACTCCTCTGGAACGTAGTGCTCAAATTTAACACTGTATTCTGCGCAACGCACATCGACTATCTGCAAAAATACCTGCCTCGCAAGTACACATTCTTTAACGTTGCTGAAAGGTCTATATCTACAGTCAGGTACATTCAATACATATTCCAAGTCCTTGTCAATGTCAAATTTTGAAGGTGGTAAGCTGCTGATATTAACTTTTAATTTTTCACCGGGGGTAATTAGGGAAGAATTACTTCGACCATAACAGTCGTAGTAAAACACAGCTTGAAAATGCTTCTCAAAGCTTGGATTGGTATTTAAGCAATAAAAGAAAGATGCACTTTCACCCGACTTTACATTTGTTACTAATCCATTAAACCCAGTTACATCTCTGATTGACAAATCATGGCTAAACTTCCAAGTAAAATTTAAAGCTATTCTGGAGTAACTTTCACCAGGAACTGAATACACGTATGTCCATACATTTGTTTGACCAAAAAGATCTTTTGGTTGATTGGTTCGGAACAGAACTGGATCAGAATTGCTGCAAATACTGGTTTCAATCGAACAGTTAAGAGTAGAGATTGTATCCTTCCATTTTGAAGTAGATAATCCAATTGAATGTGCTGTACAAACACTCCGGCAAAAATTATCCTCATTTAAACACATTGGGGCAAACACAGCTACCCAAACGATACTAATGATGGCTAATTTAATTGCCATAGCAATACTCTACAACTAATCAAGAAAAGTACAATTCTTTAAAACCTAATTTTTCAAAAATGTGCAACTAGAAGTAGAATTAGAGCTAATTGCTATTCAAACAACACAAATAATATTTGATATACAAAACTATATTATAGTTTTGAATATTTTGCATTAAACATTTTACGTGGTTGAAGGGTCAATTTTGCATTCATATTTAATTGGGCTGGTGAAAAAGAATATTGAAGAACTATGTTCAAAACCAGGGGTGGCCAACAAGTCGATCGCGCAGGATTTTGTGAGGACTGATAAGATTCCTCAAATACACCTTTACTCAGTGTTTTTGAAATGATAATTTCAACCAGAGCATTGCAACGTGAACTAACGCAAAACCATGCACATAATTTCGCGACAATTATGAGTTTAGTCACTTGCTGAGAAATGAATTGAGGTCGAAAGCAGGCACACTGACTAGCCACTATAAAAAGCAGTTTTAGTTTCAAGGCTGCTTCTGTTAAAAAATTTCCTATAAATTGGTAGTTGTTTTTGTGTTAGTAAAGTATAAGTTAGTTGTTCTTGGTTGGATAGTAAAAACACATTAGTTTCGTGCATTTATTTCAGCCTAGCCCTAGTTTCGAGCATTTATTTCAGCCTAACCCTAGCCAAAATTAATTACAATGAGCGCTCTAAAGAGGAAAAGATAGTATTTTGATGAATAATGGGAGCTTACCCATTACTATGCAATGGTAAAAAACTACCACTACCATTTCTATACATGCACCTGTCGTATTTGCAATGCTTCACTTATTTACTTTGTTTTTACCTTCTTTATTGGGCTTTTGAGTTAATTCGAACCTGAAAACACTGCTTACGATGTCAGTAATGGTAAATATAGAAGTCCATTACAGAGTAAAAATTACTGGGAAAAAATAACTTGTAATTTGTTCGCTGGCTGGTCGATCGCGAGTTTTAATAAATTTTTGAGGTGATCCCAATGGAAGGCAGGTTGGCCAACCCCGTTCAAAACTAAGTTTCTAACGTCTTAAAACGATTAGGCTGTTTTTACAGCAATTCCGAATGTATAATTTCAACTGTATCAAAAAAAAATGAAGCTCCGCAAAAACTGAAGAACTGTCAGCGATAACTCACCAAATTGCAAAGGGAAGTTAGGCCTGTGTCGTCCGACAAAGAGAACTGGAGCACAGCCAAACTCGTGGGAATTGCCAGTTAATTATCAATACGTAAAATGTCTCCTCTTCACAATGGAAATCTACAGAGGTTTCAAAGCGCAACTTTTTTCTGCTAATTCAGATCAAATTTTACATCTACAATCTGAAAAACAAAAACAGTAAAAGCGAAATCCGTAAACACACTTAAAATACATGGCAATGCAACAAAATGAATGAAAATAAAAGCTAAAATCAAACAACATCAAATAATAAACCCACAGTCAGCCTAATTAATGAACTTAAACGTTTTAGTGTCGCGGGATACTTGGAAAAACATAATTAGTAAGTGCCACTTCATATTCAAATTTAATTACAAAGCAAAAAGTACAGTATTAATGCGTCAGATTATGGTACAGGCAGTTGTTATACCACATCATCACAAAACTAGAAATATAACCTGGAACACTTACAAGTAGTATTAGTTGCAAAAGCTATGCCAAGACAGATCGATGCATCAAAAAAAGGTGGGTCACAAGCCAGTAGGGACTACAAGTAGCATATAAAGTTGCATTACGCGCCAAAATACATCATAACCTCAACAAAAACTGAAAACATACGTTTACACTAAAAAATGAAATAACTCATCACTGACAAAAACATCAGCAGTGTTGAACTTTTATAAGCGAAAAGCTACACATAGACTTAAAATAGGCCTACCATACTCTAGTAAGTACTAAGCAGCCAAACAAACCTATCACCAAGTGTTTTTCCTTTTGCCTTGTAGCAAACAGGCCACTGAGTAACCAGATCATCATAAATGAACATCCAGGTAGAGGTACTACCAAAAACTTTGACTAGTAACCGGTACTTTATTTCACAAATCTTTTCTCAAAAACTGTTTTTAGCAATGCGAAATACGACAAAAGAGGGCAGAAATTTTGTCTATTCTGCATTAAAAATCACATAATTAGATTATTAAGTCCCGTATCACCACTACAACAAAATAAACGTACAATAAGCCACCACAAGAAAAAATGTAGGCTAGGCAACCGACCCACCGAATCTGCATTCAATCAAAAATATTGCAATTCAAATTGGAATGCAATGCAATTGCACAAAAAATTATTTTTCAATGGCGCATAAAAACAGTATGTGAAGAAAATATTGTTTAAATTTAGAACGCCAAAGTATTTAAACTTCATTGCAATAACATTTTCAATTTGTCAGATGCTTTTGATTAGCCGAATCAACACATTTTGCATGTCTTGTACAACTAGCCACAGTATGGTGGTCTTGTACAACCATATATATATTTCAGACTGCACTGTATTGAAATAGTCAAGAGTGCAATATAACAAAGTTATTGGAACTTATCTAGTGCTATAGGCTGCAGCATAACACACATTTGAGCCAATTTCCTGGAAATAATGGAAGACAATACAAAACATAATAACATTTATGAATCTAGTGTGAATTTTGTTTATAATTTTTGAACCTGTCGTTTTAACTTTCCTTCATCAGTGAACCAATGGGACGAATGGTTGCGGCAATTGCTAAGTTAGTGTCGTATATGCAGAAAAAAGAGACATATAATCTACAATACCAGACAAAAGCTCGACCTTTCAGCACAAAAACAACTATACAAGCAATCAAATAAAAAATCTATCTACGGTATCATATGCAATTACGCAAATGAAATCTTTTTATGTGCTGTCAACAATTGGTACACGTAGTAACAATATACTGTCCTTAAAGCCTCTGGTCAGCTTTGTAATTTGCTCGTCTGTCACACCCAGTGCAATCACTTAATTTAAAGCACTGCTCGCCTTAGGAAGCAAGTTGTCAATAAACCGAATTTTTACTCCCAAAAAATGGCAAAAAAACGAACTTACATCTTGCAAGTTAGCTTATTTATGGAAACTAAAGATTCCATTGGGTTACCACTAATTTCTAAAGGTACTAAGGCAACTGGGGGCTGAAGATTTAAGTCTTTAGGATTTTCCAAAAGCGAAAATTTGCCATATTGGTCATTATCACTCCGAGTAGATGATGGAATGAAAAAGTCAGCTGGATTGCTGGCAAAGCCACTATCAATAGACACAAAATCTTGCTCAACAACAGCAGAGAACTTGTCCTCGTTTAGAGCAGTTTTTTTGGCAAAAGTTTCTGGGTATTGAGACAGACTCAAAATTGGAGTTGGTGAAACTTCTTTGAAATTGGTGTTTTCTTTTGGATTACTTAGATTCGTTTCTGGCATATCAATAGTTGTACTAGGAACAGTGCAGGAGAAAATTTCTGAACTACCCATGGACAAAATCGTGACAGAGCCTGGTTCGTGTAGATTTTGCTGCAACGGTGGTGATTGCATGCTAACAGTTTGCTCAAACAAAAGAGGTTTTGCACTTTCATTTTCCACAGAAGGTTTAGCTGAATCATCCGCACTATAAGTAACGGATGTGGAACTGCAAGGAATACTGGTTAGCTCTTCATCAGAATCAGAGGCACTATCACTTTCAACATCAACAGGAGGAACGACCTTCAGGCAATTTTTCTTTATGTCGCCATCAGAAACACTATGAACTTCAAATTTGGAAACAATGGGCTTTTCTTTATACCATTCAGGGTTTTTGCGGACATATTCATTCATTTTAATCAATTCATCATGAAGTTTTCCACCAAGTTTATTGCCAGTGAGTTTTTCATCAAAATATGTTTCACTCTCAGCTTTCTTTTCTTTGACAACATATCCAGCAGCAAACCTTTCGATTCCGCGAAGCTTGAAATATAAACCAGTAAATTGCTGCATGAGTTTGTAATGCATGTGTGGGTACTCACCAATAAAATCAGAAGGAATATGTTTTTCATCACAATAGTCAAAATATACAAAAACATACTTTTCCAAATTTTTATCACGAAATAGGTCATTACGAATCATCTTGACAACAGGAGTAAACAAATCGTTTTCCACTTTACTTGTTCCGTTGTATTTCTGCCATCGTTCATGTGCCCCTGGTGACCATACAACTATGACTCGATCTGCTTCTTTGAAGTTCTTATCCATCCAGCTTACAGGATCAACATAAAGTTGTTCTCTTTGATAGAGTTCAAAAGCAACATCAAATGATAAATCACCAGTAAGAAAATCCACAAATGATAATACAGCAGCTTTGTGTTTTTCGTGATCATTTACAAAAACAATATAAAGTTTAACTGGTTCAGAGCTGACTTTTGGAGTAGGCAATGGGTCTTTTGGCAAATTTGCATGATCAGGCTTGTGATCCAACATAATGCAAATACCTTTAGGATCAATTTTAAAAATAAATTTGATGACAACAACGACAACTATTAGTACAACCAAAAGGACAACTATAATCACCAAAACTGGAGTTAAACTGATTGAACTTGCTTTCGGTGGTATTTCTTCTTTAGTGCAGTTTTTCAAAGTAAAATTGATGTAACGTCGAAGCAAATTTTTAGTGTTTCCCCATACAGAAATAGAAAAATTATTTTTGAGACTCGATGCTTCTGGCAAGACAACAGTGAAATTGCCACTTAATGATAAATTCTCCCAAACGCCAAGTTGCGTTGCAATTAAACCGTTGTTATTATTTTGCCCCAATGTTATAGATGCATGCTTGCCAAAATATGAAGGTATGTTGTAAGAAACAACCACAGAACGATTTTCACACGATGGTTCACTTAGTACTGCCGTAAAATCTCTAAGCTGCTGACATTCATAAACTTTCGCTAGAGCAGGATCATTGCAAGAAGGGATGGAAATTTCAAAATCAGATAGTTGGTCTTTTACCAAATCTGAAGGCTCTGGCATTCCACGAATATTAACTCCTATTTGTTGCTCTGGCGCAAAAAAGAGACGATCTTTGTACCCAAAACGATCAAAATAAAACAACGCTTGGCTATTATTATTGAAATTAAGAGCATGATGAAAGCAAAAGAATATGTTTTGAAAAATTGGGCGAGCATATGGAGGTGTGTTCAAATTTCTCACTTTTATATTGTATCCTTGTAACACTTCAATTGAGGCATCATCACTAGGACTCCACGAAAAATTTAATGCAATTCTCTGGAATCGATTATCACCTGGATCTTCGTACAAATACCATCCCCGCCATCCTATGTCATCATGAAATATATCTGGTTTGACAGGACTGCCTTTGCTGGTGTCAATATTTTGACATCTTCGACTTTGAATAGAGTATGTAATGGTATGCAAAACATCTCTATTTTGTACATCAGGACTTAGGATTGAACAGTTTCTTCGACACTGAAGTTGGCAATAAGCAGAAGTAAAAAAACTATGAGCAAAAATAACCCAAGTAATCCAAACTATGTTAAACATATTTTATGAAACAAAATCATAAATCTGACTAAAACAACAATTTAAGAAAAACCTAAAATACAATCCAGAAAAATGTATTAATAACTCAAAACTGATTCTGAATTAAACCATTACAGATTACCCCTGATATCCTGGTATAGTGCTGGCCCATATTACCAACTGCATACCGGTACTTCTCTTTTTATTCGATAATCTAGCCATCAAAAATTAACTCTGATATCAGCGGCAGCTCGCCTAAGTGGTCTGTGGGACTGCAGCCCTCCCAAATATTCCAGCTGTAACATACTTTTGTACAAGAATAATAATTATTATTGATCACAAAAGTTTTGAACTGAAACTTTGAAGGAATTGGGCAACACTGCAAACGCAGCAAGTGCAAAGTCCGTTAACTTAACACTTAGAGCTGGACTGCCAGTTCACAGTCTTTACGCCAAGCAGTCTATGTTCACACAATACAATAATATTTTTATGACATCATATGTGAGAATAGAAAAAAGGTAGTTTTTTGCTTCAATTGCTTTGGTTTCTTTTTTCAAGAGTAAAACGTCATCTAGGCCGAAATTTCTGCTGTCCCTCGCTCAAAACTCAGTTACATGTGCAAGGTTTTATATGAAGAAGCCACTCGCTTTGCACTAATCCGTGAGTAGACTTACAGTAGCATGTCCATTTCCTATTCTGTAAAGCGTCTTCAGAATATAAAATTCAGTACCGGTACACTAACTTCACAAAAAAAAAATTAAACATCATTACATCAAGCTAGCAGGAAAGTCTACTACAAATTTGAAAATTACCCAAACTACCAAAAGTCTAGGTAAGACGGATACCAGGCAGTTTAACGCTAATAGTTATCAACAGTGTGAGAGGATTTGTGAATGCGAATACACAAATGGGGTGTTTTGTTTTCCTTGCTTTGTATTTGGATTTGATAATGGCGACACTGCCTGGACCAAAATAGGGCATACTGACTAAAAAAACTTCCAGAAAAAAATTAGAAAGCACGAGAAATCTTCTTGGCACATTAACTGTGCTATCAATTTATCTTATCTTGGGCAGGCCATTATTGCTGTAGCTTTGGACACTGGGCATGCCTTATATGTAGCACGTCACAATAAGAGTGTTACGAAAAACCATGCAGTTTTATCGAAAATTATCAATTGTTTAAAATTTTGTGGTAACTCTGAACTGCCGTTAAGGGGACATGACAAGCGTAAAGATTCACTCAACCCTGGGGTTTTTTGAGGATTGCTAGGCTTTACGTCAAATTTGGATACAAGCTAAAAATCGCATTTGGTATCAGCGGCAGTTTTTAAAGGTTCGTCCACAATGGTACGAAACAAACTTTTGCAATCAATTTTGGAAATTGGTAAACAAGAAATTACTGATGAAATAAGGATATCTAAATACCTTGCAGTTTTGTGTGATGAAAAAACTGATGTTTTTGACAAAAGTCAAATGGTAGTTGTATTTAGGTACAGAAAAAGTGGTGACCCGGTTGAAAGGTTTTTGGGCTTTTTTAACCCCACTCGTCTGACAGCACCATCATCAGCCAGTATCTTACTGGAAGAACTTTAGGGTTTGGTTGGGCATGATCCAAATAAGCTTATTGCTCTGACGTAAGATGGCGCTGCTGCATTGAGCAGTATTCGAAATGGTGTATGAACAGGCGTTAATTAAAGCTTTGTATCCAAAAGCTCATTTTATTCACTGCTATGCTCATCAATTAAATGAAGGAAGCGGCTATTCCACTGGAAATTCCAGTTATTGAAGTTCGAAAATCGTGGTTTGCGCCTTTGCAGAACTGGAAACATCCCCTAACGGTTTGCCTACTGTGAGAGTCGCACTACAGGAACCGAAAACGATTACGCAACTCCGATTTATCAAACTTCGGTAACCGAAATTTGTGGTGAAATAGACACTTCGTTAAATGAAATTCTCCAAAAAGCTACATCTGCAAATTCCAAAGTGAGAATATTTTTCTATAGTTTGGCCATTTTTTTCTACAACTCTGCAGAGAATGACTGCTTTGGAGCAAATTGCAAGACGTAAGATACTGTCATCGCCCAGCATACTTGGTGGAATTTTCAAAGTCATACCGGTAGGCCTACTGTAAAATTGCATAATACCGGTATATTTCTCTTTGTAAGCATTTATTTCATTCTTGTGACCCTTACCATAACACGATTTGGCTGCAAAAAAGATGGTCATTTTTTTAGTTTAAGTATTAATACGTTTAAGCTAATACAGGGTGACCCAAAAAAAACGGAACCCAATTCTAATTATTCTAAATACACGGGTTCCGTTTTTTTTGGGTCACCCTGTACCATGCCACCTCTGATACCTTCAATCCATCAGATCCATAATAAATCGTAAAAGTGCCAACCATAGTCTGTAGTAACTATAAGTTGTCAAGAAAAATAATAGTAGGCTACTATTCTACAGAAAATTGCAGCCCTCCCATTAAAAATGCGCACGAGCCGCCACAGTCTGATATAGCACATAAGCACACCAGTAATTATTTAGATTAGACCTTAACTAGTTAACAGCTTCTCAGTTCTGTGCTTAATTATCGTACCGATACTCAAAAGACTAATTTTTAGAAGGCTCACACTTTTATAGTCTAAATAGCACATTTATCCAAAGCTGATTTGCCTTTCTGCTGCAGTGCTAAAAATGTAAAAAAATTTTTTGTGAAATCGATCCTCCGTTCATTGCCGTACATTACGCTGACGAAACCTGCTCAAGATGGCAGAGTGGTGTAGAGCGTCTGTCTCTGGAGCTGTAGACTTCGGTTTGATTCCGAGTCGGGTCAAACCAATAACTTTAAAACATAGCGCTTTGATCGCTTTCTCGTGATAGGAGAATAAATATGTAACTAACGAACTAGTCTAACTAACTAACCTTCCGCATGGGCAGAACCGCTGAAAAGCAGCAAAGTGAATAGTAGTGTTGCCAGATTATTATTTTTTTAAGCCCAAACAGTGACAAAAACTAGCCCAATTGTAACCACCAATCTTAATCCATTGTGAATGCGTAGCATTAATGCGTCCACTGTTTAGTGGAATACAACGCATCAACTAAAACAGTAACAAAAATAGGTGGTGCAAAGCATAGATCAGAGGTTTTCAACCTATGGGCCATGGCATAGCAGTGGGCCACGGCACTGTTTTCAGTGGGCCACAGAGCTTGATTAGAAAGCAACATCAGCAGTCTCCAATCATGTCGTCATGTTAACTTCGAGCTTTTTGGTAATAATTGTTGGGCCACCGTCATATTTTATCATTTTAGTGAGCCATGACCTAAAAAAGGTTGAAATACCCTGGCATAAATACAAATACCAATGTTCAGTAAGATAAATAAAAAAGTGGCAAGTGAAATAAAAACAGTACAATAGGTTAAATAAATAGTGGAGCAAGATAAATGAAAGTAAAGAGGCAAGCTAAATACAAACAGTGTAACAAGCTAAATACAAACAGTGTGACAAGCTAAATTAAAACTGTGTGGCAAACTAGCATAAACAGTGTGACAAGCAAAATGAAGAATGGTATAAAAGCAGTGTACATTAGCACTTTGAGTATTGATGGCAAGTGATTGCCAATGGTAGCCCACTGATTTTGGCACATTATCATAATCATTAACATACTGTGGAATTAAACAAATGTGAAGAAGCTTTGACCACCAAACTAAACTTAAGAAAATACGTCGTTTGACGTTTAAATAAACGAGGAAATGTACAAACAATTGTATGCATATCAGCATTGAAACACGTTCAGAAAAGATGTACCGTAGTGGTTAAGTACATTGCTATCGGCGTGGAAGTCTTGGGTTCGATTCCCGAATCGCTCAAATCGGCCACTGTCGTCAACGGCTCGCCACCGCTGCTACGTTTCTGTGTTGCCCAGGCGCTAAGCTACACAGATGGTCAGATGGACCCTCATTACACGCTTCCGTGTAACACCGCAAGTATGATGAAGATTTGATTTATTTTGTTTACTAAATACAAAGATGTCCTACGTTAGACCCATGCAGAAAAGGGCGTAAATAAGCTCTTTGAAAATGTTTCAGGTCAGGGTGTGTTCGGAAATTTTTTCAGCGAGAGAGTATGAGGCGCCGTTTGGAAAAAAATAATTTGGGTTTTTCACATGTTTTTTCGGATAATTTAAGCTATATTTTGTCCAATATATTATATAGGGAATTTCCTATATGTATATACGACAAATAAGTGGTTTTAAACAGCCGAAAACACTGACGCAAAACATATAGGAAATTTCTTATAGCCTATATTATTATATAAGACAAATTATTGCATAAATTCGCCTAAAAATGCAGCGCAAAACATAAAAAAAATTTCCTATACATTATATAAGACAAATTATTGCATAAACTTGCCAAAAATAACAACGCGAAACGTAGGCCTGGGATAGGATGTTTTGCGCTGCTTTTTTTTGGCAGATTTATGAAATAATTTGTCTTGTATATTATATAGGAAATTTCCTATATATTTTGTGTCAGTTTTTTCGGCTATTTTAAGCCACATATTTGTCTTATAGTTACATAGGAAATATCCTACATGATATATTGGACAAAATGAAGCTTAAATTGGCCGAAAAAACATTTGGAAAAACGTAAATTATTTTTTCCAAACGGCGCCTCATGCGAGGGCACCAAAGTTTGATACTTTGAAGAATATTTTTTTCGGCAAAATTAATTTGAAGCAAATCGAGCAATAAGAAACGGCTCTAGAGGGATCTTGGGGCATGTTCCCCAGAGAATTTTTGAAAGTTTGCGTGTTGCAATGGCCATTTTAGTGCTGTTTGAACAAATTTTTAGGCAAACTTTGTTTGTTTTGCCCCTAATTCTGATGTGCTTCACCAAATTTAGTTCATTTTCTTAGCACATTTTAACAATATGATTCATTTTGTTCGCACCAAATATGATTCACTTTGTTCGCATAATGGCGTAAGATCCATCCTTAACGAAGAAGTTCGAAATTTTGGAAAGATTATATTCATCAAGAACATTGTTGAAAATGGCTGGTGAGGAGATGCATCCCACATCCTTTTCCTCTCCGGATACGCTCCTGGCTGTCTCCACGTTTAAAAATGGGTAATTTTTCAACCTTAGAACGCATGAAAGGAGAGACTGCCGTGGACGCAATCCCATGTTTCGAAGTCAAGTGACTTCATCATCAGTGTGAAAAGGAGTCTGCACAGGGCAAGAAATCGCGTGACCCTAGTTGTGGGCTGACTCAGTAATTTAAGCGTACTAAAAGTACCGATGTACCTACCGGTCACGCCAAACTCAACTTCTCTCAAATTAAGCCGATTAAAATTCTCAAAACGACAAAAAACTTGTCAAATAAAATTAGTCCCCTACTACTGCCCTGTACTCGAGTTTCGCTTAACACCAAAGTTCATCAGCAGGGCTGATCTGAACACCAAAACATGCAGCTGTTGGAATCAGTTAGCTTTGAAACCAACTATTGTGAGTAAACAGCGGTGGTCTTACACAAAGGGGGGCCTGTGCAACAATTACAGGGGGCCTTTTGGAATCTAAATTCCAAGACGCTGTAGTGTGCACTAAAGCACGTTATAATAGGCATTTCATAGGAAATTACTTGAGAGGCACCAATCAATCAAGCAAGCTCATTTAATACATGTGTAGACTACCCACACTCCAGCGATTCAACAGAGTGTCGATAGCAGGTTGATCCTACTTGAATAATTCCGACCGTGCTTACTAGACTAGTGTCCAAAGTTGCTAACTCCCTCTTTATTCAGCAGAGA
This sequence comes from Trididemnum miniatum, assembly GCA_964006365.1. Classification (NCBI taxonomy): domain Eukaryota; kingdom Metazoa; phylum Chordata; class Ascidiacea; order Aplousobranchia; family Didemnidae; genus Trididemnum; species Trididemnum miniatum. The sequence goes on along the minus strand of OZ023249.1, from coordinate 18,901,970 downwards.
ATGAAGAGTAACCAGAAAGTGTATTAAACAGCTAGTTGTAACAGTTCCAAAATATGAGCCAAGAATCCAATTATATACAAAACACACATTAACACAAGCCCTAATTTATAATTTCTATCACTGGTGATATTACTGTTTCTGGTGTTGCAATCTACTGGATTGCGGTCTTAAAAACACAAAAAACAATCAAAGTTATCTGTGAGGCTATACAAAATAATTACCATGTCAGAAAATACAAAGAAACAAATTGTACTCACAATTCATCAGCTAAACAGCATAATAAGAAATACCGGTGTACACTGCCAGCCTACCGGCGCACTTACAAGCTAGTAGAACAGTACTACCTCAAAATACTTAACACTCCAGTACAAGGTCTGAACTCGTATAAAACATTCTCGCCAATGTGACATAAGCGGCGTTTAGGCCTAACTGCTGCGTAACTTTCTCACGAATCATATGACAAATTCTTACATGAGACAGGCTACAGACAACGACACAGCATGACTCAGCATTCAGCACCACAAAAGGAATGGAGAAAACAGCGAACATCGGCGGAGTTAATCCTTCCGCAAAAGGAAAGCAAACATACTGGCAGTATAAAAATATATAATAAAACAGTCCGTTACCGGGGAAAATACATCTCGGCTATCGCTTACAGTCCCCTCTAAAATTCGAGCACTGGACACAGCGGAGAAATTTTACAATCATGCAAGATAGACGTGATGCATTAGGATAATGGCATTGCTCTCAAAAACTGATTAAGTTAAACAGATAGATCACTACGTTATGCATCACCCACACACAAAAAAATTCAAGCCTCAATAACGAGCTCGTCTAACATATAGGCCTTCCGGTACTGCAAAAGTTGCATATCGAGAACCTCACAAAATAGAAAAGAAAATCAGCATTTGTAAGTCAGCAGCAAAACATAACTTAACACAAGTTTCTATGCCTACACCATACAAACCAACCATTCAGAGAAATTCAGTCACACAACATCATGCAAACGAAATGAAACAAAGGAAAACGCTACAGCAGAAGAATTGTACTCCGTTGAGCACAATCGCGAGAAAACGCGTGAATTCAGTACGAATGTGGCAAATTGTTCGCAGTTCGTTTCGTTCGAAATTCGTAACTGAATTATACAGTCCATAAAGTTGGCACAATCGCGAGAAAACGCGTGAATTCAGCACGAATGTGGCAAATTGTGCGCAGTTCGTTTTGTTTGAAATTCGTAACTGAATTATACAGTCCATAAAGATATCACAATCGCGAGAAAACGCGTGAATTCAGTACGAATGTGGCAAATTGTTCAAAGTTCGTTTTGTTTGAAATTCGTAGCTGAATTATACAGTCCATAAAGTTAAAAGTCCTTCGTCGACGCAACTTATAGTCGGCGTTGCTTTCGTCAGAAGTTTACTGGCAGATAAAATTGGTAAAAGATAATATTCTTTAGTCACTATGTTCTTGTTCATCATCTGTGTTGTTTGCGTCAGCATCGCGGTCATTACGCTTTTCAAGGAAAACTATTTTTCGTACATCTCGTTCTCGTATGCGTCCATCCGTTGTGCGCACAGTTACAGAACGCACCATTCCATCTGAGCATTCCTTTGTATCCGTCACAATGGCATAAGGATAGCGGCCAATTGGTGGTGTAGTATCATCCACTAAGAGCACAAAATCGCCCTTTTGAAGGTTACGTTGTGGCACAGTCCACTTTTGGCGTTCTTGAAAAACTATTGGGCAACGGCGAAGCCAACGATCCCACCATTCTGTAGCTAGTCGCTGTGAATACTTGTAACCACGTCTGAATTTGTCTTCAATTTTTGTATCACAAGTAGGCAACGTATCTTGACTTGGTTCCATGAAACCAGTTATTAAATCTATAGGTCGCAATGCTTCTACATCATCCTCATCAGAACCATATCTGCCTAGCGGTCGGCAATTCATTATGTATTCGGTCTCTCGAAACAGAGTCATAAGTTCAAAATCAGATGGGGTTCTCTTCTTGTTATCAGCTCCCAAAACACCTTCTGTCACTTCTTTAAAAGTGCGTATCTGACGCTCCACTACTCCTTGATGATGGGAACTCGCTGGAGTAGAAAATTCCCAAATTATATCACGAGTTTGTAAGCAGTTTTGAAAAGTCACAGAATTTTCCCAGCTCTTAGCGGCCTGCTGCGTCTCTTTACTCATAGTGTTGCGTGCACCGATGAACGTAGTAGCACAGTCAGCACGAATATGGCGAGTTTTGTTTCCAGTTAAGCACAAGAAACGGTGCAGGGCATTCAAAAAGGCATTGGTCTCTAGTGATTCGACGATCTCCATACGCACTGAAGTAGTTACATTGCAGACGAAAACACATAGCCAACGTTTCTCTGTGCTGCGGCCTCGCTTAACTTCGTACGGTCCGGCGTAGTCGATCGTCACCGAGCTGAAAACAGGTTGTCTGGGTTTCACTCTGTATTGAGGTAGCGGTGCCATGAGTTGCTGAGATCGAGATTTACGGAGCAACTTGCATGCGAAGCAGCCAGCTAAATAATGTCGCACAGTCCTGATGCCTCCAACAAGTTGAACACCAATGTCTTGATTCAAAGCGGCCAATACAGATTCTGCAGCACGGTGACCCAGCTTCTCATGTTGATCAAGTACAAACAGTTTTGTTATTGCATGTCTTTGTGGCAAAAATGCCGGATGCTTTACTTCTTCTGCTAGATCGTCGCAATAATCCATCCTGCCACCGACACGTAGTATGCCTTCGGTGTCTAGAAATGGCACGAATTTCTTTAGTTGGTGCAACGCCATCTCAGGTTTTCTTTTGATCAGAGTAAGAGCTTCTTCAAATGTATTTCCTTGTTGCATTTGACTCACAACATCGCCAAACGACTCGTCTTGAGCAGCCCGAATGAGTCCCAGCTTGGCTCTGTACAAGTTGGTTTGTTTATTTTCTTCTTCATCACGATCATTACCTCTCAACTTACTCCTCCAGATCTTAAAAAACTTCAGCACGTTACAAACGACTCGAATAGCTCTACAAAGTGAATTGGTCCTATCTAACGTGTATTGCATAAAACCGACGTCAGTGTCGGGGCTTGCCGTATTCACACTAGTTGGAGGCTGTTCAATTGAGCCACACATAGAATCAGCGTTTTTTGCAAGTAAAAACTCATCACAGTACGCAATCGGTCCACGCAAAAAATCCGGTCCCCTCGTTCATAAACTCCATCTTTCTTTCTGTGAGACACGGCATGGGCGTGTGGCGACATCTGCCGGGTTGCGGTCGGTCGGCACGTATCTTGGAAGTTTTCCTCTGGAATTTCGCAGAATCAGATCAACTCTGTTTCTTTCAAAGACGCGAAGTTCCAGATCTTTATTGGTGCACCACTTTACAGCAGTTTGGGAATCGCTCCAAAGCTCGTATTCCTTTATAGGTAGCGAGGTGGAGTCTAGGCACTCCTTCAGCAAGCGTGCCCCAAGATCTAGAGCAACGATTTCTTTACGTGGCATGGATCCTCTAGTCATTTCTGCCTGAGAGAAAATCGTAGTTTTTGCAGCAACTAAGCTGACAGTATAATTTTTACCGGTCTGCACCCGCAGGTAGACCGCTGCAGCGGCAATGTCTTTGCTGCTATCGGCAAAAACATGATACTCGTATCTGCTCTCTTCGGATATATTAGTCGGCACTCGACGCCTTGCAACTGGTACATTTTCCACATCATCTAAATCACGCAGCGCCATGTTCCACTCTTTTATAAGATCAGGTGGCACTTGGGCATCCCAGTCATTTACAAGACGTATGATTTTGGAGCAGCATAGGTTCAGCCTAACCAGGAACGGTGACCACCAACCCATGGGGTCAAAGAACTGATGGCTCAAGCTGACTGCTTGTCTCTTCGTAAACTTTCCTTGAGATTGAGGCTCAAGAATCGGCTTCTTAACGAACATATCATCCTCTTTTGTGTCCCATATCACCCCAAGTGTAGCTTGACTAGGTCCCATGTCAAGATCGGAACCATTTTCCCCAAGATTTCTGATAGCAGGAGCGAGGTCCTCCTCACTAATATCGGCAAGTATTTCTTTGTGGCTTGCGTTCCATTTTGTCATCGTAAACCCAGTACTTTTCAGCAGAAGTGAAACTTCCCTGATCACCCGTTGACCGTCTTCTATGGAATCGGCGCCAGAAATAAGATCGTCCACAAACATATCCTGTGTCACTTTGGCTGTAGCTTCATTCGATACATCAGGTATATTGCTCTCTGCCGTAAACATCAATGCATACCCAGCCATGCTGGGTATACAACGTAAGCCGTAAGGGGCTACTTGAAACTGGTATGCCACGACGTCTCCTTTCATATCAGATTCAGAGAACCATAAAATGCGGATCATGTCTCGATCTTCTGGGGCGATTCGTATTTGAAAAAACATGTTTGCGATGTCTCCAGCGATGCCATATTGTCGCTCCCCGAAACGAATCAGAATTGACCTCAAGGACTGCATTAGGATGGGTCCTCGATTAAGCAATTTATTTAAAGATACGCCATGGTACTCCCTCGCAGCGTCGTATACAACACGAAATTTTGCTTGCGAGGTATTAAAATGCGGGATATAATTCTGTTGCTTGGTGGTGTCCTGTAGATCACATGCTAGCTCATCATCTGAGATTCGAATAAGATGTCCTTCAGTGATTGCATTTTCGATCTTCTTACAATACTGGAGTCTCAGTTCGGGTTGGTCGACTAGACGTCTTCGTAAATTCAGCAACGCACGTTTTGCTTGAGCGTAATTATTCGGCATAGTTGCAGGATTGTGGGCCCATGGTAGAGGGAATTGCAGATGCTTCTCTCCGTTGCTCACTTCCACCAACGTAACCGAATCTTTGTACTCATTAAGAACTTTCTCGTCGGAAGCACTCATAGCTAATTTATTGTCATCTGCAGAGCAATACAACGGGTCTGTCTCCAGCTTTAGCAAATCCCGCTCCCTATCATTGGGAGAAAAACGAACCCTTGAGCAGCTGGCGGTGCATTCACTTGTCTGTTTGCATGCCGTCGAAAACAATTCTGTAAAGTCATCTTTACTATACTTCCCCGGACTGAGCCAAAATAACCCAAGTTCATGTCGGACTGGCCCTTTTTGACACTTGGCTAAATTTGTATCCATGAGTCTGTATTTCCATGCCAGGTCTCCACCTATTATCATATCAACTCGTGGCACTAAATCTCCGAAATCAGGCAAATGCTCAGCAAAAGGCAAGATTTGATCGACGAATGTTAGGGTGCTTAAGCTTATCACGTCACCGTGGGAGGTCTTCAATTGAAGCTCCCCTGACATTGACGCACACTGCATATGCGAACCATTAAATAGCCGATAAGTCTGATAATCGTCAGCCAGCCAATTACCATAAAGCCGTTCCGCCAACTGCTTTGAACACAATGAACGAGTTGCTCCCGTATCAATGGCACCATAAAATGTTACTCGATCATCTATTCCGGCCAAATTGCTCATCCGAACAGCAGTTAACAACATCAGTCCCACTTTGCTTTCGTCACAACTCGCTTCTCTAACATAGCCCAGGACATTATCCGAAGATTTTGACTTCTGCGCCGCTTCAGGTCTGTGCAATAAAACGTGATGCAGCTTCTTGCACTGTGCACATTTTTCTTTGGTTTCGCTGCCTTTTGTGATGTGAGAATTATCGAAACACATAAAGCAAAGCTGTTTGTCCTTGGCCAATCTCTACCGTTCACCAACAGTCATGGCCAGAAAACTGCGACATTGCACAAGGGTATGAGATGCAGACTCTGGATGTATCCAGCATTTCACCTTTTTTGTCACATCTTTAGCGACTTCTGGTTTCGAACTGTTTCTAACAACAGAAGCTATACTGTTCATAGACCCCCTTTGTCTGGAAGGCGCAACAGTTCTTTGCTTTTGTCCACTTTTTTCGAAAGGCTTGTCCTTCAGCTCGACATGCATAAGGTGTAGCGAGTCAATGTGTGAAATCTCTTCTGTCATAAATTGTATAAACTGGTCAAATGTCCATGCACTTGCTGGGTATTTTGCATCAAAACGATCACGCAGTTTCTCTGAGAATGAAGTGTACAGCTGACCAAGCAGCCTCGGCTTGTTAAGGCGAGAGCTTAATCCCACAGAATGCGCAATACCTCTTAAGTTTCGTAAATCTGCTCTGAATTCAAGAAGAGCATGACGATCATGGCCAATGGATCCGCGTTGGCGGTTAGCTTGCTGGGTGGCATGCTCAAGTATTATATCCTGCCTGCCATACACTTCTTCCAATGTCTCCCATATAACGTCGCAAGCTTCCCCTGGATCTCTCACCGCAAAAGCATTTCGTATGTAGCGCTGAGCTTGGCCATCTATAGTACTTTCTATCCATCTAAGCAAGATGTCTGGTCGAGTATGTCGGAGCTCTTTGAAGTTTGCCAACAAGCGGTGCCTGTATGCTGGGTATTCAGATGCATTTTTGCCACCAAAACATATACCTTTATCCTCCAGCAGTCCCCTAGGCAACGACCAAATCCATGGTTGCTTATTAACACCTTTATCTATATTACAGGTTGCATCCAACACTTCCATTTCATAGTGGCATTTTTTCCTTACTTGCTTATGCTCTGGTGTTGGTGCCTGTATTTTTGTCCCCTCAGTTTTTACCATTCCAAATCTTGGCATATCCTCCTCTGTAGCATGAAACTTTGGCAAACCAGTCCCCCCTGGAGGCTTCAATTCACAAGGTCCCCCCATGGAAACGATATTTGCATGCTCTTGAGCAGGACAGCAATTAATGAATTATGAATTCATCAGCTTCAGTTACATTTTCTAATTCATTTACCATCTGCTTATATGAATCAAGTTCTAAATTTTTCTTTTTTAACTTTATGTTACCTTGTTTGATTTCAACTTCCTTTTCTTCTAATGCAAGCTCTCTCATTTTCTTTTGCATCTGTAGTTCTTGAATTTTTTGTTGCTGGTCTCTAATTATTCTCAATGATTTTTTGGAGACAACAGAGGTGCAACTACTACTACCAGCAGTACTCATGGTTGCACTTGATCTTTCGTCTGGTGCCTTTGAAGCTCTAACATGATACCGTTTGAGATCATCAACACCTTTTGCTTCATATTCCTTCACCAACCTTGTTACAACGGGCACAGAATGAGCTTTCTGATTGTTTTCAAGCCATTGGTGTAAGGCAGTACTGTAAATAGAATGTGCTTTCTATCCATATTGCAGTGTGTCATCTAACAAACCTTGATCAGCCTTAGGGTCTAGTTTTGAGTATTCCTTCATCACTTGAGTTATCATTTTTAGTTCGCGTGCATAGCGAATTAAGGCTCTGTGACTCGTAAAATGAGTAGGATTTGGATCATCTACCCACGGCAATCTGATGTCTTCGAGCAAATCATCAATGTCCGCACATGGACCAGCTTGATGAGAAGTACTACAACTAGGTACAGATGTCTTAGATTCAGCAACATGATCACTAATACCAACAGGACATTCAGCAGCCTCTATATGTTCAGTCACAATATCCATTGTAGTCTCACAAACTAACAACAAGCTTTCACAATCCCACACAGTTGGGACAATGATACAGATACAGATTGGGACAATGATACAGATAGATTGTAATGACTTAATGGAAGAATTCACAACAAAATCTAGCAAACCCACTCAGTAGTGCAGTTAGGTAGATTGCAATGTAGACTACCCACACTCCAGCGATTCAACAGAGTGTCGATAGCAGGTTGATCCTACTTGAATAATTCCGACCGTGCTTACTAGACTAGTGTCCAAAGTTGCTAACTCCCTCTTTATTCAGCAGAGAATGAAGAGTAACCAGAAAGTGTATTAAACAGCTAGTTGTAACAGTTCCAAAATATGAGCCAAGAATCCAATTATATACAAAACACCATTAACACAAGCCCTAATTTATAATTTCTATCACTGGTGATATTACTGTTTCTGGTGTTGCAATCTACTGGATTGCGGTCTTAAAAACACAAAAAACAATCAAAGTTATCTGTGAGGCTATACAAAATAATTACCATGTCAGAAAATACAAAGAAACAAATTGTACTCACAATTCATCAGCTAAACAGCATAATAAGAAATACCGGTGTACACTGCCAGCCTACCGGCGCACTTACAAGCTAGTAGAACAGTACTACCTCAAAATACTTAACACTCCAGTACAAGGTCTGAACTCGTATAAAACATTCTCGCCAATGTGACATAAGCGGCGTTTAGGCCTAACTGCTGCGTAACTTTCTCACGAATCATATCACAAATTCTTACATGAGACAGGCTACAGACAACGACACAGCATGACTCAGCATTCAGCACCACAAAAGGAATGGAGAAAACAGCGAACATCGGCGGAGTTAATCCTTCCGCAAAAGGAAAGCAAACATACTGGCAGTATAAAAATATATAATAAAACAGTCCGTTACCGGGGAAAATACATCTCGGCTATCGCTTACAACATGTAATCTAGAAACATCATTTACTGCCAGTAATTGGCAGGCTACGACAAGGCTAGGGTTGATTAACAATCTCCCAAAACTTAGGAAAAATCAGAGACCTGTAATGATTTGCTTATTCCACTGTATAGGCCTATGCAATATTGGTAGCTTGAGTAAACTACGAACTAGTTGGCTATATTAATGGTAAATCAGTTTCGGTATACTCACATTGATTAATTTTAGCATCAACTTACATGCAATATTGATGATTGATTGATTTCTTCATTTTCATCCTCCTGTCACGAGAAAGCGACGGAGGCGCTATGCAGAGGACGAATCCAGACTCGCTAAGGATTTGCCCTTGTGTCCGAGTTTTCCGCTTGAATTTTGCTTCTGGCTTTTTCAATTTGCTTCTTGTTAGATTCCACCAATCAGAGATGAGCGTCGTGAAGCATCTTATCTAAGGACGCAACAACGAGGCTTGGGTGGGAGTTGAACCATAAACCTTGCGATTGCGGCCGTCGTAAAAACGACGCTCGGAACCAATCAGCAGCGCTGCTGCATCTGCTAGTGGCAGCTTGCAATACTCTTTGCAGTTAGTGGTAATTCATAACGATAATAAACAAAATATATTTCGCAATAAATTTACCTGTGATCAAACACATTGCTGATGCAGACCTATAAGGGTAAGCAACTGAGTGTGCGAAGTTTAGGCAAAAAGTTTCCAGTTCGTTAGTTTTCTTTTTGCTGAAATATCTGCGGAACTGCTATGATGGTCCTGGAATTGGACTGTAAGATTACTTCACCTGTTTCAGTTATCAGTATAGTTTATTCACCACGCACCATATTAATCAAATGACAATGTTGAAGCTTTCATTCTAGTTACTTGGTTACATGGTGAGGTGACAGGGAAAGACCAAATGGTCATCGAGCCAGCTGTCACCTCATTTAACCACAACATTTAACTTTTTTATCAAAACGAAAACATTTCTACAGATAGACAAACCAAGGCAAAGCGAAATCACAACAAATCAATATGTACACACTACACAGCATACCATGCGATAGCAGTTAATAAGTTCATGTCAGTTTTTCCATTAATGCAATCTGATTGCTTCATATGCCAATTAAAATTTTTGGATTAAGCTTAATAAGCGACAATTAGATGTGATTTTAATTTTTTTTTTTAATTTCAAATAAGAAAAGAATTTAGACTCGTTTGGTACATCTTGCCAAATTTTTGGTCCCAGGTATCCCAGAGATTTTTTACCGATTTCAGTTCGTTTTCTTGTAATGAAATAATTATCATCCTTCTTTCCACTTCCTTTTAATAACTGCTTTTCTTATTGTAAGAGTTGTTACTACTCCAATTTAAAGATGTTTTCTCTTCAATTTGTAGAAACAAAAGGTAATGTGTTAACATTCAAACAACACTTCAATTCAAGGTTACTAGGTACTGTGGTTTGTGAGATATCGCACCACTTTCAATTAACTTTTCAACATCTTTGCGCACTAATCAAATCAATTTTGTTCTCATATTTTGGACGAGTCGCACCAAGTGAAAAATTAAGAAAAGTGAACTCCCCAAAACCCCATATATAAACACATCAAAAATATAACAAGCTACTGCTTACATACTTCGCAAAATGATGTTTAGTTCTGGTGAAGCCGTAAAGAGTCGGCTCTGACTGTCTGATGTTACTTCCATGATTTTCTTTTCTGAGCTTCTGACTACATCATAATCAGTGGTTTTGAATTAATGAAATTAAGATTTAATCGCCGCAACTTTAGTTTCCAAGTAACATCTATATACATCTGAAACAAGAAATCTGTCAACACAACTCCTCTAGTCACAAACTCAAAATGCAACATTAAAACAATGTATTATTTCCACAAACTTGCAACTTCAGTCATAACAGTTACATCAATTAATTACTGTTAACTAATTACTGCACCTTGATGTGGCTTTCACTGTGCTAATTTTTTTTCAGTAATTTAAACTACTCTATTCAAATTTGATACACATGTAGTGCAATGTGTAGCAAACCACAGTAAACTTCAAAGTCTCGCGAGAATCTTAGAAAATTTTTTGGCATCTATTATGAGGTAAGTTATACATACTGATTATTTCAGACAATCTTAATCAGAAAAAAAACTTCATAATAATCTCAAACTGCACAATATGACTAGAACCCAACAACCAAGGAAAGCTTAGCAACCAATATGACTGGATATAAACAATATAGCCTACGTGATTTAAACTATGGTATGCGACAATATGCAGCATAGAGGCACTAAAGTTGCATAGCCTACGTGATTTAAACTATGGTATGCGACAATATGCAGCATAGAGGCGCTTTAGTTACAAACAGCAAAGGTTTCAAAAGTCCAGTTCTGTAAGGAAGGAACCAATGATCGAGCATCAAAGCTGCTATCTCAAAATGCAGTGTGTAATACAATATGGTAACCCCTTTGGTTATTAATCTCCGAAAAGTTTACCAAAATAACTGCTCTGTAACTCAGTAAGATACGCTTTGTTTACTTTCAGGAAATCTACCTTACACTGACTGATCATCACTGCTGAAGTTTCTGCAATCGCACAGTGGGGTTTAACCAGGGTTGGGAAAAATCGATTGTAATCAATATTCGATTGCGATATTCTTTACTTTTTGTTCATCGAATGCATTGGAGCTTTTACTTTTTTGAATGAGTATCGAATATGGCCTTGTCTTTAATTTTTTTTTTTTTTGGCGCAATTCGATATTCCTTACTCGATTCTTTTTCAAGTTGTAAGATACTTATGCGAAGCGCTGGCTATACTTCCGTATCTGTACTTAGAATAGAACTGCAGAACTGGCTCCTGTCGAAACTCGCTGCGCACCAAGTCAGAACGACAATGATCTTAGAATATATTGACACAGAGAGTAAATGATGCGCTTGTAGCGGTTTCTAAAAAACAAATATAATACCTCTAAATTATAAAGAAAGAACAAAAAATGGCAGGGGCAAACACAAAATAAACATACCGAATATATGAAGCCAGCCAGTGATAGAGCCAGAAGTAAACGATGAATGCTATAAATAAAAATTGTCTTTAAACACCGGGTTCTGGGCGAAACTTAAGACAACATGAGAGAAATAAATTATATAATAGTACATACCAGTTAAAAGAATTCCCACTCTGAAGTTTCACAGTAGTCAGAAATGAATTAGACCGAGTCTCAGAAACACGAATGGTCCAGTTATTATCATTATTATTAGGGAATTTTACGGCGCTTTGTAATGTTTTTTAGCGCCAGGACTAATATTAGGAAAAAAAACATATTTAAATGAATGAGTGACACAACGTAGATATCAAACAATTAAACAAATATAGGCCTACCCCCAAAAAACAAATACATACCATAAACTTGAACACCCAAATTTTGATAGCTTTTAGGTGAAGGCCTGCACCAATACACAAAAACAAATTAGATACCCACATAGACATAAACAAATTTAACATATCATAACACAAACATAAACACAAAACACAAGAATTAAGCATACACCAAAAACACAGCAAAACAATGCACGCATTGATCTAAACATTGGAAGACGCAAAAATTAAGCATAAGTAAAATGATTGGAGAATCATCATGACACATCATTAACTAATTTTATGCATGGAAATTTTGCCAATGGAGAAAGAAAAGAGAAAAAACATAGTTGCCTCATTAAAAAACTTCACCAGATGTTTTAAGAAAAGTGGAAAGACTTAAAGTCGCTTTTAGATCGAACAAAATTCTTTCTGAGTGTGAATTTGACATTTAATTTCTTTAATTCTTTTTATCAAAATTGATCTTTGGTGATTGTACTTTGGGCACACAAAAAGATAATGGACCACTTTTTCTGGAACGTGCACCTTGAGCATAGGTCGGTGTCATGTAAACCAATTGGTTGCATGTGACTGTTGAGCCGGCAGTGGCCACTTTGAAGACGAAAAATTTGAGGACAACTGGAAAGATTTCGATTGTAAATTGAGGAAAAACATTTTTTGTAAAATGCACTTGTAGAATTTAAAATATATTGCTGTTGCCAAATCTTGAGACAATGATGTTTGATGATTGATTTTATTTCCGATAGAGAAAGATCCAAATTGATGGTTGAAATTCCGGAGTCACAGTTTCTTCTTGTAGCATTTTTTGCCAAATCATCAGCAATTTCATTACCGGTACCTTGAATTCCATTACGTGATGGAACCCACAAATACGTTACATTAATGCTAGGAATGAACTGGAATAGACGATGAAAGGTAGCAAATAATCAAAAGATTGCGAAATTCAGAAAAAAGGAAGTAATTGCTCAGAAAAGATTGCAACTGCTGTAAGAATTGAAGAACGCTGCGTAGGTCAACAAAGGTCAAATGAAGAAACGTGGCAAGTCAGAAGAAGTTGGTTCGAAACCAACCAAAATAAAAAAAAAAGATTGACAGAAAACAAAACGCGAATAATTAAGAAATAACACAAGCAACTTTGTCTCACTTTAGTAAATTTAAAATAACTGTCGGTATGTCATTACCCAGTTTTGCCGATAATTTTTTTTGTGCCAAAAAAAAAAAAAACAAAAGAAAAGATTTTTAATAGCAAAGTTGCTTCGCATCAATAATGTCATATACTATGTCCGTCGTTTGTCTGTAAGTTACCGTGTGAATGTGAGGACATCACAAAAAATACTTGGCGTACACCGCTAAATGCTCAGTATAATATCGATCACAATATTCTTTATTCTTCACTTTTTTGAACTACCATCGAAATCGATTATTCCCCTACTTTTTGGTGAACTATTGAATATTGATTATTTCTTTACTTTTTTGGGTATCGATTTCCAACCCTGGGTTTAACTCAGTCTATAATAACCATAATATACAGAAATTGTTAAGTTTCACTTTGAGGTGGTTCAGCTTCGATTAGAGATAAAAATAAATGGTTCAGACAAATTGTTTGCTGTGTTTCAATGCAAAAAGTTTTATTAAAATGAAGATTCTTTTTAGGGGAACTTAATTTTGGGATGACTAAAATCAATTTTAATGGTTTGGTTCAAGTTAACATAAAGAGAAGTGCTATTTTGGAGTTAACGCATCAATTTTTTTGAGGGAGGGGGCCTTATTTTCAAAGGGGATTCTTTTTGAGGGTGCTGACGTACGTGCTTGAACGCAAAAAGTTTAATGAAAATGAAGGTTCTTTTCAGGAGAGCTTAAATTTGGGATGACTAAAATCAATTTTAATGGTTTGTTTCAAGTTAACATAAAGAGAAGTGCTTTTTTGGAGTTTACGCATTGATTTTTTTTTTCAGGAGGGCCTTATTTTCAACGAGAATTCTTTTTGAGGGGGAGCTTTATTTTCAAAGGTGGCGAGAGGGTCGTTCCTATGCGAGAGAACTGAAACCAACTCTAACGATGCATAATGGTTCAAGTTTACAAATATAAGTGTTTTTTTGATATGATTCTAAAACTAAACTAAAAATAATTTAATACAAAAAAAATAATTTCAAAAAAAATAAATAAAAAAAAGAATTTAAATTAAAAAAAAGAATTATACAACTAAATAATAAATAAAAAAACACAAAAATAATTTCTATTAAATAAAAATAAAAAATAATTATAATTTAAATAAAAAAAAACTAACAATAATGTAAAATAAAAATTATTTGAAATAAAAAAAACTAAAAATAATTTTATTGATACGATTCAAGTTTATTTAAAAAACTTATTTCACAATTAACACAATGATTTTTTTGAGGGGGCCTTCTCTTTTAGGGAGGCCTGTGCGACCGCACGGTTCGCACTTTCCTAAGACCACCACTGTGAGGAAACAAAATACATCAATAACAATTTGTTTCAGTTCTGAGAAAACGATGCGTGTGAATAACAGTTCTTACAGAGCAAAAATGCAATATTAAAACTGTTTAAAAGAACAGCTACAAATCCAAGGGCGGCAAGCTGCAAGCGACTCGCGAGCCGCACTTTGCCCACCGTTGTCCTAATCACTTTTTTCAATTATGACATCAAAAATTTGACTGTGATGCAGAAAGCTTTTTGAAAACAACTTTGGTGGACCAAAACCCGTGGACTTTTGGCACACTAATATTGAACATGTGGACAGGGTAAATACTGTTCAGTTTTCTTGGGCAACAGCTTTTGCTGAGTCATCACTTTTGTGGGCAGTGGCGTACGCAGGATTTTTCAATAGGGGGGTTCATTGACGTCACATCGTGATGACGTAAAATGCTACAATTAGCCTATAGTAGTTCAGAGGTATTAAAATGCATCGGATTGTAATGTTTCTAGTCTAAATTACTGCGCAATTGCAGCTACCATGATTAAGCTACAGTATATAACGCCATAACGAAAGAAACAATCCAGATATTTCATTCACATTTTTGCTTGATTCTTTGGGCTTCATTTAAGGAGCGAAAAGGTTTCACCGAAACTCAAGCTGTCAATCCGTAGTTAAAAATTTACTGAAAAAACTTTAGTTGACCTCATTTCTGGGTCATAGGAAGGTTAACTGACTAAAGTAGGCTAGCTTTCGCAACATCACAAACAGGGTGTAGCCAGGAGGGTAAAACAAGTTATTGTTTTCCTTCAAAAAAATCTTTTTTCAAGAACCAACATTGATACAAACAACGCATATAAACCTTGATATAAACATTTAATATGCTCTCATTATGAAAGAGCAGTATCCAGTATCCCGTGTCTTGAATAATGAAGACAGTGAAGCATGAGAAATAACTGCCCTCCCTACCGAAACATTTTTAAACTATCATAAGTTACGCGCGAGAAGAATCCCTGATCATGCGATTAAACTCAAAAACAGCGTCGATATTATCTAAGCATTTTTCACCCAAATCACAGCGTCGATATCATCAGATACTCTCAAGCACATAACCGGGGTGTTTGGGTAACGGAGCACTCCAGCTCCTGAGACAGTAGCGGGGCGTAAAAACAATTTTGCCACCCCCCTCCTCGTTCCGCCCCTGGGCCTCTATAAATCTTTCGTTGGTTTGGTCTTCCTGCGCGGTATTTTTATTTTTAGCACTTAAGGCAGCGTCAATTTAGATTTTTATATTTTAATAATTTTTCAACAAACCAGCCGGTTATAGCGCAGTGTTAAAGTTGTCGCTATCGATGTGGAAGGTCTGAGGTTCAATTCCCAGGCCGGTCAAGTTGGACACAGAGTAGCCAACGGCTCGCTACCGCTGCGACGTTTCTTCGGAGCTGCGTTGTCCAGGTGTTAAGCCGCATGGTCGGGCCCCGCCACTCGCTACGACGCTGCAATACCACTGCGAGTTTAATGAAACGATTACAGTGAAAATTTGATTTTTTTAAAAAATTTTTTGTGCAGCCATAGTTACTGCAAATACTTCGTATTTAAGGGAACTCCCACTTACCAATTGCTTCACAGCAGCATCAATGACAAAATTGCAGTTCAAGCAATACACATCAAAAAAGTTGGAATACCGGTATTGTTGCATCGTATCATAATAAAAGTTTCTCGAAATTAAATTAGAAAGTCGGACAGAACAGAAAAAAAACATGACAGCAATTTCGGCAACTTCCGCACGAAGAAAAGTCGGTTCGTCTCAAAAAAGGAAGTACAAAATTTCAAGAACTTTTCAACATACACAACCCTAATAAGCTATCACAGCATCATAGGAATATCTAAGTTGTGAATGCGACTTACGCATGTCCCACCTTATTTTCTTTACCTAACCCGTATTAACCAAAAGGGGGCAGAATCACTCTTCCCCAGGCGAGGATGTAAGAAACCCAAACATTTGATGCATAAACTTACTCAGCACAACCAGTGTAAAATACCAGCAAACAGCAACACAAAACAATGCACGACAAAGCGCAATGTTTCGACCTTATGGGTCTCATCAGGTGCATGACAACCAAAACAAATCACATCAAAGCAAAGTCCTTAAAAGAACATTCCAATCCAAATCCCAAGTTTGGTATAAGCAGTAGTAACCAGTATAACAAATCAATGAGTTTCTACTTCACAACATCAAGCTAGGCTAACTTTAGATTTAAACAGCATCAATTTAAAAAAAAAATCAATTTAATAAGAAAAAAAGGTTTCACTTTTTCTGCAATCGTCAACGTCAAGCGTAACGCACCAGAAAAGTTTGACTACCGTTATTATTGCATCACAATGAAAGTTTTTCAAGATTATGTAACATAAGGAAGTTGGATAGCACAGAAAAACATGATAATTGATAACAATTTTGGCAATCTCTGTGTAAAAAAAGACAGATCGTTTCAAAAAGAGAGGTTTTCATTTTTTTTAGTCGTCAATGGGGGGGGGGGGTTCGACCCCCGAAATGTAGCAGTGTCGTAGCGAAAAATTTTAAAACGAGGGGGGCATAATTTCCACATTTTTTCAAGCGAATTTTTTTTTGGCAGAACAAATTTGAAACTGCTTTAGAAACAAAAACTCTACGGGGGTCCGAAAGCATACTCCCTCGGAAATTTTTTGAAAATTTACATGCTGCGGGTGGCTATTTTAGTGCTTTTTGAATAATTTTCAGGCAAATTTTGTTTAAAGTTTTGACCCTAATTCTGAGTGCTTCGCAAAATTATCATTCTAAGCGAGCTCGTACAGCGCATTGATCGCTTTCTCGTGATAGGAGGATGAATTTGCAACTGTAAACACAAAACAAATATGATAACTTAACATACATTTTGTTCGCCCATTTTCGACTATATGCGTGCTTACCTTAAGGCAGGGCCGAAAGTAGGCAATGCGGGGCCCCCTCCGAAATCATCTTTCGGGGCCCCCTAAAATTTTTTTCTTGGATAGTGATACAAAAGAGCGAGCTTCGTAGGGGCGATGCCAAGCTAGGGGGGTCTGGGGGCATGCTCCCCCAGAAAATTTTACAGAATTTGACCTTATTTTGGAAGTTTTTTGTGCGTTTTGAGCTTTTAAAATTCCTCAGATTTAACAAGGTTTAATAGCCTGTTTTACTAGGTTCCTTACAAAACCCACTAAAATAATGCTGCAAGCAAATCCTACTCTAACATTTCGTTACCAATGCGAAGAAAAAACGTTTTAAAGGTTTATTTTTGCGCCTTTCACTTGAGAATGAGGGGGCCTTGGTATGCTACAAAACGTTTGTTTGCTAGTTTTGCGACTGCTATTTTTCGAAAAATTTGCAGGGACTCCCCACGGCCAAAAGCATAAATATGGTATGGGGGCCCCACATCGCGCGAGTTAAGACAAGAAATATATTGAATGTTAAAATAGGCCTATTTAAGGCACCTTTATCATACGTTGAGTTAATAGTACTACGTACTAACTACATACGGGGCCCCCTAATTGTGCGGAGCCCCCCCGGTTGGGGGGTTCGGGGGGCGGTAGTTTTGGCACTGCCTTAAGGCGTAAGGCTTAAGGCAGTCCCACCCGACTTAAAAGTACTTCCAACGCCACTGGGCGTATTCAAAGTTTTGTTAGGAAGGGCACCAAATTGTGACATCTTTTATAAGCATATGTTTTTCCGGCAGAGTAAATTTGAAGCAACTTGAGGAAAAAACGGCTCTAGGGGGTTCGGGCGCATGCTTTACCGGAAAAAATTTGAAATTTTACATGGTGTAGGGTCGACTAATGGCCTTTTTAGTGCTTTTTGAATAAATTTTGATCAAACTCATTCGGAGTCCTTCACCAAACATGATGCACTTTAGGAGGAAAAATAAAGCCGCTGTAAATCTCAAAACTGAACGTTTCGACAACATAAATTCAGCTGTCATCATCAGCAGTGTATGCAAGGCAGTACAAAACTGTAAGAACTAGAATTTACAATTCTAACTACAAGTAATAGCATGACCCAGGCAACGGGTCAAAATAAGTAGTATAATTATAACGTCATAAACCAAAAGCTAATAAAATGACTGACAGAGTTAAATTAACAATTAAATAAGTAAAGAAAAGCGGATTTGGAGTCAACGTTAAGCAATGGCTCATATTTTTGAATAAAAAGTGACTCAAGTATTAATAAGCTTGCAGAATCACCAGAGCTACTGAGAATGTTCGGTTGAGCAAAGTCCACTTTATGGTCAGGATTGTCCATTAAATGTCGGCACACCTCGAATTTATCCTCACTGGAATGCTCCTTAAGTCTGTTAATAAGATTTCGTCTAGTCTGTCCCATATAGCTAGAACCACAAGAACACGTTAATTTATATACAACCCCATATTTCATCAAGGTCTTTTGCTTATCTTTCAGACGAAAGTTGTGTCCGATGTTCCAGGTGGTGTCGATAATCCGTAGAATAACTCGGTTCAGTGTCTGCTTTTCCACTAAGGCGGACAGCTCTTTCTTGAGTTGCATTGATATGTCACCTAAAATGTTTATGTTGTCGAAACGTCCAGTTTTGAGATTTAGAGCGGCTTTATTTTTCCTCCTTAAGCTATTTTCGTCCCATATTTATTGGATTATGATGCACTTTGTTCACACATTTTTGATTTATGCGAGCTTACTTCAGGTCAGGAGTGGATCCAGCAAATTTTGGTGGGGGGATGCAATTTTGAATTAGGTTGAATGTTTTCTACCGTAAGTACAAAAACGGTGGACGACCAGACGCGAAAAAAGGCGTAAATAAGCCCTTTGAAAATGTTCAGGTCTGAGGCGTAAACGCGTCATCAGAAATTTTTTCAAGCAGGCCGGTAGCCAGGATTTTGCAATGGGGGGGCTGTGTCGGGGGTCTGGGACAAAGCCCCCAGCCGCTGAAAATGTTTATATTTTTCACCTAAAAAAGGTATGCTAAATTGTAGTGCGTTTAACTGTATAATATGCTGTAACAATGTCTTGTATATTATTTAAGTATTTTGGATAATACTCTAATGCAGTGCTTCCCAATGATTTTCTGCCCAAGCTGTCAGGGGGGAATCCAGAAAATTTTGGTGGGGGATGAAATTTGGAATTAGGTTGAATGTTAACTAAGTAGGTCTACTAAGAAATTAGACCCAAAAAAGGCGTAAATAAGCCCTTTGAAAAATGTTTTCATGTCTGGGGCGTATTCAGAAATTTTTCACAGAGAGGGCACCGAAATTCGACATATTTTTAAGCGCAGTTTTTCGGCAGAATTGCTTTGAGGCATATTGAGAATAAAAAAGGCTTTAGGGGGGTCCGAGGGCATGCTCCCCCAGAACATTTTTGAAAATTTACATAGGCCCACTGTAGTGGCCATTTTAGTAGCCTACTTTTTGAACAGATTTTTGGCAAATTTTGTTTAAATTTTTTGCCCCTAATTCTGAGTGTTGCACCAAATATGATGCATTTTGTTCGTACATTTTCGATTATGCGTGCCTAGGGCGTACGGCTTATTGTTATCGAAAAGGTTCGAAAGTATGGAAAAGTTGTATTCATCAAAAACATGCTTGAAAATGGCTGGTGTGGGGAGAATGCATCCCCCCTGCACTTCTGCAAAAAATTTTATCTGGGGGCCCTCTATCAGATCTGAAGTTTTTCATCAATATAACTTACATCAACTTCTGTTCTAGGCCAACCCAACCCATTTCCAGAGATGGGCATTTATCGCGATAATTTATCGGCGATAACTTTTTATCGATCATCGTTATCGCTCAAAATAGTTTAGATTTATCGATTACCGTCATCGCTTTTGCTATATATTTTGTTATCGCCGATAAATTATCGCGATAAACGATTTTTATGCACGCAGTGTTTAAACTTCAAAGTTAGTGAGTTGACGCTATGGAAAATACACGGGGTCCATTAAGACTTGTGGTAATTTTTAAAAATTATTTCTTTGTTTGGCTTAATTTCACGGCAGAGTCCGTGAACTGCTCTCTTTTCTTGAAAAATCTAGAAAAAACATTTTTGCAATTCGACTTACAAAAAAAACTTCGTCAAACACATCGAAAATTTACCGCAACATTTATCGGAAAAATTTATCGATATCGCTTTAAGAAATTGAGATTTATCGATATCGCCCAGGTTTTTTTGAAGTTATCGATTATCGTTATCGCTTTAGTGCAGAAAGGTTTATCGTGCCCATTTCTAATTATTCCAACTTTAGAATGGTTTGCGGCCCTCTGATAAAAGCTCTTCTACCCACAGATATGGAAGCGCTGCTCTAGGCCTTATGGCGAAAAGCAGAAAGTAACCTCATGCCTCACCAATTTAATGTAACAATGGTTGCTGCTTTAAAATACTTTTTTTAGCTCACCTCACATGTAAAAGATAATTATGTAGTAGGCCTGATTGTAGACTTATAAATACTGATAGGCAAAATGTAATGTGACGAAAAAATTAGAGAAATAATACTTTTTAAAATTAGAGAAGCATATATCAGTGGGTGTGGGGGAGCTGAAGCTTCCCCTCCGCCAGCAACGCTACTGACGATAACGATGGTGCAGCAGTTTGTAAGCACCATCCAAGTTTACAGCACTGGACATGTGAACAGGATCATAAAACCAATGTGCCTCCTTCAACACTTATGCGATCGATTGCTGCACCAAAATTACGAGATACAGTACTATTGACTGCGTTTTAAAATAGGAGATTAAAAAGGCAATGGCTCATTGCGCTGCCAACTTGCATTGTTTCATCTCTCCAAAAATGCATTAGGCCTACTTCACAAAAAATGACGTTTCTTGCATCCATAACTAATATTTTTAAGCTTTTCATCACACCTCCATCATTTTGAAACTGCGTCAGTCTTGCACTTTCGCTACATACCAATACTTTGAAAAATAAAGATTTTTACAAAAAAATTAAAGTAATATAAAAAGCAGAAGGGCTAGTTGTCAGCTACATAGGCCTAATGAAAACCACAACTGAAACAGAATGTTTATTGTACGTAGCAGAAACAACCCGCATAAAGTAACAATCATTAGCCTAATTATTCGCTTCTTCGAAAAACGACAGGCCAGTCATAAAAGCTTGAAGTTTTTGCTCAAACAGTGAACAATCGATGGGCTGGTCCAAGCTGCATAATGGATTCCTCACAACATAAGCGACATAAACCTGAAAAACGAAATCATAGAATCAGTTTTTTTCATCTTTTCGTGGTATATGGTCATTAACGTATCATCGAAGAAGTCAAAAAGCGATCATAGGTTAATAGGCCTATTGGTAAATTCTGCGACTAAAAGTTGCGTTTTCGCTTTTTATCTACCGGTCACTGAAAAAAAAAAAAAAAAAAGAGGCATTTTCAAATTACTGAAATCAAAATTCAATGGCAATTCCGAGAAACTGCGAAGTGAGCATGCGCTTTGTAAACAGCCATCTGGTACATGCACCAATTACGATCGGCGCCAGATTTCGGTCGACAATTGAACCTGCTACAAAGGATCTGCACGCGGCACTGACATGACGCAAAAGAAATAATTGCAAAGCATTTTATTCAAAGACTATACAACAGTGGTTCCCAACCCTTTTAATGCCTCGCACCCAAAAATATTTTAATATGTTCAGTACATGTAATAAGACTGCGCTGAAAAAAATAACCGTGAATCGACTAAAAATGAAAGCCCTCTTAATACAACACAAAACCTAAAAAGCCACTCGCAACCCCTGAGAACCCCCCAGCTGAGAAACCCTACTTTACAACGATTAAGGGAGAGTTTAACAGGATCGTGAGTGCAGGAAAAAATTTGCATAAATTTATCAAAAAAATGAAGTTGATTCACTTTTTCTATGCACTGAATCACAATTTTTTATCAGGTCATTCAACAGACTTTGCATTTCACATCATCATTTTTCGGCGACGTGGCCAAGCAGTATGGCGTGCGAATTCCAGAAAATTCGTTAGGAGTTCGTATAGGACTGAGGTCGATCACACTGCACACTTATTTCAGGCGGCGCCGACTCCTAGAACGCCAGCTCAGCAGTGACACAACTGTTAACTTGCCTCTTCATTACGCAGAAACATAAAACCAAGAGATTTATTAGTTGATCATCATCGTAAGTTATTTTCGGTAGCAATATTAACAACAGAAAACGACACACAAAAAATTGGCTGGTAAATAATTAAGAAATGACCCTGGAAATGACTCAATGAATCTTTTTGGTTTTTAAAGTTGCAGCAGTGCATGAGAAAACAACACAAATCTTTAGGAAAATCGTGCTAAACAAAAAAATTGAATTTCTATTCAATACATCTTTATGCTTGACTACTTCTAAAAGTTTCGAAACCTCAATAATAACGGGGAGTTGTCACAAAATTGTCCCGTCTTCAATCAATTTTTTTAACGTTCCGAAGATACTAGAACTGAAGTAAAACAGGTTGCTTTGAATATTGTCAATCCGTGTAACAGATGCAAAATGGTCTGGATCAAAACAGAAGCGGGTATTTTCAGCCAAGTAAAATTTTAACGTTAGAAGCGGCGCCACATTCCAAACGGCATAATTTCAAAAAATTAATTTTTATAATTTAGCTAATTTCGAATTGTGAAATTTAATGCAAGGACACAACGAGCAAGAGTGAATTATAACCAGTGATGTAAACGGGAAGATTTAAAAAAAAAAAACCTTATCCACGTCTGGGGGGATTCGCTCCCCAGATCCCCCCAAAGGGTGCTCTGCTTTTGTATGCCCAGAATCTTCATTTTACGAAGAGAATAATTCGTATTTTGCACAGTTCAATATGTGGAGACTGGAGAGTCAAACTAACTGTATTCTTAGACTACTTCGCTTACAAAACTTTTTTCGCATAAAAACGGCGCTCGAGTAAAAAGCTGCATGTGCCCATAAATAGCATAACTTTTCTGCATTAAAAATATCTACTACGTTGCGCTTTTGAAACTACTCCAATCTAATAAATGTTTTGATAGCTACGATCCTCGATGTGTACGACTGCAACCGGGAAGCTGGGGCAGAGCCCCCGGCCACCAACGGAGTTTTACGATTTTCACATATAAAAACACTAATTTTAACAGACATTTTTATGGAAAAAGACCATACCGGTACCTGCAGTGAGTGCAGCCACCACATTAGAAAATGCGACTATATTTTAATAGTCCATGTCTAAAAGCAGGAGCTGCGCTAAAATAAATGAAAAGAAACTGCAATCACTGTTAGTTTAAGTACTTGTAGACTAACAGTTAGGTATTAGCAGCTAGTTACAACCCAAGAGGAAGGCCATGGCACCGTACCCTTCCCCTGCGTGCGTCTATGCTGCTGCCACACCGAAACGGAGGCTGCCATAGCGCAGCGGTTAAGAATACGTTTAAACCAATACTATTGCTGCATAACAGACCATTAACTTGTGTCACAGTCATATTAAGAAGCGTGCTTAGGAACCCTCCACTGTACGCCTATGATGGCAAACCAAGTAGGCTACTTTTAATTTCATTGATTTTATTTTTCAGCAGAGCGATTTTCTAAAAAACAGCCCAGTCAACGTCACAGCAAAATGAATAGTTATGTGCAGTTTGTGATCAAGGCATCAAGCAGTAGAAACTTTAATTTTTCAATTTCCCAAATTTTAATCAACACTTGTACGAAAACGTCAAGGACTGCAGTTCCCATGCTCGAAAAAAAAAAAAAAAAGATCAAAAGTACTCTAGTAATTCAAAAGTTTAGAAATGGATTAAATTTAAACACTACTACTGCCACTACTTTATTATCAAGAGTCAGAATATAATTCAGTTTTTGCTTTTGCAGTATGAGAAAATTTGGTGCAGGGATTTTACATCTTGTGTTTGGGTCATGCAAACGCCATGCCAGCGATTTTCAGTCTGAGAGCAATGTGCGAGCTAGATCTAATGAGTCAGATAAACTATTTTCCTCTTTGATATCAAAACACGACACTTAAGAAAAAACATGCCATCAAGCTCTGATTATAGCATTAGATCATAATAGCGAAAACCATTACAAATTATCGATTAGTTTCATATACACAACCTGAATATGCACTGTGCACCCAAACCCCTCCCTTAGCCCCTAAATTGTCTCAACGGATTTAGACGATTCACGAAAATGATTGTATTCGCAAAATCGAAATTTGCCGAAAAGCGAAAGATTTGCATCGGTTGCAAAGCACACCGCTCTTGGTGCATGAGGTCTGGGGTTCGATTTCCGGGCAGGTCAAATTGATTCGCCACCGCTGCGGTATTTCTTCGGAACAGTGTTGCCAAGGCGCTAAGCCGCAGAGATGGACCCCGTCATTCGTTACACGCTTCAGCATAGTAAAAAGGTAAAGGTACGGGACAGCGGGTGCAAGCACACATTGTTTAGGCCATTTTCAATTGTCGGCCCATTACAATTTTCAATCACGAATGATTGAACGCTGTTAAGGGACATAACATGACGAACAACACATACACAAAACCCTTCGCACTTCCGCTTGTGCCGAGCGCCTCGCTCGAAAGCTGCGAATACTATTTTTAAAGTCTTTAGTATGACCCGACTGGGAATAAAACCCCAGTCTACCGACTACCAAGTGGACGCTCTTAACCGATACACCATAGTACCACGACTATAATGAAGATTAATTTGCTTAAGGCAATGTAAATTAACAAAACAAACGCACAATGTTGTTGAAATATGATCCATTTGCTACAAGTTTTAAGAGCATTTACTAGATCCAAATTAAAATCTATTCAACCCATTGCTCTAATCGATCGGAAACAATAACACTGATTTTGCTCTCTGGTCCAATTGATTTTGCGGCAGTCAATTTCAAAGCAAAATCAGCGATGCAGTATTAACTTTATGCAAACATACCGAGCTGCAAATTTTTCGCAAAGTTTCTTGGATATTTCCAACGTTGATATCAGTCATCAAAATGAACTTTAAACCTGTTGGAGTTTCGTAAAAATGAAGCTTGTACCGGCTTGTAGAGTAGCTCAAAAAACCGTCTTTGCTAAAATAAAACACAAAACGTTACTCGTCCTCATATCGATACACTGAAGTTGCTTGTAATCACCAAGCAAAGACTACCAGTACTACGATGCTATAGGCTTGCTTCAGCTATGCTGCAAAGATAGTACAACTCTTTCAAGGTGTTATGCAATATTTTTACAAAATGGCATAGTAAATTGTAAGTGCCACAGTACTTTCAATACTGATTAAAAGTATATAATAATTCATCTTCCAATACTGATTAAAAATAATTATTTATTTCAATCGACGCATTTATTTTCTGCAATGCAATGGCTGCAGCAATTGATTTAAATTGCAAAAATTGCGCAAAATTGTGTCAAAGTAATAATCACGTGAATTGCGACATTTGCGGGGAACGTAGTTGTAGATTATTGGCCGACGATGTCAGCAGTTGCAACGATAACAAATCAGCTAGCAATCTCAATGATTCAAAGTGTTATTTACTTAAAGAAACAGTCACCACAATTGCGCAGGATACTAAAGAATGTGATCGAAACCTTAACAGGGCATTGGCACAATTCCAGCACGAAAATAATGAAGACGATTACAGCCATTTGTTCGGAGAGTGTGATTATTACACTATCGAATCAATAAACAAAGCGTTTTCCCACAAAAATAATGACGATCTGTTCGTAATACATTTTAACATCAGAAGCCTCAAAAAAATATTGAAACTTAACTAGCTAAACAGCCAGATATAATAGCACTAAGCGAAACTAAATTGCACGATGAACGTATATTACGTAATATATTAATTTACATGGACATAAATTTAACTATGTTAATGGTTAAATTTGTATAAATTCAACTATGTTAATACAACAAACGCTGGTGGAGTAGGACTCTACATAAAAGATAGTTTTCAATTTTCTGTAAATGAAAATGTACAATGTGATCTATCCGTTGCCGAAACAAGGTGGATTGATATAACCTTAAACAGTAGTTCTGTAATAATAGCGGTTGTGTATCGACACCCCGGATCGGGAGCAGACGACATCGATAGAATAACGATAGTATGCAAAAAATGCTTGATACTGTAAACAAGAAAAAACGTCCGTTCTACATCATGGGAGATTTTAAAATTGACCTACCGACAACCTCCAACAAAGAAACCATTCGACAATACGCTAATGCGTTGCTGGATTCGATGAGTAAACGTCTAATCGATTTACCTACAAGAGTAACTCCCATTTCAAAAACATTAATAGATCTTGTATATATACTAATGATACAAAGCGGCATCTTGGAAACTGACATTCGCGACCATTTTCCAGTTTTTGCAATAAGCAAAATGAAACCTCCTTCTAACAAATTTGATCACTATTATGTGCGAGACATAAATAAATTTGACTACGAAATATTTCTGGAGCAGCTCAATTATCGACTTGATATAGTGCTTAATTCTTGCATAGAGTCTGTGCATGAGCAGTTTAGACAAAATTATTTCCAACTTTCTCCGAAGTAATGGATGCTCATGTTTCACTACGCAAAGTCACTAGGAAAAACGTTAAAATTAAAACCTTGGATCACTCGAGGGATATTAAAATCTATTGGCATAAAAAAAACAGTTGTTTCGACTTACGCATAAAGGAAATGATAGTTCAAAGTTAATAAAATATAAAATATACCGTTATGCCCTAAATCGAACCATCAAAGAAGCAAAAAGAAATTATTATCAAGATTTCTTAACGCGAAATAAGAACAACGCTAAAAAAATATGGCAGGCCGTAAATGATTTAGCCAACCGAAAAAACAAAACGGCTTCTGCTCAAAATACGTAAAAAGTAACACGGTGAAGTAACAACGAATTTTATGGCTATATTCATTCCACCCGTCGATAATAGGCTACTTTTCCTGCAATAACTGGCTGCTCAGGTCTGTCAAATTTGGTCTTTCCTGAACCATCTACACCTAACGAGGTTAACGAAATAATTAGAGCATTGAACGATCAAAAAGCTAGAAGACAACTGGATTCTGAAACGAAATTTATCAAATACGCAAATCCAGTGATCTCAGTCTATTTGAGTCAACTCTTTAACCTTTGCATCTCAACTGGAGTATTTCCAGATCCACTAAAAATTGCTGAAGTAATCCCGATATATATATATAAAAGGAAATGTAGACATAACAACTAATTATCAACCAATATCTCTTCTTTCCCAACTTGGAAAAATCTTCAAAAAATTACTCTACGATTGTATTTACTCCTATCTTGATAAGTTTAATTTGCTTAGTAACAAGCAGTTTGGTTTTAGACAAAATTTATCCACTGTTCATGCAATTGGTATTATTCATGATAAATTAATCCATAATCTTGATAATAATTTGTATAATTGCTGCATCTTTTTAAATCTGTCATGAGCCTTTGACACGGTAGACCATAACATTTTAATTTGGAAGCTCGAAAATTACTTGGGCATACGTGGTCCTGCTCTAAATTTAATGAAAAGCTGTTTGTCTAATAGATACCAGTACGTAAAAATTGATGATTACATGTCATCTTTACAAAAAGTTACGTGTGGAATTCCGCAGGGATCATCGCTGGCTCCCTTGCTCTTCCTAATGTATGTTAACGACTTACCTAAATCTTCTGAATTCTCAACAACCTTGTTCGCCGATGACACCTACCTGACACTATCCGACAAAAATTTAACAGATCTTGAAAACAGGGCAAATGATCAACTTAAAAATATGGACATTTGGCTCTATTCTAATAAACTTTCACTTAATCACTCAAAAACTAAATACATACCGGTATTGATCAATAAACAACCTCAAATTTCCGTCCAGTATAAATTCAAACTAGTAATTAATCAAAACATAATTGAAAGAGCAACTTCATTTAAGTATTTTGGTGTATATTTGGATGAAAAAAAATCACCTGGTCTTATATACAACAACTCTCGTGGCAACAGGCTAAAACATCTGGCATATTCTATCGCTTGCGTGAATATGTAATAAGAGGAACCTTATGCGTGCTATATTACAGTTTGGTGTACAGCCGTGTTCAGTACGGAACTTCCATATGGGAAACGGCCACTAAAAGTCGTTTGCATGAAATTAATGTACGATTAAACAACATTGTGAGAACCATTTCCTGTAAAAGTAAATTTATGCATGTTACTGAATTGTATAAGGAATTACAATTGTTAAAACTGAATGAAATCTATCAGCTAGAACTCGCAGAATTTATGTAGCAGCCCCATCATCATCAACTACCTGGCATATATCTATTTTGATCAAGCTACAAAACTTGAAAAAAATTACTCTCCCGATACCAGACAATGCAAAAAGGCACTCTACTTTTTACCGCGAGTTGCCAAGTCCATAGGAAAATTTCAAATCGCTTTCAGAGGTACAAAATTATGGAGTGATATAGATGACGAAACTAAAAGTATGCATTGGCTTTCTTTTAAAAAACGTTATAGAGCCTTTTTACTTAGTATATAAATATTAAATTGTCTTCGAAATATGACTTGAGTGTTACACCATTACGTATTAGTATATAAATATTAAATTGTCTTCGAAATGTGACTCGAGTGTTACACCATTACGTATGTTTCTTTTGTTTGCTTTCCCATGGATATTCCATCTCAAACCATCTTTATTTTTGCTTCGTTTTTTTTTTCCTTTCTGGTACGTCTTTATTTTGCGAATTCATAATATAAAAATCAATTAGTTGGACTAACGACTACGAATACCTTCTTATCACGTCTTACTCTAGACAGGGGGCATCTTGACTTGAAAACCTAGCGGTTATTTGATGCTCCCTGCATCCTGGCTTCTTCGAATTTGTAATTAAATAGGTTATCTGTGTTTGCTATTTTGATTTGAAGCGAGCAAAAACAATAAACTACTCAAACCGCGGTTTTGAAAACAAAGCATAACTGAGCGAAGGTTTAAATTTTTCCAACCGTTTCTGCACTTCAGAATACGAATCTTTGTGGGAGTGTTACTTCAACGATCCACACTATTGCAAGAATCAGCTTTCACCCTCACCTAGCTGCGGTAGCCTACATGAAAGCAGCACAATTATTAAATGAAACAATGGGAACGGTATGGTTTAGCTATAGTATGTATATAATAAAAAAAATTGGTTACACAAGTTGTAACAAAGTTTAAAAAAACAAAAATCGTAGATGTACATCCAATTTCTTCACCAGAATGACACTCAACAGTGCTAACAAAACTTCATATATCAAAAAAAAAGATTTAACAAGGCAAAAAAGATGGAGCATTGCACAAAACCTAGCGTACTCACGTATCTTTGGGGGACATTTTTGTGACAAACGATTTGATAGAATGAATCATTCCAAACACCAGCTTCTTTTCTTGCTCTTTTGATAAATTTGATGTCTTCCTTCGACACCATTCCTTTTCATAAACAGAGTTTCCATTTCGATCATATATATGTAGCAGATATACAGTCATATTGCAATAGGTACAATGGTGAAACAATTACTGATAAATGTAATAGAAAGCTATATACACACAAGCTTAGTCTTTTACTGTTGACCTCCACGAAGGGCTAACACAAGATGCAACACAGAGCCTCCGACTATTTTATAATCAGAAGCAGTTTTCTCGTCGTTCATTTGCTTCCCGCTAAATATCAATCGCTGTTGCGGAGGGGGAATGCCTTCTTTTTCTTCAACTCTTTCTTTAATACGTTCAACTTTGTCGTTTGCTTCTATGTCTATTTCAATTTCTTTTCCAGTAAGAGTTTTCACTTTAATAAGCATGTTCAACAAACATGAAACATATATGAGACTGCTTCACCTACAATATGAAACACCTGAAAGTTTATTGCAAAGCAAAAAGACAGAGTTATGCATAGCCTAGCTAATACCATTACGTATGAGTTACACTTAAGAACCATTTTTGAAAAAAAAGGAAATTCTGATTTGGCAAAAAACACCATCTCAACATTACAGATTTGTGAGAAAATTAATTTTATATCCTCGAGTGAGATTCATTAGTGAAAAAAATGATGCAGAAAATCTGTACACTCTGATAAAGGACTGCCAGTACTTTCATTACTTGGTCTTTTTAGACCTTTCATCACATTGTACCATACTTCAAAAATTTCACTCGCACATACAAAAACTTCTTTCACGAATTTCGGTCATTTAAGACTATAAGATTTTGCCTTCAAATCATAAACCTAACCTTTCTATTCCATATTTTGAACCAGCTTTAAACATAATTTAAAGCCCCGACACTTCCCACAATGAGTCAAAGCTCCTAAGTTAAATAATTTGGCATGGATAGTGAAATCGAAAATTAGCATGGATTAAAAATTATCTCTAAACTTCTTATCAATGAAGTTTATGAAAAAACTCCATCATGGCCAAGTACAGTGTGACAAAAAGACCAGGTCACAACAGCTTGCTTGACAAGTTCGCACTGAAACTTGAAAATAACATGCTGGTAGAAATTGCAGCTGAATGCTTAAACAATCAAAGGTATCACTGATTTTAGCTTCACGGATATCATCAGCACACTCTCATTGAATCAGAATCTCATGGATTTATTTAGTGCCTTGTACTGGTACAGTAGAATTACTGGGTCCCGCTATAACCTGCAGGAGCACAAGAACCACCTTTGCAAGTGAGTTAGGAACACAAGGACCGCTAGGGGTGCTAGTGAGTAATTACTAAGGGCACTAACCCTAACCCCTCACTCTAACCCTAATTCTTAATAATAACTCACCAGCACCCCTAGCAGTCCTTGTGCTCCTAGCTCACTTGCAAATGAGGTCCTTGTGCTCCTGCAAGTTTTAGTAATACCGAAATCCCTGGAGGTATAATAACACTTTAAGAGATTGTTGAAAAAATGTCATTATTGGACGAAGTGTAGACACAATGACGTATATACTTAAAGACTTCATTCATGATTAATGAGCACCGGTATGCAAATCTGCATTGAAGACCAATACAGTATTTTTGCGTACCGGTATATGTAAAAAAGAACAACACAAATCAAATTGTAAAAAAAAAAAACATGGGCAACTGCAGTGAGTATTTATGTGCAACACTGTGTGAAGGTATAATACAGAAAACAGTACGGTACCACTACTATACACAATTACATCCACCCAAAATATGTGAAAAGGATCCAGTAGGCAATCTGCCATCATTATGGACAGTAGCAATTGTGACATTATGCTATAACCATGCAGATGGCTAATACCAGTAAGTAATATCACCCCATAAAAGATAGGGATGTTGACGTGACCACAAAAAAAGGAAACTTAAAGCAAACTGTCATTATACTGTTATAGGCAGTGTTATAATAGCTGGATTCTACTGCATATTGCACCAAAATAACGTGGATATGAACTGATGACTCCAAAAATATTTGGGCATTCCACAAGTTACAAGATCAAGCTCTGTCAGAAAATAACAACTTTGTTGTTTTTTAATCTTAATAAATATGGAAGTGTCTACAGCACCAGCAACCTTTTATATATAGAAACAAACAAGCAGTAAGCTGCAGCGTGGGAAAATGAAACACTGTGACAGCGACGTCACTAGAGAAAGCAACCAAGCGCTGGTGCAGCAGCCATTTGGTTAGGGAAAAGTGGGCCGGTGCTCTAGACACTGCCAATAAATTTTTTTTCAAATTGTATGATAGCAAGCTAAAGTGATAAAATATACCAAATCAAAATTTGTTACCAAGCTACTGCCCATAGAAACTGCCCCCGCAAAATAAGCTACTGGCACAGAGTATGGGAGTGACAGCGTGATAACTTACCCTGTATATACTAGACTAGTCTGCTAGTAGACTAATATCATACCGTATACAGTAGACTATGATAGTTTAGTCACAAGCCAATAAGCACAGGGCATACTGGTATACACCGGTAAATTAGCCTTAGCCACTTCATGCACCCTACCAAGTTAAAAGTCAGCCCCTAAAATTATAGTCTATTCTTAGGAAAACGAATGCAACTGTGCATACAATTAGCCTAGAAGAGCACCGAGCCAGTATTAGAGTACCGGTACAGTAGCTGAGTAGTCTAGGTCCTGTATTGCAGTACCAGCACACAGGTATCGTTACCGATACTGGGTAGGTTACCGATACTGGTAATGTGGTACAGAGTAGACTAGGCTAATACACTGAAACTGTTTTTATCAAAACACCACCAAACCATTCTGATCAGGAATCAAATGAGCAGCCACACACCATGTTAGTGATTCTGAAATGCCGTATTCTTTTGCTTACCTTCACACCAAAACACTGTTCAGGAATCAAATGAGCAGCCACACACCATGTTAGTGATTCTGAAATGCCGTATTCTTTTGCTTACCTTCACACCAAAACACACCCATACCTTAGACCTAATGCGGCTTTCCTCTGTTCCACAAAAACGAAAGCACTATAGGTCTAGCTACCATAATACTGTATTTATGAGCTACCTGTTGTAACTGTCTGTTTGTTCGTGTATGCAGAACTGTCACCAGCTAACGGTAAAACGAGACTTCAGTGTCTAGTTGTGCATACTGCATTCTCACGAGCTAGCGGCAAAAGGAGACTACTACAGTCTCGCGGAGTGGGTACTCTTACACCGGTCCATTTCCGGTGACCCGGTTCTCTAGTCAGTCTCACCTATCCACTGCCCATGAGCTCAGAGTCTGAACTAGCCTCCCTTTATAATTATGAGCCATCGAACGCTTTATTTCACCGGAAATTTTGGTTCCAAGTTAAAAATAAAAGGAACAGAAATTGAAGATCTCGATTACCACAGGCCTACCCAACACCACCTAATCAGTTGTCATCTAACTAAAAAAAAACGCTTTAGCTCACCACATCATGGAAAAAGTATTCAGAAGTAGGCTACATGTTTCACGGAAAAAAGTTTTTATGATTGGTACAACCAATGACCAGTGGCGATTCCACGGGGGAGGCTATGGCCCCTCCAGATTTTTGCTTGGCCCCCAGATTGCCCCCCCCCCCAGTTTTAACAAGCTCATGTAACCTATGACAGGGTATGAAAATATACTAATCGATTGCCCAACCACAGAATTGGACACTCGTTGTCTTTGCTTTTCAATTTACTAGGCTATGCGAAACTTGCATGATGTATACTTTGCGATCGGTCTTTGCTTTTCAGTAAAGTAGTGCTTTTATTGCGTCACACAGTAGGGGTGCCTTTGTAAAATTCAAACTAGGGGAGCCCTGTATAATGCAAAAAAAATCTATTATTTGATACCAGATGTTCTTAAACTTTTTCAATCACGCCTCTTTGCCGTTAGTTACTTTCGCCCACGCCCCACTACCAGTGCCGAGTGAAGACTGTTGCCCCTCCCCTACCCCTCAAAAAAGCTCCAGGCTTCCAGCGGAAGCCTTTTGATATCTACAAGAATTTTGGCAGTTTCGCGCTTTTTCGACTCATTATATAGCTGCATTATTTCAAGATCATATCCAAATTTCCCCAGGAGGGGCGCCCCCAACTTTCGTAGTTTTTTGAAAATTCGTAGGCCTAATTTAGGCTACATCATGTAGGCCTAATTGCAATTGAAATACTTAAAATATTGTGAGGTTCCTTTGATTGCCTCTTCCTCGACCGGGGGGATCGAACTTCGGAGATGCCTTGATGCGGCACTGCCTACCACAGCGCAAAAACATGAAGAAAATAGGCCTATAACAATTTTTTTGCATTGTCTTAAACATCTTGAAGGGAAGGATCCAGCTGTTTCGGGGGAAAGGGTTTTGAAGTTTGACGAAAAAAGATTTGAAAATATACGTCCCATCATCAAGTCACTGCTAGTGTTATGCTAACGCTTCCCAGGTTAAGAGCCTATGTTCCAAAGTCTAAACGTTCACATCGACTTGACCGATTTTAAAAACCCCCTACAAACAATGTTTCTAGAACTAGGGGGCGAGCCCCCACCAAGGCACCCCTGCAACCCCCCCCAGGACAAATTTTCTTTCTTTGGTGGAAGGGACGACTATTGTTACTGGGGTATAATATGTCCCCCCTGTTAGATTTGAGCACGCGCGGGTTTGGCAATCACGCTCCACCGCTCTTCTAACAGAAATTGAATTTATTAGAAAATTTTGAATACGCGCCTTGCACAGAAAGTCGATGACAGCTGCGGGCGGCGGCGGTTTCTGCGTAAAAACAAAAGGACAAAAATAAGCCACCACACCGAACATAGGTCAAACAGTCAAACGCAAAAAAAATGTAAACTAGATCCGCAAGCACTGAAACTATACCAGCACTGCGGCACACAAGTCAGTACGTCACACGCACAAAAAGGAAAGAACGAAAACCGTAGCCTACCGGTTCTAAATCCAGGAACGAGCAAGAGTCCCGATATCAAAGCAGTATCAACAAAACAAACAAACTTACCAAA
This sequence comes from Trididemnum miniatum, assembly GCA_964006365.1. Classification (NCBI taxonomy): domain Eukaryota; kingdom Metazoa; phylum Chordata; class Ascidiacea; order Aplousobranchia; family Didemnidae; genus Trididemnum; species Trididemnum miniatum. Next base: position 18,867,237 of record OZ023249.1, on the reverse strand, counting down.
AAATTCTTGGCCAAACCGGGGATCTTGCATCCAACACAAAACTAGCTCAACACTAGAGCTCAAAATTCTGTTCTACAGGCTACTACAGCGCTAGCCTGTGTAATGCAGTGTGCAACTACCACAGCACTACCGTCACTGATTCTGAACAAAATACTCAAAAGGTGAGAAGAGTACCAAACTATGCCTCATGACACGGCCCTATCCTATCCCCTAAATTTGCCGCTTTGCCTAAGCTACCTAACTAGTAAAAAAATAACCTCAAACCCAACTAGTCTAACCTATCCCTGAGACTCTCGCAGTCGCATACAACTAACCAAAAGCAAGCCAGATAAACACCATGCATTATAACGTCATAGACCACACAACAAACGATCATTCCACAATCATTCTTCAGTCACACACACACTCAAAACAACAAAAAATCTTCGGGGAAATCGACATCCTCCCCCCAAGAATGCAACGAAGTTTCATTCTTCACAACATCAAAGATTTCCTCGATTACGAACCGCAGAAGTGAAATCTGTCTGGTCTTCTTGGGAGTCGGCGGAAGCGATAGTGTCATCGGTTGCCTCAAAAGTCGAGTTCGTGTCAACGAACTCTTCGGTATGACTTGCCCTCACGATAACGCAGAGTTTCGTTATCGGTCGCTTGATCACTCCTGATTTTGTTTGCACTTCGGCAACTCGAACTATGCCTTCCTTGTCTGGGTATGTGTTGACAACTCGGCCTAATGGCCAGTCTCCTCTAGGGGCATCAGTATCGACGATCAAAACGATATCTTCCGGCCGTATATTCTCACGACGCACCTGCCACTTGCTTCTTGTAAATAAAGTGCGTGGATATTCCAGTACCCAACGACGCCAAAATTCGTCAGCGACGAACTGGACTAACCGATGACGCTGACGCGCGTAGACATCAGGTTTGTTAGTTACCTTCAGCGGAGGCCCTATGGTAGGGTTGATACGGAGCAGATGGTTTGGAGTGAGAGGCAAATCGGAGCCTGGGTCCACAAGTACATCAGTTAGAGGTCGAGAATTTACCATCGCTTCGACTTCGAGCAGGATTGTGTGTAGAGCATCATCATCGAGTGGTTTTCCTGGAAGGATCGCTTTGAAGATTTGCTTCACAACTCCAATCATCCTCTCCCAGGCACCGCCCATGTGGCTTCCACCAGGCGGGTTAAAGGACCACTCAATACCTTTGAGTCGCAAGTGGTTGTGAATCTGCTGCTTGTTCCAAGCATTCATGTAGTCACGCATGACTCTTTCCGCGCCCACGAAATTAGAGCCATTGTCGGAATAGAGATGCTGGATGTTTCCTCTCCGTGATATAAAGCGACGCAGCGCATTTAAGAACGACGATGTAGAGAGATCAGGGGCAACTTCTAAATGGATAGCACGGGTAGTCATACAAGTCATTATACATCCATACCGCTTTAGCTTGCTTCTTCGCTGCTTTACCAAGATTGGACCAAAGTAGTCAACTCCGGTATGTGTAAATGGCGATTCATTCACCTGCAGTCTTGCTAATGGCAAGTCTGACATCATCTGAGTTTCAGGCTTAGCATTAGCTCTTTTGCATAAAAGACATTTGTTGATGACTACCTTGACCGCCGCAGTTGGACTTATGACCCAATATCGTTGCATTAGACAGTTTAAAGTCGCATTCAGTCCTTGGTGTCCAACTCGACGAGCATGACAATCTTGAATAATGAGGTGGGTCAACTGATGATCTCGTGGCAATATGGCTGGGTGTTTCGCCTCAAAGGATATCTTGGCTTTGGCCAACCTGCCACCGACCCTCAACACATCCGATATCAAAATTGGGTTAAGCGACTGCAGAGCGGGCGATTCGGGAAGCTTCACCACTTTTTTTCTTCCACTTAACTTCAAAATCCATTCTGGAAAACTAGACAGCTGTACGTACTTCACCAGAGCAATCTCGGCTCGGTCCAATTCTGCAGTAGATATGGGTTGATTGCTGATAGTCAAGTCGTTTCCTTTAGCACGCTTTCGCAAGTGTTGCTTAAAACGCAGAAGCCAAGCAGTTGCCAAGAGTAGCTTGTGTAAGGAGGAAAAATGGCTGATAAGCCGATCAGTTGACGCCAGTTCATCTGTCGTGTGTACTACTGCAATCATCGCTTTAACTTTTGGCAGATCAAATTTCGTATACACATGATCAGTCGCTGGTGGATGAGAAATTCTGTTCGGCCAATATTCAGGAGTTCTTCTCAAGAAGCCTGGACCTTCAAACCAGATTGATGATTCTATGAGCTTGTTTGCAGTGCAGCCTCTAGAAGCGTAGTCGGCCGGATTGAATTCTGAAGGTACGTGTCGCCAATCATGGATGCACGTTAAACGCTCTATTTGTGAAAGTCGGTTGCGAGAAAATACTGGGAACTTCTTACACTCAGCTCGAAGACTGAGCAGCACAACGGAAGAGTCGCTCCAGTACACGCATGGGCACTCTTGAAGCTCTAATTCTCGCTTCACAAATTCTGCAAGCTTGACTGCATCAAGGGCTGCTTCGAGTTCAAGGCGAGGAATTGTATTCACTCCTGATCCGCATAGACGAGACCTCGCAGACACGATTCTACATTCGAAGGTTCCATCAACACCTTCGGATCGGAGGTAGCACACTGAGCCCCTGGCATAGCTTGATGCATCAGCGAACACATGCAGTTGTATCCCAATAAGTTTTCTATCAGGTCTCAAACAACGAAATATCTTCACGTTGTTCAGTTCAATTAAGTCCTCTTTCCATTTCTTCCAGCGACCAGCATCCTGTCAAGGGATTGGATCGTCCCAATTTGTACCTTGCTGACATACACTACGGAATATCAATCGAGCCTCCAAAATGACTGGTGAGACTAAGCCCAACGGATCGAACACAGAACTCGAAATAGAAAGAAGACCTCTACGAGTTGCGGGTTTTTCGGGGATTGTCACCTGATAACCAAACCAGTCCCCGCTAACAGACCAATTCATGCCAAGTACTCGCTCGTCTGTCTGATCCCCCAGATCAAATTTATCTACGGAGCCAGATCTTTCTTTTGCATCGATACTGTTCGTAATGTGTTCGCTTGTAGAAACCCACTTTGTCAGATGGAATCCACCCAGAGCCAACATTTCACTTAACTCTTTTACCAGACAGACTCCAGTTTGGTCTTCATCGATGCTGACCAAACAGTCATCGACGTAGAAGTTGTTACGAACTACGGCAGCAATAGTGGGGCTGTACTGGTGTCCGAATTGTTTTGTTGTTTGCAGGAGGGCAAAACTAGCGCAGCTGGGCGAGGACTTCGCCCCAAACAAGTGAACCTTCATCCTATGGGGCACTGCGCGAAGGTTAGTATTTCCGTCGGGGTACCAGAGGAATCTCAGGGCATCGCAATCTTCAGGGGTACAGCGAACTTGATAAAACATCTTCTTGATGTCCGCAACAACAGCGATTCTTCCTTTGCGAAAACGAAGTAGAACGCCCATCAGCGAGTTCATAAAGTCAGGGCCTTTCAACAAACTGTCGTTGAGAGATGTTCCATTGCTTCGAGCTGCACAGTCGAAGACTATTCTTAGTTTGTTAGGCTTATTAGGGTTAAGCACCGGATGATGTGGTATATACCACACGTGACTTCGATTCCATTCAGCTTCAGGAATGATCTCTGCATGTCCTTCATCCAGGAGCAATTGCATTTCTTTGCAATACATTTCTTTCAACTTGGAGTTGCATTCCATCCTACGCTTAACTCCGGCTAAGCGTTTCTCCGCCATAGGCAAACTTACAGGCAGTACCTTTGCCGGATTCTTCCACGGTAAAGGAAGCACATAATGGCCGTCTTTGTGCGCGATAGACTTCTTCATAAAGTCATATGCCACAACATCTTCTGCCGAATAGCGCAAGCCAAACTCTTGCACTTCTTGATTAGCTTTCAACCAAGCCATCAGATTTTCGACGTCAGAACAATCTAATCCACCCTTTGGAGGATAAATATCGCCATCACCAGAGATTAATACATTACTCATAGCACCAACACAGTCTGGTACTCGTGAGTAATTCAACAAGAACGCTGGGCGTTGATTAGGCATTCCATTCGAGCAAAGAGCTTGGGTTGGGTCCTTTAATATCCAACCCAATGGAGTTTTCACAGCCTGTGGGCAAGTCACTACAGAGGGATCAAGACGTGTCTCCAATGGAAAGTGGGCAAGACAGTTGTCGTTACCGATCAGCAATGTTACCGTGGCGTTCTCAATACGTGGCAGTGTCACTCCACGGAGGTGTTCATATTCATCCAAATTGTCTAGCATGTTTCGGCTGTCAGGACTCACAGGAATATGGTCAATTCTCAAAACATTGGTCAGATTAAACTTCTCACTGGAATCCAAAGATTTGACCACAAGAGAGAAAGACGCAGTCTTCAAGCGCTTGGGTTGAGCAGTAGTCAAAGTCTCGACGTAGGTCTCAACAACTCTTCCTTGCTGGCTGCTCAAACCGAGACGATCAATCAGTCGAGTTTCGCAAAATGAAACGGAAGATCCCGTATCTAACAGGGCATATGTCAATATTTCAGCATCACCAAAGCTGACACAGACGGGAGCAATATCCAGACATGCACGTTGCCCTTCAGTATTACCTTCGTCCCTACATGACGCCACAACATTTCCCAGAGGCGACGCTCGAGCCCCACCTGGGTCAACATGTAGCAGGGTATGATGGGAGGTGCTTTTGCAAGACTCAACAGCGCAAACCATTCTGCTACGGCACTCCTTTATCAGATGCCCAGGGCGCAGACATCGATAGCACAATTGTTTGTCACGGACCACAGACCTCTTTTCGGAATACGATTTTTGGAGAAACTCATCACAGTTGCTCAATTTATGTTGCTGACCACAACAATAGCAGCTAAGCAATCTAGCCTCCTTTTGCGGCTTTTCTTCGGTCTTATTCGGGCTTTTAGCCTTCACCGGACTAGCCGCTTGTGCAGTTCCTTTTATAGAGGTTGTCGTGGCAAATGTGTGGGTCTTTCTTTGCTTAAACCCATAGCCGTCATTTTTGGTTGATCGGGCGGGGAACACTGCTCTAAAGTACGTTGAATTAGCCTCTACGGACTCGCTAATCACGAATTCAGCGAAGTCCTTAAATCCAGCTAAGGTGCCAGTCTTGGTTTCTATCTTCAGTGCTTCTGAAACCCATTTTCGACGCAGCTCTACAGGTAGCTTTTCCACCAACGAGGCTATAAATCCAACCGTATCCATAGTCGTGAACCTTGAGAATTCTTCTAGTGAAGCAAGACATCTCTTCAACAATATAGCCATATTCTCAAGGTTTTCCCCATCATACTGTCCAACTTTAGGAAGTTCCAATAAGCGTTGCTCACAATATCGACCAATGATGTGGGGTTGGCCATATCGTTCGTATAACTCCTGCCACACTAGCTTGTAGCATTGCCGCTTATCAGGTCCGCCTGCATAATGTTTAACTTTGTCGTAGACCCTTTTGCTACAGTGCTGCAGCAGATATACCAATTTCAGATCGTCGCTGTTTATTCTGTCAGCGATGTGGATCTTGAATCGACTTACAAAGGCCCAGTAGTCCAGCGGGTCTCCGTCAAAATTCTCAATTGCTGGCTTGGGGAGGAAGCGTTCACTCATTTCAGTGTGATGAAATTCTGGTATTGGGCTTCTGCTCCATAGCCTGGACTCGTCAACGCCCTTAGACGATTTATTAACCTGAGGGCGACCTCCATAAGGCTCAGGTACAGAACCAGACCAATTAACGTTTGGTGGCTTGGCTTCCGGCATAGCAGAGCGTGTCAAAATATCACGTGATGGTGCGGCGCGCCTGTATGCAGCGGTTGCATTTCTCATGCTTCTGGCAGATTCGGCTTCCCAAGCATCAAGCTCGGTTTGGGCCATTTCCAGTTCGCGTTGCTTCTCGCGCTTCGCCATCCTTCTTCTTTCGTCAGCTTCTTTTCTTCGTCTCTCTTCTTCTTCCAATCGTCGGGTTTCTTCTTCCATTTGCTTCTCCTCTTCATGACGTAGTGCCAATTGCGCCAAACGCACCTTCACTCTGCTTTCCCGAACACGACTAGCGCGGGAACTATGAGAAGAAACGCTTGTCGAAACACCTGACCCAGCATCATTGCATAACCCTTTATCTCGTGACTTATCATGACCAACAAGAGCCACACCGGCTCCAGACTCAGTCAACTGTCGACCACATACAGCCACACCGTCACCAGACCCAGTCAACTGACATTCATCCAGCACATCACTAGTCATGGTACGCCTAGCAGGCTCAGACTCACACAACGGGTTACCTTCAAACACACTCGGCACATGCACACATGCCAGCCACGTCTCAACCTTCCTATTGAAATTATCTTTCCCCTTAATTACGTCAATCTTATGGGATGTGCTACCAGGCATAGTTTCGTCTTCTTCGACGTACAGACACAAGCACATCAACTGATCGAAGTCAGAATTAATTTGCTGCAGTTGGTTTCGAACCTCAGCCACATTTTCATTTTTGCACATTAAAAGTTCGGTTTCTCTATACTTAGCTTTAAGGGCTTTGAGTTTACTTATCACCTGCTCAGTAAGTAGATGGTCATGGCTAGAATCACACACGTGCGAAAACATTAGGCCTACACAATAATCCAAAAATGCCAAAAATAATAAATTACAAACTTTCGATCCAATATAAAATGCAGTATTCAGTTCCGACAGTCACTGACTCTTTTTTTTTTTTTTTTTTAATCTCAATCACGAATATCTTAAACTTAGCGCAGATAGTCCAACAGGAACAGTTCAACTTAGTGTCGCACCCAAATATCAAAATCGGTTCCGACTCACGTACTGTACGGATTTTCACTCCACTCCACCAGATTTCCAAACAGCAACGGGAATTTTCACTGACAAAAAAAATCCAACGAGATCCTGCTATGTCTTTCAATCAGTTTGAGACAAGAGTATCCAAAATGTCAAAATGGCTTCCCAAAAACGAATTTCAAATGAAGTCAATTTTCCAAATAATTTTCTTAAAAACGCCAATTTTCTTCTGAATTTTTGAAACGTCAATCTTTTATGAATTTTTTGAAACGATGTTAGATTTGAGCACGCGCGGGTTTGGCAATCACGCTCCACCGCTCTTCTAACAGAAATTGAATTTATTAGAAAATTTTGAATACGCGCCTTGCACAGAAAGTCGATGACAGCTGCGGGCGGCGGCGGTTTCTGCGTAAAAACAAAAGGACAAAAATAAGCCACCACACCGAACATAGGTCAAACAGTCAAACGCAAAAAAAATGTAAACTAGATTCGCAAGCACTGAAACTATACCAGCACTGCGGCACACAAGTCAGTACGTCACACGCACAAAAAGGAAAGAACGAAAACCGTAGCCTACCGGTTCTAAATCCAGGAACGAGCAAGAGTCCCGATATCAAAGCAGTATCAACAAAACAAACAAACTTACCAAAAAATTCTTGGCCAAACCGGGGATCTTGCATCCAACACAAAACTAGCTCAACACTAGAGCTCAAAATTCTGTTCTACAGGCTACTACAGCGCTAGCCTGTGTAATGCAGTGTGCAACTACCACAGCACTACCGTCACTGATTCTGAACAAAATACTCAAAAGGTGAGAAGAGTACCAAACTATGCCTCATGACACGGCCCTATCCTATCCCCTAAATTTGCCGCTTTGCCTAAGCTACCTAACTAGTAAAAAAATAACCTCAAACCCAACTAGTCTAACCTATCCCTGAGACTCTCGCAGTCGCATACAACTAACCAAAAGCAAGCCAGATAAACACCATGCATTATAACGTCATAGACCACACAACAAACGATCATTCCACAATCATTCTTCAGTCACACACACACTCAAAACAACAAAAAATCTTCGGGGAAATCGACACCCCCTACTTCGATACTGCTATTTGGTGAACTATGAAATATTTCTATTTTTACGGTATCGATTCCCAACCTTGGCCACAAGCTAGAGTTTTATAGCCCAACAGGGATAGGCCTATAGAATTGCTGTTCTCTTATCTGTCTAGAAAACACTAGCTTTACCCTATTAGGCCTATTCGGTGGGAAAAATACGATCGGATTTTCTGATACATTTGGTACCAGTACCAACGTAAAAGATTTGCAGTGGTAAATACGTACCGAAGTTATCGATAATAGGCTCATTTTCAACGAAAATGCGACTTTTTGACCTAGCAGAACAAAAGTGCACAGTGTTATTTTTTAAGGCGTTTTGGGGAGCAGTAGGTCTGAAAGTGTCTTTTATTTCTGCACCGTCAAAATAAGTAGGAGAGACCGGAACTTAAAGTAACAGGGGCAAGTTGTAATAACGCTGATATTTTCTTTAAAAAAAAGAAAAAAATTAATTCAATTTTTTCCGGCTACCACTTGATCAAAAAGCAAGATATTCGGCAAATTTTGTTTTTGCAGCTGCAAAATTGTTGGCGTGGTAATGAAGAATAAAATTTGGCATATAAAAGTCAAATTTTTGAAATTTAAACTTTTATTTCATATTGACTGATCCGGTGACATACAGCGACACCGGTATCGTTACCGAATACCTTGTTGAGTAGGTTAGTTGTGCTGTGACGGTCAATGAAATTGCTTGGCTTTCAAAGATCAATTTTTTTAGCCTACCCGCTATTGGGGTAAGTCGTAACAGTTCTTGTGGGGAAAGTAGTAGCACAATGGAAGCTCTTATTTCAGGCCTGTTTAAGGGTAATTATCTACTACTTTTTAAAATGTTGCACCTAGTTTAGCAGCTGGCCTTCTGGCGTAATACCCTATTTCAGGGACGCATTTAGGGGGGAATCGTGCAATGGCCCCTGTTTTTGACTTTGCCTTTTAGTAAAGGGGCAAAATGTTTCCAAGTGACTGAAATATGCCAGACTCTTTTGATGACTTTTGGTCGCAGACGACCTTCTGCGGGGGGTGGATCCAGGGAGGGGGGAATGCAATGGGTGCATCCCACCACCAGCCATTTTGAAAAATGTTTTTCATGAATACAATTTTTCCATAATTTCAAACCTCTTCGATAACAATAAGCAATGTGCGAACAAAATACGTCATATTTGGAGAAACACTCAAACAAAATTTTTTTGAATACTGTTGAAAAAGCTCAAACATGGCTATTGCAGTACGAAAATTTTGGGGAAGCATGCCCCCGAACCCCCTAGAGCCTTTTTTGTTCCTCGACTTACTTTAAATTAATCTTACCGGAAAAAAATACACTTGAAAAAATGTCAAAATGTGGTGCATCTCGTTGAAGAAATTTGTGAATAGGCTCCTGATATGAAACATTCTTTATCAAAAAGCTTATTTACGCTATTTTTCCGGGTCAAACGCCTAATATCTCTGTATTTAGTTAACATTCAACCTAATTCAAAATTGCATTCCCCTACCAAAACTTTCAAGAGCCGCTCCTGGTTCCCCCCTTGAAAGCCACGCCATTGCCCCATTTTAAAACATTTCAATTTCAAGAATGCAAAAAATTGTTGTTCTCATGCCTTGTTTCTGTAAATGATTAAAAAAAATCTCAAATTATGAGCCACCACACGTAGTGTTGTGCATGACAGCATTAAATTTAATCAATGGTAGGTATATAATGAATTAAGATTGTTCAGTATTTTGCTGAACTATGGATAAAATGTTACCGTTACAATGTACCCCGGGTAGTGTTACAACTTACCCCAGTATACGGGGCAAGTTGTAACACATGACCACATATATATAATTCTATTATCTCCTAGATGCGACTTCGTCTTTGCAAGATTTTTTGAACATAGTATACCGACGTAGTTAGGTTGCAGTAAACGCTTCAACCGGCTCGATATTACGTCTTGTTATCAAATTATAACCCTAAGTATAAAAAATGTTTCAACTAGCCCCGGTCTCCCGAACACAGCAATATCGGAGTTAACTACAAACGGACACAGAAAAGGGAAGAAGCAGCAAAACGATTAACGTTGAAACACGCTAGCGAGAATGAAACTTGAAGATAAGGGAATTAGTAGGCAAGGTTGCAACATCAGAAACGAAACTGTCCCTCAAAATTGTACAGTAGGATGTTTCATAGTTTCACCTTTTTTGAAATTAAAAATGCTTGGGGTCTCATCAGGTGGGATTTTGGTCACAATCCAAAAAAACTTTTTTTTGATCGGACGTTGTGACGAGGGCGTCCCGCCCTCCCCAAAGTTTGAAATTTTTTACCGCGGAAAATTTGTTGGAAAAGTACGATATCTCTTAAATGAAACGAGATAGAGAGTAGTGCAATGTATTCAATTAACCCTTAGGCCTACAGAGGTGGTTCTGAATCAGTAATACGGTACAATACGCAAGATGCATTCATTTCTGAAGAAAAGTCTGTACGACCGGCAAGACTTGCTTTCTTGTTCTTTGGACCTGAAACATTCTGAAAAACAGAATAACAATATAATAGCCACAAATACACCAAGGCGGAGCTGGAGCTGCCTTAGCGCTCAAAAAGTTAATTGACTTATCTTAATGATCAGAAAAACTGACGATTGCTGCTCCGCACAGTATAAAGCAAGTAGCTGTTGTGTAGCCCAGGCGCATTCAATTAACCCTTAGGCCTACAGAGGTGGTTCTGAATCAGTAATCAGCAATACGGTACAATACGCAAGATGCATTCATTTCTGAAGAAAAGTCTGCACGACCGGCAAGACTTGCTTTCTTGTTTTTTGGACCTGAAACATTCTGAAAAACAGAATAACAATATAATAGCCACAAATACACCAAGGCGGAGCTGCCTTAGCGCTCAAAAAGTTAATTGATTTATCTTAATGATCAGAAAAACTGACGATTGCTGCTCCGCACAGTATAAAGCAAGTAGTAATGGGCAATCAGATTGTGACCAAAAAATAAAAAACAATTCGAGATAAAATAAAATTACATTTAAGCAGCTCAGCCACAACGATAGTTTTATGGCCATTCTTCTCGCAAAAATTTGTGACCAATTATGAAACTACTTGTACGCACCCAACGCATTGAAAATCGGAGGATGGAAGTTTTTCATCCACTTCTTCTATTTTCAGATCCGAAGAAGAGAGAAGTTCTGTCACTAGCTACACAACGACAAACAAAAATTTGATCAAGTGCAACATTAAGAAGAAACAGTTTCAGATTGAAGCAATAGTTGAGGGTGGAAGAGTGACTCTTACAAGAGTTCGTTGCACAGCTAAAGACTAAAAGGTTTATATAGCAAGGCAACGAACATCACAACTTATATTTATTCTTCAATCAACCAGGGATTTCCATATCCAAAGTTAATATCGTAGAAGTTTCCTGAATAAAAATGTATCAAGGATTCAAGATGCGTTTACAGATACGGCAGCCGGTAACGCGATAATTTTTACTGCAAGTTCATCTTACTGCTTACCAAACAACGAGAAACCTACTGCATTAACTTATATTAAAATCGTTTTCGCAATGCCGCGTATCGGTACATTACCTTTATTCTCACTACATCGTCGGAAGACCACAGTAAAATCGGTTTGTATGGTCGATTGTTCTTCGAGACAGTTGGGTACAAGCTTATCCAAGCGACAAAGCCGTTTTGCTTGCAGTGGCTACTAACTACACTTTCAACATCTAAACGCTGGATAAAATCTTGCACGTTTTGATGGATTGTGGAAAACAAGATCGTACCAGAGGCGCCTTCAACCCATTTTGGATCCTGCAATAACCATACATCTATACGCAATTGCAAGATATCAAATGTGTTCTAAAAACTGGCGCAGGTAGGATTATCAATCAAATAGTAGAGTATTGTAGTAGTAGTGTCTTTTATTTCTGCACCGTCAAAATAAATATAGCACAATATAAAAATTAAACGGCAAACGAACACAGAAAAAAGAAGCAAAAAAACGTATATTGTCGTAGCATGCAAGAAAGGATGAAAATTGAAGATGAAGGGAATGGTACGCATGGTCGCGACGCCAGATTAACCTAAAACTGAGGGTCAAAAGGAAAAAACAAGCAAACGAAACATATGACGGTGAGGTAAAAAAGACAATGAAGAAACCACAGCTCCGACACCGATATATGGTGCAATAATAGGAACCATAACAAAGTGCGGTCTTTCGAGGTTACTAACTGTCATCACAGCGCAACCAGACTAAAAAACAATTGATGCACTAATTACCTTTAATAACAAATCATTCGTTGTTAAACCTTCAATGGAGAATTTAGCATTTTTCAACTTGTCATACAAATCCATCATATCAAGCTCTGGCAAACTAGCTTTTAGTTTTTCGACAATATTCATGTCCCTTGGGGTTGCTTTTCCCGCTTCTGGGCTAAGATTATCAGTATCAACCAATATTGAACCTAAAGTATAAAAGCAATTAAAAACAATCAATTTCCCCAAAAACCATTCCAGCAATAGACTAGTTGTGAAGAAGCCGAATGCAAGCCAGTCAGCAGGCACAATCTTATCAAAAAAACTAGCACGTGTGGACGTGGACATCCGACTCGTCGTCGTTTGGCGGGGCATCTCTTCCAAGACAGATGAAAGGACCAAGGCCGAGGGTTTATCCTTTTACCACCCTGGCCACCAAACTGCTTGGGTCAGATGCTGACTGTAAGAGACTTCAGCCAGCATCTTGTTTCGTCATCCAAAACCATTAGACCAAACATACCTCGGGGTGCTCGATGTATGGGACACTGTGAGATGATGTGATCTGCGGTTTGTTCACTGGCACCACACTCACAATTCGCTAGAGGAGCGAGACCCCATTTGTACATGGACGAACAGAAACGTCCAACACCATAACGCAGACGGTTGAGCTTGACCCAGGCTGCCCTGGGAAGACCCATACCCAAGGGTTTGGAGCTAGCCTTGGGAATGAAAGCGTGGAGTGACAATGCGTTGGCAGAGTACTCCATGTCCCATTTCGTGTTCGTCCACTCGGCTGCACGGACGTTCATCTCACAAAGACTGTGTAGTAATTTCCGAGCAGCAGGTACAAATGAGCGTCTAGATTTCAATCTCTCCCTACATATGTCCTGTGACTCATGAAACTGGCCATGTAAAATGTGGTCAGGGTCCAGGGAGCTGTGGTTGGCTAGGGAGAGTGTCGCTCCTTGGCGGCGAAGCTCAGCTGGCTGGATGCCTGAAAAAACCGGAAGGTAGACCGATGGAGTGGGACGCAGGCACCCAGTGACAATGCGCAAGGCGTCATTTATTACACTGTCGATAAGCCGTATGTGCACGCTGCGGCACCAGACTGGTGCGCAGTACTCGGCAGTCGAGTAGACCAGAGACAGGGCAGCTGTGCGTAATGTCTTAGCGCTAGCACCCCAACCTGTTCCAGCAAGTCGCCTCAACAGTGAGACGCGAGCACATAACTTCTTGCGCAATGCTTCCAGGTGAGGACGATATGTGAGCGATCTGTCCAGTTTGACCCCAAGGTAAGTGGGAACTGGACAGAAAGGTAAGGTCTTACCGATGTTACAGACCTTAAGCTCACGCTTAGCCTCTCGATTGTGGAGGTGAAAGGCCGCCGTCACCGTTTTAGTGTGGCTAAGCTTCAATCGCCAGGTCTGGAGATATTCCGAGAGTGTAGTCATGTCCTGGCTTAGAGTCCTTTCCAACTCCTTCCATTCTCCAGATGTATAAAGTATCGCCAGGTCGTCGGCATAGGCGAACTTCTTGGAGGTTATGGAGGGGATATCATATGTATAGATGTTGAAAAGGAGGGGGGCCAGGACCGATCCCTGGGGGACGCCATTTCTCAGGCGTCGTAACCTGCTAGGCTTGCTGTCGCCAGTTGTAAGGGTGAAGCTTCTGTTGCGGATCAGCTCCATAATCATACGAACCATGTGCTTGTCCGGCAGAAGCCGCAACAGCTTGCAGGTGAGGCCACGGTGCCAGACAGTGTCATAGGCAGCTGTCAGGTCGATAAAGACGGCACCGCCTTCTTTTTCGCTTCGAATGCATTCTCAATGCTTTGCGTGAGCAAAGTGACTTGATCCACGGTGGATCTTCCGCGTCGAAAACCCGCCCGTTCCCGTGGGAGCAGAGGGTCAATAAGAGGTTCGACGCGGGCGTAGATAAGTCGCTCGAGAATCTTGTAGGGAACACAGAGCAAGGAGATCGGACGATAGCTCCTAGGGTCCTCTACCGGTTTCGAAGGCTTTGGGACCGCTACTACTAGCGCTCTTCTCCAGATCTTAGGAATTTTGAGGTGGTGCAGGCAGGAAGATAGGAAGCCACGTAGCCAAGATTTTAAGCTGGCTCCAGCATGGATTATTAGCTCCGGACAAATGGAATCAGGTCCAGGAGCTTTGCCTGGTTTTAAATGTTGGAGGGCATTGTCGTGACCTACCAGTCAAGTTGTTTATAGTATTCCATGCCAGCCGGCTGGAGTGCGAAAAGTCAATGTTGCGGACCGTCTCTGACCAGCGATTTCTCCGCTTCCCGTCGAGCCTTGTGAGTAGGGCTGTGGCAGCCCTATCCGAATCAGGGCCCCCAGGTGACTGCAGGAAATGCTGATAGAGGTCTTCACACTCCGCATCCCAGCAAGGTATGTGGTTTGATCGTCGACCACGAGGGATGCATTTCTTCGCCGCAGTGCTTATTACCTTGCAAAAGCACTGGTAAACCTGATCGATGTTTTGAGATTCAGGTGGCGGTATACTCTTGGCCAGTTTGTTGGTTAGGTTAGAATAGTGGTCCCAGTTGGCCTTGCGGAAGTTCCATCGCTTTACAGGCTTGCTCGGTTTGGGATGAGCAAGTTTGGGTGGACTTATAAGCGAGGGTCGGTGTTGTGACCTTGGGAACTTTCCTAAGATACGTCTGTCAGGTAAGCGACTGTCCAAATCGACACTGGCAAATGCAAGATCTGGGTTGGTGTCTGTTTTCCAGCGGCCAGAGTGGAAACTGGCGGCCTCCTTGGGGCTACATAGCAGGGTGAAGTTGTTGGTACTGGCCCAGCCAGCAAGGCATTCACCATCTGGATTGTTATTATTATAGCCCCAGTCAACATGGTGGCAGTTGAAGTCGCCAACATAAAGGCAGGGATAGGGGAATGCTGGAAGATCAGATGCTTGCATCCGTGTTGGAGGGGGTTTGTAGACGTTGACTATTTTATAGTTATCAACATCCACGCACACCCACTCGATCTCCGATGTTGGTGGGGACTGGTCGATTAGGATCCACTTCAGACGCTCATGGACAAACGTAGCAAGACCATGCTTCCTGCTCAAGGAAAACCCAGCTAAATGGTAGCTCGGAAGATCTAACCTTTCTACCGAGGTGCAATGGGTTTCCTGTAAGAGGATGACGAGTGCCTCACACTGTAACGCAAGATGATGCAACACGCTCATCTTGCTTGCAGTGAGGCCTTCGATGTTCAGTTGGAGAAT
The DNA here is from genome assembly GCA_964006365.1 of Trididemnum miniatum. Lineage (NCBI taxonomy): Eukaryota > Metazoa > Chordata > Ascidiacea > Aplousobranchia > Didemnidae > Trididemnum > Trididemnum miniatum. Next base: position 18,851,821 of record OZ023249.1, on the reverse strand, counting down.
GCTGGGCCTTTGGAACTTGTTGACGGTGCGCCGAAGATGCGCATCGCCCCGTCCTGAAAAGGACGTTTGCCGCTGCCCAGCTTGAACATCGTTAGGTGTCCCGCCGTTAAGGCAGATTCGGTTTCTGTCAGCCAGATTAAATAGCGTAGACAGAGTAACGCTCCGGGCTACGGGAAAGCATCTGCCATCCCGAGCAACATCTGACTGACACTTTGTCAGCTCGATAGCCTCTTTGTACCGCATACAGATGACAGATCCTTCGTGAACGGCTCGATTTACGGCAGGAGACAATCGCATTTGACATAAGAACTGGGAGGCTATCGATTCCAAAGAGCGCAAGCTGACTTTGCAGTCTCCCTCAAAACTGCAAAAATTCTCAGTTCAAGAATTTGAAAAATAACCTGAGTCAATTATCATTACTTTATTTATCTTACAAGTGTTGCATTTAACAGCTAACAAAATGCTTTCAAAATAATAGTGATGGAGTCGAGTGCTCAACCATCGAGTACGAGTACTTGCCTGGAGAATCTCTGAGTATGAGTAGTCGTGGTTGACTTCGAGTACGAGTATTACAAGCTCGAGTACGAGTACCGAGTACATTTTTGCAGTAAACTTAACACTTTAAAATCAGTTGCAGGCATTTGCTGCATAAATTTGAACTACTTTTCTTGAAGTTGTTTATTTAATTGTTTGTCACTTAATTTTGTCCCAGAGTTTATTGGCTGATGATTGACTCATAATAATATGCACGGGAATTTATTTACATAAAATCGACAACTGAAACAGCATGCTCATTACACTTGAAAAACAGCAAAGTTTTTACCATCTTGGCACATAGTCTAGAGCGATGAGGGCGCAAAATTATGCCACTTTGGCTAAATATGCGCCACAAAAACTCTCCTAATTCATCTTTATCATCATTAATAACTACAAGATTCTTTTCTTCTGTACCCTCTTTCATCAGCAAACCTTTCAAAGCCTCGGGTTACTTTCATTTAAATTATTTATTTTGGGGAATAAACAGGAACCGAAGCTAGCAAATGTCCGGGGAAATATAAGATCGCAACAACGTTTATTTAAATGAAGCCACGCTCGTGGCTCATGGCACTCTAAGGGTTAAATATACTGAAGTTACAACCAACATCTCAGAGAAAAATCAAAGTACTCGTGTATTCGACTGATTTTTAGACCTAGTCCGAGTACTTTTAGGTTCGAGTGTATACTTTTTTTGAGATTAAAAGTCTCGAAAACGAATACTCAGAAAAACTGTACTCGAGTACGAGCACAGTACTCCATCATTGCAAAACACATATTCAAAGACTCAGCAAAGTGCCTAAGAGCATGAATAATTGAATACATTTACCTAAAATCATAGTTGTAACTTCTTTTGGAATATTAGCATCGGTTTCTTGACATTTTTTCAACATAATCTCTGCCACAAGGGTACTGCATGAACCAACAAAAACTATGTTGGTATCGACGTGATTCGGTATACGTCTAGCTATAGCACGATGATCTACAATTTCAACAACATGGTCCTCTAAAGAGTTGTCACAACTGCCAAAACAAAATTTACATAACCAGAAAAAGGTTGGTTTGGGTAAAAATAATCAACAAATTTAAGTACAAAGACGTATTTTGCAATCTAATATGGTTCGTGGCTCAACGCAGAATTGAGCCAAACCATATACATAAACTCAAAAGACACCTTCTACTGGCCAACTGGTCAAATTAAAAACAGCTCAACGAAGCAAAAGCATACCTTCGAAGAACATGATGATCTACAAGAGTGACCTTTAACCTTTCACGCTGATTTTGAAAAGCCTTACAGAGATTTTGAAATGAAAAGTCATCTCGAAAAAGAAGGTTTTGTGATTGAATATGTAAATGGTTAAATATATAATTAATTTCTGTTCGAAGACGAAATTCACTTCGCTTGATATTCATTACTGGAACAAACAAGGATTTGGTATTTCCATTCTGAAGCAAAACAAAATCCATTAATGCACAACACATGATAGTAGAAGTAGTAGTGCTTTTTATTTCCGCATCGTCATCACAATAATAGAATACGATAAGATTAAAGAAATATAACGCGATACAAGGGAGGAGGTAACAAAACGATTAACACATTGACATGCAGGTAGAAGAGGAGCTACCAGAATACAAGAGTGGGCATGGTTGCAACACCCAGGTCAGGATCGGGAGCAGAAATTTCAAAAAAACAAAAAATAAATAAAGGGCGACAAAAAACGACGATCAGACAAAAAAGACAACAGAAGTGTCACAGCTACCAACACCGCTAAGTTATAGTGCAATGGTAGGAAAGATAACAGTGGGTGGCCTACTATGGTTAATATTCTGTCTCCAAGTAGTTCGACAGAAATAATGAGAAAAAAATATATACAATATGGTTGAAATTGACTTAAAAGGACTATTAGAACTGCTTCGACAAAGTCAACCACAGTTTAGCCTTGACGGCAAAGAAACCTAGCTATACCACAAGAAACTCTGCCCAGTCAGGACAGGGGGGTACCCAGGGGAAGGCCGCTGGGTCCGCGCCCCCTCCCCCCTGAAATATAAGCTGACATATATCTTCAGTCAGCGGAACAGTGGAAACAGTACATCTGAGGACGCGATAAACTTTTTTTTGGTCTTCACCGATGTTTTCAGCGGAAACAGAAACAGGAAATTACGCCCCCCCCCCCTTTCAAATTTCTGGGCACGCCCCTGCAGGAGGAGGAGTAGCGACCACAAAAATGGGACACGCACCACAAAAGTTGTGAAACATGCCCCAAAAAGTTGTGGCACAGGAAATAGTGGATAATATGCCACAAAATACAGAGCACGCGCCACAAAAGTTGTGGCACATGCCACAAAAAGTTGTGGCATGTGCTCCAAAAAGTTGTGGCACTTGCCACAAAAAAGTTGTGGCACGTGCCCTGAAAAGTTGTGGCTAGTGATGTAAAAAAAAACTAAAAAACTTTTTTTTTGCAGTTGTTTTTTTTTTCATGCATTCCTACCTGGTAAGTCTAAACAAGTTTGTTTTTAATACGAAGCTTGGTAAGTAGCATAAAATCGCGTTAACATATTGAACATGACAGTAGGTGGTAGAATGATATTACTTAATTTTCATTTTTTATTTGTAGCTTAGATTAGTGTCAACCTTACCTAACGCTTACCATGCAAGCCTATTTTTCGATTTGAACGATTCGACTGTGCTAAATTTTGAGTTCCGTAGCGCAACCACTAGGTGTAGACTCAGGGCCCGCACCAGGGGCCTGGTCCCCCCAATCGACAGGCTTGGGCCCCCCAATCAACAAGCTTACTCTTTTGAAGACTGCGGCTTTTGTGCATAATTTCAAACTTTGCCCCTCCCCCCCCTGATAAACGCTTGACTCTATTAAGTCGACTGCTTTGCCACCGGCTCTGTGTAGACTGTACCGGACGTATTATTGGTTTTTATTTGAATCAAAGCACTATATTGCACACATTTTGGCTGAAAGTTCAAATTTAAAGAAAACTTTTTTTGGTTTAGTTACGATTATTTTTAAGATACGAGAGCTTAGTAAAACATGATTGTCAGTGTAATAGACGCCTGTGCGCTTAAGGTATAATTGCATTATTGGGAAAAATGAATGTGGCAGTTACTTAATTACAAAATAGGCTACTTTAGTTTACATTCACTGAGGAAGTTGTTCTTGCGTTTTCAATTTTCTTTGTGGCAGTTATGTGTGGCAACTTTATGCTTTATTTTTCAACCTTTGTTAAATTAAACAATTATTGAGGTTTCTGCAAGTTTGCACACACTTTCGTTGGAAGTGTGTTCAGTGATGGTGAGCGACCGCTTAGTGGAGTAAACTACGATATCCTAAAGTAAAAGGAGGGTTTTTGTCGTCTTGCATAGCGGTGAAATATTTTTCTGCGCTGTATGGCTTTGTGGTGTTAACCTATAACACCTAAGCCTGTAAAACTAAGCATGGACACGGTACTTTCTGCTTCAAATTTGGTGAAAGGTTCTTTCAGTTACAGATTTAGGGGCAGAATTAAACGCCGCTGCATTTGCTACATATTAGATCCATCTCTACGAAAAAAAACAACAATAAACAATTCAGTGCCCAATACAGATAATTAGGCTACTTCAGTATATATTTCTCATTAAGCCATGTTTTTTTGCAAAAAGAACACGTTTTTGTAAAAAAAAAAAACGAAAGCAAAAAAAACGATTTCCATCACTAGTTGTCGCACACGACACAAAAAGTTGAACACATGTCACGAAAAAACGGGGAACAAGCTGCTGCAAAAATAGGAACAAAGATATGACGCATTACCTACAACAACAAGTTTATTTTTGGCCTCAGGTAAAAAGTTGGGGCACATGCCACAAAAAGTTGTGACATGTGCCCTGAAAAGTTGTGGCACGTGCTCCAAAAAGTTGAAGCATATGTTGCAAAAAGTTGTGGCATATGCCCAGAAAATATCTGAATGCTAGGTGTGAACAAGCTGTGGAAGAAGGAGGGTTAGACCTGTGGCTGCACCAAATAATTTAACTTTTTGGGGCATGTGTCACAACTTTTTGTGGCATGTGCCTCGACTTTTTGTGGCATGTGCCACAACTATTCGTAGCATGTGCCCCATATTTTTGTGGGACGTGCCTGATATTTTTGAGGCATGTGCCACAACTTTTGTGGCATGTGGCCCAGTTTTTGTGGCAAGTGACCCATATTTTAAGGCGTGTGGCATGTTGATCACTACTTCTGTTGCCAGTCAGACCACAGGACAGGTTTAAAAATAATCAGCACAATCTGTTACTTTTTCAATTCTTTTGCGTTTATTAATTTTTTTGTCCATTTTTTATTTTGCCATCAAAAATCACTTTAAAGGGGAACTGAAGAGCAAAACTGTTTTTTAGTAATGGCGTTAAAAATTACACTGAGTTTCATACTGACTGCAGAAATTTTCAACCATCTTTAATTAAGCAGAAATTAAACGTTGAAGTTTGTGATGATGACGTCATGGAGGTCTGTGACGTCATTGAAAAATGCGTCAGTTGCTGCGGTAAGGTTTGCGCCAGCTGGGTGCGTGCAGTAGGGCGATTGTGCGAACAGTTGATAGCAAGTAGACTAGTACCGGTAAGACCCACGGCTGGGTTAGGGCTGCTGATTAGCAAAAAAAAATTCACAAATTGATAAGTTAAAGCCTAAGTGTACGTTTGGCCTGGCTCAGTGGATTGAAATGTGCTAAGCCTAGCATGTAGAAGTAGGCTAGTATTTGGTAAATAACTAAACCATAGTTGGTAAGGTACCAGTACCGACACATTATCTGAAATATCAGAATATAGGTACGGTAGCCTACTGGTACTTTGTATCCCGGCACTACTTGATATCTGCAAAACCGATATTTAGTATCTTTGTAGGAATACGGCATTCATGAATATGGATGAGTCATACCAAAGACAACAAAGTGTAGTCTACGCAGTACACAGATACAAGGTGTAGTCTTTGGTCATAAGGCCTACTGGTACGTTACCAATGTTTCTTTACAGTAGGGCTACCGGTATATGTTTACACATATAGACTTTCACCTAGCTTGGATGAGAACATCACATATACAGTATGATGTGTATTTTGTTGTGATACAAATCATTTTTAATAAAAAGAGAGCAGTGAGCATTGACTGCTTATAGTTCACCTTTATTGCTTTAGGATTTCAAACAAGCAAGCCCTTATCATTTGAGCAGACCTGCTGTGCTATTTTTTGTAGGCTTATTACCAATACTTGCTTCTAGTCTACCAGTACCCAAAACTTGTAGTCTACCCGTACTTGCTATCAACTGACCGCACATCCACAGTACCGCACGCACGCAACTTACGCAAACCTTACCGCAGCAACTGACGCTTTTTTCAATGACGTCACAGACCTCCATGACGTCATCATCACAAATTTCAATGTTTAATATCTGGTAAATTAATAATAGTTGAAAATTTTTGCAGTCAGTACGGAACTCAGAGTAATTTTTAACGTCATTTCTAAAAAATCAGTTTTGCTCTTCAGTTCCCCTTAAAGTGCCATAAAATAAGCTTATGTATGCATACCAATTTTTGCTTCTGTGTTCTCTCAATATTCTTTGTCCATGCAAACACAATAGAACAAACACATGAATCCAAATCACATGATGCGTTTCCTAAAATGAAATGAAGGATCCCAGAGAAGTCATTCAAATTCTAAACAAATAAATAATTAGCATATCACTTGCTAACATAAAGCGCAAGATTAAACATCAAATTACAATAAGGTAGTGTCTAGAGCACTGGCCCAGTTTCCATAATCAAAACGCTGCAGCACCAGACTGCTGTGTAGTTTCTATATATGACGTCGCTGTCACATGGGACCGGTTTTCCCATTCTGCACCAGACTGCTAGTTTGTTTTTATAAAAGGCTGCCGGTGCTGTAGACACTTGCTTACAGTAAACCTGCAAGTACACACACAAGATTTTGCAAAACACCAGTACGCAGCCAGACTAAAAAATACGGTACTAGGTTAGTATGATGTCTGGTATACCGTATATCCACAATGCACGACGCAAATTTAATACCAGTACGTAAGATAAAAAAATATTGAATTGAATAAGCATTACCAAGCAACAACAGTAAGAGAATCCGCTTTCGCTTCTCATTCACTTCCAACGTCACTGCCTTCTTCAGTATATTATCATCATCCCTTCTAATCACATGTCCATACCATCTTACTTCATTCGCCTTTGCCATTCTATCCAACGTTTCCTTCATACCCAACATCTGCATCAGCTCCTCCATCTTCTTTCTATCCAGTAAGTTCACTCCACACAGTGACCTCACCATGGCTCTTTCAGTTCTTCTCAAAATTGCCATTTCACTCTCCCTCAAACACCATGTCTCACTTCCATGTAGCATTGCTGATCTTATGCAACTGCGATAAACCATTCCTTTCATTCTCAAAGAAAACCTTTTCCCACGTAACAACTTTCCACATTCTCTACATTTCATCCATCTAATCCTAACTTTTGATGTCACTGCAGTTTCACATCCACCACTAGCATTCAACCTGTCTCCTAAATAACCAAATCCCCTTACAGTCTCCACTTCATCGCATAATACCTCCACTGGTACTTCCGTCCTATCTCCAACACCTGAGCATCTTCTACAAACAAAATGTCTTGCAGAACTACAAGTTACCTTTTTCATTTTCGTGCATCTACCATGTATCCACTTCATACACTGTGTGCAACATACAGCGTTAGACCCAACCCTTTTCCCACATATCCAACAAGGATCTATTTTGCTCAATACAATTTTTCCTTCCGTTCCGCTCACCATCATCTTAGTTTTTCCAAAATTCACTTTCAAGCCATTGTCTTTCAATGCACTGACCATTTATGGAACCTTTCCCTTAAATCATCCATGCTTTCACTCATCAGCAACAGATCATTCGCGTACAAAATTTCATTCAATAATCTTTCTCTTGCATGTTCTGTCACAACATCAACCACAATAGCAAATATCAGTGGTGATAGCACAGATCCTTGATGCACACCAACGCTTACCCCAAATTCTTTCGATGTCCCTGACCCAACTCTAACTTTCATCCCTGAACCCTCATATAAACTCATCACTGCTTGCACCAACACTTCTGCTAATCCTTTCTTTCTTAATGCCCATTCCATCACTTTTCTTGGTACCCTATCAAATGCCTTTTCCAAGTCCACAAAACACAAGTACACCTTTTTCTCTCTTCCATGAAACTCCTCTTGCATTCTCTTAAGAATAAACAATGCATGAGCTGTGCCCTTCCCAGGCACGAAGCCAAACTGCATGTCATCTATCGTTATCAATCCTCTTATTCTGCTCTCCAGCACTCTGTCCACTATCTTCATTGCATGCTCGAGCAGCTTCACTCCTCTGTATGCCCCATAATCCATCACATCCCCTTTTCCTTTACAGATTGAAACAACAACACTTGTCTTCCATTCTTCTGGCATACCTTTCCCATCAAACACTCTCGGACAAAGTTTCTTCGTTGCTCAAACACCAAACTTTCCTCTTGCTATTATCATATCCATATTTACTTCTGAGGGTCCAGCTGCCTTTCCCAACTTCATCTTATTCATAGCTTTCATCACCTCTTCATCAGTTACTCCTTCAACCATATCTGCTTTACCATCTGATGCCAGTAATTTTCCACATTCATGATCTTTTACATGTGTTCCTTCCATAATTTTCCACGATCTTTCTCAATGACAACAAGTCTCTCATGTTTATCCTTCATGCAACTTCCACCTTCTATGTCCCTTCCCTCCTTTCTCATGAACTTCACAAACTTGACAACGTTGCTTGGTTTAGTGCACAGCACACTCACCTCCTCTTCCGCCTCTTGCTTCATGGCTTTTGCAATCACTTTCTTCATTATATTTCTGGCCTTCCAATAATTATTTTTACTTTCCATTGATTGATTTGTGCACCACAATTTAAACACTTTCTTTTTTCGATCTATTGCATCTTTTACTTGCTCGTTCCACTACCACGTGTTTCCCAATCTCCCCTCCCTTTCGTCTATTCCACACAATTCCTCACAACTCCATTATTATAAGATCTCCACAAATCCATTGAATCAGGATCCACTAATTCTACTGTAGACTCATTCCTCAAACTTCTCTTTGATCTCTTTTTCCTTCAGCTTCCACACCCTCCATCTCACTCTCTCACTCTTTTACTCTTCTTCACTGACTTCTTCAATTTCTGCTCCTCCACATCAACAACCAGTAGCCTATATTGCAGTTCCCAAGGGATAACTTTCACATCACGCAGATAATATACTTTTTTTTCCTTTCCAACCAGAACGAATTCTATTTCTGCATCATTTCTGACCGAGCTGTAAGTCACCTTTCTTTAATCTTTTTTCTTGTACCACGTGTTTGCTACACACAATTCTTCCTGATCACAAACATCTAGTATATAACATTCTTCCTTCAGTTTTTCTTTTCCCTATTCCATACCCTTCCGTACATTTCCCAACATGACCATTAAAATCTTCCAATCCCAATACCATTAAATTACTTTTTACTTGTTCTTATTATTATAAATTACGATACTTGTTATTATTACTACGATATTATAAAAGTACTAAGGCCTGAGATAATAGATCTCAATGAAGTGCAAAATTGTGCATCTTTTCATCAATGATGATAAACTTTAAATCACCACAACACACAAAGTATCGATACCAGTATTGCTGTCTTCGCATCATAAAAACATCAAAATAAGCAAATTGAAAATATTACCTGTACCTCTCACAACAAACATCACTGTACAGACTTATACCTTTATGCGTCAATATATTGCAAGAAATCATACCCATGTAACAATGTTTGGTGTAATTCACATAATTTTGATTTAAAACGGATAAATAGCTACTGGTACATAGTCTAGTACAGGTGTGATGGACAAGTAACCTCTAGTATTAGCCCTAGGTTCGGTAAGGGTTAGGTTTGCTTAGGATTCGGTTCAGTTAGGGTCAAATTCAGTTAGGGTTTGGTTCAGTTACAATAATAATAATGAGTTATTTACATACCCCCTTAGAATTGCCGACTGAAATTGTCAGCATATCTGACCAAGGGGTGGCTAGTTTAAACAAAGTTGTAAATCAAACAACAGCAATAAATATGAAATGATTATTTAAAACACTGCAGGACATTATGGTAAGTCATTAATACCTCCGAAAGCAATATCAAAATAATAACTCTTCAGTTGTTTTTTGAAGAGAATTACATTATCAATTTCTCGCAAGAAGCGAGGGAGTGAGTTCCAAACTTGACATGAAGCAGAAGAAAACATAGCTTCAGACTTTTTATAATTGAGATCACTTGGTTGTCTAAGAAGAAACTGATCATCTGTCACTCGCAAGTTATATGAACATGACACAGTGTGTGGTACAGTCAGGTCCTGAAGGTACTGTGAAGATGTACCCCAGTGACATTTGAAAGTTAACAATGCAATTTTAAACAAGATGCGAAATTTTACAGGCAATATATGAAGAGATTTTAGGTAGGGAAGCATGTGCTTATGCATATCATAGCATTTGAATCCAAATATAAATCTAACAGCAGCATACAAAACTTTTGTTAACTTATGCAATAAATATGCAGGCAGGTTATAAAACAATGCATTGCAGTAGTCTATATGTGACAATATCAACGAATGAACTAGTTGAATTTTCAAATTGCGAGATAATTTAGATGCAATTCCACCAATGTTACGTAAATTAAGATAACATACACTCACAACCTTGTTAATGTGTTTATCAAAGTTAAGTCTATCATCTAATAAAACACCTAAGCTTTTAACACAATTTTCATGCTTGCCCCCGGCATCCAACATCAAAAATACAACCCTAACCGAACCTGGGGGCTGATACTAGATGTCACCTGTGATGGACTAGGCTACCGTAGATGACCAATCTTGGTCTTTTTATCACTCCTTCTGAGCTAGTGCAGTTCTCAAAATGAACAAATTGTTACATGTGATTTTTTTTTTACGAGACTCTTTACTTCTGCTGCGCTATGCTGTGGAAAATAACAAAACAATAAATTCAAATTCAACACAGCATGAAAATTTTATCTGCAAAAAGATTGCATACCGGTACCTTGATAATTTCTTCAAAGCTAGTCTTTGTTTTTGAAAGATACAAGTTCATAGCTTTTTGCAACATGGCTAGTCTACCTCCACAAAGAATCTGCCAGGGCTCTCACTTTTTTTTTTCAATTTCCTTAGAATGAAGAAAAATTTCCTCAGATTTTCTTAAATTTCCTTAAAACCAGCCTGGATTGCATTTACATGCTATTGACCAATTTTTTAGGCATAGAACTTTTTTTTCTGAGATTCTAGGTATCGATAGCAGCGGTAGGCAATTATCTGAACTAATGCTCAGTGGCGCAGCGAGAAATTTCAAAAAGAGGGGGCCATTGGAGTTGGGGGAGTTGAAGTCGGGGCGTTAGAATTGGGGGGTTGGGGTCGGAAGGGTTGGGGTTGGGGGGGTTGTAGTTGGTTTAAAATTTTCTTAGAAGTCTTGTAGTTGATTTACAAGTATCTTGTAGTTTCTTGTGCTGTTTTCAACTACCTTGTAGTTGGTTTAAAAGTACCTTGTAGTTCCTTGTAGTGTTTTCAAGTACTTTGTACTTGGTTTAAAAGTACCTTGTAGTTCCTTGTAGTGATTTCAAGTCCTTTGTACATGGTTTAAAAGTACCTTGTAGTGTTTTCAAGCATTCTGTAGGTTTAAAAGTACCTTGCAGTTTCTTGTAGTGTTTTCAACCACCTTGTAGTTGGTTTAAAAGTACCTTGTAGTTTCTTGTAGTGTTTTCAACCACCTTGTAGTTGGTTTAAAAGTACCTAGTAGTTCCTTGTAGTGTTTTCAGCTACTTTGTAGTTGGTTTTAAAGTACCTAGTAGTTCCTTGTAGTGTTTTTAAGCATTTTGAAAGTTTAGAAGTACCTTGTAGTTCCTTGCGGTGTTTAGTACCACTAGTTTTCAACGGTTGCCAGTAACTTCGCCACAGTAACTTCGCCACATGGTAACTTCGCCACACTTTCATACATCGAAAATTTACATTGCCTACACCGAAACAAGACTTTAAATTCCCGGTTGCCGCAAAAAATTTTATCGGGCTTTTCGAGTTACTTGGTAACTTCGCCACATAAGCGAAACTGTGGGATAAGATGTGGGGAGAGAGGTGTGGGAGAGTGCATGGGGTGAATAAGGAAGTGCGTTGGGGTGTAGGGGGAGGTCAGGGGAGCTGTGGGAAGAGATATGGGGGGTGTGGGGGGAGATGTAGGGAAATGTGTTGGGATGTGGGGGGAGGTAAGGAAAGATGTGTGGGGAGTGGAGAAGTGTGGGAAAGTGTATGGGGTGAGTGGGGAAGTGTGTTGGCGTGTGGGGAAAGGATGTGGAGAGAGGAATGGGGAAAATGTAGGGAAATGTGTTGAGGTGTGGGGCCCCAACACACTTTTAATTCCCCACATCTCCCTACCCTCACCTTTCCCTACATCTCCCCTTACCTCCCCCACACCCCATCACACTTTCCTACACCTCCTTTCATACCTCTTCCCACATCCCTCCTTCCTCCCCCCACACCCCAACACATTTTCCTACTATCCCCACACATCTCCCTTCACCTTCTCAAAGTGTGGCGAAGTTACCATGCGACGAAGTTTCTGTGGCGAAGTTACTGTGGCGAAGTTACCATGTGGCGAAGTTACTGGCAACCTTTTCAACTACCTTGTACTTGGTTTAAAAGCACCTTGTAGTTCCTTGTGGTGTTTTCAACTACCTTGTGGTTGGTTTAAAAGTACCTTGTAGTGTTTTCAGCTACTTTGTACTTGGTTTAAAAGTGCCTTGTAGTTCCTTGTGGTGTTTTCAACTACCTTGTGGTTGGTTTAAAAGTACCTTGTAGTGTTTTCAGCTACTTTGTACTTGGTTTAAAAGTACCTTGTAGTTCGTTGTAGTGTTTTCAGCTACTTTGTACTTGGTTTAAAAGTGCCTTGTAGTTCCTTGTGCTGTTTTCAACTACCGGTACCTTGTAGTAGCTATAAAAGTACCTTGTAATTCCTTGAGGTGTTTTCAAGCATTTTGTAGGTTTAAAAGTACCTTGTAGTGTTTTCAGCTACTTTGTACTTGGATTAAATGTACCTTGTAGTTCCTTGTGCTGTTTTCAACTACCTTAAAGTAGCCATAAAAGTACCTTGTAGTTCCTTGTAGTGTTTTCAAGCATTTTGAAGGTTTAAAAGTACCTTGTACTGGTCACTCTTTGGGGTGTTTAGTAGGACCCGTTTCGAAAATGGCTGGTGGGAGGATGCACACTTCATAAGTTCCTCAACCTACCCCCTGGCTGGATTCGCACCTGGCCATAAGCTACAAAAACCATTAAAATAGTCTGGCATATTTCAGTCACTTGGCACCATTAATTTTGTTGTTTTTTACTAAAAGGCAGATTGAGTCAAAGGGAGGGGAGGCATGGCCCAATGCCCCCCCTAAATATGTTTCTTCTAATGCTATATATACATGCAATGTAAGTCGTATCCAACATGATGTTACCGGTACCTCTTACAGTCTTATTCTAATTACGATACATAAGCATAAGAGAAATCCGAAAAATCTACGGCAGTGAGGTGATAGACAAGCTCAAAACAACATGCCTATCTTTACAGTTGGCTTTTGTAACAGACCATCCTTTTGTCTTGACATCGAGGTTTTCAGCTTTCTGCATTGTGCAGTTGGAGGTTTTTACCACAATTTAAATGTCTGGTTTTGTAACCACGCATATCTGAGGATTATGAATAACAAGTTTTTTTTCTGGTTACGAAGTCTTTATTTTTTTTTTTTGAAATTTCCTGTGAAGAATCATAGCTAGACTCAGTTTCATTGTCGCTTAGTTATGCTTAACAATAACTGTTTAGGCTAAGCACTTTTATGTTTCAGGTACGGTAAAACCACAAAAGTAAGATTAAAAATCTGGCAGCAAAAATTTTCTTAAAGGTCCTTAAATCAAAGGCATTTCCTTAAATACCTTCAAATTTTCTTAAACTAAGGAAATTTCCTTTAAAGTGAGAGCCCTGGAATTTACGCTACATCTACTCGAGCCGAGTGGATTGGTCCAGAGTCAAACCAACGCCAATGGTTCGAAATCTTCGAATTCGAAAGTTCACAAATTTGTTCGTGGTGTTGCCATTTTAAAGTTTTGTTTAGCTTTTTATTCAAAACAGGGAGTCGAACCGAACCCGAACCTGAACCGCAAACCGGTAAAAACCGCTTTGTTTTGGTGAACCCGAACCGAACCTAAACCGTTTAAATTTGAGATCATTGAACCTGAACCGAACCCGAACCTTTAATATTTCAAATCTGTGAACTTGAACCGAACCCGAACCTTTAAAATTTTATGTAAGTGAACCCGAACCGAACCTATAATATTTTGTGTTCATAAACCTGAACAGAAATCGTTTAGTAACAATGTTTAAACCAGAGCTGATTCTTAAAAGATATTAGTAAAAATCTCTAGACGTGAGCTGCGATGCGTAACATTCTTTCTGCTTTTCAAAATTTAATGAGTCTGAAACACAGGGAATCGAACCCGAACCGGTAAAAACCGCTTTTTTTCGGTGAACCCGAGCCGAACCTGAACCGTTTAAATTTGAGATCATTGAACCTGAACCGAACCCGAACCTTTAAATTTTGGTGCAACTGAACCCGAACCGAACCTGAACCCAAATTTTTGAAAAGTCTTGAACCTGAACCGAAACTGAACCGTTAAAAATTAAATTTCTTGAACCTGAACCGGAACCGGAGCGATATTTCAAACGGTTCGACTCCCTGATTCAAAATAAGTGGTTTTTATTATTTAATGACAAACAAACTTGATTTGGTGTTAATACTTGGTCATTGCGAGTCTTTTAAAAATTTAAATGTTTTTGTAAATAAGAGGCGTTTTCTCTGTAAACAAAATCTAAAATTTTGGAAAAATTCATAAAAAATCTGTAACATTCGCACATTTGCTTGATGAATAAATTCGATCAGGCCAATAAAACAAGTTTTTATTTTTAAACTGTTCTAATACAATAATGATTTTTATTCTGCTTAATTCAATCACTTCTTTTACCACAAACCTAGACCACAAAGTAATGTGATAACATAATTGTGGTGATACGATGGTGACGTTTCATTTTCTTGAAATATTTTTGAAAAGATCACTTTATGTACAGTTTGACCTCTTGTGGCGTAGTTTTGACACATATGCAGAATAGCTATAGTTTAACCAGGGAAAAACTCTAAGTCGGTGTAGTCTACCGGGAGTGATAGAGTCCGTAATGAGAGAGAGTAAACTGTTTCAAATGAAAAAAAAAATGCATGTGTACGATATACCTAACTGTACCTTTCGATTCTGAAAAGTAAGTGAGGATAGTAGTGAAGGGATGGTGAGGTTTTTGAAAAGCAAAGGAAGCGTTACCGATACCACAAACTAAGCTACTAAACTGTTTGACTGAAGATTACTCTGTGTGAGATCTTTTTGCAGCTCTCCTCTTGCAAGAAAGATCTTGTTATAGTTCATTATGTTAAGATTGCGTACTTATTTGTGACTCTGAAAACAGTTGGAAATAAGCAACTAGAAGATAGTACTGCCGTATTGGTAGGCCTACTTAGCTGAGGAAGTTCTTGTTGGTCCTTTTAAAATGCAGTTTCTTTTGAAGAAAATTGCAACTACTGGTATGTGGAGACACTAGCTGCATAATGCTAGCCAAATTCTTGGTTTGGAACTTCAAAAATGTGAGCGTGAATTTTCATGGAAATGTGCCACATCTTTTGGAGTAACGTCTAGTATCAGCCCCCAGGTTTAATTAGGATTAGGTTTGCTTAGGGTTAAATTTATTTAGGGTTTGGTTCAGTTACAACCCTAAACCTTAACCAAACGCGAGGGCCTGAGGGCTGATACTAAACGTTACCCCCAACTGCCCAAACCTAACCCTAACCCAATCTGGGGGCTGATATTAGACGTTACCCCGTCTTTTTTTGATGCAGATTATTACCAGTAGTATACATCATAACGTGTTACTTCACTTAGATTGTTAAATTATTCTATTAAGCATGCCTTCAAAATCATCAAAGTTTACCAAAGAAGAGGAATTGTTGTTACAAGATTTTGGCAGAGATTTGTCAAAAAAATCCACTCTTATATTTTATATTCATGCCTTCTTTGTGTCAGCAGTTCCAATATGTGAGTAAAATCATGATTGTTTTGTTTATATGTTTGCTACGGTATCTTTATTCATTTACTTAGGTTAACATCTTTGCTTTTTAAGCTTCATAAAGCCAGGGTTGGTAAAAATCATGATTTAAAAAAATGAAAAAATCGGATTATTTTTATTTAGCGTAAATAAGATTCTTTTGATTTGAGTAGGATTTTTAAATAAAACAAACTTTTACCATAATGTCTACAGATGGGGGTAGGGAGATGCTCACTTTTCACCCATTATCTGTTGAAATGATTATTTCTGCCGTCATTTTGAATATTTTTTGATTATTGCGTCACAGGACCAGACAATTAAAAACTTTTGAGTAGTGCATTTTTGTGAAATTAAAATTTTATTGTAATGCAGTAACCAAGAAGTTTGATCGTTGCTTTTGCATTAATGTTAAATGGTGGTGAATCTACTCTGGATTTACTGCGAGAAACCACAGAGTAGCATTATACGCATAACAGATCAACAAACATGCATTTGTGGATTAAATCATAAAGCAAAAATTCAAAAAAATCCTAAAAAAATTACTAAAATTTTTTTGTACTGTCGTATTGGTAGGCTTTTTTATTACGATTTTTATTGGTTTATTTTGATCATGATTTAAATCAAACCAATCCTGCATAAAGTGTCACATTTTAATGCGATACAACAATAATATTGGCTTTCACTAGCTATATATTGGTAGCTAGTTTTTTTTAACTTCATATGAGCTATTTATTAAGTTTAACCTCTATTCCATAAAGTATTCCATAATGTTAAGGAAGAGGGAAATATGGTGGTGTAACTCATACCAGTGACACTCTCAATGATGCTGCTCATGGTAGAAAGAGTGTAAGCTTTTTTACAGCCTCATGTATAAACTCTTAACGATATGATTTGGCACTTAATGCTTTGAAATTAATTGCATTAACAAAATACTTCTGTTAAGTTTTTACATAAAGGATTATATTTCTGCTAACCCCTAAAATATATTACTATCACACTGATTTTCATTGAATGTCATGTTTATGCTGTTAACAATTTTGCTCTTTGGGGTTATTAAAATTTTATATCTTTGTAATTTTGTGACATACTCCAATGTGCTTTTAATTTTACGCAGATTCTTAAATTTGCCCTATTTGTACTGTGGGTTTTTTGTAAGATTTCTGATGACTGTAACTGCTTTGCTTTTTTGCTGCATTTTGGTGTGTTACATCTACTGCATTTGTACTTGCTGCAACTTCTGAGTAAAAGAACTGTCATCAACAGTTTGGTTAAAGTTTGTAAACTTTGTTTATCGATATGTTGTTATCAATATACTCGATTACATCTTATTCTCAATACCTATAGCTAACTAATGGCAACTTGGCATGGCTCAGCTGTGTGCATGGTTATAATGTTGTTTCTGTTGAATTATGCAATTAAAAGAAGTGTTTAGAGTAGATTTTGTTGTTTTTTTTTTCTAGGGCTGTTCCACAGAATTCATCAAATGGATTTGATTGATAACGTGATTTTGTTTGTGCTTGGAACGGTAGCCAGTACTTACCTGGTGTCTATTGCTTATAAAAACAACAAGTTTCAATTAAAACACAAGTGAGATATTAACAGTGGTGTAAAATAACGAAATACTTTTATTTGAGTAGTTTTTTTCGGTAACGAGTACTATTTTTTGGCAACTTAAGTACTTTTAGTATAAAGTAACACTACTTGGATAGTTTTTATTTTATTCAAGTACTAGTAGTTTACTATTGTGGCACTTGAGTTACTAGTCTCACCTTGCAATTCGTTGTTGCGCCTAAAATCTGTATTTACACTCCAATTATTCATCTCCATAACACTCCGTCTTGTCATTGCCACGGAAACTTCACTTCATTCCATGCGATACGCTGCCGACTTTGATGCTAAACGTCATGCAGGGAAGTTATAAATACCAATTTTTAAGTCATTGGTTTAACCAACTCTGAATCGAACTCCCGTTCCAGAAGCAGACGTTCTATTTACTCGGCCATCTGGGCGGTAATAATTTTTGGTTCGCTATTTTGCCACATTCAAAGCAAGTCCATCATCGCCGCATCGGCAAGTGTGTGGGCTGCCGTATTTTGCGAATCATAAGGCACACCCGATTATAAGGCGCTATGTCAATAAATTGCTTTGATCGTTTCTTTTTTTTCATACCGGTACGTAAGGTGCACCAGGCTATAAGACGCAACGGTTTTTAAGGAGTATCCGGTTACCGTATAAAGCTCATTAATTAGTACTGGTATCAGTACTGGTACTGGTTTTAAGTGTAGGCAACAAAGCACTACTGATCCATACATTAGGCGCACGATCAATTTTTGAGAAAAAAGGATTTAAAGTGCGCCTTATGGTTTGTAAAATACGGTAGTTGACGCTTTAACGTTTTAGAACGTTATACTTCTACGTGAGTAGTTTTTAATTGACTACTTTTTTAACTGCTTTTTTCAGTCAATACTTTCTACTTTGAGTAGTTTTGCCCTCAGTAACAATACTTTTACTTATGTACAGTTTCAAAATACTTTTTACACCACTGGATATTAAGCACTTCTGCATTGTTAAATACCGTTACTCTCTTTTTCCTGGTAACTTTAACATCCTTGTTGTTTTAGAATTAGCATTACTCGTTGTAAGGTTTGTGGAGACTGCAAATTCACATCGGTATTTATTTTGTTTGTATTTCAGAATTGCTCAAAAGCGTGCAGATGGTGTTGCAGCTGAAGTAAATAAGAAGTTCAGCCAAATGGACTCCAAAAAGATCACTAAAAAGGAAAAAGACGATAGGTAAGATTGCTGAGTGTCGGAAACGTTTTTTTTTTTTTTATTTACTGGTAACCGAATGACTTCACTTGTACAACTAAAATCGATTGGTATAAAAACTGTACACATTAGGGCAGATATCGATTTGTTTTTACGAAATCGATATCTGCCTTAATGTGTACAGTTTTTATACCAATAGATTTTGGTTGCCCGAGTAAAGTTATTCGGTTTCTAGTAATTTCAATTTTTTACTACAAAATTGGCTAGGTCATTTCATGAAAATTGATTCTCGCATACTTCTAAAACTTTTTTTTATTTAGAATCGAAAACTGCTCTGTTTTTATACTGTTATTGGTATTTTTAAAGCCAGTTCTGGTACCTTTGTAACCTTTCTTTCCTGATCCTGCTTGTTTAATATGTCATCCAATTGTTTATGTCTGATATTTGTATTAAGGATTTTATGGAGGCGAAATGAAGTGGCTGAAGCTGAATCCACCCAACTTGCTGTGCTCTACAGCAATGCATTGTTTCTGATTCTGCTTGTCGTGGCATCATTTTTCTTATTTAAAAATTATGCTCCTCTTATCAACTACATCGTTAGCATGGCTGCTGCAAGCGGAGTGACTTTTCTCCTTTCAACCTCATCCAAAAACTAAGCCAAGTGAAATGAAGCGGAACTGATTTTATTGTGATGCTGCGTATGAAGCGATATAGAAATAAAGTATTTCAAGACTCGTTGCTCGAATGTGTATCATTAGCAAATTACTTGCAATTTTCACGACGCTTACAATACATAAGAAATGCTTTAGGAGCAAGGTTAAATGAGAGCAGAGTCAACTAGTTTCTTACTGCAATCTCTTATATACGATAGTCCTAAATTTCAGAGACACTCAGAAATTTGTACTTTTTTCGTATTTTGTTGCATAGTTAATTATTTATCCTATCACGAGAAAGCGATCAATGCTCTGTGCGAGCTCGCTTGAGAGTTGCCAGCCATCGGTCTACCACACCAAGATTGGGGAATCCCGCGACGCTGCCACCACTCGGCCATCTGAGCTGTTTATTTGCGTGGTTATGTTTTGATTTGACAGTAAGAGTTGTGTATTCTTGGAGCATACGTCCTGAATGAAAAAATTGCCCTAAGTCAACCTACGCTACTGCTGCTTACTAACGCTTGCTTTTTTCCAGAAAAAAAACATTAGTCGAGCATTCTTTGCAAAACAGCACCAATTGTAAAGAGATACAGTTTACTTCTTAAAACATACATTTTTTTAACAAAACTTCAGCAAATATTATTTACTCACATATTAAAGCACATACACTGCATTTCAAGCGGGTATTTGTAATAATACGAAAATAAGGGAGGGAAAGTCCAGAATCAGGGAAGAGACGCGGTTTACCAAAGCTTTTTCTGAAACTTTTCGTGAAGTTAAGTTTGTTTTGAGAGAGCTTGTGCAAAGCCAAGTGAAATAGTCTTCCGCAGCGACCGCGCTGGTAATATGGTAACAACAGTAGTTTTACCGTTTTAAAAGACTAACAACATAAAAAAAATCAGCGAAGACGCTGAAAAATATTATAGTGTAGTCACGGATGCTTGGAAAGTGATGTTCTTCCAGGTCCAGGAGTTTGGTATTTGTGATGTGGAAGCGCAGTACTCCCACCGGGTGAGTACGAAGTCTACAAACAAAACGTACTTTTGAATCAGGGTGAACCAGCAGGATTGTGTAGTGATATCGATTTGACTTTGCATAAATACTTTATTTACCTAATCGAAATGCTTTGTACAGTTGCAATGCCTTCTTATTCACTTGTTTATTATTCGCTCTAGTTAATATCGTCTTCCGCTCTTTCACGCAGGGCAGGAAATAAACTGATGATGATGCCATTATCCGGTGTTGTCCCTATTTAATGGAGGTGACCGGATTGACCTCATAAAAATTGCACGCACTCTCTCTATTAGTTCTATTGAGGGCATCCTTCAAATTTAGATCAGCCTTTAATCGCTCTTCTACTTGCTTTCCCACGTTCTTTTGGTCGTCTTCTCTTTCTTCCACCCTCAACGTTAAATTGTAAAGCATTTCTTACTACATGACCAATGACCATCCTCTTTTCTCAAAACATGTACCAATCATCTCACTCCACTTCCTTTGGTCATTTCATCTATGGTTTGATTCAAACCCAACATATCTATCATATCTTCTGTATTTTTCCTGTCCGCTAGTTTGGCACCACATACACATTGCTCCCACCATTGCTCTTTCTGTTCTTCTGAAGATACCCATTTTTTTTCTCTCAAACACCACGTTTCACTGTCATACAACATTGCGAACCGGACACAACCTTGAAAAACTCTTGCTTTGATCTTTAACGAAAATCTTTTTCGAAGCAATAACTCACTACTTGCTCTAAATTTAATCCATCCAATTCTAATTCTTGCTGTAACTGCAGCCTTTCATCCACCACTAGTTTTTAACTTGTCTCCGAAAAAACAAAGCTCATTCACTGTTTCCACTCCATCGCATAAATTCTCAATTGGTTCCATGCCATCCTCATGTAAAGTTGTACAATACATGACGTGCAAACGAAATTCTTGGCCAGGCCAGGAATGACCTTTTTCATGGATGTACACTAGGGTGTTTCAAAATTTCACCACTTTCGAGTTAAGAAACGGCTACCAATTTTTCCGATAGAGTTTTCGACGCTGATTACGAATCTGGCATTATTTTTTGATTATGACGTCATCTTGAGGGTTCAGCCCGCGATTTTCGCGTTTTGGGGGGGTATTTTCATATGTCCGAAACTACTCGTCCTAGAAAGGTGTAATTGGTGTCAATCGACGCAGAATATACGATTTCCTATCTGTATTCTATAGATTACAAAGTCGTAACGGCATCAGAAAAAAAGTTATATTAAAAAAACAAGTTTTATGGTTTTTTTGACTTAAATATTTCATGCAATGTCAATATAAGCTTCTATTGTGACGTCATATCGATGCACATAGGAAACGGCAAGTTCAACAAAATACTGTTAATGTTTATTTAATATTGCAAAGAAACGCACGAACACGAACATCTGTCTTGCCAAGCTGAGATGGGCAGTCTACAATACTACTCTGCAAGACCAACTTCAATTTGCCAATTAGTCTTTCCGTAGCTCGATTGTTATTCTCAGCAACTTTCCAAAATGCTGAAGGAACTTCCGTGCACATAACGCAAGGGGCATTCTTGCTCTCTGCTGTAAAAAAACTTTTCAACCCAGCTTTGCGATCTTGCAGTAATTTTCTGGAATCTACAGATTGTGGAAAATGTCCTGTTCTTATTGCTTCAAGAGAGTACGGCGGTACTTCAGCGAACGCACTTAAAGCAATATTAATTGGCGTTAACCACTGAATTGCATGTTCATGGTAATACTTTAAGGCAATATCAGCAAGTTCCGGATCGATTTCTCGAAATGCAAGCAATAGATCTCGCTGAAAAAGTGTAATTCCCGGCCCTTCAGCAGCTGATGGCTTCAAGTGAATGAGCAAAAACGATGGCACATACACACATACAATGTAAGAGACCAGTCTGGTTAGCCTTGCTCTTTGAACTTCCCCCAAGTCACAGATGTTGAAAATCAGCAAGCGAAGATATGCATTGGCAGTTGTAACCCACCTCGCATGGCACGTTGCTTCTTGCTTGTAAGTCAGAAGATTTTTTAGGTTTTCTGGGACATCGATGATCAAATAAGCAGACAAAACAAGCATGCACATATGGTCGCTCCTTAACGAATTATCTCCACGTCGTTTATCCTTCTCATTAGAAAACCACTCTATCTTCTTTCTAAGATGCAAAGCCGCCATGCTCGTGACCGGGACTGTTAATTTCTTACGGTCAATGATTTGGTTTAGTTCGGGTTTTCGGATTTCATTAAAATACTTCATCAATGATCCTTCTTCCATAGCATTTGGACCTTTCTTCTTCCCTTCAATTTTCGATATTATGTGAGACAGATAGATTTCATTTACGTGGAATAAACATTCCAGTGCATGTACCCCACGATTAAATTTGTCCTTATAAAAATCAACCAAACGTTTGTTTATCCCAGATTTCTTCCCCGTGTTTAGCGCAGTAGTATCGGACATTACAGAGTAGATTTTTTTTAACAGGTTGTCACTAATTTCTTCAGTTATAGAATTGAAAATGCTCTCAGAATTGACGGATGCTCCTTCAGGAAACGTTTTTACTGCTATAACTTTCTCAAGCTTACTTGTTTCGTCTTCGAACTGACCCAGAAAGATGTACCTATCCATACGATTCAGGATTTTCCCATCGTAACACAATTGGATGGCTTTAGCATCATTTAATTTTTTATCACAACGTTCCAAGGCTTCTAATCGGCACTGCTCTCTTTTTCGCAGCACTGTTGCAGGAGAAGCAGATATATTTTTGGCTCCAACGGTTGATCTCTGTAGATCTGACTGCTGTCGAATTGAAGTAAAGCGACGGTCTGCAGTAACGCAGTCATTAGGGCTAATCCAAAAAGATCGTCGTTTTGTGTAGGCTTTTCCTGAAATAACCTGCTTTTCGGGAGGTTGGTAGTCCGAGTCATCGTGCATGCCTGATGGCATCGCATTTGTTTCTTCCTGTTCCATTTCTTCATCCCCTTTCTTGAAATTGGCCTTTCGTTTTCGTGGTCTTAACCTGGAGTGAAGAACGACACCATCCAATTGGTTTCTAGATCTAAATCCATCACAGGAGCTGGTCGAGGCTACTTCGGTATCTTTCTCAGAAGTGTCACGACGTTTAAGCTTATCCAGTGCTTGTTGCTTTTTTTTGTTGAATTGAGTGTCTTTACTGGATGTTAAGATCATTTTTCTGGCAAATCTTTGGTCTTTGAGAAACAAAACTTCCTTCTCTGGTATTCTATGATCAAAATGACACTTGCAGAGTAGCTTGCCTGAAGAAACTGGAAAGTCGTCCACAATATCGCACCGGCACTTAGAGATGTCGAAGAGCTTTTCTAGCCAATCTTCGACAGTCACAACAGCTCTCTTTGCTGTCTTGGCACGTTTTTTTGCAGCATGAAATTGATCTATCAGCTGTTTAAGCTTATTTTGCGTACTTTTTGGCTCTATTACAGGCAAACTAGCTTTTTTCCAAAGTTTCCTTACGTCAGTTACAACAACATCTTTGACATCTTTATAGCCAGGTGTTACTTTCTCAAAATTCGGGTCTGTGTCTATGAGAAGTTGCCTCACGTAAAAATAGTGACCTACGACGTCCCTGTTCGTAGGCAACATATTTTCTGCTAATCTCTTTCGGATAATCTTAGAATCTTCTACAGCCGATCGCAATAAAGCCATCCTTCCGAAATACCCAAAATACCAACTAAAAACTTAACTCCTCACTGCTATGGTGACTGCGAAAAAGGACTACTGTATCAACTCCCACTGGTCATTAAGACTCATTTATCAATACCATTCTGGAATTCAATATAAAGCCATTTTAACAGCAATATGACGTCACAATAGAAGCTTATATTGACATTGCATGAAATATTTAAGTCAAAAAAACCATAAAACTTGTTTTTTTAATATAACTTTTTTTCTGATGCCGTTACGACTTTGTAATCTATAGAATACAGATAGGAAATCGTATATTCTGCGTCGATTGACACCAATTACACCTTTCTAGGACGAGTAGTTTCGGACATATGAAAATACCCCCCCAAAACGCGAAAATCGCGGGCTGAACCCTCAAGATGACGTCATAATCAAAAAATAATGTCAGATTCGTAATCAGCGTCGAAAACTCTATCGGAAAAATTGGTAGCCGTTTCTTAACTCGAAAGTGGTGAAATTTTGAAACACCCTAATGTACACCTTCCGTGAACTCACCTCGCGCAGTTAGCACAAAAGACTGCGTTGACTTTTACCCTCCTTCCGCATACACCACATGGATCAATCTTGCTTGCTGTAACTTTCTCTTCCAACCCACTCACCATCATTTTGATCTTATCAAGATTTACTCTCATTCCCTTTCTTTCAAACACTTCTTTCCTTAGCCAGAATTTATACCTTAAATGTTTCATGGTCTCGCCAACCACAAACCAAGTCATCTGCGTATAAAATTTCATTGATTGAACCGTCCCTCACTCTCTCAGTCACTGCATCAACCACAATCGCAAACAGCAGTGGTGACAACACTGACGTGTACAAAGTACATCATTTACAGAAAATTTATTAGATACACCTGATCCCATCTTGACGTTTGTCTTTGCTCCGTTATACAAACTCATCACAGCTTTCACAATTACCTCTGGAACTTTCTTCTTCCTCATCGCCCATTCCTTTACTTTTCCCGGAACTCGATCAAATGCTTTCTCCAAATCTATGGAACACATAGACAGCTTTTTTTCTTTATCTTGATATTCCTCTTGCGTTCTGCGAAGAATAAACAGACATCTATTGTCCCTCTTCTAGGCATACATTTTGTTAATATTTATAAGTATCGGATTCTCTTTTCCAAAGCTCTTTCCACGATCTTTATTGCATGTTGTAGCAACTTCACTTCCATATATACACCACAACTCGTTACAGCTTCCTTCCCTTTAAAAATAGATACAACCACACTAGTCTTCCATTCTTCTGGCATGCCTCTACCATCTAACACACGTTGATAAAGTTCTACCATCACTTTAATCCCTGTATCACCAGATGCAATTATCATTTCGGAATCTACCTCCGACGGTCCGGTGGCTTATCCACATCTGTTGTTTGGTCCCATTTATTTTCTTTATTCATAACCCTCTCCATGTGTTCCTTCCATATGATTTTGATACGTACTTAGGTAACCCATTTTTCTACCTAAGCAAGTAGAAGAAAAGCGATTAAAGGCTGGTCTAAATATGAAGAATGCCCTTAATAGAACAAAATAGAGAGATACATATATACGTGGATCTTTGATTTGATAGTTCTCTGTTGTTTTATATGTACTCCAGCAGTTAGTAATACATGGCTGTATCGAATAAATCTAGAAGGACGTTACATCGGCTTGGAGTCAGAACGCAGTTGGTTTGACGACCCCAACTGCTACAAATGTATGCTAGAACATCACTTGAAAATGGCTTTTCAGTAATAGGTTGAACTAAACCTCGACAAAACCACTGGTTTTCTAACTGCTCTGTTATCTCATTGACACATTTGCACTACCGGTAGTCTTTCAACCAATTTGCGCTCTAATTTTGAGAAGGCATTATAACAAAAGCACTTTTAGAACAGTTAAGTTTAGGCTTAACGTTAAGTTCAATCTTTTTTGAGATGGAAATCGTTACAGCCGGTCCAAGCAATTTACCAAGTAGCAACACAAAACCAATATTTTCAGCAAAACGTTGAAACTTTCAACACTTATTAGTATGTCCTACATATTAAAGCCGCTGCTGATTAAGTTATTCCGATAAATGTATAAGCAACTCGCTCAACTGTTAATCTCGTTTTCATCTAAAATGGAAACTTAAGCATTAACTGATAATTAAGCACTCATATTTACCTGTTCGCGCTCGGTTTTAATATTGACTCTTCTCATTGAGGGATTGCTATTACGAGCATCGTAATTTGTAGGCGGTTTCTGCAATAATAATATCAATTATATTATTTGATTGCCAACGGTATAGGCCAAACAGGCGGTGGAAAATCAAAAAAGTACATAACAACGTATTTACATTTCCTTGCATCATAGACATGTAAGGACGGTAGCGGCCATCAAATTGAGGAGGTTGTTCTCGAGGTTTTTCTAAAAAAGAATCAATGGTGAAATTTTAAATTCACTTTCGCACAAAGTAAGAATTTTCACCACGAACTACACGTGGATTTAGCACCACCATACAGCGTTAAGACTAAGTTGGTCAAAAATGACCCACGATGCAATCGACAGAGTGGGGAGAAAAATGGGTTACCAAAGTGTTAGAACGCTGCTATAAACATCATTTTACGATAAACTTTTTGAAAAGAGGGGGTCACGAATGTAAATGTTACTAGGGGGCATAAATTTTAAGCTTGAGAATCTACTCCAACTACATTTCCACTCTTAACAAACTACTATATCCTTCAATTAAGACGTAGCCTACCACATTTTGATTAAAACGCATCGCTATACGAGCTACGAAGCTTCTCACTAAGTGAATCAGGCGAATTAATTTAGTAAACATAAATGCATACAAGTTTCTATGACTTGGCCGAAGAGTAACACGAGCCTTTGGGACCGATAACGATGCAATAGTAGCAAATACTAGCTTTGTTCATACGACTCTCTCTTACTTGGCATCATAGGCGAAGACGAAGAGGCAGATGGGGGTCTTTGGTACATCGGCAAAGAACTGCTAGACGGCGGTGTTGGGCTGTGCGGACGTTTAGCAGCTTGTGAAAGGGATTGTTGAACTGCATGAAAAGAAAATTCCAGTTAGCATAATTAGAATTCACACAATCCAAACACGATTACGAAAATAAGGGCAAACTTTCTCGCATCACTCGAAGCAAAAAAAGTCCATTGCCTACAGTAAATAAAGTGCTAATCATCCGAAAGAGGTTTTGATGTAAACGCCGGTAGACGGTAACTGTACCACATGATTCCGGGGTAACTAATTATCTTCAGTACAACTCAAAAGTATTGTAGAAAAACAATCATTCCGTATTCTTGCAAAGATTTAATGTTACAAGGACATTACTTTCCAATTTTTCTATTCAGTATTAACGCAATTCATGTTTATTAAACATACAGCAAATCTTTTTGAATGAAAGAAGAGACTACATCGTACAGTACTGTACCTTGGCTAATGTATGGTTGTTGTTGTCCTTGGTATTTATAATCTGCAAAGAATAGTAATCAGTGAACGATGGGATGTTGAGTGCGTGCGGAGTCGAGTGAACAATGTAATCTTAACAATTTAGCAAGTTGAAATATTCTGCAGCGCTGGTAGTCATCCAGCCCTTTAAGCTAAGTCACGCCCGGCTCTTGAACTTAAGATGAAGGAACGAAGATAAAACACCAACCTGGAGGTAGCATGTGATGAGGATTCAACTGCATGCCATGTCCGTGCAGAGGAAGTTGTGAAGCATGAGGCAAATTCGGACTACTAAATAAAATTTACCATTAGCTAACAGTTTTGGTTTTGTTACAGCCACAACAACAAATTTTCTTTTGTTGCAGTGCAATGATAAGCAAATAAATTAAAGGAATAATGCTACCGTGAAGCTGGGCAGTGATAGCTACAGTATGTCTTCTAGTAGAAACAGCTACCCTTCGAAAAACAGATTTTTATGACTTCCAGTACATTATGATTTACGAAAAACGGAAAACAGGAATAATTAGTTAATAAGGAAACATTGGCTCAAATACATTGAAATTAAAGACTCAAAAAGCGCAATGAATTGGCAAGCGACACGTATTGCATAGGCTACCATATATTTGGCGCATTTTTATTTCACTATCATGCGCTAACAAGCGTAAAAGTGATCAGCCACTTGATACCTCGCTAAGGTGAGAACCCCCTAAAATGCACCATTCATAACCCCACTCATAAAAGCTAGGACTAAAACATATTGCAAGTGACAAACTTTTGTTGAATTCGAGTTTTTTGTTTGCTTTCATCAGCAAGTACTTTTCGGAATAGTGAAAATAATTGATGCTTTTCATCAGAAAGGTGGTCATGCTTTTCCTTTAATTTCACCAACTGTAAGTACAAAACAATAATTTGATTCAACTCGGTGACATACGCTAATTTCAAAAGATTATATATATATAAATTGTGAATACAAAAAATGGAAGCTTGAAAAATGAACCAAAAACGGAATGCAAGTTAAGACAAAGAAGAAAATAAGCTAAATTACTATCACAACCCCTTCAATAAATTTTAACACAAAAGCATAAGACGAAAACATAAAAAAGAAAGCAGTTGCAACGCCATGTTTTATCTGTGCTCAAAAACTGAAGGCTAAATGTGCTTTGGCACAAAAATTAAGAGTCTAACCTGTTCCTTAATGTCCTCCAAAGTTAAATGATCCTCTTCCAACTTTTTGCGTTTCTCTTCTTCTTCTTTGGCTTTTCTTTCAAAATCTTTTTCGGCCTCTGCAGCCTCTATAAACAGGAGAAATGCATAAGTAAAAATAAAACCTCAAAAAAATTCATTAAATATCGTCACATATTTTCATAAAGATATAAATGAATTAGCATTTAGCAATCAATGCAAACCCAAGCAAATTTATTACCATTGTGTAGCGGAGCTGGACATAAGACCAACCTCGCCTCCACGTGGTGTCCGGTGGAAACAACATTGTAATGTTGGCTAAAGAGGCTCTGGCATTTTTACTTTTTATGTTTGCCAACTTAGTCTTAGCAACGGCCTTACTTGTTGAATTCGCTCCTTGAAGCATTTCGGCTTCTTTTCCTGGCGGAGGAGAAGTCGAGCTGTGAGGGAGGGAGTGGATAAATCAGGTTTGGCATTAGCGAGGATGCGGGTGGTAGGCACCAAAAATTGTTTATATGGGACATGTCAGGATTGCGTGACTGGAACTCGGATGATTGCAATGGAATCTCATAGTTGTAGAGGGTACCGGTCTAAAACGCGCACCGTACCGCGGCCGCAAGATAGTTCAGAGGCCCGCCCCTGATCTAGCCAATTGGGGGGGCTGCCTCCGTCAGCTTGTGGAAATCTCCATGCAATTGTAGCTCCAGTTGGCGACTGGGAGGGGGCCTGCAGTTGTATTGGGGGGGCATTCCTGAGGCCACTGCACAGAATGACAAGTCCATTGCACATAGTCGCCTGGGTCCAGCTGCGGGACTTGACGTGGTCTAATAAAATTTTTTTTTTTTTTTTTTCTTCAAATCTGGTCTTTAGGTTTTTCCCAGTTATAAAGAAAAACCCAAACTTTATGAATGAAAAACAAACGAAAAAAGAAAACAGTACGGTTTGTTCCCCTAACAAGGAAAGAACCACTGTCGCAGCGAACAGTTCTTGAACTATTCAGCGGCAGTGAGAGTACACAGCTAGTCAAAACCTCTACTCCTGCAAGGGTTGAGGTGGAGACAAGTGCGAAAAAATTGCCTTCAGCCTGGACTTCTCTTCTGTTGGAGGAGAAGCCTCTGGCAAATCAAGAGGCAACAGTTTCAGCGGCATTGTCGATTGAAAAGTCGAATACCGCTCAAATATCTGGTTCGCTCACTCAGAATCCATCGATGTCTCTGGACGTTGGTAGCACGTCTGAGTGGCGTCGAGGAAAAAATTATGAAAGAAATCAGAAGCGGAAGCAGCGAGGATGGTTGTGGAAGGGGTTAGAGGGTTTGAACATCACTAACCCTGGAGATAATCTTCAAACTGCCTGCAACTCTGCATCAACGAAAAGGTCGATGGAGTCTTCTAGCACTCAATCGAGAACGTCAGAGATGCTTCGGAAGGAGCTGAGGAGCCTCAGAACCTTGATCAGGGTTCGAAGGCAACCAGTTCCTACTAAAGTAGACTGACAATCAATACCTTAGAGCAAAATTGTTGTATTTTCAAAATTCATACCGTGTATGAGTAATAGATCTGCAACAAACGCTTTAAGTAATCAAAAACAAATTCCAGCACGAAAAACCAAGTCGAATGGATTTGAATGCTGGCAGATTAATCTTCACAGAAGTAAGGCCGCTAGCTATAACTTATGTGAAGTAACAAAAAACATTCGTTCAGGTATAGTCCTAATTCAGGAACCCTGGACTTATGGAGGTGCAATCAGAAGTAAACTCAGGGGATGGAAACTTTTTCAAGGTAATGAAAAAGATAAACGTCCCCGAGCATGTATTTATGTCACTTCTGATATGACATGCTCTCTCATACCACAATTTTCTAGCGAAGATGTGGTAGCAGTGAGAGTTAAAAATGTAAGACGAGAAGGAGATAGCTTTGTCTTTGTATCGGCTTACATGGCTTTGGAAGAACCAGCTCCACCAGTAATTCTGAAAGAGCTGCTGTCATTCAGTGACAGAGATAAAATTCCTACCGTTATAGGAAGTGATGCAAACGCACATCACACAGTATGGGGCTCCTCCAACGTCAATACAAGAGGTATGGATTTGCTTATGTTCTGTGCTAGTGCGAACTTGCACATCTGTAATGTGGGCAGTAAACCCACCTTCAGAACGAGAAAAAGAGAAGAAGTGCTAGATCTGACTCTAATAAACCGAAATGCTGAGAACTGTATAAGTGACTGGCATGTCAGTGATGTGCCATCCTTTTCAGATCACATGTATATTAGGTTTAGAGTTCAAAGTGGCACCAAAAGAACAAAAATGATCAGGAACGTTAGACGTACTTGCTGGAATAAGTATGCAAACGAACTTGGTCACAGGTTGCATGATTTGAATAGTACACCAGTTAGCATATCATCAGTAGATGATATAGAAAAACTGGCATCAACTGTTCAATCACAGATAATAAAATCTTACAATGTATCTTGCCCTCAGCGTAAGATCCGTCGTAAAACTGAAAGTATTTGGTGGAATACAGAGCTAACCTGTCTCCGCAGAGAGGCTCGTAAAGCCCAACGTAAAGCCATCAAATCAAAACTTGGAAGCGATTGGGAAGCTTTTAAGCAGGCCCGATTGATTTTTAAAAATGCCGTAAGAAAAGCCAAGAGAGATTCTTGGCGTCTTTTTACGGAATCGATGAATAGCCACTGTGCAACCGCTCGGCTGGCTAAAATTATGCGTCGAAACGAAACGGTGCAACTAAGCAACGTTTTAAGACCTAATGGTCAATTCACCGAATCTTCTGTTGAGACTATGAATTGCCTTTTAGACACCCTAGCACCGGGAAGTCGAGAGGTAAACTATAGTAAAGCAGCAGAAGAACCAAATGATAACACTGTTGTGTTACCAATGCACGACGAAATTGTTAGCTCCATCTGTTCACTTGAAAAGATGGAAAGAGCAATAAACGAATTTCTGCCATTTAAGGCGCCGGGACCAGACGGTATTTACCCAGTGCTACTACAAAAAGGCTGGAATAGTATTAGAAATATATACCAAACCATTTTCCAAATGTGCTTGAAGTACAGCTATGTGCCGAAAGTATGGAAGGAAGGGACTGGTATCTTCATCCCTAAACCCGGTAAAGAAAACTATCATGAAGTTAAGTCTTTCCGGATGATCACTTTAACTTCCTTTCAACTTAAATGGTTGGAAAGGTTAGTACTGTATCATTTTAATGATGATTCTAATTTGCAAGCAAGGTTTTCTGCGTTCCAGTATGGATTCAGAGCAGGAGTTTCAACTGAAACTGCACTGCATGAATTTGTACGACGCATAGAACTAAGCTTGGCAAAGAAAAGAACAGCACTTGGAATATTTCTGGATATTGTTGGTGCTTTTGATAATATCACACATAGTGGCATCGCCGATGCTCTGCGAGAATTGAAGGTGTCGCCTTTTCTCGTCCATTGGATTGAGAATTTACTGAGACACCGCACAGTTCAAGTAGAGCTAAATGGTGAAAAGATTAAAAGAGAAGTAGTAAAAGGGAATCCCCAAGGTGGTATTTTGTCCACTTTTCTATGGAACTGTGTATTAAACTCCTTGTTGGTAGACCTACGCAACAGGGGTTTTCATGTACAAGCCTATGCCGATGATGTAGCAATTTTGGTCACTGGCACCAACATGCTGTGGATCAAAGGTAGGGCTCAAAAAGCGCTAAATATTGCAAGAAATTGGGCTCATAATCAAGAGCTTCAATTCAGCAGTAAAAAGACTGAAATAGTTCTGTTTACTAACAAAAGGAAGCCGGATTTTGGAACCTTGCGTTTAAACGGACGCCAGCTAGAAATTTCCAAAGAAGCAACACTACTAGGTGTAACCCTTGATAGTAAGCTTACCTGGAAACCTCACATAACACGTATTGCTCGCAAGGCGACTGCGGCGTTATTACAATGCAGACAAATAGTGGGCAAAGCGTGGGGATTAAATCCCAACAGCATGCGATGGATATACACTGCAATGATACGGCCTGTTATCACATATGCGTGTACATCCTGGGTTGGTGGACTAAATAAAAAATATCTAGTGAAAAAGCTTGCTAGAGTACAAAGACTAGCTTGTCTCATGATTTCTTCAGCATTCCCCAGTACCCCCACAGGTGCTCTGGAAATGCTGTTGAATATCATGCCAATTAATGAATTCATATTGTCAGAGGCGCTAAAAGGTTCATACAGGTTATCCCGTGTGGGCCTTTGGTCAGCCATGACAATCGGATCAACAGGGAAAACTAAAAGTCATGTTGACGTATGCAATCAAGCAAAGGAAAACTTGTCTTTGTTGAGCATGCCCGCAGATTTGATAAACAAAACAAAGGTATTTGGAAAACAGTACAATTGCCTTGTTTTAGAACGCAAGGACGCAGTGCAGTTTGAACGTGCTTTAGAACAAAGCATGATCAGATGCTACACTGACGGGTCCAAATTGAATGGAAGAGCCGGTGCGAGTTTCTATATAGAATACCCATCAGGATCTCACACAGACCAAAGTTTTTTCCATTTGGGAAGATATAGTACAGTCTTTCAGGCAGAGGTCTTCGCTATAGCTGAAGTAGCGAAGAAACTGACCATGGAAAAAACTCTAAATGAAGAAATAATAATTTTAGTGGATAGCCAAGCAGCGATACTGGCAATCCAAAATAATACTGTAAAATCTAGTACAGTATTATCATGTATCAAACACCTAAATAAATTGGGTGAAGACAATCACGTCACTGTTGCATGGACGCCGGGCCACACCGGCATCCACGGTAATGAGAAGGCGGATACACTAGCTAAATCAGGATCAGCATTTAATTGCTTCGGCCCTGAGCCTTTTGTTCCAATCCCATATGCGAGCTGTCGCGCTGCAATAAAGGATTGGAGTGTTGAAAGATGGAAAACATCTTGGATAGAACGAAAGGACTGCCTGAGCACAAAAGAAAACGTGGAGTGGGCCTCGCCCCAATTAACTCGTCGACTTTTGAGTCTCAACAGATCTAGATTAAATGAAGTGTTGCAAGTCCTCACTGGTCACTGCAACTTACAGAAACACAGGAAGACCACTGGACGTGACGAGTCACCGACATGTCCAAAATGTAACCTGGAAGAAGAAACTCCAAATCACCATATTGGAGCATGTACTTATTACCAAGCCCTTCGAAGAAAGGTGTTTGGTAAAGAAAAAACCACAATAAAATCTGTGGTACAAAAGCTAAATATAAATCTGCTGGCTAAGTATTTGCAGCAGGCCGGAAGGCTTGCTGAATACGGCCAGTAGACTAATCTGAATAAAACAACAAAAAAAAAAAAAAAAAAAGCGGTGAAAAATTGTAATGGGCCTAATTGATGGCCTACACAATGTGCCAGAGAGGTTTAAACGTTGTTGTTCCTCTTTGGCACCACCGCCCACTAATAATAATAATAATAATTGTGTAGCGGAACCAAATCATATTACTTATGAATACAACAAATATGGGACGAAAATAGCTTAAGGAGGAAAAGTTAATCTCCAAACTGGATATTTCGACAACGTACAGTAGATTCAGCTGCCATCATTAACAGTGTACGCTATGCAAGGCAGTACAAAACTGTAAGGACTAGCATTTACTTGTAGCTAGAATTGTAAATTTTAGTTCTTACAGTTTTGTACTGCTTTGCATACACTGCTGATGATGACAGCTGAATTTATGTTGTCAAAACGTCCAGTTTCGAGATTTACTGTGGCTTCACTTTTCGTCCTTAACATATTACTCATATTTACACGTTCAAACTATGCGAGAAATGCAGAGTTGAATTTTATCTGCTGTACATCAAAATACACTTCATTTAGATCTAAAAGCAAATCTAGTTTAAGTTATATGCAGACAGAAAAACATACATTTACGTCAAAAAAGTTTATATAATTCAAAGATAAAATATAGCTATCCAAAAATCTGGCAACTCATAAAACATCAATTTACAGCATGAGAAGATTGAATGTAACAATTTATATGTATATAACTTAATTAGATATTTTACAGAGCATACAAAAATAAGCAAGTTCAGTGTTACAGGTTATGAATGTAGCATTTAAATAATAACATTTCATACAAATGATTGTACCATTAACTAAAGCAAGTCACTATCACAATCTTTTTGGATTTTGAAAACAGAAACTTAAAATTATTCTGCATTAAGGTAGCATCCTGTGCATGTTCATTTTGTGGGTCAAAAAGCATGCAAAAATTGATGAAAACACAAAATCAAATGAATCATTCAATCTTGAAACTGAAAGTTTGAAATCAAAACTTAAAAAAAAAAACAGACACTTATACATGGCGTATATATAATATTGTTTACTATTCATACCTTGCTTTCTCTTTTCTCTTTCATGTGTTATGCGCCTTTGAAGAGCTTTTTGCATTAAAAGTGACACTTTTTCACGTCCAATTAAGGCAGGCATTGTGAAAAGAATTTCACAAACTCTGAACTAAACTGATTACCAAATTTGAAAAATGCAAAGTAGATGTAAGAGACAATACACTTATCCAGTAATCCTGTTAGCCTACATATGGCTCAATCATTCACTGGCTGCAATAACATGTGTATGTAAATAGGATAGAGTACTAAGTCAAGGAGTACTTTACTTCATTGATACCGGTACTGGTTATATACCAGTACTTTTAAGAGATGTTTCAATAACTAAGACTGCAAAATATAACATACCGTACCTACCAGCCTACAGTATCAGTAAATAATACTGTATACTGGTACTACCAGTAGTTGACTATAAAAGTAGTCTACTGGTAAACAATAGTAGACTAGTACACAATTAGACCTAGAAAAAAAAGGAAGTGGCTATTTTTACAAGCCCGTAACATTTGTCACTTTAGTGAAGTTATTTCATAACTTCATCACGCTCTCGTAGAAGCGGGAGAGCACAAAGGGATAATAAAAGAAACCAAGCGCTTATTTGTGCGGGCCCATACAAATAGGCAATGATTAAAATAAGTAGTAAACAAGCTAGGCCTAATTATTATCAACTGATCAATACCACCATTAAGTTTGGGAGGCTTGTTTGAATTAAGCCGTGGTTTGGGGTTAAAGTTTAGTGGTTAGGCACTAACCCCCACTAATAACTCACTAGCGCCCCTAGCAGTCTTGGCGCTCGTGATGTACTGTCAAACGACCCAACTTTGGACAGCGTCTTAACTTCGGATACATACTTCTAAGCCTCGTAACTTCTTTTCACGTGTACTAACCAGCAATTTCATGGGCATTGGGCAACGATAAAATAGCACAGCATAGGGTCTTGGAATTAATAGGTAACAAAAAATCACTCAAGCGTATAAACCATCACGTGACAAATTTGTATATTTTTTTAAAAGGTTTAGAAAAGTCTTTCAAATCCTTTAAAAATAAAATTTGCCCATGTTAATGATAGTTTCATCAAAGGGATTATTGGCTTCAAAACCTCGTCTTTTTCTCTCCTAATTTATAGTTTTAGCTAAACTTAAATTAAAGCAAGTGCCTGAAGTTAGGATGCTACAAATTGAAAAAAACTTAGAAAATGCAAACAAAGTATCAGTAACAAAAGAAGACACGGGAGAAAGTGGAGAATGCAGTGGTGAAAATGTGGTGCTACTGGGATGCAGCAAAAAAAAATTAATGTCAAAAATACAATTTAGGCAATAAAGTTGGAAAACTTTTTCTCAAAATTATGAAAAGTCAATCCTTTCTGAAAATTCAATAGTAACCAATTACTGGTGCTAGATGATTAAGAATATTTAATCAAGTAGCTTAATATTGACGCATTTACAGCGTTTGATGACTAAAAACATTCATTTGAAAAAAACACTTATCTGAAGACTGTGGCCTATATGTTTAAGCTCTTGTACGAAGTTAAAAAGATAGTGTCTGAAGTTGGGAAAATTTTGCCCTAACATAACAGGACAAAATTCTTGATTATAATTTAAAAAAATAACGGCAGCACATGAAAAATACTGGGGGCAAAAAATTCGTTTCCCTTTTAAGGTCAATAGTTGTAAGAATTGATTGAATCTGTGTGAGTATTAGTTCCAAGCATTATTGTCATACTATTCAAAGTGTCCGAAGTTATGTCGTTTGACCGTATCTGCCTGTAATAAAATACGACTTAATTCAAACAAGCTCAAATTTTTTTGAACAGAGCAATATAGCAATAGCACTAGTATCAGTATTATCAGGCCTACCGACAACAACACGTTGATTTTTGTCAATTGAAATATGCACTCTGCACATTTACAGTACGATGGACTATTGTTTCTGCTGTTTTGCACCCGTAACCTCCTGATTTGTGAACTGTTTGATAATCCCAACAATTTCAAACAAGGCAGTGGCTATTTGTGCAGGCCCGTACAAATAGGCCTGAGAGCTTGGTTTCTTTTATTATCTCTTCACCCTCTCATGGTTCTACGAGAGCGTGACGAAGTAATAAAATAGACCAAAAAGACAAATGTTACAAGCCCGTAAAAATAGCCACTTATTTCAAAAAAATAATAATAATAAATGGTATTTATCAATCCCTTAAGATAAATGCTGGAAAGTCTCCAGCATAATTATCTGCCAAAGGAGCACGGTAAAAAAAAAGAACCAGGTAATCAAGCTATACACATTAAAGGTAGTAGTACCATAAAACGCACAAAATAGATACAATAACAGAAATGCAAAGCACAGCGCAAGTGTGAAGTGTGCACAACAGTGAGTTATCTACAACGTGATAACGTGATACTGCCAAAAGTAATCTACAGCAATTCAAAAATAAATCAATTGACTAGCTCTACCCAAAGGGAACATTCTCTGAAGAAATGCAGTACATTCCAAAAGCAAAATAATACAATAAAAATAAATATACAAATATACATCAACTACGTAACTAGCAGTCAAATCAAGAGTCAGATTTACAAAATGATTTTCAAACATCAAGAAAAGCTAGGCTAAAGTAGTGACTCTTAAGATTAATTTTAAACTGTGAGACAGTGTCACTATGTCTAATAGACAAAGGTAATAAGTTCCACACATTAGGAGCTGCATAACAAAACATATGATAGCTTTAGATTTCACAAAATTCAATCCCAACTTCAGTTCAAGTTTTAATAGATCATTATTGCTTCTTACATAATGTGTAACACTCAACCTACAAAAGGTCAAAGTATTGTTAAGGTATGCGGGGCAAGATCATGAAAACACGTGTATGGAAGTAAAGCAATTTTAAACATAATCCAAAATTTGATTGGCAGAATGTGTAGAGTAGACTTTTCAAGTATGGAGATATTGGAATTCTTATTGAGGACCCATGCAGATCAAAAATGAATCTCACAGCTGCATGTAACACCCCACTAAGCTTTTTCAACAAGTAGACTTATAATAAATTATAATAAATGTAAATTATAATAAAGTGCATTGCAATAATCTAGATGGGAAAGTATCATTGAATGTACTAATTGAAGTTTCAATTTGTTTGACAATTTTGAGCCTAATCTACCCAAGTTACGCAGATTCAGGCAACAAACGCTGATTACTTCATGGATATGCAAGCTCTAAGACATATCTTGGTCTAGTAGTCTACCAGTATTACTCCCAGTGTTTTAGCAGACACAGTGACACAGATTTAGGAAAAACATTGTTGCTACCCAAGTTTAGGTCTGGGATTAGCTTGGCATGTTCTCTTCCTGGAGGTAATATCTCAACAAACTGAGTTTTCAATTCATTCAAGTGTAAATAATTGCTGTTCATCTATGTTTTTAAATCAGACACACAATTGGTAATTCTTGAATTTACAATATCCAGCAGAGTATTTTTATCAAAACTAAAATACCAGTAAATATTCATTTCTTATATTCACAAATGCGAAATTGTTGTTGTTCTTCAAATTTTGTTATTCAAAAATGTGAAATTGTTGAATGTTCAAAAATGCGAAATTGTTGTTGGAACATCTACATTGATCATATTTGCTGGGTTACTGGTATTTTGTCTGGTTAAATTACTGTACTATTTAACTAAAACTATGTTATTGATTTCCCAAAATATTTAATTCTGTTTGTACATTATTTACAAAATCTAACACAAACGTTTTCGGTAAAAAAAAAATTACGGTATGAACTTTTCACTAATTGACGAATATCATACTTTATCACTCACAACGTTTTGTTTCTTATATTAATGAAGAGACGTTTCGAGAAATACATTATTATTATTATAGTCGTTTTTTTATGTCAAACTGAAATGCCAGCAGAACTGGACAATGTCAACATACCAGTAAAAATCAGCCAACAAACCGACAAAGTTTACTGGTTCAGTGTACACTAACTTCCCAGAACCAGTAAGAACTCTGGTCTGCATAGCCTAGTCTATATACCGATGCTCAATGCCTATATTCTACTCTAATTTTTCTTTGCACTTCACTTTTTACGTAATATTTTGCCTTGAAATAATCATCCTAGCTAGTGTAGAAGACTAAGCCAAGTTAGTTTGAATTAAGCAGTTAGGCAGCATCTAATATCAGGTGGATATGTCACGAGCACAAGGACCGCTAGGGGCACTAGTGACCTATTATTAGGAGTTAGGGCCTAACCCCAACTCCAAACCCTAACCCCGAACCACGGCTTAATTCAAACAAGCCCCTACTTAGCTGCATCTAGACTAGGCTTACTCTGTAACTCCCTCACGTAACTTCACTTTCTGACCAAAAGAGTTCTGTGTGAGTGACAAATATTCCGTTAGGAATGGAGTTTGAGCGGAGTAAAATGCAATAAATTTTGTCACTAGTCACAAGCGGTATTGCAATTGCAGTCATAGGATTGCAGATATCTCGCGTCTGAATGCAGTGACGTAAATCAACTTTTTAAATTTTAATAAATTTTTTTCTGACTAGTGCCAGACTGCCTGTAGCCCAGTGCAGTCGAGTAATGGGTCTAATGGCGTCACAAGCACCAGCGGCGCATGCATATTGCATAGTCTCAGCAGCAATTGTCATTGCTTAGCAACAGCATGCTAAAAGTGCGCCGCTACATTTCTCAAAGTTGGGCTTCTTTTTAGTGAATTGCTGAGGGCTGAATTACCGGTATTGCTCCCACTGTCTGTAATCTGCTACAATTCGTTGAATTCAAGACTTTTCTTTTGCTCTGACGCAGACTGTTGCGAGGAACAATAACTGAGGCCACATTACGGAGAACTTTGAAAAAGTGATATGGTGAGTGTTTAGTGTAGCATGCTGCGATTGACTAGGCTAGCTGTTGCTGGTACCTTACCGATAATCGGTGTGGCCAGTCTTGCTGATATGTTGCTAGTCAGTTAATGTTGGAATGAAGTGACGTGTGGTGAATTTAGACTTGCTTTGATGACCGTTCTTGGTCTTATTGCCGTCTCCAAGTTGCCAAGTTACGTACTGTGTATTGCGTTTGTTTGCTGTGAATGGTATTTTGCTTTTTATTTCATGTTGTATTTTAGTATGCACTAGGCCTATGCAGTTATAATACTTGGTAAATATATATGTAATCTGAATCTGGTTACTCAATGGTATTCACTGAAAGTAGTTTGTAGAAATTAATAGTTTTGTGGTATGCATGGCTAGCATTTTTTGCAGACTTAGTTATACCAGCACGATAAATCATTGGGCTCTAGCTTTTGGATTAAAAATGCAAGACAAACAGTCAAAGGTACTGAAAACTGGTATTAAGTTTTTGCTTGTAAATGCCATGGTATGCCTGTATGCAAAGTCTCTTGAGTGATCTATCAAGACTATGCAAATTTTCTTTGCCTCAGACGCTACTGCACTAGACTAAAATCAGTCTCAAAAAACGTAAGCAGTTGTGCCTTATTGTTCATAAAGTCTGATGTTGCAGTGTGAGTTCATTGGTTTTGCGGCATTGGCAACACTGTGAAAGTTTAGATTAGTCAGGTAGCCGGGTAATGTTTAGGTCAGCCCCCAGGTTAGGTTAGGTTAGGATTAGGTTTGATTAGGGTTAAATTTAGTTAGGGTTCGGTTCAGTAACAACCCTAACCCCTAATCGAACCTAACCCTGATCAAACCTGGGGGCTAATACTAGACGTTACCCCAGGTATCGGTAGCCTACCTAGCAGTCTTATGTTTGTGTCAAACAGTTCAGATGGCTGAGTGGTAAGAGCGTCCGCCTCTGGAGCTGTAGACTTGATTCAAGGCGGATCAAACCAATGACTTTAAAATTGCTGTTCACAACTTCCCTGCTTGATGCTGAGCAGCGTTAAGGGGACAGTGTGAAGAACAAGCCGACATATTTACTTGTTGTGCCATTGGGAAAGGCACTTTGTGGGATTATCCCATCTTGGTGTGGTAAATATATGATGGCAACTCCCAAGCGAGCTCATTATAGCGCTTTGATCGCTTTCTTGTGAGAGGAGAATAAATATACAAGTAAATATTTACTAAAAAAAATACTAGATTTTGCAGTATGATTTCTTTAAAAAAATGATGATTTAAACTACTTGAAATTATGTATCGTATAATGCAGTTTACCTGCACCAGAAATACTTATTTTTTCTAATGCGAATGAGAGTTCAAATGAATTACGTTAATAACTTGTTAAACATTGCAGCCAAGAAGTCAACTGTCAGCAGCCAGTAGTACTGTAAGCTCTCAATATTCCAGAAAATATCGAACAAAATCTAAAGAGTCTGTTATTGATGAAACCTTATTTTCAAAACCTGTTCAGGTTAGAAAGGAAATATTGGTTGAGAGTTTTGATTTCAGTATATAGTGGTATTACATGCAAAGATGCACCAGGTTGTGTAAATATATTATTTTGGAAATTTTAAAATTTATTTTGCATTGTTTTTTTTTCTATGCTATAAATTCAGAACAATATGCAAATCAACTTTGTGTTTGTTATCAGTTGCTACGAGCAATAGTTGACTCGAGTGCCACATCTTTGAAATAAAGTTTGAGATACTTCTGGTGTATTTTTGCAATTGGCATATGCTGCTGCAGATTACAGAGCAAATAATTATTGCTTATAAAGGCCCACTAGTGGCTTGAGATTGAAAAGCTAACGCAGTTTTTGTTATTGTTCTTTTTAAGGCACAGACTGAAGTAACGTTTGTTGAAGACAAGAAGAGGCCGCTTATGTCTCGAGTTGATGTCATTCGAACGCGACCTCCTAAACCAGATGCTGTCAGGCTGATCACAAAAGACTTAATTCGAAATTTAGTGCAAGTATTTTTATTCTGTAGTAAAAAGTGTCATAATACTGTAAGATTAATGCCCATGTTTCAAAATCAATATTTTAAATCATTCAGAATGATGCTTTAAGTTACGTGCATCTTCTTCATAGATTACTAATACAAATAAGTTCTTTGCAATGTTAGACATATTTTTCTCAGCTTGTGCCAAAATTTGTAGTATAATCTACTGTGAGCCATTTCCTTATGCAATGCATTTCGTATTTAGTTGCGTATTATTCCTATCACAAGAAAGTGAGCGAAGTGTTATAACGAGCTTGCTTAAGACTTGCCAGCCACCTGTCTACCACAACAAAATGGGGAAATCCCGCTGAGTGCTTTTTCCAACGCCACAAGTAAACTTGCTGGATTGTTCTCCACACTGTCCCTTTAATACTGAGCGTCAAACAGGGAAGCTGTGAATAGCAATTTTT
Source organism: Trididemnum miniatum (assembly GCA_964006365.1). Lineage (NCBI taxonomy): Eukaryota > Metazoa > Chordata > Ascidiacea > Aplousobranchia > Didemnidae > Trididemnum > Trididemnum miniatum. The sequence continues at coordinate 18,809,583 of OZ023249.1, read as the reverse complement.
AAGTCATGGGTTTGATCCAACTTAATACCAAACCCGAGTCTACAGCTCCAGAGAGAGCTGCTCTTACTACTTGGCCAACTGAAGAGCTGTATGCTTTTAATTGACATCGTTTTTATATCACAGATTATATTCATGTTCTTTGCAAGGTTAGACATACTTTTCTAAACATTAATTGTTCCAAAATTTATAGTATAATCTACCGTGGGTCATTTCCTTGGGTAACGCTTCTTTGAGATTTTGATGCTAGTGTTTCTTGCAGCATACCCAAAGGAGATCCTTCTGGTTTGACAGTGATTTTAGACCGACCAAAATTTTCTCAAATATTAAAACAATGTGAAGTGAAAACAGAGAAAGATGTTCAAAAAGATCGAGAGAGAGCTCAGATGGAAAGAGAAAAGTTGGCTGTATGTCAGCAAGTTGTGTTTTAAACGCTTGTGGCTAATAATCTTATAACAGTGCATGAGTGCAGTGTGTTTTATGTCACACACGCTAACGCGTAATCAATATGACACGTGACATTTATTGACTACAAGAAGACCAATTGACTTTTTGCTGCTGATTTTCAGAGTGCAAGCTTTTTCGCAAAGTCCTATTAGAACGTTTCCATTTGCAGCTCATTACAATGTTACTTATCACGACGAGGTTTGAGTTGTGACGCACAAGTTTTAAATAGTATGAATTTAAAGCATACCTGTGTTGGGTTTTGTCTTTTTTTTTTTCAGACATTGTCCAATATTTTTTCTCGATATTCTAAAAATTTTAAGCCATTTCGGATAAGATGTCCGAAAAATTTTAGCTGGCTAAGAGCAAAAGTTTTCCCACTTTTTTTCGTTTGTACCCTGTACTGCTATAAAGTTCCACCCCATGAGCGTCATTCTATAACAGTGTTTCTTAACCGGTACAGCTCTGATTAAGTCCGCAAGTACTGTACATAAACAATTGGCTTAGTTTGTTCGTGTGACGTAATTTACCGGTACTGATACTATGATTTTCTCCTCGCGCTATTTTAGTCCCATATTTAGTGTGTTCCTAAAAATATTCGATTTTATTTTTAGTTAAAATGCAGTCTTATAATTTTTAGTTTGCTGCTCAAAAACGAAAAGAAGAAATGAATAAGAGAGACCTACATAGAATGCAGAGCCAAAAACTCAGCGATCTTGAATTCGAAGCAAAGAAAAAATCTCAGTATTTGCTTGAAACTGCCTTTGCTAAACGTTTGGAACAAGATGATGACATAAAGCATTTAAATGAAGTAAGTTGAACCGATTTTAGCCTGGCATATCTTTATTTTGTACTAACCAGTTGGCGTAGTAATTTAAGAGATTGCTAACGACGCGGTAGGTCTTGGGTTCGACTCCTGGGCCGGTCAGTTCGGACGCAGTGTCGCCGATATCTCGCCTCCTCTACAATGTTTCTTCGGAGCTGTTTGCCCTGGCGCTAAGCCGCGGAGATAGGCCCCTCCACTTGTTACACGCTTTAGCGTAACGCTGCGAGAATAATGAAGGTTTGATTTTGTAACGAGTAGCGAAATTGCTTATTCTGGATTTAATGAAAATTCTTGTTTCAATTATAGCTTTGCCTCAATGCCCGATGCCACGCAATTCGAGATGCTCAGCTGCTTGAGAAAAAAATAATCAAGGATGAAGTTAGCAATGAAGAGAAACGACTCGACAATCTAATGGAAGCAGATCGTGTCAATGCAATACGACTGCAAGAGCAGATAGAAGAAATGCGAAAACAGGCTAGATTAGAGTAAGATTTTTGAGAAAGGTTTGAGTGCGAATTTCTTTCAAAAAAAAAATTTTTAACTTTTACATAGTGCTTTTTGAAACCTCCTGTGTAGAATAATCATGTGACTACTGCACGCTAATTAAGTCTGGAAACTGGTGGTTGGATTTTTACTTATCAATTCAGTGCATATTGAATAGAGCTATGCTATTGAAGTCGTTATTCTATTGTAGTAGCAAAGAAATTACTGTTTCCACTGTTACGGTTTTTGTTGTTTTGTGAAGCGCTTTTTGATCTGAATATCCGTCAGGAATAAGCGCTACAGAAATGTGTTATTATTATTACTACTATCATTATTATTGCTGAAAATTAAAAATTGGTCCATGCCCACTGTAATAACAAATTACCGTACACTCTTTCCGTCTATTTTTCCGTAAGCGGTAAGGTGTCTCAAAAAAACATAAGATCCACTCTATCTAGAACCAACTGTTCGTATATAGGCCAGGGATAGGCAACCTTTTTCGATCTGCGTGCCAAAATCACCTAAAATCATAGGCCAAATTTTTCCGCGTGCCAATCGACAGTGGCATTCTCACTTAAAAATATCGGTGAAGAGCAAAAAAAGAAAGGTCATCACGTCCGCTAATGTCCAACTTTCGTCCCCCCCAAAATTAAAAGGCCATATGGCTCGCGTGCCAGAGAAGCGAGCTCGCGGGCCAAGTTCGGCACGCGTGCCAGGGGTTGCCCATTCCTGGTATAGGCCCTATTCCTCGCTTCCAGACTAACCGTTTACAAAAATGTACAAGGTATCAAGAAGTGAAAATCTGGAATGATTTACCCGCAGAAAACCAAACAACCTCGCCTACTTCATTCAAAAAACGATACAAAAAACACTTAATTCGATTTTACATTTAAAACGACCTATAACTTTATGGTGTACTGATAGATTCATGTTGATTATTAATTTATTATACAGCTCTGGTTGATCAAGAATCATTTAAATATATACCGACTATAGGATGGCAGTTGACTAGAAGGTCCACTCGCCCCTTCCTGCGGTCATATATTTTTTCATTAGGCCTTATTGTCGTCGTATTTTTTATGTGTGTATTCGTGTCGTACACCCTGAAAAGACATTCAAACGTCTTTCTTCGCATGGGGTCAAGCAGGCCTTGGTCAAAATACCAAGTCGAACTGTTGGTCGTTTCAAGCTATTTATTCAAAGCATGGGCTTCTTCAAGTGCAGCAATATAATGTTCATACGCAAAACGTCTGCGTACTAAGTAATAATAAAACATTGCTTATTGCATTTAGAGGGGCTTCAATGATCATGAAGCAAATAGAGAAGAAGGCGCAAGATAAACTATTGGAACTTGAGAAGAAAGATCAAGAGTGCTTACAGATGCTAAAATATCTCGAAAAATTACAGAAAGAAGATACAGAGTAAGTTGTCGGTTGTCGCTGTGATCATCTGAACGACTCTTAACTGTGTCTCTTTACACAAATGGAGAGGTGCGATTGCTTTATTGTAAGTGTACCAAGGCCGTTGTTAGGAAAGAATCACACCCCGCAAGGTATATGTCTTTTTCCCGAAGGCTAAGCCATGCAACGTCCATTTGGACCTGTTTTGTGAGCCGTCCAAATGTTGACTTTCTTCAAAGAGCGACCAGGTAAAATTTATCTGTAGCAATTTTATTGAAATTTTTGGCTGGCGACACTATTGCCAATAAGTGAGTATATTAAATATTCATAGCAACCTTCCCCCGAAATAGAAAATCTATCATTAATTTAAAAATGTTTTTTACGCCTAAGCGGCATAGACGTTTATTTGTTTTAATTTATTGGCGGTGAAGCAGTTTAGCGTTCCTAAGCTTATTCTTAATGTTGGGATAACTCCATGCCACTTATTGTTGCAAAGCTTTGCGATGTCCATCTACATTTCACAATCTTTCAAACATTTCTCTAAGCAAAGCCTTCTTGCTTGGGAGTAATTACCGAGTTAAATATGACTAGTTGAGATATTACTAATTAGGCTACTGGGTGATATTTGCCTGATTTGGCAAACTTATTTGAGTTAAAATCATTAATAATTTTAGAACTATGGATATAAAGCGTGTGAAACAAAAGAAGTTAAAGAAAGAGATTGACGATGTTCATGAAGCATCAATGCAGCAACAGTTGATGAGGCTCGAGCAAGACAGAATGGCAGAAAAGAAAGTTATCGATTTCCAAAGACAGAAAGATGTACTTTTTCGTATATTTTTTCCATTATAAGTCGGCCGAGTGGTTCGGAGCGTCGTTTTTACGACCGCCATGATCGCAAGGTTAATGGTTCAACTCCCACCCAAGCCTCGTTGTTGTGTCCTTGGATAAGATGCTTCACGACAATTATCTCTGTTTGGTGGAATCTAACAAGCAGCAAATTGAAGAAGTCGGAAGCAAAATTCAAGCGGAAAACTTGGAAACAAGGGCAACTCCTATAAGTGAGTCTGGATTCGTCCTATGCATAGCGCCTTCGTCGCTTTCTCGTGACAGGAGGATAAAAATGAAGAAATCAAATGAATCCTTTCAAATTTCTCGTACCACAAAATGTAACAATGTAGGCCTATTATGATTTTTGTTGAAATCTTTTAGCAATCCATCAACTTGCTCATTTTCAAGCATGCCTTGCAAAATATGCGTTGACCAACGTTTTCATTAAAAGCATAAGTTTAGAGACGCCAGTACAGTAATTTAGGATTGTAGGTCTAAGAAAAGAAAGTTTTTGCCTTCAAAAACACAATCCACTTAAGACGCTGATTCACTTTTGCTTCTTTCACTAATTTCAGTATTTTACATTCAATTGATGACTGCAGGCTTGTTTTGTGTGCTGTAATAATTGGTAACATTTGTTTTTTTAGGAACGAGAAGCGGAGCTGGAAAATGAGCAGAATAGAATAAGACGAGAAAAAGAGATAGAAATTGCGCGTCTTCGTGATTTGCAAGAGCGAGCATTTGATGTGAAAGCTCAACAAGATGCACTTCGAGCTAAACGTCATGCAGTAAGTCGTGCTATTTCTTGGTTTGCTTATACCTGGGGTGGGGAACCGGCAAAGCATAGCGGGCCGCATTGATTGCATGATACTTTCAGCGGGCCACATTCACTCTCTATTAGAAAGTTTTGTCTTAAAAATACACAATGTTACGTTGCAAATTAATTAAGCATTCATGCTGAGTAGTTTTTTATCGCAAAAATCAGAGATTTTTGTGCGTTTTTTATGCCACGAAAACAGCATGCAGTTTTGAATGTGAAACAGTTTTTAAGAAGTCTTAACGTTTTCTATTCTACCAGTTTGTTGTTCACTTAACAAAGTTCGAACGCGGGCCACATTTAAAACTTAAGCAGGCCGCAGGTTTTTCCCACCCATTGCTTATACCGTGGCGTATGCAGCAGAGCTAGATGTCTTAAAACACGTGTTTAAGTGTCTCGGTCTCGCTATACCCATGTCTCGGACCTTGGAAAGTCTCGGCAAACGGTCATATCTCGATTGAGGCGTGAAAAAACTTTGTCTTCGAAACAACTTTCATGTCTTTGATACTAATCAACGACAATAAGTGCCGGTACTCGATGTATTCACAGCAAAAAGTTGTGCATGTTTTTGCATTTTGGAAAAACATTTGACCACATTGTTCACAGCAATTTGCTACATTGTTTAGGTCTGCAGAATTGCTTTCTTTTTCTTTTTTGTAATTTTCGGCTTCTGAAGTCTCGTGTCTCGCAATTTTAAAGCCTCGACTTAAATAGAAAAAGTCTCGTCTCGGATCTTTTTATTATTATTGGCATGTTTATCTTCCTATCACGAGAAAGTGATCAATGCGCTATACGAGCTTGCTCAGGAGTTGCCGGCCATCTGTCCACTTCATTAAGATGGGGGAATTCCGTTAATTGCCTTTCCCAACGGCACAACAAGTAAACTTGCCGGCTTTCTCCATAATGTCCCTCAAAATGCTGAACGTCAAGCAGGGAAGCTGTGAATACCAATTTTTTTAGTCATTGGTTTGACCCAAACCCTAAGTCTACCGATCCAGAAGCAGACGCTCTATAGGCCTACCACTACGCCATCTGATCGGTTCAATGGCCAAGTGGTATAGTGGTTTCTTGGAGCTATTATGTCTCGGTAGGTTGGGCCCTCGTTCCTGCTCTGGTACGCAGGAATTTTCTGGGAGGGGATTGGCATTGCGATGGACCTTTTCTACATTAAGGCGTGTTTGCTTCTTGAAAGAACTTGAGCGATAACGCTTTCAAGAAGCCTTGGGACCTTGGGGGGAAGAGAGGCGCGCGTTTAGGCGCCACCCTGCATGCGTTCGCATAAGCGCTTGTATAACTGATACGTTGGTTGAAACAGACATTGGAACTCTTGTGGGTTAGTTCACTGAACTGTGTTACGATTCTATTTGGCTAATCTTGTTTAAAATTTTGCAATGTTAATTGAATCCTTAATAACTTAAGCATTTAAGTGGAAAAGATTTCCTCAAACATGTGTGATTTTTTGCAAGATTTAAAAACGCAAATTTAATGTTGAAATTCTAGGAAGAAGCAGAAAGAGAGTGGAGACGCAAAGAGGAAGAAGCTGCACTGAAACATGCAGACACGAACAAGATAATGAAGAAAGCTAGGACCGAACAGATTAACGCCAAGCAACACTTTATGGCTGTGGAGGCCCAACGAGAGCGATCAGAATTCACCAGAGTACTAACGTAAATGTCCGCCATAGCACTGGATTAAAAATCATGTGTACAACTTTTGTATTTCAAAAGAATAAAAGTCTGGGCTGCATTTAGACAATGCGAGGCCGTACTAGGCCTTCTTGATTTTAAGTTCGCCACTAGTGATCAATGATTTGCGAACGGGCTCATCTCTGAGTAAGAAAAGATCTTAATGGTTGATCCTCAATTCAAAAAAAGCCCTTTTGTTTGATCTCAAAAAAGGTCTCTTTTGTTCCTGACAAGACCCTATATTTTTCCGAGGCCCTAGGCTTAATCCTACTTGATGCATAGGCTATGGTAGGTCCGACCCTGCTAAGAGTTTATTTATGTATTTTCTCATAAATATAAATAGCTGAGGTTATTTTCAAATTATGTTAAACTGAAAATTCAACAGTAATTGACGGAGGCAGCGAAGTGAGCTTGCACTCTTTGAGTCAGCAACCACCCGTTACGTATGTCATATGCGATTGGCTCCTGCCGCGAATCGAACCCGTCACGTAGGATCTGTCACCTGCGCGCTGTACCGCTAAGCCATGTCGCTGACGTACCGATAGGCCATATCACTTTCCTTGATAGAAATTGTAAATTATACGAATTGTAGCTGCACCTTTATGCCGGCAACGCCAAAAAACGCTAATCGGACAGCTTAGGCTCGATGATTTCTAACCGACAGGTTTGAAATTCTAACCCTCGGGTTTGAAATCGTAAGACCTTCCGTAAGTTGTGTTTTATGATAAAAATCAATGGTTACTTGGTGCAACATAGAGGTCTTCCAAAGCCTAAAGAAAGACTTGCTAGCCCTATCCGTAGTTATTGGTATAAACTGAAAGACATCAAACCAATAAGCCTTCTAAGGTCGATAATATTCTACAGAGAACTTCAGCGGCAGATTAAAAAAGAACAACTTCAAGAAGAAGCTGAGAAAAATGAGCGACTGAAAAATGCTGACTTTGTGCGGGCACAAATCATTGACAAAGAAACGTTAAAGTTGGCAGAACGGAAAGCTTTCTTCCAAGAAGGAATAAAGATGGAAGAAGAAGCCCGAATGAGGAAAGCGAGATTGGAGGAGGTGAATGTTTTATTTATTTTCAGTGACGGAGCCGCAATAGCAAGCTCGCTGAACAGTTGAAGGCCGCATATCAGTGTTGGCGCCCTTTTAAAGAGTCTTAGTTCTTTGATCGAGTCGAAGTTTGAGTTTACAAAAACTTAAGTCATGCATGAATCCGAGTCCGCACGTTAAAAGACCGAATCCCACGCTTGGAACTCGGTGTCATGTCATGACGAACATGATCGGGTCGTTACTCAACATTCACACATCTGTAACGCACAATGCGAAAAACATTGACTTTTCAGATAACATTGAGCAACCTGATAAAGAATGTTCTTCAATCTGTTCTTTTTCAGCTGAACGTCAAGCGAGCAAACTCTGGTTACCAATTTCAAAGTCTTTAAAGTATTGACTTTTGCTATTCTCAAACGTTTTAGATAGCCCTTAAAGCAAGTATCATGATATGAAAAAAATAAAGTGAAGGAGCAATTGGAGACTTTGTTGTTGTTTTTTTAGGTAAAAAAGAAGAAATTAGATCAATTGCGCCAAGCTGGAGTGCCAGACAAGTACTGCTTTGATGTGGAAAGAAGAATAACGAATCCCAAACCAAAGCTCGGGGCTATCTAGCAACCGGACTTAAATTGACTTTTTGATTTTTTGCTCTCAAAAATGTACTGTACGCGTAATGCCGTTATTACTGCATAACAGTATATTTAAATGCTTACGTTGAATTTGAGTTTTGTCAGATAAAAACAAATACATTGCAATTTATTTTCGTCACAATTGAAATTCATTGTAAAAAGGATGCAGAGAATCACCACACTCTAATAAAACTGCCAGGACAATTTCGCCTCAAAATTAATAAGCTGGCAGAAGTCGCGGCTGCATGCTCAAATCAATCAACAATATTAATGCTTATACTTTATTTAAATCCATTTCAGTTTTTACGCTTTCTGCAGTAAATTCTTAATCAAGATAATAATGTCAAAGCTGAAATCAGTTTAAATTAGATAGTGTAAGCATTGAAATTTTGATTGATTTCAGCATACAACTGCAATATCTACCAGCATATTGATTTATTTTAATGCAGTTTTCCGTAGTTTAAACTACAATCAAATGCACATAACCCACAGTAAAAACTGAGTACGGATTTATCCACAAAATAACAAACTTAATAGTTAACTATCTGGAATTGTGAGTGTTTTCAACATTTAAGGTACAGGAAGTGAATCTTGGTCAATAAGAATCTGTGTTGGGTAATAATGCCACGGGTTAAAATGCTTACCGGTATCCTAATATTCAAGATGAATACATGGAATTCTCTGACCACTTAATCCATCACAGAAAGTATCATGATTAATAGTCAACCGTTACAAGCATTCATTAATAAAAAGTAAATTAGAAATTAAACATTTGAGTTTAAATATTGGTTTCGCCACCATGTTCGATATTAAACTACTAGTTTTGGTATAACAACAAATATCTGCTATATATTTAATAACAAACAGTTACAACATCAAGACATTAATACGAACCAATTATATGACAATTTCCAGTCGTTTTTTGGAATGTTGATGTGTACCAACAGCAAGTTAAGTTTAAGTTAAGAAAATTGTTTAAATGACTAACATGCAGATGATATTATACAAGATTATCATTCTGTTTATCAATTTATGATTAGCAACAATCATCTTAATACACCAAATTATCGAAAAAAAAACAGATTTTAAAAATCAAACCTAGCGGGAAGGATCTTGTTTTACACCGTAAACAGTAGTCTGCTATCACGCATTATGATTATTGAAGCAGCATTGCCATTTTTAGCTGAGCATAAAAAGCGAAAAATGAATATTGAATCACAACTGCAGTAACAACGAAATCTTAATACTAAAAGCCAGCATAACTGTGCTAAACCATAAGCAGTACGCAGCCTTGTCAAACAACCCAACAAATGCAGCAATGTAAAAGAGACAAAAGAATGGCAGCAGCACATGCTGTGACCTAATCCAGCACATTTCAATTTATTATTACTTTAAAAGCACTTAAAAACAGCTTTTACTTCAACTCTGACTTCTAACACTGTTTGAACCCTTTTTTAAAAATCAAGTTGAAGAAAACCTCATTTCCACATTATTTCTTTTTAGCTAATGCAATTTTGCTCAACATTGCCACATAAAGCAATTGGCAAAAAACACCATTTGATAAATAGTCCAGCTACGTTCTTAGCATGCTTTGTCAATAAAATTTGCGAGTTTTACATCTTTCATAGACAACCCACCGACATCATGTGTGCTTAATGTTATCTGAACTTTGTTATAGACATTAAACCACTCGGGGTGATGGTTCATTTTTTCAGCTTGAAGGGCAACTTTGGCCATAAAACCAAAAGCATCATTAAAATTCTTAAATTTTAATTCTTTGTAAATAGCATCTCGATCTTCAACTATTTTCCATCCATTAGTTTGTAATGGAGTTACAAGCTTGTTGCGTTCTTCTTCGCTTAATTTCATAACTTGAGAAGCTAAATATCTCACTGCACAAAAGCTTGGATAATTTATTAAATTGAGGTTAGATTGAAACACAACCTTCCTTAAAATTTTAAGCATCTGCATGTTTGGAAAACATAAAATTACAGCACAAAAATTTGCAAAATGCATGGCGAATAAAACTAGACTACAACAACAACAAGTTTACTCATCAGGAGCGCAGTCCAACCATACAACATTTTCACACATAATTTTATTAATGGAGAGTCAGAAAACCATCTCCTGATTGGGGACAATGAAACGACCATACAGTCTACAAAGTCAACAGGTCAACTGCCCCAGTGATGTACTTACCATAACTGAGTAAAAGCCAAAAAAAAAAGTAACAAAACACAACAAAAAGCACAAGGTAAAAAGCATAGATTTCTGAGATTTTACTGATGTAGTCTAATAATATTCAGTCTACGTACTGTAAATATACAGTACACCGTCAAATATCTTCCAGTACCAATATTATACCATACTCAGTACGGTACTCAAGTTGAGAGGGGATGCTATCCCCCCGGAAAACAACACCATTCCCCCATAAAACATTTTAGCGTGAACCATTCCCTTACAAGTATGACCATCCATTCCCTTATCAAGTATGACCAATGACCATCCCTCCTTATGTCTGCGTAAAAAATTGTACCATCCCCCATAAGTGTTTTTACAACTCAAGCACTGACCATATTGCATAGCTACCAGGAATAGTTTTAGCAGCGGTTTTGTACAGCAGCAGACATGAAGAGCAGCACAGTACTCAAGGTGCTAATGACTACTGGTACATTAGTACAAGAGCAAAACTAGGCCTACCAGAAGTTCTATGTTCTCTGTGGAGCAAACTACCAGAAGTCCTATGTTCTTACTTTACAATTTTCTTCTTCAGATGCTCACAACTTTCTCTTTCTAATGCAACTTTTGGCCTAAGGGGAGCCGAAACATAATTTCATACTCCAGGTTTTAGTGCTCAATGTCCTGCTCGTGTATGATGTAACTCCGTCGGGCAAGCCTTGCATTTTGCAAAGCCACTGCAATTACTGTAATTCAGTAAAGCAAATAGCGATCTTATAGCGACCCCAAGTGTTAACAATGACTAGAAAATTAACCATTAATGACGCTAGAGGTGACCCTACCGTGTGCGTGATGTTGGCCAAATGGTCGGTGCATTGCGCTGCGAAATTGGTTTTGCGGGTTCAATGTTCAACCAGGTCATCTTCCATGATGCATATACTTCGCTAAAAACTTTAGTTGCAATTATGTGGCAAAAAAAAGAAACAACGTAACGCTTCTGAGGTAGAGTTGCCAGATTTTCACTACGCAAAAGGAGGACAGGTTCTTCGTGGGTCATCACGTCCGCAAATGTCCATTTTTCCGCCCAAACGCAAGTGAAAACCAAAACAAAAAGGTCATCACGTCTGCAGATGTTTATTTTTCCGCCCAAAAGCAAGTGAAGACCAAAACAGAAAGGTCATGACCTCCGCAAGCCCGTAGTTTGCACTGAAATTTTTCGTGGGAAAGTGATATGACATGTTTTCTCTGTTCATAATGCCGAAAAGGAAAACATTTGGCCATTTTTTGGCGTCCTCGGAGATTAATTTTCTTTAGTCAAAAAGGAGGACATGTCCTCCAAAAGGAGGACGTATGGTAAGCAGGTGGTAAGCCTTCTCTGAGGTAAATGACGTGTATATGCGCTCTATATTGTTTGCTGTCGCCACATCAATTTTTAATTAAAAATCAGATAGTCGAGTGGTAAGAGCGTCTGCTTTTGGAGCTGCCTCTGGTAAGAGCGTCTAGCCTCTGGAGCTGCTTCTAGAAATTTATGCAAAAATCAGAGCAGGCGCCAAGGGGGGCCAGGGGGCTTGGCTCCCCCAATTGACATGTTTGGCCCCCCTAATTAACAAGCTTTTTTATTGATGACAGCGGCTTTTGTACTAAATTTCAAACTTTGGCCCCCCCTGTTAAACGCTTCACCCCTGTAAGTAGACTGCTCTGGCATCAATCATCAAATAAATTTCCACCAAAATCATTCAACATCCATTCATCTTCACTCCACTACAACATTTGAACGCAATGATTATTTTTTACCACTCTACGCTGTTCTCTCCTTCTATTAAATACTCTTGGAGTAAAAATATGAAATGCAATTCCAAACAAATTAAAAAAACTATCCATTAAGAACTTTCTTTCCCAATACAAACTGCTTTTAATAAATTGATATAATTAAGTGAAAATTTTCTTTCCCAACATTAAAGAAAATTTGTTTCGCGTTGCTATTTCACTGCATCTAATCAGATCACTTCACAGCTCCTGGTAGCAGCATCCTTTCGAAATTTATTCATTTTTGTTTTGTTGTTATGGTATGTGCATTGCGACAAATAAATGTTGAGTAGATAGGCTCTGGTGTAATTTAGAGTCCGGCCAAACCAATGACTTCAAAAAATTTTACCGGTATTCACAGCTACCTTGCTTGACGCTCTACATTTAAAGGGAAGGGAGAGTGTGGAGAACAAACCGGAAGGTTTATTGTTGTGCCGTAGGAAAACGGGATTTCCTAATCTTGGAGTGGCACAAATGGCTGTCAACGCCAAGTCCCAAGCGAGCTGGTTAGCTCACTTTAGTGCTTTCATCGCTTTCTCGTGATAGCATGTAAGTTTCGGCGCGCTACAAACTCGTTTTAATGCAAAACCAGTGTCGCAACGAACAGGTTTTATTGGTAGAGCAAAATAAGAATAATTATCAACTCAGAAAAATTAAACTTAAGCCAAGAACTTTTGTTTTTCATTTATAGGGTAGAAAGAAATTAATATTCGTCGTCCTCTTCTTCGCCATCTTCCACGGAATCAACTCCGACCTCCTCGTAATCCTTCTCCAAAGCAGCAAGATCCTCACGAGCTTCAGAAAATTCTCCTTCCTCCATTCCCTCTCCGACATACCTGACATAAAATAATTTTAGTGAATTTTCTACATAATAAAACTTGCAATGAATATACAGTAATATATTTGAGTAAGATTTCATTATTTATAGTATCAGCGTCCCCCCGATAAACCTCACGGCGAAACAACCCGTTGGGGGTTTTTAAATATACTTTAATTGGTGATTTACCGTGTTGTAAAAACTTGCACGAAAATGCTGGGCAGAAAATACTGCCATACTCATGTACAACTATCGTCAATAATTAATCAGATCATTTACAGCAGCACTAGCTCCTACATAAAAAAAAAAAGCAAGAACTATCAGCTCATGGGTTTAACGACGCCGCGCCAAACATAGACCGCAGACACTAGCGGAGCTTACCAGTGAACGAATGCTCGCTTTGCATACATCAAGTCAAACTTATGATCAAGTCGAGCCCAGGCTTCCGCAATCGCAGTTGTGTTGCTCAACATGCAAACCGCGCGTTGAACTTTGGCCAGATCACCTCCTGGTACAACTGTGGGTGGTTGGTAGTTGATTCCAACTTTGAAACCAGTTGGGCACCAATCGACAAACTGAGAAAAACAAAAACTGAAAGTTACATTGAATCGTTAACACTGAATGATGCCAATAAACTTACTTGAATTGTGCGTTTTGTTTTGATGGTTGCAATGGCGGCGTTCACATCTTTCGGTACAACATCACCTCGATACAACATGCAGCAGGCCATGTATTTGCCATGACGTGGATCGCATTTCACCATCTGATTGGCAGGTTCAAAGCATGCATTGGTGATCTCGGCTACGGACAACTGCTCATGGTATGCTTTCTCGGCTGAAATAACCGGGGCATAAGTGACCAGAGGGAAGTGGATTCGTGGGTAGGGTACCAAGTTGGTTTGGAACTCGGTCAGATCAACATTGAGAGCTCCATCGAAGCGGAGAGACGCAGTGATCGAAGACACGATTTGGCCGATCAATCGATTGAGATTGGTGTAAGTCGGTCGCTCAATATCGAGGTTTCGACGACAGATATCGTATATTGCTTCGTTGTCCACCATAAAAGCACAATCAGAATGCTCCAAAGTAGTGTGGGTGGTCAGAATGGAGTTGTATGGCTCGACAACAGCTGTAGCAATCTGAAATTTTAGAAAACTGTTAATCTTGGTGTATTTTCACCTCTGCTCTGAATAACGTATTTAGATACTGTATCGGTTACATATGGCATTTTCAACTAACTTATAGGTAAACACCATGCAACGTGTACCTGAGGAGCAGGGTAGATAGCAAACTCCAGTTTTGACTTCTTTCCGTAATCTACGGAGAGTCTTTCCATAAGCAACGATGTGAAGCCAGATCCTGTGCCGCCCCCAAAAGAATGGAAAATCAAAAATCCTTGCAGACCAGTGCATTGATCTGCAAGCTTGCGAATGCGATCAAGCACGAGGTCCACGATTTCTTTGCCTGAAAAATAAAATCAGGCAATTTACGCGTAGCATAAAACGAAGTGTAAATCGCTGCAATCGAAATTCTTTAAACCAATCTCTATAACCATCACCCTTTCTCATATTTACGTCCGTATTATTGACAATTTTACGTCATTACTTTTCATTTACTTACCGATAGTGTAATGGCCACGAGCGTAGTTGTTTGCAGCATCTTCTTTACCGGTTATTAGCTGCTCAGGATGGAAAAGCTGGCGATAAGTTCCAGTTCGGACCTCATCTAAGCAAACAAATTCGTTAAACCCGATTTAAAGTTATTACAAAGAGCATTAACCTAGTCAATTGCTTAAAAGTTTTGATAAGACTGCTTTAGATTGCTATGGAGCGAGTAAATGCTATTGCTTTGCCGCGAAGTGTCTCACAACTCAATGCGAATAATGACTAAGCTTCAAAGGAGCGAAGTCGCGCTACGTGAACCAGTCAACTGTAAAAACATCAAAGTAATAGAAGAAACAAACAATTACCAACAACAGTTGGTTCGAGGTCAACGAACACAGCTCTTGGGACGTGTTTTCCAGCCCCAGTCTCGCTGAAGAAAGTGTTGAACGAATCATCGCCACCTCCAATTGTCTTATCACTAGGCATCTGACCATCAGGCTGAATGCCGTGTTCAAGACAATACAATTCCCAGCAGGCGTTGCCCATTTGGACTCCAGCTTGTCCGACATGAATGGAAATTACTTCTCTCTAAAAAATTACCATGCGGGTAAAACAGGTTTCAAAAACTCGTGAATAATCAAGGCAAAAAGTATTTTCACAACGAGCATACTAACAACCTTCCGCAATGAGTAAAAACGCGAAAATGTACAAAATCCCATTCAAACATTTAAGCACAACTGCGCAATTCTTGCTTAATCCAGCTAGCTATCAACAAAAAAACGAAAAACTAGACTAGTGACATAATTACTAATAAAAATGAAAAAAATCCAGAGATGTCCAATTTTCCTCGCAAAATCAAGTGAAGAGCAAAAAAAAAGGTCATTATGTCCGCAGATGTCCAATTTTCCACACTAAATGAAAGGTCATTTTTCCACGCAAAAGCAGGTAAAGAGCAAAAACAGGTCATCACGCCCGCAAAAAAATTAAAAAAAGGCAACTGATTAAAAAAATTAAAGAAATGAAGAAGCACGAAAAAATAAGAGGACAGCCTGCTGATAGCACGTTCCCTTAATAGTCAGTTACGTACTTCAGCAGCGCGACCGCACCGATCGTTGTTTCAAGGAACAGCGGAACGTGGTGGTCAACATTATCATTCTGAAAAATTTTCCCTGCCTAAGTGTGCTCCTCCGAAAAAAAATCGCTATTAACAGATTGATTTGTTGGAACGCCTTTCACGAGTTCAGTTTCTTGCGATACAACAAATAAAAAAATAAAAACCGCCTAAATTGCCATAGTAGAATCTTAAGGTTTTGAAACGTGAGGGCTGGCAAGTCTATGGTTATGGTCTCATCATTACTAACAAGCACACTGACATTCAATTCAGAGCATAGTTTTTGCGGAAAGACGCTTGATCAGACTGCTTACGTTTGATCAAACGCAGCGTCTTAGCTAGTAGGGGACCCAGGCACTGCTCTCCCTTCTTTTTCTCACCTACGAAGACATTTTTCATAGATCGATCACTCAGGGACAAGTGAAAACGAGCTCTCTCTTTGTCTAAATCCGGATCCAGCCCTGAACCCTCCTTAACAACTTCCATTGCTACACTTCTCATTAAAAGGTTAACCCAACTAACTCAAAAAACAGTACGGTATAAAAAATAAGCTATACGTGTACATTACATTATGCCTACTTACCATTGCTGATTTTGTAAGTAGACGGTTTCAAAACAGAAAGATGAAACAAACTTGCTTTTTGACAGGTTCTCAGTTGCACTTTTACGTAGCTTGTAACCGCAGTCAGTGATGAAATTCAGGCGCGGGAACTGCATCTTATAGGTTTTCAAGTTATTGCGTAACCTGTTTCTGATTGGTCAAAAAAAGCGCAGAGCAAACCGCGAGGTTGCTATTACACGAAATGAAACTTTTTGGTTGCGAAGCAAGCCATGTGAATCGGAATTTCCTATTCGTCATTGGTTCATAGATGGACAACGAAGCATTTTGTCAGATAGTAAAAGCATACATTCGATAAGGTTGTTAAGGAGTGTCAATATTTGCCGCACCTTTTGACATCATTATGCACACTGGTTTCTAGTTCATACATTGCATTGTGGCGGGTAAGTGTAGTTAAAAACTTACGTTGAAAACTCATCAAAGTTCACAGCTTTTGTTCAAATACCCACAGATTTTTTTTGTAATCACCGTTTCCTCGACAACGACGTAATTACTCGAACAAGATCAGACTCGCAACGAAATTTAAACAATTACGTTTCCAAATTTGTAAATACTGTACAAGTAAAAACTCAGACCGAATGATATAAATTCCGAAGCGCTATATACAGTGGTGTACAGTAAGGAAGTAGTTTTACTTAAGTAGACTTGGCAACTGGTACTTATTTAAGTGTTTTGAATGTCGACTACTTATACTTCTACATACGTAGTTAAATTAAAAAGTTAAACACTACTTCAGTGGTTTTGAAAATGATAAGTAGTTACAATTATGCAATGCATTGTGCAAATGATGAAATCATGCTTAAAAATACAGAGTTGGCCAAAAAAAATTGCACCCTTAGACAAAGTGCCATAACTTTCTTTTGCGTGGAGACAACAATTCAAAATTTTTACCATTTTTTACAACGATATATATTGCGTAGTAGTTTAAAATTTTACAGTAAAATCCCAAGAAGTAATAAAATGACGTCCATTTAAACCAGTGTTTCTCAACCCCGAGTCCGCGGACTCATGAGTCCGCGGAAGGGCTTGTATGAGTCCGCGAAACTTACATGCCCCCTTTTGACTCTGCCTTTCAGTAAAAAAGAACAAAACTAATGGTGCCAAGTAACTGAAATATGCCGGACTCTTTTGATAGTTTCTGTAGCTTATGGCCAGAGGATACAGAGGGGTAGGATGAGGAGTATGCATCCTCCCACCAGCCATTTTCAAAAATGTTTTTCATGGATGCAATTTTTCCATAATTTTGAATTTTTTGATAGCGGTAAGCCTTAGACTACACTTTAAGCACGCATAATCGAAAATGTGCGAACAAAGTGCATCACAATTGGCGAAGCATTCAGAATTAAGGTCAAAAAATTTAAAGAAAATTTGCTTGAAAATTATTCAAAAAGCACTAAAATAGCCATCACAGCATGTAAATTTTCAAAATTTTCCCGGGGGAACATGCCCACGGACCCCACTAGAGCCTTTCTTGTTTCTCAATCAGCTTCAAATTATTCTGCAAAAAAAAATACCCTCGAAAAAATGTCGAAATTATGGCCCCCTCCTTTTAAATTTTCTTGCTACGCCACTGATTTTGGGGCGTAGGCCATAGCAGCGACTACAGCAAACATGCATTCGCCACGTGTGACCACTCAGTTTTCGAACAAGTGTTTACACCCATGAGTGACTTGTATTCAAGTCTTCATACCTATGAGTGACTTGAGTCCACATATATTTAGGCTAGCTCGAAAATAGTCCATGGCTAAAGAGGTTGAGATCCACTGATTTAAACATTAAGAACTGCAACCTCTTTTCACAAAGTGCGTTCAAAGGTTTTTTTGCAGGTAATGTAACTTTTTTTTTGTAAAAGGCCTTTCTATACTCACTGTGACGTAACAATGCCTGAATGCTAACAAATCTTTTTTCAAATGATAATAATTAATAACTTTGTAATACCAAGCCCCACAGTGGTAAGTGACCGCGCTGGAAGATGTTAATGATATTGAGGATGTTAATGCGCTGGAAGATGTTAATGATAGTGCTCTGGAGCGAAATGTTAACCGCGGAAGAAGATTTGAAAACATCATCGAAATTGAAAGGAGACATTCTTCAAGAGTGGGAAGCATTGCCCCAAGCGGTAATCAATAACGCCATCGATGGGTTTTGATGTCGTGTGCGGTTGGTAATTGCAGAAAACGGACAATACATCGAAAAATATTGAACGAATGAACAATCGCTTACTATATGTGCCGTGTTAATTTTCGTGCAATTGCAGTTTGTGATACTCACTATTTAAACACCTGTAATTTTGTTATTTTTCGGGAATTTTTAGTAAACTTTTACACAGCTACGCAATATATTGTCGTCAAGAAATGGTAAAAATTTTAAAATGTTATCTCATTCCAAAAAAAAGTTATGACACTTTATCCAAAGGAGCAATTTTTTTTTGGCCAACCCTGTATAATTGGCAACACTAGTATTTGGTTTTCGTTTTTTTTTTTTTGTATAAAAAAGTTTTTTTTAGCTTTGTGATTTTAACAGTTGTTTCTTGTTTATTTGTTTGGCCTGGACATTGAGCTTGCGTTTTGCAGAATGAAACACGCTTCACTTTTATTAATGTGCTAAATTATCTTAATTATACTTTAGCATCAGCAAAATATTTAAGATTTGCGTTGTAGAAACTATGTTTTGTCAAAGCTCAGGTTCGTGGCCTTGCTTTCGCAAACGCTACTTTTTACTTGAGTAGCTTCAACTTGACGATACTTTTGCTTTTACTTGATTAGTTTTAACACCCACTACTTTCTACTCTACTTCAATTGATAACTAGACTTTCACTTATTAAGATTTGTTGACTACTTTTCACACCACTGACTATACATAATTATTTTTGGCATCTGAGGACAGCCTGCTATTTGTGCAATAGTACGCAGAAGCTTTGCTTTGACGACGATTACGCTTACAAGATTTGTCAATCAGCACTCTATGTTTCCTTGACCCCTTAAGTTTTAGGACAAGATTTTATCGTGCTAATTCACACGCTTCCATGTTTCTTTTCGTGGCAAAAGGATGATAATACTCGATGGCCCACAGGTTGGCCTACATAATTTCAGACTGCTTTTCGGGTGGTGAATACGAATTTCAAATTCAATCCAAGGCTTCCGCAGAGCCAACTTTCTAGTTAAAAGAGAAACTGCTACCATGAAAAGAAACTACCATAACTAGACGGGGGACTGGGGGCCAGGTCCCCCCAGTCAAAATTTTGGCCCCCCTTGTCAGATATGGGTTACTTTGCTTGCTTCTTTATCTAATTACCAACGATACAGTGCTAAAAATGTGCACGGGCAACCCATGTGTCCTTAGTGCGCAGTAGTGGGCCTATTCAAGTACAGGCCGTTGAGTCATACCGGTAGGTCCACTCTCGCACAACCGGGAAAAGCGAGACTAGAGTAATTAAATAATTATCGAATATAATCAGCGCTACTTTATGACGTAATCAGAGCAGCTTATGACGACCGGGTCATACTTGGGGAGACCCGCAGTAGTCAGCATAGTTGGAAATAAACCGGGTATAGTCAGCACTTAAAAGAGAAATTTAAGCGAGTGTGGATTTGGCAGACGCTAACTTCATCGATGATCATATACCTCACCCACTCGGTGGCCTACTAAGTAAATGGAAGGAGAGTAACATTTTGCTGCATAAACTTTACGAACAAAAGCGTGCCTTTTTTAATGTGTATAAACTTGCTGCAGCTGCAGCCACTTTTGTGTGCAGTGTCGCAATTTGTGAGTGCAGTTCTTTTGCTTTATCGCGTATTGACACTCATTACAGGCGTTCGATGACTCACGAGCGGCAGCGCAATCTTGTATCGCTTGCTTTTGAGAAATCTAGAACCAAGAAAAATGACTTGGGTGAATTTGTCCTAAGATTGGGTAGAAAACACACACGATTGCCTCTATTGTAAACGGTTAAAAAGTGTGACGTTTTTTTAAAGCAATTTCGTTGTAATTTTGTTGTGAGTTTTCACCGTAGGCCTACTAGCAACCAATTGTAATCTCTTTTTGGAGTAAAACATTTTAGCTTTTCTCATGCATTTGCGGCAAATTAAAATCAAACCTTCATTATACTCGCCGCATTACGCCCAAGCATGTGCGAGTTACGGCGCCCATCTACGCAGCTTAGCGCCTTGGCGACACAACTTCAAACTACGAAAAAACATCGCAGCGGTGGCGAGCCGTTGGCGACTCTGTGTCTGATCTGAACGGCGAGGGAATCGAACCCTACACCGCCCGCACTGGAAGCGATATCGTTACCAGTACGCCAACCGGCCGTTGTTTCCGAATTCCAACTCACATATTAGTCGGTAATATTTTAGTAGAGCCTTACCATTGGCGCACGCAGGGGAAGGCCACGATGCCTTGCCCCCCTCCCCCTTTTACCCTATAATAAGGTGATGAAATCTAACTTTCAGTTTATAATTTCTCAAACTACTATAGTTACAGCCTCTTTTCACTTATTTTAGCCAAGCTTTTGCTTTTAGACATAAGCTGCGAAAATATTTTTGCATTGACTATAATGACTGCCCTCACTGCAAGCCTTTTTTAATAAAAAAGTGTGTTAAAATGATTTTTTTTGTTTGTGAAATCCGTAAAAATTTGTTGGCGGCTGGAGGTCTCACCCCACACCCCCAGTGGTACTTCCCTTTGCCAAATTCTGGACGTGCCACTAGCCCTTATATAAAAAGGAAAATTAATTTTGCAAGCTTAGATGGATGTTGACTGATTTTAAAGTTGATATTTTAGGGAATAAACGAAAAAATTGGCCGCTCTTGTTAAAAAAATGCCAACTCGGAGCTCAGTTTCTGGTTACGGGCCTGGTCAAAAGAAAATCTTGGCAAGGGCGATTTCGCGCCAGGCATGACCGCGGAACGCTAGTAGGCTATTACATGGGGGCAGGAAGGTCTTGGTTTTTCTTTTAACTGTAAGTAGGTGTCAGGGATTGTTCTAGATATCTCTGGTAGACGTATTTAAATATAAAGGTTTTGCGTGCCATTTTCTCAGTGACCTCCAGAAAGAAGTGCCAAAAAGGGTCTCGTCGGGCGCCCCAATTTTTGTGAGCATAGCATTCGTCGGAGAATAATCTGCGAAAATATAAGGTCAATCCGGGATAAGCATCTGTAGATGATGGTCTTTCTGCAGCGTGTAAATGTGCAATTAAAAGACTGCATGTCAGTGGCGTAACTAGGCCTTTTGGGGGAAGCAAATGCCAGGGTCTTTTTCAATATGCTCAGGGTCTTTTTCCAGGAGTTCAGGAGCGTATCCACTAAAGGGGGCCGCTGGGACCGCGGCCCCCTCTACCTGAAGACAAATGCACAAAACAGGAGCGTATTTAGAGGGGGCAATGTGCCATGGCTCGGTGGCACCCCCCATTTTCAAAAATGTTTTTGATGTTATACAATTTTTCCATAATTTCGAACCTCTTCGATAGCGATAAGCCTTACGCTTTAAGCACTCATAATCAAAAATGTGCGAACAAAATGGACCATATTTGGCGAAGCACTCAGAATTAGGGTCAAAAAATTTAAACAAAATTTGCGTGAAATTATTCAAAAATCACTAAAATAGCCAGTGCAGCATGTCAATTTTCAAAAATTTTCCGCGGAAGCATGCCAGCGGACCCCCTAGAGCCTTTTTTGTTTGTCAATCAGCTTCAAATTGGTTCCGCCGAAAAGAAATGCGCTTGACAAAAATGTGAACATTATGCTCCCCCTCTTTTAAAATTTCTCGCTACGCCACTGGGACAAAACTTTTGTGGTGTAAAGGGGATTGGCTATACGTATAAAGAACAATTTATTTAAGGGCGTGAAGACCTTTTTTGCTCTTCACTTGAATTTGGGCGGAAAATTGGGCATCTGCGGACGTGGTGATCTTTTTTTGCACTTCACTTGACTTGGGGTGGAAAATTGGACATCTGCGGGTGCGATAAAGTTTTTTTTTGCTCTTCACTTGACTTTAGGCGAAAAACGGACGTGATGATCTTCAAAGAATCTGCCCTCCTTTTGCGCAGTGAAAATATATCCGGCCCATCTGGCATGGCTTTAAATTGAGGCCCCCCTTTCAAATTCCTGGGCACGCCCCTGTTTGGCAATGCCCAGGGTCTTAGCTAATCCTAGTTACGCTCTTGCTGCATATTGAGTTGAAAACATTTTAAACTGGGGAGGGGGCAAAAATTATTTTTTAGAATGTAATTAATGCCCCCTTGTTGTAAGTGTAGTTCTCCTTCTTGGGGATGGACCTGTTTCGCTCATAACATGAGGAACAGTGGCGGAAGCATCGAATCGTTATTTTTAGGAGAGATATTGAACCCTATTTGCTATTTCGTCATGATCCACTACGATTTCATTTATAAATTTTGAGTGTGGAAATAGATGTCGGCTTCAAAGGAATCGAGTTGTAATGTCGATGTATATCGTCTTTTCTATGTAGCCTATACGCTAGGGTTATCATATTTTCACTGCGCGAAAAAAGGACAGATTCAGCCAGCATCGCGTTCCTTTAAAAAAGGTCTTCTCCTCACGATGGAGCTAAAACAGGGGTGGGCAAACTTTTCAGATTTCTAATTTTTTACACAAAATCAAGTGAAGAGCACAAAGAAAAGGTCATCACGTCCGCAGGCCGTAGTTTTTTCAGCCCTAAGCTAAGTTCATAACGTCCCAAAATTTTCGTGTTTCTCCAAAAAATCAAAAATAAATGAAAGAGGTCTACAGTACTTGCTAACATGTATGATGATACATTTAAACGTTGAGACAGGGTTGGGAATCGATACCCGAAAAAGTAAAGAAATAATCGATTTTCGATAGTTCACCAAAAAGTTAAAAAATATTCGATTTCGATGGTAGTTTAAAAAAGTAAAGAATAAAGAACATTGCAATCGATATTCGATATTACACTGGGCATTTAGCGGTGTACGCCAAGCATTTTTTGTGATGTCCTTACATTCATGCGGTAACTTACAGACAAACAACGGACATAGTATGTGCGAAGCAACTTCGCTATTAAAAATCTTTTTTTTGTTTGTTTTGGCTCAAAAAAACATTTATCAGCAAAAACAAGGTAATGATATACCGACGATTAAGCTTATTTTAAATTTACTGAAGTGAGATAAAGTAACCTGAACAAAAAGAATCGAATATGGAATATCGAATTGCGCCGAAAAATAAGTAAAGACAAGGCCATTTTCAATACTCATTCAAAAAAGAAAAGGTTTCAGTGCATTCGATGAACAAAAAGTAAAGAATATCGCAATCGAATATCGATTTTTCCCAACCCTGCATTGAGAGCATGATTGGACTTGTTTTCACTATTCAAAATGTCGAAAAGGAGGACATTTGGGCATTTTTCAATGTCCTCGTAAGCCTACGACAAATTATTTTTCATTAAAAAGAAGGATATGTCCTCCAAAAAGAGGACGTATGGTAACCCTACTATACGCCCCCGATAATTTCGTGCTTTGCAGGAAACGAATTTTTAGGAATATTCTGTAGCGCTGAGGGGGGAGAAGCCGGTAGCCTACAAATTTCCCAGGGCCCAGTACGCGACTCAAGAGTAAGGACCCACGAAGGGGACGGGTGACTCTTTTTTAGTGGATGACTTTTAATCATGTGATAGCCACAGTATTTCCATTATTTAGTATACTTTTTGTTTCGGTGCCTTAACACCATTTTAGCGGCACTGGATACTCAGTGTTGTTTTAAGGTTTGGCTTGAGAAACCATTAAGCAATTTTGAAAGATCGCCGATTGAATGTATAACGTAAAACACAGCTTTCTACACTATTGTAGCATCAGATTTTGAGAGACCGCTGAACAATTTTGAGAGACCATTTCGGTTCCTCAAACCATTTCGGTTCCTCAAACCGCCTTAAAAACACACTGATTATACTAAATACTTCATAAAATACCAATTGAAAAGCAAACCAATCAAATACGTGTTCAGTGTCAGCGAAAGACCCAACGCGTCTGCGTGAAGTTTTTGCAGCACCAACGAGATGAAATTTCGCACGATGGCAAAAGCCGTATTCCATTCAAGTTCATCTGTTTTTTGACTTTTTAGCCAGCTCTGTACTGTACAGAGTATAGCCTACCGAGAGCGTCTGCTGTCTACTGTTCTGCAGCTGCATTTGAAGTATTTTTTTATTTAGTTGCTTATTTATCCTCCTGTCGCGAGAAAGCGATCAAAGCGCTATAACGAGCTCGCTTAGGAGTTGCCGGCTATCTGTCTACCACACCAAGATGGGGGAGTCCCGCTTAGTGCCCTTCCCAACGACACAGCAAATAAGCTTGCCGGCTTGTTCTCCACACTGTCCCTTTAATGCTGAGTGTCAAGCAGGGAAACCGTAAATACCAATTTTAAAGTTATTGGTTTGACCCGACGCGGACTCAAACCGGAGTCTACAGCTCCAGAAGCGGACGCTCTTATCACTCGGCCATTAGAGCTTTGCGCAGAGGCGATATCGTAGTCAGTGAGGTTCATCCTAGACGCGATTATTGCAGGTTGAAAACAGTCTTAACATGGTACCTGCATTAGAACAGAATTAAGTTTAGGACTGTGGCTTCAACGTTCCGAAACAAAATCACACGTTTAAAAATTTAAAAAGTATTTCTAGAATTCGTACCATCCAATCATATTTCGAAGATATGTTCATAAGGGAAAAAAGTTTGTCTATTTCTTATTGCGTCATAAACAACCAATACCCTAGTTTTAAATGATCTGAAAATCGTCATTTTATTAGGAAATTTGCACCGTAAAATTGCAGGGTTTCGTGTGTTTGTGAGCATTTGTTAGTTAGATTAGTCAGTTTTCTTGCGTTTAAGAAGGAAAATACTACATCAAAGGCTCGAAAATGGTAAGTACAACTTTGATTTACTATAGGTTACATTTGCTGCTGTGATAAATCCGGCACAGAGTCACATGCTGCATGACAGGTTAGCACAGAACAGGCCAACCTAGTCTGCTGAAAAAAAGAAAACGCATTCTTTCAACTAAGTATCGACCTGTATCTACGATATCTATGGTATCAACAAGCTCTTGAATTAAAAACTTTTTTGGCTCTACTTTTCAAATTGGTTCGACGGTAGCCTATAAATGAAGAACCCAACGACACCGGTACTAGCCTAGCGATGGTACCGGTTACCTGAATGCTTTCACAGTATCATTGTAGGCCTAGCTGAAAATGTGCGGTACTCACCGTCCGCAGGTCCTGCGCGATGACGTCTGAATTGATTTCAATTAAAAAACTAGGGCTTCAAGTGATGCTTTGTCTTTTATACGGTACCGGTACCTAACAAATTGGTAGCCAAAACATGGCTGATTTCGAACTACCGTCTTCCTGAAAGTTTTGTCGCTGTTTTTTTTAGCGCGAATGTATTTCCATCCACGTTGGCCAGGCCGGAGTTCAGATTGGCAACGCATGCTGGGAGTTGTATTGTCTTGAACACGGCATCCAGCCTGATGGTCAGATGCCTAGTGATAAGACAATCGGAGGTGGCGATGATTCGTTCAACACTTTCTTCAGCGAGACTGGGGCTGGGAAACACGTCCCAAGAGCTGTGTTCATTGATTTGGAACCAACTGTGGTTGGTAAGTTACTGTTGTGTTGCGGTAATTACAAGATAATGTTTTTTTTTTTAAGTCCATTCTGCAGTGTTTAAACTTTGCTGTGGACTCTTTGTTTAGATGAAGTTAGAACTGGAACTTATCGCCAGCTTTTCCATCCCGAGCAGTTGATTACAGGAAAAGAAGATGCAGCGAACAACTACGCTCGTGGCCATTATACCATTGGTAAGTGATAAATAAATTGGAATTGTTCACGATTTCAGAGCATAATGCTTGGAACTTCTCACTATTCTGAGTAAAAAACATGTAGCCAGAATAACCGAATACATTTTTTATTTCCTTGACGTTTCGAGATAATACTCATCCCATTATTACTTTGACAATGGGATGAGTAGTATCTCGAAACGTAAAGGAAACAAAAAATGTATTCGGTTATTCCGGCTATATGTTGTTTACGATTGTTTGTTATTTAACAAATGACGATTTTCTCACAGGCAATATAGTAGCACCTGTTCTAATCGAAACAGACAGATTGCTTCGTCTTTGAGGTAAGATTTGTTAATGTTGAATTTACTGTAGGCAAAGAAATCGTTGATCTCGTCCTTGATCGGATTCGAAAGCTGGCGGATCAATGCACAGGTCTTCAAGGATTTCTTATTTTCCATTCCTTTGGGGGCGGAACTGGGTCCGGATTCACTTCATTGCTTATGGAGCGACTTTCCGTAGATTACGGAAAAAAATCGAAACTAGAATTTTCGATTTATCCGTCTCCTCAGGTATGTCATTTACGTTGCAGAACTTGTGTTAAATACTGCTGGGAATATTTGTTTCGACTATTCAATTTTATCACTTAGGTTTCTACAGCTGTTGTCGAGCCATACAACTCCATTCTGACCACCCACACCACTTTGGAGCATTCCGATTGTGCTTTTATGGTGGACAACGAAGCAATATACGATATCTGTCGTCGAAACCTCGATATTGAGCGACCGACTTACACCAATCTCAATCGATTGATCGGTCAAATCGTGTCTTCGATCACTGCGTCTCTCCGCTTCGACGGAGCTCTCAATGTTGATCTGACAGAGTTCCAAACCAACTTGGTACCCTACCCACGAATCCACTTCCCTTTGGTCACTTATGCCCCGGTTATTTCAGCCGAAAAAGCATACCATGAGCAGTTGTCCGTAGCCGAGATCACCAATGCTTGTTTTGAACCAGCCAATCAGATGGTGAAATGCGATCCACGTCATGGCAAATACATGGCCTGCTGCATGTTGTATCGAGGTGATGTTGTACCGAAAGACGTGAACGCCGCCATTGCAACCATCAAAACAAAACGCACAATTCAAGTAAGTTTATTGGCATCATTCAGTTTTAATGAGTCAATGTAACTTTCAGTTTTTGTTTTTTTCAGTTTGTCGATTGGTGCCCAACTGGTTTCAAAGTCGGAATCAACTACCAACCACCCACAGTTGTACCCGGAGGCGATCTGGCCAAAGTTCAACGCGCGGTTTGCATGTTGAGTAACACAACTGCGATTGCGGAAGCCTGGGCTCGACTTGATCATAAGTTTGACTTGATGTATGCAAAGCGAGCATTCGTTCACTGGTAAGATCAGATGTACTCTTGATATAAAATGATACTTTGAAAATTATAAACGCAATTTTCTCAAAGCATACAAAAACTGAATCTTCATTGTATTCGCGGAATATATAGATAGATTTATTACGCCGGTGCGTATAACAAGTGGCGGGGTCCATCTCCGCGGCTTAGCGCCTGGGCAATGCACCTCCGAAGAAACGTCGCAACGGTGGCGAGCCGTGTGGTACCACTAATTTAACCGGCCCGGGAATCAAACCCCACACCTACCACACCGATAGCGTTGCTTAACAACTATGCTAACCGGCCGCTGCTGTTTTTCTACTTGCGTTTTAAGTTAAGTTTCATATTTATCCTCCTATCACGAGAAAGCGATCAATGCGCTATAACGAGCTCGCATAAGAGTTATCGGCCATCTGTTTACCATATCAAGATGGGGGAATCCCGCTAAGTGCCTTCACAACAAGTAAACATGCCGGCTTGCTCTCTACACTGTCAATTCATTGCTGAGCGTCAAGAAGGGAAGCTGTCAATACCAATCTTAAAGTCATTGGCTTGACCCAACTCGGAATCAAGCCCCAGTTTACAGCTTCAGAGGCGGACGCTCTTACCACCCGGCCATCTGACCTGTTTTAATTTCATAGGCTTAAGTGCAGGTACTGTACATTGATTTAGAAAGATGATTTTATGTGTCAGGTATGTCGGAGAGGGAATGGAGGAAGGGGAGTTTTCTGAAGCTCGTGAGGATCTTGCTGCTCTAGAGAAGGATTACGAGGAGGTTGGAGTTGATTCTGTTGAAGGGGAAGCAGAAGAAGCCGAGGACGAATACTAAGTTGAAGCAGCAGCAATTGTTTTTGTGGAAGCTCAAAAATATTTTGCAAAACAACTTTCAATGCAGTTTTTGAAAACAATAAAGCTTTCCAAATATTTTTTTTTTACACGTCTTGGGTCATGAATAAAGCCGTTTGCAAGTTAATTATTCAAATTTAACTGGCAAGTTTAAGACAATGGACAGAAAGGTCAGAGTCGCAGAGTAATTTAAGACCAATCGACGTTACAATTTGCTGCTCGTCTAACCACCAAAGGTAAACTCACGAGTTTCATGCTTGCTTGCTGCATATTTCTGCCAGCAGGCCCAAGCAGAAAAACGGCAGATTCATGAAACAGCAATTGGAATTTAAAAATTTTTGGGCAGTGGTAAATGAACTTTCAGGCAGTGCAAATCGATGATGTTATACAATATTACGACAAGTGTTCCAAAAGAAGTGGTTTTGCCTATTTGCAGCAATCAAATAACCTTTGCTGAATCCCAACCACATACATGACACGGCTCCGTTCGTAGAATATTTAAAAACGAAACAAAGCTGAAGACCAATGCGTAAAAAATTTAGTCGTCCTGCGTCTGTTAGTGAGCATCACGTCTTCTAATACAGCTAAGAGTTTTCCTGCTACTACAGCATGTTAAAGCTCAAGGGCTGCTTCGTGTCCTCTATTCACAATTGTTTCATTGGCAACACCGATCATCACGTTGTAAAACAATTTGCATACTTCGGATCACCATCTTCAAATGGAAAATCCGGAGGAGAATTTAACGTCGCCTAAACACAAACAACAGTGATGCCGAACCCACAAAAGCTATTGGGCACTGTAAAGTTTACCTCAAGACAAGTCCCTCATCAGACAGGCCTATTGTTGACCATAGAGGTGTAGCCTATTTGGCGAGTTTCATCAATTAGTTAATAGAAAGATAAGAAAAGATATTACTGCAATTTTTTCTGTCAACGTTCAACGCTAAATTTCACAATGGTAAAGCACTCCAATCTGCACTCTTTGTTTCACAGACATCATGCACGAACTGCGGAAAAACTATAGGCTCCCCAAGAGGTTTCATTGCAACGGAAATCAGTTAAACTTACCTTTAAAGTAAAACCGAAAACTCCGAGAAGAAAAACACAGAAAAAAATGAGAAGTAACAATCTGTCCAATACGTTTGCCGCAAAATGCCACTCTTCTCGCTTCTGCAACAAAAAATGTAAAAAACAGCAATTCTGTATAAATTTGTTTTTACTAATGTCATATCAACCGCAACTCACAGTTTTACTATCGGTTCTTGCAGCAGAAAGATCTTTGCAGTAGTAGCAAAGATTTTTAATGCCCAAGTTACTTTAATTAAAATCTACTAACCACCGCAACTCGATCCGTTTTCCTCATTCTATCCGACATGAAATTTACTGCTTCGCAAACTACACTCAAATTTCCGGGCAGGTGTTCTTTGCCGCAAGGTGGCAGGTTTGTATCAAGAGACGTTGATTCCGACCGGAGAGAACTGCAACACAAAAAAACGTCGTAGAAAAAGAAATACATGTTTTCGTCTGAAGCTACAGTCTACAAAACTAAGTTGGCGTTAAATAAAACCCGCAACCTTCCATTTCAAATGCAAACTTTCATTTACCAACTAAGTATCCTTACATTAAATTTAACGATCAACGTAATCCGAGGAAGACTTAACAAACAAGTCCAAGCCTTTACTAGAAATTTATCGTCTGTATTGATTAAACGATCACATCAGGAAAAAAGTTGCAAATGGAACTAACCTTTGAGATGAGATTGTTTCTTTTTGATATGGTTGTTTAGATTGATGAAAACTTTTACATTTTCTGTATGTTTTAGTCGAAATAATATTTTCTCGCTGTTTTGATGCTTGCGTCTCGGAGATCACTAAATGCTTCGTCTCAGCATGTTCGTTTTTAGCAGCAAAACCAGTAATAATGTCATTGTCCGAAGAATGTTTTTCACAAGCTTTACCCTTAGGTTTGCGATTAGCATTGACGCATGGTAACTGCAGTGTCGAAGATTTGATAGGTTGGCATGAATTTTGTAATTTTGCATCAATTGAAGAAAAACTGACGTTGTTTTTTCTTTTACAGTAACATGCGCAGTTGGCTGGTTTGGTTTCAAGATTTTTGTCACGTTGCTGTTCGCTAGTAACAACCGCAGTTCTTCGTTTTATACATGAATTACTATCGTTGGGGTCAAGACTGCAATTACTGGTTGGGGTGCAGTGAATATTTGGATTTGAGCTAGTATTGATTGTCTCTGCTGTGTCATTAGCAGGCCTAATCAAAACGTTTATTGATTTTTCTCTGTACATTGTCGAATTCAAAGGAACATTTTTTTCCCAAGAGTCATTGACTTCAAACTTGCATTTTTTAAAATTTTTATCTCTGAAGATTTTGCTTGATCTGTGGCGTATTAACATGGATCGATTTTCTGATCTTGCGGAGTTCGAATGTGATCGCGACACGATGACGTCATTGCAGTTCAAACAATGTGATCGAGAAGAACAAGCGGTTTCATGCATGGGTGATATGTTTGCATTTTCGCGTTTAATGGAGTCGGTAGAAACATTCAACTCCGAATTTTTGTTCCTGCAAGCATCATCAACCACATGCAGATTTTTACAAAACTTTTCGTGTTGAGGCACTTCGTTCTTTTGTATCTAAAAACAGTTCATAATTTTGAAAATATTTAGAAACAAAAGTGTTTGGGCAATACTTAATAGAGTGTAGTGAAAAAACTTTTTTTGGAATTTCAAAAAATTGATTTCCTCATTTGTGGCAAATGGGCCAAAAATGACACTGAAAATGGTTTTGGGCTGTTGCCCCCCTAGATGGCCTAGCAACCGAGCCAAATATCCCCTAAATTAAAAATTGCCATAACTTCTTAACTGCTCATGCTAGAAGGTCGAGTTAGGGCTTAAAATTTGTGGAATTATACACTTTGATTTAAATTTGAAGCTATTGACGATTCTTTCTTGACACCAAAAAAGTTCAATTTTTGAGGAGCTCAGAATTAACAGCTCAGATGGCCGAGTGGTATAGAGCGTCTGTCTCTTGAGCTGTAGACTCGGGTTTGATTCCGAGTAGGGTCATACCAATGACTTTAAAATTGGTATTCACAGCTTCCCTGCTTGAAATTCAGCATTAAAGGGACAGTGTGGAGAACAAGCCGGCAAGTTTACTCGTTGTGCCGTTGGGAATGGCACTTAGCGGGATTACCCCATCCTGGTGTGGTACACTGGTGGCTGGCAACTCCTAAGCCAGCTCGTATAGCGCATTGATCGCTTTCTCGTGATAGGAGGATAAATAAGCAACTAAATACTAACTGACTAAGCAACCACCCGCGATCGAAGAACTGTTTTCTGAGATTTCATGGATAATAGCCCATTTAAACTTGATCATCCAAGCCACAACCAGGCAGTGGAAAAACATGTCAAGGTTGTGACTGAAGCCTCTGGTAATTGGTAAGATATGGGAAAAGAGATGAACTGTTTTGTCAAAAACCGAAATCGCGCATGATCATAAAGAAGTGCAACGCTTTAGCAACAGTTTGTGGTTGTACCAATGAACACCGACCAAGCATAACGTGAATAAAAATTGTATGCTTGTGTAACAGTTTCATTTACTGTAAGGCAAAATTAATGTCCATTGCCAGATAATTTCTCGGTGATATTTGCAATGGCATGTTTTTTGGAAAATTGTAGTGAAATTTTGGCCAAAAATTGCACTCCTCAAAAATTGAACTTTTTTGGTGTCAAGAAAGAATCGTCAATAGCTTCAAATTTAAATCAAAGTGTATAATTCCACAAGCATGAGCGGTCAAGAAGTTATGGCAATTTTTAATTTAGGGGGGTATTTGGCTCGGTTGCTAGGCCATCTAGGGGGGCAACAGCCCAAAACCATTTTCAGTGTCATTTTTGGCCCATTTGCCACAAATGAGGAAATCAATTTTTTGAAATTCCAAAAAAAGTTTTTTTCACTACACCCTAATACTTAATAGGCCTAATTCTTCTCTCCATTTTCTGGTTTTGATGCTTCTTCAATATTATTCATATATTATTAAGGTACTAAGGCGTTAGAATACTAAATGTTGTGTAAGGCCTACTGTAAGTTACGTCATTATTAATATAAAACGCAGCTGTGCCGTTTTAAGGTTTTCCAGTCCAGCTCGAGTTTTGTTTTTTCATTAATTTATTTCTTAAAATGCTCCAAAATAAAAAACAAAATTAAAAGCAATTTCTTTTAAAAACAAAATAGCAACAAATAAACATGCCATCGCTATAATATCGGGAGATTAAATACTCTTTGGGCGTTGATTAAATCCAAGAACATCGGCGGATCGAGAGGGACTAAATAGCTGCAGTCATGACCTTCTCCTAAACTTGGATAATACATTTCTATACGTTGGTTCTTGAATATTTTTAGCCTCAAACTTTAAGATTAAAGAACTTTTTTATTTCTTTGCTCAGGAGCGGATGCAGAAAATTTTGGTGGGGAATGCAATTTTAAATTTCCAGTTAAGGTTGAATATTAACTAAATACAAAGACGTTAGACGTTAAGACCCGGAAAAGGACGTAAACAAGTCCTTTAAAAATTTTTCATGTCAGCAGCGTATTCTGAAATTTTTTTAGGGAGGGTCAGCAAATTTCGACACTTTTTGAGTATTTTTTGCGGCATAATTAATTCTAAGCAAATTGAGGAACAAAAAACCTCTAGGGGGTCCGGGCACATGCTCCCCGAAAAAATTTTTGGAGATTTACATATAATGATCATTTTAGTGTTTTTTGAACAAATTTTAAGCAAATTTTGTTTAACCATTTTGCCTCTAATTCTGTGCGCTTCACTAAATATTACGCATTTTGTTCGCACATTTTCGAATATGCGTGCTTATAAGACTTATTGTTATCGAAGAGGTTCGAAATTAAAACGTTTTTGAAAATGGCTGGCGGGGAGATGGATACCCACGTTCTCCCCTGGATCCTACCTTGCTTTGTTCTCCTCCAGTAAAAAATACTAGATCAGCCCCCACAACACTCTTTATTCAAATTGTTTTCTAATAAGGCTTTCAGTGAAACTACTTTGGTTAGATGTAATCAAAACCGTGTCTCTTTGAAACTTGATCGATTTGCATTAAGAGACTTCAACCTTCACCTTAACGGATTAAAAACGGAATAATTAGAAGCGAGAGTGCTTTTAATTCAGAAAGGCATTCTAAAGGTTGAAAAGATTAAAGAAATTTGTCACGTTAGCGAACAAAAACAGAACAAAAACACAAGACACAGTTTTTATTACAACTCCCGAAAGACCTACTTGTTTGCCATAGTCTTGCAATAATTTTTGTCGGCCGTTCACAGGTTGATGCATTCCCAATACACGTGGAAGAAAATTCATAAATGAAAAATAACATCGCACGGGCAAAGCAACAGAGGACAAACTTAGGTGATAACAATTCAAAACAATAACGCTGAAACAAAAATAAAATAGTACAATTAACGTATTCGGGTAGCTTGCTTTCAATAACTATTATCCTTCTGTACTACAATAGTTGTATGGTTGCTTCAAAATTAATTAGATTAGGTTTTCCGCTAATTCGCATACTACACCCCTGGAAAAAGTATGATTCCCCCTTGATCTTGAAAAGTTTTTTGCCCACTTATAAACGTACCTGCACACTATTGATATTGTTACAGTGGTCATCGTGAAAAGGAGATAACTTCCAACCAGTGGTACTCCCAGTGACGTTTCTGGTACTCTTTTAGCCAGCAATAATAGGTAAACGGTTAATCCTGCACCAAGAGGTATGCTTCATAAGAACCAAAAAATAAACCCAAAATTCAAATTATAATTACCCTCTCCACTTGTTTATGTGTTGTAAAACTAAAGCCAGTGAAGCTTTTCACAGCATAATCAAAACTGTTGCATCCAGAGAACGCAATTAATTACCGGTGCACTTTTTCATGTAATTGTAAATGTAATTGAGATTTTTTATTTCTGTGTAACTGTGATTATGCTACTAAGTTTAAAAACTTTTGGGTCAAGTAATAATTAACTTTATTTTTATCAAGTTTACCTAAACTCTTTTTGTTTGCACTTTTAACTGCCCGCTGTGTTTTTGGCATCACATTTGCATCAAAGCACTTCATGTCTTTCCCATCTTTTTGCGTTTACAGCAGTTCCAGTGATAGTTTGCACACACATATTGCGGTGCAACACAACATAATAGTAATTATAATTGTAATTTCTAATTAAATCACAGGTTTTGAAGTGATCGCAATTGTAATCATGTTTTGAGTTTTTCAGTTCAAAGTAGTTGTAATTGTTTGTAATGTAATCGCATGATTGTTAGGAGTAATTATGGTTGTATAGCTTATCCTGAAGCTTAATTGATCTGTTTTGCTGTAATCGGTCTAGCTCTGGCTCTATCATAATCGAAAGCAGCCTTGTGAGCAGGATATGTATCTTACAAGTCACAAGGTCTTCGTACATTTAAAAGTTTTGTTAATCTCGGTCATTATCCGAAGGATTGCGCAACTTTTGAAAAAAATACAACAATTCCATTGTCCTTGCCCAAAGTTCAAACCCTTACCGAAATTAGCTTGTAAGCTGAAAGCAAAGTAAAATTTCCGATTTTGTACCATGCGTGGATCTCTTACTACGTTGAAATTGAACAGCACGGTTTATTTTGCATGCGTTGCCATTGTAAAATGACCTGCTTATTAAAATAATAATAATGTGTACTGCAAGCTTAGAAACGTTATAACCCAGGTTTGATTCTCTATTAAATTCTCCCGTTTCTAAATCACCCATTCTCACACTATAGTAGGTTTGCAATGAAACTTTGGGGACTTAAAGCACTGCTTCTGCAAAAGCGTAAATTTTTCATGAAAATATTTGAATCAACAGTCCAGCATAAGTCAGCTTGTGTTCTTCAAAAAAAAAAACTCGGGTACCTCAAAAGTTGTTCGAGAACCCCAGCTGAAAAACTCCATTTTTTACTCAATGTGCTCAACATCTTACCAAGTAGCACTGAAATTCCCATCGACATTTTTTCACTTGATGCACTGGGGAGTAGGAAGACCAAGACAGAGAGAGATGATATGAGAACACATGGAACGATGATATTTATGATGTAAAAAAGAGGTCTTCTTTGTATGATGAAATAGAGAGTAATGTCTTGATAAAATGGATCAGATGGATCTTCATTAGTTTTAATTGGGCAATGGACAATATTCCATTCTCCTGGTAAAAACAAAACAAAGCTTCACTGCACCTCTGTCGTCTTGTCGATCAATTCGTGTTGTAAAAAAAATCAACTTTATTTTGTTATAAAAGATATTAGTTAATATAGTAATTCGTACTAATCCTCCTATCAGGAGAACGCAATTGAAGCGCTAGAGCTGGCTCGCAAGAGTTGCCGCCATACGTCTACCACTTTACGATAGGGGAATCCCGCTATTAGTGCTTTTCCCAATTGCACAACACGTAAACTTATCGCTTCGGCGGCTTGCTCTCCACGCTCCTTTCAATGCTGAACGCCAAATAGGAAAGATGTGAATACCAATTTTAAAGTCATTGGTTAGACCCGACTCGTAATCAAATCCGAGTCTACAGCTTCAGAGGAGGTCGCTCTATCTGCTCGGCCATCTGAGCTGTCAAAAACATCATGTTGGCACAATGTCTCACCGTTGTCTCTGTAGGCTTCTTTATCTACAACCACTTTGTGGTAAGCACTCTTCAAAGTCAATTCATTTTTCTGGTAGGCAAAACTTTTAAATCTGTTGGTAAAGTGAAGAGAAAAACATCAACGTTGCCTAGTTATGAACTCAAGCTTGATATCTGCTTGATTTGAAAGAGGATGCGGTGGAGTTGCAGATTGTGGCCCGTAAAAATTTTGACATTTTTTTTGGTAGCGAGCTGGCGACTGACCCTAACAGTCGTAAGAATCACTGATCGGTAAATAGTGACGTTCAAAGAAGAAATACTGTAAATCGACTCAAACATGGAAATTCTGATTATCCATACAGCCCACATGACCGAGCTTGGTTTCCATAAATTAGAAATTGCTTTTATCACTTTTTTGTTACCCAAATTCAACGATGAAAAAGTCACATGCTAAAAGCGATTTCTTTCCATTTGCTAACGTCCCAACAGCCCTACAGCTGCTACACGTAAAAACACCATGCTTCAAAAAATAGACAAAATTAATTCAATTATTCTTACTTCATTGTGCAATTTTGCCAGTCGAAAGGAAATAGATCCACTTTAATTTGACAAGAACTTTTATAAAATGCGGCAGGAAGCCACTCGATAAATCCAGTGTGATTTAGAAGTGCATTTACCGGAACGGTTGTGTCATACTTTCCGTCGTTACTGCAAAACAAATGCAGTATTTTTTTTTTGGGAAAGTAAAACAGTCTGAAACTAAAATGCTGCCACGATATGTATTAATTTCGAAATACAATAAGTATGAGACAAAAATAGCTTAAGAAAGAAAAATAAAGTCACCATAATACTTAAAATCGGAAGTCTTGACAACACAGATTCAACTGTTACCATCAGCTATGAAAGCAAGGCCGGCGCCAAGGGGGGGACCCAGGTAGGGTCTAGCTCCCCATTCGACATGCTTGGCCCCCCCCAATTAACAAGCCGAGTCTTTTGAAGAGAGCGGCTTTTGTGCTTAATTTCAAACTTTGGCCCCCCTGATAAATGCTTGGCCCCCCTAAGTCATCTGCTCTGGCGCCGGCTCTGTATGCAAGTATGGCAGTACAAAAATGAAAGAGTTCTTCCATCATTTCATATTTCTTTAAGACTATGACCGAAAAAAGAGATAAGAACTTCACAGAAAAACTAGCCATGCAGTTGACAAAAATTGCAAAATACTATGGAATGCGACTGCTTAATGTTGGGGTATTTCCGATACTAAATGCTATCAAGTGCTCACTTATTATGTAAAGCAAGATCGGGTTTCCAAATAACTTGAGATGGAACTCGAATTTGAGAAATTCCTTCAAAATCCTGCGGATTCCAAGTTAATCGTGGATCCATCCACTGGAGTGTTGTGTACAATGATGTTGTCATTTGTTCCGTTTTTTCGGTTACACTACACACACGTTTACTCGTTTGTGCTTCTACGATAGTCAAATAATAGAAACTATCTGAATCAGAAATGTTCTAGCACGTCAAATTTGCAGTCGCACATTGGCTGTGAAAATGGTAAGATGGCGTTGCCAGGCGCGATTTATCAACAAAATTAAATCTCAATTATAATCGTGGTTTACGCTTATGCGAATAACGAGTGGCAGAGCCCGAAAGAAACGTATCAGCGGGGGCGAGGAGGATGCGTGTCCGATTTGACTGAACCGATAATCGAACCCTAAACTTTACGCATCGATAGCAATGACTGTAACTGCTACCCCCATTATCAGAATTCTTTATATCGATTTCTGAATTCAGCAAGGTACTCGATTGCTTTAGGTACCTTATCAATTGAAGAAGAGTCAAATAAAACGTTACGTTCGTAGCTTCGCCATAATTTTGCGCTGGTCGAATGTATTTGTTATATCCACGAAACACTTTTTCAACCAATAGCTCATCTGTTGAAGACCCGTGAACGATGACTACAAAAACATATCGGTACTATACAAAAGCATATCTCCACCATTAAGGTTAATATGTTCTTTGTGCTTATACAGTAGGTTATACGCTGTTCATTTAATAGGTCGTGCAGGCTGCCACCAATTTCGGATTTTAACTGTTTTGCCGAAGAAAGGTCATTTGTAATAAAAATCCAATCTTCATTACACTCGAGGTATTACGCCGAAGCTTGCAACGAGTGCCGAGTCTCATCTACGCAGCTTAGCGCCGGGGCAACGCAAATACGTCACAGCGTTGGTGAGCTTTTGGCGACATGTCCCACTTGACCGGCGCGGGAATCGAATCCGACACCACCTGCACCAATAGCGATGTCTTTAACCGCTACGCTGACCGGCATGTTGCCAATTTATATTTTTTGTTCATTTATTTTTTTTACTATTTAGTTGCATATTTATCCTCCTATCACGAGAAAGCGATCAAAGCGCTATAACAAGCTCACTTAGAAGTCTACCACACTACGATGGGGGAATCCCGCTAAGTGCTTTTCCAACGGTAGGCCTACAGCAAGCAAACTTGCGGGATTGTTCTCCACACTGTCTTTTTTAATGCTAAGGCGTCAAGCAGGGAAGCTGTTAATAGCAATTTTAAAGTCATTGTTTTGATCCGACTTGAAACTCTAGTCTACAGCTCCAGAGGCGGAAGCTTTTACCACTAGGCCATCCCAGCTGTTAAAAATTAAGCCTCTTATAAAACCGAAGACCAGAATCAATACAATTTTTTTGCACTATGTAACTCTAATGTGCTGATGCTGAACTTACTTTTGCTTGAAAACAACAGTAGAATCATTGCTGCCCAGCAGTGCATTGTCAACTTCATACTATAATCCTTCAAAGTTATCCATTTAATAACTCTTCCCTTCGAAAAGACAATTACTTGCGCTCAAAAATAGTCACCATTTCCAACTTTAATCGTCACGAGTAGTTTAGCTTACACCTGAAGCGAAACGTAAGGTTTGATTCGATCAATATGCCGGGCACATAGCGTACCCAGCAGGATTTTGCAATGGCGGGGAGTTTTGCAATGGCGATGGCCTCAAATTTTAAGAGAGATGTTTTAAACCAGAAATACTGAAGGCAGTTAAGGCACGATTGTTGTAAGGAAGTCAAAGGAATGCTTTCTGGTGAAACTGATAAAACGATATTTAAATGTATGCGATTTAGTGTTTTTTGAGTTACAGTACGTTCATCATTTTTGCTTGAAATCGTTTCGCCTTTTTTCTACGAAAAGTCAGAGAAGCCGAGGGCAGTTGCATGTACAGGAGCGGCACTGCCCTGCTAATAAAATTGCGTCATTGCTTCATTAAGCGTAACGACAAAGAACAAAATTCAGGAAACAACGCTACGTAATTTTTGTTATTATGACAAATACAAAACCAGACTATCAATGACAAAGTATCGAGCACTTCGAAATAAATATTAGAAAAAGAAGTAAGCATGACGTCATTTGAGACTCAATGGAGGGTTGTAATTCCCAACCCCCCCCCCCTCCGCGGCTACGCCACTGATGCCGAGCTTAGACGCTTTATCCACTCGTTTTCTAGGAGCTGAAAGTCAGCCAAAATTAGTAGTGTACGTACGGTAGCTGATGCCTATGAGCACAACTCATCAGGCTTCCTCCGAAGTACCTTAATAACCATCATTGCTGAGATTGCCCTCAAAAGTTGCGCCTTAATGCGGCAAAGTTATCCGCCCACAGACCCCACACCCCTTCAGAAGATTCCGCGTACGCCCTTGGCCAAAACTCTACATCCAGCTAATTATTGTCATGAGTAGGGCTATTTTTGGTCCCATAAATTATCAATTTTTTTGTTGGCTCCCATTAACATAAAAAACGTTGAAACAAAATTTCACAGGTGTGGGGTCAGTATCTGAGAAGCTATACGGTTACGAACAGTTACATTTCGTGTTTTTCGGTTAGGCTACATTATATTTTTTAGGTAACAGGTATTTTTGGCTATTTTTGGCCTAATTTTTGAACTTTTTTATCTTTCATTGCTTCAATTGGAATAGATTTACAACCTACATACTGCGTCAAAGTGTTTATGAGCTAAACGTAACCCCCCCCAAAATATACACCTTCCAATAATGCTTAAGTATCAAAGCCGCTGAGATGGCTTTGAAAGCCTCAGACCTAACAATCAAATCGGTCCCATGAAAAGGCATCTTCTAAAAAAGATTGAAAAATTAAACAAAGCTTTAGTAGGTACCTTCTTTTAAAAGAAAAAAATTACCCACCCTCGGTGTGAGCCTCTGGGCATTTGCACCGGTTTGCCCTTGTTAGTGGTACAAGCTGCAGCAGCAGACAGTTTTTCCGTGTTGAAGCTACTTGCTAAAGACAGAAAAACCCAGGAATGTTAAAATAGTATTATATGCGTGCACCATAACTTGAGCACCTATTAAGACTAGTTTATTGCTTCATAGCATTTACCGCTGCTGCTTTTTTTGTTGTCTGTAGTTTTTTCCGAAGTCGCATTTTGGTTATGTTCTTGCAAAAATATAGTCACATTTTCAAGTTTTTAGGGCACAAAAAATCACCCTAGTCATAAGTTTTTAGCAAAAGTTTAGGGCATTGCTTGTGCTAAGAACCTATCAGCTTCCTCGGCTATACCGAACTGTTACTGCGGCGTCAGGCAACATGCTTTTAGATTATCTTCTTACGAAAATGTATCTTATCAAACTGCAAGCTGTCACCTCGAATTCGAGTTGATAATAAGTTGACGTACTGTATATCCTTGCAAAAACTTCCTCAACGGCGCTAATTCAGCTATGTATCTGAAGTTTTGTCAGGAAATAGCGCCATTTATAGAAATGCATTATCACTGTATTATTATATTTCAAGATATTTCATGTTGATGGTTTCTAAAAAACCCTCCACAGCTACTGTAGTTAGCTGCAAATGACGAATCACGAAACTGGACTGTTTTGAACATTAAATTAGGTTTTTTAATTTCCTTAGCACAAAGCTCATTTCTTAGCCGAGAAACAAGTTTTATTTCTCTAGTGAAGCTTAGTTCTGCATTCGTGGAGTCGTAAGCTCTGCTGTACAAGTACTGTAAAAGCTTTGTTGCCACTGAGAGATTCTGACCTTTTCGCTAATCGTAAACTATAGTCAAGATGCCGCAACATATTAGCCTTTGCACATCGGCTTCGGATGTAAATCTCATGCAGAATTTTTATTGATCTGGCCGGCTCGCACTCAAATGCTATGATGTTCCGATTGTAGTGGTCGCGCCCAGCGAATTCTACATCAGCTATCAACGTCCTACGTTGAACGGCTGCAAGCGGCTCCTCACAATTATACGCCCTAAATACGCACTGCTTGCGAAAAGCACGAGGGAATGCGAGAATTAAGTTTAATACACTAAACGGTACTACATACGCCCGCGCCTGCCCGACCCAAGACGAGCAGTCCACCAACAAATGCTTCAGCATGCAACACAGGTAATAGTTTTCTCGGAGTTCGAATCTAAAATTAGGATATGTGTGTAAGCAATTATCGAACATCTGCAAAGCCCAGACAATTTCTAACTCCAACTCACCAATTAAGTCTTTGTGACTGAACTCTAGTTACGCTGCAACTGTATCGTTTACTAGAGTTGTCTCTCGCGAAAAAAGGAAGAATACGTGGCGCGCAGCAGCTTTTATAGAGCCCAAAGTAGGTCAGGTGGAAGCACCACGGGCACAAAGCCACCAGGGGCGCTCAATCAAATCAAAACATATTTAACATGTAAGGAAAGGATAATTTGGCCGTAACACCGATTGTTATCAATACTCTTTCGGCTTCCGAAGACGGCGATGATTCCAGCAGTTTGATTTCTAACTTTCATCGGCTATAGCGTGGTGAGCTAACTATAGCAAAGATTTGTGGGTTAGAATAACGGTCGAAAATGCAGAAATTAAGCAACTTTTATAATAAAAATGTCAAACACCGGTAACTCTGTAGTCGCAGTGACGTCGGCAAGGAGGGCTTCCATGCGAGCACCCCCTGCAGAACTGCTTTGAAACACGAAAAAAGACGTGATCGTTCATGCTTTCGAGGCGGACGCTTTTACGACATGGCTATCCGAACTGTCATATTGTGGTTATTTACTTGTTTATGGCATTTTATACAGCTTAGGCCTAATCATGGTTATCTGCAATTGTGTAATAATTTAAACTAGAAAGTAGAAAAGTTAAATGGGATGCTCTGATGCTCTTCATATACCGGTATGCCTTTGAAATACTGTAATTATTACAGTATCCACGCGTCATTTATCACAACTCAACTACGGTATCACGACGTGACGTCACTGAACCCCCTCCCGATTGAAAATTTCTGCATTTCTGCGTACGCCATAACGCCACTGACTCCATATAATATTTGTTCGGCTTCGAGAAAACTATTGAACGATGCAATACCAAACAAAAACTTAAAACCATATTTGAAGAATTGCAGACTCTCAAATTCGTACGTCAATTTATGGTCAGTTTACACCAAATGCAACTTTCATCCAAATGCGAAAGCGCAAGTACGTATACAGAAATGTAGACAGTGAACACAGTTTCAAACTATCACATCTCATCGGTTCAGTTGGTTCGACCGATATTCATTCAAGACAATACACAGAGTTGGACATTTTTTCACAATGAATTGAAGCGCAGCGCAACAAAGCGCAAAAGTTTTGTGAAATCATGAAACGCAACGCAACTGGCGCAACCTTATTTCTAAATTAACTGAAGCGCAACGCAACTTCCGCAATAAGGTCTATACAAAAGAAAAAGCGCAACGCAACTTCCGCAGTGAGGTTTACACAAAATTAAAAGCGCAATGCAACTTTCGCAATGATAATAAAAAATAAATATTGAACTCAAAATTCAACAGTAATTGAGGGAGACTGCGAAATGAGCTTGCGCTCTTCGAGTCAGCAGCCACCCGTTATATATGTCAAATGCGATCGGCTCCAGCCGCGAATCGAACCCGTCACGTAGGATCTGTCACCTACGCGCGGTACCGCTAGGCCATGTCGCTGACAATGAGGTAGCTAGGCTACCACATTTTTGATTGGCTGAAATTTTCTGCTACAA
Source organism: Trididemnum miniatum (assembly GCA_964006365.1). Taxonomy (NCBI): domain Eukaryota; kingdom Metazoa; phylum Chordata; class Ascidiacea; order Aplousobranchia; family Didemnidae; genus Trididemnum; species Trididemnum miniatum. Next base: position 18,766,534 of record OZ023249.1, on the reverse strand, counting down.
TAGATTGACCTATTGTACGCTTCAAGAAATAAACTGCTATTCTATTGAAAACATTTATAAAAAACTGCTTACTCCAGCACGTTGCGCTTTAACTAATCCGACAAAGCGCAACGCCAGTGACTCAACTTTCCGCAGAGCGCAACGCAATAAAACGCAAGCTCTAAATTCTTTTCAGTTCGCAACGCAATAAAGCTTAAGCAGGATTTATTTTTCTTGAAGCGCACCGCAAGTTGCGCAATGGCAAAAAATAATTTGTTAAAGCGCTTCGCAACATGCGCTTTGCGCTTCAAATTGCGGAATGCCCACTTCTGGCAATACATACCTGAGAACAGTGACGAACGGTGAGGTTCGTGATTGATGACGCACTGTTTATTTTACAGTAGCATCATGTTACCAGCAAATGCAGCAATTTTTATTCAGAGTATTTAATAACAAGTAAAAGTAGCGCCCTAATAATCAACATACAACTTCATGGGATGTTTCACATTTATTTGTTATTTGCAAAATCCATAACTTATGTCCATCTTTTCGCACCATGATAGTCTATCAAATTCGATACTAATTCTTGATTCAATTTGTATTAAGTTACTAACTTAACTTCAAACTATGGTCGCTTACATCGTTGCGTAACTCCCAGCTTGGCGCAAAAAATGTTCTTATCTCAGTGACGTCACAATCCTTTGAGACTTGCCACGAATCGTGTTGAATTTAGCATTGGAACTCAGAGACACGAGGAGGAAAAAAGCGCGCTCTAACAAGTTTATGCAAATTTTGCTCCAGAAGTGAGGCAGATCTCGTCCTGCGTCACGCGTGTATTTGAGGGAAGAAAGCTACGTGAATTCTCTGGGCGAATAACGTCATGAAACCACTGAAGCAAAGGCGGGGTGTAGGAAAATCAATGACAATAAAACAGCTGGCGTCAACAGATATTTCAAGTGACGAGACATAACCATTTAAAGCAAAATAAATTAGTTTTTACACGTAAATTATTTATTCGGCGATAAAATGATTGTTGCTTCGCCATGTTTTTTTAGATAGGTGGAACAGTGCCACCTGCCTCCCCTGACCGCACGTCCCTGCCTGAGATGGAATTTTTGCTTGTGGTTTTTGTAACTACAGTATATCAGTAACCAGAACCTGCAGAAAAAACTATCTGCCCTGAAAAAGAGGGGGACAAGGCAGGCACTGTATCTGTGCATGCATTCCAGAAAACGTAGTGAATGTCAGCGCTAAGGTCTCAATTTGTAACACAAATGCAAAAGCGCAAGTATGTATTCAGAACTGCAAATTCTGTATGTTTGCAATTTTCGTCTAATTTTTGAAGCATACAGTTGGCGGAACAACAACAACAAATTTATTTACCTGTTCCAAAAACTTAATGCACACAATATGCAACTAGGCCTAAATCTATCCACTAGTTGAAAGCAGCAAAAGACCAGGAGCGTATTTAAGGGAAGAGGGCATTGGACTCCGCCTTTTAGCAAGAAAAATATTTTTTGACTCCTGAAAAGAAAATGTATCATCCGCAAATAGTCGTAGATTAAGTGAAGATGCATTTCATGAACATCTGCTAAGTGTACTGCTTTGGTGCCGTTAATTGTGCGTAAGCGTATTGTTTTGTTTGCGTTTGTTTGCATTCAGGCGTATAAACTGTTGAACTGTTCTAAAAAAACTGTTAAACTGCTAATGCCAGCGTTGTAGAATATTCATTTCTGAAACCATAATGTTGCTGAGTAAGAATTTCTAATTTATCGAAAAAACTTGTCAGCCTTTTATATAGTAGCCTATAGGCCTACTTTTTCAAAAATTTTAGAGATTTGGGTCAACAGTGAGATTGGTCTAAAATTACAGGGATATTGCTTGCATCACCACCATTAAACAGAAGAATTACTTTGGCTACCTTCGAGCAATCTGGATAAATTCCACTTCTTGACGATTTGTTGATGATCCAGCTTAAAGCATGACTTAGGCCTACTGGGTAATTAATGGATTTTAAAATTGATGTGCTTATGTCAACTGGACTAGAAGATTTCTTCGAGCTAAGCCCTGCAATCAGCGAAAATATTTTGTTAGGGCTAGTTTCTTCAAACACCACTGTGTCAGGGATTCCATGTTTTTTTGTTTTTTTTTTATTTAGTTAGTTAGTTGCATATTCATCCTCCTATCACGAGAAAGCGATCAATGCGCTATACGAGCTCGCTTAGGAGTTGCCAACCATCTCTCTACCACACCAAGATGGGGGAATCCCGCTAAGTGCCTTTCCCAACGGCACAACAGGTAAACTTGCCGGCTTGTTCTCCACACTGTCCCTTTAATGCTGAGCATCAAGTAGGGAAGCTGTGAATACCAATTTTAGAGTCATTGGTTTGACCCGACTCGGAATCGAACCCGAGTCTACAGCTCAAGAGACAGACGCTCTATACCACTAGGCCGTCTGAGCTGTTTAGTCGCATATTTATCCTCCTATCACCAGAAAGCGATCAATGCGCTATACGAGCTCGCTTAGGAGTTGCCAGCCATCTCTCTATCACACCAAGATGGGGGAATCCCGCTAAGTGCCATTCCTATCGGCACAACAGGTAAACTTGCCGGCTTGTTCTCCACACTGTCCCTTTAATGCTGAGCGTCAAGCAGGGAAGCTGTGAATACCAATTTTAGAGTCATTGGTTTGACCCGACTCGGAATCAAACCCAAGTCTACAGCTCCCGAGGCGGACGCTCTTACCACTCGGCCATCTGAGCCGGAAATACCACTTGGCTATCTGAGCTGATTTAGAACGTTCAGCTTAGAAACAGTAGGTACGAGGGAATCACGTTGTTTGTTACCAACGTGGACAAAAACGAACTATCTTCCACAAAGTTTAACTCCAAAGAGACTTTGCTTGTTGTGTTTTCTGTTTTTTTTTGCAAAGCTTGTCAACGATTGTGTCATGATATGTCATGCAAGTGACTCCAAACTAGAGATCCACTAAATCATGCAATGCATGGGCAACCTTTTGCCACTGGGGGCCAAAATGTGCATTTGGAACTTGACGGAGGGCTGGAGCCGTAATTGTGATTTTAAGTGTAATCTAGGTACATATTTTTGTGGGATTTGGATTGTATTCATGTAATGCTATTTTACATGCAATGTGTTTTCAATTTTGTTTGCACAGGGATATCCATACAAAATGTATACCTATATTGATATAGGCAGCATTTTCACCATATTATTTTATCTGTAATTTCTGTAATGACATATAATTGTAAAATGAAAATGAAAAATTTATTGAACCCAATGAATTGTCAATCTTAATATGTCAGATATGCTATAAAACCAATAGTAATGTTTAATTAAATTACTTTCTAATGGGAAATCTGGGCTTGGTGCTTTTTCACCAACGTGTCAATTTTTGGCGCTATCCTGGAGGCGGCCACTCTTAGACTATTTTGAAGATGACAATTTGTCAGTCTTGATCTAGTTTTTGACTTAGTGTGCTTCATTTTGGTGAACAGTTGCTCGCAGATATAAGTACTCCCAAATAGTGACATTTTCTTTCGGGCTAAATCTTTCGTAACACACATTATATAAAATAAATGAATATCGATATATTACATAGGCCTACAGCCCTTGAAAATTTAATGGCGGGCCGGATGAGAAGCCTTGGCGGGCCGGATATGGCCCGCGGGCCGTAGGTTGCCCATGCATGCACTAAATGAAAAATAATTATCAATTGAAAGGGCAACATCGTAAGAGAATGACAACTGCATTGTGGGTAAAAGTTATGCTTTTGTAAGGACTTGTGGTCACCAGGTTTGTGTAGGTCTACGTAAATGGTGTATTGACTGTATTCCATCTATGTGTATTTTCGGCTAGGTTTTTTTCTCGGCTAGGGTTTTTTTATCAGTTTTTTTGTTGCAATATTGCACTATTCTGTAGCCTGCCGTCACAAACATGGCTTTTCCTATAATCTATACTGGTACTAGTTGCACGTCAGGAGCACCTGACTTGATAACGTCCGGGTACATTGGTGCTCTTGGCCTGATTGTTTAAATGTTCGGTGTAATACATGTTCTTTTAATTTTCAGGCTTAATAAGCTTACTGGTATGGTGTTACAATACACAGTACACTGCATAAGCAGGGATAAGTAGCCTTGCTTACCAGTACGTTTTGTGTGGTACTCGTATTTGGACAATCAGTGAAATCAAAAACAATTGAGGCAGACAAGAATGCGCACTCCCTGCTCAGCCTGTCAGCTTTGAGCAATGCCAATGTGTAAACAGGTAGGATAAACTGGGTTTTGATAAAACTTGAGTGCAGTAGACCCAGTACTGGTACCAGCCTACTGCTCAGTCAGTCAATGCTAACTTTGTGTTTCTCCAAGTACCGTAGTTGCCAGAATTTTTGTCACTCAGACTTTGTGTTTCTGATACACCATGCTTGGTCACAGCCTAATCAGGAAAAGCATGGACAGATACCGGTACAAAGATACTGGTAGATTGAAGCGGTGAAGGTGTACTCGTACTGTATACTTTGGTTTTCACATAAAATTGGCACATGATAAGTTAAAAGCTTATTAGCTACCGCTAGTTTTTTTGATTGATGCCAACTTTAATTTTATTATTGAAAGCTTCTATTTCATTGGAAATTTCCAAAAGTTTCTGGTTACTAAAGTTTGAAAATCGTGGTTGCATAATCAGAAACTTCCCCTACAGTTCCCCTACAGTGAGAATGGCATTACAAGAACCAAAAAACGGTTATGCAACTACCACTGTTCCCTCTAAGGTGCGAAATTTGAGAAAAGTGAGAAATTTTGGGCAAAATTTTCCAATTTCTTTTACAGTTTGCCAATAGCAATGGCGATTTTAGGTTGAATGTAAATCAAAGTGTTCAATATTTTGGTGCAAAGCAAATGTTTCATATTCCGGAAACTCAACTTTGAGGCAAAAATTGAATCAAACTTTCTCTAAACTCCAAAAACCTCTGGGCAAATTTTTATTGAAATTGATAATTAGGCAAATTCACACTGACTAAAAACTTGAGGGAACAGTGGCAACTACGATTTTCTAAGTTTAGTAACCAAAATTTCCAGTGCAAAAGACACGGGAGACACTTCCCTTAATATTTGCTCCTAACCTGTAACCTGCTGGTCTAGTCTACTTGTCAAAATATTTATCATGGGAACTTGGCAGCTTGCAGGCTTGAGACTTCAGCTCAATGTAAGAAATTTGGGGCTTGTTATTTTACTGTTCAGTTCATTTGGATTCTCTGTATGCTATTGAATTATGTTCAAATGTGGTCAACATTCAATAATTGGTCGCAAAAGCTACCAGTAATACTCAAAGAATATTTAACATTATTTATTTACATTATTGATATTTACAAAATAACATGCGGAAAATAAAATAAGTTGAACGTTTTCAGACAAATCGACTGTCCTTGATCAGAGCTTGTTCACATAGCTACTGTATTTATTTTTTATTGTTACTCATTTCACTGTTGTATATAGTTCTTTTACTTTGTTTCATCTATATTGCACTTTTAGCGATTGCTTTAAAGTTGTGGTACTGAACTGCTGAATATTCAAGTTTCAAACTTATAAATACATTTTTTTTTGATGTTGATGATCTTTTTACAATCTGTGTCAATTCTTAGACTTTTCTTGCCTACAAAAATTTGGTTTAAAAATGCATTATAATGTTGATATTAACTAACTCTTCAAACTCTGTAAATAGAGCGTTTTTGGTAATATTTGTGATACTTTTGCTTTTGATTTTGATGCAGTGAATGTTATCTATGCACGCGTGAGGCACATTTCTCTTTGACAAATATGAGTTTGAGCCTTTCTCATGTAGAAATCACACAAATTAATTAAAAAAAGAACAACTGAAGCCACCCTTAAATAAGAAGCTGCAACAGACAAAACCATTTTTTTACTGATGCAAGAAAATAAAACAAATAGATAGTAATGACACGCATTAAAAACATCTTAAACATTATTATGTTATATTTCAACTGTCCGGTGTGTCAATGGTCCTTTGCATCATTACCAGGAATGCTGATATCATTCAAGTAAATGCTATTTTTGTAGCTGCTTAGTAATGAGAACTTTCTATGTTTAGTTTTATTGAGTGCTGTTTTGCACACACGCGAGAGGAATAGCAGCTCTTGAACTAATGGTAGGGGAGCACATCATGAACTACATAATTATGAGTATTTCAATAAAAGAGACAATAGAATTGTAGCTGATTTAGTGTTTCCATTTTCCTGCCTCTTATGGTAAATTAATTTAAATGCTCTCTGGACAGCAATTTGAAAACAAAAACATTCATATGAAAAATCGAAGCCTACCTCAAATACAAACCGCACAAAATCTTTAAAAATATAAGATAGTAGCGGTGGCTTCTATTCAAGAAAATTCGATAGCCTTTTTAACAGCTAAGAACATCTGGTTCTGTGATTGTCATGTCATTCAGCACAAGCATAGTATATATACGTTTTTATTTGTATGCTGAATTAGAGTTTTCTTGTTTAAAAAATTGAAAACAATTACAAGTTGCTTTTGTTTCAGAAAATTGTTTTTGTTGCGTTAATTTGAAGGATTCTTTTGATAATGGGTATTATTAGTGTTGAGTATGATTCAGAATCTAATAATGATTTGTCTGACTCTGACTCTTTAGCTGATGAAATTGCTCCCAAAGTTAAAAAAAGTCACAAATCTGCAAAGAAACACAAAAAACACAAATCAAAACATGATAAAAAGAAACAGCTCAAAGAAGATTATGATGATGACGAAACTGTTGAAAAATCTCGCAAGCGCCGCAAACATAAAAAAAAGAAGCATAAAAAAAGAGACAGTGACGAAATATCTTCTCCTGAAAATGATGATGTTCCTAGGAAAAGAAAAAAAATTAATAATGACAGCGATGATGCAGAAACTAATCACAATCATGATATTGACAATCACACAAATGCAACTTTGGCTTCAGAGCTCGGAGATGATGAAAATGTTATTGCAGAAGCGATTGACAATTTAGAAAAACAGAAAGCAATTATTGAAGCTGCATTACTTGTTCAAAGTGATAATGGATACGAAGACGGGGAATTACCGGCAGCTGCTGTTGACAAAATGGAAAATGGTGATGATAGTGATGAAGAAAATACAAGACGTAAAAAGAAAAAGAAGAAAGAAAAATCTCGAAATAGTGAAGAAAAATCAAAAAAAGACAAATCTAAACCTTATAAAAGTTCGACCACCAGCACAAAGTACTCTCAATCTCAAGATGTTGTTGAAGAAAATTTAGTGAAAGACAAACCTAATCATCCCAGAAGCTCAACAAACAGTAGTAAAATCTCCAAGTCTCAAGAGTCAGTTGATAACCAAAGAATTAAAGCGCAGTAAGTGGTTTCAAATTTCAGTTCTCAAATTTTGTATTGTTAATGAATTGTTTCTTGGTGAAATCAACTTCAAAAGCCGATTGATGTTATCTTAATCTGTTTAAAATATCAAGTAAATTTTTAGTTACCGTTTGTTTTTATTTGCTTGCAAAAAGCATGTATAAATATTTGTGGCAGATGCACAAGTAAAAGTCTTTAAAAAAATCAAAATTATATTCACCTTTTTAGTTCTGAAAGAGACCGACACAGAAGAAGCCGATCACGTGATCAAAGTCGGTATCATCATGGTTCAAGAAGAAGAGAAGATTCGAGGGATAGACATCGCAGAAGAAGGTAATGTTGAGCAAAAACCTGTCAGTGTTTCCACTTAAATAAAAAAATGAGAAAATTCGGATATTTTGGGTATGTATGTGATTCTAAATTTTTAGTAAAGGGCCGGCTGGATTACTAGTGATGATAAAATCCGAATGAAAGTGCTCAAATTTCATTACTGCTGCTGAAAAATAAAGGTTTTATCTTTTTTCAGTCGAGAAAGAGATCGCTACCGAAGAAGTCGATCACGTGATCGCAGTCGGCATCATCACAGTTCAAGAAGGAGAGAAGATTCTAGAGATCGGCGTCGTAGAAGGCGTTCTAGTCAAGAGGATAAATTTGTCGGAAGTTTTTCTGAAGGAATGAAAAAACACCAATCAAGTGATGAAGGGGAAAATGAAGTAAATTTTTAAATTATAGATTCACTGGTTTCTGCGCTGGATAAATGTTGTAAGAACAGATTTCTTAATGTTATACATGGCTTTAAAATTTTCTACATGGGCCCAGAAAACTATTAAATTTTATGCCAATTTTTTGCGAGGTAAAGTTTCCAAAATATGATATATTTTTTATGATTTCTGTGACTTAGTGGTTAGACACGAGCGTGTTTTTTGTAAAGGTGTAAGTCTTCCAGTCATTCTCGAAACAAGAAAAATTACTAGCGCTCTCCTGCTTAATGCTAGTTGAATGCATTGTTTTTTTTAGAGGCTAAGTATAACTGCATATTGTTCAAAGTAGAAGTTTAGATTGTGACACTGTATCATTGTACCTAGCTAAGTCATTTTGCTACTTGTTAAAAATGTTTTACCGCTTGTTCATGATCAGATGGTGGATATGACGCTTAATGAAAGCGATGAAGATGAACAGCATCTTATTGAAAAAAGAAGACAAAAAAGACTTGCAATTTTGGCCAAGTATGAAGAGCAGGAAAAGAAAGGTCTCAACCCTGGTAAGTACCGCAACTTAGTCACTATATAAAACGTTCCAATCATTGGTTAAATGGTGAATTTCCCAAAGATTTTGATGTCTGTGCGTGTATGCGTTTTTGTAGTTCGGCAACCAAAAGTCTTATTGCTGAACAAACGTTTTCATGAGAGATTTTGGTAAAACGGTTTTTAACTTCAGTGCTTGCGAAAAAATTATTGTATTTTGAGCAATGACCGTTTTACGAAAGTTATTTCGCGCGACCCCTATGACGATTAAATCTGTCTTCATTTAGGACTAACTGCTGTAGCTGACGAACGCAAACTCCTACAGCAAGACAATGAAGATGATTCAAATCTAGTGATTGCTGATGATATCTTTAATACAATGGGAGTCAGCAGTGGTTCTTCGTCCCCATCAAGCTCACAACGCGAACGGTAACTGCTGCGATTACTAATAATATTCTTCTGTGATGTTGCTATTTCTGACACGTTTTTTTTTTTTTTTTTTTTTTTTTTTCAGTTCCGAATCTCCTGATGTAGATGCAATGGTTTCAGCAAACTTGGAGAATTTGACCAGTGCCGATTTTGAGTCCGCTTTGAAAGACAAAATTGATCAACTAAATAAGTAAGATTTGTACTTGAAGTGATGTTGGTACAGCTAACCAAAAAATATCGGGACAGACTAGTGTTAGGCGTGACCAACTCGCGTTGAGACAGCTCAGAGTTGAGACATCTCGCGTTTAAGTGGTAGGTACGAATACACGAATATGATAAGGTAATCATCATAGTCGTCATGTGTTACCCGTCGAGTAGGGATCAAGACTCGATATTGTGCGACTATTCGCCTTGCTCAAATAGTTATTTAATAAATTATTGTGATGCAGAACAATTCAAAGCGAAAAAGATAAGCAGACTGAAGAAGAACGCAAAGCTGCAAGTGATATGTTTTCCGATGACTTTACTCCGACAATGGTCACTAATCGACAAGCACGAGGCTCTGATTCACAAGATCCCAATTTGCAAGTAAGAGTCATTCAAATCAAATCTTCATTATACTCGCGGTATTACGCCATAGCGTGTAGCAAGATGTGGGGCCCATCTCCGCGGCGTAGCGCCTGGGCTACACAGCTCTGAAGGAACGTCGCAGCAGTGGCGAGCCGTTGGCGGCACTGCCGATTTGACCGATTCGGGATTTGAACCGCAGGTCTCTCGCACCGATAGCGTGTGCGCTAAGTAGCTTAGCCAATAGCTTTAGAAATTTGATTGGCTTGTTTGTATTTCAGAGGTAAGTGTTTTCGTTAGCTACAGATCCAATCTTCACCGTGTTTGATCTTCTGGGCAGCATGTAGAAGCCGTCACTGTTTGTGTTGTTACTCAGCGCACTGTCATTTTTTTGAGCGATTGAAAACCGTGGCTACTCTTACCTTTGTTTTATCTCCTTCCTATCTGAGTGTTATAGCGCAGTGGTTCTGAAACTTGTTGGAGGTACCGAACCCAGCAAGTGTCATGCTTGCATGTATTAAACCCTTCGTAAAAATTACAACACTCTACTTAAAATTCAAAAACTCGTTATAAACTAACTTAAGCCTACCGTGAATTATGCAATTGTTGCCCATAAAATCTTATTATTCAATGAAACAAAGGTAGGTAAGGTGATAATAATTTATTTATTTATAGGTAACGGAAGCAAAAATTTAATAACACCAAAGCAAAAGATAAAAAAGGTGAAATCAAAATCACATGCAACTGAAACCTCTAGGGAGACTGCGAAGTGACGGTCTTCGAGTCAAGCAGCCACGCAGAGATTTTAGCAGCCGCTTAAGCGGCAGCTACCATGTGCTTCTACAAAAAATATGACGTTAAATACATAAAAAAAGAAAATCCGTTTCACAATTACTGGTAGTTGTCAAGAAGATGATTTTTGATGTTGATTTTAAAGCTTTTGGAAGATTAATTTTATAATTTGGGAGATAGTGAATTCCATATATTAATTCCGCGATACTTTAGTGACCTTTGACACCTGCGTGTAGAGAATTTGTAAAGGTAGAAGTTGCTTTTTGTTTTTAACTTGGTTTGTCTTGAGTTACCCTTAAAAATACTAATTCACTGCAATTTAATGCCCCTTTAGTTGGGTTTTCTCAGTAGAAAATTATATTTTGTTTACGTATATATACGTAAAATGACGTAAGCTTCGCAACAGGCTATGACGTCGGTTTACGTCAACCTTATATGGCTTTGTAGGAAGCTATCGTATGGTGCCCTTCAACTTCATTCGTCCGAAATCGAATGAAATTTCGAGCAAAAAATGTGAACTCGTCTGTATGCTGCTGTTGCTGAGCGGTAACAAGTCAAGGAATGCTCGGCTTCATGTTGACATGTCCCATGCTTAATTATAAAAATAATTGCCTCATATACAAACCGTTGAAGCTAATACAATACACTAGACCAGGGGTTCTCAACGGTGGCCCTCGGCTTCCCAAGAGGGCCACGTGGTGTTCCCTGGGGAGCTACGAATGTGCCTCATGAATGATAGCACGTATTAATCGAATAATACATAAATTTGAGACCAAACTTGTGGCGTAAACACTCATGCAGGTGTAAGAATATAAAACGAACCTACAATAATTCAACAATAAGGTGTAGGAAGTAAGAATCAAAAACGAACCTACAACAATTCAAAAAGGAACAAACCGAAACAGGATTCTGTTATATTGGTGTCATAGAGAAATTATCAAGCTCTTCCAGCTACAAATCAGAGTTATTTGTTTTTTATAGGACAACTGGACGGATGCCGAGGGTTACTACAGAGTAAGTATAGGCGAGATATTGGACAAGCGTTACCATGTGTATGGATACACAGGACAGGGTGTGTTCAGTAATGTGGTCCGAGCAAGAGACGCTGCTCGTGGGAATAGTGAAGTAGCAATCAAAATTATAAGAAAGAACGAACTGATGCATAAAACAGGTTAGTACCTGGCTAAGCATAGAACTTTATTAATATTATTGTAGTTTATCATTATTTTTTTGAAAGAAAATCTTGGGTGTGTGTTATGAACTTGATTTTCTTGTATTAGGAACCCAATTTTGTATTACAGGCACTTTAATCAATACCTGAAACACCTAAAAAAGCTTCAAATCTAAAGTTTTATCAAAATGATTTGACTGATACACACAAATCAGTGGGATATAGTTAGCAGAGTTACAGTAATGAATAATTGAAACAAATTCAAAGGCTTGTCGTGAGTTTGATAGGTTTGCTTGATTCTAGCCTCGCACCGATTTGATTTATGTGGCGTGACTTCATTGGACTACCGATGATTTGGTTTCAAATTCTATGATGGAACACTCAATGGTCCTTGTTTCGCTGTTAATAAAAACCGTGCTCCATCACAATTGCAAGCAGGGTCGGATTTACCAATAGGCTAAACAGGCTTAAATCTAGGGCCTCGGAGAAATTAGGGGCCTCATCACGAACAACGAAGACTTTTTTCTGAGTTCGACCATTAAGACCTTTATTTATTTAGAGATGAGTCTTGATCATTAGGGCTTCTCATTGTGTAAAATCTAAATCCTGCCCTGGCTACAAGAGGACTATTTAACGACACCTTGAGTTCATCATCTAGATCAAGGGTTTCCCAACTGGGGTGCATGTGCCTCCAGGAGGTACATTAGGTTATATTTGTAGCGGAAAAAACAGGACGCTTTGGACGTGAAGACCTTTTTTTGGTCTTCACCGATTTATGATGGGAAAACAGGACTCTGTGGACGTGAAGACCTTTTTTTTGGTCTTCACCAATTTTTGGTGGGAAAGCAGAACTCTGTGGACGTGAAGACCTTTTTTTGGTCTTCACCGATTTTGGGGGTACACGAGCGAATCCATAAATTGTCCAAAGGTACCGATGAACAGAAAGTTTGGTAAACCCTGATTTAGATTAACCATATCTTTTCAGGTATAAGAGAGCTTGAGTATTTGAAAAAGCTCAACGATGTCGATCGAGATGACAAGTATCACTGTCTTCGGTTATATCGACAGTTCAACCACAAAAGTCATCTCTGTCTGGTGTTTGAATCTCTAAGTATGAACTTAAGAGAACTGCTGAAGAAATATGGCGCAAGTATTGGATTACACATTAAAGCAGTAAGTAAAATTTTTCTTAATCTTTCATCAAACGTGCAGACTAAACCCAGGCACTAGGAGGTAATACCAGTAAAAACTGTTTTTTACAAATTTCGTTGATCTGTTTGTTAAATACCGGTACTAGGTTGTTCGAGATTGTTTCGACTAAACTGGTGTATTTGGTTTGATTTGCTTGTGCTTTTTTAAAGCTTTGACCAACCAATCAGTGGTTAACTACCGTATAGGAATGTAAACTTTTAGCAGCTCGAACAAATTGGATTTTTTGTTAAACGTCCCAATTCCTGCGTTTCAAAGTATCTTAGCTACTTGTAATGTCTTTTTTTTAGGTGCAATCTTACTCGCAGCAGTTGTTTCTTGCCTTGAAATTGTTGAAACGTTGCAATTTGTTACACGCTGACATTAAACCTGACAATATACTAGTTAGTGAAAACAAAGCTGTCCTGAAACTTTGTGATTTTGGATCTGCATCGCATATTGCTGACCAGGAAATCACTCCTTATCTTGTGTCAAGGTAAATATTGTCTATTACTCCTCCCCATTTTCTACTCGATTAGAGCAATGTTGGTAGCTCCTAGTGTCACGATACGTTAGTAAAAGCAGGTACCGCCCCTCTGGCACGGCCAAGTAAGTACGCTGTTAGGGCTTTTTTTTGATAATATTATGGAGTTGCGCTATCGGCTTCATCTCTGGGATTAGCCTTTGTTTTTGGTAAATTTTCCGGTTTACAGATACTACTGACCCAACAATTTCTCCTAATAAAGTGGTTACCATTAATGAGAAATAACAACTTTTCTTCGGTAGATAATATTAGCTTTTTTGTGGTTTTCAGACGAGATTAGGTGATAATTGAACATTGTGGTTTTAGCGCAGTTCCATGATGTAACGTTAGGAATCTTGCCATCACTGATATATTTTGTGCTTTTTCAGGTTTTACCGAGCACCAGAGATTATTTTGGGAATGAAATATGGCCATGAAATTGACATGTGGTCTGTAGCATGCACAATTTTCGAGATCTATACTGGTAAGTCTAGTTGTGGAGACAGAGAATAGCTAAAAATCGTTGTTTTTGTAATTGGTTGTGTTTTGACCATTTGGAATAGTGGCTGAACACATCGCTATTGGTGCGGAAGTTATTGGGTTCGATTCTCGCGCCATGAAGATTTTTTATGTAAGCTTGCCGTAGAGATTGTTTATAGCTAATGCTTTGACGTTAAATCTTGTTGGGAAAGCCTAGAAGCAACATTGCATTATACACAAGCTGCAGTTGGGAAATGAGCTAAATTAGTTGATTCCACCATGTTTCATTGCAATGTACATTTTGTAGAATCAATCTTGTATTAGATTTTTATGTAAATTTTCAAGCTTTTTTGTAACTGCTCAGTATTTTTTTTTCTACTGTTCGTTGCTTATGATTATGCCACTTTTTTTTAGGGCGTATTCTCTTTCCTGGCAAATCAAACAATCACATGTTAAAACTAATGATGAATGTAAAAGGGAAAATACCTCATCGAGTTTTGAGAAAAGGAACATTAAAGGGTCAGTGATTTAATTTATTTCATGCTTTTATATTCGGTCGGTTGGCTTAGTGGTTTTATTTTATTAGTTGATCCTCCTATCTCGAGAAAGCGATCAATGCGCTATACGAGCTCGCTTGGGACTTGCCGACCACCTGTTTACCACACCAAGATGGCGGAATCCCGCTAAGTGCCGTTTCAAACGGCACAAGTAAACTTGCCGGCTTGTTCTCCACACTGTCCTTTTCATGCTGAACGTCAAGCAGGGAAGCTGTGAATAGCAATTTTTAAGTCATTGGTTTGACCCGACTCGGAATCAAACCCAAGTCTACAGCTCCCGAAACGGACGCTCTTGCCACTTGCCCATCTGAGCTGTAATAAACCGTTAAAGACACTGCCGACGGTTCGGTAGGTTTGACGTGCGACTCCCGTGGTGAAATCGGCGCTTTGTCGCCAACGGCTGCCACGCTTCTTCGGAGTTGTTTTGCCCTGGCTTTGAGCCGCGGCAATGGGCTCCGCCACTCGTCACCAGTACGACCAGATTTGCTTCCGCGGTTATAATTTTTCCTAAGGTGCTATTTCATATGTCATCCACTTTGTAAACACCGTTTCATTGCTCACCGAGATCTGGACATTTGACTTCAAATAAGTTTAATATACTTACTTAATATTCTAGACCCACTTATCCTTGGAGGGTCTCGGGGGCAGCTGCTCGAGTTGGTTATTTTTAGACTCTTGATCTGAAAATTTAACAGTAATTGTGGGGAGGCTGCCTAGTTAGTTCTCGCTCTTTAGCAGTTGCCCGAAATGTGTCGAGTACGATCGGCTCCAGCCGTGAATGCAAAGGTGCACAACTGCACACTGTGCTGTACTTTTGGCGGTACCAATGAGCCATGTTAGTGCCAGTAATGTTGAAGTGTTTATAACAGAGGTATGATTAGTGCAAGACTTATTTGATGTTCTCTGTAAAAATCGGCAAGATAGCATAATTTACTTTTCTGCAGTGCCTTTGGTTTTAGTCATCATTCAGTGTTAACGCACGCGTTTTTTTTTTTTTTTTGTGTGTGTGACTACTGACTAGCCTGCTGCTGCAATTTCTATGTAAATTGTAGGTGTGTTGCGTCGCAGAGACGAGCATTGCAACCCTGTGGTTCGTGATATTGCACTCTTGCTTTGTTATACAATGGCGTACGATATTTTTTAGACCAACACTTTGATCACAGTCTAAACTTTTTGCTGACGGAAGTGGATAAAGTTACCGAAAGGGAAAAAATCACTGTTATGTCTGCTATTAATGCCACAGTTGATATTCGCAAAGAATTGCTCGGTGGACAAGCGGTGTCACGAGTGCCGGAAGAGCAATTGAGAAAGATCAATCAGCTTGCAGATTTGCTGGACAAGTGCTTAAGTTTGGACCCGTCTAAACGTATGACAGTGAACCAAGCTTTGGTACACCCTTTTATTCAAGAAAAGGTAGCCTGAACTTAACTGTGTTCCGCACGTAAGGTAGCTTAAGTCAATTTTTTTCAACTCATGATGTATGAGTAGGTAACTTATAGCTTTTTGCGAGAATGTGGACTTTAAAGACGCCATCGGTAAGTCTTTGATTTGCTTTTTTTGCGCGTTTAGTTTGTCTAACCAAAAACATCTGTACCTTATGTGGTATTTGTGTGTACTTTTTGGTTTCATTGACTGTAACTGCGTTTTACTGTATTCAACTTGTTTATTTTATTTGCGAGATTGGCCGAAGTATGGTTTGGTACAGGCCAAATCTCATGTGAACTCTTAATATCCTGTACCATATTTTAAGTTGTTCAACCTTAGGGGTCCGCTGACCATCCCTGGGAATACATTTGAAAAAATGTTAAATTTGGATATTTTAAATCTCCGGTGTATTAGATAAACAATTACCCCGGTACCTTTAGTTGTTTGTAACGCATGCCTATGGCTTTGATTGCGGATTTCTTGTTTTTGCGCTTCGTTGATTTGAAGCAAGTTAGTTAATGCATTGTAATTTAGGTTCGCTTGTAATAAATGTATTTGTCTCAGTTGTATGTTTAAACCATTCTTTTGACACTTGTAGATTTGAACCGAGAGGAATCTTCTGCCACAAGCTACTCTAGAAAAAGCTACTACAATGGTATTAAGCTTGAGAAATCTCTTGCTAGTACATTAAACTCAGCTTAATTGCATTAACTGCTGCTAGTAATAAGCTAATTATGCGAGAAATCTTTGTTACTGTCCTGTTATTGGTATCAGCAATACCTGTATCGCCTAATCGTTACGTACCTTTTCATTTTACATAATTTTGTCTAAAACCAAACTTCCAGTGTGGTATTTCAATCTCAAAAATACTGAATTGTTTTTAACAATTATCACAAAATTATGCTTACTCGCGATGTTCTAATTTGATCTGACGCATTTTGCGAAGTATCACGAGAGGCTTTCATTTTTTATTCTTCATATTTAGGATTTGCCTAATCTCCTGCGGGCAACAGACTCAAATGATCGGAGAAGTTGCGAGCCATTTATTTTGAAGGTAGAATACTTAACCACGCTTCTGTGTTGTACAGGTTGTTTTGTATTTTCAGTTTACAGATATTTGCACGAAAGTGCAAAGCTATTGTAAAGAACTATCTGGGCTTTCTAAAAAAAAAAAAACTTGCCCTAGAACGGTTTGCTGAGGCTTCTTACAACTAGATCGACTTTATTAGCTTTTAGGCAATGGCATTGCACGAATAATGCCTTGATTTTTGCTACAAGCTTATGGCGTGGTTGGTCTTTGTTTTTACCGGACAAAAACTGAAAGATGGATGGCTGCACCCCGCAGTTGAAACAAACTGTTTATTTAGTGAAACTAAAGAATCAGTTTTATATATTCTTTTTGTTTTTATTGAACATTGCGGACGTCTGCTTGAGAAGTTGATCAATTGAAGGCAAGTGGACAGAAAAAGACGAGATGAACAGATCTGTATCAAATGGGTTGCAATTTACATGTTCGTACTATCACCATATTTTGAGTGGCCTTAACACACTGACCACTTAAGTTACCACATTTATTTTGTTTTGCATGGAGTCTTATGTGGAAACAAAAGAAGAGCAAAGGCTTGAAATGAAATCCTTTCAATTTCAGAAAAAAAACGTCAAGACTTTGGTAAACTCGCGGTGTTGTAAGATTAATGTGTTTAATTTTGTAAGGATTAGTTCTAACTTTTATTCTTTGCTAGACTTCCTGCCTTAGACTACAACGGGTAAAAAGATTTTGTTAGTACGATCTTATGTCCGAAGAAGGCCTGCAATGCCGGTAATGTTGTTTAGCATGCGGTTGTTCAGTGTTTGGAGTAATGCTGCGATTGGGTCGTTGTACATCACTTCAGTGATGTCATGTCTCAGTATCTTTTGGTCCACTCTTCTGACTTACGTTGTTGTTGGATTGTGAATTGCAGGAGAAAGAGCTAATTTGAACAGCTTTAAATATTCTGGCAAATGGTTTTGTGAAGAAGCTACTTCCGTGATCACACGTGTTACATCCTTCCCATGACTTCGGCATATTTTTGCTCTGTTCAAAAGGCCAGATATTTGCGGTTTTGCTGTTTGGTGATTAGTAGTTTCACTAAGTTATGTAGGGGTGAAACTGGTTTGGGCGGTAATTTTTACCAGTACATATTCAATCCTCATCTTAACCCAAGTTGTAGTTGTAAAGTGTGAAATAGCTCGGATTCGTCATGATAACTGATAATGCTTTAGAACATGGGTAGGCAACTTTTCTAGTCGGCTGGCTATATGTGGAAAAATGAATTCCTTGGTGTGCCTGATTATTAGATGAATTGTAGTATTCAATATCTTAACTACTATTATTAGGGCCGCACTGATTGGAAAAGCAAAAAAAGGTCTATCCGTTCTTAGATGTCCTATTTTCGACTGAAATTAAGTAAAGAGCAAAAGAAATAAAGGTCTTCGACTTGATTCACGGTAGGAGTATATTTCTGTAAGTACCGGTGGGCCGCATAAAATGATCTCGCGAGCCGTATGCTCCCCACCCCATGCCTGCTTAAGAACCAAGACGACTCCAAACTCCGAAAAGATGTTTTGAAATTGATTTTAGATGCGGTTTGGTTCCTGTTCGACGCTGGTGCATATAAGTTTCAATAAAATTCTAGTTTGGAAAACAGTAATCTGTGTTGTAGCCTAATAGGCTTAGGGCAGAAGTAAGGTTGCTGAATATTACGCCTATACTACTTTTCGGAGGTTAAATTATTCCTATGGTGATTTGCATTAATGGTGTGTGTTAGCTCAAAGCCAACTTTGGCTTATTTGTTAAGCCTATATCTTCGCTATTTGTCTTTTCGAGCAAAATATTATTACTTTTTGAACTGCGAAATAACTTTGTGTGCAGCAAGCGTGAGCGCTCAGTCGTCAAACGGCAATGTGGCCTTCAATAGATTGCCGTCGGTTAATGTAAAATTCAAGCCACTTGTGTCTTTCAAAAATAGATTTGAATTTCCATGACGTCAGTGACACGATTTTATAGGTAGAGTTGCAGCTGCCATGATGAAGCACTAGATTTCGATATATTTTTTTTGATTTCTTCATCTTTATCCTATTACGAGAAAGCGACGGAGGCGCTATGCGTAGGACGAATCCAGACTCGCTTAGGAGTTGTCTTTGTTTTCCGGTTGAATTTTGCTTCTGACTTCTTCAATTTGCTGCTTGCCAGACTCCACCAAGCAGAGATAATCATCGTGAAGCATCTTATCCAAGGACGCAACAACGAGACTAGGTTGGGAGTGGAACGGTTAACCTTGCGATCATGGTTGTCGTAGAGCAGGAGTACTGAATAGTGCATGTACCGTATACCGGTAGGGGAAGATGGGACACCTAACTTTAACCGCATATGTCTCCCTATGTATTTGCATTAGCGAGCTAAATTTTACATCATCGGCGGGGCATGTGATGAACTTAACATAAAAAACATTGATGTTACTAATTGTGTTGACTACGAAATGGCTGAAACAAAAAAATTCTGCAGGTCCCGTTTTACAGAACTTGGTTTGCTGTTGTGGGACAGTGAATTAGCTTGAAAAAGTCTGGAGGTTGACGCCTGGAACCAGTATTTTTGTGGTCGCACACTCAAGAAAAAGAAACATTTAGCACGATTTTTATGGTTACTACGAGATGTTAACTAGTGTCATAGTTCGAATTCGGCAGCGTGGTGCAGTGGTTTGGAGCGTCGTTTTTACGACGACCTTGATCGCAAGGTTAATGGTTCCACTCCCAACCTAGTCTCGTTGTTGCGTTCTTAGATAAGATGCTTCACAATGATAATCTCTGCTAGGTGGAATCCGGCAAGCAGCAAATGAGAGAAGTCACGAAAATTCAACCAGGAAACTTAAAAACAAAGGCAACTCCTAAGCGAGTCTGGATTCGTCCTACGCATAGCGCCTGTACATCCCAAGAACCTCTGTTTGGTTTTCTTTTGTAATTCATATCAGCTTAATTAGCACCTCTTACATCAAAAAGTTTTCTGGAAATCAGAGCTATTAAGTCACCCAACCTATACGAAGCTGATATTTTGGCTCACAGTTCAGGTTTTCTAAGATAGGAGACCCTGTCCCTTCAACTTCACTTGAGAGTAATAAACTTAAGTAGGCTACAAAACTCAAGATAACATTAAACTTGCAAAAAATCATTATTTTTGTCCTACTCAGCAGCCTTACATCCCCGGCGGCAGGACATGGAATGGAAGACGATTTTTCCATATTCCATACCGACAATTTTTTTCCATTCCATCTTCCATTCCATACCTAAATATTTCTTCCATATTCCATTCCATACAAAAAATTTCTTCCATATTCCATTCCATACAAACAAAACATTAATGCTATTCTTAGAGTTTGGGAAGTAGGCTTATATGGGCTGACTTTGCTTGCGATGTAGTTTTTCTGATCATAATTTATGATATTTAATTACAGATTGCCTGTTTGGTAATGAATCATTGCTTGGTTGCGGCGCAAAAGCAATTAGCCTATTGCGGTATGAGAAGGTTTTATAGTCAGAATTGCGTATTCAGGGGGCATTCGTTCATGCACTCATTTCGACTTCCACATTTTAAACTAATGATGACTTCCACATTTTAAAACTGAAGCAAACTTGCAACTGCAATAGAATGTTTACTAAAAATCGAGATTAGGCCACAATTATTTGCTACACTGGTCGTACTTTAAGCTATTCCAATCTTCACTGGCCCTATAATTATTACTCTTGAACGTTTTATAAGAAAGTTATGATTTTCAAGGAAAGCATATGTTGAAGTTTATCATTCTGAATCTACAGTCTTTACTGGTACTTGAAACAATCACCCTGAGCCTGGCCAGAATAACTTCTCAATGTTCTCATGATAAAAAACTTCGTACTGCCATGCTGTACCTCAAGCTCAGTCCACATGCAAGTGAATTTATTTATTTAATTAATTTGAATTGGATTTATTTAATTTTGCTTTTAGTAAGACCTAAGTACTGAAAATCTGTATCATTGAAAAAATCAAAAAACTGTGATTATTATCTCTGCCGACATTTTGTTTACCACTACCTGTTCGCTTCGCGCTGGGTGAGTTCGCATATTGCATCTCAAACTTCAAAATAAACAATTAAAATCAATGCAATATCTAAGGTGTAAACTGAAAATTATCGTCGAAATGAAACAAAGTTTGCTTTTGCGAAAATTGTTTTGCGAGAAGCTGCAGCCGCTGCAGGACCCCGCCAGATTTTACAAGTTGTTTGATTGACAGCTTGTTTTTGTACTTGCGTTGCTCTAATAACATCAAAAGAGAAAAGCTTTTTTGGTAAAAGTCGCAGACTTGCGCCAGCACAACGCCAGGTGAAAGCATTCGTCCAATTGAGTGACATCTTGTTTTTAATAATTTTGAATAAATTTGAAGTTGTGATTGTGAACACTTTGAAGTTTTCCGCGAAGCAATAGAATGTAGTGCGAACTCTGTCACCGTTTGTGCACACGGCACTTACCGGCTTACCGCGTAGTTTCCAGGCTGCGTCACCTTCTACCATTTAGCAATACTGTGACGCAGTGCCACTGCAACTCTGCAAGTAACGCTATTGTTGTTGCTTAATTGTTTTTTTTTCCTTTTTTTACTTATAGATCAAAATTTATTATTCTGTTAAACTAATCCAGGTATGGAAAGTATGGAAGATGGCATTCCATTCCATTCTTAAAATCTTCCATTCCTTTCCATACCTGAAGTCTTCCATATTCCATACCAAAATTCCTCTTCCATTCCATCTTCCATTCCATTACATGCCCTGCCCGGCGGTTCAAACTGCTACTGCTAAATGAACTTAAATTATGGTTACATAGCTCAAACTAACAGAATAATACAAATATCGCGATGTCCCAACTTTATAAAGGTGTCCCATGCAACCCTGCTTGTACCTGACAAATATTTCAAATAGGCCCATCGTTCCAAACTTTACTTCGTGGTATCGAGATGTTCTACGTAATCCAAATTCGACAGCTAGTCAATTTTTGGCTAGGCGAAAATGTGGACAAACGGCTTCTGGTCCTTCGCTGCATTAGTTGTTTTTTTTTTTTAATTATGTTGCGCCTCTTGATCTACATATTTTTGTTCCCTCGTTCTAATAATTTTTCCTTTTGAGGAACAATTCGTGAAATGGGCTAATTAAACGTGTGACCGTACTTAGCAAAACTGATACGGTTGTGGAATCTGACGTCTGGACAAGTCATAAAATAAAAGCTTTAAATACCATTTGTTGAAAAGTCTGGATGCAATGGAAAATGTGGAAGAAATACCATCGCACAAAGTGGCGGCTAGTGGGTGAAAAATAAGAAGGTGCTGTGCTATCTGTAAGATATAATAGTTTGCAATGACACGTAAAATTATCCAAGCAGTGGCGTATGCACGAGGGGTGTCAAACCTCCCCTCCTGCCCGTCATTGACGATTGGAGAAAAATACACAACTTTTCATTTTGGAAGGATCGCGTGTTTTCATACAAGGATTGATGCTACAGTCATTAATCACGTCGAATAATAATAATCCTCGAATAGTAACAGCGTTGAATATAATGAAGAATGCTCGAACAATAGGCCTAATGGCTTCGAGATGAAAATGAATGAATCCTTGAATAATGATCACTTCGACTAAAATCTTACGAATGATTCCTTCATCTAAACTCCCACTTACACATAAATGAGATTTGAATGGTCTATGCGCTGGTAATTTGAATGAATCGGTAGCTATGCCCCACTAGCACTGAAATCCCATGCAACAATAAAAATGACTCTTAATAAAAATATAAGAATTAAACCAGAAAAATGCACATTGACCATACAGGTCTTGTTAACAGCACGCACGCACTATCGCATTATGTGTTTGTGTCACCGCCCGTTGCGTAATTGTCAAGTTCGCGCCCATTCATTTTTTTTTTATTGTATGTTTATCTTCCCATAACGAGGAAACGATCAATGCGTTATACGAGCTCGCTTAGAAGTTGCCAGCCATCTGTCTACCACACTAAGATGGGGGATTTCCGTTAAGTGCTTTTTCCCAACGGCACAACAAGTAAACTTGCCGGCTTTCCCCACTCTGTCCCTTAAATACTGAACGTCAAGAAGCTGTGAATACCAATTTTTACGTCACTGGTATGACACGGCTCGGAATCGAACCCCAAGTGTACCCCTCCAGAAATAGACGCTCTATGCCTGTCAATCTTTTGTTGGTTTGGAGACGGGGAGAAAGACGCTTCATCACATCTGTCTAAAGTTACGGAGAGATATTCCTCAAACGCACAGGCACTGTTCTTTTCCAAATTTAAAAAGTATTCCAAAACAAATGTACTATCAACGTATTGTACCTCTGATTAATTTTTTTCACTTGGTTTGCTGAGTATATGATAAGTTTCTTGGTGTTCTTAATTTTTTACCTGCTGATTTTCAACGCTGCAAGCCTATTTGATTAAGTTGAATTGTAACTTAAAAGTCTGATTGAAGTTGTGCCTTCATGTAATGATGATATTATTTTGTTCTTTTTTCCCCTTTTTGTTCATAAATCATAAGCTGCTGCATTTGGGTGCCGTAGACTAAGGTGACCATTTGGTCTTTCTCCGCTTCCCCCTGCGCTTTTGCGTCATGGAATAAATTGATTGATATACCACTCGGTCATTGTTCAGTCTACTTCACTTTGCAAGCTTGCAGACGTTTGCTCTGCAATTTTTGCACCTGCAATGCCCACTCGCAATAAGAGGAGCCAAGGGCCACGGTTAAGAAGTTGAGAATCCCTGGCTTAGATGCTACCAATCGCTGGTTTGCCTTTTATATGTTATAATTAGGGCCCGCTAAAGTCAATACGTTAAAAATTTTTTAGGACCTTAGTACATGATCAAACATGTACTAAAGTTCGTTTCAGGTCTTCAGGAGTCTGTTTTGGTAGATTTTATAAGTCAAAATTTTGTATAAAGTTAAAACTGGTCAAAATTTTCTCTTTATCAAAAATTTCCTAACCCTAACCCTTAAACACATGAAAAAAACGTAGATTTTTTTGAATTTTTGAGTTGCTACTAAAATTTTATGCGCAGTTTTATTTGATTATTCCGAAATAGTAAAAATGCGTGCGGCAATTGAGAAGAAAATAGCTCTCATTATGCATGAAATGTTTGTAAATTGCGGATTATAAACCATTTTTGATCAAAAAAGTGCTACAAGAAATAAGAAATTAGGCAAAAGCGGTTCGGTCAAAATAAAGTCAAAATTTTGCTAAAATAAAGTCAAAAATACGTTTTTTTAGGTCAAAAAAAATGGCCCTAGTTATGACGCTCAATTTGACATTTACAAGCCGCAAGCAAAAGTGGAAACCCAAATTAAAACCTTAACCTGAAAACCCGGTTTTTAAGAAAATTTTTGACACCCAAACTGAAACAGCCAAATTTTTGAAAACCCAAACCTGAACCAGAACTGTTTTCTCTTGAAACGTCGAAACTGAAACTAAAACCTCTTCAAAGTTTTCTGAGGTGTTGGGTTTCAAGAATTGTCATCACCATCGTTACCAGTACAGTTTCTTAGCGCTGAGCGTCCAGTAGAGAAGCTGTGAATACTAATTTTTGAGTCTTTGGTTTCACCGGACTCCAAATTATACCCAAGTCGACAAATTCTGACGCAATTGCTCTCCACACTCGGCCATCTGAGCTCCTACTTATCATCGTAATAAAACAAAAACCTCGATAAGTAAAGCATTCTTGGATGAAACTGAAACCCAAAAACCGAAGCTTTAGAAAGAAAAACTAAAACCGAAACTGAAATCTATTTTTCAACAGCCGTGAAACCAAAACTGACCCCGGCCATTTGGGTTTCAATACACTGAAACTGATTCCTTAACGCCAGGCAGCCAGGTTTCTACCGTTGGCCGCAAGTAAATTTTTTTGCTACAAAAAGATTACACTTTTTCTGTTCCCCCCACTCCACAAACAAATTATTAAAGAAAACATCTCTGAACTTTAACTCTTTCCAATATCGATGGTACGCCTATTAAGTTTCAAATACATTTCATGCAGAGGTATTATTGTAAAAATAAACGCGTAAGTTGGGGCCCCCCCTGAAAAAAAGTAGATGGGCCAGGCCCCCCGCTTCCGCCACCCTATGCACTCTTCCCGTTCGTACGCCACTGCATAGCCATGGAGTTATCCTCAACTTGATTCGTAATCGTAAACCAGGCCTACGTCACATTAGGTGTAAATAATTGCATGGTAGAGATGGTTCGGGCTGACTTTTTTGTAGCCCGGACCACCTATGGCCCAGAATCTCCGGCCCAGTAACGTAAACCGACTCAACAACTCATCCCAAAAAATAAACCCGGCCCGCCCAAAGCCTATTCTTTTATGAACCTTCAGCCACATTTAAAAGAAAACTGAAAGTTGAAAGAAATTTCAAAAATTGGTAGCGGTCCAATTAGAAGGAAAAAGTAGAACTGGGCCGTTAGCGGACCACTAGAAAGACCGGTTAACGGCTCGTTAGCGGGTCTCTTAGCTGCCCATACCACCTTTATTGCACGGTATTTTTTGTGAACCGGATTTTGGTAATATGGGCGGATTTGGTTTTACGCGTTATTTTCCGAGTGGATTGGGATGCATGACAATTATTTGTTTTTTCCTAGTAAATGCATGGTCTACCCGATTATTCAGGATTTTGATTTCATTATCAAAAAAACAAAACTTGGGATTAGGAAGTGGGTTTGTACTCGCGACGAGAAGCTAAATGCGCGAAAAATCATTTTCAACAAAACCGCTACAGCGTTTTTGAGAGTCACGTGATGCGTAAAGAAAGTATAAGTACTAAAATTTTACGCTTGAATGGCAACAGTGAAGTGGTGTAGGGGTAAGAGTGATGGACACCCACTCGCAGTGCAGGGGATCAATGCCCTCCTAGATATAGATTTTTTGTCAGCGCGTTATACTGAAGTCGCTGTAGCGATTTTGTTGAAAATGATTTTTCGCGTATTTAGCTTCTCGTGTACTCGCGGATTGGACTTGAATTAGGATTTTGAATCCGGTCATCTCATTGCATGGAGAGCAGAGATGTCCCCGGATTTGAATTAGGATTTAATTGGTCCAAATTTTTGTAATTTTAACGAATTTTGACCGTATTAGGATTTTAAAGGTCTTTGCCTTTTGGATTTTAGTTAAAAGCAATAAAGTGTGTTGGCTACTAGCTAAAATTTTTAAAGACAAATCTGAATGTGACACAAGTATTCGTCCTTTCTTTTCTCGATTTCGGATTAAGTTTATTTAGGATTTGGATTTTGTGCGTATGAAGTTGAGGATTTGGTTTTGGATTTAAACTAATGGATTTGGGTCGCATTAAGGTTTTTAAATGTTAAATCCGGAAGTGGCGCCACTCAGGGCCGATTTTAGGCCGATTAGACCAAATTGGGCCCCGCACTTTAAGGGGCCCCGCGCTAACGGGAGTCCCTTTCTGTACTGTGAGATACAAAAAAGATGAAAGTGCCAAAAGTTGAACCGGCGCATAATATTTATCAATCTTTTCTATTTTCTTTTTAATTAGGGTTAGGTAAATAATTATTAATTAACATACTGTGGAATAAAATAAATGTAAAGAAGCTTTGACCACCCAACTAAACTTAAGAAAATACGTCGTTTGACATTTTAATGAATGAGGAAATAAACAAACATATGCATATTAGCATTGAAACATGCTCAGAAAAGATGTACCGATACTACACTGCCCAAAAACCAGCCCAAAAACCCGCAGCTTCAACCAAAAGTAGCCCAAGTAACCGCAACCCGCAAACTCTAAAATTTTCCCGCAACTTCGTATCGACACCAGCCCAATTGGGCGGGAAAACCGCCCAACTGGCAACACTGTTCATAAGTAAAATCAGTAGTTAAGAATTTAATTTTAATTATGCACGACCTATTTTGTGCGTTTTGTTTCGTCACTATGAAGTCAAATAGTCAAAAGAACGACGTTCGTTGTGAGTATACTCGTGGTCGTGGAGCTACGGAGCCTTAATTACTGCAGATTCCGATTGATAAGTCAATTAAACGTGATTATTTTTCTGCTTTTGGTAGGGAAAGTATGGGACCTATCCGACAAATTTTACTTAATTTTATTTTTTGTTCGGAACTGGTTTGACCATCTTAAATGCTTTTTAGTGTCAGTTGGACTTTGGTTTGTGGTTAACTTATCCCGCACTCAAACCGAAAGATTCGAAATGCTATGGGTGAATTTATTTGCAATTGAAAAATGTCACTTAAACGTCCGAACGATCTCCACCCGTGGCGACCGTCCATAGGGTTGGGACTTTTCTGACAGCTGTAAATGTGACCTAAAATATGAGAAAACGTCTCATAAAGATTGACTGATTGACTTGATTTCTTCATCTTTATCAGTGATGGGATTCAGGGAGTTCGCACAGGTTCGCGCGAACCCTTTCTTGGAATGTCAGGATAATCAGCGAACCCGTTCTTGCTTTTTTTACAGACATTATACCTTTATGAAGGAACCTGTTGTTAGTAAGTACGATACAAAAGAGAACCTGCTCTTAAAGTTTTGAATCCCATCACTGATCTTTATCTTTTATCACGAGAAAGCGGCGGAGGCGCTATGCTTAGAACGAGTCCAGACTCGCTTAGGAGTTGCCTTTATTTCCGAGTTTTCGGATTGAATTTTGCTTCTGACTTTTTTCATTTGCTGCTTGCCGGATTCCACCTAGCAGAGATAATCATCGTGAAGCATCTTATCTTATCCAAGGACGCAGAAACGAGGCTAGGTTGGGTGTGCAACCGTTAACCTTGCGATCATGGTCGTTGTAAAAACGACGCTCCAAACCACTGCGCCACGCTGCCGA
Source organism: Trididemnum miniatum (assembly GCA_964006365.1). NCBI lineage: Eukaryota > Metazoa > Chordata > Ascidiacea > Aplousobranchia > Didemnidae > Trididemnum > Trididemnum miniatum. The sequence continues at coordinate 18,738,874 of OZ023249.1, read as the reverse complement.
CTAAAGATCGTAGCTACAATTAGATAACGAACGAATGTGTATTAATACGAAACAACTACGCATAATAAGCGATAATTACGGCAACATAATTTACACGCTGTAGTTAACAAGATCAGCTTTGAACGTAAAAATCCCGCTCAGCCGCTTCGTTGTTGCGACTGAGACGGGTTGTGGCAAGATCTTTACAATATCATTCAGTAAAATGAAACCGCAAATTGATCACGGAAATATGCTGCTGTCCGATAGGTCCAATCGTCTGATAGGTCCCACATTTCCCCTACGTATAACATGTTGTTGCCACAGTACTTTCTGCTTGTGGTACGTAAGATGTTGTTGCCACAATACTCCCATTTGCTGTGAGTGACGAGAGGCATTGCAAGTGAAGGATTTCAGTGCTTGGCGGAGAAATGGTCTATAGCAGGAATGAATGAAGAAGCATTGCAAGCCAGCGTGGTGCTCAGCTCGAGAGACTTGCGTTGTTGAGATCGCGTCGGCGGAATTGCGTCGGTTGATTGCGTGTCCAATTGTCGGGTTGTCACCAAAATGGCGTTTTGTTACGTCACTATGAAGCCAAATAGTCAAAAGAACGACGTTCGTTGTGAGTATACCCGTGGAGCTCCGGAATTTTTATTGTTGCAGATTCTGATTGGTAGGCGTATATAAGTCAACTAAAACGTGATTATTTTTCTGCTTGTGGTACGTAAGATGTTGTTGCCACTTGCCACAGTACTTTCTCCTTGTAGTATGTAAGATGTTGCCACAATTTAATCTAAACTGCTAATTATGTGTTTTTATATTCTATTTGAATAAGGTGTTTGTAATTCTATTTGAATAAGCGTTTGTAATTTTATGTGAATGAGATTAACCGGAATAACAGTCAAACCGTGTGCTGTGAGGATTAGGAGTTTGAACTAACGCTAGTATTGAGCATCGACGTGCTAATCAGGCCTGCGAACTCAAGAGATATTTGCAAGTTCGAATTCAAAAATTTTATTTTCGAGTTCGGCAAAAACGATCGAGTTCCAGCGAGTTCGAGTTCGCTCCTCTGACAGTAAGCCTTTTCATTAACGCTACCTGAAAAGAATTTTGATCTTTAGGGCCTACGAATTGTTGTTACAACTGCTTTTTTAATGTTTTGTGAAATATGAGTGGCGCTGAAAAATTAATAAAGGTGGCTAATTTAAAAATAATGGTTATTTTCACGAGGATTTCAAGACCTTACTGAAAAGATATTCACAGGGTTCAGAGAACAGTTTTTTAGTTAGGTGCTGCTGTACTTCTTAGGCAACACGCTTTGACGGCCGAACTTATGTTTTCTTTCACACTTATGGCAATTAAGTTGCGCCAGGCTTGCTTCAGTCTTTCTTCTCCGTCGTCTCTAATTAAATTCTCTGTAACTTCTTTTAGCGCCACTTTTAATAAAAATGTCAGTGAATTCGCTAGATGGAATCCCAAATTTTTTTCAGCGCCACCCAACTCTGAGTTAAAAAATTTTTTACGAATCCAGCCGAAACACTAAAAACAAGAACTGTAAATAATGTAAGCAGACTCAACATCGAACTCTACGAAATTAAACTTTCGTACCTTACCACTAAAGCCTAGCACTCTCTTGACCTATTTACTATCTACTCAGCTTCAAAATATTCCAACCACAACCAACCTTGACTTAGGCTAGTAACACGCAAACAGCAGCAGGCGAGCAGGCCGCTGCATTGCTTGGCGTTTTGATTGAAATCTCTCGGAACACCAATTATGATGCAATAAATAAGTTTCCAGGCCCGGCGCCAAGGAAGGGCCTGGCCCCCGTAATCAACATGCTTGGCCCCTCCATTCAACCAGCTTTCTCTTTTGAAGACAGCGGCTTTTGTGCTTAATTTCAAACTTTGACTCCCCCCTGACAAACGTTTGGCACCCCTAAGTAAGTCGACTGCTCTGGCGCCCGCTCTGTAAGTTCCAATGAGACATCGCAAAATGAAATGCAAAATAATGCAGTATTGGTACCAAAAGTGCAAATTTGCAATCATTCAATCTCTAACAAAAAATCAAAAGTAAAGTTCGTTTTGAGAGATTTGAATGAATAAATTTAAAGCACTCAATTAGTGAACTCGAACTCGATTGTTTTTTTTTTCGAGTTCAAAAAATTTTATTTTTCGAGTTTGAGTTCGGCAAAAACGATCGAATTCCAGCGAGTTCGAGTTCGCAGCCCTGGTGCCAATAGGCCTATACCGGTACCTACAAAAGTAAGCCGGAACGGTCCGGTACGCCGTTCCAGTAAAAGATTCGCTACTGGAACGCCGTACCGGTAGGCTAATAGATTTTGAATGTAAATCCAGCCTATAGCACGTTCCGCAAGTCAAATCACAAAAAAAAAAAAAGAATTCAAGAATGGGCTCACTTTTATTAAATAAATTTGTTTTTTTATGGTATCAATATTCAAAACTTTTCATCTAAGTTCTTCGGTAGGCTACTGTTAAAACCTGCAGGAGCACAAGGATCACAAGGGCCGTTAGGATCACAAGGACCGCTAAGGGCGCAAGTGAATAATTACAAAAACCTGTAGGAGCATAAGGATCACAAGGACTGTTAGCGGCGCAATTAGGAACGCAAGATGCACATTAATTAGGTATAGGTTCGATGGGGGTCAGGTTTGGTTGGGGTTAGGTTCGGTTCGGATTAGGTTCGGCTAGGATTAGGTTGTTAGGGTTAGGTCTGAGTTTCTTGCACTCCTTGTGTTTCTGCAGTTTTTAGTAATGGCTCAATTGCGCCGCTAGCGGTCCTTGTGATCCTTGTGCTCCTTGTAGAGATGGCATGGGCCGCTAAGAGACCCGCTAACGAGCCTTTAGCCGGTCTTTTTGCTGGTCCGCTAACCGCCCGGTTCTATCTTCGTTTATTACTGGGCCGCTAACACTTTTTGAAATCCCTTTAAGTTCGATTAATGTGATTAAAGGTTCATAAAAAAAATGGGCTTTGGGCGGGCTGGGCTTTATTTTTGGTATGAGTTGCCGGGTCGGTTACGGTTACTGGACTAGAGGTTCCGGGCCGTGGGCGGTCCGGGCCTCGAAAAGGTCAGCCCGAGCCATCTCTAGCTCCTTGTGTTCCTTGTGCTCCTGCAGGTTAGTGATGATCGGAGTCAAAAATTTTTGACTTCTACTACGCTCCTGCTCCGAAAAATTTGACTCCTACTCTAAAAAATAAGGAAAATCTGTTAAAAAAAAGCAAACTCCGGCTCCGCTCCGGCTGTGATTTTTTTAAAAGTGACTCCTGCTCCAGGCAAAACTGCGATACTTTGGCTCCTGCTCCGGTTCTGGTTGTTGATCATCTCTGTTGTTGGTTGCAGGTTTTGGTAAACTCACTTGCGCCCCTAGCGGTCCTTGTGATCCTAGTGCTCCTGGCTCCTGCAGGTTTTAGTAGGACCCAAATTCTTTAATGTGAGCAGCCATTTGTGCAAAGTGTGGTAGTCTAAGCTAAATGACTGGGTTTGGTTGAGGGTCTCGTCTGCAGCACAAAAAATTCCCAAACTTTTTTAGGACCCGCCTAGACTAGGGCCTAGGCATTTTTTAAAAAAGTTTGGTCACATTGACGTGAAAATTGGTATTTTTATCAGAGGAATTAGGCCTATTTGGGTTATCTGGTTATGGCAGTAGAAATGGAAAAATTTACTCAGTGGTTAGAGCAAACCAGCACAAACTCAGAACTATGACATCACAGTCTGAAATTTTCCTTTGTGCAAACGATAGCCTCATTTTAATGACGACATTACAGTAAGCAGTGTAGCCTATTGGTACTAGCTTAGGGGTTCTTAAACTGGGGGGCGCAAAACACTTGCAAAGGGGGCGCGAAAGATTTTATCAAATGTTCTGTTTTTACAAGGATATTGGATATATCAGTAGGCCTATATATATGAGCCGATGAGAAAGTTGTGTTAAGCAGACAGATAAACCTGATAAACAGCTAAATGTTTTTACACTGTACCGTAACCACGTAAGATTAGGATTAGGGTTATTAAATCCTTTGTCGTTTTTTGCCGTGTTTAGTACATCAATTTGAAGTTCTTTGTCGTCCTTTGCAGTGTTTAGTTGGATCCTCCTCGCTCCTAGTTTAAAAGCAACAAAATTTTGTAGTCCATTGTGGAATTTTGGAGAATAGCAGTCTGTGCTATTCAGGCTCAAGACTGCTTCCGGTTCCTGCTAACCAGCAAGCTGGATGGGTTTGCTGGGCTATGCTGTATGGCAGTATGGCCTGAGGATAGTCTAGTGTTTATGACAACGTCTGCTTTAGCAGTGGCTATTTTTGTGAGTCCATAACTCACAGCTTTCGATGCTTTCATCATTTTGCCGTTTTACTCCTCTTTCATATCATTTTTTATTGGAAGCTTCTACTGGTATTTCACTGAAAAACGGTTACTTACGCAACCACAATTTTCAAAGTTGGGTAGCCAGAAATTTTGCCATACTTGGGCATAACTTTCGGTTACTGCAGTTTGAGTTTTGCAGTAGCGGAACCGTTTTTTCGATCATGTAAATCCTTTATCGTATATACCAAAAAGCAGTTCATCAGCCTTACTCAGGTATAAGGTACACTCATTCTTCAGAATGCTTGACCTTGATCATGATCAGCGAATCATTTGCGCTGGCGGGTCACATAAAATGGTCTCACGAGTCGTATGTTGCCCACCCCTGCCCTACACGGTTGTCCTACTTCCATTATCAAACTACCATAACCGTGCTTTCAGTTCCCCTACCATGAGAATGGCATTACAGGAATCGTATCTGGTTCCCCAGCTTTGATTTTCAAAGTAGAGGAACCGTTTTCTGGTTCCTCTAGTGCGAAAGGCATGGTTTGGTAGCTGGAGATTGATTCCCGTAGGCTGAAAATGAAAGCATGGGAGTTGAATTCTGGTGAAATAAACACTTCCTTTTTTATTATTTTTGCATGCTCCACTGTCCACCCAATGGTCGTCTATGAGCTGATAGAGGGTGACAAAGTGGTGTAATGAAATAAACCGAAAAGACAAATGCTGTGAATTCATGAAAATAACCCCATCATCAGTGTTCCCTCTAGAGTGAGAAATTTGAGAAAAATGCGAAATTTTTGGGCAAATTTTACTGATTTTGAACCAAAAATTAATATTATGAAATGCAAAACTGAAAAACTTGACCAAAAAACTTGAATATTTTAATGCAAAACTGTAGCTTGTATCTTGAAAAAGCAAATTTAATGCAAAAAATTTGTAAAGGGGTGTCAAAGTAGTGAAACCTTAAGGCAAAAATTTTAATGAATTTATTATTTGGGCAAATTTGCACTAGTCAAAATCCTAGAGGGAACACTGCCCATCATTTTAATACATTTATATGTAGGGAATCAATTTTAGTGCTGGAATGTTTTTGGATCTCCCAAAAGAAATTTTGTGTCACATTTTTTTGTTCTGTAACTATGATACGATTAGTAGATTAAGAGAGGTATGCAAAGTGTTTGATGTCGTTGCTGGATCCTGCCTCACAGAAGGATTTAAAAAAGTGCAAATTGAGCATGCAAAGTGCCTAAAGAAAGTTAAAGATGTGATACCAAGAAGAGAATCCGAACGTCGCAAACATAAACTTTACTCAAAGCATGATGCATTACAAGGGTTGGACACTAGGTTATCACTGCTCAAAATGACTTATAATAAATATATCGCATCCGGCCAGTGCTGCTTTATCCCTGGAAAAGTTTTGGATGAAATGTTTTTGGTTTTATGCAAACTAAAAGTAAAAGCTGAATTTTCATCTGTGACTACATTGCTCCAAGAAGTTCGAGATGTATCTTCTATGGCAATGGAACATTTTGACGAAGTTTTAGTTCCAAATTTTGATGCCGATCATTCCATGTTTCAATCTCTTCCTTTTAGTTTTTGTAACTCTTCATTTTCTGTGAATGAAGAAGCTTCTAGAGCAAATTCTGAGCCAAGTGTTTCAGCCACAAGAACTTGTAGTCAGTGCAAGGTGGTCCAAAAACAGCAAAAGGTTTTGCGTCAACATGTAAAATTACTGAGTTCAAAATTAAAATGTTGCAATAATAGTTTGGCGTTACAGAAGATGTCACTTCATAGTCAAAATGTTAAGATTCGGCGCATGAAAATGTTAATAGAAACACTAAAGAAAACTGTTCAAGATCTTTCTTCTCAAACATCAGAGATGTGTTCTCAAATGCAGGTGCTTCGTAATGCTCTGATTCCTGGTACCCTTCCAACCCATTCTGTAATTGAAAACCCTCAGGAAAACCACCGCTTAGCTGTTCATGCAAATAAGAGAACCTCCAAGCGACATATCGATTTGAAGGATAAACATCAGAACAAGATGCCTGCAAAAAGGAAGCGATAGCAACCAAATCAAATTGTTTTTTTTTTGTCTATGATTTTATAACTGTAGGATGGTAGACAATTTCTCAATTTTAGCACGATCAATTGTTTACATATCAACTTTTCCTTAAATTAGGTTTTGGCAATTTGTTTTGTCACCTGCTTTTTTGGGTTTGAGTCAGTAGCACATTCATTTTGAGTATTTTTGGCCACCACGTGTGAAAATGTTTGTCCCATAAAGAGTTATGACAATAATTTTGCTCCACATTACTGTTCTGAACACTTGCAACATATACTGTTCTGTTACTCCATCTAATAATTTTGCATCCTTGCCGTTATTTTTAAAAAGCCGTTTGCCGTCGTTTGTAAAATTGTTGTTTTCTTTTTTCATTTAAGTTATGTTTATGTTGACAATCAATTTATGTGTGCTGTATGCTGTAGTGTTTACTTTAGTGTCTTAAGATGACACAAAGGCTGAGTGTTTTATCCTTTCTGTGTTGCTAACTACTTTAATTTTAAGCACATTATACCTCTCAGTTTGATTGATTTTCCAGCAAAAGAATGAGACACAATCAAACTTTTAAAGTTAGCTTATGATGCAGTGAATTGCAAATATTATTCATTGACAACACTTTAAATGGTTGTCACTTTTCATCTGTTTTTGTTGTTGATTGCGTTTATTTGTAAAAGGGTATGTTTGTGGGAACCTAAGAAGTAGATATTGATACTATGAGTTATTTCAGTACAAAACTCCAAACATGTTGTGGCTGCTTAATTCCTATAATTTTCATCTAGTTCACAAAAAATCGTTTCACAACATGATAGATAGATATGGTTTGTGATTTTTTGTTTATTCAGTTGATGTGAGTTGTTAAAAAGTTATTCTGGCTGTATACATACCAATAAGTTATTTTGTGTACAGGCTTAACTAAATAAAAACTATTCACTGATTTCTTTAAAAAGATTTCTTTGTGCATTTCTTAGTTTCTATGGTACTAGTATACAGATACTACAGTTCTATAAAGTTTTTTCATTATAGTCACTTTTTTGTCTCTTTTTCTTTTCAACCGGCATATACTCAACTTTTTATGAAATCAAGGCTTTAGTAAAAGAGAAAGATTGGACATGGGAGTAACTTGGTAAGACTTCTGCAATGATTTATAGAGTATTTAACTTCCAATAAAAACTTTTTATTTGAAATCGTCAAAACAAGCTTGCGTTTGTTAAGTAATGAAATAACTTCAGCTGCAAAGCATTTTTCTTGTGTTGCGAAAAATTGCTGTTAAGCTGATCATGGTATTTACCGATACTCTTTCAGAACTTGACTTTTGGCGCATTTCTGATTTAACAGCCATATGGCTTTATGACATGGTAATAATGATTAAACAAGTAATTCCAATTATTTTAATGACAATGCATTGGACTAATTTTCCCAGACCACATGTTCAATTTTTTTGAACTTCAGGTCTACGGTTCTAGTTTGTGCATATCATAATTTAAAAAGTGATTATTAAGGACGATTTTTTGTGACCTAAAAAACTTGAAAACGTGACTTAATTTTTGCAAAAAAGTAACCAAAAAATGACTTTATATAGGGAACAGCACAAAACGAAAAATAACAGCAGTCTGTGCTAAAAAGCAATAAAATAGTATCAATTAGTGCCCAAATTATAGTGCACGCACATATTGTGCTTAACATTCTTCGGTAAAAAGTTTTTGTCTTTGGCAAGTAGCTTGTTCAGCATGGAAAAACTGCGTTCTGCAGCAGCCGTAGTTGGTTGGCATCTTTGAAGCAAGCAATATACAGCAGGAGCAACTTCTTGACGACTCATTTTAGTAATATCCATCATATCGTTTTTGCAAAAAGCTGAAGCAATGCAATTACAGTTGCTCCATACCAGTGGCGCACCCAAGATTTGGCAAAAGAATTTGCCAAAACCAATGAGCCACCGAAGTCTAAGGGGCTTGATTGGTGCTCCGCTTTAACCTACCTACGGATTTTTACGATTTTCACGTAAAAACACTCATTTTAGCACACTTTTTGCTGATCGAAAATTCGAAGTGTTGACATCGCAAAGGTGCCATTTACATTACTGGATGATGTAGGGCTTTATGTTTACAGTAGTATATAACCACCTTGATGCATTAGGCAGATTGTAAATCCATTCCAATCGCAGCAAGAAAAGATTAAAAACACGAAAATGGGCAAAAAATAGCACAAAAAACTTTGTAACCTAAAAAATTAAATGTAACCTAAAAACACAAAAAGTAACTTTTCGTAACTTTATAACTTTTTCAATATTGGCCTCACACCTGTGAAATTTTGGTTCCACGCTTTTTGTGTTAATTGGAGCCAACAAAAAAAAAGTAACTTTTGTGACCTAAAATCGCCCTAGTGATTATGATATCAAAAAATTGGTTGTGATGGAGAAACTAGAATCAGAAATGACGGGCGAATAGCTCACGAAAATCAGACATGCGAACAGGCTAGAGATGTTAAAGTCAATGTTCCCTCTAATTTTTTGTAGTCAGTGTGAGCGTAAGTTTTAGTGTGTGCGTACTTTTTGGAAATAACTAATATTTGTGTGACAACCCATGAAGAAATGCATCCTTCCTGCAAGTCCAAGAACAAATTTTCTCAGTCTGCCAACCGAGAACATTGTTGTATCATAATATGTCTGTGCGCTGTAAATTTATGCGTGTGCAGTCTCTGAAAGCTATGTGCGCGTGCACAGCTTAGTTGGAGCACTGGTCAGAGTGCATAGTGGGACTGCAGACAACAGAGTTAGCTTGTACTATTTGAATGAGTAGCCATCAGAGTCATTTCTAAAATGCAAAATCGACTCCCGCTCTGAATTGAATCCACACCGCAGAGCCGACTATTAAATTGCTTGACCAATGGCCATTTTGCTGCCAGAAACACTTTATCTGTGTGTTGATGCGTGAGATTTGATTATTTTTCTACCAAATTTTGTTTATTTCAGTGTTACACAGTGGAATATTGCTGAAGGCCAAACTCTTCAACAAAGTTTAGAAGAACTTCATGGTTTACTTGAAAAACTCGGTGCCAAAAAATCTGGTTTATTTGTTGTTGAATGTGAATCGTTTCATTCCACAAATGGTTTGTCAAGTTAAATAATCTCACGTTGATTTAATTTTTAGACCATAATATATTTTTGTCCACACGTAAAGATAATGGTTGTAATTTCTAGTTCTGCTTGTTTGAATTAAGCTAGCCATGATTACTTCCTGTCTTTTCATCAAATGTCACCAGTTTGCAATGTCCCTACCTGCCAGGTTCCTGCAGTAGGTTTATAACCACACCACAGACGGCAATTTTTTTGGTTCCTACAGATTTATGTGTTAACTTTGCAAGTCGTATCTCCAAAAAATGCCATAAAAGCCATGTAAATGACAATTTAACGCAAACAAACTTGACGCGAGCGACTTGACGCAAAGGCGACTTGATGCGAGGACGATTTGACGCCACACGTGAAGTGGAGTAAGGGTAGGCAGCTTGGAAAATGGTAAGGGTCGGGGAATTGGTTTCACGATGCTGTACTCCACCCCCCGACCTCAACTTCCCCGACCCCAAACCCCCTGACCCCAACTCCCCGACCCCAACCTTCTGACCTCCACCTTTTTCTAACTTGCCGACCCCATTACACACGTTTCGCGTCAAGTTGTCCCCACGTATTGTCGCTCACGTCAAGTTTGTTCGCGTCAAATTGTCTTGCTCCAATAAAAGCCTGCATTAGCTTGTCACGTGCTCACTTTGTTAGCTGGTTGATTGTTTCTTTTTTTTAGCTCAAAACAGCAAAACCCTCCATGTACTACATAACAGTGAATATCCAGCGTCTCGTTTTGTTATGTTTGAAGAAGGCTCATTTTTAGTGACTGATGTAATGATCGTTTCCTTTCTATCCAAACTTCGCGACTTTTGGCAACCTAAAAAAGGGGGAAAAATAGAAAGCAAAGGAAATCGCTATGAACTGGGCGATTTCATTATTAAAGTTGGAATTGTTACTGTGGGCCCAAATACCAAAGGAGTTGCGATTGAGGTAAGTTTTAATGTCGAATGATAATAAAAAAGAATCTAGTACCTATAATGGCAGATAGATTGTTTTGGCTTGTGTGATTTGATACTAACTTAGCACGATCAGTTTTTTGGTGCTAAGCTCGAATTGCTTTTCTCTAATGTGTCGATCAATGCACTGTGCTTGATTTCATGTATTATTAGGTGGAATTTACGCCTTGCATTTATCCTCGTGAATGCTGGGGCCTTATGGTTGAAATGCTTCAAACCATAATTGGAGATCAAGCACCTTCAACTTTGCCTATGATCATCGTACAGAAGCCAGATGCCAGCCTCGCTGAGTTAATGGTTTCTCAATATGTTGGAATGTTTAATAATATTAGAAAAACAAGTGTTGCCAGATGAATTTGGTTGTTGTCATGCCTTATCAAGTGCAAGCGGAAAAGGCTAACTTCTAGCTTCGGAAGAAAAAATAGAAATTTTTGCAAATTCGGAGACTGTGATCTAGAAAAGATTGAGCCAACGTTTTGTTGAAATGATTGCGTAAGAGCAACGTATCTTTTGATTTTGTCAAAATGATTTAGGTTGTGGCACCAGCAGTCCAGCAGGTGTTACTATTTGATGCTGAGAACGAGGTCGCCGCTGTTATTTACGGAGTACATGCAAGTGATGTTGTTTGTAAAAATAAAGTGCTAGTTTTGTATCTTGGACAATAAAGAGCTTTTAAGTAATGATTGTTGGACACCTAAGTCTGTAGCATGGAAGCCAAAAGCGCTCTTGATTTGATATGTCAAACAACGTGAAATCTAAACATTCAGAATTATTTTGGTGTTTCGGTGTTGCGTTTGTGCATCAGCGATGGTCCATATGTTGTAAACTGTTTTGCTCAAACCGTTTTTCATCGTGTGATAATTGTTTTGAGCTATAAACTTAAATGTTCATTAGCAATTTATGAAACGAAAAAAACAAAAACAAAAAAATACAAATAAAGCTGCCCCTCTTTAAGTCAATCATGGGTACAATTTTGTTTGTGATAATTTTTTTAAAGCTGATATGTTTGCTTTCAATCTATTATTGTAAATGCCTAAACAAGAACAAACTACCGCAGTGATTTTTCGTTTTTTATGTCTTTTATCATCAAATTTACACAAGTGCATACCAATTCGTGAAGACTTTGATTTTGTGAAGGGAAGTTGCAACCAATTAAAATTGAGCTTGTTCGTGTGTATTTTGCTGCTAGGCATTGAATTTCTGTTTATAAATTAGTGCTATACACGGTCCTTGCTGGATAGCGAGAAGTAAAGCAGACTTATCTGCTTAACTTATTAATTATAGGTAGCAACTCTACTGACACTATTTTTTATTAGATATTCTTATAATTTGTGTATAATCGTAGCAACGGATAATGTGACTGGACTACCGTAATGGATTATGGCAGCTGGAATTGAAAGCACATCGTGGCTTCGCCAACTTCTAGCTGATATCCAGTTGGAAGAGTTTTATTTGAAATTAAGAGACGAACTACAGGTTAGAAAAATATCTAAATTTTGCTGAATGTGTTTGATTGATTTAGTAATTTATGACAGTGCTATGGCCTGAAATACATTGTTGGAGCTTTCCTCATAATTTTGGTGACCACAAGGTACACTATAATCCGTTGTAAGGTATGATTGCTTTAATTTGAGATGTGAAAGCGTGCGTTTGTAATTCAAGTGAATGAGTGAAACCTATCTAAGGTTTTATGTTTCATTGGCTAATTTTTGCTAGCTGTTCAAATGTAGTGAATTGCTCATTTTCTACGCATATGCAAAGATAAGAATCAACCGGGTTAGGAACTGAGTAGCATGACTGTGCTGCCTATTTAATTACAAATGTTACAGCTAAGAAACAGCTATAAACACTTGGGAAAATGTTTCAACTCACTTTTGATGCCGTTGTCAGCGCTATAGGCTTATACTGAACTAATTTTATGCCGTGGTGTTAAAGAATTTGTGTCATTAAGCCATAACTATGCTTATTTGGTTCAATATGTTTTATAGGTTGTGTGATTGGTTATTCTTTAAACTTTGTCACTTTTTAGATTACCCGTTTATCCCATTTCGACTTCGTTAAATCGGATGATCTAGAGAAAATAGGACTTGGGAAACCTGCTCAAAGACGATTATGGGATGCAGTAAAGAAAACAAAAACCGCACAAAAGAAGTTAAAACTTGCTAAAAAAGTAAGAAAATTCTAAATGCATGCGTGAAACGCAAAGTCTTAATTTGCATAGTAAAATTTTATTAAAGCTATGAGCTTTTTCTTCCGTTGCTGATCTATCGTAAATTCGAATAAATTTTCACTTAATTTAAAACAACTTGAGTGCCTTTTTTATTTCAAATCACCACTTTCGCAACGTTTGTTTCACAATTTTCTCACGTGGTTTATACTCTTTGTACAATTGGTATTCTTTAACACTGAATTTTCAATGCAATGTGATAATTTCCTTCCTTTTATTGCTTTTACATGTGCATAACTAGCTTGTTCCATTGTTTTTCGCAGCTAGTACACATTGAATGTAACTTTAATCACGTCAAAACATTAGCCTTTAAAGTCTATTGTACAGCTAATGCTTGGCTCTGTAATGAAAGTTCTTAAATATCTGCAGTACAATCAGTTTGCGTACAAAACTGAAACCATGTTGGTTTAATTCATCTGTTCGATCACGCCAAGTTAGTTACGCCATTTTTTAAATTAATGGTTAAAACTGAAGCGACATCAGACTCAAATCTTCATTATACTCCCTGTATTTCGCCGAAGCGTGTAACGAGTTGCGGGGACCAACTCCGCGTCATAGCGCCTGGCCAACACAGCTCCCACGGAAACGTCGCAGCAGTGGCGAGCCGTTGGCGACACTGTGTGCGATTAGACCGGCCGAGAACTGGTCTCCAGGCCTCCGGATGCTATAGCGAGGTCTTTTACCATTACGCTTACCGGCCAGTGAGCTGAAACGAATCAAACCTATTTGTAACTTTATGTAACTCACAGCAATGTGTTTAGAAAACTGGTGTCAATGGCTCTGGGTCTATGCGAGAAGGAAATTCATCCTTCTTTGCTGGAGTGGGGCTTACTTGCTTCATCAGCGAAAAAGAATTGACTCTCCAGGAAAAACTAGGCGATGGTTCGTTTGGAATAGTTCGCAAGGGGGAATGGACTCCTCGCAGTGGAACCAAAGTGAGTTTTGATATTTTAATGCTTGTTTACAGCCTTAACTCCAGTTACATGGATTTTTTTGCTTCTTAAGCAGAAATGTATTCTGTTCCAGGCTGGAAAAGTAATGCTAAGCACTTCAACACTTCTACAATTAGCCTTAAAAAGTTATTGAGTTCGAAAGTTTTGCTGGTAAATCAGTTATGACCTCTTACGTATGATTTTGTACTTATAAAATTTGATAAGCATAATTAAATTTTTCAATACTTATGTGTGTTAGCGGTCTTAACTCATCCCTTAGCCCACAAAAAGGTTGGTAGCACCACTAAAAAGTTAATTTATTCGTAATGGTTTAACACCTAACACTACATGGTAGTGGCAGGACCAATTTGTGTTTTTTGCTGCTAGCTGCTTGCTCTACATTACGAACTGCTACAGATTTACCAATTGAACATAGTGTATTAAACTTTCGTAGTGAATTTTTGACTCGTATCTAAGAATGAGTATATGACGTGGGTATAAATTGAATAGTTTGCTATGACTTACGTCAACGCCAAGTATATCCGATATTAGTGATTCATATTGCAAGTACAACGTATTTTATTGCATAGATCAATGTAGCTGTAAAATGCCTCAAGCAAGACATGCTCAGCGATACGAACGTATTTGATGACTTTGTTAAAGAAGTTAATACCATGCATATGCTTGACCACCCGAATCTTATACGTCTGTATGGAATTGTCATATCATCGCCAATGAAAATGGTATGATACCTAATAAACTTCTTAGCTGAAACATACATTATTTTGAATTATCATTTGTATCACATACTAAAGTATAAAGTGCTGTTTGTATTGAGCACTTCAATGAAAGAGTCGTAATGCTTTAGTATTAAATACAAATGGTAAATCAAGAACAACGCTGTTTGTGCTGAACACTAGAGTGAAAGAGTTGTGTTCTGAAATTTTTTCGAAAAGTGTGCAAAGAACATTTGAAATAAAATGTTTTTTCGGCATTTAGTATTATTATGCTTTTGGTATTTCATCTTGCTACTAGCTTGTTAGAAAATCTCTGACCTGTCACCAGTGATATTGATCGTTTTTCCGAGCAATGACCTTATTGCATATTGTTTGAAGGTAGCAATTATTTCTCCTGAATTTCAGTCAGATCACTGCAGCTATGCGCTAGCTTTATCGATCGCGTTCTGTGCTTCGCTTAAGCTGAGTTTAATTGTAGCAAGAGAAGAATTTAATGAAGATTAAGGTCTTTGATGGCATTGGAATTTATTATCCAAGGTTTACAACTGCGATGCTGTGCCTCTTCGCGTGATCAATCTATATTTAATTGATGCCAACCAGAATTAAATTTTACTTATATTTTTGCAACGTAGCGTTATAACGAGCTCGCTTAATAGTTGCCGGCATATGTATATTGTATACCCCTCTAAAATGGTAGTCTCGTTAGGTGTCTCTCTCGTAGGCGCAGCACATAGCTATTTTCAGCACTGTTCTTTTTACGCTGAACGTTATACAGATAATTGTTAATACCAATTTTGAAGTTGGTAGCTTAACTTAACTCGGAATCGAACCCTCTGTAGCGTTTCAGAGGCAGACGTTCTATCCACTTGGTCATCTAGTCAATCATTCAGGCTTATTGTCAGAATAATTTGTGTGTTTGTGAAATTGATCATAATTATTTTCCCTGTAGGTAACGGAACTTGCTCCTCTTGGCTCTCTCCTTGATCGTCTTCGCAAGTTTGATAAACATGTTGTTTTGACACTCTGCGAATATGCAGTTCAAATTGCTACTGGCATGGCTTACTTAGAACAGAAACACTACATACATCGCGACCTAGCTGCCAGAAACATTCTATTGTCTTCTTTAGAAAAGGTTTGTTATTCTTTAGAGTACTTGAAGAGCTGTACTCAATGAATGGTTGAGTCGTATGCGCTTTCTTTTCATAAGTTTGGGGATAAACTAATTTGTTCGTAAGCTTGGAATATTACTTACGTAGTTTCGTAACTAGAACGTTTAAATCGTTTTTGCACTTCTTTCCGTGGCTTTATAACTGGGACCATATACTTTTGAATGTACATAGCTCTTATCAGCTTACACAATAACTTACTTAACATCAAGAGTACGATGTGTAAGTTCTATTGCTTAAGTTTTAAGAGTTCATCCCTTCTATCGATTCTACATTAGCATTGGCTTAACTTTTGTAACTCGCTCCACTAATTTCTCAATATCTCCTCGCGTGTTTTCATTCATGTTATCTTTCTGATGCCATTTTGGCTTCATTTTCAGATTAAGATTGGTGATTTTGGTCTCATGCGTGCTCTGGATACTAAAGACGATCATTACGTCATGAGAGAACAACGTAAAGTACCTTTTGCGTGGTAAGTTGATATCTTCGGCATTTACAATCCATTATTGTACGATATAGTTGAAAGCTGCTCTATTTGATAAATTTGTCAGCAGTTCATGTAATTGTTCGTAGGGCTCCGGAACTGGTTTCGCGGTTTCGATACTCAAGCTAGGTCATCTTCCATGATGCATATACTTCACTCGCATTAAAACTCAAGCTGCAATTACGTAGTTTTAAAAAAATTTTGTCTGTAACATAGGCTAATCACAGACCTTGCAGGAAGCAACTTTGAATTTGCCTTTTGCGTAGTTCTCTTTCTGTTTCGCATTTGCACGTTTAGGTGTGCTCCTGAATCGTTGAAATTACGTCAGTTTTCTCACGCTAGTGACGTATGGATGTTTGGAGTGACGTTGTGGGAAATGTTTACGTATGGACAGGAGCCATGGCTAGGATACAACGGTGCTGAGGTTAGTCAAAGGGAATTTTCACACTAACTGCATGGCGAAATGGCAGTCAAGTACAACAGCCACCGCCAGGTCAAGCGCAGAGTTTTGCAAGCAATGTTGGTTTATGTTTTTGCTGTTTGCATTTGGTTTTATTATTTGTTTTTTGTACTATTTTGGTATGATTATTTGCATTTGTTTTTTTGTTGTTGTTTTTTTTTTTTTTTGTTGCCTACTAGCTTGCCCAGCTTTTTTACATCTGTGCTTTGTTGCTTTAGTTTTGAGCAAGAAACTGTCTCAGCTTAGCATTTTTAAGTTGGCGTTTCTACACCTTTATTAATTCACAAAAAGATGTTGCTTGAATTTTCACTTGCTGCATCGTTGCTTGTGTCCGCTACTAGCCTGCCCAGAGTAACAATAAATGTCTAGCGACTTTTCATGTTCAGGTTTTGGCTCTTGCATTGCTTAACTTAACATTTCAAAAGCAGTGCGTGAAAAGAATGTTGATATTTAAACCTTATTTATCAGCTTTCAAACTTCCGCTATAGTCTACGATGCGAAATGCTTAACCTAATCAACCATAGCCTCTTAGAGTATATTTATTGCACTAGTTAGTTTTTTTTGCATCATACATTACTATGGTTTAGCTGTAAAAATTTCTGCGTACATTGGAGTATAAAGCCATCAAAACTTTAAAAATGCGTTGTAGCTGTATAGAAACATAAGGCGATTTATGCTTGGTAACTGCCAACGAAGTTAATGCAGAATTAGAACAGCTTTAAAGACAATTTTATGGCGTTGGTTGAGCCTAACTGATTTTGTCCCTAGATTTTTGTGCATGTTACTCCACATATCACATTCTGAATGGTAGAAGGTAATATAAAGCCCAAGAGTGACTAGTTTAAACGCTATCAGTCTGTTAATATAAGTTTTAGTTCGGATTTTTGTGGTTCAAGGTTCGTAAACATGTAATTACCCTCTCCGCGATGAGTGATAATTGCTTGCTATGCACTATTTGCCTTTAATTAACGCTGTGCTGTCGGTCTTGAGGTGAAGAAATGTTTTTCTTAGTCGTTACTGCAGTTTTTAAGTTAAAACACTGCGTGAATAGTCGGATGCGTCTTGGACGACTGAGTTTAAAAGACCTTTTTAATGACTTTTTTTGAGAAGCAGAGTACATTGGTAGATGAAATCATGTCTTTACGTATAGGTTTGTAGTATGTTGTAATCAGTTTGTGATATTGCTTTGGCTGTATTGATAGGCGCTTAAGTAACTAACTTAAAAAAATGGTTGTGTGAATTAACTGCTTGAGTTTCGAATTCTTTCACTACGTTGGGGTGATTTTTTGAATCCAAAAACGCAGTTAGCATGTTTGATTTACAACTTGTATGACCATTTCAGATACTGCGCAAAATTGAAAAAGAGAACGAAAGATTATTGTTACCGGACAATTGCCCTGATCGTATTTTCATGATCATGGCTCGATGCTGGAGACTCAAGGCTGCAGAAAGACCCAAATTTGCACAAATTAAAGATAAGATATTACAGGTAACGTCTTCTTTTTCACGATTGGTTAGTACTGCAAAGAGCATATATGTATTATGTAATATTACTATGCGACACTTTTCTGGTCTTAAGTGATAAAACGAGCTACGTATGGTCTGTAATAGGGGCTGGTGTGTATTCGTTTGTTGTTGCAGTGTCGGAAAATATAAGTAAAACTATAGAAAACCAAACGGAATATGTAACAGTGCATTTAGGGAGGCTTTGAAATGAGTTTTCAGTCGGCTCCAGTCATGTATCAAATCTGTTACAAAGGGCCTTTACTTCGCATGGTACTCCTAGGCCAGGGATTCTCAACCGGTGGCCTCGGGACATTAGATTCATTGATGGTAATTAATCAAGTAAGGCCGGAAACGGCTGAAGTTGCTACGAATGCACACTGGCAGAAAATTTTATTGCTGAGCACAAGGCCACTGGTGTTGATAGTCTCTAGAAGAGAGCCCACCATGCAAAGTTGAGAACCACTGCGCTAGGCTATGGTGCTGACAAATAACTTTTAAACGATTCCAGAATGGTTAGTTATAAACTACTCTATGGTGTTTTCTTGTCGAATGTTTTCGCCCAAGTTTTTACCAATTTTCTATTGCTGCTACTTTAATAAAAGTAATGGCAATCGTAGAATTTTGTACAGCGAAGCTATTAGGTCCATGCAGCCATCTCAAATAGTTTTGTTTACTGATCATTAAATTGGACTTGATGTAGCTAATCTTTAAGCTTAGCTTTGAAGGAAAACTCTTGGTTGCGTTGATTGTGTGGCAAAGGAGAAACGAATTTCCAAAAGTGAATTATTTGCCTTCAATGGTTAAGCGCATTAAAAGTTTGTAGTTTTATTTACAGTTTGTGTAATCAAATAAATGAATGAGTTTTAGCATTGGTATGCTAGCTCTTCTTTATAAGATAGATCAAGCCTTGTATATCGTTCTGAACCTTGTCATTGATAAACTACATGAGTACACGTCATTCGAAGGATATTAGCAAAGTGATGGCATCATCTTATTTCAATTTGAATCAAACGTGAATATGTTATAAATTCGATAAATAAATAGATGGTGTAAAAAGTAACGACCATTTGCTGGGCCAAATGGATAAAGGTACTTGGATTGGTTTACGGACAAATGGGCACAATTGGGCACCAGATAAATAACCCATCGGTATGGGGCTCGAAGAGTCATTTCTGGTGCCCATTTATGCCCAATTATTCAGGTGTATCCTATAATGCGGCAGCGCGGTATTTCCGTGGACCGATACGCGGCATGTGGTAACGCTGCAACAAATTATTATGTAAGTAAATGTAACTGCAAGGCAACTACTAATTCTTCTTCGCAACCATTGTGGCTGTGAATACTCTTGCTTGTATGCCCCTGCCTGGAGTTCTAGCTATTAACCAATGACCTTCTCAATGTGCGGTGTGGCCGTATAGGTGTCCCATTGCTAATTTGGATCCTGAATGAATTTTTGATATTTTGGTTTATGTTGCAGAGTTTACCACGCGAGTTACAAGCCAAAACATCATTTTCTGAACGTGGAAGACTTCGAGTGGAGAAAGGCGATGCTATTACTGTGCTACAAGGAAGGTACCAATGCGTGTCATGTGCTTGAAACTGCATTTTGGTTGTTTTGTATGCAGTAATACTCGCACGAGAACTCGCGTCAGAATCAACCGCGTCAATTTTTATATCTTGATGGTCTTGTCAAAAAAATCAAATCAAATTTTCATTATACTCGCGGTATTACGCCTGAGCGTGTAACGAGTGGCGGAGTCCATCTCCACGGCGTAGCGCCTGGGCAGCACAGCAATGTCGCAGCGATGGCGAGCCGTTGGTTACCGCTGCGCCCACTGATCTTATTTGTGATATACTAAATTGCGTCAAATTTTGTATTAATCGTTAATAAAAAAACTAATCTTTCACTGTTAATAAAAAAACTAATCCTTGTGCGAAAAGTTTTTGCTGTTATTGATATTTTTGCAGAGCCGAGAATTTCTGGTGGCGAGGGCAAAACAAACGAACGCTAGATGTCGGGCTTTTTCCAAGAAGCATCTCCACGAAACGTAAGTTCAAGAGATAAAAATTTCTCTCGAAAAATGATGCTATATGCTTCAAAGCAGTGTTCCTCAACCTTTTTGAGCTGCGATCTCCTAAAACAAACAAAATCTACAAGCCTTTCAAATAGCACGCAATTATGGTCAATATTAGTAATTGCTGCCGTAATATTACCGTGTTTGCATTTGGGTTTACGGAGCCCTTTAAGGCACCGCTACAAACCCCTAAAGGACCCTACTTTTAACCGTAACCCCCGAAAGCGATGGCTCAGAATTCCTGCTTTGAAGGAAACGGTTTTCTGTTTACTATTAACACCATTTTATTTACAGATAACGAAACTGTATCCTCTGATGACATAAGCTTGCCTCTGAAACACTCATTCATTCATACTGGACATGGCAGCATCGATCCTGACCAATGTTGGGGCAGTGCAGAATATATAGACGAGTATGTTGCATTTTTTTTTTTCGTTTGTCTGATTATTGAGTTATGTAATATCTGCAGCTTGAAGGGGAAATTAAGTGTAAAATTATCATTTCACTAGAGATCAAACGTCTTTGCTCAAACATTACTGCATTACCACTAAAAATAATTTTGTTGGATTATTTTGGCTCAAGTTGTCGTTAGATGGCGCTCATGGTACAATTATTGCAAGTTTATACTTTGCTTTTGTCAGCAACATTAAATAAATTAGTGGAACTTTTCAATGATGAATGACTATCTTGAACCCTGTGTCTCATTCATAAGACAGTAACATTTGGCTGAAGACCATACAGAAGGACGTGATTTTTTTTCATTGAAAAGCTAAGATTTACTGGTCTTCGATTAGTTTTCACGAAACACAAACTTTTTCTGAAAATAATAAGACCTAATTTCCACTTTGAAGACACGTTTTGTTTCTGTAGCAGTATTAATAACACCTAAAGTGCTTAAAAAGAGATATTATAGTAGGCCTTAGAAGACTCATTAAACAAACGCTGTAAAACCAATTCTGCGACTAGTTCCACGGTTTCACCGCTCTTCAGATACGGTAGACTCAGGTTCGAACCCAAGACCGTGTAAGTTAACTTTTCTAACCACTCGGTCACCGGGCTTACTGCATTTTGAATGCAATCACTTAAAGAGCTGACGAGGTTCTAATTGCTAAGTACTTTCATTTTTTTAGACTCTATCTCAACAATCCTATGGATCCACCAGACCTTATTGATATGAGCACTGTATTAGATAATAGCAGTTTTGAGCGAGATGAAGACGATAAAGGTATTTTATGTAAATAATTGACTGTTCACACCTGCTACGAAACCCATAATTGGTTTATTTTGCATTTTTTGCTACTCAATTTTACTGGGCATGATCTCGATGTCTTAGCAGCATAGCCACAACCATTGTGACCTGCTGTAGCGATAGCGAATCCATGGCAGCAATTGGCTTTGCCTGACCTAGACATCAAATATGTACGACAGTGCTTGACCGTATGAACGGTTACTTTGTTTCAGCTTATTTTATCAGTATTTAAGTTTCTCCTAGGGCTGATTTGCATCTGTAGCCCTGTGTTCTGTGTGGTTTCCAGGTATACGTAAAGCTGAATTTTGTGAGCCTGTAAAAGGTGTTGTTAAGCATAGTTGAGAACGTTAGCATGCAAAAGTGCTGTAATTTTGTTTTTCATTGCTTTTTTTTTTCACACCAGTTTGCCGTTTTTTATTTTTTGGCGGTTATTTAATCACTTTTTCTGGCTTTTTAAGCTTTGGAAAACATGTAACTGCATAGTCATGATTTAGAGAAAGCTGCTTTATTGCCTTTTCACTAGTTAAGTGATTGAACACGTTTTTAGTTGAAAGGAAGGGCATGTTGATGCTGTTGTTCCATCATGGCGCGATAGAGATTGTCGACATTTGTTGATTAAGTGCTCGTAGACAGTGAGCAACACGGCTTTCCGCGATCAAGATTGCTTTAATGAAAACCAATTTAAAGTGTTGAAACTGAACTGGAAGCAAAAATTCAATGAGTTTTTGTTTTATTTCGTGTAAACTTGTATGAATTTTAGCCGTAACTCTTAAAGAAATGTATTATCAGTCTCACAGGGCTCACGTTGCTTTTTAAACTCTCTTGAAACTTAAAAAAATCTAATTAGAATCTTCCGACTTTTGATATGTTAATTGCTGCAAGTATGGATAGCACTACATGCAGCTCAATAATGTTTGCGACGTAGAACCGCTGAGGTGACCGGTAAATGCTGGTTTGACATTACATGCTGGTATTGGAAATCTTAACCTGCAATGTTAAAAGTCATTAATAAAAATCCGAAAACTAGCCGTCTACTGGACGCACGCTTCTTTAAATGTCAGCTTCCAGGTAAGGAATTTTTACATAAACATGACAAAATCAATCTTTTTGCGTGTTTTGTCGATATTATTACAAAATTAGTGTCCAAATGCATTTCTAGGTCTTGTATTTGTGCACAGATTTGGCATTTAATTGCGAATTTTAGAGTTGGTTCAAGTTTTTATGAAATATCTTGCTTCGGTCTTTATTCGAGCCTCACACGCTGGCTTCGCGCTTTAACGTTTACGGACTCTGTGAAGTCTCAGTGTTCGAAAATTCGATTTGTTAATTCTGCGATAACTGTTAATAAATCTTTCATAATGCCTTTGGTGGCGCCTATAGCATGCGCACTCGTTCTTGTAACCTTAATTTTTGCCCACTCAACCATACACATTTAACGTTGATCTCATTTTAGGTCTTACCGGTACATATGGCGTTACGCAAACTCAATATTTCAGCAATGAAATAAAAGTATAACTACAGTATGTTTGGACATACAGCAAGATGTTTGTTGTGCATTTTTTTAGATGTTCAAACATAATCTTGTTAAAGTTATGCATTTGCTGTTAATCTGTATCATCTTACCTGTTACTTACTGGCTTTCTGATGGGTTTATCCTGTATAATTACTTGCTCTTGACCTTTTAGTGTATCTTTTTCAGCCCAACCTAAGCAATTGTTCTAGTTTACTACCTTTTTAAGTGCTTATTAGTGGTGGAATTTTGCGTTTTGGGATTTTTTCAGCCCAGCTACTTTCAGCACTTTTTCTTTTCCTGTCTACTACAGATTCATGCTAATTTATACGCTTCGGTCTAATGGTAATTACACCTTTGTCTATTTCAATATATTTCTCTTCAAAAGAATTTGTCGGAAAACTACATTAAGGAAATAAATCTCAAAATTAATGGTTTTTGAACTATTCTACGCAAGCACAAACTAATACGAATTTTACCTTAAACTGCTATTTTGTCAAATGTAGTTTAAGAGTAAAAAATAATAGTCTCAGAAATTTTTAATTACCGTTAATTATTTTCTGTTGACCGGTGTTTAAATATGTTTCCGCTGTGACCGGAGAAAACTTGATATTCATCCGCTCCGGGATTACCGTCAAAAGTCATCAATAAAGTCAAGTGCTGAAGGTGAAAAAACTTACGAATTACGAGTTTTTCAGTGAATTACGTGGTGGGTGGAAATGAAATCACGGTGTTTTTGAGCCAGCGTTCTTGTTTCAAATTCGTTATGTTGTCTTTTCTCAAATGCCTATTAGCGTCGCATCTAATCTGTTTCATCTCCTGAGCAAACATTTAAAGACACTGGTTATCAATTTAACTCATTTAGATCAACAAATCTCAAAAAAGCCATTGTTTTGCACATAACTGTTAAACAGGTCGTTACTTTTAAACGATATGGTTTCGTATCAAGTTATCAGTTCATCGTTGCATTTATTAGTTTCTATAATGAGATCGGAGATCGGCCCGTCAGCTCAGTTGTTAGGTCATTGTTATCGGTGCGAAAGGGTCCCGGGTTGGTCAAATCGAGCACAGTGTTGCCAACGGCTCGCCTCCGCTGCGACGTTTCTTCGGAGCTGTGTGTGTAGCCTAGGCGGTAAGCAACGGAGATGAGCCCCGCCACTGGTCACACGCTTTGGCGTAGTACCGCGAGTATAATAAAAATTTTTTTTATATCATCGGTAACCGTAAAATTGTTGCTTTTCACTTTAATTTCCGGGCTGAGTATTATTTTTTGTATTGAATAATATTATTGTTATTACTTAGGTATGGCATTATTTATGACAAATGGCCATTACTTGGGGAGTGAAGTACATCGTCCCTTTTTGGATGGGGGCTGATTTGTCAGTCTTTCCCAAAATATAGTGTGTGTTACACAAAGGCGTTTGCTAGAAGCTTGGTTTTTACCAATAATTAAAAAGCTCGGCGAAAAATTTTACTAATTTGTAGGCTGGGCGTAATTTACTATAGAAGCCAATTAAATGAATTGTTTGAAGTTCTCGCGACTGTGTTAGATATGGGCAGTCAGCGTTGATTGCCATAAAATATTTATATAGTCTTCCATCTGATATTTTACGAGAATATAGAAGAATATAGAATAGTTCTGTGCTTAAAATTAGCTTAATCACGCTCGTAAAGTTCTGGTTTATCCTAATACAGGTCCGTTAGTTCGTGAATTTAAAGCTATAGCTTTCGGACATCCGTTTTTTGCATTGGGTAAGTATTTTTCTTACAATTTTGCGCTTAGTACAATGATTTTAGGCAATTATAATCCAATATAGAAAGGATAGAATTGATTCGAAATTTATATGTAAATGATTTTAAAATTAGTGCGGATGGAAAAAGTTGTGCGTGTTAAAATAACCAGTTGCGTGCGTGCGTCATGACGCAATTTTTGATGTTACGTTCGTGATATTTGTTCAATCTGCCGCTTGCCCAAAGAAAGCGCTTGATTAATCGTATTTCTAATGCTTTATGACGTTTCAAATCAGGTGATAAATGTCAGGCTGGAGACTTATGACGTTTTTTGGATAGCTATGCAAGTCTTAGTTTTGCATCTTGTAGCTTATAATGCAATTTAGGAATTAATTTGTTTTAAATTTGATGCAAAACTTCCATTTCCACACAAACTGACAAATGCTAGGTTATAATGCGAAAACTCAATGCTTTTTGAAATCCAGGTCGATTTTAGGACAGAAATTTTTTTAAAGTTTTGGGTCGGATGTTTTCGCATTATGTTCTTCGACATTTATCTGAATGTCACAAGGATTTTTGGCCCGTCAGGTACCCACCTAATGACTTCTCTGTCAAACTAGCACTGCGTTTTTTCGTCTCAGCTCATGTGTTACTTGTTCTTTATTCTAGAAAGCGTTTAGGTATGTCTTTGGTTTTCAAGAGCACCTGTAAATTCTTGTATTCCTAGTCAGTCAATCTTCGCATTCATTGGGTCTCTCTAGAGGTTACTTTTCAATTTTTCGGAGGAATCTAGTATCCTTTCCCATTTTCCGTTTAAATGGTGCTAGGGCTACGTCAAAAATGTTTCAAAAATGGTACTCTGAGGTTGGTAAGGCTCGAAGTCTTGCATCCGCCATTTTGATTGTCACGTTCTACTATTCCTAATTTTCACAGAAATTAATGATTCACTTTCAAAACGAAAGTGGTTTGTTATGAAATTCAAATGAGGAACAGAAAATGCGCAAGAAAATCCGCTTGACCGAAATTTTCAGCAAAGCGTTATATGATAAGGTCTATGCATTTTCATTGTGGATACTAAAAACTGCTTAATGAAATCAGCTTCCTGTAGCATTAAGTGAAAAAAACATTAAAAACCTGGCCTTTTTCGCATCCTGTACGCACAGGCCTATCAAATATCATACATGCTTTGAATGTTTTACTTCGTCGAAAAATGTCTACACTGCGATAGTTAAGCTTCACATGTGCAGTATCACTTAACCGGTTCTTCCTGTCCAAGCAAGTCATACGAGGTTATTCGTTTAAAGATGACTGCGACGGAGCCAATTAAATTTTTATGGAATTTAGATGTATGTAGGTTATGTTATGACTGTGCAGTTTTCACACATATTGTTTTGTCAGTACGCACCAGCAATACAAAGCTTACGGCGTTTTTTCCATAAGCACGGGTAAAGTGTACAGTTGGCCGTCTGTACAAAAAATGTAGGCCTACATGGGACGTTATGGAGCATATACGGCTTAATCAAGTCAGGAACTACCAAACGTAAATTGCCGTAACATCTTTGAAGCGTTTCAGGTTTTCCAATATTGTCAGCGACATCGCCGAGCGGTTCCGCGCGCAGGTGACACATCCTACGAGACGGGTTCGATTCGCGGCTTGAGTCGATCGCATTTAACATGTTTACCGGGTGGCTGCTGACTGGAAGAGCGCAAGCTCACTTCGCAGTCTTCCCCAATTGCTGTTGAATTTTCTGTTCAATGCGGTTTGAAAATAACCTCTGTTACTTTAAAATAGAGACTCCACCGTTAGCTTTTGGCAAAGCTAAACTGAGTATTTACGATGTTATTCCCCGCAAATGTCTGAAATGATTCATTTTCTCGAACGTAAAGCAATAACTAAAGATCACATTAATTAATTGCAGACAATATTACTTCTTGATGGTAGAAAAATAATATTCTTTTGACCCCATGGGTTGTGTTAACATTTTAATAAACTCGTTTGTTTCTCTAATTTGAAAATGTTAACTGACTAATGTTATTAAATTACCCCAGGAGACTATTAACATTAGCGGAAACGACTAATACGTGTAATTGATATTATTGTTTCGATATTAATTAAAATTGTTCGTTATTAATAATATTCAAAAACTAGACTGTCCTGTCTTTGCTGCCATATAAGCAACAGGCATAATTTCAATATTGCAATTTCATTCATTCTGTTTAAAATATGAAATGTAAAATATTGCAAAAAAGCTTATTAATGCTAAATTACAGTAAGGATATAGCAAAATGTCATTTGTTACCCCACATATTTGTAATCGTTATTTCAATCACGCTTAATAATGTTTCAAGAATTTAAGTGCATTAAGTACCTGTTAAGGTATATAGACCGAATTTGAGAATTAAATTGTGATTATATTAACTTCCTGATATAATAAGTATCACGAATGCGTGCTCATAAGTTATTATTTACAGTTTTCTTTGCTGCTGGTAAATGTCTATGAACAAGGGCATTAAAAATGAGTGTATGAGAGACCCTTTCAAAACCCTTTGTTGAGTAACTGCGGCTTTAGTGACTGAAAAGTCTTATTCATTAGTGAACTCTAGTTTTACCTCATTGGGCATCCCACGTTTTTGCCCAAGAGGTGCACTTTTTAAACCGAGAGTGAAGGGTACGTCAGATAGTGTAAAATGCGGACAACCACTGTCTTAATAGCTAGGTTTGGCAGCAACATTTGTTGATGGCTTAGCCCAATGGTTTTCAATCAAGGTTCCGCCAGTTCAGTACAGGAAATCCGCAAGTTCACAATTTAGAGCTGGGTTCACGTAACTTAGCAAGTTAACTTAATTCGCAGAAGTCCTTCGAGTCTCTGTAATGTTTCATTGGGTTCCATTCCACCATAAAGGTTGAAAACGACTGGCTCACCGGTAACCGTTAATTTCTTCTTTAAAAGGCCTTAGGCGTGCATATTAATTAATTTTTGTATATTATTAGTCCATCATTCAAATTAGAGGAAGGATATAGTTTGTGAGTTGTGCCAGTTGGCAATTTTAATCTCGACACTCAGCCGGTTTTAATGTTTCCTTCGCTGACATAATTCATTACCAGTGTTGTGTGACTTGATTGCTTTTGCCATATTTATCAGTTTGTGTTTCTCAACTTTCATAGTAATCGCAATTGTTTGTTCCTTACATCATAGTGTGGGTAAAAAATAAATGCATGAAGTTGAATGTTGGATGAACCAGTTTTAACCGGTTTGAACTAGCTTCAAACCGGATTTAAATTGTGTTTATATCTCTTTCCTGCTTGGCGAATAATATGATCAATAACAGGCTTTTGGTCTTTCAAAGTACTAATACTTCGCGTATTGGCATTATTTTTTGTTTTTATCCGCAGTGTTTATCATCAGCCGATATTAATTTACTGTTAAACTGGTAATGATAGCAGTTAAGTAGTCACTAACAGTGGAAGTACTCACTTTAGGTACAAACGATATTACGCTGTTTTCCCTTTTTCCTAATAATCAAAGCTTTAAAATTTTGCAGAAGCTTTCATGTTTTTATCACATTCCTGGGTTTTATCGAACACTAATTTCTATGTTTTGTTTGTAATGACTTAAAAAATGCAGTAATTATGTGTGGAATGAGCTTGTAGAGGTGATTTATTAGTTTTGAACAGATAAAAGCGGCCGTAATTGGTGGAGTTTAGCTAGCTTAAGCTGAAATTGACCCATCAGCTGAGTAATGATTTACGGTTTTATGTGTGAGTCAGCCTGCGCGTTTTTTTTGCGGATATGTTAAGAACTTCATTACCAAAGCAATCAATCAAATTGTTGTTGAATTTTTTTGGAACAAATTCACGTTTTTGACGTCAATGACGTCACGCTCCCGATCGGAAATATGACGTCGTCACTCATTGACTGTTTTACTATTATCAGCTGTCATCCCATTTCCTGGATAATATGTACATTAATTAGTTAATTCACGCTGTACCAAGTTTATAAGAATCGTTTAAGTAGGGCGTAAGCTGTTTCACTGTTTGGAAATCCCACTTAAACATACAGTAGTAGGGGTATTTCCAAAAATTTGTACGGGAGGCATTTTCTGGGGATATGCGTGACACCCTTGTTGTAAATTTGTTCTGTCGTTTTCGAAATTCGGTATTTGTGCAGCATAGGTTTGAAGATAAGACAAAGCTGAAGCAATTTTTAGCTGCGCAACGGCGATTCATTTGTTTCATAACGCTGGAATCTTTTTGAAGATGATTCTAGGCTTCTCACTTTCTGTGCAGATGAGAAGCAACATATCGGGTTTAAAAATGTTGGGTAGCTTCATTCGTCATCAAACAAAAATTTTAGATTTTCATCTTTCTGGAGATGAATTCGTTAAAAGTTTTACAAAAATACAACTT
Source organism: Trididemnum miniatum (assembly GCA_964006365.1). Classification (NCBI taxonomy): domain Eukaryota; kingdom Metazoa; phylum Chordata; class Ascidiacea; order Aplousobranchia; family Didemnidae; genus Trididemnum; species Trididemnum miniatum. The sequence continues at coordinate 18,709,965 of OZ023249.1, read as the reverse complement.
TTTTATTTTAACGCCTAGTCGCAGATGCTGTATAATTATGTGAGAAAACTCAGCTTCGGTAAAAGGACCTTGTAACCTTAGAAATTCGAATATTTCTCAGGTTGGACGAGCAGTCCTTTATCAGATATGACATAGGCCTACCCGCATTTGTAAGTACTGTATGGAGGTCTGTGTGATTTGTTACTTATCGGTTATTAAAATGTGGCGATATTTAGAAGTATGGATCACCCCGTGTGAAAACGTGTAGAATACTAAATAATCAAAACATATAAATTGTGTATTGGTGCTCTACTTTCGTTTCTATAATAAATAAGCAAAATGTTTATATAGTCAGTAAAAATTCCATCTTACTAAACGCTTCGTTATATTTATGTTGTTTTTTCATGATATAATTATTCACTGCACATATTTCAAACTCTAACCTTTAATCTTTTTTGTTTTCATTCCCCGCTCTGTATTTGTTGTTTTCTTATCTCCAACGAAACGATTTTGGGAAAAGGAAAAGATATGCAAAAGTTTAATGAAGCTGTAGCCCTTTTTAAGTGAAGTTGCAAAAATTGAGTTAAAGGCATACGCGTTATATTTCTGGTCCGGTCATATCAATTTCCAATAATTTTCATATTTCGAAGTTAATGTTTGTTTAAAGCTCTAATCATGAGCAGTTTTGATTTTGCGTGAAGAAAATTTCGGACTTTCCAACGATTTATAGCATTATTTTGGGCATTTCGGAAGTACATGGTTTCATATTCGATACTCTTTCTATCTAAACTAAAATTCAAATTTTCATGTTGTCATCTCGGGCGACTCTGCCATCAATTTCCTCTTCTTTGAAAACTTTTCTGTGTATTCCCGGTCGGGTATTTTGCTGTTAGTATTTGTATAATTACTTTACAATGTTAGTATGTCTGTCTGTTCAGGGTTTTTTTATTTAAGGTTTGGCTTGAGAAACCATCAAACAATTTTGAAAGACGCAGATTTATTGTACGCTATTGTAAAAGCAGATTTTGAGAGACCGCTGCACAAGTATGAGAGACCATTTCGGTTCCACAAAACGCTTCAAAAACAACACTGTGTCTGTTTATTAAACATGTGTCACTACCGTATCTTCCTTCGTTGCACGTTTTGCTTTGGTTTTTGTAGTTTACCGACTAAAACATAGCATGTAACCTACGTTTATGAAAATAATTTTGCTTAATAGTTCCGAACGGTCAATTTTTGCTGGGATTATTTTTGCTTGCAGCTAACTGTAACTAGATTTGCTGGTGTGGTGAATTGATTAAATTACTTTTTAAACTCACCTAGGAATTTATTTGAACGCTTTTATGCGTTCATTCTTAGTTCGTGCTGTACTTATCAAAATTGAAAACATCAACTTTCTATTTGAGTTCTATGATACAAATTAGCGGAATTGCGAACTACTATCAACCTATTTCACAAAATAATGATTTCTGTTGCGAACTAAATGTCGAAATTGAGGTCTTGGTAGGACATTGTATGCACGTGCTGAAATTTCATTCGAAAAAGCAAATATGTTATTTAAATTGGGTTAAATTGGCGCTGAACGGCCCAATATGCTCCAAATGTGCAGTTATGTCCGTTTATGGTCGAAAAGTTCCCAGTATTAGTATGGACTTATCGTAACCTCATAGTTAGAAGGCAGCAGGAAGTTATTATCCTATCAACTGATTTGAACCCTTTTTGTGGACGCGTTAATGCGCTGCATAATGTTGTTAAAATGTACGTGGTATACAGTTTCATCTAGAAATTAATGATATGCGTTACTTGGACGAACTTTTCACACCATGCAAATGGTGAAACACTTACATTTCTGCGATTGTTAATGCACCAATCGTGGGTTGTGCTTGGTTGCTGCATAGGTCATGCTTTCTAATTACTTATAGGCTTTTATTAATAAGTTTATGGATTGCTAAAGTCAAAATCAAATCTTTATTAAATTACGCCGAAGCGTGTGACGAGTGGCGGGGCCCAATTCCGCGGTTGAGCGCCTGGACAACGCAGAAACGTCACAGCGATGGCAAGTCGTTGGCGACACTGTCCTATTATACCGGCCCGGGAATCGAACCCGTGTAATTCAAATACTTCCATGTCTCCTTCAATTAGTTGGACCCTCCTAAGGGTATTATGATCTTCGCTAGAGAAGCAACTGTCGATAGTAGCTTCATTTGTCTACGCCCCTTCACAAATTTGAAAAAATATCAATTTAACAACTTTTTTCTGAACACGATGTATTAGTCAATGTTTTATGTTTCAGATATCGAAAGAGGGTAAGGGTCTAGGCGTTTTAACACCGTACGTAATGTTTTTGATGTTTCTAAGGTCTTATACAGTGCTGGACTTGAACAAGTCTAGAATAACATGCGTAAATAGTAATAGAGCGGTCTTGTGCAAAAATATGCAATATCTTTCGTTTAACTCCAGCTCATCCTAGAGTGCTGTCCAGATGTTTAGCCAATTCTTCATATCATTATTAATTGTTGAAAGGTCTTGTACTGTGTTGAAAGGACGAAGGAGACTACACTCGTATATTATGTGCTCTGCAGTTTGGGCTCTTGCTCCACACGTGCATGTTGGTGTTGGTTTCAGACCCCAACGGTGCATGTCTGCATCAAAACGGCCTACTTCAGATCTGAGGCGATTTAGAGTGATCCACAGTTTTCGGGATATGCGATATGACCCGGTACGAGAAATACGTTATTACTTAAATCTTGCGTAGTTACTTTACTCGAAAGTCCAATTTTTTGCTGAATCCTTTCCGGTTGACAGTGATTCACTTTCCATGAACTTAATCGTTTGTTTGTAATCCACTTATAGAAATACATGTTTAAGTATGACTGCGTTACGAGTGCAATGCTTCCGGTGATTTTGGGTGGGTTTCGCTGGCGCTTGAATTGCTTTTATTAGTAGTCATGTTTTCCGTTTCACGCATTTTCGGACCCTTTACGCAACTCGTGTATACAATGTGCCATTAGGCACTCGTATTATTTAAAAGTGTAAAACGTGCACATGATCAATTGCACAGATATTCGCGCTATTGGCCAGATTGGTCACCAATGTGTTAGAAAATCACCGGATAACTGATAACATCTTAATTTAGTAATTCGAAAATTTCCACTTATCTTATATTCACGTATATTGTTATGATTTATGCGTATTAATCATGCTAATACATGGATTTTTCCGGGATTAGAGCTAATTGTTACACATTTGAAAATCACAACGGTTGAATACACAAAAAACAAAGTAACCTTGATAAAAAAGAAACTTCATGGGTATAAATTTCTTGGCAAATTTTAGTTTTGCAGCCAGTTTCTGCACTCGCACTTTTTGTGATATAAAATATGCTTTTTGTGGTAAATACCGTAAAACGTGCGTTTTGTCTCTAATATTTTTACTAAGAAAGTTCGCGAAAATCGGAAGACGCTATGACTTCACAATTTTTTTCGATAATATGATGGATGAATTAATTTTCACCAAGTTTTTGCTACGACCAAGTTTTTCTACCTGTCAACTCACCAGACTGACAAACCAAGCACAATGATTTTAGTCCTCTGATTCGCTGCTGTGTTGTTACTAAAGAGCAACGAAAAATTTCTCGCTTATCACCTTGGGAGATAGCAATTACTTTTGTGGCAATGTAGCCAACTTAAAGCGAAAAACCGGAGGGTTTTTATGTAATGTACCCTAGTGGAACAAAACCTTGTCACAGAACTTTTTGCTCTGATTGGCTAGGCGTGGGACAAATTGGCGTAAAACTGGGTTTTTAAGAGTTCCGTTTAGGGTTCAGGATCGCTTAGGTTTGGATTATAGGTTTGGGTTAGGTGTTCCTACATCAATTCGGCCACGTCTAATAATCGTGTAGGCTACTCATAGACAGGACTTGTATTTGCAATGGCCGTTGTTTTCAAGTTTGCAACGCACTAGTTGCGAGTTGCTTGTTGGCGCGTGTTGTTTCGACGAATGGCTGCTCTAGTTTTTGGTTCAAATTGTCGTAGCCAGTTTGCTTTTGACATGCGGTTAATAGTTTTTTTTTTGTTTGGAAAGTTTCCGAGCGAATATTCGTAGAATACAAAGGCTAGATAAAATGGAATACCAACTTTTTTGATTTTTTTAACGTTGATTTTGTAATCACTGATAGCATACTCCGTGTTATGACCATTTCTTATGCACGTGTTTTTTGTGTAACTGGTTGAAAGGTTTATGACTAAAGTTTATTATTCAATTTTCCAAGGCTTGAAATAGCTGGTCTTTCTAAAGTGAATCACTGTAGAAAAATTCTTACGCACGTTAACTCAGTTACTTTATCGCTAGATTTTAATTAAAGTTTTGAAGAATCGTAAAACCCAGTGACGTGTTACGGAAATTCGTACGAGAAATGTTTCAGGGAATGTTTTCATTGAAGGAGTGCTGATTTTTATGATGCTACATAATTCAAATCTCGAAATTCGTTTCACGCTTTTCAAATTTAACGCAGCCTTTGAACAGGCGGTTCAGTGGGTTAGACCTGCAACGAGGACTTGGTCTTCAAACGAGCTGACTCATCTTGAAGCACACGAGTCCGTCTAATGATAATACGAAACACTGAAAAGTCATAGTCCAGCGTATTTTTTCCAAACCTGACCTGAAACAATCACTTTTTCCCTACTCCGCGTATCTTTGAAAAACTTGTTGAGTTTTGACTTTTCATGTTTCCTAACCTTGGGTGAATTGCTCTTTTCCAGCGATATGGCTTGGATTTGTGGCAAAAGCCGCCAAACACTTCTTTTCCATTCATGATAACTATCGTTTTTTCCCGAATGTTTGCATTTAAGATTTCGTTTATTTCGACGGCGTCTAGTTGTTTCAAGTCAAATTTGGTCGGTTCAAATTTTTAAATAAGTTTTTTTATTTTCTTTACTAGCTAATGATAAGAATAGCTGTTATTCCTTTTGTAAATATTTTTCTTATGCCATTGGTAATTGAGGATAAGTCCATGAGTCATCGACCATGCGAGCGATTTTATCTTTTCAAGTACCGGTAGGTTAATTATTAATAGCATTTTGCAGTATTCAAATGAATTTAATGGATTTAGGATAAAAACATTAGGTTTTTTTGAGTACTGAGACTTGGCTCAGGCCACCAATCTCCTCCACTGAAGTAGAACTACTTGAGTTTTGTTTTAATTTTGCGCGAATATCGAATTTGCCCTCAAGTATGAGGTTTTTTATGATTTATGTTTGTTTATATTTGCTTATTTTTAAGGGCTTCTCTGTGTGTTTATTTTAGAATTTTGAATGAAATTGTGGAATGAATTCTAAATCTGTCTTGAGTTATGTGACACATATTCATTTCTCTAGCTGATAGTCGTAACTGCTGGTCGACCCAACTGTAACTCACAGAACCCGGACTGGTTAGCCTGTTTTAAGGATACTTTCTAGTGAATTTATTCATCATAGTATGAATTATTGCTTATTCACTATACTCGCGCTAAGACGCCAAAGCGTGTAGCGACTGGTGAAGCCCATCTCGGCTTAGTGCCGGCGCAACACTGTGTCCGATTTGACCGACCCGGGAATCGAACTTCAGACCTCCGGCACCGATAGCGATGTCTTAGCAACTGAGCTAACCAACCGGTTGCTTTTATTCCTATTATTTGAATAATTATTGCAAAATATGTATCGTAACCAAGTAAATTTTGTTAATGTTTCGAAAGCAGAATTGGGTTGTTGCGTTTGAAATCAATTCGTATTGAACTAGCAGCAGGCTGTTGTTGCTGTTTTTGTTTTGAACATTTCATTTTCCAATTGCATAACCAACCAATATTAATTAAGATGCTTTCGTAAAACAAATTTTACCGAATTTTTGCCAAAAAAATAACGAAAAGACCGCGGATATTCTACGTCAAAACTCATGATAAATTACTTCCAGTGATTAGGTGAAATATTGAGTACGTGAGTTTCTAGCGGTTCGATGAAGTTCGTTTAGTTTAAGCAGCTGGCGTTCGTCCACATTAACTTGACCTTTCTGCAATTTAGAAAGATATTGTTTTGATAATTCGGACAAGCAAGTAATAAATCACTGTGAAAAATCCTGTTTTAAAGTGTAATGATACGCTTTCAAATATGGTGTAAAAGAGAAAAGCAGTGCTATCTGGCAGGGTTCAGGTCCAAAAACCAATAATCTCAAAGTGTTCCCCAAACAGTGGCGCAGCGAGAAATTTTAAGAGGAAAAAGGCCCGAAACTAGCATAATTTTCAGTGAGTTGGCATAAAAATTGTTGTAATATAAAACTTGAATATATTACATGGTAGTGCGCTGTAGCTCACTTTTAAGCCGGACAGAATTCTTCTTTTCAAGAAAAAGCCCATTTGTTCTTTTTAGTAAAAGACAAAGCCAAAAGGGGGGGCATGACAAATGTCCCCCAAATACGCGTCTGATTAAATACTGTACTAGGCTTTCAATCAACTTCCTGGAATGGTTAAGCCCTGTCTGTTTCATCATAGCACTGCAATACTTAGTTTTGTTTTCGTTGGTCGGCGATTTTATTATTAAATTATGACGAAACCATTACGTTTGAGTATGTCTGGTGCCGTGCAATGTCGTCTATTAGCTTTGATCCACGTCTTAAAAATCGCATTGACGTATTCGAAAATGAATAAAAATTTGTAAACCGGAAGCCTTGTGCTGACTAATCCCAAATTATTTAGTGCTCTTATATTCCCGAATAATTTTCAGTGAGTTGACATAAAAATTGGTATAATATAAAACTTGAATATATGATGTAGTAGTGCGCTGTATTTCACTTTTAAGTCGGACAGGATTCTTCGTTTCTTCAACAAGAGAAAATCTACATTAAATCATTCACGGAGTTGTACAAATGACCTAGTTTCAAGGTGCTAAGTTGGTTAAATCGTTGGAATTGTGACAAAAGGGTTGGTTCCATTTACTTTTCTACGTGAAACGACCATTTTTTATTTGAATTGAGACCATTAGTGCTCGCAATAAACACAGGCCGAATGTCCTTAAGACGAGTTATTGTGGGAGATTTGTTGATTGTTAATTTACTCACACAAGGTCTTTTTCCGCATTTTAAGTCGGCATTTTTGATGTTGTGGCAACGTTTTTAGTGTACCGGTATTGTAAACTGTTGCTCGACATCCAGCTTCGTTGCGCACATTCTTCGCGCAGTGATATTTTGCGGTCCAAGAGCGTTTTTGAAATGATTTATATATTGTAGTTATGTTGAGTCAATGAAGAGATCTTCTGTTGAATTATATCGTCATTGTTTAGCTCATTTCCTATGTATATGTGTATGAATTTTTTGCGGAACTTCGGGCGACGTTTTACATTATTCGTGCTTCTTTTTTAACTTTCCGTAGGAATTTCTATGGTATATATTTAACATATTCTAGGCATATTTGATAATTAAAAGTAATTATCACCTAATTAGCTTTTTTGATCACATGCCTAAATTTTGAGGCTATAAATTAGCAAAACATTGCTGGAACTTTAACGACTTATTTTGTTTGAAAAAACTACGGCTGTTCATTGTCTCCGTATGCATCAGAACGTTTCATCTCATGTTGAATGGTTAAATGGTTAGTTATTTGTACTTTTGTATTCTGGGTGTTGTCTAATGCCTTTCAGGGAATACAAATACTTTGTATATTGCTATTTGATTAACGTCAACTTAACGTAAAGAAAGATTGGACTTTTTTCTCAGCCAATTGCGTTATTAAAGCACTACTACTTGTAGTTATTAACTGAACACCAAAGCAGTTGATGCGCCCTACTTCCAGAAAATTGCAGGCACAAGATTCAAGTACAGCGTACACTTAAAAATAAAACGTGGCAATGATTGTGGGATTAATTTGTTGTTGCATATCTCGTGAAAGCCGCTGTCTAATTTCTCAGCTGTTATCATACGGTTAACCGGTTAACTAAATTCGAAATACGCGGATATATCCGTTATCCGGATTTTAACAATCACCGATAACCGAACTAAACCTAGCTCAAACCAAACACACTCTGGAAAATTACAAAGTACGGTATGTGGATTGGTTTGAAACGTGTATCTCCAGTTTCGAAGTTTCGTTGTGAATGGCGTGTAATCGAAGGTTAGACCTGGAAAATTTATACCTAAGCTCACCAAACTCAAATGCAATGTGACGTAAGCTTGTGCGCAAATTGATAGTTTGTGTAGTAGACCAGCATCAAAGTATGCAAAGTTGCTGATAGCTACGATGCGGTGTGGAAATGCACCGGCTCTGAGGGGAAACCGCGGTGAATGTAGGACAATTGGGCACCGGACAACTGGGCACCAGGACAATTGGGCACCAGGGTCCTGGTGATAATTGTCCTGGTGCTCAGTTGTCCTGGTGCCCAGTTGCCCGGTGCCCAATTGTCCTGGTGCCAATTGTCCGGTGCCCAGTTGTCCGTAAACCACTACGGTTGTGAAACGAATCTTATTTTTGCAAATGATTAAGCTTTCCATTCATGAAACATAGCGTCATTCTTTAGCCCTAATGGCGTAGTAAGTAGTTTATTGTTGTAGTAAACGTAATGCTGGTTGGTTTGGCTCCAAAAGCAATGAAACAATTTGGCTACAGCTTAGCAATAGGATGTTGCGATATATTTGGGTTATAATTCCTTATATAGTCATGCAATAGGAGCTCTTGGGCAATATATTAATTTCGGTTAAAATGATTTTGTCAATTTACCTTTTGCCATTTAATTTGCTCAAAAGTTGACGCATTTTTAGAGGAAGTGTCTGGCTTTTTTCGTGAGGTTTGCCCAATTCATGCAAAATAGAAGGGTTTAATTAGAAATTTTGTCGTTTCATTATGTGAACGTGTTATAATGCACTTTCATGGGAGCTTTAGCTGTCACACGCTATCGGGGCATGATCAGTGTATATAATTGCACCTTGCAATTTTCTCGAAGAGATTTTCCTTTGGAAACCGACTCGTTTTCATTCACATTTTGTACCGCTTTAGGCGTGTATTGTGTGATATGTCAGCGCATGAGAGATGGATATATGCAGCGGTCTTGACTTGTTGCCAGCCTCGCCTGGCGGTTACAAAACTGTTGTTCTGACCAGTGATATTTGGTGATTTTGATTGATGGTGAAATCATGTTCATCCTCCTCTTACGAGAGAGCGTTGAAGGCGTTATGTATATGACCAATCCGCATTTGTGTAGAAATTGCTTTACCACTTTTTTAGTTGAATTTACCTTCTTTGTAAGATGTGTATTTAGAATTCGTCGTACAGCTAAATTTTTCTTAAAACTATTTGCTGTGATGACATCGAGGTTTTTGGTTGGAATATTTTGCATGGTTGTCCCCTTATTTATTTCATTTCGAACCATCGCAAATGCTTTATGCATAAGCGTTTTTGTAATCCTGACAAAGCGATCTTGTAGCGCCACGAATGATTTAATTTAGTTTGACTACTGTTATTTTTTCGGTTTTGTTTTTAATCCCCGCATTAACTACGTTGAGCGCGCAAAGCTGATATCTGTTGACGTAATTTTTTTTTTTTTTGAATATTTGGTATGACTCAATTGGTTATCGATCATGCAGTTGGAGAACGTTGGGGCGCTTTTAGCCTAGCATCTGTTACAAGCTCGGTGCAGCGACCAAATGGGTTAGATCGGTGGCCGTAGACTCGTTGTTGTTCTATTTAGTCTTTTACGGTTAATCGGAAGCGTTAATTGTACAGCGTATAGAGGCGTATTGTTTGTTTGGAATAGTCATAAACTCTTCCGTTGATGGGTCACGCTTCCTTTTTTTCTTTTTAAGGAGATTGCGTAATTTTAGCAGGTAGTTGCGCAATCTACCGTAGTGCTATCGCTTGCTAAGTGAGCTATGCCATGCGCTCAGCAGCCCTCGTGACCTGTTATTATTTTCTATTTTTGAAGAATTAATAACTTACTAATTAACGATATTTACATAACTTCTGTTTCTTTGATGGTCTCTTTCTAATATCACAAGAAATTTTTCAACTTGATTTTTGATATATGTGTCTGTTTTTCATGCGGATTTCCTGCGTTTCTGCCTGTCACTATTTTAGCCTGATTAATATCATATCAAACTCCCTTCACTGCAGTGAAGCCCATCTGTGAAGGTTGAAATTTGGGCGGTACGGTCATGCATATCGGCTTATTTGTCTGTTAGAAAATTAGCTGGAAGAGACCTGCATATTTGAATGCGGAAAAATATCAACTGAAATGCTTTTTAATTTGAAGTTTATAGTCTTCCACTGAAAGGGTTGAACCACGCCGCGGTGATTGGTTATCTCAAACGAACAATCAAAATCGCATTTTTACGGTTTGAGATGCGATAGAATGTACTTCGTGCGTGTGAATTTGTTTTTAACTTTCGCAAACGGCACTGTTGGAAGTGAGTTAGCGATTTTCAATCATTAAGCAACGCAGCCGAGAAACGGCTAAAAATGCTTTGACGGATATTTAGGCTTACTTCTGGTGCCATTGTCCACGCACCAATTTGTTTTTACCTTCGATCACGACGCACCAAAATCCGCTGCACTTGTGTTCTGTTCATGCAAAATCAGTAATAGAATCGAATGTTCCAGCTTTGCATATTATCGTTAAATCGTATTAATTTTTTCGGAAAAGTTTTGCATGAAGCATTTTGGCCTATTCTCGGAAGCTTGTGCAATGTGCATCTGTTATTTTCTGCGGCTTCTTTCAAACTTTTAGCGACTTTTGAAATAAACTGTATATGGCTTGAATTCTATGTTGTTGAATAGCATCTAAAATACTGTATTGTGTTTATAAACTCAATTCAACTCTTCATTTTAATCATAGTACGGTTACATTTGGTCACATCGGTTCACAAATTTCGTTTTGCATTTTATGAATGAGCATACGCATACGCTGTCACGTAAAACTACAGTACTTCTCGACGCGTGTAAAAAGGTTTTTAACGTTATTTAGTGGTAGTAGTGTTGGAACCATTTTCTCCTGGAACTATCAAAATAACTTCGATTAAAAGTTATGATGTCACGTCATAAAACGCTGACAGTGGTGTAAGGGGGTTCTTATCAATGACGTCACAAACCTATTCTCTTAACTTGTGATTAGTTCTTTAACATTTTAACTTGTTAGTTATATTTCTCATCACATGTCTTGACTTTGTGTCTGTTTTTATGGGTTAATTCGGTCGAATCTTGGGATTTCCGAGAAATTACTGTTTTGGGGAGGGAGTTCTCATTGATTTTTAATGCTGGTATGTAAGCTTTCACAAACAAATTTTGGCAGAGGCTCCGTTTTTTTGTTTTGCATTGGACGATGAATTAGAATGATTTCGTGGTCATCTTAGGTTTTGTGCGACATTTTTGGTTTCTGGTATTATTAGATCATCATTTTTGCGAAAAAGTTGGTATTTTCCAAACTTTTGTTAAGTTGCGTTGGTGAGCGGCGTCATCTTTTTAACGTACTCCATTATTTTGAATATTGTTACTCATATTCACTTCTTAGTCGTCGCCAAAATCTTTTATTTTCGGTTTTGGGGCCCTTGGGCTTCCGTTAAAGAAAGTTCTGTGATTTTGAACGTTTTCTGGGAAATTGAGAAACCGCGTTTGGTCTTCAACCAAGTTTACTAAAGATTTAAAAATGGTATGACCAGCGACCTAGTTTATTGTTTGGTACCGCAACTAGTTTGGTGGATGGCCTATGGAGACGTTGTGTAAGTACTTATACCTGGCCCCACAAAATTTTTACGTTGACTGCGGAGCATAAAGACGTTAACAAGTAAGATCAGCGTCTTTTTTCGCATTTTTATTGAGTTGTGAGTATGTGTTAAAATGTGACTCCCCTCTTTCTAAGAAAAGACTTAGTTATCATCCCCACCTTTAATTTTTATATGCAGTGACTAGATTGCACCATAGTTGTTCTTCATGCGTAATGGGAACGGTAACTACAAGAAAGTGTGACGATATCCTGTTGTGTGTTTGATGTCTGTTAAGGTTTATTACGAAAAACTTGCACGAATTGCACTGCGTTGAGTGGCTAGGAGTCACTTCTCTCACGCCAAAGCTCTCACTTCCTTCAAGGTTTTGACATGACTAAAAACGTACTATGATGTAACATCTTTTCGACAATTGTAACTTCATTCGCTAGATCAGATGCTTTCAATCTTGTTCACTTTTGGTGATAACTGGACCGTTGGAGGTAAAAGCATGTGTAGTAGCTGAAGAAGTTTTTGTTTTGAAATAAGGGCTTGTCTTTTTCTATTTTTGAAATGTGGTATTAAACTGTACTGAGGGTCATTTGTGCAAAGTACAGATTTATACTGCTTCGGATAATAGATATGCTGCTGATGATGACAGCTGAATCTGTGTTGTCAAAATGTCCAGTTTTAAGATTTAATTTTGAAATGCCAATTGTGGTTTAGGTATCACTCCTGGTTTGTTTTGCAGCGAAGACTGTCACAACTGCAAGAATTTCGACATTTGTAGTTCATTTCACTGCAGTTTTGAATAATTTGTGGAACTTGTGCTGCAATAAAAGTCTGTGGGTACCGTTGCACCAAAAAATCCGTGAATAGATGCAGAAAATTGCGTTTTCATGACCAGAATTGTGCTTTTTGGTCTTCTGAAGTGATGATTGTCTTCGGCTGCGTAAGGCTCAGAATACAGCGTATGCAAAGATCTTAATGGAAATTTCCATTGTGCGATGAGGTTGCGTACCTCACAGCATTTTCTCCTATGTAGCATATGCTTGTTGTTCTGCTAAAGGAATCGCATTGCAGTGGGTTTGACTAATGGTTTTCCGATTCCGGAATATGATTTAACACATTAGCATCTCTTCTATGCATTTCGTAACCTAAACACTGATTACCTTTCTTAGAACAGAGGTTTCCAACCTTTTTGCTGTACCGCTCCCTCAAAATATTATGAGATAGTCTCGCACTCCTTACAATACATGCAATAAGACAGTGCTGAAACAATTGACAGTAAATCACCTGAAAATAAAAGCACTCTATGTACCAAACAAAAATTGGCAAGACCTTTGCACTCTTCAATTTCTGCATTACACCCCAAAGGGTGCGAAAGCTCCTCGTTGGAAAACCGTGCTCTAAGAGTTAAAATGTTCAGCTTTGGAGTTCACTCGGAGAACAGATGTCACCGTGACCAATTGTAGGTGTATATGGCAATCTTAAAGTTTGCAAAACGTTCCCAGAAGTAGAGTTTACTTACCACTTGTAAGAGGTTATTGTACGGCTGACCCTTAAGTGGCCCACTGAGAGTCTAGACTTGCGTCCTTGAGTCCATCTTTCCTAAACGCGTTTCTTAAATTTCATTGAACAGTAGGTAAAGACGTGGATTAAGTCACTTCATGCATTTGTTCGTTGGTTTCCGCGCGAACCTAGATGCCAGCATTTTTACTTTATTTGAGCTACGCATTCGCACCTTTTCACTTCTCAATGCCTTTATATGGTGATGCAAAGGTTATAGCTTTGAATTTGTTATGGCTTCTTTGTACCTTAGCTTCCATCATGTTTTTAGAAAAACCGGTCTAAGTTTCTATATTCAATCTGTTTACTTTGTTGAATCCTAATGCGATTATTGTAAAGAGAAATAACTTTAATCTTACGGAATGTCTGTAATTGTTACCAATGTTTGTTTTATTTTAAAGGATTGCATATCATTGTAATCATTATCATTTCACAAATGCCTATGTAACTTACGTAATAATTGCATAGTACAACTGGTACTTGTTTTAATTTGATTCAAGTGTTTTGCTTTAACGCTTTTTAATCAGCGCTGTTTACTACAGAGTATATCCGTGAATGAATTACGATTATTTATGAATGAAATGACGTCGAGTAGTAGCATAGTTGTTTTCTAAGAATTTATCCCGGTTATTTCATCAATTTTTGTGAATGAAACACGAAAAGCGTAGGTTGTAGTTTGCATAGTGAGATGATGTGATTAATGGATCATCAAACCAGGCGACTTTCGCGCGCCGTTGTTTCATTGATAAAACGCCGCCATATTTTTAGCACGGCGAGGACGTTATGGCGCCGTACTGCAGAACGTTTCTTGCAACTTCCGCTCTGGAATCGGATATAATTCTTCCTTTTGAACTGAACGACGGGTGATGAATGGCTTGCATGTCATAAACTGCCTGTGACTGTGTGTACATGTTCTTACGTAAACATACGCTTACCTGTGATTACCACAGTAAGCAGTTTACCAATACGTTTTGAACCATAAGTACGCATTCCACCCTGTGTTGTATTCTAGCGCAAATTTTATTTTGCCTTGACCAGCAGTTAAGTTTTTCGAAGTCTAATGCTTTAGTTCTACCTTTTGTGGTTGTGGCTTTCTTCTAGAGACTTTCAACACCAGTGGCCACCTGCTCAGCAATAATTTTTGGTCGGTATTTCATTCATAGTAGCTACTGCTGTCCTCTGGTCTTACGTGGGTGATTATATCAATAAATCTGGTGCTTGCGCGCCTTGTGGCCCCCGGTTCAAAACCCTTACTTTACTTTTTATATCTCTGTTGTGGGAAAAACGTTAACTTTTGAACTTGCTTTGCTGTTTATTTGACTGATTGGCCGATTTGAAGGATTGGTACAGAAAGTTGAAACTGCTTTGGATCGAGTTGTAAGGCTATCGTAGTAAATTGCTGTAACACTATGCAAGTTAAAGTTTGATACAATTTTTAAAAAATCGATTCTTCATTATACTCGCGGTATTACGCCGAAACGTGTAACGAGTGGCGGTGCCCTTCTTGTAGCGGTGCTCATCTACGTCGCAGCGGTGGCGTGCAGCTGGCTACACTGTGTCCGATTTGACCGACCCAGCAGTCGAACCCCAGACCTCCTGCACCGATAGCAGTGTTGTAACAACTGATCTAACCGGTTTGTCTTTAACGCAAGGGCGTGGGCAGACAAACATTTCTGGCGAGAAAGGTATGTTAACTTATTAGAAATGCAAAATGCTGCTTATTGTGTCATAGCCCTGTAATTTCCCCATCTTGTTTAGCTTTTATTAATCAAAATTATCGTGGTATCGCCTTGCCGTTACTTTATGCTTGGACGAAATCACTTTTTACGACTTTTTTTGTTGATTTAAAGTTGACTTTATTTATGAATGACGTAAGCATATATTTTCGATTGAACTATAGTGACTTTTATCCCACCTAATCAACAACAGTCTGTTACTTTTATAAATGCAAATAAGAGGAAATTGAGTTCATTGTAGGCTATGCGCAGCTGTTAGTGACATTCCTGGTTTTTCCGAGGAATTCTGTGTATTGTGACATTTGGTAGTCTTCTGTAAAAGTTGGATTAGCGCCATCGGAAAGTCAACTCGTTCCAATTGTTAACTTGAAGCCCATTTTACGTAAATAGCCATTATGTATCGTTATTGTATACGTTGTTGTATTTCTACATATCAGTTCGCATTCACCCTAGGCATTTCTATGTGTCCTTCTTGCATCTGTGAACTGTGAAGCCTCCGACACTACCTTTTGTCCCAAACAACATTTAGTACCTTTTCTTCTCGAGATGAGACTTTCGGCGTTAACGGAGGGTTCTATGGTTTCGATTCAGTTTAGCGATTGGGGTAGGTTAAGAATCATGGGTTTAGTGTTGGGGTTAGGGCTAAAGGTTAGGTGTCTGTACGCAGAGTTTTGTCCCGTGCCGAATCGGTCACGTCAAATAATCTTGCACTCTTTACTCTCGTTGTAAATGCAATTTCTAGGTAAAACTTTGGTTTCACGTTTTAACCTTTCCATGTACATCTCTACTAAGGCTTCTTCTTGGTTTCAAGTTCTTTGTGTAGGTGGACTTTCAATAGATTAGTTAAATCATCTTTTGTTTGTTTAAACAACTTCCTAAGGCTTTGGATGACATTTAAGCTTTTCTTTTGTGCGAAACATTTTTTCAATGACAACGCAGATAATTGTAGCCTATTGTAACATGTTCGGGCTGGTAGAAGCAATGCTTGAAACTTATAGACTTTGGACTACATGCTGCAACGCAGTTTCGAGCATAAAGCGATAACTTAGCGGAGTTAAATGCGAGTTATATTTAGTTTATTTTTATTGTCGTCCAACAGCTATTTCGTATGCTAGCTGCAACGTAGTTCTCGATGCGCAAGAGCCTTGATATTCTGCTATAGTTGAAAACTTACTAAAATTTTTAAACAGCCGATTTTTTGATCTGTTTGAATGCAATTATCACGCTGTTGGCTTCTTGCAGTGTTTACAAGCAGCAAACAAAGTTTTTATGGTTAAATTTAAGCTAAATTTTAATAATACTTGGCAACCCTGTAAAGTAGGTAATAAAAAACCATGCTTAAGCTATGGCATAAGTTTGTTTGAAAGGCTTGAACTGCGTGATATGATACAGGTGTGTCGTCGGTGCCATACGACCGGCGTGACATTTGTATGAGAGATTAAAAAAAGGAATTTGCTTGCCATTCCATAAGTTGCCTAATGCCGACGTTCTGTTTCTAGTTGCTACAGAAAAGAAAATGAACTTAAGTTTCTCAATTGTTGAGTTGGCATTCCGTTTTTTTGACGTCATTGTGACTTTTAAAGCCAAATCTTCGTAGTGAAAGTAGGAAAGAAACTACCGGTATGTGTAGCTAAGGTGTGTGTATAGCTAGCCATTCTGAACTACTGTGACGACGCAGTGCTGTAAGATGTTTCTGGCAGTTGACGGCTTCATTCACAAATTTCTAGTGTGTTGACTTATTTATTACTGAATTCGCACAGTTTTACAATCTCGAGTATTTTAAGTTTTATGAGGTTACTTATGGTGATTTTCGGCGCCTTTTTCAAATATTGAAACGTCTCGGTTGCCAAAACAAAATAGACAGTGAGTGGTTGAGAAAAGAGACTTTTATTAGCCTTAGGTCTGATTGACAAATTGCTTTTTCATCCATTCATCACATCTTAAACTTTATGAGTCGAATAGTGAGCATGTATGGTAATGTCTTCGTGGGACGCATTTTCACCACCATTTCACACTCTTGTTCTGGGTAAATTTCTTCGTGCTTGCCAGTGTATCATCTCTACGCACTAGCTGAACTTATTTCTGACGTCAAATTTCAAGTCGCACCCCAGAAAAAGGTGATATGTCAAGCAAAGTAGATTTCATAGCTAGATTAAATCAAGATATGTTATTATTGTTGATAATGTACGTCTATCGTGACGCCAACTCAACTAACCTTTCATGTATAGAAACCCATACCCTTACCCCTGTACATCAATGAACTATATACGCTCGTTACGTTATTGCTTCATCATAACATTCGTTAGGTGTTGAAATACAAACCAAGTGGTCAGTCGCTTTTTTGGAGTGTAAGACGCGGGCTCTATTCCCTGTCGGGTTAATACGTACACCCTGACTCGAGACAGCAATGAAATAAACTTGCTGTCCACGTTGTTCTGGATATCTTTTTCTCATGGTATTGCTTGTAGTTAATCACATAAAGCTAAGCATCGGAAACAGGTCTGGCTGCGAAAAGTAGCGACGTGAAACTGAAATATCATTTTTTTGCGATGAAATTTGTTGGATTTTGATCTTTCGGTTCTGCAAGTCGTCGAAAAATTACTACTAAAACAGGATGTGAATCTAGAATTTAAGAATGAAATTCGTGAACTCTGTTGGCTAGCCCGTGACTACATAGCACGTGAAGATATGTGACTGATTTTTGCAGATTATGGAAACGTTGAATTGATCACATGCTCAATTAGTTAAAAAATGCGCTCAGAACCTTCTGAGTTACGCTTTATTGACGTCAATTACAACACACGGAAATTAATCAGCATATTTTTGCTGTTTCCTCAACTTGCTTCATTCTTTTTCCATTGTTGAGGAAATAGCCACCTTGTAATTTTGAAGCAGGAAATGCTATTATGGTGGTTAACAAGGGTAGTAGTAACGCTGAATTTAAGCGAATACCAGGTGCCCAACTGCTACTCTGTGTTACATCTCAAGAAAAATATATAGATTTTTTTGGTAATGGTGTTTTGATGCCTACGGATGAAAACATTCTAACCATGCACGTTTTTATGAGAAGCCACTTGTAACGGTGGATGTTAGGTAGCCGCTCAAGTAGATATTGATCCCGTTCTTATGTTTGGGTTTACAGACCCCTGAAGAACCTTTGTGGACCCTTTAATAGGTTTATGGACCCCAGTTTAACAAACCTTGTCTAGATTTTAATGAAGGTTAAGCAATGAAGGCTTGTATACCGAAGTCTATCCAGTCCAGCTATTATAGGCTAAGAGAGTGAATCAAGCTTATAAATCAATATATAGAATTTCAATTAATGAATTGAACTTATATCTAACTCACCAAGATCTAAGGTCAAATATAGTCATATAGCTTAATAATGGGCTGGCTTCATATAGTGCGATGATGAATTAATCTTAAGATGTATATGAGAAATTCGGCTGCTCCGGCATCAGATTACGATAGCCGAGTGGTTAAGGCCGTGTCTCCGGTTAAGACTCGCCGCAACCATTGGGCTGGTGATACGTCACTAGTCGGTGCGGGCGTGGGTTCGAATCCCACTCGCAATTACATTTTTCTGATTACGTTTGATTTTGGCCTTGTCTAGATTATTGCCTTTTGAAGGTTGTCTAGATTATTGCCTTTAACAAACCTTGTCTAGATTATTGCTTTAAATTTGATACAAAGTTTTCGGATGTTTTGTTATTCAGCTTCAATCTAACAAATGTAGCGAATTTTAGGCCGAGTTGTTGGAAGTTTCGAACGTCTTTCGTTATAAACATATGGCTTGAATTTGCTGTTTAATCAAGTGGTTAAATTTTCCTGTATTTGCATTTAGACTGGTCATAAATTCTTATAACTAAAATTTCAGTGGCAAATTGGCTCTTTCAAGTATTCTATTTACGCAAAATATTGTTTCAAGATAAATAGCTTTGAATTCTGGCAAGATAAGCTTCCGATATTTCTTACATTGCTTGAGCCTTTCACTTTGAATAGTTCAGTCTCGTCACGTTTTCTCAAATACATCAAAATTTGAGAAATAACGGGAACAAGACAATATAACGTTTCTGTTTATGACATTTTTGGGAACTTGGTTGGACTGAGCATTTGGACAGTTTATTACGAATAATCTAGCCTTATTGTGTTGTTATTGTCTTCTTTATAAGGGTTAATAGTAAAAAAACATGCCAAGGGCGCGCTATAACTGTCTAAATATATATGGTTTAGCTAAAAACGGAATTTTGTTCCTTACTTACACCGAATCGATTGGATTCGTACTTCATGGATTTTGTGTCATGGCGGTTGAGCTAAAGTTTTTTAATTATAGCTTTTTAGTTGGTCTCTTTTTTTTTTCTAGACAGCAAATTTATGTGAATTTTGATTAAAATTTTTGTGCGGACATAATTCAGACTTTCCTGTTTCATTATTTTTATGCGTGTGGTCGTGTGTGTGCACGCATGCGCGTGACTGACGTGTGCGTGACTTATTCGACCGGACGTACAAGAGATCTCTTCAGCGCTCGTCAATGAAGCCTTCTTCAGTAGCAGTAAAAACCGAGCTGTAGAGCAGACGTGCTGTTAAAATTTCTTCCTTTTTATCGATTAAATTTAAGGTTCAGATCAGCCCAAGAACAAATGTCGCTTATTTGACAAGAGAAAGGATATCTATCGTTTACATTTTTTAAAATCTATAAATTATTCAGCAGTTTCAAAGATCTGTTATTCAAGAAAACAGGATCCCACAGTTGAGGTGTTTATGTTAGCTGGCAGCACGTCTTCAGAATTTTATGAATGATTTAAAAGATTTATGAATGAATAGCATTACTATGATAGAAAATGAGTGAAATGATATGACAGAAATTACCTACTGATATTTTTTTCATCAGATATTGTAACAATTATTATTTAAACTAATGATATCAGTCCCTAAAAGTTATTTAGCGTCAAAACTGCTCTTTTCTATTGTGAAAACTATTCGCCGAATTTCTCATCATGAAGCTTAAGACAATGTGTAACAACGTTTGGCGACGACCAATGCATGGTAAGCAGTGATATAGACAGGAAACTGCAACAGTAGCTATCTGATACGCCTGTTATACAAGCAGCTTACTATCAATCAGCAAAGTTAAGAGCAATTTTTAACCATTCTTATTTTGCAGGCGATTCTTTAAAAAGCGAAGATGTAAAACCGAAGAAAACCGAAAAGTCGAACAAGAAAAATGCGTTCAAGTAAGATGACGTCATAAAAAAATATGATACAACCTTGGAATATTTTTTACCCCCTATTTTTATTTTAGGCCCAAATGGCAAAAACCCACGAAAACTTCTGATTCGTCCCCACCCAAAAGCCTTTTGATTGAGGACAGCCTTCCTATGCCCAAGACAGGAGTCAACGTTTCGCCTCGTATTAGCCGCCGAACATCATCAGGTATTTATAAAACTACTAAAATTACTACTGTCACAGAGTAACAGCTTTAGTTTTTATGAGAAATAATTCCGTTTTTGCCAGATTTTAACATTTTTATATCATGCAGACTTGCCATCACCCATCAAACCAACAGACGCATCGAAGCCACTCATTACAAAGATCGATGCAGACAAGCGCCTTTCCCCCGAAATATTTGAATCAAAATCGGCCTACAACAACCCTGCAGCGTCGTTCACCAACGATGTAAGCATGCAATTACTAATATGGCACAACTTATCCACGCACGCTTTACTTGAAAGCGGCTGAGAATTTGGTTTGAATCGCGACTTTGACCGATCATCTGTAACTTTTGTTTTGGATTCCGCAAAATGCACAGCTCTTTTACGGTATCAGCAATAAGGTTATGTATTATAATTTTGTTTTTCATTTAGGCTGATCCGGAGCTTTTTCATCGTTACGACGCCGTGGCGCCTGACGAAATTACGCAATCTCCGCGTCAAAATGCAGGTACGTTTTTGCCGAAGTTTTGGACTTTGGTTAACCGTTTTGCGATGAAGTTAAAATGATTGATGTAAGCTAAAACGATTTGACGTGAAAAGTGAGCTTTAATAAATGCTTTAAGTAACTGTGTTTTTTTTTAGGAAACAAAAACTCTGGATTGTATGCTGCCGAAGTGGCTCATGCTTTGGAGGTAGCTTCTCTGCAAGAAAACTCTCGTCATTCAAATAATGCCAATTTCGAAGAGTTACAAAATGAGATGATGAAGAAGTATGGATTTGTCGGCTTGAACGGTGCTGTGTCGTTTGACACGCCGAAAAACACTACTGAAACTCTTTTGGGTGTGAACACGGACAAAACGGCGCGTCCGAGAACTCATACTTTTGGTGAAAATGCTCTTACTCCGACAGAAAAAACTGGCGCATCTGCAAAGCGTGCGTTATCAATGAGTCAGCCCGATCGGGCTCTTGATTGGACTGAAATTCCCCCAGTTATCCCCCCTCGCGAACCGCTACGATATCGCACCTCTCCTCCCCTCCGAAGTTGCTCCACTCCCTCGCCAACATCTTCGTTGCAAATCCACTTTTCCACCGCATCTTCTGCCAATTTTTCCGCCACTACCCCGGAAAACTCTCGACCAAAATTCCCAAACTCATCCTCAACAACGGCGGTCTTCTCAGCTCTTCCTCCTGGGCTTTCCAATTCACATCCAGTTATTCTTCCTATTATGAAAGATGGAAAACAAGAAAGTCACACTCATTACTTCCTTCTTGGTGATGACAAGGTAAGCTTGAATTTGCGAATGAAAAAGTTAAATTTCCGTTCTAGTCCATTTGAGGTCAGTGTGGTACAATTAAATTTTGTGTAAATGTGATACACTTTAACTTTGGCAAAAAAAATTGCATCGTCTGTAACAAGAGCTTAAAATTAGTTGTACCGCTTGTTGCTAGTGTTTGGGAAGTATAATTTTAAGAAGTTTTTTCAGAGGTTTCTAAACGAATTACTATCTTTAGACTGCTGCAAAGCAAGTCCGTCAACCCAAGGTTGAAACTTTCAATGGTATTGCCAGACCGACTCCTTCCGCAGTTGTACTTCCTTTTAATCGCCACTCCGGTCCACCTCCTCCCAGACCCCCTCCGCCGACAAGTTCTCAATTTTATTCTATACAAAGTAAGCAATCAGTCGGATTTTTACTGTGATGTACATTGTACCAGTGTTTGACTGCCGCTGCGTGAATTGAACGTTTAAATTATGCGAATAAGATTATGTTTTTGCTAAAGAAGTTATCCGTTTTTACAGATTTTTCATCGGCTTCCAATAAAAATCCAAACCTTTTATCCACTTATCCGCCAAGACGGACTACTACAAGTAACTCCGCCGAAGAACGGGCTTCTTCTCGCTACAGCGAAATGGGCCCCGGTCAAAAAGTTGTCCTTTTGCAATCGGAAGTATTTGGCGTCACGGATGAGGAATGCCAACAGGCTCTGCGCAAGCATCAGTGGGATGTTGCCAAATCAATAAAATATTTGAAGGTAAGTTTCATTAAATTTCTAAGAGTAAAGAATTTATAAGCAGGCGTGTGTGAAAAATTGGGAGAAAAATTAACAAAAAAATTCTTCAGCATCGTTATCCGTATATAAATAAACGAGCCTCGAAAACAAAAAATGTGCTAGTTTGCAAGTTGACAGTAATAGTAAAGTTGGTATTATAGACCTGCGTGAATTGCTGATATGATGATGTGTACAATGTGATCCGAAACAGGGCTTTAATGTGATGCTTTGTTCAGGTGGAGCAATTATATCAAATTGGAATTGCAACCAATAAAGAAGAATGCGAACAAACTCTGCGGGAAGCTGATTGGAATTTAGAATCCGCTTCACGGATTCTTTTTGAAAGACACAGTCGCGGCAGCCGTAGCTAATTTTGTTCAGTGTCAATGCCTATCACTGTGAAATTCCACATCCGCAGACAGTTATTTATTGATTTCATGTCCTTTACGTTCTTTTGGGGCGGCAGAATACATGAAGTGTTCCTGGCACCTATACCTTTTGCTAAACTGACAAATATAGTGCTACGTTCTATTATGTTTTTTGTGCTATTTAAACAAAGCCATAAGTTTCATTGAATTGTACTAACAATTTGAACCACTGTAGTTGAAAATTATTTAAAATTAATAGACCGATGAACTAATTATTTAAGATCTGAAATATTTGACCTTTTGAACAATTTTGGTTTGTACACAATTGTTGTTTTAGTCTTATATTTGCTTACCTATGCTTGTGTTTTGCGTACAGTGCAGTATTTGTGTGAATTTGGCAATAAGGATTATATTATTTCTTTCTTATTTTCAATATGTGCTTTGACATTCTATTGTTTTTCTTAATTTCAAAGTTTCTCACGAAATACATGTTTATGTATGGGTGGTCAGAAAAGTGTCAATTGCAGTTTCTGTGGGACGAGTAGTCCTAGAGTACTTGAAGGCTGGAATTTCAGAAAAGGAAATGAGTTTTGGGGGGTGCTGAGAATACAGTAAATGTTTATTTTGCGGCTTGGTGCATGGGTGGAGATGAGTTTTGGGGGGTACTGAAAATAGTGTTTATTTGGCTGTTCGGTGCGCTTAGAAGGTTAATGTATTCAAGCACTGCAAAATATTCAGTGGGTTGAGCTTCGTAGAGCCCCCGAGACGCATTTTTGAAATCATTGCAGGGAAAAAGACGGCGAAGGTTGAGATGAGTGATAAAAAAATTGCACGTCAGATTGGTGCAAATGGCGCAATGTAGAGGTTATGCTGAGCTGCTAACCAATCACCGGGGTTTGAATCGTTGCATTTTCCGCGACATGGCCGAGCGGTACCGCGCGCAGGTTGCCTAATGCCTATCCTACGTGACGGGTTGGAGCCGATCGCATTTGACATACCGGATGCCTGCCGACTCTAAAAGCGAAAGCTCACTTCGCAGTCTCCTTCAAATACTGTTGAATTATTAGTTCTATGTAATTTGAAAATAATCTGTTATTTGATTTTATTCCATTCGTAGGTAATACGGCTTTACAGCAGGGCTAGCGCATGGTACGGCGATGATACTAACAAGCAAATCCTGTGCAACCAATTCCAAATATGACCCGGGCTCGCCAATAAACCTGGTGCAAATGTTTAGCGTGTAGGTACACGAGTCCGGCGAATCACGTTTTAAGAGCAGGGGGCAGTAATACATGGAAGTGCTCAAGTATTTCAATTGAGCAAAACACCACTATTAACAAGACTCGAAATACGAGTCACAAGGAAGAAATCACGAAATATGTTTCAGAAAATTTCCCAACTGCATGGGCATTTCTGCGAAGGTTGTTTAAAAAAGCGAATACCAAAACCTATGATACCGCGAAAAGTAGACACATGCAGCTCCAGAGCGCCTTTTAGCGCTTGAGTTCTAACGCCTGAGCGTAGTTTAAGAAAAAATAAAGGCAGCTTGAACAAGAGATATGCCGCGAAAACAAGACCATAAACACAGAATTTTACCAAATTTGAAATAAAAATTTTGCACAAATGGTGTATTCGATTGGCGTAATGATACAAAACTTTATGCGCAGAAATTATTCACGAAACCAAATCATAATGTTGGATGCCTCAAAAATAACCATCGTTATTCTACAGCAGATTTTTTAGCAGCTGGTTGCTTGGAAGATGAATCCAGTTTACGCTTTTTCCCCTTTTTCGGTTTATTGTTGGTACTTTCTTCCTTGGACTTCGTATCGTTTTTCTGTTTCTTTCCTTTCTTTCGTTTTGTACTCGTATTTTTAGAAATTATGATATCATTGCCGTCAGTTTGGGGGGATAAGACCATTTTAGCATGTCCATCATTCGCATTGTTCTCTTTTTTAACAGAATCCAAAGGTTTCTTAATTTTTTTCTTTTGTTTTTTATTTAACAACGAACTTCCACTTTTCTTAATTTGTTCCAATATTTCCACCTTTTTTTTCTCTTCATTGAGATTAGATGTATTTTCTTCTGAGTTTTCTTTTTGTTCGGTGCTTTTTTCTTTTTCATCGAGAATTTTTACTTCTTTTTTACTGAAATTGTTCCTTTTTTCTTGCTGAGCGCTATCCTTTTGCTCGGCGCGTTTTCCTGGTATTTTTTGAACGTAAATCGCTCCTTTTGCAGTTTTTCTAATGAATCCATGAACTATTGCTTCCCTACAGCGTTTTGACACAGTATGAATATAAGAGGACTCGGGCAACGCAAAAAGACAATTCAAATTCGCCACATCATACCTGAAAAACACAGGCAATGATAAAAATCAATCAGCTAATAAAATACCAAATGGATCTTAAAGTAATTCAAATACAAGTATCCATTCCACGAAACAGCTAAAAACACTTGAGTAGACGTGTGACTCATTTCTGCTGCCATTATTACCGCTCTATGCCTACGTTGAGATGGGATTCTGCCATGGTGTAAAAGATTGCTGCTTCTTACCGGTGATATTAGTAATTAAATTGCCAATTAACTACCAGTTGTACCGTTTGCCAACGCTTAAATTACTTTACAAAATAGGTAGAACACTCAATTAAGTTAGGGTTATCGGCAAAACATTCAACTATAATCAACAGAGAAATTGTAAAGACTATGAAACAAGCTTGACTCTTTGAGTAAGATGCCATTGCATTCTAATTTCTAATATTCTTGAAGGTATTCGATTATCGCCAAGAATCGAAACCGCGACACTAAATCTTCAAATAGGCCAAAACGTTTCTAAATGTTTGCGAATTTTTTTAAGCGTTGTTAAATTTCTGTTCAACGCTTTTTGTCAATAATTTAAGTGTTCCACGTCACACACTTACGGTCCACGAAGTTCCATAGGATTCATACAACCGCTGGATAGAATAAGGTTGCTAAATTGTCTTACTCTCGATAGCTTCTGTGCATTAGAAACAGTACAGTTGCGAATAGAATCGTCACGAATCATAGGGGAGTAGCAAATCTACAAAAAATTCACTTAAACTGGGCTTTCAGCGATTCAGCTAGTTACTTCTTTAATCAAATATAAACTTCTACCGGCCGGTTAGCTCAGTTGATAAGCACACCCCCATCGGTGCGGGAAATCCGGGGTTCGATTTCCGGGCCTGTCAAATCGTCTAGTGTCGCCACCGGCGCCATATTTCTTCAGCTCAGGTGCCAAGCCGCGGAGATGACCCGCTACTTGTTACGCGCTTCGACGGTGTAATGATGATTTGATTTGTATAATGAAGATCTCTGGTACCTGATCAACATTGACCATTAAAAAATTCGAAGGCTAACTGACTATTCGACCCGACCGACTTGACATTGGGACACTTAACCAGAGCCCTAAATCCCAGTCTCAACGTCAAGACGTACCACGCCGAAAAGCCCCGTCTCGCAGTAGCAGTAAAACACCATCTAGATGTTGGTTCTCGCGTCAGTCGTCAGATTTAAAGATGGTATGATTACTTGAACTTACTTCAAAACAGATGCCTCTTTTACTTGCACAAGATAAAAGAGTATAAGTAAGAAGGAAAGAAACAGTGCTTGTACAATCCAACGAAATAATATCTATGTTCAAATCATTGCAGCTCTGATGAAACAACTGTTCATTACACGGCACCACAGCAATGATATCATAACGTCCCAAGTTGATCGCATCTCGAACCTAAACAGACACAAAACACTAGCAAGCCTACAAACATATAAAGTTATATTACGGCAGGCCAGAAAACTTACTAAATAAACGTTGTAAAAACCAATTCTAGACTGGTTTCGCTGTTTGACCGCTCATCAGGTAGACTGAGGTTCGAACCCAGGACCTTGTGATTGAGAATCTACCTTTCTTAACCACTCGGCCACTGGGCTTACAGCGTTTTCGATGCAATTTTATTTAGCAAGTCTTCTGGCCTACCATAATATCTCTTTATATGTTCATATACATAGACTTACACCGGTTCAGCATATTCAATACAAGCCTACAAACAGTTATTGTTTTGCTGCCTTTGGGAATTTGAACACTTTTAATTAATATAACCCATAAACAAACATCACTTTTCTCGCCAGATTACGTCACAATGATGAGCGACGGAGCCCGTCCTTGCGGCTTAGCACCAGGGCAACAAAACTCCGAAGAAACATCGCAGCGGTGGTGACACTGTCCGATTTGATCGGCAAGGGAATTGAACTCCAGACTTTTGGCGCTGACAGCGTTGTCTTAACTACTACGTTAACTGGCCGGCCAAACCCATCCTATGTTCATTTCCACACTCACCTTAATTAAATCGTCCATTTCTCTTAATTCAATAGTTAACCTTGAAAATTGCATTATGGAAGTGTTGTATTTTTTGAAATAACGCATCATCTCTGTGTTAATAGGAACTTTGGGAGGCGGCGGTGGAATCGAAATTTTCTTCTCTAAAACGAAACGATTAACTGGATTTTGCTTGGCATAAACTTTAGCGGTTCTAACCATGGCCAAAATCAAGCCCCCGGTCACATATACGCCACCTTGCAACATAAATCAACGGGCAAAAACAAAGAAATTTCTACTATTATCCACTCTGCTATCCATACCTCTATACCAAAAAGCTTTTGTAATAGCGATGGCTTGACAGAACAGCAATATGCAACTAACCTCTGAGAATTGCGACCAGTTTGCTTTAAACATGAATACAATGCAAAACAACTGAACTAACAACGTCCAACACAGCTGACAGGGCTTATTACAGCTGTTTAAACATAACATTGTGCATATATACGTCACCGCATCAATTCTTACTTTTTCCTTGAGTTGGGGAGGATTCCATAAACTTACTAAAAGCTACAACTTCATATCCCAATTGAACCAGCATTGAAAGTTTCTTAGATGCAGAAACAGGGTCTTGATAAGGCACATTGAGATCGTGAAATTTACCATGTTCAGGTAAAGGTAATGAAGTCATTTTACAAAACTTTAAAACTTCCTGCAATGCGAAAGCAGATCATTAAAAACTACCACCCAATGCAGTACATTGTACAAATGAAGCGCACACAGAGAAACACGAGAAATTTGTATTCACATTTATCCGGTACTTTATTTTTAGCATTTTGTACCAGAAAAAAATACTTGCAAAACATATTTGGCACGGTAACTATTGCCTCAGTGAAGACAACAGTCTCAAAGAAAGATTTACATGTTTTTTTATGCAAGTAGGATGACTTGGCTGT
Source organism: Trididemnum miniatum (assembly GCA_964006365.1). NCBI lineage: Eukaryota > Metazoa > Chordata > Ascidiacea > Aplousobranchia > Didemnidae > Trididemnum > Trididemnum miniatum. The sequence continues at coordinate 18,681,837 of OZ023249.1, read as the reverse complement.
TATGAAATTTAGATTAACAATAAAAATTTATCTAACAAAACATCAGCGATTACCATCAATGTATATTAAGAGTAGAATCGTCATACAATTAACGCAACTTGAACGGTAGGCACTGGAATAGACGAAGTTTTCTGGTCTGTAGAATAAGATTTGAAAAAAGTAATTAAAATCACGCTAGCCTTGATTGACAGGGGTGCAAATCCACGTTGAGCACTGGGGGGATGATTTAGCAAATTGACCATTTTTGGATATTGGGGGGGATGATTTAGCAAAATTGATCATTTTTCGATATTGGGTGGATGAAATTGGCTCGTATAGAAAATTTTCCACTTCCATGAAATATATTTGGGGGACCCTGCCAGATTATTGAGGAGGATACATTTTCCCCTGGGTTTGTGCCCATGTTGATTAAATTTTCGAAAAACATTGGCAAGTCACGTGACAAATCTTATCCTACAGACCACAAAACTTCGTCTATTCTAGTGCCTACCAACTTGAATAGTAAGATTCAAAAAAGGTTACCAAAAATTTAAAATAACTATCTAACTAGTCAAAATCTTTTTTATGTATCTAAACTATTATTTTAACATAGTAGAGCGGAAATAAGTATACTGATCAATAATAAAAAAACACATGATCAAAAGTGAAGCTCATCGTTCGTGAATCATCATCGCTCATTTATTTACTGGAGAAAATAATTTTGTGTAGCATCGTAAAAAATTAATGAATATCATGCAACCATATTTTCATGGAATAAACTTTGAGGTGACATTTCAACAAAAAGTTATAACCTTAAATGACAAAACAGGGCACAATCTTGGCTAAACCAAGGTTTTTCCAGCCAAAACAACCAAAAAATCATAAGATGCACTTTACTGCAAAAAACGAATACCTAACTTAACGATTCACGGCAATACAGATAGTAGCTTAAACTAAGTTGCAGCACAAACCGACTGTCACGAATAAAAACACAAAAGTAACCACTAACACTTACTGTATGTACAAGTTACGCATAGGAGATAGTACGTTATCAAAGCTCAAAGCATTCATAGCAGGCAAAAGACTCTCAAATTGACTGGCATACAAATAGGTGTGAAATGGTCTAACTTTATCCATGAAAGTTATGCAAAAAAAAAACAATGCGGCAATGGGAATAGTGGGATGTAGTTAAGCTTATTGATATCACAAGGTGAGCTTTAAATTCCAGTGTGTCTTCAGCTTGTTCACTGTGTCTTCATAGGCACATCCTGCTCTAAGAATTTTAAACGATAATCCATCAGGCATTATCTTTACTACAGTTGATCCCTCTTTTGTGTAACCAATTTTTTTGTTCACGTGTGAAGAGCCCACAACTCCTCCATCAATAACTGCGTCCAACTTGGGCCACAAATTTTGAAAATCTTCAACACATAAAGAAGGTTCTTCACCACTAACATTAGCTGAGGTTAAAGCAAGAGGTTCTCTCAATCGATTGGCTAAATTTCGAATAAAATCATGGTCTGGTACACGCACACCAACAGACGTAGTTTTAGGGTTTAAGTTACTATTCAAAGCAGGGCTACGTTCCGTGACAATGGTGACAGGCCCAGGTAAAAGATCATTCAAAAAACGCTGCAAAACATCAGGATTTGATTGTTGTGACAAATTTTCTGCTTTGATACCAGATTTCTCCGCTACACATTTAATAAAATTGGCTGGAAAGCGAGCCCAATTGCACACATCATACGTCTCACCAACACAGATAGCAACTGGTTTCAATGTGTTTCTACTTTTGAGAGCATACAAACGCTCCACAGCCTCAGTACATTGGGCAAGGCAAGCCACACCATACAGAGTATCAGTTGGTACAGCAATTATTCCTCCTTTATGTAATATTTCAACACATCTGGCAATGATATCAGAATTATCTTCATGAAGCTTGAAAAATGTATCTCCAACGATGAAATTGTCTTTTGCACTTCGCATGATACTTCCATTACCATTGGACATCATTATGTCTGCAAAATTCAAAGAAAGTTTGTTATCTAAGATAGGCAGTGTCTATTTTGCCAATTAAATGGCTAGATCCTGATCGGCTTTCGTCCATATGCGTGACTGTTGGTTAGCTTGCGTCTACATGCATGACTGGTTTTGAGAAATTTTAGGATCTATTGCCGACAAAACAATAATAGCAAAATAGATATACACTTCCTTTACGATATACAAATATACTTGTATGTAAGTTTTAAGGTTTCTCTTTCAGAAATTCGGTATACCTTTTCCTGTCTACCACCCATACAGCAATTAGCTGAGCAAATAGATAGAAAGAAATAATGCAAACAATTACTGATAACTACAGTTTCATCTTTAATTATTGCTTCTACACTGCCAATGAAACTCAAAATTCAATTAGTTCATTCAATGATACTTTCTCATTTAGATTACTGTAACGCTTTGTTCTATGGTCTACCCGATTATTTACTACACAAGCTCATTAAAGTGTCATACGCTGAGCTCATTTTATTTATGATATAGTCATTGTCATAGCTACGTTACTGTTTTTATAACCTTTGCATATTCTGCCTATTAATTTCAGAGTTAAATTTAAAATATCCCTATTAGTTTTCAAATGTTTAAAAAATTGTGCTACTAAATATGTTTAACAATTGGTTATACTACGAAAAATGTCTAGTGTGTATCATTTTAGGAACAATTGCGATAGCTTCTTGATTGAAAGAATGCTTAAACCAAATTATAAATATAAATCAGCCTTTCCACACTCTTCTGCCACTGTCCGGAACAGCTTACCGATAAGTAGACTCTTAGGGAAGCTGACAGTATTGCACAGTTTAAAAGTAAATTAAAATCATACTGTATTATTTTGAATTAGTATTTTCTGATGTACCAGATATCTGATTGTGTAAATATGTCTCTGTGTTTTCTGTATTTAATCTGTATTTTATACCTCACTGTGTAAGATCGTTCGCTCTTCTTGATTCACCTGTGAAACTTTTCTCTTCTGGGTCATTCTACTATAATACAGTCAAAATTTTAGAATTTTGTAACCCACCTTCTCAGATTTTGTTTATTTTTGGATATGTTATAGTCATGGATGAGAGATGAAAAATGACGTTGGTCCCATCAAAATCCATCAAGTGGTTTCCAAGATATCGCAAGTGACATTTTTGCCACTAGTGGCGCTGTTTTTGCTCACCAAAAACAAAAACACCAATTATGTCCTCATTTCTTTAGGTATTGGTGAAAAAAAAGTATGTATTCCTACAGATTTTGGGGTGAGGATTTCAAATATGAAGTCACATTTTTGGAAAAACCACAAGAAAGCACTCAAAAATTAGCACAAAAATTTTGGGGGTGCTCGACTTTACCGCCCCATATCCAAAATCTGCAAAAACAAATTTTCCTCCAACCAATGCCAAAATGTTGAGAAAGACTTCTTAGTTGATATGTGTAACTATGGTAAACATGTTTTTTTGCAAACTCGAGTTAATAGACTTCAACTTTTCACCATATTTAGTTTATTCTGAAATGATCAAAACAAAAATCACACTCATACTATGCATGTGCTTATGATGTCATAGTTGATAACAAATGTTCCAGAATTAAAAGCTGCTTTGCTCAGTTTACAAAAAACCTGCTAGTCAATTTTTAAGAAAAACAGTAAGCCAATACGTGACCATTATTCAGCGTGGAAGGATGTTTTAAGGTTTGTTTTTTTTTTACTTTTAGCTTTTATGAAATATATATACATTTCTGCCCTGAAACAATGCATCACAAAATAGTGATGTGACTTGTAAACAATTTTGATGTTTTTTCTGTTTAGTATGCAGCTATGAAAATTGTTCATCAAAGAAAAAAAAATTTTGGGGGGGAGGCAACTCTCACTGTATCTTCTTGCAAATGCAATACCGCTACTGTATTTTTAATTTCTTTAAAATCCAGCAAGTACATTGAGTATAAAGGCCCAGTCACTTTAGCTTTGCAACAGCTTTGTGACTTTCGAAATTGATACAATTTTTTTTTATAGCTTGACCAGATGCTTCAATGTGACTGGGCTAGGGATGGGCAGTATGGAACATTGAATCAGGTGCGATTCGAATCCCTAACTATTCGATACGCTAGAGTTTTGTTTATCTGAATATCTGGGTTTGGATAAAATGACGGAAAATTTTATTTATCCGAATATCTGGATGCAGCAGGGCTGACTGCGACAGTGTTGAGGTCCAAGCGGACTGGAGAATATTTGGAGAAGCTAAATGTTCTCCACTGCGATCCATCTTCTCTGTACAAGGTTGAATCGCGCTGTTCTTTCATTAGTTCTTTTTGAATAAAGTGCGGTTACTGACATACATTGCTTTGCTTGTGAATAAGCAGGTTGATATATGACAGTACGCTTGAAGTGTTGCTGAAAATAAGATAGAGCGTGTGACTGATCCTAGTGAATTTAAACATTCGGTGCTCTGGATTCGGTTTTAATGTTCCACATTGCCCATCCCTAGACTGAGTTTTGGTGGCTGAGTTATTAGTAGGAGGGATAAAAGTTATTAAAGTTTTTTTTTTTTGGTAGCGCAAAAACTTATGAAACCGATGACCGCGAAAAAAACACGTTGACACAAGGTCTATTTAAGGAGTTATAATGTCGTAAAAAGTCATATTTTCTCTTTTAGGTTATAAAATATGACCATTGGTTTTTGTTATGAAATGCGAATTATTAAACCCCTGTACCACCGTAGATACAGTTCCTGCAGACTTTAAACTTGATAGTTTTGCGTTGAAAGGGGCAATGAGAATTTTCAAGTTTTCGCGCCAACTTTCACAATGCATTTGAAGTGACTTTTTTTTTACTAATTTAGAAAAAAATTATGCAGAAACCACTCTGGAGATGAGTAAACCAGATGTTTCTCCAGCATTATATATTGCATAGTTGCCAGCATACCAGCCAATGTCAGCATCTGTACAACGGTCATTTTCGATGTTAAAATCCATGATTCATGAAAATCGAAATTTTACTGATGCACACGTCGCATTCTATAATAAAATTGTATTCAACAGTCGAATATCTCACTTGTTGTAAGATGCACATGTTAATTGTTTGATTTATTTTACTGATTTTCAAGGAATTCTTGGTTCTTTTGAGTATGTTCTTGTTCAAAATACATGTTTGGATTTACATATGAGATGTTAATTACGGAAAACAGCATAAAATTTGCTGTTCTAAAACAGCATAAAATTTGCTGTTCTAAGTGCTGTTAAGTCATATGTTTCAAAAAGTAAAGTCATATTTTTCGATTTTATACTGGTAGGTCATAAAAAAATCGCCCTAGTTATTAGTGATGCAGACAGGTACAGCTTAGTGCCATTTTAAACCATTTAAATGCAGTGCAGATATTCATTACGATTGCATGTTTACTAGTGTGTTGAAGATCACAAAATGTTATGTTCTCATAATTTTGGGTTAATTTTTTACTGGTGAATTAGAGTGGTAATTTGCTTTCTGATTGCCGAGTTTAATCCAAACTGAACAATTCAAAAACATTTGCTGCAGTTTTTAATCTTATTTGTTAACCCTTACTACAATGTTTCAATTTAATAATGTGGTGTATCTTTTCCAGTCTCAGTAGCAAACCAATCATACATTGATCAATATCTGTGCTCTTTGTTAAATTCCCAGTTCCAGGGCTGAAGATGGATTCATTAATGATGATATTTTTGACTTTCAATTTTTTATTATTGCTGATAAACCAGTACAAAACTCAAACAAGAGTTTCTATTAGAATTAGAAACAACTTTTAGTTCTAGATCATATTTGCTATCAACTATGACATCATAAGCACATGCATAGTATGAGTGTGATTTTTGTTTTGATCATTTCAGAATAAACTAAATATGATAAAAAGTTGAAGTCCATTATCTCGAGTTTGCAAAAAAACATGTTTACCATAGTTACACATATCAACTAAGAAGTCTTTCTCAACATTTTGGCATTGGTTGGAGGAAAATTTGTTTTTGCAGATTTTGGATATGGGGCGGTAAAGTCGAGCACCCCCAAAATTTTTGTGCTAATTTTTGAGTGCTTTCTTGTGGTTTTTCCAAAAATGTGACTTCATATTTGAAATCCTCACCCCAAAATCTGTAGGAATACATACTTTTTTTTATTTATTATAATTGTTTAAATACCGTATGAATGCAATGAAATAAATGAATGAATGAATTTTTTCACCAATACCTAAAGAAATGAGGACATAATTGGTGTTTTTGTTTTTGGTAAGCAAAAACAGCGCCACTAGTGGCGAAAATGTCACTTGCGATATCTTGGAAACCACTTGATGGATTTTGATGGGACCAACGTCATTTTTCATCTCTCATCCATGATTATATCATATCCAAAAATAAACAAAATCTGAGAAGGTGGGCTGCACGGTGTGACTGTATTATAATAATCCTTCTGTCGATTTTTGCTTTGAAGTCCCCCTTAGTTAGGTATTGATGTGTCATCTCTCCTTTAGGGGTTTACAAATTACTGGTTATTATTATTATTATTAATATGGTTTATAAACATCTAATCAGTATATGGCGGTAATGTTCGACCAAACCAAAGCACATTATTTGTCACTATATAACACGGTAACAGTACCGGTATAATTGAAAGTGATACATCACATCAGCCTAAAACACAGAACACTGAACAGCAAAACTATCAGAGCTCTTACCTTTGTTTCTGGCAGAATTACAGTTAAAAGATTTTTGCACCAATGAAATGTTTACTGGTACACAATGGAAAAACTTCAAACAATTACAAAGATCATAAAACTTTAAAACCATTAAACCAATGATCACTGAGGTAATCTGTGCTGACGAGTAATCTGGTCATAGTCTATCATCTCTTAATCAAACCGTTATAAATAGCAATCGGTGGAAACAAATCTCCATGTTGATGCGCCATCTGCTGCAATTACAGAGGAAGCAATTGATGATGAACCTGCACTCATTAGTCTAGACTGCTAGACTAAAGTACCGTATACTGACACTGTCATCTAGTTACCATAACTCTTATTACATACTGTACACAGGTACAGTTTGATCTCAAAAACTAGCCTACTCTGTACTAGGCTACACCAGTTAACCAGTCCTAGCCTACTCCTACTAGCTAAACAGAGCAAAGGACTGAAACACTGCAAAGGACTTACCAAACACCACAAAAGAACGACAAAGGACTTTAAATTGATCTACTAAACACTGCAAAGAACGACAAAGGACTTGGAATCATACCATAACAAAGAACGACAAAGGACTTTACCTTTAATTAGGGTTAGGTACCAGTAAGCTGAAAGCAGGTAAGGGATTGATCTAGCTACTAAACATAGCAAAGAACACCTAAGGACTTGGACAGTTGGAATCATACCATAACTGCATAACAAAGAACGACAAAGGACTTTACTTTAAATTAGGGTTAGGTAAGCTGTAAGGGCTACACTGTTAGATTAAGGTTAAGGTTATTAAGTCATTTGTTGTTCTTTGCAATATTTAGTACTGGTACCGGTACATCAAGTTTGTTTGCAGTGTTTCAGTTCTTTGCAATGTTTAGTAGGACCCCCAGTCAACTACCAGAACTAAGCAGGGCACCTGTTACAAAGTGTTAGACAGGACTAGACTAGTCTGTACCATACCTTGGAGCTGGGACTAGACTAGTCAACTTTAACGCAGAATCACCAATGATGCTCAGATTGCTTACAAGTCTATTCTGCATTTGCAACCGTATGAGTGCTTAGTGCAAAAAAGCAGGCTGATAAAATGTTGAGACTACTGTCAATTCCTTCACAGCGTCAATTCGCTCGTATCTCCATGGTTTCACACGTGTTCTCATACTTGATTTTGTCTTGCCGTATTGTTATGACTTAGTACTTACAAATCATTTCATTATCAATTTATGATCTTAGTTACAAAAATTTGCAGCATGTGTTGTGCGGAGTTCTGTGATACGGAGTTGTCAGCTTAACTTGTTCCTAGCTACTTCATTTAAGGTGTGTTTACGCTATAGAAGGCACGGGCCGCTAAGAGACCTGCCAACGAGCCGTTAACCGGTCTTTTTACTGGTCCGCTAACGGCCCGGTTCTATCTTTGTTTATTACTGGGCCGCTAACGAGCCGCTAACACTTCTTGAAATCCCTTTAAGTTTGATTAATGTGATTAAAGGTTCGTAAAAAGAATGAGCTTTGGGCGGCTGGGCTTTGTTTTTAGTAAGAGTTGCCGGGCCGGTTACGGTTACTGGGCTCAGGTATATAGTCTTTGCTGGGCTAAAGGTTCCGGGCCGTGGGCGGTCTGGGCCTCAAAAAAGCCAGCCCGAGCCATCTCTAGTTTACGCAGAATAAATGCGATTTTTCGCACGTGAAGTGACGTTGACTACAGTGGCGTAACCAGGTTCATTTTACAGGGGGGGCAACAAGGGGACAAGCCTTGTTCAAGGAGGAGCAACAGTTTAATGACATGATAAGTAATGACGTCATAATATAACGCGCTGGCTTGGATTACAGTCACTAATACCGTTCTGACTGAATCTGCTATTGTTGCAATAATTGTTGTAGAAATGATTGTAGAATTGCATTGAAAGAAAAGTAAGACAATTTCAGACCGACTATGACTTTTCATCAAAAGACATGATAACATGACGGATCACGTGAAAATATAAAGTCACTAAAAATTGAAGACAGAAAAAAAGCTCATTAACTAATGAAAGAAAGCCTGCTTAAAGTTTTCGCGGTTCATTTCAAAAAACGACAATTAGACTTCAAGATGTAGCGCTAAATAGATAAATCCACAACAAAACAACGTTGACAACTCCCCGAAGCGCAGCAGTAGCGACTACCACTATTTTTATCACTTTTACAGCGGGAAACCTTCGCTCGCATAGTTTACACATTGTTACACAGAGGAAATCAAAAACTTTTTCTTCTGTAACTTGATTGATCTGGTAAGCTTTGAGGAAAACGCGAAAAATATAACTTTTATGTACAATTTTACAGGAGGAGCAAGACATTTTACAGGAGGGCAATGCCCCCCCTTGGTTACGCCACTGGTTGACTACGAAATAGTCAGAGGTTGTGATGTAAGCTACGTCACTTTGCACTGCAATTAAAAAACAATCCTAAGGTGCTGTGCAAAACTACTAAAAGAAAGCAAAATTGTGTGGGTTTGAACAGAGCTGGGCACTCGGTACTTTAAAAGTAACGACGATATCGGTACCGATACTTTGCTAAAAAAGTACCGTCGTTACCGATAACGGTACATTTTTAAAAAAGTAGCCTAACGACGATATCGTTACTCGGTACCGATTTTCGGTAGGCTACTTTTAAAACGAAAATTGCTTTCTTAAAAATTAATTTTTGTTTTGGTTTTCGTTTTGCTAAGCAACGAAATTAAAGCTCTATCAAGCTTTTTGTCACATCTGGAGCTTGTGTAAGGTCTGAGTTGTAGTCTCACGCGAATCTTGATACTGCAAGCGAACACCTCGGTTATATCAACAAGGTGACAGCGGCACGCTTACTAAAACAAGCATTCTCACGTATGGCAACATATATAATAATCTGTTGATCTCCTTCATTAGTTATGACTATGAGGCTAGGTATGAGGAGTATCATCATCAGAAACTCGCCCTGGAGAGCAGAAACTTTTGTCACTCCCCTGCTTATCTGGCTACGTTGCCACATTAGAAAAATACTAAGGACGCGAAAGAGCTTATGGCCTATATACGAAAAAAATGTTGCAAAGGTTCTTGCTGTGTGAATTTCATCATTGCGTTGAAGGAGAATGTTTTCATTTTCAATGCCACTTTCAGTAGAGGTTGGTGTATCAGTAGCAGCATACTTAGAACTTTTAGATGAATCAAAATGTACATTTTTCTCAGAACTTGCAGGTCTATAGTTTTACTTTGATTCAATGACACAGAAATAAACTTTTCCATATAGTCTAGACCAGTGGTATTCAACCTTTCTCACATAATCTTCCCTTTTTGGAAAGTATGGGTCCAAATTGCCCCCACAAAGCATTGATGAGCAAAAATAAAAAGTCTGCACGTCCGCACGTCAACTATTTTTCCACTGAAAATCGGTGAAGAGCAAAAGAAAATAATATCTGCATGCGGCCCGCAGTTTGCCCAGCTCTGCCGTTGAGGAATTTTTTTATGATTTTTATAAAAGTTCGTTATTTGCAACATATTAATTCTTAAAAGTTTTTGAAAGATTGTCATTAGCTTAAACCCAGTGGTTCTCAAACTTTTTTGCACGTTGACCCCTAATTTAAGCATAAAATTTTCTATAGACCACCCAGCCTAGCTTAACAATTACAAGGAAACAAAATACATCAAAATAAAGTCGAGTTTTTAACTGAAATGCACGCTAAAACAATACGCAACCAGAAAATATGCTTAGGACCACAGATGCAAGGATAACATAAAACGTAACTGTCAGTGCAGCACAACCGTTTCTCTACTTTTAAGCTATTTACTGTGGCTATCTCAGGTTTACAACGATTGTTCTCCGCCTTACTGCATATGCCTAACTGCCAGAGATGATCATGGATTTGGATTTGGATTTAAACAGCCGGATTTGAGCATATTTTTCGGATTTGGATTTAAATTTTAAATTTCTCGGATATGGATTTGGATTTATACTTATTTAAAATTTTTGATTTTTTGAAAACTTTTTACATGAACTCATGACAAATTTATTTCGACATAGTATGGTAGGCCTGTAAAAGTCGCTTTATCAGTTGTTGCAATTCTTGTTACAGTATTCTTACAGTCCTGTAAAAATAAGGATTTGGTTAATTAGATAGGCTATCACCAAACCACCTAAATTTTATCAAAGTTTTTCATGCGGGACTCCGGGGACTGTAAGAATAGCCTAGGCCTAGCCATTGGTTTTGGATTGGATTTGGATTTATTAGTTTTGATTCTTTGGATTTGGATTTGGATTTAAAGTTTTGGATTTGGATAGGATTTGGATTTCAAAAATTTAAATCCGCTCATCTCTGCTAACTGCTGTACCCGCCAGTGTAACAACTGCGCCACATTCACGATGATACTGTTTGTGATGTAACAAGGGAAAAGAACAGTTTTCATGATGCCATCACAATAGATGATTTAATAAATAAACTTTTTAAAACGAATGCACTTTTAAACTACTGTAGCTGAGATTCAATCAGCCCTCTTAATTTCGTTTGATTTGTTCTAAAACGTCTTTTACATTCCTTGGCGGGTTAATGATAATTTAGAGTTGGAGGCTTTATTGCTCCAGTCAGGAGCATAATTTAAGGGGCATTGGGCCATGGCTCTCCCTTTTGACTCTGCCGAAGTAAAAAAGAATAACACTAATGGTGCCTAGTGACTGAAATATGGCGAACTCTTTTGATGTTTTCTGTAACTTAAGGCCAGAGGGGTAGGATGAGGGATATGCATCCTCCCACCCGCCATTTTCAAAAATGTTTGTGGTATATGCAGTTTTTTCATAATTTTGAGCCTTTTTCGAGTCTTTGGTAGCAATAAGCTTTATGCCTTAAGTAACACATAGTCGAAAATGTGCGAACAAAATGCATCATATTTGGCGAAGCTCTCAGAATTAGGGGCAAAAACTTTAAACAAAATTTGGCTGAAAATTATTCAAAAAGCACTAAAATAGCCATTACTGCATGTAAATTTTCAAAATTTTTCCGGGGGAGCATGCTCCCAGATCCCCCTAGAGCTTTTTTTGTTTCACAATCAGTTTTAAATTTGTTCTGTCGAAAAAATGCGCTTGAAAAATGTGGAAAATCATGGCCTCCCCTTTTGAAATTTCTCACTACGCCACTGGGTCCAGTAGACCCCAGCAGTTATTCATTGACCCCCATTCGACCCCTTGGTTATTTTCGACCCCTTGGATGGTCCAATTGACCCCTGGGGGTTGATATCGACCACTTTGAAAACCACTGGCCTAAACTGTTTTTAGTGAATTTGTATATTTGCTCTAACTGAACTCAGTTACCCAGCACTTTTTGAAACACCGATTCCCACTGTTATTGAATTTATTGCTATTTAGAAATTTATTGTTTACAATATTGGTAGTAAAATTCGTCTACAACGGTATCTCTCAGGGATTTTAAAAAACTGCCGTTACAGGCGAATTAACGCCATAGGCGCACGCAGGGGAAGCTACGGTGCCATGCTCCCTGCCTTTGGCCCTGCAATAAGGTGCTAAAACCTAACTTTTTGTGTATAATTTCTCAAACTAATAATGGTTGCCGCCTCCATTCAGTTATTTTAGCCAAGCTTCTGCTTTTAGCCATAAGCTGCGAAAACATTTTTGCATTGTCCATGGTGACTACACTCACTGCATGCCCTTTTTCTATAAATAAGTTTGCTAACCAAATTGAGTGTTTTTTATAAAAACCGCAAAAATTCGTTGGTGACTGAAATTACGTCCAACGTAATAAAATTTTTTCAAATTCCAAGCATTTATTCTGAAAACGCACACGAATCGGTCACAAACTTCGCACGGGGCCACAGCCCGGTGGTTGCTGACCACTGATCTACAACAACATGGTTTCGCGGAACTTTCCGAAGGTGCTTTTCGCGGAAAAAACGGAAAGTTTTCCACTTTTGCTTTCTTAAGTTTACTTAAAAAAAGTTACCGAAATATCGAGTAAAACGGTTTAAAAAGTAACGACGGTACCAAAAACGGTACATTTTTTTAAAAGTATTGACGGTACCGATAACGGTACTAAAAAAATTACCGCGTTACAGTACCGTGGTACTTTTGTACCGCGGTACTGCCCAACTCTGGGTTCGAATCGTGGAGAAGATATTTCTGTTAATTGCTCACGTCAAAAATTGGATAAAATTTAGAACAACAACAAATCGGATCACAGCCGTATAGGAGGTGAGGTTGCAGCCGCATCCCAATTTGTTTCATACAATTCTAACTCACTCAGATTGTAAAAAGATAACGGAACGGGCAATGTCACACAAGTGACATAATATCAATAGCACAGCATCAGCGAAAAAAGGAGACTAAAATAACACTGGAAAAATAATAAATTATCTACTGGATGCAAAACAGATGTTACAATAAAAAATTCAACCATTCATATTATTTTCACGACTTTAGTATTGATGGCCAAGTGCAGCTTCCATAGCGAACTGTTTGATGTCAACAATGTTGTATTGGCAGACATTAGTTCTGAGACTGTTGTTTCTTGTTCGGTCGGCCTTTTTTCTTTCTTTATTGAGTCTTCATATAGGCTATAAGCCTTTTAGTTGCTGCATTGTCGGATTTCTTGTGACGTGAGCCAAATATTTTGTTTGCTGCAATTTAATAAAATCAGATGCGTTAGTAATCTTGCAAGTTTTGAGAAGAATCTTATTCGTGATGGTGAACTTGTAATTATTTCTTTGATTGAATCCATTTCTTAACATTTTTCTAAGCATCGTTGTGTAACAAACGTCACGTTTTTGAAGCTGCTGTTTTGTGACCGACCAAGCTGAGCAACCATTGGGTTAACGAGGTCTAACGAATGCATTGAGAAATTGAATTCTTGCGGAGAGATGTATATTAAAGTTCTGGAGTAGCCTATATGCTCGTGTTGCTGAAATGCCGATTTGGCTGCAGCATTTCTGTGAGTTATTTCTTCCTCCCCACTCCTGCATTATTGCATTGAATTATGGCACCAATATATAAAAAAGTTTTCACATTGTTGATATTGACGCCAGATAGTTCGCATATTGTGTTAGGGTATGGAATGTTTTCCGAAAAATTGAATATTTTTATTTTACAGTATCATTATGTCCCCCAATTAAAATAAAAAATTCCCCCAACTATATCCCTCCAATTGGGGGGATATGCCCCCAATCGGGGGGGAATATGGTGATAAAATTTAAAACTATTATTTATTAAAGATATGCTTGCTCCATCCAGGGGCGCAAATCTATGTTGAGCAATGAGGAGGGAAGGAGTGATTTACCAAAATTGACCATTTTTCGATACTGGGGGGATGATTCAGCAAAATCGACCATTTTTCGATATTGGGGGGGATGTAAATTGGCAATTCAAAATTGATCGTATGTGTTTTGTGCTCTAGTAGGCTATAGCAAATGGACCTATATGGGTGGACTAACTGTATTGTTTTTGCCTGACATGTTCCGACATGGGCCTACAGTAGGCTTATTATTAATGATATCATTATAATAATCACCAATTCACCAATTTTTGATGCCGGTTGTCAAATGTACTAATTTTGTTGATTTTTATCGAATAACAGTTTCTGTAGCACTATACGATTCCGAAATGCAAATAAGGGAGCTATGATTTCAACTTCCAAGTTTCCAACGAAAAAACGCTTTAAGAAGTAACAACGATAATTTTGAAGGGTTTTGCGCTTGAGGTTGCGGAGTTCTCGTACTTCAGCATATGCTTGACGACATAATTACGGTTGGGGTTACATTAAGCGTTGTAGGAGTCGCAATTGCGTGTGAATTTTTCCCTCCCCCTAATCGGCAAAACTTATACATCTGATCTGACTGCATACCAACCAAAACTCCACCAACAATAATGTACATAACCTATCAGTATCCAGCAATAAAAAAGTTTGGTTAGGCCGTCATACGTTTCGAATTATAGACGCAATGGCAAGTTACCCGGCATAACAAAGGGCAGTATAGCCTATTCGTCGGTAATAATTGCCGTATTAACAGAAAATGCAGCCGACAGAACTGATTTGAGCTACTCTAGTCTCTATCCAAATATACTTAGCACTTACGCGTCTTGGTTGGGTAGGCTATTATGTACTGTACATCGTGTGGGGACTTTTTCCACTTCCATTGAAAAATATTGGGGGATGCTGCCGGATTATTGGGGAGATACGTCCCCCCTGGATTGGCACCCATGGCTCCATCAATTCATCAGCCGCGTTTGCTGATTGAGTAGTGAGCAATGAAAGAATTTTGGTGTGCAATATGCTTTAAGAATGAATAGTTTAAAATTTTGATATAAGAGGCATTGTTTAGATTTCACCCTATTCAATAACCATTTTCCCACAGGATGTAAAACCTAAATTGGGTAAAACTGTATATAAAATCTGAGCAAAAATAGTTGGCATCTCAAAAACTTTTCTTTTTCCTACCGCCAGTGAGCGAAGTAGAAAATTTTTACTGGGGGGATGTTTTTTTCTACCATTTTGCTTGAATTTTTAACCCAAATAACGAAACAATGTTGCAAAAATGGTATTTGTTGTTCATGGGGCGATGCAGTGGCGTAGCAAGAAATTTTAAGAGGGGGAGGGAGCATAATTTCACTATTTTTTTTTCAAGCGTAGTTTTTTCAGCAGAGCTAATTATTGAAGCATTAAAAAACTGAAAAACATTAGGGGGTCCGAGGGTATGTTACCCCGGGAAATTTTTGAAATATTACATGCTGTAATGACTATTTTAGTACTTTTTGAACATTTTTCACGCAAACTTTGTTTAAATTTTTTGACCCTAATTCTGAGTACTTTACCAAATATGGTGCATTTTGTTCGCGCATGTTCAATCGTGCGTGCTCAAGGCGTAAGGCTTATTGTTATCGAAGAGGTTCGAAATCATGGAAAACTGTACTTAAACATAGCCTAGTTGAAAAAGGGTGGTGAGGTGAATGCATTCCTTCATCGTATTCCCACCCCCTGGATCCAGCGGGGTTCGGGGCGGAGCCCCAGAAGGTATAGGCTAGCATTTTCTCAATTCATACTCTCAAGTCTCAATCTCAAATATGATATGAAAAAAGTTGGGGAATCGCTGCTGTAACATGTATTTTTAGTGCTTTCACTAACGCTTATAAAGAACCGCTGACGTGTTGTAATGTTAATGAAATACAAACTGCTCGGATCTGAAATAGGCGCACTGAAAAGGCTGTTCTTGATTAGTTCGAGAAGGAAACCATAATGGCCACAAGATATGGTGGAAAGCATCGCCGCAGTCCGTACCCACAAGCAGCGATGGCGGAAGCATTTCTAAAGTGGAGGGGCCCAAAACCAATGACCAAATTTTCTTCACCTACAACCAGGGCCGGTAGTGGCGTAGCGAGAAATTTAAAAGGGAGGGGGGCATAATTTCTACATTTTTTCCAGCGTCTTTTTTTCGGCAGAACTAATTTGAAGCTGATTAAGAAACTAGAAAACTTTTAGGGGTCCGGGGGCATGCTTTCCCGAAATATTTTCGAAAATTTACATGCTGTAATGGCTATTTTAGTGCGTTTTGAACAATTTTCAGGCAAATTGTGTTTAAATTGCTTGACTTTAATTCTGAGTGCTTCGCCAAATATGCTACATTTTGTTTGCACATTTTTAATTATATGCGTGCTTAAGACGTAAGGCTTATAGCCATCGAAAAAGTTTGAAATTACAGAAAAATTGTATGTATCAAAAACATTTTTGAAAATGGCTGATGGGAGGATGCATATTCCTCAACCGACCCCTCTGGATTCGTTTCTGGCCATAAGCTACAGAAACCATCAAAAGAATCTTGCATATTTCAGTCATCTGGCACCATTAGTATTGTTCTTTATTGTTCTTGTGTACTAAAAGGCAGAGTCAAATGGGGGGGGGGGAGCATGGCACATTGGCACCGCCCCTAAATACGCTCCTGAGGACTGAATTTCACAATGAGAGGCCCTAGGTTATTTGATCACACTGATTGGAAGAGCAAAAAAAGGTCTTCACGTTCTCATATGTCCTGTTTTCCTCTGAAAGTATCGGTGAAGAGGAAAAAAGGTTTTCATTGTTTGTGATGAGCTCCCCCATTTTTCTCCGAGGCCCTAGGTTTCAGCCTGTTTACCCTATGTGTAAATCCTGCCCTATGCTTAGCATGTGACATGCCCAATTTATGTGAGCTTCAGACCCACGGTTCTTGCTTCTAGTTTCTGTTCCCCCATCCCACAAACAAAATTTTAAAAATAACATCTCTACATTTAAGCTCTTTTCTGGGTTTTAATTTTGATGGTAGGCCTATTAAGTTTCAAATACATTCATGCCGAGGCAATATTGTAGAAATATACGCGTAAATTAGGGCCCCCCAGGCCCCCCTCCGGTTCCGCCACCTATGTGTGAGGGATACATCCTCTCCTACCTGCCATTTTTAACAATGCTCAGGATGAATAAAATTTTTCCATAAATTCGAACCTCATCATAACAAATTAACATATGCCTAAGTCGCCTTAAGCACGCATAATCGAAACTGTGCGAACAAAATGCATTATATTTTGTGAAGCACTCAAAATTAGGGGCCAAAAATATAAACAAAATTTGCCTGAAAATTCTTTAAAAAGCACTAAAATGGTCACTGCAGTATTAAATTTTCAAAAATTTCTCGGGGGAGCATGCCCCCGGACCCTCCTAGAGTCGTTTTTGTTACTTAAGTTGCTTAAAATGAACTCTGTCGGAAAAAATACGCTTGAAAAAGTGACGAAATTTGATGCCTCTTTCCGAAAAAATTTCTGAATACGCCTCTGATATGAAACATTGTCAAAAGGCTTATTTGCGCCCCTTTCCGGGTTTAAACGTCTTTGTATTTGGTTGACATTCAACCTAATTCAACATTAGGCCTACATCCCCCCAACCAAAATTTTCTAGATTCGCTCCTAGATACAATCACATTGAATGAAAGCACCTGACGAAATAACAAAACGAATTAAAAATCTTCCCTTGGCGTTAGTTAATGTGACCTTAAAGGTGTAATCAGATGGCCGAGTGGTGAGAGCGTCCGCATCGGGAGCTGTGGACTTATAAGCTCAGATGGCCGAGTGGTGAGCTAGCTTCCGCCTCGGCAGCTACAGACTTGGGTTTGATTCCGAGTCAGGTCAAACCAATCACTTTAAAATTGATGTTCACAGATTCCCTACTTGACGCTCAGCATTACCATTAAAGGGACAGTGTGGAGAACAAGCCGGCAAGTTTACTTGTTGTACCGTTGGGAAAGACACTTAGTGGGATTCCCCCATCTTGGTGTGGTAGACAGATGGCTGGCAACTCCTCCGCGAGCTCGTATAGCGCTTTGATCGCTTTCTCGTGATAGGAGGATAAATAGGCTATGCAACAAACAATCACACTGATGAAATATTCTTAAAGTGTTTGAGAACTATGTTTTTGTGATATCGTTCCTGCAGCTTCATGAAGTAACAACAAAACAAATAAAAAACATTTTCTTGACCTTCATACAATTCATTCACAGTGTACGCACCTCAACTTGCTCAAGGTACTTTGCTAATTCTACCGATAAAAAATACTACAATGAAACTGGTGACCCGCGCAGTTGCATCCTGGTTGCACGTATTCAAGCGAATTAAGCTTTAAAGAACGGGTCGCACTAAAAACCGTCTGAGACCGTATGAGCCTATACGTGCCCACACGGCAAAAGTGTCCGTACTCCGTAGTTTCTTTTTTGAGACTCCGACTCCAATCCTGCTCCAAAATTACAGAATCCTACTCCAATCCTGCTCCTGTTTACACCAAAAATCAAAACTTGAACTCCTGTTACGCGGAGTATTTTGCAAACTTTACAATCACAACATTATCCAAACTTTGCAATCACAATATTATCCAAACTTTACAATCACAATATTATCCAAACTTTAGGCCTATTAAATTTTATGCTCTCCAGAAAGAGATTCATGACCATTTGAGCTAGCTCTAATATTTCTACTATGCAAAATTCCCGCAACAAATTGAATGAATTAGAAGTAATACCGGTAAGTAAAAATGCTGTATCGCAGTAAAACACAATTCACCTTAATTGCAGCACCTATTGAAGCTTAAAAAATGCAAAGCAGACAATTTCAAACTATCGATACCGTAACACCACTATGAGCAATTTTAAGCAATGAAAAATAAAAGGCAATTAAGCGTTTGAATGTAGAAAATCAATTTAATGTCAAGCAACGGTGGGGTACCATGCTATTGGGTACTTCAAAGAAATCACACTAAAAAGATATGACACACCTAAGCTGTACAGAGGTTTTATGTGTAAATGAAAAAATTCAAATGCAGGTTATGCACCAACTGTCACAGCAATTCCAACAAATCGTGAAAAAAATAGATGTCATTCAATTCAATTCAATTCAGATTATTTATTCCACCAAGTGGCAATTTATAAACAAATTGTAGAATAGATGCACAAATCGGAAGCAAATCGATAATATTGAAACAATGAAACTCAGGTAGGCTATCGGTGTCCTGGATCTCTGCATGTCGGATTTTACTCCTTGGACTATAGGAGTTTCAACTGAGCTGAAAAAATTTTTCATTTTTCGATTTCGAAACTCGAAACGCAGTTGTGTTTGTGTGCTCAACATTTTCTATTAAATTTAATTTGTTGCGTATCTTCATTAAATTTCAGTTGTATTGAAACAAATATTAAAATGAGCCATCGACCTATCAAACTTTATGAATGTTCTTGCAAAACTTGTTACGCACTCTTACGTCGTTGGATATTCCGCTACACTAGGCTACAGCAAAAAATGCAATTATGCAACACAGTGAGAAAATTGCTTTTGAAAATTTTAACCGGCAGAAAGTCTTACACCAAACTTTTGTCGTTTGCTGCTTCCTTCCACTGTTTTTAGTCTGCTTTTTCGGCAAACTTTTTAGTTTCTGGTAAATAAACTTGACTAGACTAGTCTACCATGTGCGAATGCACTCTGTTAAAAAAATATTCTTATTTCACCGAAAATTTTAACTCGCGTCGGTGCGATCCCACAGTCCTTATATTACTGATGTTTAGGGACTGTGCGCGAACCGATGCCTCATAGCGGATAGCGAGCATAACTTCCGTCAATAAATTAAAAAAAAAATACCCTGAACAATAATGCCTGCAAAACACACTAATTTATACTTAAAAGTCAAATTCCAGAATGTTCTATAAAAATATTTCAAAAAAATGTTCAATTTGCATTACAATAACTTCCGTCAATGTTCAATGAGTAGAGGCCAGAGATGTCCGGAGTCGCTTTTTTGAGACTCCGACTTCAATCCTGCTCCAAAATTACAGAATCCTACTCCAATTCTGCTCCGGTTTACGTCAAAAATCAAAACTCCTACTCTTGTTTTCACTCCTGTTACTCGAAGAATTTTTGCAAACTTTGCAATCACAATGTCATCCAAACTTTAGGCCTATGTTAAATTTCATGCAAGTGAGATTACTGGTGTTTAGAGACTGTGTGCGAACCGATGCCTCACAGCGAGCATAACTTTTGACAATGTTCAGTGTACATTACAATAATAACTTAAAGAAATGGTTACTCCGGCTCCAACTCCTATTCCAGTTTTGACGTTAAACTTAACTCCGAGTCCAATCCGGCTCCGGAAAAATTTGCTTGACTCCGGCTCCTGCTCCGGCTACGACTCCGGCTCCTGAACATCTCTGGTAGAGGCTTAAAGAAATGGTCACTCCGGTTCCAACTCCTACTCCAGTTTTGACGTTAAACTTTACTCCGAGTCCAATCGGGCTCCGGAAAAATTCGCTTGACTCCGGATCCTGCTCCAGATCCGACTCCGGCTCCTATACATCTCTGCCACACGGTTCGACACGGTTCCTATGGTCTTCCACACTGTCCCTACGGTCCCATGCGGTAGTCCCGTACGGTTTTTAGTGCTACCGTTAAAGAACCGACGACGGTGGGAATACATTTTGCTTTCTGGTGGTGCTGTTGTTGTAGCTGAAGTCCTGACTCCTGAGTCCATGAAGTCTGGAACACTGGCAGGTCAAGTTTCTGTTGGGCATGGTCAAGTTTCTTTGACTCAGAAAAGTTCTGTTTAAACGCAGAGTTACCACATTATACTTAATATTGCCTTAGACCAGTAGACTATTCAGATATTTCATAGCTTGCTTACGTGCTCTGCAAATAATTTTAGCTCTGTGTCAGTGTATGGTGGACTACCGGTAGACTGCAGTAGTGTGTGTTAGCCTAGACTACCTGAGTGTTTTGCTGCTGACATTAAACTAGTGAAAGCAAATCAGTAGAATAGAGACTGGCTAGCTCATCTTGGATTACTAATCGTGAAAATTCACTGTTTATGATATGATGTACATTAAATCAAATTTATTTGCTCACGCTGACATAGTTACCATTCACAGGACTAGATCAAATAAACAATAACAAGAGTAATAATAGCAACCATGGAGCGAGAAACAGGACAGCGAAAAGACCAATTTTATGGTCATCTAGTCAAGCTGCCCATGCATAACTTCAAGATTTCAAACAATAGGCCTACTTTCAGAATTAGGTACCGGTACTTACAACGCTAGAAAACTTGGCAACAACAAACACAAGCAGTCTACATATCGGTACATTGGCAAAACAGCACAGATGACACTTCACACGGATTTAAAATCTTGACAGTTGACTTGTTTTCCATACAATACTGTAAAAGAAAAAAAAAAATCACTGCATCACCTGTAACAGTGTAACCTGTTACCAGCAGTATTGCTAAAACCTGCAGGAGCCCAAGGACTGCCCTCACAAATCAGTTAGGAGCACAAAGACTGCTAGGGGCTCTAGGCCTAGCACTAAGCGAGTTACCAGTATTTCTAAGGGTTAGGGTTCGGTCAGGGTCCTTACAGCCTTAGTAATAATTCACTTGCGCTTGTAGGGATCCTTGTGCTGCTAACAAGGGTTAGGGCCCTTGGTAATAACTCACTTGTGCCCCTGGCAATCCTTGTGCTCCTAACTTACTTGCAAGGGCGGTCCTTGGGTTCATGCAGGTTTTAGCAGGACCCAGTCTACCCGCATACATGCACAGGTGAACTGCATATACGGACTCAGTGTATGATTCTATGAATGTATTGTTCAGTGTTGTTCATTTCATGTTTCGTTTGATTTCTGATTTTAGACATGTTGTCTAAGCTATTCTGTATTGAAGAATGTATGTGGTAATTTCTTATGGTTGATAACACTGCTTCTCACATGTAAGTAGTTTATTGTTATCAATATTGCTCTGTAACGGTGTAAAGTCCATACCGGTATGTGTTATTAACATATTATGTAACTTTTTCTAAAATATTATCAGTGCTTCCTAATTGCTGCAATAAAATTCTGTTTTTTAGAAAAATTTTGCCGAATGATGAAACAGATCTCGAAAAGGTTTTTCAAGCTGATGGTGATGATATCATTCTGCAAACTTCAAAAAGATCCAAAGCTTCCAGTGCTGCTAACTTAAATAAAAAGCTTGTAACTTATCAAGGTGTTTCTGATCAAGATTTGTGGAGTTCCTGCAATATGAACAAGCAAAGAGTTATTGAAGCAAAGCCAACTCTTTTAACTCCTAAATCAGCTTCAAAAATTTATGGAACGTTATCTACTGAAAAACCAAAACTTATCGTAAAATCAAAAGGCAACGTTTCTCCTAGAGCACCTGCTGGAAAAGCTGTAAGATATTTAACAGATAAGATTAATGGGTCAAACTCACTTGGTAAAGCGAGAGAAAGTCTAAAGTCTCCTGGAGAGGAGGATAATGAAGCCAGCGCATTGGAAGTTGCACCTGATGCACCCTGTGATGAAATAGACGACTCTAAATCAGTGTCTGTTACGCCAGACTTTTCCCATTCACCTAGGGCATCGGTGGAAAGCAATGATCTTTCAAAGCTGTTGATTTTGCAACACTCTTTGGAAGAGCAAAAATCAGAATCGATACAGATATCTCCTACTATATCTTTTCCAGTCTCTCGAATCAGTAATGAAGACTTATTTCAAAGCTATATACCTCCATCTCCTTTGTTGAGCTTTGAAGTGTCTTCAGTTATGGATGACATGGAATCACTGGATCATTCATCTGATGTTTCTGGATATTCTTATTCGTCATCGATGTTAAGTCAAGAAGTTGCATCAAATGCAGGCCTGCATAATCTACAGCATAAACCTACTGACCAGGTACAATAAAATATTGGTGGTGTGTAGAGGACTGACCTGGTTTTCATTATCAAAACGCTGCTGCACCGGACTGCTTGTTTGTTTCTTTACATGACGTTAGTGTCACGCTGGTATGACATCGTGAGCAGTAACTTGAAACATTGAATTAGGGGTATATATTAGAGTACAGTTAGGGGGGGGGGAGATTGGAAATAGGTTTAGAGATGTAAAGTTAATGTAACGTGGGGTTAATGTGTACAAAGAGCAATTTCAAAAGAAAAAGGCCGTTGGTTCTCCACACACTGCTTAAAACATAAATTGTATATATCGTGTAAGACAAAAAGTTAATAAGTTATGAGATTAAGAGGCTTTTATCTACATGTTTGGAGTAGTGTGGCTACTGGGTAGTGTCTAAATTCTTCCCTCAATGAAAATGTTACTAAAGTATATAATGTTTTTCTGATATTTTGGTGTTAGGTTTAAGTTTTCAATTTCCAGATATGAAAGTTTGTTACGATATGGTACATTTGTATTACTTGTGCATTTTCGAAAATTTTTGTGTTTAGATTTTGGAAAACTCTCAATCTCAGCATGAAGATTGTCAAAAAGAAATAAATGAGCTTAAACAATCTCTGAAGGTATTGGTGTTAGGCTGTTATTCATGTGAATCCTTTTTTAGAAAGGAAAAATGTTGTTTGCTCGTGTAGATCGGCTGCCACTGTGATTAGATGACTTGGTCCAAGTAAAAAAGTTGTGTTAATGGATGAGTTCTCTTTGTGGATGCAAAGTGGTGTTGCACAGGTTTTCAGGCAGGGTTCCATAAGTTTGCAATTTAGATCTGGGTTCAAGTACATTAGTAAGTTATGTTAGTGAACAGGGGTCCTCAAGTCTCTGGAATATTTCATCGGGGTTTCGCTCTCCGGAAAAGTTGAAAACCACTGGTAAATATATACCTTTTTTGTTGATCATTGTATCAATTTTGTTGTTTGTTTCAGCTTGCGGAAGCTGACACAGCGATTTTGGTTTCGTCTAAACAACAATTACAATTGGATAATCAAGACTTAACAGAGTCAGTAAAATATTTAAACCTTGAAGTGTCAAAACTAAGACAAAATATCACAGAAAAAGATGTGAATTTAACTCTTCTGAAACAAACCAGTTCTACAACAGAGGTGAGAGCAATTTTATTTTTTCGTTTGTGGCAGTCTGTTTTTATCGGCGGAGTTGCTTTTTGTATTAACCGAAAACTTCGGAGATTTTACAAGCATCATTTTTGGCAAGTTGGGGAAAAATCTTCAGATACAATATGTTCAAGCTTATAGCTTTGATAGTTACTTACCAATGTTGATTTTGTAATAATTGTGAAGCATGCACTTCTTTCTGGTATACCATTTTAGCTATAAATGATAAATTTTTTTGCGACTCAAGAGCGGTGAATGGGCCAAGTTCAGGTGACAAGATTGGAAGTTCAATATCGCTGTATTTCGATTCCAAAGAGCGTTTATAATATCCATGTTATGAAATTGTGTTACTTTGTATGGCAGTGCCATGTGTGAAGATATAAAATTGGTCTAGTGTTAGACAATTTGGTTCCGAGTAAAATTCAAGAAGCAGTTGGTTCAGTTATGATTTTCACAATAATGTGTTGTTGAACTGTTTTTCTACTATTTCTAGAAAAAATCTGCTGAAATGTTGCTAGCTGCTGAGGAAAATCTTAGTGCGTTGCAAATGCGCCTTGATGAAGCTAACCAGAAACTAGATAAAGCGATGTTGGAAAAAGAAGAGTTAAAGAATCAATGCAGTGAAATTTTTCGAAATTTTGAAACAGCAACACAAAACAACCAACAGTTAGATACTGAGGTAAGTATACCATGTCAAAATAATCAAAACTTTTAGGTGTATTAAAAAAAAGCTGGCAAAGTGGAAAAATGTACAAATAGCCTTCTCTAATCCATGAATTGCAGTGATTGTTTTGCTAAATGGCTGTAGTTATCCCTAAGCATAATTTCTTGCACAAAGCATTAAGTTAAGATAATTTCCTGCTTTTTTTTAGATTAAGCAGCTTCTGTCAAAATGTGTGGAACTGGAATCTTTGGCAAATTCAACAGCAATCGACAAGTCTGACAACAACGTCTATATTAACTCTATAAGATCAGAAAGAGATGAATATGCAGTGAAGCTACACAATGTTGAACAAGACGCAAGGCAAAAGCAACTTGTCATTTCAAAACTAGAGGAAAGGTAAGTTGAATTATAAAGTTTTTCCAGAAGGTTTATTGCGAATTTTAGTGGAAAAACGGCATTATGTCTTTGCTTTGCAGTTATCAATTGCTTTTCGCTCTGGCCATAGACTGCAATAAATGCTTTGAGCAATAATATGTTAGTTAAGCAGTACTCAACGTGTGGTCATACTTTTTACGGCTTAAAACAAAAATATTTATGCAGCTTTCGTTCTTTCAAAGGGTTCCCAAAATGTTTAAATTTTTTGTTCATGTTTAAGCATCTTTTGTTGCGACTGCGCGAATCCCTTTTAAAGATACGTATTTCGTATATTCCTGTTCATTTTGTCCGCAATATTTACAATTACTATTCTAAAAATTAAACCGCACGCTGTAGGAATTTAATTGCGGCAGTAACTCTTGTCTCAGAGTTTGCAATCACTCGATTTGTTTGTCAAATGCGCGGAAGGAATCGAACCCGTGATGCAAAGTTTTTAATCCAAATTCGGAATAAACCGTATCCTTGATGCCATGTTAAATTCTGTTTTTTGCTAGAATAAACTCAATGAATGAAAAACAAAGTGCCTCAAACGTCAGCCAGCAAAACATGCTCCAGTCATTACAAGCGAAGGAAGCTTTGGTTAAGAATCTTCAGTCTCAATTAGTTGCTAAAGACAAAGAAAAAGAAGCGCTAGATGACGCTATTAACCGTCTCCATGGTAACTTGTTTCGAGTCGAAGCGAGTTTTTCAAAAATTAAAAAAGAAATGACCCATAAAGTAAGAATTAGATTAAAGAACTCAACTAATGCATTTATGACTGAATAAATAAAGTTCTTTTTAAATTATTGAACTAGAATTTCAACAGCAATTGACGGAGACTGCGAAGTGAGCTTGTGCTCTTTTTGCAGCCGCTACCCGAAATTTATGTTAAATGTTCTTTTTAAATTATTGAACTAGAATTTCAACAGCAATTGACGGAGACTGCGAAGTGAGCTTGTGCTCTTTTTGTAGCCGCTACCCGAAATTTATGTTAAACGTAATCGGCCCCAGCCGAGAACCGAACCTGTCGCGAAGGATTTGTAACCTGCGCGCGGTACTTAATGTTTGTAATTACAAAAGTTAGTTACATATTTCATTCTTATGCTTTTCTATTTGACCAATACATTATTTTAATTGCTTGAAAGGTGCACTTTTCTTTAAATTTTTTGCTTTTTAGGCCATGGCCTCTCAGCAAGAAGCAACCATTAAACGTCATTTTGAAGGTCACATTTTATCTCTCAAAAACGATTTGAAGCGAGTGCAAAACGATTGCAAGAACTTCACGCAAAAAATTGGCGATAAAAATAATCAGGTAATCAGGATTCTTGGTCTTACATATTCAGGTTTTGGCTGTGCATTCTTTTATATTTGATCCTTCCTTTGCTTATGTGTACGTGCGCAGGCTACTGTATGGATTTGTTTCGTTCTGGTACGTTTAAAAGCAGTCTCAGACTGGAAACGTTTAATAGATTGTGGTAGAAAATCTCTTTCGATGGATCTAAGGATGTAAATAGCATGAAGTTGGTGTTCAATCTAAGTTTAAAGTGATTTGACTCGTTTTGACTTTTGGGCTTCATTTTGATATTAATAAAGTAGATCAGATCCCAGTTATATATAACTGCCTACAATTCTGGTCTTTTGTTAATCATACATTTGTAATGCATCTATTTTTAGATTTCTCAACTTTCAGAACAGTTAAAACGAACTTTGCTCTTGAAGAAACAATCTGATTCTGAAGCAAAGAAAATCAAATCAGAAGCAGTGAAGACCAGGAAGTCGTGGGAGAATGCAGTGGCGAGAGAGAAACAACTTTCAAAGTAATTTTAAATGCTTTACATTTACAAGCCATTATTTTGGCTACTCAACACTTTCCTCTTTTTTTAACTGCAATGTATGGACTTGCTGTTGTTGTGTTCGTAGCTTTCTGCCACGATTGACTGCAAATAGCTGTCCACCTTCGCTGCACGCTAAAAATC
Organism: Trididemnum miniatum; assembly: GCA_964006365.1. NCBI lineage: Eukaryota > Metazoa > Chordata > Ascidiacea > Aplousobranchia > Didemnidae > Trididemnum > Trididemnum miniatum. The sequence goes on along the minus strand of OZ023249.1, from coordinate 18,654,707 downwards.
TTCTCTCTGTATTAGCAACCTCCTAATATGTGTTCAATTCGGTCGGCTCCAGTCGTGAGCCGCTCACGCAGGATTTTCTACTCACGCGAGATATTAAAAAGCTATGTTGCTCAAAATCAAAGCTAATGAAAATGATGTAATATAAATAACCATTGCTTAATATAATGTAATCACTTGCTTGGTGTTTTTTATCAGCTCAATAGAAATCCAGTCGAAAGATCTTGAGAGTAAAGTTGAAGCATTAGCAGCTGCTGAGGCAACAATGTCTGCATTGCGAAGCAAACAACATGATTTTCAAGTTTGTACCTTCATGCTAATGCTGTTTTTTATTATTGTGACTGTCATATATGTTTGTGTTGATTGCATACTGCATACCTTCGTAATAGAAATTCTTTTCGTAAATTATTTAAACCGTAAATCACTTTAAATGTTGCAGCAATCTATTCTCTGCTTTAAGTAGTTTAAGATGTTGTATTGCTAGTACCGGTAGCTATTCATGTACTAAACAATATATTTTCCTTGTTTATTATTTGTGAAAACTTAATCCTTATTTAAAAACATTTAAGGCCTTATAAAAGAATTTTACTGAAGAATTTTTACTTGAAACTGGCAGTAATTATTTTGGTGTAGCCTTCTTGTACAACATACCTATACGAACCTAAGGAGTAAACATGCGTGTCTTTATACGTAAATGTCGTAACACAGTAATAAAATTTGTTTTATAGTCTACGTTATATCTATATCATTCGTTGCAAAGATTTTTTTTGGTTAGGCCAAAATCGAAGAAATAAAATCAGAACTTCAGGCAGTTGAAGAAGAAAACCATTTATTAAAAAATGAACTTGGAAATGTGCATCGAGATTCAGTGCAAACAAGAAGTGTAGTTGATAAAAAAAATAATCGCATTCTTGAACTTGAAAGTCAAATTCAGCTCTACGCAGAAGAAACGTCTTCTCTGAATCAACAGGTGACTTGACTTTTTTTTAAGTTAGCTGAGTTCTTAAGCACACCCTGACGGTGCGGAAGGTCTGGGATTCGATTCCCGGGTCGGTCCAATCGGACACATTGTCACTAACGGCTCGCCACCGCTGCGACGTTTCTTCGGAGTAGTGTTGCCAAGGCGTTAAGTCGTGGAGATGGTCTACGCTGCTCGTCGCAAACTTCAGCGTAATACTGCAAGCATAATGAAGATTTGATATTTTTACCCTGAGTATAGTTGTAGACCATTGCAAGACGTGTTATTTGTTTGGGTTTTGTGTTATTACAATTGAACTGCACTTAATCGTGTTTTCAGCATCGGTCATACATTTTTGTCTATCTGAAAAGCCAAGTTCAGTGTTTAGTGTTTTAATTTTATTTGCTATCATACTTAGCAGCAAAACTATTTTGTAGGATACGGTCTATATTGAGATATTTTTGGTGATGTACATGACCCACAGTAACCTGTTAACGCCTCAACTCTTAGCGTTGTGTACAGTAGCTTCGATGAAGAATATGACCAAAACGCAATGATTGAGTATACGTTGATCATATGAGAAGATATCATGGTAGGCCTTAAGAACTTCATAAAACCGTGATTCCTCTATATATGGACTTACATCTGCTCTACACGCTGTGTTTGAATACAAGTTGTTATTTTAGCTTGAAAATTTGAAGTGTGAACGTGAAACGAAACAACTTGGCGATGCACCTGATGAAGAACTTGCCAATGTTGTTTCTCAGCTTCAAGCTTCGCGTCGAGAAATTTTTGAACAAAACTCCCTCCTCGATCACGAAATTAAGGCTTTGAAAGAAGATTTGGACAAAATAAAAAATGAAAAATTGTCCCTGGAACTGAAATGCAATGAGTGGGTCACTGAACAAGAAACTTGGAGTAAAAACGAAAATACTTTAAATGCAAATCTAATCAAGGTATGCAATTGTTTTACGGTTCTTCATGTAAAATTGCTCTGAAATTTATAGAGGCTGCGAAGTGAGCTTGCGCTCCTCGAACAATCTAGTTCGGAATTTAAACCCTCTTACCGTCAAGCATCAGAAAAATTTGTATCGGTTAATTCTTTATTGGTTGTAAGTCAATTTATTAAGTCTTTTTCACGTTACCCCACACTTTCTACTTTTTGCTAGTCTTTTAATGTTATGACTGAGCAAATTACCGTTGAAGAACAACTAGCAGTTTTTGGCTCTTTTGCAGCTTTCCCAACAATTAGAGTCGTCAAAGAAAAACGTTCAGCAGCTTACTGATGATGCTTCGCTCTTGGAGCAAAAATGCACAAGTTTAGAAAACGAATTAGTTGCGGGAAGACGAATCATTGCTCAGTATGAATCAGACCTAGAGGTGAAAGTCAAAGTAAGTGTTACTGGCCAATTTTTGAGCTTTTTAAATCGAATGAAAAAAGTCAAAAATCTTTTTTTACACTCGCGGCATTACGCCGAAGCGTGTAACGAGTGGCGAGGCCAATCTCTGCCTTTTAGCGCCTAGGCAACACCACTCTGAAGAAATGTCGCAGCGGTGGCGAGCCGTTTAACCGGCCCGGGAATCGAATTCCAGACCTCTCTCACCGATAGCAATGATGTTAAGAACTGAGCTAATTGGCAGAGAGCTTTTTAAATTGCTTATGTCATTAATTGTACTATACCGTACAGCATTAAGGTGCGATCTCACTAACACCTTTGAGACATTGTGCTGGTTATCTTATTATGATGTCACATCCGCATAAGGTCATGTCACAATAAGATAAATCTGCACAATGTCTCAAAGGTCTCAACGTGTCAGTTAGTGAGATCGCACCTTTAGCTGCCATATTTATGGGGTCGTTAATCCGGTTCAGATTTTCAAACTAACTTATTCAGAAAATTGTAATTTTCAGTTGTGTTTTTGTTAGGAGCATGCTGTTTTGTCGAAGTCCAATGGAACTTTAAATGAAGAATTGGAAACAGCAAAGAAAGAAATGAATTCAGCTAATTTGAAGATATTTGAGCTGATAAACACTAATCAAGAGACAAAACGCGACCGTGAAAGAATTGAATTGTGTGAGTATTGCTTCTGATTGTCAAATATTTGTGTAGTCATTTTACAATTGTTTTGCGAGAAAATGTTGAAGAACTCTATTGTCAATTTGTTTTGCCACTTGGTATACGCTGAGGAGATCACTGCCATTGTCAATTTATTGTTATCGCGTAGCGACTGCCTTGATTTTTAATTCGTTTTTCACCTTGCACTAGATAACATTGCACGGTCTGTTTTATATCCTTTGTACCTTTGCACAAATGTACCTTCTGTTATACAGATATTATCCTTTGTACCTTTGCACAAATGTACCCTCTGTTGTACAGATACTGTCCCATTCTTGCTAAGTTTTGCTGGCCCACCAGCACCTCACTGAGTTTATATTCTGATTATCTTGCTTCTGATGTACCCAGTCCGCATACGGCTTTCTGCATCATAATTCAACTTTTGTTGTCATAATCACGTTTCACAATTGTGACGTCAAAAGCTGGTGGGCTTTAAGCCCACTTAAAGTAGCATGTGGACACTGGACTGGGTAATGTTGTTGTTGAGGGAATAAAAGAGTGATATTTAACGCTTTTCTGCCTCGTTGCTAAAACTAATCAAACATTTAAAGTCTGCTTTTTTACTGTTGTAGTTGAGCGTCTGCAAGAAGCTGAAGCAGAGCGAAGCAAATTAAATGAAGCTGTGATCCAGCAACAACGCTATATTGCTTCTCTTCAAGCTCACTATCAGAAATGGGTCCACGATGCGACATTAAAGTTTGAAGAATTGCAAATTAAACAAGAGACAAAGTCAAGTTGTGGTGAGTAGTTAACATTGCGTTTTCTGGCGTAGGGTTATTGTACAGTGTACAACCCCCCTTGTAGCCCCGTTTTTTAGACAACGTAACATAACATTAGTCGCCAATTTTGCGAATTTTTAATGATGTGCTGAAACTTCACCTTGTTTTGATGTATATTTTTCGTGGAGCGGAACTGTTGGTTTTCTGCATCATAATGAAACTTTCACCATGATTTAGAAAAGGATTATTACGCGATAAAATTATTTATGACGTAAGGTTCCATTTTGTTGGCAAACGAGATGTGTACTGGTGAACAGCGGACTGAAATCAAATCTTCATTATACTCGCGTTATTCGCTGAAGCGTGGAACAAGTAGCGGTTCCATCTCCGCGGCTTGGCGCCTGAACAACACAGCACCGAAGAACCGTCGCAGCGGTGGCGAGCCGTTAGCAACACTGTGTCCGATTTGACCGGCCCGGGAATCGAACCTGGGATGTATCGCTACATCACGTCTTAAGTTTTCCAAACATTTTGAAGGTGAAAAAGTCACCATTTGTGCAGAAATGTGGAAAATAACTTTTAAAACTCTTTCAAGTGCTTTATTTCTAGACGCTGGTTCTCAAACCAACCAGGATGAATTGCGGTTGCCTTCCTTACTTGTAAATGCTGGTTGCCAAACCAGTCATGAAGAAATGCCATTACTATCTGCTCTCGCTGATGCTGGTTTGCAAATGAATCAAGCTGAATTATCAGTAACCCAATTTCAGAAATCAAGTTCACCATCTCTTTTAACTATTGGTTGTCAAACCAGTCATGAAGATATGGTTGTACCATCTCGCCTTGCGGACGCGGACTCTCAAACAAATGAAGATGAATCAGCGCCATCTCAATCTTTGAAAATAGGAGTACCTGTACTGGTTGATTCTGGTTGTCAAACCAGTCATGATGAAATGGTCCTACCAGCAATTTTCGCTGATGCCAGTTCTCAAACAGATCATGTTGAATTGTCAGCATCTCGATTTTTGAAAATGCGTATATCATCATTTGTCGATTCTGGTTGTCAAACCAGTCACGAAGAAATGGCTATACCATCCATTGTTACTGATGCTTCTTCTCAAACGACCCAACATGAATTACCAACATCTTTACCGCTACGCGTAACAACATCATTTCAGTTAGACGCAGGTTGTCAAACCAGTTATAAAGAAATGACCACACCATCGGTGCTTGCTGATGCTGGTTCTCAAACAGATCGCGATGAGTTAGTTCATCATAAGAACATGAAATTTCAGTCTGTTACAGATACAGGTTCTCAAACCAGTCATGAAAATATGGTTTTACCATCTCTTCTTGCAGATGCTGGTTCTCAAACAGATCACAATGAGTTAATTCAACATGAGAACACGAAATTTCCACCAGTTACAGATACAGGTTCTCAAACCAGTCATGAAAATATGGTTTTACCTTCTCTTTTTGTATATGCTGATTCTCAAACAGATCATAACGAATTGTCATCATCGCGATTTTGGAAAACGGGTATGTCATCATTAATTGATTCTGGTTGTCAAACCAATCATGAGGAAATGATTGTGCCATCTGTTCTAGCAGATGCGAGTTCTCAAACAAAGCAAGATGAATTATCATCATCATTATCTCAACTAGTTGCAAAGTCTGTTCTGTTTGATGCAGGTTGTCAAACCAGTCATGAGGAAATGATCATACCATCTGTTCTTGCAGATGCTGATTCTCAAACGAGCCATAATGAATTAATTCATCATAAGAATACGAACTCACCGGCTGTTGCAGATACAGGTTATCAAACCGATCTTAAAAATATGGTTGTAACATCCCTTTTTACAGATGCTGGCTCTCAAACAGATCATAATGAAGTGCCTTTATCGCAAATTTGGAAAGCGGGTGTATCATCAGTTGTTGATTCTGGTTGTCAAACCAATCATGAAGAAATGGTCATACCATCAGTTCTTGCAGACGCTGGTTCTCAAACTGACCACAACGAATTGCCATCGTCTCGGTTTTGGAAAATGCGAGTACCATTACTCGTTGAGTCTGGTTGTCAAACCACTTATGAGGAAATGGTTGTACCATCTCTTCTAGCAGATGCGAGTTTTCAAACAAACCAAGATGCATTACCAACACCAGTACCTCGAGAAGAAACAAGTTTAGCTCTGTTTGACGCAGGTTGTCAAACCAGTCATGAAGAAATAGTTCTACCATCAGCTCTTATAGATTTTTGTTCTCAAACGAACCAAGATGAATTACTGACATCTCAGTACCAACAAGAAACAAAACCAGCTCTTTTAAACACTGGTTGTCAAACTAGTCATGAAGATGTGGTTGTACCATCTGCTCTTTCAGATGCTGGTTTTCAAATAGACGTGTGTAAATCAGGGTCATCACAATTTTGGCGAGGAGAAGTGCCATTACTTGTCGAATCTGGTTGTCAAACCAGTCACGAAGAAATGGCTGTACCATCGATTTTAGCAGATGCTGGTGCTCAAACAAACCACGTGGAACTGCCGTATTCTCCATTGTTGAAAGTTTCGAAATCTTTGGTTGATATTGGCTGTCAAACCAGCCATGATGAAATGCCATTACCATCATCTCCGTTGCGACAAGTGGTGTCTGTTCTATCCGTCCAGTTTAATGATTCCTGGACTCAAACGTCCCATGACCCGAAGCCGCTTAGTCCTAATCCAGTAAAAAACATGAAAAATATTGACCATTGTTCCAGCTGTGGTAAACCAATTTTAATGGGACCATACGGTGATAAAACAAGTAATGAATCATATATTGATTCAATATCAAAACTTCCACAGGAGCATAACACTGTGCCTCACCCTCTCAAATTGTTACAAATGGATAATTTTCATGCTGATCAAAGGATACAAACTCCTTCGAAATCTTCAGTTATCATAGCTTGTCAGGCTAATGGTTCTAGCTCTATCATCCCTAACGAAAACCATAATCACTGTGATGCTGCGACTGAAACTATGGTTCACATGGTAAACAATCATTCGCAAACCACCGATAACGAGGTGGATGGCAATGCTAAATTCCTACCAAACCATGTGAGAGATGCTTTTAGTCAAAGGCTCCCGTTGTCTTCCTGTGATGTTGCAACACAAATCGACCCGGATTTGTCCGTTGCTAAATCTACCTCACAACTACCTAATGCGTCTTTTTCTGCCACTGCACCTTGTATAACAAGCTATTTACCTGCTCCAACTCAAAATCAATTTACTCAAACTTTGCATTTAAGCTCTGAAGACACTGCTACACAAACTGTTCAAACTGGTATGGATATTACACACAACGGTGTTATGAATGGTATTCTTGATGAAGACACATGCAGCCTTTTGGGGCAAAATGTTCAAATTTTTACGAAAGAAACCAGAAATAGCTTCGCGCAAACCAACAATATTTCAATGCCACAATTTCCAGACCCTACTGCATTTCTCAAAGATCTTAATTCAGAAGACAGATCCAAGCTTAAAGCTTACAAACAAACTGTAAAAGTCGTGCGAGGCAAGCTAAAACAAGCTGAAAAGCAACTTGCTGCCAGCCAAGAAGCCTACAGTGCCTTAAAATTAGAACTTGAAACGTTAAGATGCAAAGAAGAAAATGAAACAGTGCCTGCCGTGCAGAAAAGTCAAACCAAGGCCTCTGAACAAAATATTCGATGGATGAAGGAATTAGAATCATTAGAAGACGCGAATCGAAAGAAAGACTTTTTAATTGAGTCATTACAGGTAGGGCAACAGCACTTTGTTATAGAAAGAAACGCCATTTACGTTTTAAATTTCAATCCAAAACTACTCAATTTTTGGTCTTGAGGTCGCCATTTTTACACATTTTTGTAAATAGTTCATGCTTTTAAAGGCTGCTTCTTCGTCACTATGCATTTCACGCTGTTTTGATTTCGTCTACTCTGTACTTGGTTAAACGGTACTGCTACTTCATACCTACGCTTTCCAATTTCCATGTCTAGTTTCATGGGCCAAAATACTACGGACTTTTTGCGTCACGGATTTTTTAATGTCGCAACCTTTTTTTCAATTGTAACTACAAGAATTTGATTATGATGCAAAAAGCCCTTAAACTTTTGGTTTACTAAGACTAGGGATGTGGATAGGATAACTGCGAAGCGTGGGGAGTGAAAGCAATATTAGTTTCTTATCGAGTTTCATACTGACTGTGAATGTATGGTTTAAAAATTACTACTGTTGTTTCCTTCTGTATTTTAGCTGTTCTTTTCTTGTGCTAGAATGAACTGGAACAGATTAAAAAACGTCATACAAAAGAAAAAGAAAAAATACGCCGAAAATCAAAAGCAGACAAAATGATTCGAGATAAAAAAACAAAAGAAGTTAACGATCGATTAAAAATGTTGGTGGATGCGAATGAACGGTTGCGAAAGAATGTTGAAAAATTACAGGTAAGAGCGTTAGCAATCGAGAACAAAGAGTAAATTTCTACATTCATTTCCAGTTTTTTTATTCGAAGAGAATCTTGACTAAAGCGTTTGTTTGAATTTTATCTGTAATGAAAAATTTTCAAGATAGCGGTTTTTGAACCTCAAATTTTTTAGGTAAAACTAACAAATACTACAAAGCAATTGGAATCGTGCCAACGTGAAAAACTTCGATATCAACATCGAGCTAGAAAACTTCAAGCTGATCTCAGATCTCTTTCATGGCTCTCAAGCTCTCCGTCGGAACAAGATAAAGCAGACGATAATTCAGGTGAAAATGGCATATTAATTAGATCATTTTTGGTGGATTAATATAGTAATAGCCTTTTAAGGTGTTCACCAGCTGGTTTCAGTGAGATAATTGGCAACCCAAGCCTCAAATTTCGAGAATAACGTTTATTTTCATAGCATTTGAACGTAAAAGTTCAACCTAGCATTGAAAAAAAAAGGAAGTGAGCTCGCGTTTTTCCTGTCAGCACCCCGTATGGAGGGTGGAAACCTGGCTACTTGGCGTTAGGGTGTCAGTTTCAGTTTTGGTGTGTTGAAACCCAGATGTCAGGTTTTAGTTTTGGTTTGGTTTCACGGCTGTTGAAAAATCGGTTCCAGTTTCGGTTTAAGTTTTGAGCAACAAAGCTATTTTATTTTAAATACGGATTATTTAAGTGCTCTACTTCTTAGCGTTTTTGTTATATTACGGCAATAAGTAGCAGCTCAGATGGCCCAGTGAGGAGAGCAATTGCTTCAGAAGTTGTCGACTTGGGTAGAATTTCGAGTCCGGTGAAACCAGAGACTCAAAAATTAGTATTCACAGCTTCTCTATTTGACGCTCAGCATGAAAGAAACTGTTCTGATGATGATGGTGATGACAATTTTTTAAACCCAAAACCTTAGACAGTACAAAACCTTAGACAGTACAAGTTTTAGTTTCGGTTTTGCTGTTTCAAGAAAAAACGGTTTTGGTTCAAGTTTAGGTGTTCAAAAATTTGGCTGAGTCGGTATCAGTTTCAGTTTGGGTTTCAAAAATTTCCTTTAAAACCGGTTTTCAGGTTTAGGTGTGGGTTTCCACCCTTGCCCCGTATATACTGTATGTCTATGAGTATGACATGCAGGTGGGAGAAGAGAGGAGTTAAAAAAAAAACAAACAAGAGTGGGCATGGTTGCAACGCCCAGGATGGAAGCAGAAATTGGCTTTATAGAAAAAGAGGCGACAGTCAGAAAAAAGAAAACAGCAGCTCCACATCTTCCAACATCTCTATGTTATGGTGCTATGATAGAAAACATAACATGGAGAGGTCTACCATAGGTGTTATGTTTCCAAGCAGCTCCACAAATGAAAAACGATTACGGTGTCCGGTTGATAGTGATGTACCGATTAATCGGTATCGGGAATCTGTATAATCGGTGTTTTTTGGGGTATCGAATCGGTCAAAAATGCTTGTAATTTCCGATCCGATACCGATTCTTTTAAAAACGATTTGACAATGAAAATGGTAGTAACCAGCAACAAACATTCAAAAATAATTTAAAAAAGTGGTAACACAAGATTATCTGCAAAATTTATTGGTTGAAGTTTAGTGGTTAAAATTAACAATATTTGCCTACTGGGATTGCAAAACTTGAAGTTGCTTTTGCGTCAGCAATGTAGTAAGATTATCTGATATGCCAAAAAACATTCTGAAAAATTGAGCCCAAATAGCATGTGGTTTTTCGGCTAACTTTTTTAGATCGGTTGCTTTGGCATATCATTAACCTGAAATTCAAAATTATGGGATTTGCAATAATATTGGTATATTTTGTGCTAATTCAAAAAATCAATAAAGCGAGTAGAAAGAGTTTGATTTTAAAAATTGTATTTTACTCTACGATTTTAATTGTGTAGTAGGCTGAAGTTATAAACATACTTGTTAGCAGTATGGCCAAGGAATTATGGATGTTATTTATAAAAAAATAAAATCTTTGATCCACGTCACACCCTTGTTGCATTAGTCTACTCTCAGCTAAATATTTTTATGACACCTATCTTTGCATGGTGAGTTTTAACAAGCAGCAACATTTCGTTACAGTTTTTATAAATTCAGTGTTACGTTAAGTAGCCTACCGGTATTACATTAGATAGGAATCTGATCGGTATCGGTAATTTTTTTCGGTATCGGAATTGGGCAAAATTTTGGTATCGGTACGTTACTACCGGTTGACATAGACCACATAAGTGTATTTAAAAAACTGTTCGGGACAAGAACAACCATAAAAGACAGACTGGCAAAGAAACCTACGAAAAGAAATCCTGCCCCGTCAAACCACAGGTTTAAAAATAGGCGAAAAAGACAGAAATTTTGGAGGATTACTAATTGTTGAGCAAATTGTAAAAAAAATATTTGTTGGTTTAGTTTCTGGGAATGAGCCGTCATCATCGTATCAACTGCCGCCTTCTGTTCATGAAATTGACTGTATATTGAAAGATTTGAGGTAGGTAATTTCCGTTAACAATAAATTTTATTTAAAGATAGTTCATGTTTGTTTGTGCTGTCTTGATTTTGTTGTAAAAGAAGTTTGGAAATTTTGTTCGTATAATCAAACTTTCTATCAAGATGATGGTTTTCACGAAAATATCGCTACTTAATATACGCAGTTCCCAGTAATATTGCGCTCATATTTAGGAAAGAAATCGGGGTCTTGGAAGAGCAGTTACAACATCACTCATCTGCTGTCTATCAATCAAACGCTTCTCTCAAAGAGCTTCGTGGTCTGGACAGTGCTTTTATGAAACTTTCCGAAGATGACTCGTCGCAGGGAACCGGTACTGCTGGGATTGTGCCATCGTCTGAAGATACAATTGGTCAAATATCAGAAATTGTGTGACAGATGTACTGCGAGCGATCTCAGACAGCATAGATTGTCGTGGAAGTTGTTTGACTAGGTTTGCTTTTAAGGGCTTTCACAGGTTTCAAATAAAAGCAGACAAGTTGTAGAATAAAGCCGCATGATACTCGTTATGTACAGGGTGGCCACAAAGTTGGTTTACATATAAGCTCATAGGCGTCGATCTGGCGGTAGCAGGGAATCGGCGCCTTCTTTACACCAAAGGGGGCGAGATATGCCTGGTGTTTTCTTACTGTATTAAAAATTAGATGCATGCACAGTTGCACACTTACGCAGTAGCTAAAACAGTTCCGGAGTATAACGACGCAAAAGCGTAGCATTGTTTTGTCGCAATTTTACGTTTACATTATATATATATAGCAACAAGAAAACTCTTGTAAGCGACGATGCTGCTGGTGCTTTAAAAGCAGAAAAATCTATGAAAATTTTTGCCCCCCTGTAATTTGCCTTTTTCAAGCAAATAGTTGACGCTTATGTGATGTATACTGTAGTGTATAGGCATTAGGCCTAATAAATTTTTGATGCTTTAATGCAATAATTTTTAGATTATTAAATTGTGTGCATGAAATTTGAATACCTGCTTATTGTCTACCCTGCGCCTCTAGGTAAAAGCATGTATTTCTGTTCTATCATAATTCTTTCACTAGTAGTGTTTGGTTTATGTTAGTCATGAAGCCTCGGTGGGAAATTGGGCCACTGTTACAGTTTATATTAGTTTGGCTGCTAAGTACTGAGCTATGTGCTGTTAACGCAAGCCATGCAGTCAGTGTCAGCTACTAGCATTCAATTTCATAGTGTAATAGTACTGCAGTTTATCTGCACCATGTGTTTTTTACCTAACTTATACGGTTTGCTTTCGCCTTTAATGCAGAAATTTTTAAATTTTTGCCCCAAAAGTGCAATTCTAACATTGAAACGCGCGTAGTCGTAATGCATGAATTTCAGTATTAGCTGGCAATGCTAATGTTTGTTTTTTGCATTAACAAATGCTCGTACAAAATTTTGGCAATGTACACGTAATACTTGACATTATTTTTTTAGTTTTAAATGGTCATTTTTACACAAACTTATGTGATTGGTCAATTTTTGACGCGGTCCTGTTTGGCGCATGACCAACAATATCACGTTGGAAGCATATTAAAGATGGTGTTTATACAATGCAGATTGACTTCTCACTGCTAAATCTTTGTGTTTTATTTATTGCATGCTGCTTGGTTTGTTTTTGTTTTTTGGTCAACTTTTTGTGTCTTTCGATAGCAACACTATTATTGTTTTGTAATGTTTTTAGGTTTTTTTTTGGAGAGATATTTTTGATTTTCTATACTGTTTTCTTCACACTTTATTGCCTGTGAGACTTTTTTTTTTTCAACATCTATTGCTGAAGTAATTTATGATTAATTTTTCAGAATTGTTTGCGCAAATATTGCAAAAGAACTAACATTGTTAAATTACCAAGAAACGAATGGTTTTCTTAGCCCTAAGTCGGTCTGTTAGCTCAAGATATTGCTGTCAATGCGGAAGGCCGTGGGTTCAAATCCCGGGTCGGTCAAACCGGACACGGTGTCGCCAATGGCTCGTCGCCGCTACTACTTTTCTTCCGAGCAGCTGTGTTTTGCCCAGGCGCTAAGCTGTGGAGATGTGCCCCACAACTCGTTACACGCTTCGGCATGGTACCGCCAGTGTAGTGTAGATTTGAAATCCGGGAAGCGGTATAATTTGAGTGAAACATTCGAATCGCGGGTTATGTTCTTTTATCTTTTCGCATTTGTGTACTAAGTTAGTGCAAAGCTATATGCACTGCGTAATGGTCTAACCGGAAATAGGTCCACCAGCACTTTAATGATACATTTTTTTCATTTAGCCGATAACTGAAGCTTCCATCCGATTTCCAGGCTGGTCAAATCGAACACACTGTCGCCAGCGGCTCGCCACCACTGCGATGTTTCGTCGTAGCTGCGTTGGCGAAGTGCTGGGCCGCAGCCCTACCGCTCCTTACTTAGGCGTAACACTGCGAGTGCAATGAGTATTTGATATGAACTTCGATGTATTGCATGCCGTAAGTTTAACATAAATTTGGTCACAAAGGAATGTGTGAACAGAACAAGAATTTATTTTTAAGTCAAAAAAAAGATGCACGTACGGAAGCAGTAAAGAAGCAAATTGCTCATCGAGTTACTGCACCATACTTTAACAAGGCTAAGAAATTACACCAGTAAACGAGTAAGGGCATAGTCTTAAAAAGTAAAGAATGGGCATAGTCTTAAAAATAAAGAGTGATAGGCCTACTGATAGTTTCTTGAAATGAAAAAATAGAATTGATTTGGGAAGAGTGCTAGTCACTTCCGTTCGTGTCTTAAAAGCCCTATTGTCTTGCTTTGAAGTCGACCTTGTTTGATGTGCTTCTGTTTTCAAAGCACTGAAAATAGTTTCTGTTGTAATTTTCGTTAAACTCGTGTTATTACGCCATAGTGTGTAACGAGTGGCTGACCTACCTCCACAGCTGAGCGCTTGGGCGACACAGCCTGCTACGAATCGGTGGCGAGTTGTTGGCGATATTGTGTCCGATTTGACCGGCCTTAGAGTGTAACCCCAGACCGATAGTTTAAGAAATTATGAATGCGCAGGGCAGCCAGTACATCATGTTTGCGTTGCGCTTGATAAAAATTTGCGTTTTTATTGTGCAGCGCTGAAATTTTTTGCTACAAAACGTAGTGTTACTAGGTATTTTCTCTGCAGTATATTCCACAACCAAGAAAAGTAAAACTCGACGATTTTAATACAATAGTTTGCAAGCAAAAAGCAATGCACAGTTCAATCAAAAATTCGGCACTATTATGCGAACGGTTTAGAATTGCAAGTTGGGCCTGGCTTTAACATCAGGGCTTAATTTTTGAGTTGTTTCAAACCCTAAATGAAGGGCCCAAACTCAATCTGAAACGATCGTAAAATAATTACAGTGATAAAATTTAGCGTTGTAGGCCAACCAGCGCCAAGTGTTGCAGGAAACACTGGCATTCCCATTGCGCCTGCTCCCCTTTTTCAAATCGTTAGCTTACCGCTTAAAAATTATAAACTTGTTGTTGATCTCAGCGAAAAAGTCGCTGATTGCGATAAAAGTCGCTGATACATAAGCAAGCAATAAACGATATAACTGATAAACACGAGATTACATTTTATTAATTACTTCTTAATATTCCAAAACTGAGCTTGATATTTTGTAAGCGAAAACGTGATACATTTCAGCAACTGCATTTGTTAATCGTAAATGTCCAAGTAAATACCGAGATGCATGAAAAAGTGGCGCCTGTTTCCAAAGTAATTGCAAAACTACTTGTAAAAGATATCAATTCATGCTTTTATATTCTTGAAATGCCAATAATAGGCCTACGATAAAGCGACAGCGTTTGAGAGAACACACAACACAACGGAAAAACTGTTAAAACATTGGTCTTTACAGTGTATAGGCCTCGCAGCTTAACGTGTTGAAACGAGTTTCTAGTAGAGCAAGTCTCAAATTACAATGATTATGGAACGAAAACAGCTAAAGGGGGAAAAAGAAAACCTCAGTAATTTTTTTTTAAAACTGGACGTTTCGACAATACAGAGTCAGCAGTCATCATCAGCAGTGCGAGCAAGACAATACACAACTGCTTTGCTTACTCTGCTGATGATGACAGCTAAAACTATGTTGTCGAAACGTCCAGTTTTAGGAGTTACTGTGACTTTATTATCTTCGTTAAGCCTGAAATGGCAATACAAAAAAAAATGCAATACAAAAAAAAAGGCCGTAGTTAGAGCTAAAACTTCCCAAAATTTGTACTCAGAGCAAGAAAATGAAGCAAGTAACATTCACCAAATTTGCAAGTATAAATCAATGGGATGGTATATCAGAAATCCGCGGACCCTTTTGGGTCCCCCAGAAACTGCTTCTCCGACCCCAAGGGGACCGCGGTCACCAGTTTGAGAACCACTGTCTTATCGTCACATGCGGTAACCTCATGCCGGTAACGCCCATACGGCTATCCACATCCCTCGAAAATTATGAAGCAGATGTATGGAAGAAAAAAGCGGAAACACGTGGCAAAAGACTTTGGAAACGCAGCTCAACGCGACATAGTAAAGTTTGACCGCTCAATCATTTCACAAATTTTCCATTTAGCGCATGTTAAATTTGTTTTTCCATTTAGCGCATGCGCATGTTTTTCCATTTAGCGCATGACTGATATCGCACTGCAGATGACCAAGTCCAGTATTGAAAACGCTATATTTGTTATATTGAAAAAAAAAAATTTTCAGAATCATATAGGCACATCGTGATTCAAAAAAACTTAAACATTTTTTGAATTAGTTAAAGTATTCCCCCATAAATTAGAATCTCACTGAAAACGTTACGTTATAGACTATTTGACGCCGCTATGACTAAAGAGTCGCAAAAGTTTAAAAAAGGCACTACCCTAACGACAAATCTGCGACAATGTTGATAAAAATCACCACGCCTAAGCAGTCCCAAATTGTGGACCGTCTTTTAGATGCACAAAGCTTTTGTTACATCCGAGTAAACGTCTGTCTACCCAGTAAAGGTAAATGTCCGTCTACCTTAAGAAAAGATTTCAGTAGTAAAAATGCCAATAATTCAATTGTAACAACTTTGCTTATCCGACAATTTTGCGTCTAGCAAGCTTTTCTCACTGCTTTGCATCGCCAAATTGCAAAACGTTGATGTTGCATGTAAAGAAATATTGGGCCAGCACACCTTGCCAGCTGAAAAAAGAAAAAAGATTTCATAGAAATGAAAAATACCTTAGCAGTAGCGTTTTTCGTCAACTTTTTGTTAACTTCAACCCTATGCACAAACCCCCTGCAATGTATAATGGTAATGTATTGCAAATATAATAAATTTGAACAGGCACAACTTGTCGAATGAGTATTTTCCGAAATTGCAAAATGTTGATGCATTGCACATAAAAAAATATTTGGCCAGCTCAAATTGCCAGCTGAAAAAAGATTTAATGAAAATCATTCCCAGTGCCTTGGACGATGGGGGATAATCCTAGGTCACCGTTCCCTGATACCAGGAATAGAACCCCGTTACACTTGTCAGAAACTGACGAGGACGACGTTATCTTTGTGAAAGTTATTATTTGTGAAATTCAACTCTATGCACAAACTCCCTGCATTGTATAATGGAGATGTATTGCAAATATAATGAATTTGAACAGGCACAACTGGTCGAATGAGTATTTTCCGAAATTGCAAAATGTTGATGTATCGCAAATAAAGAAATATTTGGCCAGCTCAAATTGCCAGCTGAAAAAAGAAAAAAGAGTTAATGATAATGAAAAATACCTTAGCAGTATAGCGTTCTTTCGACAACTATTTGTGAAACTCCACTTTATGCACAAACCCCTGCATTGTATAACGGAGATGTATTGCAAATATAATGAATTTGAACAGGCACAACTTGTCGAATGAGTATTGAGTATTTTCCGAAATTGCAAAATGTTGATGTATTGCACATAAAAAAATATTTGGCCAGCTCACATTGCCAGCTGAAAAAAGAAAAAAGAGTGAATGAAAATGAAAAATACCTTAGCAGTATAGTGTTCTTTCGACAACTATTTGTAAATTTCAACTCTATGCACAAACCCCCTGCACTGTATAATGGTAATGTATTGCAAATATAATAAATTTGAACAGGCACAACTTGTCGAATGAGTATTTTCCGAAATTGCAAAATGTTGATGTATTACACATAAAAAATATTTGGCCAGCACACCTTGCCAGCTGAAAAAAGAAAAAAGAGTGAATGAAAATGGAAAATACCTTAGCAGTAGTGTTCGATCGTCAACTTCTTGTGAAATTCAACTCTATGCACAAACCCCCTGCACTGTATAATGGTAATGTATTGCAATATAATAAATGTGGACAGGCACAACTTGTCGAATGAGTATTTTCGGAAGAATATTTAGTGAATAGGGATATATCAACTAACTGTACGGAATTCAAAATACAGGCGACTCTCGACACGTTTCAACTGGAAAATCACAAAAAAAACAACATTGTCTTTTAATTATGAAGGTGAGTTTACAGTTGCACAACAGCCGAAGTGTGTGCCAAGAATTCCATGCTAAAACTCAATGTCATGCTTGCTTAAAATGAATGTTAAAAATCATTAAAATTTAGACCGAATTGCTTCCAATTTTTACAATTGGCAACACTGTTACCATAAAACAAATACAAACATAATTTGTTGCAACCTAATTTCAAAATTTGAGTATTCACTCAGATTAAAAGAAAGAGCTTGATTTCTATCGCAATTTTAGAGATGTTTACGGTGGCTGTTTTGTGGCAAAAACCCTTCATGCAAATCTGCGAAGGCAAAAACTACCACGTTTAAGGAGTTCAAATTTGTGTAACTTTCAGCCTTTCGGAGGTAAAAAAGTAGGCCTATGTGTTACATTCCAGTGCATTGTACATTGATCATGCATTGCATGCAATGGCAAATGTTTGTCTGCTAAAAAAAGAGAAAAATCCATGACGAAGCATGAAAATACCTTGACAGTAACCTAGTTTCTACCGTTAACTTCTTGTGAAAATCCGCTTTTACGTTATACCCCGCTGATATTTCGTTATGATAATGTATTGTTATAAAAGTAAACGTTGGCAGGCACAACTTGCCTGCCAAGTATTTTCCGAAGTATTTTTAGGGAAATTCACGGAATTAAAAATGTAGCAAACCCTCGTCGAGTTTCAGCCATGAAATCATAAAAAAAATTTGCCTTTCAATTTTACAAGTCGGAGTAAGTTTGCAATTACACGAACCGCCGAAGAGAAGTCGAGTTTTGCAATGCAGCACTTAGCTCATTTTTTCAAGTCCAGTCGAATGTCATGACAAGATATCAAACAAAAATCTGCTTCACGTGGGTTCTTCGCGTAAGAACAGCACTTTAAATTAAGAAAAAGAAAAAATAGAGAAGCAATACTTTGCTAAAAATTTGACGAATCAACTCATTCTACAACGCAAAAAATAATTGAGATTAAAGTGTGTTATTGCGGAAGACAAGTGTTCTACTCCTCTCATTTTTGCTCGTTGAGTTGCAGGTGGGGAGCGCTCATTCCCGCCTCCAGGGTACCCTCCTCTTTGCTAGAATACAGCCTTAGGTCTCCGTCTCCTGAATTTCCTGTTGACGTTCGTGGGTTCTTTCTCCCCGAATTATTTTTGATGCTTCAACGCCTCAATCCCCAGTGCCTTGGACGTTCGGGGATGATCCTAGATCTCCGTCCCCCGATATTAGGAATAGAACCTCGTCACCCTTGTCGGAAACTGACGAGGACGACGTTATCTTTGTGAAAGTTATTATTTGTGAAATTCAACTCTATGCACAAACTCCCTGCAGTGTATAATGGTAATGTATTGCAAATATTATAAATTTGAACAGGCACAACTTGTCGAATGAGTATTTTCCGAAATTGCAAAATGTTGATGTATTGCAAAAAAGAAATATTTGGCCAGCTTAAATTGTCAGCTGAAAAAAGAAAAAAGATTTAATGAAAATCATTCCCAGTGCCTTGGACGATGGGGGATAGTCCTAGGTCACCGTCCCCTGATACTAGGAATAGAACCCGGTCACCCTTGTCGGAAACTGACGAGGACGACGTTATCTTTGTGAAAGTTATTATGGGTCCTGCTCGAGTCCTATCGAATTACAGTTCGTAGTTTCCTGTCGGAGATCATGCACGAAAAGCAAAGTATGGCAAAGAGAAAATGCCTGCTTTTGCAAATCAAGAAAAATAGCCTTTTCAGCGTTGAAGTTGTGGGATCAGCGCATATTATTTTATCGCTATTTCGATGTCACCTTATCCTAATTCGAAATGAGTTATTTCTAGCTCGGCTGTCATTGAAAGAATGACTTAACTGTGTTTATTGTGAACGATGGCAAGTATCAGCTCACTGCAGAGCTATAGTAAAGCGATTATTATGACTTATCTGTGTTTATTGTGAACGATGGCATGAATCAGCTCACTGCCGAGCTACGGTAAAGCAGTTATTATGGAAAATATGTGTTTATTGTGTACGTCAGCATGTACCAGCTCACTGTAGAGCTAAAGCAATAATTGTTAACCCTATGTAACCGTGTAACCAGAATTGTCATTATCGCCATAAATTTAAAAAAAATCTAATTCATTTACTTGAAATTTCTTTTAGTTAATTGTGTTGATATTGTCGCTTAGGCAAGGCGTTTCCTTGAGACTGTGCCCTTAATAGCATGCGGAATGTGTTTGCAAGGCCTTGAGACTCTTTTTGCAATTTTATAATACGTTTGGTGTGTGGGTGCAGGTTGCTGGTGTGGGACTGCGGCTTCGGCTTCTTGACGCCGCAATCTTGGGTCCTGTGCGGCGTCCTGATGCCGGTGTCGCGGTCTCGCGGGTCGGTCCTGTGCACGCCGTCCCGTGCAGCGTCGATGCAATGCTAGACGTTTGTGGTTGTGGATATACCAACTGGCCACGCGTCGCAGTTGCTTGCATGGATGCTGGACATCGGCCGAGACATGTTTTGTCACGATCGTATCATCATTTGTTTTTCACTGTTATCAGTGGAGTCATGCTCCTGCTGCGCCTCGTAAAGGCAGCGTGTACTCGCGTATGCTTTTACCTGTGTATGCCTTTACTTGCTCATGCTCTTAATCGCGTATGCTTCTATCTGTGTATGTTTGTTACGCGCTCACTCTAACCAAATTCTATTTGAATAAGGTTTCAGACCGACATAGGGTTGTTTCAGCCCGCTGCTTCGGGCCCTGTGTGGAATGAGTAAGCTGCTCTTTCCCCGCCTCGATCACGCACTCCTGCCCGAGAGGTCAAGGCTCCCGAGAATTCTCTTGATCCTGGTGCCCCGAGTGAGGATCTGCAGGAGGAACAGGAGGAGCGTCGATACTTTTCTTTTTGTGGGGGAAGATTTGGTGAGTCGCATTATCTAGCTTGCTGTCAGCTCGGACCGAACCCTGGTCCGAACCCGAACCGAACCTTAAGCTTAAGCCTAACCTTATCCCTAAGCCTGACCCTGACAAGACTTGAGTATGATTTAATATTAACGTACAAAATCTGTTACGGTCTTATTGTCATAAATTTTGATAATTTTTTCAAGTATTGCAGCAGTCCATATAAACTTAGACGTCATCGGCTGACTTTACAATCTATTATTAAACCCAAACATAAACATGTAACAAATTTTTTCTCTCATCGTGTTGTATCTTTATGGAATAGCTTACCTGAGTATGTTGTCACAGCGCCTTCATTACCTATATTCGAAAACTATCTAAAAAAATTCGACCTATGCAGTATAACGACGATAATGTACAGTATTAGCTTGCCATTGCTTATAATATTAGTCTGTTTGGGTTTTTTAATACTGTGCTTATAAGTTTTAATTTTCTCTGTCTTCAGGTGATGTGTTGCTTGTCTTTTCGTTTACATTGCTTGCGATGGGTTCTCTGTCTTCAGGTGATGTGTTGCTTGTCTTTTCGTTTACATTGTGTGCGATTGCTTATCCTTTTATTTTGTTTTGCGTCTTTAATGCCGTGCTTTTAAGTTTTGATTTTCTTAAGTCTTCAGATGACGTGGTGCTTGTCTTTTCGTTTATTCATGCATTGCTGTTATGGTTTTCTTCAGCTTTTTCTTCATCTGCACATGTTAGTGTGTTTAGATGTAGGTTTTAACACCGTTGTGTCAGTTACAATAAAAAATACAATAAAATAATCTCTACTAAGAAATTCAAAATCGCCTGCTAGCTTTGACATAGATTAGCTATCGTAATTAATAAAAGTGGATTATTTTGAAAACCACATTTAGTAAAAGGTAATGCCTTCGTGAGATGAATAGTGCCTCCAGAAATAGTACTTCAAGTTACAGGTTGGAAAATGATTTGTCGTGTCCTAATCGGACTCAACATAAAATTCAATGCCTCCACAAAATGAATAGCATTTGGTGGAGTGATGCTTTGGAGCTGCGAAACAGCGATTTCGAGTGTGCTGCTTGAATTCCGCCTGAAAATGAGTTTGAAGGTAGTAGAAAAAAAGCAAGAGGATGAGTCTCATAGTCACAGGAAAGACAGAAAATTACAATCTGTCAATGAAAAGGTAATGTACTCAAAATGTTTGGTTCAACTTAATTTTGTCGAACTTTAGTTTACTCAAAAGTGTTTGGCTAAAGATAATTTTGATTGATCCACAAACAAATGACTGAGTCTGGCTAACCCATAAGTGGTTAAAAAAATGTACTGAAGACACGGAGTTTGGTTCGTGCGAAGCAATTGCGTGTCAAGCACTGCACAACTGTAAATTTTGGTAGACATTCTCAAAACAAAGCCGATTGTCTTTAAATTGTAAAGAATACTTTGGGTGGGTAGCACCAACTTTTTCAGAAAAAAGTTATTTTCTTTAAAACTAGGAACTGAGTTTTACCAAAAATGCATTCTCTTTGGGACGATGACCCTTTGATTTCAAAAGCAAAAAGATGACAATAAAGAAGTCATCAAGTTACTTGCTTGGTAATAAAAAGTTATGCCAAAATAAAAGCCATTAAGAAAAATTGTACTGTTTCAAGTATAATCAATTATATAAGTTCATTAAGGTCTACTAACGTAAAACATTCTTAGACTTTAGAGCGCGCCAAACAAATTGCACTAAGAAAATTAGTTAAAATTCTGCAACCGTAGTGCTTACACAAACTTCTTTCACTAAAATAGCTTAAATAAAAACGGCGAAGAAAAACATTAACTTGCATGGTTTTTATTTCAGAACTTGCTCTGGTTTTCACAGTTTAACTTCTGTTCGATTTGTGTGAAGACTTTTGTAGAATTTGCGTTGAGTCATTTGCATTGCAGAAGCTACTTGGAGAGATTATAGAACCATGTGAAATGTTTTAGGTGCCGATGGCATTCTTGTCAGTTACGTCATTCCAAGTTTTTCCATCTACATTCCAGCTGAAGCTTTGCTCAAAGTTCAGTTTCTTAAAAATGTCTCTTCTTGCTGAGCATTGACAGACAACTGGAAGTCATTGTCATTCGTCTATTGAAGAGATTAACAGGCTGCCAAAAAACGTCCTCGTCATCTTGTTTCAAAAAAGAAGCGTTTGTTTCGCAAAAAAAAGCTCAAGTTTGATATCTTTGGTTTGATTTTAAAAAGCTTTTGCTATATTCCCGTCCATTGTGTATTGGTTATGTATTGCAATTATGTTAATTTTTGCTCAGCAACTAGCCAGAATCAAAAAAAAAAAAAATCAAGCTACGGCTTTTCCCTTCTTAATAAACCATTTCTTCGATCTAAAACAAAAGAAAAAAAAAAAACTTGGATTATTTCAAACAATTTTCATTAAAACTCAAATCTTCATTATCCTCGCGGCACTACAACTGAAAATTTATAAAGTGTGTAATGCTGAGGTGAGGGCAGCGTACAGTCCTTTGACACTTCGTCTTTGGCCCTTTTTCTTCTTTTAACTATTTTCTCCCAGAGTTATGCGAGTGTTTGCCCGTCATAATGTTGGAACTTTTGGTTTTTTAATTTTGTATGTAGACGCAACCATAGCATCTCGCAACTCTGGCATAGCAACCGATTGCATACATACGTAGAGAGGCAGAAAAATGCTAGTAGCCTACTTGCTGCGATTGTTCATTAAAAGCTGTGTTTGTTTTGCAGTGCAGCCCCCGCCCCTCAGTAAACATCACTTTTTCCGAAATGATCTTTGGGTTTACAGTAAAAAGGATGCCTAACCCCTGGTGTAATGAGTGGCCGGGCCCACGTCCACCTCCGCGACTTTGCGCTTGGGCAACACAGAAACGGCGCAGCGGTGGCGAGCTGTTGGAGACAGTGTTCGGTTTTACCGGTCCGGGAATCGAATCCAAAATCTTCCGTACCGATAGCGATGTCTGTAACCACCATATTAAATCTGAAATACTTCATAAATCATAACTTAAAACCGGCAGATACGAGACGAGAGAACTAGATATGTTTTTAAACTTGGGAGGACTTGACCCCCTTAGCCGCTATTTCCCTGAATCCGCCAGTGGTAGTAGTACTTGGTCATGTGCAAGCAAGTAAAATTATTATTTTATCAAAAAAAAAAAAAAACAATAACAATGAAAAGCGATTATAGCTCTCGGTTTTTGCATTAAAATGTGCGGAAAGTGGCATTACAGCGAAATTCCTCAAATAAACATTTCAAATAAAATTAAGAAGTCAATTACGCGACTCAACGTAAGTAAATCTCAAAGCAATATACCGGTACTCCCAACAATTGTATCAGCCAAGACAAAATCGTATTTTTTCAGCGGTATTGTTACAATGACTAGACTTGTAGCTGCCGTTACAACTTTCTTCATTAACTGTTTTTGCTTACAACTTTGCTGCAAACCTCAGTTCAATATTTCGTACCGATCAGTGTAGAGACGGCTATACTCACAGAGAGAATACGGCTAGTTTTGGTGGATCCGCAGGTGAAATCCCCTGGTTTTTAAGCGCTGTTGGGCATGCTTCCAGTCTTTAACGTTAATAACGTATGACGAATTTGCTGAGTAGTTTTTTTAAACCATTGTAATTTTATATAACCGGAAAGTCTATTTACTGGCAAAATCTATTCAAGAGCCACATGCGGCTGTATAAAACTAAGAGAGCGGCCACAATCTTTGTTTGGACGGTTAGCACAGTTACAACGAAAAAAAAAAAAAAACAATTTAATAAAAAGAAACACAACGATGCACAATATTATCAGCGTTAAATCAACTGTTTGTTTCTATTTAATAATTTTTTTTGTAATCTCTTCATTTTTACCTTTTTGTCACAAGAAAGCGACGGAGGCGCTATGCATAAAACGAATCCAGACTTGCTTTGAAGTTGCCCTTGTTTCCGAGTTTTCCGGTTGAGTTTTGCTTCAGACTTCTTCAATTTCCTGCTTGTTAGCTTCCACCAAGCAGAGATAATTGTCGCGAAGCATCTTATACAAGGACGCAACATGTAGGCTGGGGTGGGAGTTGAACCAAAAATCTTGCGATCATGGCCGTCGTAAAAACGACGCTCCGAACCACACGGCTACGCTGTCGACTAGACATCACGTCTTACCAGCGATGGCGAAATCATGATTAAAGTGGGGGGGAGGGCGCAAATGCAGAGACAGTTTTTCTTCGCCTACAGCGCATATTTTTTGATAAAAGCTTATCGCGATTTTCTAAGTTTTGTTAGCATCACCATCAGCCATTCCTAATTCGTTACTCACGGAAAACGAAAGCAATGCATTTTGTTCGTTTTGACAAAGTGCGCCCTTCAAAAATCATTCCAAATGTAATTTATTAATCATCACAGCTGAAATTTTAGTCCCATAGTATGTGCTACAACTGCCTGGACTCAAGTTTCGCTTAAATACTAAATTTCATCAGCACGGCTGACCTGTACATCATGGTGAACGAACCTGCAAAAAATAGGAAAATCTTGCTTAGAATTCCTCTTTTTCTCAAATTTCGCGCCTTAAAAGGAAAAGTGCTAACAAACTTTCTACTTAAGTTTGAATTATGCTAAATTGTACGCCTCTACTGAATTTGCAATGACGTGCTTCTGAGCGTCTTTTCATAATGCGCGACTGTGGCGCTAAGTTTCCACTTTTCCGATTCGCCGTTACGAGGCGACGTCAAATCTTTGGTAGTTCTATCGCAACGCCACCCCTTGCTGCACACACAAGGAACTTTTCGTGTAGTGTACGCGCTAATCAATCATCATGCCGCGATATCACTCGTTTCCACAGTGTGACTTAGTGAGTGCCTGTGTGTGTCATATGATCCATATTACCAACAAATAGCGTTTAACAGGAAGGGCTAAAAATCAAACGAAATCTTCATTAGGCCTATACTCGAGTAGTTACGCCGATGCGTGTAACGAGTAGCGGAGCCCATCAGCACGCCTTAGCGCCTGGGCAACACAGCTCCGCAGAAACATCGCAAGCAACAGTTGCAAGCCGCTAGAGTTGCAAGCCGCTAGAGACACTGTGTCTTATTTGACCGACCCGGAAATCAAACCCCAGACCTTTCGTACCGATGGCAATGTCGAAACAACTGAGGTAGTCGGCCGGTTACACGGAAGGCTAAAGTTTTATAACTCCTATGATGGTCGACCTGACCTAATAAGTTCAAAAACTTAACTTACTATGGTTTGCAACAACTGCGTTGGTATGAAGGATGAAAATGTGCAAAGGTCTCCTGCTCTTCCTTTGTTGCTGCCCGTGCATCTCGAGAACTCCCCCGATAAGACAACTGGCCAAACAATCGCCGTACTCTAAAATAAGAGGATGCAATACTATTGCAAAGCAGGGTCGTATTGTATTTAGAGAATTTACATGGATGTAAAGCATTTATGCAGTAAAGCATTTGAATGGCAGAGTGGAGAAAAAGCGGCAAGTTCACTTGTTGTTTCGCTGGGAAAATCAGAACTATTTGAAAGTGATGCCACTGGAAATGTAGCCGTTACGTCCAAGCGGAGCTCTTAGCTCATTATAGTTTCTTCGCTTTTTCTGAAGGTATGAAGAAAAATCCAAAACAATAAAGTAAGCAAAATACAAAATAGTCAAGGGGAAAGTGACTTTCCGCTCCTACCTGACCAGCGATGCGCCAACACGTTTAAGTGATATAGATTTTACTTTATGTGCGTAATTATGTTTTGTAAAGTTGTCGCCGGAACTGGACAGGAATAAGGACGACGGTAATTTTTACATTACTTGGGACGTAGTATTAGTGCTGCCGTATGTAGTGTCAAAAAGACACCAGCGACAACTTGAGTCGGAAGGATTATAACTTTTTGGCAGGACACACACAAACAATTCATTTTGTGACAATAGGCAGGAGTCGTGTAAAAACTCATTGATGGTCGTAATTGGACGCGGGCCGCACTCTGGCCAACCACTGCCTTATTAACGGGTCAAGGATCGTGCTCAAAAGGACCCATAAACTCTGTCTCAAATGCTTGAGGTGCTATTGAGCCAGTTCGCTGAACCGTTGCTGTATTTAGAACGCAGAGTGCTTATAATGAAGATTGTTATCATAAACCTGCAATTTTTTCTAGCCATTTTCAGAGAACCTGATGGGTTCCTGCAACAGTTAAATACCAGTACTAAATTATCTGCAATAGAACGACGATTTAATAAAGCCGTTACAGTGCGTTTTTTGTACAAGTGCCTATACGTTTCGTTTGAGTTTTCAATAATGTGCAGAACAGAAAAGTTAAGAAACGCTGGCCTTGGCCTTAGGAAATTCAGCGCCAGCGCAGCATAGATTACACTTGCAAAAGTTACGATTTATTAAAATTTTGAATGACTAATGACGTAATACAAGTAACGGTTTCAAGTGCAAGTGAAGAGCTGTGAGTGCTGAAACAGACCAAAGATGTTTTCCTATTTGTACAGCGCACTGGTAAGTAAACAGCGCCCTCATTGAAGAGAGTACAAATCAAAACAGTTTTGTTAGTTGTAATTTTCCGGTAGAGACTGTAGCTAACTTTAATGAGCAGTACATAAATGAAAGCTACTTCACCCATTTCACGTCATACAGGCATATATTCTGTTTATTGTATACCTAAAAGATGAACAGTCTCTGACAGTTTTATATTTGGTACAGGCCTACTAGTCAAAATTGGAAAGTAAATCAGCATGTGCAATGTGAATAAACAGGGTTATTACCGTAAAATAAATGTTAATTTTTCACCAATATGTCTACGAGGTTAGGAAACAGGATTTTTAGTTTATTGGGCTAACTAGGCCCTGGCCTAATATTGCAGCAAACAGTTTTCAATACTTTTTGGCTCGTAAAATTCCTCATCTACTATTTTCATGCAGCTATACAACTACTGGTAGTAGTAGTAGTGTCTTTTATTTTGCACCGTCAATGCAATAAAGAAATAATGGCCTATGATAGGATGAAGGAAATATAACAACGGTACAAGAAAAAGGAAAAGGCAACAAAACGGTTAACGTTATGGCATGCAGGCAGGAGAAGAGGTGTTAAAAAAAACAAGAGTGAGCATGGTTGCAACACCCCGAAAGCTCCAGCTGATCTCTCGACCAGACCAGTGGTCGGCAACCACCGGGCGGCAGATCGATGCCGGTCTGTGTGAAGTTTGTTACCGGTCCGTAGGCGTTTTCAGATTAAATGCACTGAATTTGAAACATTTTTATAGCCTTAGACGCAATTTTTGGACATTTTCAAAAAACACTTCATAGCACGATTTTGGGAGACCCAGTTACACAAATTTACTCAAAATCATAAATTAATCAAGTTACGAAGGCAAATCTTTTAATTTAACATCGAACATTTGCTGATTATGATGTTATTTTTTAATCGAAATGTTAATTTTATAGCTCTAGCTCTGATGACCGAGTGGTAAGAGTATCCGCCTCTGGAGCTGTAGACTCGGGTTGGATTCCGAGTCGGGTCAAACCAATAACTTTAAAATTGATATTAACAGCTTTGCTGCATGACGCTTAAAGGGGACAGTGTAAAGAACAAGCCGGCAAGTTTACTTGTTGTGCCGTTGGGAAGAGCATTTAGCGAGAATCCCCCATCATGGTGTGGTAGACAGGAGGCCGGCAACTCCTTAGCGAAGATGTCATCGCGCTTTGATCACTTTCTCGTGATAGAAAGATAAATATGCAACCAATAATAATTTTATCCTAAATTTTGCGTAAATCAATAGCGCTTGGCTAAGTAAGCTAGTTAAGAGAGAGAATAACATTAGAAATCAGGTTTGAGAAGCTACTGTAAAAAATCAAAGCGAAGTTGCAGCAGCTGCAGTAAGATTTAAAAAGTTTAGTACTTAAGTCTCAGCAGGCTAAAGCAAGATCGAGGTTTTCAGTTCTGAATAAATCCGAGTGTTTTATTGCAAAAACATTTGTGTTTTTTCAAGGGCCGGTCCGCAAAAAAATAAAAAAAAAGTTTTAAACCGGTCCGCGGAGCGAAAAAGGTTGACGACCACTGGGCTAGATTATTCGCAATAAGCTAATACCCTGCAACAGATCTACTGTATAGATTAAAACACTATTCTAATCGCATTTCGTACTGTTTTTAACATTTTGGGACCAGGGCATCGCTTCCTGGATTAAAAAAACGATTCAGGAAATGTGTTCTCCGATTCCAAGGCGCTGCAACCACTGCAGCGAGTGTCAACAGAAATGGATTTTGACTAGCTTACAGCTGTTTAGATAATATCACTTTGTGTATTTTTATGTTGTATGACTTGTGTTGTCTTCCAACTATGTTGTATGAATTATTAGCTTTACCCGGCTCGAATCGGTTATCATTAAATAAATATTGACTCATTAAAACACCTTCAAACATTTTATGTACCCAGATTAAACTATTTGACTTAGCGGTGTTGCGTTTAAGCGGATAATTTTACGTAGGCTAAGCAAGCTACCTTTGAAACCTAACCATCAGGATTCTAGCGCCTACAAGAATTAGCTTTGGCTATTGCAGACGAATATTATAGGCTTAATTACACAACATATCGAAAGCAAATATTTTTACAACGCCCGTACAACACTCAGTATTGTCTACTTATGAAGGAATAAACTGCAATTAGGCAGTCTTTGCTCATTTTTTTTATTTTCACTAAGCGCCAGCCCTTCTTCAGATTTAATGTTTAAATGTTAATGGTACTGACTTTGGGTTATATGCAAAATCGAGCCAAAACTTAATGCAGCAAAATAAATACTTCGCCAACTTCAGAATTTGAACAAATCCAGTCCACAAAATAAAGATTTCACTTTTTTCTTTTTAATGCGCATACTCAATTGATTTTTGTAAGATCGTGTTTTTCTAATATTTCCTTCCATTGTTTAATGTTTATTTTGCGAGGTTGTCCTCTTTCGTATGGCTGCCAAAAAAAAGTTTTACGCCTATTCATTGCCTTGCTCTCTTTGCTGGCTTTATGCCAACATTCGAGTTTGATACAAAAGCGATTGTTTGGCTTCTCGAACCCAATAATCGCCTTTCTTTATTGGGTAATAACCACGATAGCTTAGACGACGAGTATCAGTAGCTTTGTAAATGAAAATAAAGTCAGAAACGAGAAATATGTTATTGTACTTGAAACACTAGCAGTTTACAGTTGCGTTAAATCTATCGTTTTGTAGGAGTTTTAAAGCACGCCGCTGTTTTCGACGGCCAATATGATTTACAGCGATGCATAAAAGTGTTTCAAAACATGTTTTAAAGGAAGCAGCAAGCATTAATTACATACTTCATAGCCTATTATGCTCTGACATGGATGTAATTTGCAAATGTGCAATCTACTACCACGTTAGTTTGAGTTAAGAAGGAAACTTGAGTGTTTTGAAGTAATACGACGTTGTCACAGGTGCAAAGAAAAGCCTTGCAATAATAAATACTACCTGTAAGCATCTTTCAAAATGGTTATACAGAAAATTTGATTGTCTCTATTACCACCACTATACACCATCCCGAAACAGACATAAAAAAGTGCATGAAAGTAAGTTCTAAAGTATCATCGAACCGCAACCTCGCGCATCGCAGTCCAGGATACTGACCGATACACCACGCCGCTGATACAGAGTGTGGTGCAATTTTTCTATTTATACTCATTTCGATCGAGCCCTATCTTTTTCTGTGGAACCATTCCGAAACATGCTACCGGTAAAACTTGAGTTAGGGTTTGTTAGCAATCAGCTACACCAAACAGCGAAGCGATGACGTAGCCGCAGTCGATAGGCTATTGCTGCAACAGAACAGAATTAAAAAACCTCATTATTGCAAAATCTTTCACTGTAGGACATGCAGTGACGTCGTGGGCGGTAGCCCGCATTGGCTTAACGTAAATGCCCTTACGCTTGGCTGCGGTGTTGGGGGTTTGCGGCAGTAAGTGAATGCGGTAGGCTAGGGGTCAAAAGCCAAAACCAATTATATGACAAGATGTTAAAGCAAACTTACCTGTAATTGAGCTTTTGATTGCTATTAGATTTTACAATGCATTCCAATGTATGCACTAAACTCAGGTATGAGTGCTAAGTAATTAAAAATGTTATCAAAGCAAATATAGTCGTTATGGAAGTATCAGCATCATCTCTTGACTTTGGATTTGCAAAAGGAAACACTGAGAAAAAGTCCAATACTCTTGATCACTTACCACCACTTCGAGAGAAGCAGGTAAGCCATACATTAATTTACACAACAATTATTACGGTATTGCGATTTCAGCTTAAAAGTCGTCCTCACCGGAAAACCGAATTACTTGAAGGCAACGCTGCGCACTTGGTCGAAATGTTCAATTATGATTGATTGATCTTAAATTTCATTGACGCTTTCTTATAAAGTGGCTGGTTTAGGTATACCTGTACCGATAAAAAGCTTTCTTTGGAGGAAAAGTCCTACAGCGGTCCTACTAAACACCGCAAAGGACGACAAAGGACCTCAAATTGATGTACTAAACACCGCAAAGAACGACAATAGATCTTAGATTGATGTACTAAACATCGCAAAGAACAACAAAGGACTTGGAATCATACCTTAACAAAGAACGACAAAGGACTTTAAATTAGGGTTAGGTAAGGATTAGGGTTGGGCTAGGGTTAGGGTTAGGTTAGGTTAGGTTAGGGCTAGGGTTAGGATTATAGTAGGGTTAAGGTTAGGGTTATCAAGTCCTTTGTCGTACTTTGCGGTGTTTAGTACATCAATTTGAGGTCCTTTGTCATGCTTTGCAGTGTTTCAGTCCTTTGCGGTGTTTAGTAGGACCCGTCCTACAGGGATGATTTTTAATGTTTTATGGTTGTTTTTTGACGCCAAGGTATGCTTGAATCGTCACACTGCGCTTGCTGCGGTAGCTACAAGCTGTTGCAATGACCAGAAGCCGCGGTGATAGAATTAAGCCTCCCAGAAACTGAATCTGTGTCTAGTCCAGAAGTAATAAGGACAGCAATTTCATATTGGCCATGTAATATCTGTTGCGAGTTATTGTGTTGGGCGTGGGGTTGCCTATTGGTCAGTAGTAGACTGGTAAAGGTAAAATCAATTGAATGTAGTGCGCAAATGTATCAAAGCCGTAGTGTATGTATATCAACACTTACGTATTTTATCGTAGTGTTTTCAGTGCTCACGATTTTATGTAGTAAATGCGATCGTTTGTGTGTATTTACATCAAACTGTCGTGAAGCGTTATTAAGCTGAATAGATTTTCGTGTAACGTAAATTCTCATTATGCTAATTAACGGTTTTTCAAGACAAATTGAGGCTACGTTCAGTCATTGACGCAGTGCTTGAGAAAACGCTAATATATTGATTTATGATTTGCCACAGGGGCTAAGCACATCGTTTTCTTATAACTTAATATCGCTTTTGGCAAAATTCATCCTTAAACCACCCAAATTTTTGAAAATTTGCGATTATCTTCTTACCAATACAGCCAACAAACAAGTGGTAACACTAGGGAAGTTTTTTCCGCTCGCTTCTTATACCGTTGTCGGTGCTGCAAAGTTACCCAAAGCTGAATTCTTAACGTTGTTATTACGCTTTGCTCTCCTAATCATAACTTGCTATAGAGGCCATCGTCCTTTAACTGTTATTTATTAGCTCATTTGTGGCTTTTACAATGAAATTAAAAGTTACCCAAAACGTCCGAATCGCTATTTTTTATCTATTCTTGGCAATACTTTTTGTAATTTGTTTCTTGGTTTTATTAACCATACCTATTCATGCTAAGTCTCAACTCTTCGCACGTTTGAATCTGGTTGATGTTCATGGTTTTATGGATTATTTTACGATTTTGATCTTATTTTGCCGACCAGTTAGCTCATTTGTTAAGCACTTAGCTATCTGTGCCGGAGATTTGAAGTTCGATTCCCGGGTCTGTCTAATCAGACACAGCGTCGTCAACGGCACGCTACCGTTGTGACGTTTCTTCGGAGCTTTGCTGGCCAGGCGCTAAGCCGCGGAGATGGGCTTGGTTGGTCCCCGCCACTCGTTACATGCTTCGGCATTATACCGCAAATATAATGAAGATTTGATTTGATCTTTTATTTTGAACAGTCAAGGCTCAACGAGAAGCCTAAAGTTCTTCAACATGGCCCTCGTACTCATGCCTCGCCCTTCAAAGAACAGAAACATTATCGACTAGTCAGGTAATCTAAAGTGCATAGCGTGTGGAGTCGGTTGCTTCCAATGAAGTTACGTTGTACAAATGTAGCCTGTTAACTTTTAGAATAATTTTGGCGATAAGCCGATAATAGGCCTACTAATTTTTGTGTAATTGGTCTATCTAGCCTTTTGCAACTGGGTCATAAAGGTGTAATATTACTTCAAAGAGTGGACCGTTCAAAATGTTTCAGTTAGCCGGGTGTTTATTGAAGTCACCTACAAACAAATTTATGTACCGGTAGGCCTACATTGTATTTAAAACTGACATCTTGTCTAAACTTTTAAAACTTTATTGATATATACTTGATTTTACATCCACAGTGATTCTATCGGAAATAACTACAGTCCTAAAGCACGTGATTTGTCCACATCATTAATTTACACCAAGCTAAAACTATGTGAGTATACAATATTTGTTTTAAATACCCTGGGAAATTTGGATGGTTAAAATATCTGAATAAGCGATTTAACCAATTCATTCCCTCTAGTTTAAAGTTCTCTAATAACTTTAAAAGTGTTTTAGACTAAAAGCTTGTATGGATTTAAAGCGACGAGCATTTCAAGCTTTTTAATTCTAAAGCTAGGCAAATATATTGGATGATCAGTCTCTTTACCATGCTAAAGGTGTGCTAAGATGGTGTCGAGCTAACCGGTTAAAACGTATCCTTCAATAACAGGCACTGGTTAAAAGCTGCTGTGATCTTTTTTCTGCATGATCTGTAATAAAGATTTGTTCTACTTTTGTCTTTTCTGAAAAATCTCGCTGCAATTTAATACCACGATGCACTTAATAATTTTAAACAGCAGTAAAATTTTTAACGATGAATAAAAACTATGAAAGTAATTTCATTTTTCAAGGCTTCGGCTAAGTGTGAGGTTTTCGAATCTATAGATGCTCCCTGATAGTCAAATAAAACCTTCATTATACTCGCGTTATCACGCCAAAGCGTGTGACGAGTGGCGGGGTCCATCTCCGCCGCTCAGCGCCTGGGCACCACAGCTCCGAAGAAACATCGCCGAGGTGGCGAGCCGTTAGCGACACTGTGTACGTTTCGACCGATTTGGGGTTTGAACCCAAAACCTCCCGCACCGATAGCAGTGGCTTAGTAATTAAGCTATCAAATAGGATACATTATCAAGATTTTGTTGTTCAAAAAATCGATATAGCTTTAGTTCAGTAGGGTTTTGCTATAGGTTTGAAAAACATACTTACTATAAATAAAAAACTTCCTCATTACATTTGAAACTCAAGCCAAAAAATTTTGATTAAGTTACTAGAAAAGAAGGTTATTAAAATTTTGTGTTAAGTTTGACAATGTCATGCACGATTAAAACAATACCAAATTAATGTTACAGCTTCCACCGCTAGATATCATGAGAAACCTGCTTCATTGGGAAGAAATTCCGCGAAAACTGTTTCTTTACATCCTCCGTCCAGCGACACCAGCCCTGCATTGTTAAAACGAAGACTGGTCTCTGCCAAAGTTGCTAGCCAAGATGTTGGTGCCAAGAATGATCAAAATTTTGCTTTTAAAAAGAGAATGTAAGTTTTAGTTGTTTCAACTTTTTTCGCATCTTTTAGTGCTAAGGTAGAGTAAAACATGTTCAGTATGTCTATATTTGGTTTGCATATACGTAGATAATAGGTTAATATTCTTGAGTGATGAAACCAGCTGGTTTTAGTTTATGAGACGCAAATCATTAAAGCAAAGATAATGCGTAATATTGCTAAAAAAGTTATAGTGTGGGAAATCATGCACCACAGTAGTGCTGCAGTGAAATATTACTTCAGTAATAATGACCGGTTTCGACCTCGCTGGGACTCATCGGCTGCTGTTGTATGCAAAAGGAAGCAGATGATTAAAAGCCGAGAAATACGAATGTACTTTTTCTTAACGAGTATTTTGTAGCTTTTCGGCTGCAACTACTTCGGCAAATGCTGAAATGAGGAGAAAACGAATGCTTGATTTTCTCGTCTCCAAAGATGCTAGTCACGAAGCAACTCATGGTTCTGTTGAATCTCAACCTGGTGAAGGAGGATCCGTCAGAGGGCACCAGAGACTTGGCAGTTCTAAAAAACAAAGCCAATCGTTTTCAAGTACGTACCCACGCAAAAATTTGCGTTGATTCAAAACATCTGTTAACTATAGTAATCAACTCTAAAAGGTGCATGGGATATTCTCGCATTTACTGATTTTCTGTTACTAAAGGTTTGGTGCTTTGTTCAACTTTTTTATTTGCTCAACGTTTTGCCTAGATTTTTCTGCGAGAGGGCGAAAAATGCCTCATATTGACTTTGAAAAACTACAAAAGAACAACGGGAGTTCATCCAAACTGGGAGATCGGTTCTATATTTTCACAAAAGAAAGTCATTCGTCCGTGCTTACGGATACATCGACAAGAATTTCATCATTTACCGCAGCAACAAATACGGTAAGATTTACAGTTTTTAGCTGTAGAAATGTGGAGTTATCAAAATTGGACGTCATCAATTCATGATTATGAGATCAATCAGTTGCTGATAAATTTCTATCGCATCGTCATATGTTTGTTTTGTTTGTTTTTACCTATTTAGTTTTTTCGTTTATTTTTTCCCTGCTGTTCCAATTTAATTGGGTGTTGCGACCTTGCCTACTATTTTTATCATATTCAATCTTCATTCCTTCCCGCATTATACAACGTTAATCGTTTTTAGATGCTTCCTCCCTTTTCTGTGTCCGTTTGCGGTTGAGTTATTGCGTTGTTGTTTAAAGGTGCGTTTACCGATACGCAGCACGCGTCAAAAAAATTTCGCACCTTGTTTGTTTTATTTTACTGTTTACCGATCACGCGAAAACCTGCGAAATCTTTCTACATTTACTTACATTATAATTTTAGTCGCGTCATCGCGTGCCGCGTGTCGCGTATTGGTAAACGCATTTTTATACTTATTTTGACGGTGCATAAATAAAAAACATCACTACTACTACTACTAATTCCAAAACGTGTCATTGTTTTGTGTTAAGCTGCAGGAAAGTACATCATGCAATTGGGTCTGCTTTATCACTATTTATTTTATTCCTAATATGGTTTTGTTTTATCCCAGTCGCCTCAACGACCGTCCAAAGACAATGAATTGAATGGTGGAAGCTCCGAAAGCTTAACCACAAAAAAGGAGGAACAGCAGAACAACGCAAGGGAGCATAGTAAATCACCAGAACTGGAACAGTCGTGTGAGTTGTAATTTAATCCACACCAAAAAAATTTGGATGCTAAAGCTTTACTTAAACGTATTTCACAGTATCTTTTAACATCTGTAGATCTTAAAAACGCAATTATTTGAACTAATTAAGACCAAATTTTTATGTAATTGATTAGCTTGTGATGCATCCCTGTTCCATTTTGGATTAATAATATTGCTCACAGCTCCTACCCAGCAACGAGGTTATCCAGGAAAGTCTCAATTTGATCAGTTTTCCACGACAAGCGGTCTTGGCACTGCAAGTCCTCTATCCGCGTCTGAAGAGGAGGATAGTTTTGTCGATACAAGTGACGAAGAATCCAGCTCTAAGTTCAGTGAAGAAGAGATGGAAGAAGAGGAAAGTGTGAGGTAAATAGCCACAATAGGTCACATAACTGGTTGGCTAACATCATCTTTCGTTCTTTAAGATTTCTGATGGCTTTGCGTAGTGGATTTAATCATTCTTCGTTGTGTAGGAGACTAGCATTAATCAGTGCAACCATGCAACTTATATCAAAAGTTTTTTTGACGTGTAGTAAATATTTCGTGAGGAGTGTGTAAAATGCTGTTTGCGATTGTCTAATCTCGTTGGTCTCAGTTACTGCTTGCTGTGCTTGAATTCAATGATTAATTCGGTTTTTATGTGGTTCGTTGTTTCTGTTTGTTTTACTTAGTAATTGTACGTCCATCGCAACAAAAAGATCGGCTGTTGCACAACATGTCTGCCATCGTCACCACCTTTCAAAATTATCTCTTTTTTACGGTAATTAAACATGAAAAAGTGATTTATCCTAAATTTTTTCTCCGAGTAATAAAGTCTTTAGCAGCTCAGGTGGCCGAGTGGTAAAAGCATCCGTCTCTGTAACTGTAAACTCGGGTTTGATTCCGAGTCGGGTCAAACCAATTGGTACTCACAGCTTCCCAGCTTGACGCTCAGCATCAAAAGGACAGTGTGGAAAACAAGCCGGCAAGTTTACTTGTGCGGTTGGTAAAGGCACGTAGCGGGATCCCCCCATCTTGGTGTGGTAGACAGATGGCTGCCGACTCCTAAGCGAGATCGTTATAGCGCTTTGATCGTTTTCTCGTGATAGAAGGATAAATATGCTACTAGAAATTAACCACTTTTTCACAGAGTCCATGACGAAGCTACTCTTGCTGCGTTGGATGTGTTGTTTCCTCCTCATACTTTCTCTACTCACGGATTATCAAGACCTGGAACTCCTGAGCCAGACTCTTTAGAACGGTTAGTAATGTTAAGGACCAGTACATTTCTGTGAAAGTTGATAATGGCAACAAATATCGCAAAAACAACACGAAATTGCTGCTCATATTTTTGAAAACTTTAAGACTGGTATGTATTCCACAAGATTGGCTTGTATTTCACATGCCATGTTGTGCTAGAATTATGGGTGTTTTTGAAGTCTGATGTTTTAGTGAAATAACGCAAAACCTTTTGTCGTATTCGGAAAAACTTTCTTATAATTTTCGGTTGTAACAGTAGCGGATCGTTATAATTCGTAATGCAAACACAAGTGACAACTTTGTTTCGCTTGCTGCGGCTTATAGCTTTGGCCTGTTTCAGCAGGTTAATGGAGTTGTAGCTGACTTGGCTGAGCTTATCATCATCATCATCATCATCCAATTTTAATCCGGTTTTTCCTCGTGTCCAAAGGTGGCTGGATGCATCTCATTCCCTCAGCAATTGCTCTCACTCCCTCTCTCCATCTCACACGATCTGTAGCCTCCTCAACTCTCAACTCAATCTTCTTCAAACTTTCTTCGACTTGTCTCTTCCAGGTCTGCTTTGGCCGTCCTGACTTTCGTTGTCCATTCACTTTATTGATGCTCGTTGCCTTCTTCAAAATGTTTTCCTCTTCCCTCCTAACTTCATGTCCATATTATCTCACTTCATTCGCTTATGCCATTTTATCTAAAGTTTCCTTTAAGCCCAGCATTTTCATCAGATCTTCAGTATTCTTTCTAGCTTCAAAAAGTTTGTTAAACTTTTACAGTAAATTATATTTTTATGGTACACATAATATGAGACAAAAATAGCTTTTAAAAGGAATAAAATAAAGCCAAAGTAAATCTCAAAGCTGGACGTTTCGACAAAACGGTTTTGTCCTGGTTTGCTTACGCTGCTGATGATGACTGCTGAAACTACGTTCTCGTAACGTCCAGTTTTGAGATTTAATGCGGCTTTATTTTTCTTATCATATTTTTATAGGTTTTACGACATTATGGAAACATCAATCGATTCTTCGATGATCACTCCATTGCCACAAGCATGGATTGAAAAAGCTTTAATGATGATCAAGTTTTTGTTGAAGCAAAACAGGACTGAAACCATTCACCAACTGGTCAAGGTAAGTTTTTTGGTAAAGTGTCACAGTTTTAACGTTGAAACTTGCTGTTTATTTGCAGGAGATCAACTACCTTTACACCGAAAGTCTCAAAAAATCCGTCTTGGATTATATTTTGCTTGATCCTAAAGAACAAGAACGACTTAAAGTTTGCGTTCCGTTCAAAGTGAGGCTTATCGCAGTTATTTACTTTAAATAAAACCTGTTGTTTGAGAATTAATATCAAAAAAAAAAAATCAAAATCTTCATTGCACTCGCGTGATTACGCCGAAGCGTGTAACGAGTGGTGCAGGCCATCTCCGCAGCTTAGCGCTTTTCTAACCCAACTTCGAGAAAACGTCGCAGCGGTGGGTCCGACATGACCAATCCGGGAATCGAGCCCCAGACTTCCGGCACCGATTGCAATGTTTTAACAACTAAACTAAGTGGTCGATTTTTATTGCGCATAAATTTATTTAAAAAAATCGTAATTGTACGAGCGATTTGAAGATAAGATCTTTCAGATTCTTTGTTTAATGCAAGTGTAGAAAACTCAATAACCGCAATACAAACGTACATGACTAAGCTTTGAATAAAACGACCCCATATCGCAATGAATCAATAACTTTTTGATATGAGTAGATAGATAAATAACGTTTTTTATGGAAAAAATACTTAAACAGCCTATTTACTGAAAGTATATATTTTTGTGTATCTATTGCTATCTGTTTGTATTTCTAGCTTTAGACTTAAATGCATACAATAGCGATCTCTTGCACGATTTCAGGCCTCACATTCAGCCGGTAGGTGTCGCTATCCTTGGTACGAGTCTATCAATCATGCCAGACGAATGTTAAAATCAAATCTCCACATCAACCACCCTATCAACGCAAAAATATTGTTTCGCTGGGAAACCTAGTAAGAAAAAAATTCGTTTGATCTAAACGTTTGAATCAGAGAATCTGAAAAAAAAAACACAGCATCTACAAATCAAATTTTCGAGCTAGAAAAAGTAAATCAACTTGGAAGGCCTCAAAAATCTTGTTTGCTTTGGCTTAACATTACAGTGCCGTACAGCCGGCTCGTTTTCTCAAAAAAGACGAGCGGTTAACTTTTGCAGATAGGTTTTTTCTTTTAAAATACCAATAAAGAAATGGGTATCTAAATCTGTTTGAGGTTGAATTTTTTTTTATGATTAGATGCTTAAGTTCGAGTGTGATCACCTACTGTTATTTGAAAATCTTGCTGAAGTATTTTTATAAGGAGTCTCTGCTCAAAATATCGTAGTAAAATATCCCACAACAATCCTAATAACTTGCTGATTTTTCGCGGGCATTTAGACAATGTTAATCTCCTGCAATTTTATACCAGTTATTCCTCTTTGCGTCTTCTTGATATTCCTACTATTTACTCGTTGATGCCTTTGACTGTGGAAGAATTGAAGACCGAAGTGACAAGAGCGAGCGCTCAAGTTCTCCAGGTTTTGACTCATCGTTGGATTGAGGAATGTGCTGAAATTGTGCGAGAAAACAAGGAAAGTGTGGAAGCGATTGTGGAAAATGAAGATGAGGTGAGGTATTTTTTTTTTGATTCAAGCCACAGTAAATATGTGACAGAAAGCTAAGGAAGTAAAATGAACTAACGGTAACTTTTGTGACTGTGGCTTTATTCTTGCTCCTTATCTTGTCGTGCCATATTGACTATTACTGTACGTTTCGAAAACACATAACAATCATCATCAGTACTACACGCGAGACACTATAAAGCTTTTAATGAAACTTTTTCAACTGCTTTTTATTTCTCGCTTGTTTTCTTCAACAGCTTGCACGAATGGACCAAATGGATCATTTTTTCGGATGCCTGGCCACGTTGATGTCGAATTTGATTCGTGAATTAGTGAGAAAATCCCTCCATGATATAGTGTATTTGTTTGAACTTTACAGGTATGTCAGTTTAGTCGGCGATGGCGGAAGCATTTTTAAAGTGGGGAGGGGGAGAGGGGCCAAAACCAACGATCAGATTTTTTCGCCTACGACCAGGGCCGGCGGTGGCGCAGCGAGAAATTTTATAAAAGGGTGGGGGGATAATTTCCACATTTTTTTCAAGCGTACTTTTTTTCTGCAGAACTAATTTGAAGCTGATTAAGGAACAATAAAAGCTCTAGGGGGAACCGGGGGCATGCTCCCCCCGAAAATTTTTGAAAATTTACATGCTGTAATGGCTATTTTTGTGCCTTTTGAATAACTTTCAGGCATATTGTGTTTAAATTTTGTTAACCCTTAATTCTGAGTGCTTCGCCAAATATGACGCATTTTGTTCGCACATTTTTAATTATGCGTGCTTAAGGCGTAAGGCTTGCAGCTATCAAAGAGGTTCGAAATTATAAAAAATTTGTATGCATCAAAAACATTTTCCAAAATGGCTGGTGAGAGGATGCATATCTTTCATCCTACCCCTCTGGATCCGCCCGTGGCCATAAGCTACAGAAACCATCACAAGAATCTGGCATATTTCAGTCACTTGGCACATTAGTATGACTAGCGTAGCCAGGATTTTGCAATGGAAGGGGTTGAAAATGACGTTCCATTTGACCATACGTTGTAAAATAACAAAAAATAGTCTCAAAATCAAGAGAGATGTTTTAAACTAAAAATACCGAAGGCAGTGAAGGCACAATTATTGTAAGGAAGTCAAAGGAATGATTTATGGTGAAAATTCTGGTGAAAAGGAATGCTTGCGTAATAGAGTCGGCGCCAAGGGGGGGTCTGGCCACCCATTCAACAAGCTTACTCTTTTGAAAACTGCAACTTTTGTGCTTAATTTCAAACTTTGGCCCCCCCCCCCTGATAAACGCTTGGCCCCCCTAAGTCGACTGCTCTGCCGCCGGCTCTGTAAAGCTAAAGAAAGAGTACTAAAAGTATCTAACGCTTCACAAAGAAAGTCAGGAAGATACGTACGTATGACGTTACTTGAGACTCAATGGGGGGGGGGGGGGCGTGGCTACGCCACTGATTAGTATCGTTCTTTTTTACTTGATAGCAAAGTCAAAGGGGGGAGGCATGGCACAATGGCCCCCTTTTAAATACGCTCCTGAGGGCCGAATTTAAACAATGAGAGGCTCTAGACTATTTGATCATACTCATTGGAAGAGCAAAAAAACGATATATGTTTAGACATGG
Organism: Trididemnum miniatum; assembly: GCA_964006365.1. Taxonomy (NCBI): domain Eukaryota; kingdom Metazoa; phylum Chordata; class Ascidiacea; order Aplousobranchia; family Didemnidae; genus Trididemnum; species Trididemnum miniatum. Next base: position 18,613,631 of record OZ023249.1, on the reverse strand, counting down.
CAACAAGTACGAAAGCTCGTATGACGAAAGTGGCTTGCAACTTCCAACTCGATTGCATCCTTTAAAATTTTTTATGGTGAGTGATCACTTTTCTTTTTGCATTATGCATTGAAAAGTCTTGAGTAATTAACAATTATACTTTGGAGCAAAATAGCAATGAGTGAAATAATTTTTATTGTGTGTTGTGATATGTATGCAGAGATTTGAGACAATCTATTGATTTTTAGCGTCCTGAAAGCACTGAAGTATGCACTACTTTTGAACCCAATTTTGATAACGTCATTGGAAGGCTGCATGACGTCATTGACGTAATTGTTATGGTGAGTAAAACAACGTTGTAATTACGTATGCTTAAATTTTCACAATTTGAACATTTTAGAGCGTCCAGACTTTACCTCGAATAGAACAACAACTTTTCGAAGCCGTTGAAGATTTACCAGTCACGTTTCTGTCCTCTGTACAAGTTGATGACGAAATAGTTGTCGTTGCTAAGCAACGAATCAGTGCAGTTGTGCTCAACAACAGTCATGGTCCAACGCGGTAAGAAATAGTCATTGGTTCGCCTCTCTACCTTTTAGCGGCGACCAAAACGACCTAACCAGAATTGCTCATTGCTCAATAGCATATTTTTCATATTCCACGTTTCGTTCAAATGTTAGTTTTTTTAAGTGAGTGTAGATAAATGAGACATATGAGGCTGATTGCATAAAAATGCAATTAAAATCATACCATGGCATCTTGGAGCTTTTTCAAAGACTTTATTTGACTTCTTTATGTTTCACAGTGATCTTTGTTTGTTGGAGGTTTTTCAATTTGGCACGCAGTTTCTGAAAACGCTCGATGAAATGTTGGGTTGCGTTAATATTTCTGCGGCAAGCTGATATTCTGTCCACGAGATAACTCTTTCGCACTGTAATTGTGATTGATTTTACATCAGAAGAATGCTGCAATTTTTGTATGAGCTCATTGAAGCGTTTTCCTTGTTTGCAGTTTGCTTACTTCGTCATTAAATCCTTTTTTGCATTATCGGCCAGCATTAACTTGGGTTATACTTTCAGCTACCGGTCTGTGTACGAGCCAATCTACAACTACCTCCTCAATGCTCGCACTGCTGATAAAGTTGCTCATTTCATTAAACGCGAACCTCCATTGCGAAGCTACGTAAAAGAGCTGGAGAAACTTAAAAGCATGGCCAGGAGCATCAGCATCCTTCCCATCCATGTGCCTATGCATCTTTTTCTTCTTGATTGTGAAGATCTCAATCAAGTGAGACTACCGTTACGAGCATATTGCAGTTGCGAAAGCGGCTTTTTGCTGAAAGTTTAGAAACCGTATATTTCTTGTCTGTCAAGCTTACCGCGCTGTCTAAGCTTGCTTCTTCTTGTGACAGGTGAAGCAGATGAATAAACTAAATTTTTTCACCTCCCTTATTTTCTAATATAATTTTGCAACAGTTCAGTTTTAATTGAGTGTTAGGTTTTAGTGATTTTTTTCCTTTCTAAACAGTTTTAAAATTTTTTACCTTGACAGTGTAAAAGAAGATGTTACCTTAAGAGTTTTTGAGTTTGAAAAAATACTTTAGGGTTACGTTAATTTTAAAGATGCACAAGCATTTTGAAAACCGAATATCAAGCTGGAAAACGTAGATTTAAACCCATCTTTCTTGCCATCTGCGTCGTAGAAATTTTATTACTCTATGCAGTGGTTAATGGATCAAAGCAACCTTCTTCAAAAAATGATGATTGACAACGTGATTGGCATATCGCGACGTTTTAATCGATCCATATGCACCACCTATGATGAAATTGTAAAACGGATTACTTCACACGTTCAAAGGTATTTTTATAAGGGATGTGAATGAATTTAAGATTTTTTTATTTGACCGAATTTTCTGCCTTAAACCAGATAAGGAATATAAAATGGAAGTATTTGTCTTTTTTGTCTTTTTTCAATCATTATTTGTTTGACTTTCCTATATTTGTTACGTATTTTGTATTTCTTCGTAGCACCAACGGCTTGGTTGAGTTGCAAGAGTACATTGATAACTTAGCGTCAGTGGAGTTGCTAAAGCTTAAAGAGCAGCTGAACATTGCAGCCAGTAATCTTCTTTTCCTCATGGATTACGCCCTTCTACAAAAAGATGACGTACTTCTCAATGACAACACATTCTCATGGCCGGACAGAATCATACCGATCATTAGAAACAGGTTGGAAGCTGAAAATGCGATTCATTTAGAGTTAATTTGGCAATTTAAGACTTGTGCTATCACAATTGCATGTTATGTTTACGAGTAGTTTCCAGGATGCGTAGTTTTGCGTACCTATGTATGAGATATGGAATTCTTAAAAACTGTGACAAAGCCCAAGGACTTCTGTATCAGAAAAACGTTGTTAACGGTCAACATTAAGTGGTCGAAATAGATATTCGTGCCGTAGGCCTATATTTGTGTTAGGATATACGGACTCTTTGAGGAACCTTCATAGATCCCTTAATATGAATTAATGGAAATCAAGTTGAAAACCCTCCTACACGCAGTTTAAACAAATTTACTATGCAAGAAATCATTTGATATGACAAGGTATAAATGCAATCTCAATTGTTTAAACTTTTTGTGAACCAGTACAACGTTTGAGTTAGCAGGCATTTACCTCATTTTAATTTAAAGCGAACAACGCCTTCAAAAGGAACATGACCACAAAGTAACGAGGTTGAAATTATGGCAACGAGACCTCGAGAAGAGACTCAATGAAGTAATGGAAGAAGTAAAAGAATTTCAAAAGAAAGAGCGAATGGGAGAGGCTCAGAAGTACGCGGATACTCTCGATGAAATACAAGCTAAGATTCATGGCTTTATGGAAGAAGTGAGTAAACACACGCCATTACTACAAAAAAATCTTCATTATATTCGTGGCAATACGCGTGAAAGCGTGTAGCGAGTGGCGGGATCCATTTCCGCGACTTAGCTCCTGGGCAACACAGCTCCAAAAAAGAGTCGCAGTGGACGCGAGTTGGTGGCGACGCTGCGTCCTGTTTGACCGGCTCAAGATTGGAACCCCAGACCAGTAAACGATGTCTTGAACCACCAAGCTTACCGGTCAGAGCAGTTACTGCTATGCTTTTTCTAAAATTTAATTGACTTTATTGTAGGTTGTTTGCTAATTATTCTGTATACTGTATTCAAAACTACATTTAATTTTGAATTTATTTATGTTTCGTTGCTTTGTTTTTCCACTAAATAAGTCTTGCTAATACGCTTATTTGAACAAGAGGTTGTTTGCAATTTTTTTGCAAAAATTTCGCTTATTTCTCACTAGTTTTTTTTCTTTTTAGAAACAACAAATCAACCATGAAGAGATCTTATTGGATGTTGGTCATGTGAGTCCTTACCACCAGATTCAGGAACTAGTGGCTAAAAAAGAACCATATGATCGCTTGTGGAAGAATGTGGTGGAGTTTAACACCCTCTACGATGTATGGATGAACGGACCTCTATTGGAAGTCAACGCTGAAGATGTGGATGAAAAAGTAAGTTTTTGTTCGCATAACTTTAATGATCGTAAAATAGTCGCAAAAAGTAAAAGGAATTATACAATGTTCACATGCCAGATGTTTCTTAAACAGAAATAGTGTGGCTGCAAGCTTATTTATTTTATTCCTCAAACTATCGCAAGGCACGTTATGCTGCAGTTTTAACATTTTTGCGTTGATTTTGCTATGGGCCTAACCGAAGGATTTCCAAAGACTGACCAGCTAGAAAGTCGTTTGTGTGCGGAGGATTCGTGGATAAGAATTATCGCGAAGCGTATGACGAGTTGGCGAGGCCTATCATTGCAACTTTCAGACATCACAGCTACAAACATAGGACACTTCCGCGATGTTGAGTCGCTGGCAGCATTGTACTCGTGTTATTATTTGCTAGTTGCCGGATATCTGTTTACGTCTTTCAGATAGAGGTAACCCGTCTTTCAGATAGAGGTAACAAGTACCTATTCTAACGGCACAAAAAGCCAGCTTGCTTGCCTTGTTCTTAACACTGTCCCTTAAATGGTGAACGTCGAACTAGAAACCTGTACATATTAATTTTTCAGTGGCTGGTTTGACCCAAATCGGTATCGAATCCCACAGTACCTCTACCAGTCTATCGCTTCAGAGGCTTGGCACTAATTCATCTACCTGATCGGTCAGATTCGTGAACAGTTCTGCTTAAAAATGCGCTCTAGGCCTGGGTTAAAAATCTTAAATATCAAAATTGGCGCACTGACTGCATCTTAGTAATGGACTTAAAACTTCAATCAAATCTGGCTTATTCACTGCAAGAAAACGCCTAAATCAGTGATGCAAGATTTGCTGTTTTTACTAGTTATATCACCATAAAGTTTCATCAGTATACAGACCAGCAAGAGATGAGCCCAATCCGTTCTTGGGGTCTGTGCGGGGTTCAGCTTGAGTAGAGATAAGGGTGATAACTAAGAAGTAAGAAATAAAAATTAATACGACAAACTAGCTTCACACATGCCGTTGCGCGCGATTACTCCTCTTCAGGGGTTCCTATTCAATGAGAACTAAAAATCAAAATATTGCAGACTTGATAGAAATTGAATTCATTAGTGTAAAGAGGTACTATAAGAGGTCGCGTAAAGAGGGTCCTAAAGACATGCGTAGTAAACTGGACACGTGAACAGGATACCTAATTGTTTACTCGCAGTAACTTCAGGCGGTCTTGTTGTTGAACAAAAATAATTTATTTCCACGAGCTTTAGAGGAAAATAGCCCTCTTCTTCAGTTGGTAATAACTAATAATGGCCATTATCAGCGTTGGATCCAGAGGAGGATGGGGGGATGCATTCCTACCACCAGCCATTTTCAAAAATATTTTTAATGAATACAGTTTTTTCATAATTTTGAACCTCTTCGATGGCAATGAGCCTTACGCCTTAAGGGTGTTTACGCAGAATACGATGCGATTTTCCGTACGAAAGTGACGTAGGCTATGAAATAGTTTGTTAGGACGCAATGCTATGTAACGTTGCATGGCATTTTGAGAAACAATCGTAAAGTGCTTTGTAGAACGACCCATAAAAAGCAAAATGGCATGAATTCGAACTCTGTGAAAAATATTTTCGTCAACTGCTTACGTCAAAAATCGCGTGAAATTTCGTTCGACAACAAATTGGATAAAAATCGCATGCAATGTAAACAATACACATACCTTTAGGCACGCATAAATCAAAATGTGTTAAGAAAATGCATCATATCTGGTGAAGCATATCAGAATTAGGAGCAAAAAATTTAAACAAAATGTGCCCGAAAATTGTTCAAGAAGCACTAAAATGGCCATTGCAATAATGTAAATTTTCAAAACTTTTCCCGGAAAGCATGTCCTCGGACCCTTCTAGAACCGTTTTTATTTCACAATTTGCTTCAAAGTAACTCTGTCCAAAAAAATACTCATTAAAAAATGTCAAAATTTAATGTCCCTTCCATGAAAAATTTCTGAATATGTTCCAGACCTGAAACGTTTTCAAAATGTTTCGAGTCTAAACGTTTACGCCTTTGGCGACACTGTGTTTGAATTGACCGGCACAAGAATTGAACCCCAGACCTCCCGCACTGATAGCGAGGTCTTTCACCACTGCGCCAACCGACCGATTGCTTTTAGTTAACAAACAACCTAATTCAAAACTGCATCCCCCACCAAAATTTTGTGGATCCACTCCTGGCCACTATTAAAGGTGATGACATAAACTGTCTTCACTACCCAAAATAATTAATTATTTATTTTTACCGCTCTGGGCTTTCGAATTTCCCATTTAACTGATCGTACGTATCTTGTTTCAAAACTTCAATAAAGTTCATAGTTCAAAAAAGTGCTGGAAAATATGCTTTTAAAACTTAGTTAAAATATGAATTCATATGCATATTTATCCTCCTATCACGAGAAAGCGATCATAGCGCTATACGAGCTCGCTTAGGAGTTGCCGGCCATCACTCTACCACACCAAGATGGGGTAGTTTCGCTAAGTGCCTTTCCCTGCGGCACAACAAGTAAACTTGCCGGCTTGTTCTCCACACTGTCCTTTTAATGCTGAGCGTCAAGCAGGGAAGCTGTGAATACCAATTTTAAAGTCATTGGTTTGACCCGACTTTTTAAATTCGAATTGACGGAAAAAACTCGTTCAAGATTAGCTAAAATCGCTCAAATGACTGAAACGAAATTTTAAAAACAAAAAACCTAGCTCTGAAGCACTGTTGGACATGTGAGCAGGATAAGCATACACGGATCGTTTAATTACTAGTCTACTTACGGAAGGGTTCATTGGTAAAACTGTTCCAGATCAAAGAACTGTGGAAAACCAGTTACAAGTTGATGAAGCGGTTTCAACATCCGGGGCCTCTCAAAGCTGCAGCTACCATAAAAAACAAGCTGGAAAAGTTCAAGATCAACATGCCCCTAATAAATGCACTCTGCAACCCAGGTTTGAAATCAAGACATTGGGATCTTATGTCTAAAAAGGTATGTCACTCTATCATGAGTAGTAATATTTGCGCGCCTATTGAAGGCTGTGGCCGTGACATGAGATAGCCTGCTTAGTGTGATGTTTGTATGCTGATAGTTGGCTCAATTTTGTACGTTGGATGAATTGTGCGAGCAGTAGTTTTAATTTTTAGCTACCGTGTAAGCAAAGGAGGCCATGTTACATTTTAAAAGTACCGCGGCACCAGTATGTACTCGGTACTGCTTTCAAAAAGTACCGACTCGTTACGATATTTCCACTTCCACTTCACTTCAGGCACCACTTCCGATATTTCAATGTTTATGATAGAGTTTTGAACGCAGATTATTACGAATTTGACATTATCTTTTAATTATGACGTCATCTTGAGGATGCACTACGCGATATTTGCTTTTTTGCGCTTACTTGAGATCTTGTTATCTACGTACGCTAGAAACTTGCATTTAGTGTCAATCAAATGATGCGGAATATATACGATTTCCTGTGTGCGTTACATATTTTAAAATCGTATTGGCTTCAGAAGAAACAGTTACGGCTATAAAACACATTTTAATCTTATTTAATCAAATATTTGACATTGAGTGAAATCACTATTGTTCAGATCAACTTTTAATTTAAAATTTTAAAAAACCTCTACAGCCTGTTTCTCGCTAAGCGTTTTTTCGTCTTAACTTTTTCTCTGAAGCCAATACGACTTAATTTTTTCTGAAGCCAATGTAGGAAATCGTATTTTCTGCATCATTTGACACCATTTGCAAGTTACTGGCGTGAGCAGCTACATTATGAGATAACAAAAAAGCGCAAAATACGCAAATATCGCGTGGTCCACCCTCAAAATGACGTCATAGTGAAGAAAATTGGCAGTTTCAAAAGGTTTGAAAATACCGAGTACTTTCGAAGAAAAAAGTACCGCGTTACCGGTACAACGGTGCATATGTTAAAGAGTACCGACGGTACCGGTAAAAAAAAAACACCGCGGTACAACTGTACTCGGTACTGTGCACCACTGCATGTAGGTAACGTGAGTTGCAGATTGCAAGTGAGACCTAGATTTAGTAGTCGAGAAGCAATTAGCTCGATATGGTTTCATACAAATGTTGTTTGAGCGTTTTTGAATTTGTTTGTGTGGTTGACAAACCTCACAGCATGCCATAAGCATTGGTCCTCGTTAGCCTAACATAGTCCCTATTCTGGACAGCATGGCCGTGTGGTTCGGAGCGTTGTTTTTACGACGGCCATGATCGCAAGGTTGATGATTCAATTCCCACCCAAGTCTTGTTGTTGCGTCCTTAAATAAGATGCTTTACGACTACTATCTTTGCTTGGGGGGATCTAACAAGCAGCAAATTGAAGAAGTCTGAAGCAAAACTCAAGAGGAAAACTCGGAAAGAAGAGCAACTTCTAAGCGAGTCTGGATTTGTCCTACGCATAGCGCCTCCGTCGCTTTCTCATGACCGGAGGATAAAAATGAAGAAGATGAAGATGAAGAAGATGGAGCTGCATGATTAGGCTAGAATCGATGCCTTTTTGAAAATTTTTGCTCCAAGGAGAGAGAGTGCTATCTTTTGAATACTTTGCTAATTACTGCTTTGCTTTCAATTTGACATTGCAGGTCAATGTCGACATGACTCCAGGAACTCACTCTACGTTGAGCTCAATGTTGCAAATGAAATTGGAAAAACATTTGGAAGGTCTCACTGATATTAGCAATCAAGCTAGGAAGGAATATGCTCTGGAAAAGGTAGCCTACTAGCATTACGCCTTTGCGTTGCTCTTTAAAAAAATACAATACCCAGCACCGTAAGGCACGTTATGCTGCAATTTTAACATTCTTGCGTTGATTTTGTTGTGGGGCCTAACCGATGGATTTCCAAAGACTGACCAGCTAGAAAGTCGTTTGTGTGCGGCAAAAGTCTGGGTTTCAAATAATATTCGGTGTGAATAGGCATTTTTTAATACTTACGTGATTTCAATTTGATCATGAGACAGTTTTTTTTAGGCTTTGACAAAAATGAAAGAAGACTGGAAAGCAGTTGAGTTTGGTTTGGTGTCCTATCGTGATACAGATGTAAAAATCCTTAGTGCTGTGGATGACATTCAGAATCTCCTGGATGATCACGTGGTTAAAACGCACACAATGAAAGGCTCTCCTTTTATTGAGCCGTTTGTTGATGAAATCGAGCATTGGGAAAAAACGCTGGTGAGTATAAAATCCAGCTCGCTTAATCGTACGTGTTTTATATGTTTTCGCGTGTTGTTAATTTAATTTGCGGTTTTAGCTTTTCGGCATTAGCATACCGATAATGCACATACAAAATGTCAGAAAATGCTGCCATAAAGACCATTTACTAGTAATAGGCTGGCTTACATCGCTTTATGTTGCCATCCAATGGGTAATTGTTATCGATGCCCCCCAAAAAAAATAATGTAGGAAGGTATGAAAAGAGTTTTCAGTTTCGTGCAGAAAATTTTCTTTTGCTACAGGGACCATTTGTTGATTTGTTTGTGATTTGTATGATATCGTTTAATTTTTCTCTTTACAGCAAGATGCTAGAAACAAAATTGAATGCTGGCTCATTGTCCAAGCTGCTTGGCTCTATTTGGAACCAATTTTTGGTTCGGAAGATATTCGAAATCAAATTCCAAAGGAAGGAGGAAAATTCACTCAAGTAAGTAAAAACGATTTGTCGAGTGAAAAGACTCAGCATGAAAAAAGCAATATGAATTGCGTTGCCTGCCTTTGATACAGTAGCAATTTAGTGTGCTGACTAATTTTTTTGAAGGTTGACAGTAATTTTCGATCTGTTATGGAAAAGACTGCTGAAAATGCAAAAGTGATGGTTGCGTTGTCACAATCAGGAATGCTGCAAAAGCTCCAGGACTCCCAAAGTCTTCTGGAGGATATCCAGAAAGGACTCAATGATTACTTGGAAACGAAAAGAATCTTTTTTCCAAGGTACAGTATGTTGTTTGCAAGACCATTACGTTTCTGGCAATTGTATGGGTGTTGCCATTTTAGTTGGTCTACTTTTAAAATGGTTTGAAATTGAGTTTAGCTTTCTGATTGTGATTAGGTTTGCAATATTTAGATTGAATTAAACACCGTAGAGCAGTTGAGATTTTACGTACGCTGCACAAGTAGGTATGACGCTACGTTATAATACTTCTGATTTTCAGATTTTTCTTTTTGTCAAACGATGAATTGCTGGAAATTTTGTCTGAAACAAGAGATCCGCTGAGAGTTCAACCCCACTTGAAGAAGTGCTTTGAGGGAATAGCTCGTCTTGTTTTCACTGAAGACAAACAAATTACTGCCATGCAATCAGCGGAAGATGAGAAAGTGGACCTGACAAAAATTATTATCCCATCCGAAGCTAGGGGCTTGGTTGAAATATGGCTTAAACAGGTAAATTTTGTATGTTCTAAATTTATTTGTATTGATTGATACTTCCCGAGCAGTAATTCGGCAATTGCGTTGAAATTTATTACCGACTGGTGGAGCTGTTGGTACGTGTGAGAAGTTTTTATGTACCAACTTCGGCTGCCCAATCAATTTTTGCTATGATCTGCTTGAATGTAAGCCTTGCATGTGTTATTTATCATAAACTTTAAAGTTGCTGATACTTCTGGGTATATTTTGATTGTAGGTTGAAGAAGAAATGAAATTTAGTCTTCAAGAGGAAATGTCACGAGCAATCGACTCTTACCCCCAGCTGTCGTTCAAACAATGGTGTCTACGTTGGCCTGGTCAAGTAGTTTTGGCAACAAGTAATATTTATTGGACGGCTGAAGTTACCCAAGTAAGTAGCAGCGAAGGACTGGCTACAAAAAACATGTACAATATGGCCCATATACTAAAAGGTTAGTTTCATTCAAGGGCTGAATTGTAGTCGAAAAAAGCTCATTCTCACCTTAAGCATGTTATGTTTCTGTGATAATCTCGCTTTTCCGATGCCTCAGATCATTTGCGTAGCATTTCCTCTTTTATGACGGTTACAACCTCGCCTAGAATCATCGTTTTTCAGACACAACATCTGAACGAAAGTTCAAAAATTAACTTTGCAATTTAAGATACTTCTACAGTTTTCGAGTTTTTTTCGATGCTAATTCTGGTGGTATTGCAAAGAATGAGGATGTTTGGGCAGTTATTCTATTTTTTAATTTGTCATGGAGGGTCTAATTCGGATCTCATTACTTGATAGCACACCCAGCTGATTCCTTATAAAACCATTTAATCAAAAAACGTTGGTAATGAATTATTTATTAATTGCGTTAGAAGTGAATTGGAAAACACTACTGCTTTTTGTAATTCATTCTTATGCCAAGGCATGTAGAGGGCCCCATCCATTTGACGATATCTATGAAAACACTGTCATTTCTTCGAGAGTACCTCATTTATAACAGCTCAGATGGCCGAGTGGTAAGAGCGTCTCTCTCTGGAGCTGTAGACTCGGGTTTGATTCCGAGTCGGGTTAAACCAATGACTTTAAAATTGGTATTCACGGCTTCCCTGCTTGATGCTCAGCATTAAAAGGACAATGTGGAGAGCAAGCCGGCAAGTTTACTTGTTGTGCCGTTGGGAAGGGCCTTTAGCGGGATTCCCCCATCTTGGTGTGGTGAACGGGTGGCCGGCAACTCTTAAGTGAGCTCGTTATACCGTTTTGATCGTTTTCTCGTGATAGGAAGATAAATATGCCACTAATAATGATTATAATAATATTTTATCCGAAAAAGTCAAATGATTGTTTTTCAGCGAACTCTTATAGGTGTGGTGAAAATTACAGTGCCTAGCGACGAACATGCTTCCTTTAATAATCTTCTAATTACAGCTTGGGTATCTTATCTTTTATCATTATGGTCCAGTTATTCATTGGTTTAGTTTTTATTTGAGATAGTATTTACTAAGCTACTTTCTAAACTAGGCCATCAAGGAAGAAAGCGGATTGAAGAGGTATCTGGAAGTTTGCACTAGTCACATTGATGACATCATACAACTTGTTCGGGGTAAACTAAGCAAGATGGACAGAGTAACTTTGGGTGCTTTGGTTACCATTGATGTGCATGGTAAGTTAATGTGCTGAGAAGTTTTATGGGTATGAAACATTTTTGTTAATTTTTGCTTATATGCCTCAACGGCATACTAGCCTATAACTGCAAAATGTGCTTAGCTTAGTAGTAAAATACAGTGGTTTCATTGACGTGTCTTTGTTTTTTGCAGCGCGAGATGTTGTGGCTAACCTTGCTGAAGAAGAAGTGAGCGACCCTAAAGATTTCAATTGGATTGCCCAGATGCGTTATTACTGGGAAGAAAGTATGGTAATGGTTCGAATGATATCAACCACAGTCCCATACGATTACGAATATCTTGGAAACACCGGAAGACTCGTCATCACTCCTCTTACTGAACGATGCTATAGGTAAGGGATTAGTTAAAAGTTTATTGACTCACAAGCATAGAATTTGATGTCGGTGACAGCGGTGCTTTTGCCTAGTTCAACCATGTTTATTGCTTTAGAACTCTAATGGGTGCCCTGCAATTGAATCTTGGAGGTGCTCCCGAAGGTCCTGCTGGAACAGGAAAGACGGAAACTTGTAAAGATCTCGCCAAGGCCGTTGCCAAGCAGTGTGTGGTCTTCAACTGCTCTGACGGTTTGGATTACAAAGCAATGGGGAAATTCTTCAAAGGATTGGCGCAATCTGGAGCATGGGCATGCTTTGATGAATTTAACAGAATCGACTTGGAGGTACCCTAGGCTAATGAATTGAGTAAAAGGTAGTTATTGTGATGTAATGGCTAAAGTTTTTGGAAGTTGCATTGAGCATTGAGCAAACTATTTTTATGGTTTGCTAAGTCAAAAATAAATTACAGGCTACCTAAAAACATAAACTCTCGGACGAGGGGCGATGTGCAATAGGCAAACTGAAGTTTTTATGTGTTTTGAAGTTGCTTTTTTATAAAGCAGATTTTGTTAGGATGATAGAGTCTAAAAAAGTCTTGATTTTTTAAAAAACAGTACTCTAAAGCAGGTTGAAAACGTTGGTATTGACAACATTTGCACCAAAGTAGTGGGGCAACTGTGTTCGGTTGTTCGTGCATCAGTAAGACAAAGCGGTTCTTTACGCTAGGGTGCGCTCGTTGCCTGCGAATCGATGTTAAAGCTACAATTTGCTTTGAAAAATGGAATAAACATCACGTATAAAGCAAAAATGCCATGTACAGTACATCAGAACTTGTAGGTTTATTTTTTTGGAGATTAAATTATAAATTTGGTGTTAGTATGAATGTATGAAAAATACTTAAGTATGTATGAAAGTATGAAAAATACTTGTATTTTTCATAAGTAAGTATGAAAAATACTTGCATAACGTCGTATGCTACGCAAATTTTGTGCAAGGTTTTTGGTGCGATTGCACCCGGTAGTTCTGTATGCCCAATTTCACTTATCATAAGGTAAGGGCAGATGCGCACACAATTTATGATGTGTGCTGCTAAGATCAATCTTGATATATATTAAAACTTAGGCATAATTTATATTTTACTCATTTTACGTATTCGTGACTTTCATGTACGGTAGGTTGAACTTCACCAAATAGATTTGCTTAGCTTTAGAACTAATTGATGTATGTGCTAAACAGTAGCTTTAAAAGAGATTGCTTGATTTGGTAAGGATTTAAAATACAATAGGATCAAGCAGCGTTGCAAACTACAAAACATGAAGTGAGCTGAAAGCTGGCTACGCCTACTGTCAGAAGTTGAGGCTTTGTTTTCGACATGATATATTAATTAGTAATACAATGCGAAAACAAAGAGACTCAGATAGCTATGGTATGCCTACACAATATGAAACCTGCACCGGAAAATACGTACATACACCAAACATAACCTCGTGAGATCACAAGATGATCCCACCAGTTTCCGTGTAGGAAAACAAATGATTCACATTTAGTCACCATTTACAATGAGTGACGAAATTCCTCTGGAAACTGATAACCACTCATAAGAATAGATGTTAACTGTTTTGCACTCTCCATAACACAAGAAAAAGTTTTAGCCTTTTTCTAATTCTTTACAATGCATGCCTTTTTTCTTTTTCTTTTTACATCACTTCGATATTACGCAGCCAAATTGATACAAAAAAGATAACAAAAGCATATTTATACATGACCACTTTATTTATACATGTAAGCATATTTATACATGTAAGCATAAGGACATATGACCACAATGTAAGCATATGTACATAAACTTTAAAAAGCTTTTGTTTGTGAAATGTAATAATATTAAGAACACATTGGTATAGCGCTGTTCTGAACGAAGTTCTGATCAGCAGCTCTTTAATATACGGTTTGAGGAGTATTTTTTGTTGCATACATGTATGACAAATACTGCAGCCAATAGTGTAATATAAACTTGCTAGTTGCGACTACAAAGAAAAAGTTTTTTTATACTGAAAAGCATTGCAATTTTTACATAGATGACATTGAAAAGAAATCCTTGATGATTAAGCGTCGAAAGCTAACACCGCATGTTTTAATAACTAATGCTTTATATGATCATATTCATGTTCTTGTTCGTTGATGGTTTGATATAGCTCTGCAGCTTCTGGGGGTGGAGGGCAGTTTTCATACGCCATATCATACGCAGATTCAATTGTTGCTTCAGTATCCACCTCCTAAAAATCAAGCAATTTTCTTCTTACATCGCTGAACTATGAGAGTTGATTAATGTTGCCAAATGTTATGCCAAATGGCAGTTATGCACTTTTGTGTTATTGGTTGGTCTTTAAAGGTACTGTAAGCTTGCAAAGTGATGGGAAGTTGTTAACCGTCACCGCCATAAGAGGGCATAATGGCGGTACGATTATCGGCTTGTTTTAGCATCACTATTTTTACTTGTAACCCGAGTGAAAGTACTAAAGTTTACTTTAGTTTTTTTGCTGAAGTACGTGATTTTTTCTGCGCACGAAACTTAAAAGTTTCTCGCCTAAAATTGCTGCCATTATGTTAATCTCTTGGAATCAGATTTTTATCTGGCACGAATGAGCGTTGCTCGTTGCGATTGACCTATCTAATGGATAGGAACAATGTTTGCGGGTAGTTTTCGAGCCCTGGTCTTATGCTCGAAAGTACAGAAGCTTAGCCACTACTACACTACATTATCTATTTGACTACAAACTTTTCAATGAGAAAAAAAAAGTTTGAATCGTGGCTGTTCTGACAGTTCATATAAATTTTTATAATTTTTTTGCAGTGTAACAGACAAAGTTGAATACCGTGGTTATAAACACAATAAAACATGCTTGGTAAACTTCGTTTTCTTGATTTGGTGTTGCGGTTGAATTTTTTTCATCGGTTGGTTCTGACTTTTTCTGTGCTTGTTTGTATCTAGGCTTAGCGGGTGTTGGCTTGCTTTTCTTTAGTTTCTTAGCAACTTTTGCGCTTAAATGAACTGCTGCGTACATTTCTTCAAGATTGCTCTCCCGCTCAATGGAATCTATTAAACAGTTTTCGGTAAAATTAGTTACACAATTTAGTACAAAAGATCTACTTTTGACTTCATAATCAAAATGTTTGCTTTTTTGTGTACATTTCAGCAAAGGTTGTGAAGATCACGTATTAACAACCAATCGAGCGCGCTGCGTAAGTTTGTATGTCGAGATTCTCGGATAAGATGAGAGTGGGGGATAATAGTTTAATGAGATAAAGTTGAAAGCTAATCACTGTTCAAGCGTACACATGCACACAATTACGATATTCCAGCTATTTTAACATCGGAATAAAACTTAGTGTTGCGACACTGAAAATTTATGATGCAGCGTAGGCTTATAGTGTATTGGGCAGATAGGGGGAAATGCTGTAGTAACTTGCGGCACCTTTCCAATCAGCATCATCGTAAGTGTTGCTCTCTGTGTATTGGCCTTGGTCTTGATGTGCTCTAAAATATAAATTTGGTGATTTGAAAGTTTCTTACCTAAACCTTGAACATCTTGGACGGTTTTTCAAGGAGTAAATATTTCAGTAGTATTTTAAAAGCAGGCTTGAATATTATCCAAACTTGTATGTAAACTTTTTGAGACTTGTTTGGAGCGTATTAAATCAAATCAAGCTTAAGTCTTGCGTTTTACCACGTAAAAAGTAGCTGCAGGATGTGACGTTGGAATGAGTAGCCTGCTATTTAAAAGTAGAACAACCTACTGACATAAAAGCTTGCATTGTTTTATGCTTAAAAAATGCTTTGTTAAGGTATATTGTAACATTTCCACCTGTATATTTGCAATTGATGGGGGTTTTTACAATGGATAGAAGGTTTAACTTTGGTGTGGTTGATCTTATTCTATTTTTACGTGATTTTACCTTTCGCAATGTCCTTTTGTGACACATAGTTTGTGTCAGCTTGAATTGAGTTCATCATTTGGCACACAAAAGTTTACATTAGACCAATTAGTTCATTTATTTTTTTTTGATAACCATAAGTGATGAATCTTCAATTTATTTGGCTAACAGTATACTTACGATATTAAGCCATCAAAGGTGTCCATTTCTGTCGAGGCTTCTGGTTCTAATTAAATAATTAGTGTAAAGAAAAGAATAAATTCATTTCCGCTAAAATCTTTAATGCTGGATATGAAAAGGTTGGAGCAGGAGAAAAATGGCAAGATGTTTTTCGACACATAAACGTTGGGTATTTGAGCTATCACTCTTCATCATTAAAACTTTACTAGACGGAATATCACTTATGTAGAATTGAAGCATGAAGTGCATTATTATTGCGTATAAACCTGTTGATTTTTTGCTTTTTTTGCCGGGTTTCTTAATCACCACAGCATAAACATCCCCGCTTGCGTTTTCATCACTTTCATCTGAAATATCAACAAAAAATTTTCATTATTATTGTTTCAATGGTTTTATACTTTTAGTTGGTCATAGTCAATGGGTTGCTGTACCTGTTGTATCTCCCACAAAAACCTCTTTATGTTTCTTAGTAGATTTGTCTATTTGAGAATAGGTTTCATCTATTTCATAGGTTTTGAGGGGAGTTTCGTCTAGAACAAATGTTTTGGTATAGCTGGATTATGATATAAGTAATAAGATTTATATTGAAAGGTTATAAATAGTTGGATTACGAGTTGTAATGGATTGCTCGTATAATGTAAGTCGCAATAGCGAGTAGGGCTATAGCTATGTACCATTCTAGATGTTCACAAACGCTACTCATTTTTTTAATCCAATTATTGAAAACTTCTAGAAGTAGAAAGAAGGTATTGGTAAAATACGAAATACAATGCACACATCACTTCCCAAGTCGCTTGGGCAGCATAAGGAAACAATGGGCGTCTTTGCAACAAGTTGTTAAAGTTTATCGAATATGTATGTTTTGTAAGTGCTTTGCATTGCTGCTTATCGCAGGTTGCAACAACTGCATGATTTCCATGATATTTAAAGTTGTATTACACTTTCGAATTATTAGTGGACAACAAGAATACTCAAGTTGACTTAGGCTGCGATTGGGACCCTTCAATCAGACTCTTTGTTTTTGATAATCGCAAGCTTTTTTGAGTATCGATAAGATTCTCAAAATGTGCAATACTGTACTTGACTCTTTGCATTGCTTTTCCGTGGTATTGTTTTGAAGCGAAGATTGTTTTGAAGCAGAGTATTTTTTCCGACGTTTTATACATACTATTATAAGTACGCTTACAATAATAAGCAGTACTACCGCTCCTCCACCACCAGCAGCCGGAATAAGTATTGAATCTGTAAAGAAGTATTACAAGTAATACGTATGATAAGAATTTGGGGTCCTAAATCACCAATAGGCCTACATCAGTGTTTTTTCGCTTGCGCGTATTTCGATGAAAATATTTGTGTAATTCTGATAAAAATATTGCATAATAGAAGCTAGTTAGTCGCTTTTTGAAACTGTTATAACATGAATCTAGCTGTAAACGTTTTTTGTTTTGTTTTCACTCAAGACCTGATAGAGATCTCGATTCGGTTTTGTTGAAGTCTTAATTACCTGAAGAAAAGCTAGTAGGACAAGCTGCTATGTTGCAACTGTCATTCCTTTTCCGCATAGTAGAACCACTGCCTGTAAAAGCAATACTTCAATTTAGATATTCAATATTTGCGTTATAATCACGTCAGAACCATTGCACAGAGCAGCTGGACTTCCATTATATGTGCACGTTGATATGAGTTGTCGCATTCCTCCACCACAAGTAACTGAACAAGATGCTAGTTCACTCCAAGCTGACCAAGCACCGATAGGACACGATTGGGTGCTGCAATGTTCTTCTTGTGTTCGTGTTGAGTCATTTCTACCTAAATATTATTGCGTTATTTTTAAAGTAAAACCAGAAACATAGCAAAGGATATTGTACCAAATTATCGCATATCTTGTGATAATGTGTCTTGCATAAATAGGTCTACATTATAAAATGCTAATTTACCTTATAACTCGTTATAGAGTTGGTGTATATGAACGTCAGCATTACCACCACAATGGTAAAAACGTAATCACTCCATATTTTGTTGAAAAGTACTGTTAATGAGAAGTAGGAATCCCACTTGTTTGAAGCTTTGCAGTTTCATAGAGCGTCTTCAGGTTAAGATTATTAACGATACGTTTTATTCATTTTCACGAATGAGTTTTGCCCAACATAATGAACTTGCTTGTTATTAATGGGCTCTCATGAGGGTATGGCCTACACTGTGTAAAGCCCCCGCCGTTGCGTACCTTTACTTCTTTATGGATTTATTTATGAAGCATTGGGTGAAGAAAAGCAAGTAAAACAGGATAGGATTGCTACGTGTCAAAAGATATACGTTTAAATTGTTGAATTTAGAATTTATTGATTTACTGTAATATAAGGATATTGTTTCATTGGTGTGTGAAGTCACAACGCTGTGCCAACAAATTTTTTTCTTATTTGAAACTTGTTTAGTTTTTACCATCACACAAAGAAGCTGGACTTCCTTTGTATAAGCATGTTGATATAAGTTGCCGTGTTCCTCCACCACATGAAACATTGCAAGGTATAGATTCGCTCCAAGATGACCAAGAGGGACACAATTGTATGTTACATGATTCATTTCGTTTTCGACTTGAGGATTCACTTCCTTGTAAAACAATGGCTTGTTAATCTTGGTGGTTTGCATCCGAATCTGTATTTACTACCACAGTAAAGCAGTTTATATTGCATACGTTGTTATGGGGAAAAAGTGTTTGCACACAAAAAAAAAAGAATTCTATCCCGGTTGTACAGTTTATTGTCAAACCGCGGTACTCGCAGAATTCATAACTTTTCGTTATTCTCACCATTGCAAACAGCTCGACTTCCATTATAATTGTTTGTGCACGTTGATATAAGTTGTCGTCTCCCTCCTCCACAAGTAACTGAACAAGATGAATATTCACTCCATGACGACCAAGTAGGACATGATTGTGTGTTGCATGGTTCGTTTCTTGTTCGAGTTGGAGAATTATTTCCTTATGTATAAAAGTGCTTAGTTACTTTACTCTGAACTTTGCTATCACATTTTTTAGCTATTGATATTCATGGCGCCTAGAACAATTTATATTGCTCAATGTAAATGTAAATTTTCCAAAACTTTGCTGTTGATGAATTATAGGTTACTTCGTCTGATTGGCAAGCTAGAAAGGTTTATTGATAACGCAAATTTTGTTTTAAACTGAGTTTGAAAGCACAAGTTTTATATTTCTAACCACCGCATAAAGCAGCTTGACTTCCATTATCTATGCATCTTGATATAAGTTGTCGTATTCCTCCACCACAAGTAACTGAACAAGATGATGGTTCACCCCAGGATGACCAGAATGGACACGATTGTGTGTTGCACTGTTCGTTTCTTGTTTGACTTGAAGAATTATTTCCTTATGTAAAAAAGTGATTAGTTATTTTACTCTGAACTTTGCTATCGCATTTTTTGCTGTTGATTTCAATGACGCCTAGAACAATTCATATTCTGCCGTGTACATCAAAAACACTGTGAGTCCAAAATGCAAGTTTCGAAGTAAAAGCATAAAATTGTCTGCAATTAATTTTTATTTACAGTAAAAACTCTCAATGTGGCAAATTTTGTACAAATTTTTACAGACTCCCTAATTACTACTCCTTTCAATGTTTCAAATTTAATGTGTTTTCACTTGAGCTTTTCCCAAAGGGAAAGTCCAAAACGATTGTTTCTATTATTAGCTCATTAAGCGTAATACCAAACATATAGGCGTAGGAAGAGGGGGGGGGGGGCACGAAGGTCATGCCCCTCCCCAATCTATTTTGGACAAAAACAACGGTCTTGGTAATTATGATAAACACTTGCCATTGCGTGATTGTTTTCTTGCTGGGCTTTTAATAAGTGGGCTTACTAAGGAGAAATACAATACAACTTTGCTTTTTGCGTTGGCCGGAGTTGTGATGGCGCAGCCGCAATGGTCAGCGAACGGTCAGGCGTCACTTCAATTGTTCAAAACGAATCTCCTTTGGCATTTTATTTTTACTGTGCTACGCATTGCTTACATTTGAGCGCTTTTGCAGCTGTAAAAGTTTTAGCAGTACAAAATGCTAAAAACGTTGTAGGAAAAGTGGTTCAAATGTTCAAGACCAGTGCGAAGAAAACAGCGTTGTTGAAGTCCTGCATCAAAAAAGATGTCTTTAGTCAAGGAGAAACAAAACGTTATTTTGTCGGCTTATGTGAAACCCGATTTGTAGAACGCCATGTATCGATATCGGTGAAGCACTCAAAATTAGGGGCAAAAAATTTATGAATTTGCATTTTTTTTTTGTATTTCGTTGCATGTTTATCCTCCTATCACAAGAAAGCGATCAATGCACTATACAAGCTCGCTTAGGAGTTGCCAGCCATCTGTCTACCACACCAAGATGGGGGAATCCCGCTAAGTGCCTTTCCCAACGGCACAACAAGTAAACTTGCCGGCTCGTTCTCTACACTATCCCATTAATGCTAAGCGTCAAGCAAGGAAGCCGTGAATACCAATTTTCAAGTAATTGGTTTGACCCGACTTGGAATCAAACCCAACTATACAGCTCCCGAGGCAGACGCTCTTACCACTCGGCCTTCTGAACTGTTGAATTTCAATGAAGTTTGCCTGAAATTTGTTCAAAATGCACTAAAATGGCCATTACAGTACGAATATTTTGAAAAATTTTCCGGGAGAGCATGCCCCCCGGATCCTCTGGAGTTTTTTTTTTTGTTCCTCAACTTGCTTCAAATTGTTTCTGCCGGAAAAAACTACGCTTGAAAAAATGTTGAAATTTGGTGTCCCTTCCTTAAAAAAATTTCTGATTGCGCCTCAGACGGAAAACATTTTCAAAGGGCTTATATTTACGCCTTTTTCCGCGTCCACTACCGTTTTTGCATTTGCAGTAGCAAACATTCAACCTAATTCAAAATTGCATCCTCTAACCGAAATTTTGTGGATTCATTCTTGGCCTGAAGTAAGCTGCACGCATAAATTGAAAATGCGCGAACAAAATGCATCATATTTGGTGAAGGACTCCGAGTGAGGGGCAAAAAGTTTGATCAAAAGTTGTTTAAAGCGCACTAAAAACGCCATTACACCATGTAAAATTTCAAAAATTTCCGGGAGAGCATGCCCGCGGACCCCGTAGAGTCGTTTTTTCCTCAATTTGCTTCAAATTTACTCTGCCGGAAAAACATACACTTATAGGCTAAAAGATGTCACAACTTGGTGCCCTCCCTATAAAAAAACTTTGAATACACCTTTGACATGAAGCATTGACGCCCTATTCCGGGTCTAAACGTCGACGTCTTTGTATCTAGTTAACACGCAACCTAATTCAAATTTGCATCCTCCCACCAAAATTTTCTGGATACGTTTTAGCTGTGGGTTAAGTTTTTTTCAACTTTAGCCCCCCCCCCCCGATAGAAAATCCTGGCTACGCCTATGACCAGACAAAACAGTAAATCCATGGTCTTACTACGCCGCTAATTGTCTTGTTTCAGGGTATAAACATGGCTATCTTTTTAGTTCGTGGGGATTTTCCCTCAAAGTCTGGTGAAAAGGTAGGTATGCTATTAAATTGTTTGTTATTTTGTGAAAAAATCTAAAAATTTGAAAAAATGGACTTGCTGTGTTGTTGATTTGCACGGCAGTACAGCTCAGCGTAGTTTTTTGAAAACTATGCTGTTGATGAATTGGCAAGCTAGAAAGGCTTATAAATAACACAAATTTCGTTTTATACTGAGTTTGAAAGCACAAGTTTTTTATTTTAATCATCGCATAAAGCAGTGGGCTTCCATTGCATATGCATCTTGATATAAATCGTAGTATTCCTTCACCGCAAGCAGCTGAACAAGATGAAAATTCACTCCTAGATGACCAATAAAACACGATTATGTGTTACATGATTCGTTTCTTGTTTGGGTTAAAAACCTACTGTCTAATAAAACGATAGCTAGAGCCGCCAGGTGCTAACATTTTGCATCTCGTCTTGTAATGAATTTACATGGTATTACATTCACACAGACTCACACAAAACAAAAAAATGTTTAGCACTTAGTTATCACACTATTTGTATGTGTAAAACATCTTATTAATAGGTCTACCGTAGTTCGTGAAATCTCACTTTCTGGCTGTCACAGTTGTATGCACTTGCCAAAAATAAATTTTTGAACAAATACTTTCCTAATTTTTATGATTGTGGAATACCATCTGAGTTTCTGTTTATATTCAATCATGTTAATAAAAGTTGGTTTGTTTTTCCGCAACTAGTAACTAAACAAACAGGGGATTACTCGTTCATCATGACCTAGTCACATAAGGACACTATGGTGTGTTGCTTGGTTCGAAGAGGAATATTTTCTTTCACATGGAACAGTTTGTATTCTTTACGTTAGAATTTGAAGGACAATGATCTTCATGCATACCATGTGAGCACCACCAGCGATATGCGGTGTTAAAAGCTTATTCGCACTAGCCATATCGAGAGGGTTTGTGTTATTACACTATTAAGTGACAAATTAGTTATTGAATATATGGTTTTCCCGGTTACCACCATTGCATAAAGTGGCTGAACTTCCATTATATCGACAGGTTGACGTAAGTTGTCGTGTTCCTCCGCCGCAAGTAACTGAACAAGGTGAAGATTCATTCCAAGATGACCAAGTAGGACACGATTGTGTATTACACGGCTCACTTCTATTTCGACTTGAAGATTCACTATCTACAATAATCAAAACAAAAATAGTGTTGGTCTATTAATCTTTTTCATTACTTTCTTTACCAAATTAAAACTCTACGATGCATAAGAAGAGATTTCATTTGAAGCAATAATATGTTAGTAAAGCTATTACGAATTGATGTGGACTACTGAATTTAAATTACGTTAGCCCCAAAGTGGCATTGCACTGTGTTAAAACTTCCATTTCGTATTTTATCTGTTGGTCAATAACCTCAAAGAAGTTGCTTGCTGGAGCGTTTGAAGACGAACTTGTAGGCAAAAAAATGAAATGTGGTTGCGGGCTGAAATTTTAAATATATGCAATTTTTAATTATTCCTTCATTTCGCGTTTGTTGAAGATTTCATAAAACCAGGTCTACTGATAATTTATTGGACACATTGGTGTGCTGTGTGGAGAGTAGTCAAATTATTTGTACCGGCTTACAACATTATTTCAAAGTGAGTAAAACGTTTGCTGATGTGTGTAAATGGACTTGAATTTCATTTTATTTTGAAGTCTTCTGATGTTAGGATAGTTCCAGCTTTACCAGATTTGTTAACAAACCTTTAAAAAGTGCATGCATTTACGCGGATGCGTGTTTCCTACAAGCAAAGAGTGAGCATGCTTACATTGACGCCAACGTAAAACCGGCAAAGTGACTTTTGTGTTTTAACTCTTAACTGGAGCTATAACAACTAAATTCCAGTTTTTGTTTTTACTCTCGGTCAGTTCAAAGGTTTGACATAAAAATGGCATTTGCACACATCGCTAAAAAACGGTTTGATTGCAAAATGTGGATCATTTTGCACAAGCGAGCAGATAATGCAACAGCGGCTCATAACTTGCAAACCAACTTAATCGGAACTATTTTTGACCGAAATTTGTGCATATGCATTCAACCATATGCCTTGCCAGAAATAGCCTCACGTTTTGTGTGGCAATTTTTCGCTTCGCAGCTATTTAGTAAAATCGGTCATCATTGATTGAATAGTTGGTTACTTACGACGTGTTTTCAAGCAAATGTTAGTAGATATGGAATGCACGACGCTTGGGATGATTACATTACAGTACGCAAGAGACACGCTAATGTTTAACATCCCAAGCTTATGGTGGCACTCGAATTGATTTTTTCTTACCACTGTGAACAGCGTAATATCAAGTAGTGTGCATTTGAAATGTTGACATGTATAAAAATACTAAGAAACACTTGCAATTTTTGCGATTAGTAAAAACTTTTATGTACGTTTGATACAGTATTACTACAACCAGGGCCGTCAATTGGGGGGGCTTGCCTACCAGGAACAGAAAAAATTCCAACAAGTTTTTTCTATTAAAAACAGCGGCTTTTGTGCTAAATTTCAGACTTGCCCCGCCCCCCTGATAAACGCTTGGCCCCCCCTAAGTCGACTGCTCTGGCGCCGGCTCTGACTACAACGTTATAGCTTATCAAAAATATTTTTTTCAATTTTGTTTGCTTGATCCTCACCGTCGCAAAGAACAGCTAGTGTTCCATTATATTCACAATTTGAAAAATATCGTTGTGTTCCACCACCACATGAAGCACTGCAAGGAGTCAATTCAGCCCACGATGACCACATAAAGCATGGTACTGTGTTACATGGTTCATTTCTCGATTGACTTAACGTTCCATTATCTAAATCAAATCAAATCATCATTATACTCGCCGTATTACGCCGAAGCGTGTAACGAGTTGCGGGGCCCATCTCCGCGGTTTAGCGCCTGGGCTACACAGCTCCGAAGAAGCGTCGCAACGGTGGCGAGTCGTTGGCGACACTGTGCCGATTTGACCGGCCCGGGAATCGAACCCCAGACCTCCCGAACCGATAGCGTGCGCTTTGCAACTGAGCTAACGGCCGGTCGGTTCCATTTTCTATTAAAATAAATTTATAGCTTCTTTTTCGACCGCTAGTACGCATCATAGTAAACTAAGCAAAATTTGCAGTTTAGCGTTATTATTGTTACATGCAGCACGTTGTTTTAACTTGTTTTTTATCTTTTGTCACACTGAACGTTGAAAAGAGAGATTCATTGCAAAAAAGTGGTTAGGCTAACCAATGACTTGAAATTGTTAATGTTAATTATTTTATTTATTAAATAAAACGTATTTTGGTTAAACTACATGAAGGCTCTTGCGCTCATTACTTGATAAATTTGCTAAATTTTTTTTTCACTGAGTCGATAGAGGGCCGCGTCCCAACATTAAGTGGGTCGCAGATTGGACATCCCTGGCTTAAACCGTATACAACTAGGCTGTTCTGAAATAGTTTTTTGCTCACAGGCCCGAGTCGGTTCTTACTTTTGCGTCAAATTTTTGCGTAGTTGCTAACTCTAACCGATATGATCGGATTTACCTATCTATTACTGCGCATGATTGTGAGCGTTACGTTGTTTTTAAAAAAACTAGTTACCATAATAATGAATTTAAAACTTATTTTTGTCGCAGAAAATATTATGTCGCTGGAGTCGTGTACTGGATTATTCAACCAAGTCTGTAATAAAAACGAGTTTTATTACCGTATAAGCGCGATGCGCGTGGGTACTGAAGTCATTTTCTTCACTACATGTCTACTCTACAATATAATAAATTTCAAAGTTTTTGTTTACACCATAAGCATTTTTAACGTTAAAGCAATGTTGCTATACTTAAATGTAAAAAAAAACAACAGTCGTAAACAGGTAGGCCTGCATGTTTTTCTTTACAAAGCTAAAATACTGGAAGCTTATACCGTGGGCGATTTATCACCACTGCATAGCCTTTCGTATGGAGACTGCATTGATTTTTGATTCGTTCCTACGGTTTTGAGAAAACTTTTTGCAGCCATCAATTTGTTTCATCGATAGCGAGGTAGTGTAATATTATGTTTTTCAAGCAAAGGCTACCCCCATTAAACTCTTACCAAAATTTAAAATACTTCTGCAAAAGCTTAAGCTTTAAAAGTAGGTCAAGTTTACAAAACTGCAGGTAATTCGATTACTCAATCGCAAGCTATTGCGTATTTGTACGTTTTCAAAAAAATGGTGTATTTAGGGTCCTACTAAACACCGCAAAGGACTGAAACACCGCAAAGGACGACAAAGGACCTCAAATTGATGTACTAAACACCGCAAAGAACAAGTAAGGACCCTAAAACCCCAACTCTAACCCTAATCCTTACCTAACCCTAATCCTTACCTAACCCTAATTTAAAGTCCTTTGTCATTCTTTGTTATGGTATGATTCCAAGTCCTTTGTTGTTTTTTGCGGTGTGTAGTAGATTTAGGGTCCTTTGTCGTTCTTCGCGGTGTTCAGTACATCAATTTGAGGTCCTTTGTCGTCCTTTGCGGTGTTTCAGTCCTTTGTGGTGTTTAGTAGGACCGTGTTTTTTACTGATATTAGATGGCTGCTGTGGTAGATATTGGTAAATGAGTTGAGCATCGAACACAGATGATAAGCTTGATATTTTCGCTTTACACAGTATTATTGTAATTACCGCCACTGCATGAACAGTTTCGAAGGAATGTTTGATTTCCTTTTCCGCATGAAGCATTACACTGATTGATGGGAGTCCATGATCCCCACATATTACATCGATCAGGAATGCATTCTTCTCTTCGTATTCTTGTGTTCGGTTGAACGTTGTCTGTTAAAAAGTACAGCTGTTATAAACAAAGTCAAGCTATTTCGTGGCTAAATTGTTTTTGTATTTGTGCAGTAGGTATTTACCCTCTGGTGATTTCTGCCAAACTTGTTTCGATGAAACCCACTTATTCGTAATTTCCATTATCCACTTTTGTTGAAGTTCAGAGCACGCTTGAGTATTGCAATTTTCAATTACTTTGGCGTTTATAATTCGTCCGTAGTCCGTTCCATTACAGTTGTATGATTTTTCAGCTAAATAAAAAAGTACAATTAAATACAGTTATGAAGAAAACCTGATACCATGCAAAAAATATTACGGTCGGCCAATGGCTTCACAGCTTTAGTAATTGGCCTTCCGCATTATCTCTTATTATGTTCCTGTGCAGCCTTGCTTTGGCTCTATGCTAATTAATTGAAAAAATAGACTTTTACAGAAAGTTGACTATACATTACGTTATTTTGACTCCAGTAATTAACAAAAAGTTAGACTACCTCATAATATACAAATACTACTCGAAAGAAGATTTTTATTTTAGTAGTGGGGTAGCGAAATGTTTTTGGATGTTGCACAACCTGGGTTTAAAGTATACTGTTCTTGACTTACTAGTTGAGTTTTTGCACACAGCCGTAGCTGTTTTTATTCCTCCTCCACAAGTAGCAGAACATGGAGTAAAATCTTCCATTGGAATCCACACACCAGTACAAGTTTGCTCAACATAACAACGATGGTAATCTAGTAATTGACAGCCGGGGTAGCCTTGACAGTTGTAGGAGATTATTTTAGTTGAATCGTAGCAGTTTCCTTGGCATGGTTGAAGTAATTTCTGCAAAACGATTAAATAGACCTGATTTTTGCATTTAGCGTCTAAACATTGGGCCTACGTTAAAATCATCAAAATGTTTTAAAAATCCTTTTTTAAGTGTTGCGCATTCGACAACTTGTGAAAAATTGTCGGGTCGCGGAAAGTAATTACGCAAATAAATTGCTGCTTTGTTAATCGATGGAAACGTTGTAAAAAGTATCTGTGAGATTTTTCTATGCGATTGCGTTGTATTGGTTCTGTGCTGATGTTGGACTTGGCTGTCAGCCTGCAGGATCTTATTTTGGCATATCACCGGGCAGTCGGGCACCTTGTATAATGCGAGAATGCGATTATTAACTTATCCAATTCAGCCGCACATGGGTAGCAAGCGATTGCGTGAACTTTACATTTTTGAAATCAAATACACGTGCTTACATCATTATTAGTACGTAAGGAGTTGTCATCAATGCAGACTCCATCACACCCATTCATTGAAAATGAAACAGCTCTTTGCTCGTACAGTTCATCTCTAGCACATTGAATTCCTTCACCATCGTCACAAGTTAAAACTCTTCGTCGAAAACAGTTTGGTATCGATTCACATGTAGACCATGATGACCACGTTTGACAGGTTGTTAGCAAAAGTACATTACATAAAAGAAGAGCAAATTTTATAATGTTCATCATTTGTACAGCAAATTTGTTGCGGTAGATGTTTATTGATTAACCTGCATTTGTAAGTTTGGTTTGATTTTTTTTACGTTATAATGAACCGTTTACTTGGCTTTGATCTAAAAAGTAGTTTTTAGTTTTTCATCTGATTTTATTACGTGCTGAATGTTAACAATTGAAGAATAATAACGATCATTTAAAATTATTCAGTAGGGTTTATTTTTTCTGCATTCATTTTTAAAAAATTAAGTTTAGTCTCGCAGCTTTCGATTTGAGTTCGTGGGCAATGAAAGCTGTACCTGGTTGTTGATGAAGTTGCTAGCAACTAAGCTATAAAATTAATGTTCGATAATTACGATTCTGCAGTAAATATCAACCTGCTTTCATATAAATAAATAACTGAGGTTACGTTCAAATTATATTGAACTGAAAATTCAACAGTGATTGAGAAGACTGCGAAGTGAGCTTGCGCTCTTCGAGTCAGCAGCCACCCGTGATATATGTCAAATGTGATGGGCTCCAGCCGCGAATCGAACCCATCACGTAGGATCTGTCACCTACGCGCAGTACCGCTATGCCATGTCGCTGACGAATAGGCCGTGTGATTGATTAAGTACTGTTGCCGATATCTGAATAAACTTGGGAAGTATTTTTAAGTAAAACCCGTAGACTTTATCTCACACCTCAGTTCAGTTGCTAAATTTGAACGTAGGGATAGTCTGCTATTTCAATCAATTGTTGAGATAATGCTTCTAAATGTTAGACTCAAGACTAGCCGAATGCTATTCGTAAATTTAAAAGCACTTATGCCCGTTGTTTTTAGTGTCGCTGAACGGACTTATATGATTGAAAGCTTATTAAACAAGCATTTAAATAAGTAAAATAATTTATTGAAGTCCTGTCCAGCAAAAACAAAAAAAAACAAAAAGCAGCACGTAATCTAAAACTGTAAATCTAAAACTGACTATACGTCTTCTAGCCGTGGCGCTTGTGCTGACACTTCGCATTTTCGTAGTTAAATTAAAACCCGAAGCGTAAGCCTACCTATTTTTAGTTACGCAAGCTTAGAAAAGACTTTGAATTTCAGGACTACTTATGTAGTAAGATTATAACCTATGCTTGATCTTAACGATTTTTCTACAAATTTAAGCAATGAAAAATATTAGAATATTACGCGACAGTGTATATAACAAACAAAAGGATAAAATGCACACACGAAAATAAGTGGATGACCAAAACATTTACTAGCATGCGTAAATTAGCGTAGCTACTTATGTTAATAAAGCAGATTTAAGACGAACACCGAAATAGAGAGTTTTTAGTTTTTTTTTGCTGGACTTCACCTGATTCTCGATTCCAAGAGTGGAACAATAAAATCAAAGTTAAGCATTGGCACTGTGTAAAATCGAGCTGCTTAACGTTTTTATTTTTTTGAAAATGAAGTTATTATGAAAACTCCGTTAATTTTTACTAAGCTTACAAAAAACAACTTGTAGCCGAGACTTCAAATTAATGATTACAATAAATCGGGTCTAACATACGAAAAAAGCTAGTAGTATAGTTTTAAAATTACGTCCATCTAATTTGCACATAAACATTGCTTTAAACTTAGTAGAGATCATCTTACTGCACTTGCACGGAGTATATGCACTGAATGGCAGCGATGTGTCGGTTTTTAACAGCACCAAGACTTGCGACAACCACTATGGTTTTTCTGTCGAGTTTCATTATGCATTCTGTTACATGTTCATGATAAGCTCAAGGTTTACGCTTAGTACCACCATTAACTATGCGTCACAATTGACGTTTAGTAAAGCTCAGACGTTTTTTATGAAGTTTTGATTGTGGGCTGCAAACTGTTCGCAAAATTTTCTTCATTGCACTGCATGTATAGTTTCATTAACACGATTTAGGTCTCACCTGTGTGTCGCAACCACCATTTAATTTTTGATAAAATAAAAAACTTTGTTTTATAGGCCTACCCCACGGGTGGTACAATGCTTTTAAATTAGGAAGATAAATGGTAAAACAATGAAGTATACATAAAAATGAGTTCAAATACTGTGTATTTCATCTTGCACATAACTTGAGTTCGGGACACAGTGTTCACTCTTCATTTGATGAGCAGATGTTACTACGCTGCTTTGTTACTTGATGAGCAGATATTACTACACCGTCACGGAAAACTGTTTTTCAAGCATTGTCTATTCCAGCATATTCATTTTCTTGTACATGCATTTCATCGGGTGATCCAGCTTTGCCTTGTGTTGAGGAATAACGGTAATCCAACATGTCATAAGCTGAGTCAATGGTTTCATTGGTATTGAAGGCCTGAAATTACAAAGTTTTGATACAATTTTGAACCATGCAGATGTGATGAAAAATGAAAACGCTGGATTATATTCTAAAAAGTTTAAACTTAATAACGGAAGTGATTAACTCGCCTAAACCTGCGGTATGTTGTGATGGGTGAAATTTGATATTAACATGCATTTTGCATCCATCAGAGCAATTTCGCTACTTAATAGCCTACTACGCAAACGCGAACAAGATAAATCAGCTGCTGCTAATTAATGATCGTGCCGTAACATTGGATGCTGTGAAACCATGTGCGATGAATATGATTAATATTTTAACTCTAATTGTGTTAAAAAACACATACTTGATATGCTTCTTCTGTTTCATCAGGTTCCCTTTTGTGGTTGTTTGCATTGCTTGGCAATGACTTTGGCTGCACACGTTTTTTTTTCGAAGTTGCTTTTTTGGCCTTGGCTTTCTTCTGTTTCTTAGCAGCTAAAACTTTTGGGTCAACTGCTGCGTATGTTTCTTGTACATCGGGGTCTGGTTGCGCGGAACCTGCAATGGTCAATTTTCACTAAATAAATGAACAAATAGTTTTCACAAAAAGCGCCGTATGGTTTTAACAAACAAAAAAAGGATAGCGATATGCTACAAATTTTTAATGCGTGCTTAAGTCATTAGTTTCTCATGCAATGATTGTAGGAGAAATATCATAGCAATACCGATTAGAAAATTGTGTTACACACATATACCTACCCCATGGTTCATCATCGTTCTTGTTTTGTGAATTGAAAGTGTTGCTGGAGTTCAAGTTGTCTGGTGCAGCCCTAAATAATTGTATTTGATTGAAGTTTATTATTATTATTATTGAATTGTTGCGTGGAGGTACTTTATAAGTATTGCAACTCATAAGCGTCTAAATTGAATTGTGATAAGTTATTAAAGATTGGTGCGAAACAATGCTCGGTCGGTATGGTTCAGCTCTACCTTTAGCCATAAGTATGAACTTTTTATGAACTAATAAGCCTATTGTGTATCAATGAGTCTTTATTTTTGCCTTGATTAAACAACGTAATCAGAAGTAACGTCGTAACATAGCAATGGTGCGAAAATTCAAACTAGAAAATATATACTTCAACCTATCCTGCGGTGTAGTGCATTGCAATAACCAAGCAATTATTTTTACATGTCTAAGTTACAACTTTTTGAGTGTAATTTTAAAGCACAGCTTACTCATTCTTGGGTGGCGATACTAATTAAATGTTTAGAAGTTTTATATCATCATATCAAAACTTTGATTTTTTTAATTTACGAATTGCATAAGTTAGATCTTTTGATTGCAAAAGTAATTTAACGACACATTTCGTTAGAGGTCGCAGTTGGCGTAAATTTTTGTCAGACGTTTGTTGTTGTTGTTGCGCCGCAGATAACTCTACCGATTTTTTCTTCGCGATTTAATTCAAACTGATATGACAAATTACGTGAGCAAAGCAACGTTTTTACAAAACAGGTGTTTTGCCATTGCATATTAAAAGGTTATTTTCTATGTTCAAGCGTAAAACACGTTTGGTCAGGCTATTTCAGAATGCTTGTTTGTCGATTAAATATACTCACGCATTTAAGGCGGTGATGTAACTTGTTGGTTCCGAATTTTCAGCGTTAAGTGCAGATACTTTGTCTGCAAAAATAATGAACCGCTAGCATGGATATTAATGTACTGAAAGAAACATATTGTATACGAAAAAACTGCGTGCCTGTCGATGTTTTTGATTTCTTTTTCGGTTTCTTGATAATTGCAGCATACACATCTCCTCCATTGTCGTTGCTCGAACCTGAAAAATTTTGTTGGTTGTTTTGTTTTAATTTTAGCAATTTGCATTGCTATTGTACCAGTATTAGTTGTTTCTTGTGTTACTTTTGCTTTCTTTTTTTTCGGCTTCTTCGCTGTTTTGTCCACTTGTGCATAGCAATCTTCTACTTCAATAGGTTCAACTGGGTTTTCGTCTAAATCCAAAATGAGACAAATTAGATTTGCCACAACGATTTTCAGCTGTCGATTTTAATGGTGGTTATTAAGAGTTCTGTGAGTGAAATTTATTGAATGGACCAAACAAATCTAAGAGGCACTTGTTGCACTTGCAAAAATTTTTCAGCAAATACGTGTTGCTCGAGCATTAGTATTTGGAAACAATGTGAAACAGAAATACATATTTTATTGATCACTGATCTGTGGCTCGAATATGGTCCATGTGAACTTACTTGTACTTTGGGGTCTTGCATTTGTGTCCACTTCTGCGTAATGGCTGTAGCTGCCATCATCATATGCTTGGTTGTGATGAAGATCTAGGCAAAAAATAATAATGTTATAGCAATTGGTGTACTTTTGTTATTAGTTGAGTTTCGGAAAACTAATTTTTATAGTAAATCTTACATTTACTGCTG
This sequence comes from Trididemnum miniatum, assembly GCA_964006365.1. NCBI lineage: Eukaryota > Metazoa > Chordata > Ascidiacea > Aplousobranchia > Didemnidae > Trididemnum > Trididemnum miniatum. The sequence goes on along the minus strand of OZ023249.1, from coordinate 18,581,033 downwards.
GACCTAAAACAAGCCTAGGGAGCTTAGTAAATTGAAATGGCGTTTGATTTTTACAGCATGCAACTTTTATTTAACGTCAGGAAACACAATTAAGAGATCAACAACGCGCTTTTACTTGATACTTCGTGCTCTTCGACGAGGTTATTTGGAGATGGAGACTCTTTCGCGGTAGAATACTTCTTTTTTCGACGTTTAATACACACAACTGTGAGTGCTACAACCACCAACAACGCAACTCCACCTGCTCCAGCTCCAGCATAAACAGCAACTGCAAAAATTGTCCGCGTGTGAATGTATTATATTGTGAGAGCAAATTACAATAAAAAGGTTTGCTTAACTCTATGCAATGTTTTTTGTGAATTTTTGCCACTGCTAGATTAGAGAATAAAAAAAGTTACCTGGCAATGACTCGGTAGAACAAGATTGCGTGTTGCAATTAACATGTCTCACTTTTGTTGTTGAGTTATTTTCTGCCAAATAAAGATTTTTTAACAAAAATTTTACGGTATGGATAGAGCGTTAAGCGATGATGGTTAATTGTCCTCGCACAAAGTCTGTAATGTATAGTAATGGCTTCCTTCGCCATTTGTGCTGGTTGATGAGTGTTTTTAGGTTTATCTGCTACAAATAACATAGCAAGGCGAAGGATATGTTCAGTTTAAGGTAAACAGGTTGGAGTTGGACATGAGAACTGGATATGTGGCATTCTTTAGTTTAGAACGTCCAGTGAAGCGAGAAAGAAAAACACGAAGTTTTGCATTCGTATTGTTCCAAAATATAGGCTCGCATAGTTGTAAGCTGGCAAATAGTTCAGATTTGAACCCGAGTTACACTTGTTTGCAAAATTGACTTTTTTTCAGATCTTCTAATAAGCTTTGAGGTTTGGACAACAAGTATACCATGTGAATAAGATGCAACAGGATAAAGCTGTACACACGATCGCACGCATAAACTCAAGTTTAATGTTACCGTCTTGCCTGCTCGCAACAAAAAGAGGTTCTTATTAACAAAGTCAAAATAATAGGCTACTTGGCTTTAAAAAAGGTGGTCATTTATCGGTAAGCGCCGAACTTCTTCCGATCCGACCCGAAAAAGCCGGTCCCACTTACCACTCTGAAGACTGGACCCCACACAATAGAAGCATAAGTTATAAGAAAAAATCATTAATGCGTGAATGCTGTGATGTAATTGGAAGTATTCGTAAAGCTTTGGCAATTCACTTAAGATGTGGAAAATTCTGTGAAAAACAAGGCTCTGGATGGCTTTATAAACAGCATTTTGATCATGACGGTATGGGTACGTTGGTTTTGATTCTCACCGTCACATAAAGCGGTAATACTTCCATTGTAAAAACAAGTTGAAGAAAGCTTTCGTGTTCCTCCACCACATGAAGCATTGCAAGATACCGATTCAGACCACGTTGACCAAGCAGGACACATATGCGTGTTGCATGATTCATTTCTTGTCCGACTAATAGATGGTTTGATATCTAATTGAATGAAGACTTAGTAACAATTGCTTTAAGATTTTTCTACAGGCCTAACAGATACCGTATCAAGAAATCCAGTGCCTAACGTAACATCAAACCTTTTTTACTGCATTTATTTGATTCATAAAAACGACGAATGACGATGAAGATACGTTGTAGTGAACTGTACTTAAGTTTTTATTAATGCTCTTGCCGTGTGGAAACACTTAAAATAAAGAAAAAATTAAAAAATCAGGTTTGAAATAATCGCGTTACCTTATGCAATTAAAATCAAGAACTTTAAGTGAAACGAAGATGAAAATGAATGAACTTTGCCCTGCTTTGTAGCAGAATAGAGAATCTGCAGTAGGGTTAGATGTAAATTTCAATAAGTGTACCATGGTTGTGCTAAAAAAATCACAAACGTGTTATCTCTGTCGATTCAATGGGATGATGTCACAGGAGTCTTAAATAACGGTAGAAGCTTTAAGATTTTTTCCGCTTAACTGACAAATGGTTTGCGCAAATTATCAGCCATTTTCTTATTACAGTTTTATCCAAATTGTTCCCAAACATTTTACTACGAACAATACAGCCAAGATACAGCTAAAAATACTTGGGCGGACGTTTCGGCTCAAATCTGGTGTCATTGTCAACGCTGAAAGCTTACGTTATGCTGGGTCTTAAGCCATGATGCAAAAATGCATCTGGCACCAAAAGTGAGCCGGAACGTTTGCCCAAGTATTTTTAGCTGTATCTTGGCTGCTTGTTTGCAATAAAATTGCTGACAAACTCCCAATTTTACCGTTTTTCTAAACGGAAAAACCCTTAGACTGCGCTAGGCGCTTTAAAACACTGCGAGCGAAATTTATCTTCAAGACTTTTACAATCCAGGCCTTGTAGACCGACTCCTGAACATCGGATTTATATCCGCCTAGCCACGAAGAAATTATACGTTTACAACTGTGATGCTTACCGCTGCATGCAGCAACTTCACTTCCATTATATGTGCAAGTTGATAAAAGTTGTCGTATTCCTTCACCACAAGTAACTGAACAAGGTGAAGAATAACTCCAAGAAGACCAAGTGGGACATGATTGTATATTGCACGATTCATTTCTTGTTCGATTTAGTGATCCTTCATCTAATTAATCGAAAGATTAATATTATTGCTTTTTGTTTAAAGCCTACTATCGCAGTTCTTTATTGAAACTGTGTATCACCGCGTCGTAGAAGTTTGCGTTGCGTTTACTTTGTTTCTTAAAACACCATTAAGGTAAATTGCTGTACTGTATTTGATACAACCACAGCTTTTTTATTTTATGAAAGAGCCGGGATGCGTTCGGGTAATATTTACGAAAAAACGTTTTAAATGGCAACTGACCTTCACCATTGCATAATGTAGCTGGGCTTCCATTGTATGTGCAAGTTGATATAAGTTGTCGTGTTCCTCCACCACATGTAACTGAACAAGATGAAGATTCACTCCAAGATGACCAAGTAGGACACGATTGTGTGTTGCATGGTTCATTTCTTGTTCGAGTTAAAGAACCACCACCTAAGTGAACGAAGGTTGGTTATTACGGTTTACCATCGCAATTATTAACTTAGCAGCGTTTAATCCTGCATTTATTTTAATGCAGAAAAACGATTATGAAAGTTAAAATTGGTTATGTTGTAGTTTCAGTGGTAAATAACTTCTCACCAATAAATAACCACGATTAAAGCACCTTTGATAGTAATTGAAATCAAGAATATTAAGAGCAACCAGCTAGAAATGCATGAATTTTAAATTCGCGTGATTGCAGAACAATCTTTCTAATTGCCAGATTACATGCAGAGGCCTATCCAAAGTGTGGTAGCCATGGTTCGTGCCGTGGGCGCCGTTGGACAGTCCCAAAAATAGAAAAACAAAAAAAACGTTGAAAACGTAAAATGCTTCAATAAAAAATTTCCGCAGGTACCGATATATGGTATTGAAACTCGTACAAACAATTAATCGACGTGTATCTCGTACAAGTATCTCAAGTCATCAACAGTCGTTAACGAATGTCGGTCTCGTAGCTCTAGTGTATTTAGCCTACAAGCTCTTCTTGATACCTGTTATTGATTTATATAGTTGCCCGTGCTGCTCTAGTTAAATCCATTTCTTTTTTTTCGTTTGATTGTGCAGTGATGGGATGCTCGTAAGCTTATTAGAAAGTTAAAAAACTTCATTGTTGCTTCAACATGAGCAAAGTCGTATGAATTTTGAGTCAGTGGAGCGTGCTAGTGAATAAACAAGGGGCTATGCAATGCGTAGATTTTGAAATGTCGGTGCGGAATTTTTTTCAGTTTTTCATCATCGTTGACTTTACGTCAGAATGTAAAGTACACTGACGATAAGTTGAAAACCTAATATAACTTCAAGCCTCTCGTTTCTAAATGATATAGCCAAGCATACTAAGTACAATTCGCCACAGGTGCCAAATTGTTGTGTAATTTATCATTTATAATCATTTCGAGTGCTGCAAGGAGCTTCTTTTTTGGTAGCATTGTTCTCAGAATCTGATATCTTCGATGTTTTTGGTTGTTTCAAACCCGATCTTTTTCTTTTGAAGTAGGCAACCGTTTTTGTGTATTACTTAGCTGTTAGGGTCGTCTCATTTTTATGCATTAGGAACCATGACATTGAATACAGATCAGTTCGGTCAAGAAGCTTTAAAATAAGCATTACCTTATTTAGTTTGAAATTAGCATTTTTGCCACCAGAAAAAGCTAATTTCACACATCAATGTTCAGTTTGCTAAAATTATGATCTTGGATGTTTGTACCTTCAGAGCTGATAAAGTAGGAATATAATTTGTAGGTGTCAATCACATTAACGTCTAAAACAGCGGTTCTTAACCGGGGGAAAATTTACCCCCTGGGGTAAAATTTTTACCCCCTTGGGGTAAATTTTACCTACCGAGGGGTAAATTTTCTGAATTAAAGACTAAAGAAAACTTTAATTTTCAGTATTGAAAAAGTAGTAGTGGTACACTGGGGGTAAATTATACGTTTTTCTTTTGGCATGGGGTAAGCGAGACAAAAAAGGTTAAGAACCCCTGGTCTAAAACGTTACACTAAAGATTGTTTAAAAAACGCTAATATCTTGAATATAATTATTAGTTAGCAAGTGGGGACCCTGCTTCGAACCCTTTAAACTAATAATGGCTCGGACAAGTTGCAACGTAAAATCTAAAACTCACCTTGGACAGTTATCGTAATTTGAAACTTAATTTTTACAAATTAGCGAAGTAAAGTCAGTGTGTGCGACTATCATTCGATTAGTTAGGTTATTTCGTTAACTTGACAAGATTTCGATTAAGTTAGTCATTAATTTTTGCCTTACTTTACCTTACATTTTCTGACAATTCCTCTGTCTCATTTTTACCATATCAAGAGAAGTGGGTGGAAGGGGGACCGCATTTTAAAACTTTGCCATTGGGCCAATATACGTAGATACGCCACTGATAACACGCGTACGTGAAAGATATTTTAATCATATACTACATGAATACGTGGTTTGACCGTTGCGCCAAACAGAGAGCTCGATAGCAAGTGCAGAGCATCAACAAAAAGCATGATATTTTAAGTAGTTGTGATTGATTGTTCTACGAAAAAGATATTATCGATCTGTGAACTCTTAGACTGAAATTCCAAGAACGACTGCTAATTAATTTGAAGTTCGAATTTTCCAGTGGATGAAAGCTCGACACAGCTTTTTCATTGCATGGCAACATACGTATATTGACGGAAAAAGGTTTGTAATCACAGTTTTGATTCTCACCGTCGCATAAAAAAGCAGTACTTCCATTATACATGCATCTTGATATAAGCTGTTTTGTTCCTCCTCCGCAAGTAAGTGAACAAGATGAAGCATCACTCCAAGATGACCACATAGGACATAATTGTGTGTTGCATGGCTCATCTCTTGTTCGAATGGATAATCCACTACCTAATTAAAATGAGTTTTAGTTATTATTGCTTAAAGGATTGTTATTGCAGCAATTTGCTGATCAGTATTTAACCATTGATAATGGAATTTGTAATACGCTTTGTTTGATTCATAAAACAAGGTGATAGATGGATTTGCTGTAGTTTGGTGGTCATTACCTTCTTAAGATCAAAAAACTTTGATTCAAAATACAGCGGAATGTCATTCAATAAAAATTGAAGATTGTCAAATAAACGAGTGTGAAAAGAATGACGTTTTTTCCTGCATTTGTGCAAGTTGAAGAATCCTGACGCTACTTACGTATAAGGATATGTAACATATGCATTCATGTGTGAATATTTACTTCACATTTCTACATTTTTTGTAAGTTTAATTGAGGTTTGAAAACCTCTGTGAACAAGCAATGCTACTACTGGAATAGAAAAACAGCCATTTCATTTGATGACAGCATGCATAACATTAAGGGAAAAATTACCGCCATCGCATAAAGCAGTGAAGTTTCCATTGTATGAGCAATTTGATGTAAGTCGTCGTGTTCCTCCACCACATGTAACTGAACAAGATGAAGATTCACTCCAAGATGACCAAGTAGGACACGATTGTGTGTTGCATGGTTCATTTCTTGTTCGAGTTAAAGAACCACCACCTAAGTGAACGAAGGTTGGTTATTACGGTTTACCAACACGACTGCCATCAGCATTTAATTATGCATTAGGGCACGGTTTTTCAACCTTGTTTTGCTCGGGGCCCAATAAAGTGATATGGTGGTGGCCCACTTACTTTTATTGAAAAACATAAAATGAACATTCCGCGACTCTCCAAGGATACGCTGGTCTAGCAAAGTAAGTAAATGAGCGTAGCAGTATCATTAGGGAAGCTAATGCTGCTTTCTAAACAAGCGCTGTGGCCCATTCAAAATAGTGCTGTGGCCCATATTTGGGACATGGTCCATAGGTTGAAAACCTCTGCATTAGGCAGTGTGTGCTGCATATGACGATAAAAAAAATGACGATAAAAGATAGTTATGCTGTAGTTCGGTGGTCAATAATTTGTTACCATCAAGAAACGAAGCACATTTGATAGATATCAAGTGAAAAATGCATCAATTTTACCTTAGAATGCTCGCAAAACAATGCTTCTTACACAGCACAAGCTTATAAGAAAATAATCATATTCAGTGTTGTGACAGTCCAAGTTTGAGAGCGAGTCCTTTGGTCACTAGTCTAAGTCCGCGTGCTAGTTCACAAAAATTTCAATTTGCGAATCCGAATCCATATGGTACAAGTGCGAGTCCTCTACCTTATACTGGAGATCATGGCATGATTAGTACTAATAGTCGATTTCTTAACATTCACATTTCACATATCTGTACTACACGATTTGAAAAACACTTGGCATGCAGTTTTAAAAATGAATAAAGCCACCGATATCATTATTATTTAGTACGAGTATTTTTCTAAGTCAGATTGTCTACCACTCCTCCCGAGTCCTTCTTATATGGTTGGATCACAACCCGATTTGCAGTAATGCGTTGGCACGGACCGCCCCGACTGGCAGTTGCATGGCACAAGAGCTTTTCAGAATATGCCAAGCCAGGAAATTATGTGTAAATTGTCTTTCCCAATAAAGAAGACGAATTGCGCAGTTCAGGAACTGCACCGAGAAACAACAATCCTTTGATTATATCAATCAAAGCTATAAATATTTTGATCTGCACAAAATATGAAGTTATTATTTTTATGTCGTGTGGTTGTCTCGATGACTCGTGGTAATCACTCCGGACATAATGAAGAGTCTATACGCTCTGGAGAAACAAAACATTGATACACTCTAACAATTGTCAATAATCCAAGTGCGAGTCCGAGTCTCAGAGGCACAAGTCCTAGTCCAAGTTCTCAAAAAGTGGACTCGAGTCCGGACTCGGACTCGAGAGTTCACAACTCTGATATTGCGTCTATTCATCACTATTCAATCGCGATTTTAAAAACAACTGCCACCTTATTTGAAGTCAGAAAACCACTGTGGATAAGCGCTGCCAACAGGTTTTTCATTCAGTGGCAACTTGCTTATTGTCGCGAAAACGTGTATAATGATAGCTTTTGTTCTCACCATTGCATAAAAAAGCAGTGTTTTCATTGTACGAGCAAGTTGATGTAAGTTGTCGTGTTCCTCCACCACACGTAACTGAACAAGATGAAGATTCACTCCAAGATGACCAAGTAGGGCAGGATTGTGTGTTGCAGGATTCATTCCTTGTTCGACTTGCTGATCCACCACCTAATTAAATTGAGGTTAAGTTATTACGGCTTGAAGATTTGTTATTGCCTCAAATAACCGATTAGTGTTTGATTATAGTTTAAGCAGTTTGTACTGCATTTACCTTGACTCATTACATACGGCGGTAATTAGTAGGTAAACTGTAGTTCGTGGTCATTAGTTTTTTAACATCAAGGCCTTCTTTACCCGGTTTCAAAATATAGCAAAACATTATTCGATAAAAATTCAAGAATATCGAACAAACGTGAGAGGAAAGAATGGCTTTTTTTCTTGCGTTAGAAGATTCAATCCGACGCGTAGCCTATGCAATATGCATATGCGACAAATGCCTTCATGTTTGAATATTTGCATGAAGTGCCAGACTTCTTTCCAAGATTATTTGAGATTTGAAAACCTCTGTGAAAAAGCAATGCTGCCGTTGGTATAGCAAAAGAACCATATCATTTTGTTACGGTAACATGCGTAACATTAAAAGAAAGATTACCCATTTCGCATGAAGCGTCTAAAGTTCCATTGTATAGGCAAGTTGAAACAAGTTGAATCGTTCCTCCATCGCAGGTAACTGAACAAGCTGAATTTTTGCTCCAAGATGACCAAGTGGGACACGATGGTGTGTTGCATGTTTCGTTTTTAGCTTGATTCACTGACCCACTATCTAATTAAACTTGGCTTTAGTTATTATGATTTAAAGGTTTGTTTTTGCAAAAATTAACTCATTAATACTTAATCACGTAGCAAGCAGTTTGTACTGCATTTACTTTGATCTAGAACATAAATTATAATAAACGGTTGTGCCGTAGTCATTAACTTTTTGACATAAAAAATATAAGTGGAAACACATTTCTTTCAAAACACATCTAGTACCAGTAAATGTCAAATCGAGAACATAGAGTAGAACGAGTTTATTTTTTAAGTTCTTGCTCTTTAATCCATCGTAGATAAAATTGCTGGATCACTGAGATCTTTGGAGTTTTAGGTTTGCTACCATGAAAATTCAGTGGAATAGGCCTAACTGAATTTGCAACATACGTTTTTGCAACGTTTAGGCTTGAGTCGTTAAGTTTTCATTCAATTCAGATTTGGGTCGCGCTTAAAAAAGTTTGATAACCACTCTCTGCCTTTGACTAAAATACGTGATTGAGCAAACATCTTCATGCTTGCTCCTCTCTCGCATTAGTGTAAAAACCGAAAGCTTTTTGTATTGCCGAGGGGGCAATAATGATGCGTTAAGTGCTTAAGGGGTGACGGCAGATAAAAGTTTGAAACCACAAATCATGCAGGTTCTATACCTAGTGAATGTAGTGATGCTATTTTTGTCATTATTTAATTCAAATGGTTTTTCCATATTATTGATCACTCTTTGTCGCGGTAATGTTTCCACATAAGTTGGAGTTGCTTGGATGAAAAACAGAAAGACAAATTTATGACATGTGGTAAAAAATCAAATCTTTATTATGCTCGCGGAATTACGCCGAAGCGTGTAGCGAGTGGCGTGCCCGTCTCCACGGCTTAGGTCCTGGGCAACACAGCTTCGAAAAAACTTGTAATTCTGCATCTTGTGTCAACTCAAGTTGCGAACCCTGGTTATTTATTTTGTTCAGTGTATAAACTAGCGGCGATCTTGCACTAAGATGTTTGAAACTGGTAATTGCTGCGCTTTCTGCGGAAAAGACAAAGTCTTTGAACTGCTAGACAGGTTCGACTGTGTCAGTTGTTTTTGGGAGGTCCACTATAAGTAGCTGTTGTGGTTTGATTTTCTTTTATGTTTCTTTTTCTGCGTTTGTCTACATTATTTTGCAAAAGAAGTGATATTCGGTAGCCTACGTAGTGAAGTAAGCCTGATTTAAATCGACGAGGTTGGCGAAGATAGCAAAAAAACATCGCAGCAGAGGTGAGCCGTTAGCGACAGTGTCCAATTTTACCGGCCTGGGAAGCAAACTCATCTGCGCCGATAGCGATGTCTTTAATCATTACATCAACCGGCCGGTGAGTTTATAAATTTTTATCTAACTTAAAATACCTTTGTATGTAATAGAAAGTAACTATTGTATGATCGGCTTTTTCAAACAAAAGACCTATGCTTATTAAATTGACTTTATGCACATAAAGGTAAAGCTACGGGACAGCTGGTGCTAAAGCACACACTGTTTAGGCCATTCTCGATTGGCAGCCCGTTACGAATATTAATCATTAATGGTTGAACGCTGTAAGAGGACATACAAGACGAACAACACGCATACACTTAACCCTTCGCACTTCCGCTTGTGCCGAGCACCTGGCGGGAAGCTGCGAATACTACTGTTAAAGTCTTTGGAATGACCCAACCGGGAATAAAACCGCAGTTCTTCCGGCTACCAAGCCGACACTCTTACCGATACACCAAGCGCTGGTTATAACACATGATTACAGATTTTGCAATGCCAATTTTCCATTCTTTTGAAGCTTGCAGCGAATAAATCTGAAGTTTGATCGGCTCTAAGATCTTTTTTGCATAGATGTTTTATTCACCTCCACTACATGAACAGTTTCGACGAAGTACTTGTGTTCCTCCTCCGCACGAAGCATTACACTGAGTGACAACAGCCCATGATCCACACAATTCAGGACTGCAGTTATCATCTCTCCGTATTCGTGTTTTTTGCTTAGCATCACCTGTATAAAGCAGTGATGAACAAAGTGATTTGAATTAGCTGCGTGTTTTATGTTTTGCCTGTATACCTTGTAACGGTTTCTGCCTACCTGTTTTTAGCAAAACCCACTGTTTTATGGAGCTGGTCCGCTTTGGTTGATGTTTAAAGCACGCTTGACTGTTGCAGGTTTCGGTTGTATTTGCTCTTGTAATTCGTCCGTAGAATGTTTTATTACAATTGTACGAAGTCTTTCCTATGTAACAGAATGCGACTAAATATGTTCGTCAAACTAGCATGTGTTTCGGAATCACTTTCTGTAGTAAAATATAAAAGGTTTGGTAGTAGTTAATATCTTGGTGCTTCATGTTTTTACCATAAGTAAAACTGGGGACTGTTTTTTTTTCACTTTTATCTTGTAATATTTTGAAAACACACATTAACGACTTTCAACTAACCTGTGGTTGTGTTTTTACACACAGCCACAGCTGTTTGTGTTCCTCCTCCACAAGTAGCTGAACATTGAGTAAATATCTCCATTGGAATCCACACACCAGTACATGTTTGCTCAACATAACAACGATAGTAATCTAGTAATTGACAGTCGGGGTAGCCTTGACAGTAGCAGGAGATTATTTCGGTTGAATCGTAGCAGTTTCCTTGGCATGGTTGAAGTTGTTTCTGCGTCAATACAAAGCAAAACGTTTTTGCGTTAAATTGTTAATTTGCAAATCAGTGTAAAATTATGCAGAAATCACTGACTATCTATTAACTTACTTGGAAAAAAATTTTGTCGCCCATCTAATTTTTTATCTCCCCTAAATACTGCTGCGTAACTTGGTTTTCGCTCTTTCGGGTGATTCCACCCAAAGAATGTTGGACGAAAAGCTTCAAAGAACTGTCAAATTGTCTACTTCAACAATATACTGTATTGTGTGTTATCGGATATACTATAGGAAATATGAAACAGTTATCTGTAATTTCACAGTATATGACGGCATGAGATTTATTTTTCCACGCTGTGTGTCTGTGCCTATGCAATTAGGTGTGTTTGCTTTGAATAATACAAGGTCGAAGCATTTCGGATGTATTTCTAGAGCTGCTGCCAGCAAAATTGTGAAAATGCCAAATTTGTAAATTGCAAATAGCTTTGTAATAGTGTCATAAATTCCTCTATAAAGGTATTTAAAATAAATGCAGTATCCAAAATAATATTGTTCCCTTATTGCTCACAGTCATATTGCTAAGTGAAGAGCTGTTTTCCATGCATGTTTCATCACATCCATTCATTAAAAGTGAAACAAGTCTTTGCTCGTACAGTTCATCTCTTGCACATTGAATTCCTTCACCATCGTCACAAGTTAAAACTCTTCGTCGAAAACAGTTTGGTATCGATTCACATGTTGACCATGGTGACCAAGTGTGACAAGTTGTTAGTAAAAGTACATTAGATAAAACCAGAGCAATTTTTAAAACGTTCATCATTGCCGCATTTGCAGATTATTATCATTGATGATTTTAATTTGTTTATTATTTCTAAATGGAATTTTATAATTTGCTTATTGCATTTGGCTTATAAGTTTTTCAAGAAACAATTAAAGGACTAAAGAGATGTACCTTGTCACATGTTAAATGATTAGGTCTTAGCTACAGTCCAGCTAGGAACAAACTGTCTTAGTTTTTTAATCAGCATTATGAATAATAGAGAGGCTACATTAAAATATATTTTCTCTCTATCGACTATTACATAAAAACGACTGCCAGCTAAAACAAAACTTTCTCACGTATCACTTCTGGCGAATATAGGCCTAATAGGAATTTGCTATTCCGCGTTTATGCAACATCTTTTAAATGAAAAATCATGTATCTAATCACCACTCGCAAATTTGAGCTTTTGGTACTTCTATCATCAAAATCGATTTTTAGCGTAACAGCACGTAATTCCACTCTGTCTGCTTAAAAAGTTGCAATGTGTTGTTGATTGAGCTGTTAAATTAAATTTTTCTGAAATTAATGCCCACTGATAGGCTACAATATGCATTACATCAAACCATTTTTTGAATGCTATAAATTTATTGTAAATGAGTTAATATTATAAAGAATTTACGTCTGTAGGGAAACAAACAACATTCGAGGTATGGACACAACACGTGTAAATGACACTGCAAAATTTTTTTTCATCCAATTATGTATTTGGGATTGTTTTTTATCATCTTTGAAAATTACTGGAATGAAATAATGTGTTTTTTTGAAATAATAAGTATTCATTTATAACTTCTATGCGAATGTATTCTATTTCGTGTTGTGATTGCAAAATGTTACTTTAAATTAAACGCACATATTCATCTGTAAATCTTGCTCTCATAATACTGAAATAAGAATACAAGTGTATTTATTATATACAAACTTTGCAAGCTATTAAATGCATCGAACAATTAAGCATCAAAAACGAAACTGTGTTAAACGATTTGAAACAAACAAAACTGAAAGCTTTTGAAGGGTAATATGGTTATTACATTACTTCCACTTAATTAGTGCTATGAATATATTTTTGACCCGCATAAAAAGTTTTGCTGTAGGTTTGTTCATTTTACACACTGCTGCTATTAACGAAATGTCTATAAGGCGCGCGAAGCGTCTGCACTGAATTGTAATGATCTGCCGGTTTTTATAGGCGTGAAGATTTGCGACAATCTGAAGGTTTTCCTGTAAGTTTCATTGCAATTGTTCTCAGTGTCTGATGGTTGGTTATTTTTACGTTCAGCTTTACTATACATGAGTCAGAGCCGCTTGGTTAAAATGTTGTTGATAAAGTCACTTTGTGGTCAGCGACTATGTATTGTAACAATCGCTTTTCTTCAATCACGATGTTGCTGAAACTATCTAAGGTGATAGCGCGTAATATTTGGTTATGATTTTCTCAGCACTGTTTCTAAACCGGCAGCCCACTTGCGACGCTCTACTGTTGAAGTGACGTTCAAGATTATACGCTTTGCTTTGTTCATTATCGTTCTCAGTCATTGCATTCGATCACATTGTCAACGTTTCGGTGTAATCCAACTGTTATTGTTCATATACAAACTGTTTTCAGAAGTCGATGTAACTAAATTGGTGCTTGCGTTTGTGTATTTTATTGAAAATGGTTTTCTATGTCGTCTTTGTGATCTTAGGATGACGTTTTTGCCCATATGCGTCCCGAGCCTCTCAATATGCATAGTTCATAGCCTTTTCATTACGTGATGAAGATGAGCTTAGTCTTTAGCTATATTTTTATTGCAAACGAATAGCTCAGCAGGTTTCATTTAACTCGCATTACTTCGAAGACCACTGAAACCGGATAAGTAATTTAACTTTGGTCTTTCGACCCCAAAAAAGCCTTAGCTTTGTTAAGATTTCAAGTAAGGAGGTAGTTTATTTGTGTTTCCACTTCGAGATTAAAGTTAGACAATGAACTAATTATTGCTATGGGGCGCCGTGTGTAAAGCTACGCAATATAAAATTTTGCATCATTTTTTTGGTTAAATTACGTGCAATATGTGTTAAATTGTTGCAATTTATGTATATTGCTGCAATTTGTGTAAATTGTAGCAATTTATGTTTATTGCAAAAAAAACTTTAAATCGGCTTTTAATTGCCATGGTGATATGCTAACTAAAACAGTCAGTGTTGCCCTTTCCCTTTTTCCATGAACTCATGTAGTGTACTGGCCTGAGGCGCTGTTGTACTGACCGTGCAGTGTGCGCTTATTGGTTTGGCTGAAACATTTAAGCTACTGGTTAAATGAATCATTTAAGCTACTACTGTTAAGCTACTGGTACCGGTATCCTTTGGAATACCAGCAGCTAGACTAGACTAGACTACCGGTATAGGGGTAACAACTAGTATCTGCTCCCAGGTCCAGTTGGGTTAGATTAGAATTAGGTTCAGCTAGGGTTAAATTTAGTTAGGGTTCGTTCAGTTACAAAATATAGGTAGACTAGTTTGACATTTTTAATTTTACAGTTTACCGTATGTAACTGGCTACTGGTGTATTGGTGTGCTAATCTGCTGATGTCAGGATGTAGCCTACCTGCTTTCTGTGGACAGATCACAGAAGTTACTGTAATCTGACATGTTTCAGCCATACAGCATAAGCGCACACTGCACATTCAGTACAACAGCGCCTCAGGCCAGTACACTACTTGAGTTCATGGAAAAAGGGAAAGGGCAACACTGACTGTTTTAGTTAGCATATCACCATGGCAATTAAAAGCCGATTTAAAGTTTTTTTTGCAATATACATAAATTGCAACAATTTACACAAATTGCAGCAATATACATAAATTGCAACAATTTAACACATATTGCAGCAATATACATAAATTGCAACAATATATGATATTGCACGTAATTTAACCAAAAAAATGATGCAAAATTTTATATTGCGTAGCTTTACCCACCGGCGCCCCATATATTGCGCTATGAGAGCAACGCGATATTTTAGTAGTGATTTCCAGTACATCGTCATTCTGAAAAGATTCGAGAACATTTGCTGTACACTAAGTATTGTTTGAGGTTATGTCAAAGTTTAATGTTAATGCGACATAAAACTTTCAATAAACCCGCAACAACAAAATAGAATAAGCACTGGTCGAATTTAAAAAGTGCGTGTTTCACTCCTTAGCTTACATTGTTTGCTTCATGCGCACTCTTGACGAGATTTTTTGCTGTTTATATACATTTTTATCACTGTCCACGTCGCAAAAGCCATAATTCACATGTCTTCCATTCCAGCGTATTCATTTTCTTGCACATAAACTCCATCAAATAACCCAGCATTGCCTTGGCTTGATAGAGGGCGATAATCAAGCTTATCATAAGCAGAATCAGCAGGCACGTCGGCATTTAGAACCTAAAAACATGAAGTTCTGTTTATTCAAAATTGTAACATAAATCATAAAAAATGTTTTCCCTGCGAGTTCATATATTATATATGCAATATGAGCATATATGTAAGAACTTGCCAAGTAGATTGATGTTTAAGGCACTGAAGTGAATAGTGTAGGTGTAAAGTACTCAATGCAAAAAGCAATTTTTAGATTAGTCGTCAACTGTACATACTTGATAGGCTTCTTCTTGATACGGCATGTTGCTATGATTTTCAAGGCTTGATGATGAATTTTGTCGTGTTTGTTTGTCCTTACGATTTACGTTTTTTGCCTTGAACTTTTTTTGTTTTTTAGCTGCTAGTACGGTAGGGTCAATCGCTGCATACGTTTCTTGAACACCTGAGTCCGGTTGAAGAGAATCTGAAGCAATTAACGTAGGAAGCAAGTCATGGACAATTCTTGAAGTTTTACATTTACCGGTAATCACAACGTTTCCTAAATACAAGCTGTTTAAAAAATATGATTTTCTTCGATTATGTCTATTTCATGTCACGCACGTTGTCCATTTTTTCGTTGATATACTGGATAGGGATTAAGCTAGCTATCTGATGCATTGATATAGCCTATACTATAGCCACTTTGGTAACCAATATAATGTAATTACTTGCAAGCTTACCCTGCCTATCACTAGCATGCTGAGTGTTGTGGTGGTCAGACGCGTAGTAGGAATTTGAGCTGCCCAGTCTTGCGCTAGAAGATAAAGCACAGTTGTTAGATTTGAGTTGCTTCTGGTAATTGTTGCTTTCATGGATTCGGTAGTCAATTGGATTCAGTAAATATTGTTCCAAAATACATTGTTTAGAATGAACTTATTTGCAGTTGAGCATGATAAGCAATATAATAGCTGCTACCCAAATCAAAGCGGTTTGTCTCAAATCCAATTCTTGGCATAGCATTTAACTTCAACGAATGTTTGCACTTTTTTGTAGAGAAGAGTGAATACGTTGATTGTCTAATCAGGATGCTACGCTAAGTTGCGTAAAAATAACCATGTTGAAAACAGCAGGAAATTAGTGTAATTTAGTTTATTTTGCGTAAAATTGTCAGATAAAATCATGAATTTTGTGTTAAAAGAGCGACGTTGGTAAAATTCAGCGACTGATTGTTAGCGTGGCGATAACAGATCAAAAAGTGAAGTTGGAATTTTAGCTTCATTGTAATTTTAACATGAATTCTATGATAAGCAGTTTTATAAACATGCATCCCATGTGGTAACATTATTTAAACGTGGTTTAAGATTAGTGCATCGAAAATTTTGTGTTTTTATCGGCACTTTATGAATTGTTTAAATTAAAGATTTATTTATTTCGTTAATGACTTACTCATTTGAGTGTCTGAAGTTATCCGCTGTTGCTGACTCTTCAATGTTACGTGCAGTTGCTTGGTTTTCTACCAAATTACTCAAGGATAATGATTGATATTTAGGACAATAATACGTATATGATTAACTAAGCTGTGTAGTGTGTACCTGCTGATTTTCTGTATTTGTTTTTTGGTATTTTGACTATTGCTGTATACACATTCTCACCAGCATCGTTGTGCAGGTCTGAAATAAAATGCAGGTCTGAATTAAAATTGACATAAGACATTTCTTTGTACGTTCTCATGCTATACATTTTTAGAAATTTTTTGAAGAATTTTATTGTTATAACTTCTAAATTACCCGCGCTTGACGACTCTGGTTTTAGTGTATATTTATTTTTCTTCTGCTTCTTTGCTGTTTTATCCATTTCAGCATAGCATTCCTCCACTTCAAACGTTTCTGCAGGTTTTTTATCTAACCGAAAAAATAATGATGAAAACAGGTAGCTGCGATAGAACTCATTGCTTAATCATTATTTACGTTATGTTATGCTGTTTATACTGTGTTATATCGTTGTTTGATGTCCAAAAAAATAAAATTTAACAGATTCAAAAAATTCATCATTTGCATTTGATTTTAATTACAAAAATATAAGCCAGTAATATTTGAAATATTTGAGACATTTCGCTTTATACTTGAATCATTGTCGATTTTATTTAAATTTTATTTTGAATAAAATTGACAATGATTTAATTATAAATCGAAACGTCTCGAAAATTTCAAATGTTTTAAATATCACTGGCTTTTATTTTTGTTATTAAAGTATTCAAAAATTCCATAAATTGTGTTCCGAAAGAATTTACATAATTCTTTAATTTAACTATTTTATACATTTATTTCCGTTAAGATTTTTATACAACTCTAAACACTATTTTGTCAGACGTTGTTCTTGTAAATTCACTTGAACTTTGTGTTCTTGCTTCTGTGTCAATTTCTGCGTAGTGACCAATGTTGTCCTCATCATTGCATGCTTGGTTGTGATGCAAATCTGAGCAAAACAGGTGATGTAATATCTGTACCAGTGTAATCAAGCGAATGATTCCAGAAGTTGAATTACTTATAGAAACACCTGCATATAGCCTGGTTTAGATTACATTTAAACAGTCTTTCTGATCTTTATTCATAAGTTTTTGAAATTTTGGATTTGTCGTGACGATACACAAAATTCAAACTTCAGGCTTTGTAGCGGCCATAAAATCGATTATCTTTATCATGATTGTGGCTGCTGCGGTTAATTGAACTAAAATTACTTTAGCATTGAATGAGAGTTTACTTGGTGAATTGTTCTCTTCTGAAATATCATTCTGTGATGAAATCTCTCCAGCAGTAGAATAGTTCTTTTTTTTACATTTAATACATAAAACTGTGATTATTATAATCAGCAGCAACGCAACACCACCTCCTCCAGCTCCAGCAATAAGAGGTACCGGTGCTACAAAACATATATATATTCATAAAGCAAATCATAAAGACAAAAGATGCAATGCTCAGGAAGCAAATTTGTATTAAATTATTCTCGATTTTGTTTAGTGTAAAATATCAAATAAACAGATTGAATCGTAATTAAAGATCTTCAGCAGCATCACTTTATTTGCGTCTATATCTCAATTTCAACCCCTATCCCGCCAATTTTTACCGACGACTGATGTAAGGGGCCAAGAGTTTGCCTTCCTATCGATACGCTTTGGTTTTTATTTGGTGTTGCTGGTGACATCTTCGAAACGGACCTCAAACGACTTACCTTGTTTCAGTATAAAAAACAAGTTTTACGAAACGCCAATGTCTCAAAACATGAATGATGGAATTAACGAGTAAGTATAAGCTGCATAGCATAGTATGAAAGCTTGAAATGTCTTTGCGTGAACACATTTTGAACCACTTTTTATTTTGCATCTGTATTGAAAATAGTAGTGTAATATTTTTTAAATCCATCTCTATACTTTGACGTAAATGATACTTGAATAATTTATTTTGTTTTTGGACATGAATAATACCGAATTTTGCTTGTGCGTTTGGAAAATAATTTCATCCGGGTTTCGCGGGCTCAACCGCCAAGTCCTACCGATCCAAAAAAAGCACTACCCGGAAGAGTGACCTGATTTTTAATATCTCGTAACCTGTTATCTTTTTCGAATGTTTTTCAACATTGTGAGGTCATTTATAGGGAGTAAATGCCAAAACATACTAGTGATCAAAAACTATAAAGTATTGTCCTTTCTGGCCTACTGAAAGGGGTCGTGACGACACACTACTAAAGTAGTAATGTTGAAATACTGAACTAATGAACGAAGATCATTAAAAAAGACTCAATGCTAAAAATCTATGAGATTTTAAAAATAAAATCACCCCTCGTGGTAGTACCTTTTTAGTATCGTTTGCATTTTGCGGTCGTGTCCGCAAAATCTAGAATATCTTAAAAATAGGATTACTCATTTTAACTGATACTACGATCAAAAAAGGTGAAAAGTAAAATTTTTTTGCCATTTTTTTAATGTCATAAAAAACTGCTAATTTACCGAAAGAGGGTTCAGCAGAACAAGTCAGCGTGTTACAATCTTCTTCCCTTGATCGTCTTGACGAAACGATGCCTGCAAAAGCGTATGATTTTTGCATCAAAATTGTTGATTTTGCAAATATGTTTACCTTCACATAATGGGGCTTGACTTCCGTTGTATAAGCACGTTGATGAAAGATTTTTTGTCCCTCCCCCACAAGTAACCGTACATGGTGAAGATTCACTCCACGATGACCAAATTGGACATAATGGTGTGTAGCATGGCTCTTCTTTTTTGCGATTAGTTGAATTATCACTGCCTAAAAAATACAATATTTACCTAAAATGCAATAATTGTTTTCTGCCGTTTCATTTTTTTTTAACCGAACATTGAATTTTTTCAGTTTTGAAGGTTTGGTAAAAAAGGTGCAACACATTGAAAAAAAATTATGCAACATGAAATTGAAATAAAATTTAGCTGAGAAATTCTATTTTGATTGCAGGTCAGCTTTGAAAGAATAAGAAAAGTTCTATGTTATTTGTTGAGTACCGATGGTGAACGTTTTGTTTGCCCTGACTTTTTTTACGAGCAGTATAAAAATTATGCATAGTGCTTTGATTTAGGATACAGTTATTGTGTCTGCATCACCATTTATGCTAAAAAACGTTCAAGAAACTGCGTAAGACATTTGTAAACTAAAGTTCTCCGTCGTCATTGGTAATGCAATTAACAATGATGGCCTAGTTACGTATCGAAAACAAAAAGGTTATGTTCTACTGATGTTTTAGTTTACCACTGCATGTCATGAATGCATTTCCATTGTACATGCACGTAGATGAAAATTGTTGCGATCCATTGCCACAAGTAACTGAACAAAATGAAGATTCGGTCCAAGATGACCAAGTAGGACACGACTGTGTATTACAAGATCGATTTCTTCTT
Source organism: Trididemnum miniatum (assembly GCA_964006365.1). Classification (NCBI taxonomy): domain Eukaryota; kingdom Metazoa; phylum Chordata; class Ascidiacea; order Aplousobranchia; family Didemnidae; genus Trididemnum; species Trididemnum miniatum. The sequence continues at coordinate 18,560,954 of OZ023249.1, read as the reverse complement.
TGCATTGATTCTCCACTTTCTATATTAAACAAAGTAGGCCGTCGTCTTCGAGATTTTGTGAATATTAAGTCAGGGTTATAGTTACCATTGCATAGAGGCTTTATCATGCTGTTATATTCACAATGCGATGAGAGTAGTTGCGTTCCATTACCACAAGTGACTGAACAAGCTGAACCTATACTCCAAGATGACCAAGCAGGACACATTAGTGTGTTGCATGGTTCGTTTCTTGTTCGAATGGAAAGCCCACTAGCTATAGCAAAACAAACCAAAAGTTGGTTTACCATCACGCCGTTGCAAGTTTTGCATTATACGAGCGCCGAAGTTTACGTTATACGAGATTGTGGTGAAAGCTAGAGATTAAGAGTATCGAGCTACTTGTATATGTGTACTCATCAATTCATTATAATCTTTTCGTGCATAATCGATTTTTCAAGCTCGTATGCTGTTCAAGAACCGTAATAGCGGCGACGCAGTAAAGATACTGTGTTGATAATAATTGACATTGTTGGGCAGTCCGCGGTATCGTAACATGGTACTTTTTACCGTTATCGGTAACGTTGATACTTTTTAAAATGTACCATTTTTGGTACCGTCGTTACTTTTTTGATTGTTTTAAGGTCTGTTTACACTAAATGCGATTTTAGTCCGATTTGCTGTCGTACGAAGTTTCATCAGATTTTTGACGTGAACAGATGACGAAAATATCTTTCACACAATTCAAACCCAAACAGTTTTGCTTCCTACTAGTTATTTTGCAAAGCCCCTAACGATTGTATTCTAGAATGCCGCGGATGGTGACGTAGCTTTACGTCATAACCTCTAACAGTTTCGTAGCCTACGTCACTGTACGTACGAAAAGTTTCATCGTATTCTGTGTAAACACATCTTTACTCGATATTTCGGTAGCTTTTTTTGCTATGAACTTTGAACGCAAGAGCGAAAATTTCTCGTAGAGGACACAATTTTTGCTTGCCCCTGACCAGTTAAAAAAAATGCTAAAAGCATTCAAAATTAAAGGTCATAACCCTACCATCAGCAACATCCAAACAAAAAAATTAGATGGAGGTTAAAGTGCTCTAAAAGATTGATTTCTAAAAAAATGCTTTTTACTTTTTTTGGTTCAGTCAGCCCCACCTGCCATTAACAAAATCCTCGCAAACAAACTGTTAAAAATTGCTAAAGTATTTAACGACTTGCGAAGGTTGAACAATTTTAATGCACCTCAGCTGCGTTAGTAGGGTGGGCATACTCGGAAATCCTTAGGATTTTCTGACAAACTGTTTTATCAAACGAAGTAAGCTTATAGAACACAACATTTTCGCTGCGCATTTCATAAAAAACAAATTTAAAACCTTATAGCACCACAGATGGATGTGTATATATTCACAACTAGTACGCGTTCTGGGTAATAATTTTGCTGAAAAAAAAAACTAGAAAAAATTTTTGTTCGAACGGTATCGAAAATCAGTAATGAATGTCGTTATCGTTGTTTCTTTTTAAAAAATGTGCTGTTATCGGCAACGTCGTTACTTTTCTTGTGAAATATTAGTATCGATATCGTCGTTACTTTTCTTGTGAAATATTAGTATCGATATCGTCGTTACTTTTAAAGTACCGAGTGCCCAGCTCTGGTGGCCGACTGGTAAGAGCGTTCACCTCTGGAGCTGTAGACTCTGGCTTGATTCCGAGTCGGGCCAATCAATGACTTTGAAATTGGTATTCGCAGCTGTACGGTATTATTAAAAAATAACGGCATGGTAATCCAGAATGCACATATTATTTGGAAAATGATTTTGTATCTTACCGCAGTAACCGTAGGTTAAAATACCGTAAACCTAAGATGGCAGATAGGGTAAGCTATTTACTCTTATGAAGCTTTTGAGCTTCACTTTTTGTCCGGTTATTTCTATCAAGTTTGTGGAGTGGCGGACAGAATCTCGTGACGCAATCAATTCATGTTGCTTTTTCCGCAATACTATATAGCGTTTATTCAGTTACAGTAAACCAGATTAAACTTAAGGAATCCATACTTACTGTCGCATAAAGCCACTGCACTTCCATTTCCATCATTGCACATTGATATAAGTTGTCGTGTTCCTCCACCACATGAAGCGTTGCAAGGTGTAGATTCACTCCAAGATGACCAAGTGTAAGGACATAATTGCGTGTTGCATGGTTGGTTGTGTGATTGGGTTGCAACAAGGTTTGCTAGTGTTTATGCCAAAAATAAAAGCCGTAAATTAACATTAGACTGCAAAATACTACCGCGTATACATTAATATAACTTCGTGTTTATTTCGTAGCGTAAAATGTTGTCCAATGTGTTAGAATATGCTTTATTCGCTGCATTCCTACTGCGCCTTTCACGCATTTTTCTTACTTTGAATAGCATTAAACACTGCATAATAGGGAACGTTTTGTTGGGTATTTTGTTTACCGGGCATAGTAGGCTCGGCTAACTATTCATGAACTTATATTATGGTCAATCAATTAATCAATTCGTTTATATTTCCGCTCTCAATAACGTTAGAAACACTCGTTCATAATAAGTATTGGCAAAGCACGGAAAGGGGCACAGGCAGCAAAACGGATAATCGTTGAAGCAAGCCCATCAAAAAGACTAGGCATGGCTGCGTGACCCTAACAGTGAAAAAAAAACAATTGGATTTAACAACAAAAACACACGCACATGACGAACCAACACAGAAACAAAATTAATTATTGAGTTAGTTAAGCAACATGCCATAGCAAACAGGATCAATTTTGCAAATAAACTGGATTAACACCAAGATTTCAGCCTGAGACTCCAGCTATTGGAAAGCTAACAGGTTCTAAACCTTGCCCAAGGGTTACCTGGAGGGAGTTGTAAATGGGTACCCTCATTCATTCGCACTTTTTGAAAAAACAGTTGACAACGGGGTACAGTTTTTACTCATGTGTAGGAGTATATTGGTTCAATGAATAACTCTCAGATTAAAGATACAGTAGATTAGAAATATATGCCAATTTTTTCAATAGGGTTTTTAACAGTACTAATGACTGCAGTTTTGTATAATATATTTAATCACAAAGAAGTATTTTTTAAAACTGAGTTTTGATAATAATAAGTAACAATCTTTTCAGAAATAGGCACTGTTCATCAATCAAATTAAAGTGAAATATTGCATCTGCCTTGTGGTCCTTGATTTAGTAGGCTATTGGATGGTGTTGCTAGTCGGTAATCAAAGACGGATACTAATACAAGAACTCCAACTTTTTTATTGACGTTTCGCTCAGTAATTTACGCCGAGCTTCTTCAGAATAACAGGTACCAGGGTGGAAAATCTAGTCCTGGCAGGAGGGCATGCTATGGAATGGAATGGAAGACGATTTTTCCATATTCTATACTGCAAAATTTCTTCCATTTCATATCCATTCCATACTGAAAACTTTTCATTCCATACTAAAATTGTTTTCCATATTCCATTCCATTCTTCCATACTAACGTAATTTAACGTAGGCCTAATGATAAAAATACGCTATCATTATTAAATTATGCGACATGCGCGTTATTTGCAGGATAGGCTAAGCTTTTCAACCTAAAACTAGTCATGCTCATTTATTGAACAATCCTACATTGCAAAAAACACAATAAATAAACACATGCATGTAAACATAAACGCAGTGGCGTAGCGAGGAATTTTAAAAAGGGGGGGACATAATTTCCACATTTTTTCAAGCGTATTTTTTCGGCAGAACAAACTTGAAGCAGATTGAGAAACACGAAAGGCTCTAGGGGGTCCGGGGGCATGCTCCACCGGAAAAATTTTGAAAATTCACTGGCTGTAATGGCTATTTTAGTGCTTTTTGAAAAAATTTTCAGGCAAATTTTGTTTGAATATTTTGACCTTGATTCTGAGTGCTTAGCCAAATATGATGCATTTTGTTCCCACATTTTCGATTATGCGTGCTTAAGACGTAAGGCTCATTGCTATAGAAGAGGTTCGAAATTATGGAAAAATTGTGTACATCCGAAACAGTTTTGAAAATGGCTAGTGGGAGGATGTATACCCCTGGCCTTCATCCTACCCCCTAGATCTGACCATGACCGTGAGCTAGAGAAATTATCGAAAGAGTCTGGTATATATCAGATACTTGACACCATCGGTTTTGTTCGTTTTTTCTTGAGAATAGCTTTGAAAAAAGCTGTTTTCGCGTTAGGCTTCAAGAAACCCTCTGTCATAACTCTTTGAGAGCTTTGAGAAAAGCTGTCGTCCCAGTAACTCTTTTTGAGTAGCTTTGAAAACAGCTGTTGTCCCAGAAGCTTTTCGTGACGCACTCTTCAGAAGGTAATCGCGTCAAAGTGGAAACAAGAAAGCAAGGTCTGGCGATTCATAAATATCAGTTTAGGACGGCAGCGAAGCGGTAGTTACATCAACGAATCCAGTCGAGCGCGGGAAAGTCACGCACAGTTCTGATTGGACAAGTCGTGCGAACCTAAATTCTACTTGAACAGTTAAAGAGCATAGACAAACTCTTTCTGTTTGCATAGATTAGGTCGCTGTACTTTAATGTAGCTTGCTTCGAGCAGACTAAGATGGAAAGGGCTGCGCACAGTGTCCAGAATAGAGAATTGATCATCGTTGTAATTGGCAGCACATTGGTCGTTTTCTAATAAGTGATGTCCAATTGCCGAGTTGCATTCTGGAGCGGGTTGTTTTCGCTTGCACGCTCGGTTGGGTTGCACTCGCTGGGAGGCTGTGTGCTGTCGTAGCCATTTCGGAACATGCTGCTTGATGCGGTCTTGAAGTCGTTGAGCTGTTCTACCTACGTACTGACTGTCACAGTGGCACTTATACTCATAGATGACGGAACCCTTTTGAATGGCAGGTAGAACATCCTTCCGACTACCAGGCAGCATTTGTCTGGAGACAAATACAGTCCGTAAAGCCACGGATCCATAACAACTTTCAACAGCGGTTCACAGGTTTCTTTCTAGAGTCAGCGCCGCCTTGCCAGTGTAGGTGACCCGGAGGTAGACTGGACATTTATCAGGGCCAAACCGCTTGGGGCGTAAAAACTGCGTGATCTTCTTGGATATTTGTTTAAAAACAAAATCCTCAGAGCATCCATTGTCCAGTAAGATTTCCTTGATTGTCCAGTAAGATTTCCTTGATCCGATTCTTAAACAAATATCCAAGAAGATCACGCAGTTTTCACGCCCCAAGCGGTTTGGCCCTGATAAGTGTCCAGTCTACCTCCGGGTCACCTACACTGGCAAGGCGGCGCTGATACTAGAAAGGAACCTGCGAATCGCTGTTGAAAGTTGTTATGGATCCGTGGCTTTACGGACTGTATTTGTCTCCAGACAAATGCTGCCTGCTAGTCGGAAGGATGTTCTACCTTGCTTTCTGTTCTACCTTGCCAGACCTTGCTTTCTTGTTTCCACTTTGACGCGATTACCATCTGAAGAGTGCGTCACGAAAAGCTTCTGGGACAACAGCTGTTTTCAAAGCTACTCAAAAAGAGTTACTGGGACGACAGCTTTTCTCAAAGCTCTCAAAGAGTTATGACAGAGGGTTTCTTGAAGCCTAACGCGAAAACAGCTTTTTTCAAAGCTATTCTCAAGTTCTGTTCCGCCAACCAATTATTATTTTTTTCTAGAAAGCAGAGTCAAAAAGGGGGATGGCATGGCACAATGCTCCCCCTTAAATACGCTCCTGCATAGACGCAAACAATGTATTGATGCTTAATGCAAAAGAACGATACAGTCAGTCACTACTAGGGTTTCCCTTTTTTCCGGATTTTCAACATTCCAGGAAACGGGAAATTTTCAGAAAGTTTTTCGAGAATCCCGGTAAACACCCAGGATTCCGAAAATCCTCGAAATTTCCAGGATTCGGGAAATTTCCAGGAACCAAATAATCAAGCTCGGATTCGGGAAAATTTTCCGAGCTTGATTATTTGGTCCCAAAAGGAGTGACAAAAACATTTTTTCTAAATTGCATCATTTCTAATCCAACTTTAAACATTTTTTAATGTTATTTTGACGAACTGAGTTCGACTTTTTCAACAAATTAAGGAAAATTTTTTGATCTCCCAAGCATTTGGTTGTAAAAAATTTTGGAAATTTTGAAAAGCAATTTTTAACGAGTAAAAAAAATTGAAACACTACATAAACGCATTTATTCTTCAGAGTGATAAATATCAGTACCATTAAAACCCTTAAAATATAAAAATAATTTTCCGGGATCCCCACATGAATTTCCCGGGAAACGGGAAATTTCAAAACCCCAAAGTTCCTGGGAAATTTTTTGTCTTGATTTCCCGGGAGGAAACACTAGTCACAACCTGCTAAACACTTCACTGTAGAACCGAAAAATGACTAATCGAGTAGTCATCCTCCTTCTAGTTTGATAGTACTTCGTATTTCTTGTAAGTTTTGATATATATACTGTATATGTAGTTAGTATGGAAAACCATCTTCCATTCCATTTTTCAAATCTTCCGTTCCATTACATTCTGAGCATCTTACATATTCCATACCAAATTCTCTTTCCATTCCATACCACTTTCCATTCCATTCCATAGCATGCTCTGCCTGGCAGAGAACAGCAAAGTACGTAGTAGAGATTTAAACTGAACTGATTATGGTAAAGCAAAAAGGTATGATAGAAACATTGCGAACTGTTGCGTCATAAGGACAATGCGGACAACATAAATGGAATGGATTACACTGTGTGACACAATTTTTGTTCCCGGTTTCTAAGTGTTATTTCCTGATTGGTTACGTCTAGAAACCAGGGAAAACGCACATAATTTCACCTAAACTTTGCTTTTGTGAATATGAGAGTGATTTTTTGAAATTCAGCTTTTTGGCTAAAATGCTGTAATCTAGCGTGTATAATCTCGTGTTATTTCTTGATTGTTTACGCTATCGGGGAGGTTTACGTCTTGTATTCATAGTTTATGCTTGTTTAAGCGACAAATCAGGACAAAATTTCATCCTATTTACAAAGTTAAAAACCTAAACTGCTTATAGCAATGCTATAGTACCAGTACACTTGGATATAATTACAAACTGTAAATAAATCACCCAGAAATGCATGGTTTATCTAGATTTCCGACCATAATCTCATCTTAAGTCACTTTCATGGATTAGCCTCCGTATGTAATCACCCATTATACGCTTATTATACTTGCCTGGGTAGCGACGTTCAAAATCTAATATAGCCTATCCTGAAGGAAATGTTTGCCAAGTTCCTCTGAGTATGCACCCATGTTTTCCATAAACTGATCCAGATTAACGTCAAGCATATGAACTTTGAAGAACACTCTGCAATCCCTTTTGCTGCAGGTTTTCACTAATTAAGCTTTGTGATTGCCCAAAAATCCACAAACCGCTGGAGCAAAGCTATTTCAAGCTGCCCCTCTGTTGTCAATTCTTCAAGAAAGTCGTTGCAGTCTAGGATCTTTCTTATCTGTGGGCCAACAAAAATACCAGCTTCCACCTTTGCTGCAGAAATCGTGGTAAAGAAGTTTTGTAGAGGCTTGAATGCGTTTGAATTCTTGTCTAATGCTTGAACAAATTGTTTGATATAACCCAAATTTGTGTGCAGCGGAGGCAACAATATTTTGATGAGGTCAATTAAAGGGTACCATTTGATGTTCCTGTACCCAACAGAATATTCAAATCATTTTGGACATATTCGTCTATGGTAGTGTGCAGTTGTGTTGCGACTATCCCAGTGGCAAAGCTAACATGGAAATTGTGTTAATCCACCCTGAAGACCCACCAAGAATGCCACCATTCTGAAATGTCTAATTACTTGCCAGTTGAACTGGTTACACTTTAGAGCAATCAGAAGAGTTTTGACATTTGTATAGTTTTTTTCAAGATGCATTGAGTGGGCAAGAGGGATAGATGGATATCTGTTTCCATTCTGATGCAGTACGCCTTTTAGACTCCTGCTTGAACTGACGATAAAAAGGCGCCAGTCCTTTGGAATACAAGGAATCTCAATCGAGTCAAAAAGACCATTTACATTATGCCAAAAGCAAAGTCCATCTGCTGAGGCAAAAAAACTCGAGAAATCCTGGTGACGTTTTCAGTGGTCAGCGACTCAAACACATGAATCAAGCAAATTTCATTGTTTGAGTATGGATGTCCACCGTTCTGATTTAGTTTGGTGCAAACAAACCAAATTAGAAAAACTTTTGTATCGTCTGTAAAGTATAAACTCTCTTAAAGCTGGTTACCAGAAATTCCTGTTGGAGATGGTAACAACTCAGGTGGCCAAGGGCCAAGAGCGTCTGCCTCTACAGTCGTAGACTTAAGTTTGGTTTCTAGTCGGGTCAAACCAATGACTTCAAAAAAGGATTCACAGCTCCCTGCTTGACGCTCAGCGTCAAAGGGACAGTGTGAAGAACAAGCCGGCAAGTTTACTTGCGGTGCCGTTGGGAAAGGCACTTAGCGGGATTCCCGCATTTTGGTGTGGTAGACAGATGGTTGGCCACTTCTAAACAAGCTTCTTACAGCGCTTTGATCGCTTTCTAGTAATAGGAGGATAAATATGCAACAATACAAACGCTATATCACGCGATTTTAGCCAAAAATCAGAATTTTAAAAAATCACTCCCAAAACCACAAAAGCAAAGTTTAAAAAGAAAAAATGCGATTTTCCAACCCTGTTGGTTGTAAGTGATCAGGAAATCTTGGTTAGAACCCGGGAACAAACAAAAAAAAATTTTTTGTTACACAGTGTTATCAAGCGTAAAGGTACAAAACAATAAAAAATAATTTGGCGCAAGAATTACTGAAACAATAGTCGATAAACTTGCGGAAGCTTGTCACCATCAGACCTGTTCATAACATTGGGTCGGGAGTTAATGAACCAAGCTTCAGAAACAAGACGTTTGGAGTAATTGTTTTCCACCTTCAAAATCTTTGTGTTTTCCCAATCAATATTGTGATCAAATTCCATAGCATGAACGCAAGAGGGCAGATTGTTCCGGCTTTTGGTTGAGGGTGGCCCGCTTGTGTTCTGCCAAACGTGACTTAAGGCGTTTCGTCTGTCCAATATAAACAAAGTCGCAATCCAAACAGGGGATTTTGTTGATGACACAGCCAATATCTTCGGAGGTATTCGGATCTTTAGGTAATGGCAAAACATGGCGAATGGCATGCACAGGTCTCATGGCAACATTGACCCTTGCCTCGTTTAGAACTCTTTTAATTTTTTCTGATGTGCCTTGAACGTAAGGAATAAAAGTGAGATGTTTGTAGGGGGAATCCTGAGAGCATGCCTTCCTAGGCGAGAAAAAAGTGGTTCTGGTGGGAAACCCGTTCAGTTGTAATGTAGAGCGTATGTGTAGTTGCTCACGGTGCGTCAGTTTGTTGACGGAGATGTGTGTGTTAACGCGATTGAATAGCGTTTTGACCACAGTGAGCTGCTGGTGTTTGGGATGATGTGGCGTATAATGCAAATATCTGTCAGCGTGAGTAGGTTTTCTGTAGATGGAAGTGGTCAGTGGTATATCAGTAGTGGTCAGTGCCGACTTTACAAGATACTAAAACGTCTAGAAAAAGGAGAGAAAAGTTTTCTTCGTTTTCCATGGTAAACTGAATGCTAGAACAGATAGAGTTGAGATGAGAATGAAATGCGGTGACATGTTTTTTTTGTCGAGAATGCAAAATGTGTCGTCTACGTACCTCAGCCACAGAGAAGGTGGAGTGTGAAAAGAAGTAATGGCAGTGTGCTCGATATGCTCCGTGTAAATGTTAGCGATGATAGGGAAGATGCAAGAACCCATGAACCGGAAGAACAAGTTCATGGAATAGTTAGCCTAGCCTTTTGAATAGCATTTTTAATTTGTGTTTAGATTTACAGATTACTACATTAATTATGCTTTTCGACTAATTGATTAAGTCTCGTGAAACAATATTATTTTGTAACGTGTGCATTAGCTCTATCTGCACAGATCTGATATTGCCGTAACTAATGAAATAAAAATTGTTACGGTGACGCGTTGTTGCGTTTTTAGTCATGACAAAATCATGCAAATAGTTCGTAAAGTACATTAATTTTTTTTGTTGAGCACTGTTTTAGTGATACTTATCATCTTTATCTGTTTTAACTCTATATAACTTTCCGGTAGATTTCCACTGTCTTAAGTGTTAGACCCAGGTTCGATCTTTTGAGGAACTGTAATATGTAGCCAATTAAGACCTTGGGCCGCTTGATGTCAAAAAGAAACATCCTGGTATCTTGCTTTTGAAACGAATTCATTCCATTGCTAGAGAATTTTTTTCTTTTTGGAAGTTAAACAATGCTCAGTAAATGTATAGAGATACTTTATTTAAAAATGATGATATACTGTAGTATTTTTATCCAGTAACAACTCAGTTTTTAGGCTTAGCTCTGTCTTTTTTTCAGGGAATCGAACCGCTTGAAATAGCGCTCCGGTTTAGGTTTAGGTTCCGCAAAATTTATTTTTAGCGGTATATCTCCAGTTCAGGTTTTTCGTTGTTTGATTTGGCAGTTTTAGTTCCGGTTAAAATTAAAAATACTTTGAATTATTGGGTTCAGGTTCGCACGAGCAAAAATGTAATGGTTCAAATTCGTTTTAAGTTCAAGAATTTGAAACCGTCAATTCGGCTGATGTTCCGAAACACAGCTACAGACGCATTTTTTAAAACATAATTACCGGTATTGTATTTAGGCTGATTGTACTTTTTAAGATAATACTGTAGTTCATAAAGGATGCTCAAAAAAGCGGCAGAATCAACTCAAAAAAGCTCAAAAAAGCGGCAGAATCAACCTCAGGTTACTTCAGAAGTCCTTAGCCGTTGTCATAGTCACCATAACAACCATTCGTAGAAAAAATCTTTGTAAGAACACACACGATTTAACGTTGCAAATGCTTATTTTCGTTCAAACTTAAAGAGTGACACAACAGAACTTCCACTGACGTTAGGTTAGACAAGGTTTAGTTTGGACAAAAATTATTTTGACGGTTCAAATCCGGTTAAGGTATAAGAATTAAGGTTTAATGATGACCATGGGTTCAGGTTCGGTTTACGTCTATTAAATCATAAAGGTTGCGGCTCCGTTTGGGTTCAATGAAAGGAAGCGGTTAATTCGAGTTTTCGGTTTACGTTCCGGTTCGACGCCCTGATTTTTTTCTGAATTGTTAAGTCTAATACAATGCAACTTTGCTTTAAGTAATAGTTGCACGGTGTAACGATATAACTGTTTGATATGTTTTTGTTTAAATGATTTGTCTACTGTAGAAGGTTCTAGACCGATGCGTTGTTTTCCGAAGTTTTATTCGTGGGATTGTTTCGTAAGGTTGCATTATGAAGTCATAATTTTCCACCGACGTATTTTTTTCGTGAATATTCTGGACAAATCTCTACATTACGTAACTTCACAGGGTCAAAATTTGTGCTTGTGACGTCACATTTGTATTTGCTATAGTTTGGTGTGAATTTTTGCATGTCATAAGACTTCTCTTCTTGTTTCTTTTTAAGAATGTTATAGAACGTTCTCGAATTTAAAGTTAGAGTATAAATAGGCGTGAATTTCGAGCGTGACTATTCGAGCGTAGTTATTCGAGTGTAGATTTAGTGTGCGTAGAGTAAGCAATATTGCTGTATGCTGAAGGGTGTAGCCTTTGTTGTATAGTGTTACTGAAGTGAGCAGTGGAGCTTGTGTTTATTGAAAAGTAGTACGGTGAGTACCGTAGCTAAGTGAGTTAGGTTGGGTCGATTATTATATTCGTTTGATGAAGAAGGTCTTGGTTTTTTTCGTGAGGTCAGATCTAAGAACGAATTAATTCCTACGGTTTGTCATACAATTCTTATTAATCGTCCTGTCAGCGAAGTAATACCATTTCCTATTTCGCGACACACGGTATCAGGTATTGTTGCACTTACGAGTTAACAAACGCACAACACATTACTTTTAATATATAGCCTGCCAATGATCGATCTTTTTTTTTTCACTTCACTGTACTGTGTCAAGTGGCATATGGCAAATGTCTCATTAGATTTAGGTTGTTGCATTGTGGTGACTTGCAAATAAATTTAACTTGCACATTATTTTACAATTTCAGGTTTAAGACTTTAAACTAATTCAAAACTGCGGCATAGTTTAACTACTAATTTAAACTTTGAGTTTTATTTTATTCAAAAGTTATGCTTACCAACAGTGCACAAACATGCTCGACAACGTTTTTGTGTTCCTCCTCCGCACAGAGCATTGCACTGAGTCGCTTTGTCACAATCAGACCATGCTCCCCAGATATTACACGCATTAGAATTGCATTCTTCTTTTCTTATGCTTGTTGTTGGTGTAGCATCGCCTGTAAAATATTGCTGGTTTTGGATTAGTGCGCTGCATTTTTATTTTCAATTAGAATTCTGTTAATGATTTCTGCCAACCTTTTTGTTGTAAATCTCTTTTCTTAACTCTTGAGATAGTCCATGTTGATTGAAGTACAAAACACTCTTGATTACCGCATGATTTAATCACTTTTGATCTTTTGATTTCTCCGTAGTCTGTTCCATTGCAGTTGTATGAATTTTCATCTTTGACATAGAATACAGATTTGCATCATAGTTGACTTGTACTCTAGCTTAAATATTATTTTTTAATTGCACGAAAGTTGGTTACATACTTCTTTTTGTTTTTGAATAAAGAGTAGTAGCATAACGTTTTGATATGATGTGTAAAAAAATCATATTAACGGTTTTCAACTAACTTGTCATTGCACTTCTGCACACAGCCACAGCTGTTTGTGTTCCTCCTCCACAAGTAGCAGAACATTGAGTGAATGTCTCCATGGGAATCCACACACCAGTACATGTTTGCTCAACATAACAACGATAGTAATCTAATAATTGACAGTCGAGATAGCGTTGACAGTAGTAAGAGATTACTCTGGTTGAATCGTAGCAGTTTCCTTCACAAGGTTCGAATGATTTCTGCAGTAGGATAAAGCTAATGATTTTTATCCTAAAATGTTGCATTGTAGATCAGTATGAACTTATTCGTAAATTGCTAAATTTTCACTTCAAATGCTAGACGAATCAGTATAACCAAATATTGTGAATTTTTTAATGTGCTTTTATGTCGCTTCAGTGTCTGCGCGAACGATAAACCAGTAAACGAGATTTCAAACATTTATTGTGAAATGGTTTTGATTTTTGAATTGTTTATCTGAATATATTTCGGTATTTAATTCTTTTTAGGTTGATCTTTGAGGTAGGCCTATTTATTTATTTATTTAGTTGCATATTTATCCTCCTATCACGAGAAAGCGATCAATGCGCTATACGAGCTCGCTTAGGAGACCTATTAATGGTTTATAAAAGTATCGAGACCGAGAAAGTGTAACACACCTTATTTCTATTCATAGCCGCCGAGCGAATCTCGGGCCCCCTTGGTAAAAATTTTATTTGTCTCCTTTGGTCAGTGACGCGTAACCTAAGCTATGAGTAAAAAAAACATCATCTAAAAAATCGTCAAGGGGCGTCTTCTGAAAAAAAAGATCACCCACCCCCGGCGGGGTCCCAGGGCATTTGCCTTGCTTCTCCCCCATTCTCAGCGCCAGTATTTCTAAAGTATGTCACGGAACTCTTGAATTAAATAGTAACCATAAACGCAAGTAAAAACGCATAAGCAATGCTATGCTAAAAGATAGTGTACATTTATTGCTTACTGTAATATTGCTGTGTGAAGAGTTGTTGTCCATGCATATTTCATCACATCCATTCATTAAAAGTGATACAAGTCTTTGCTCGTACAGTTCATCTCTTGCACATTGAATTCCTTCACCATCGTCACAAGTTAAAACTCTTCGTCGAAAACAGTTTGGTATTGATTCACATGTAGACCATGATGACCACGTTTGACAGGTTGTTAGTGGAAGAAGGTGGGATACAACGAAAAAAAATTGTAAAGTGTTCATGATTTTCATGTTTGTATAATTTTTTACATGTTGCTCATTTTATCGTTTCTAAATTCGATTTCGTTACATCACACTTTTTGGTTGGTAAGATTTGCTGAAACTCATTTATGCCTAGAAATTAACTTCCCATGATAAACGTCATTTGCCTGGTTAAGTTTTTCGTTGCTACGACTTGCCAAGTACTTTCCTTAGTAAATGCTGCTTTTGGTAAATACTTTTCTTAGTAAATACTTGGTAGTTGCTGATGTCGAACTTAGTATGTCAAATGTGTCCATGGAATGCCGTTAGAAAAAAGACTATTTATTTCGCAACATGTGCTTTTTCCGATGATTTGAGAAAAAATATGTGCAATTTACGTATCGTACGTTTTCTACTTATGCATGGGGTAAATTGTGCTCTCAAAGTTGACAAATTTGATGCAGCAAAACAAGTCGGAAACTTCCGACTCACATGTGGGACAAATTGTTTTTTTTACGTCGAAAAAATTGACCAAAAAAGACTATTTTGTGTTTGTATTTTTTTGTCCAATTTGCACAATGCATTTTGTTCAATATAAATTGAAAATTCGAAAAAAATGTAGAGTACTATTTGCCCGATAAATAGGTCGGAAGTATCCGACATCCGACTTGTTTAGACGGTGTTTTTCTGTTGGATTTGAAAGTAAAAATGTTTGATATTTGAGTTATTTCCCATGTATAAATTGGACATATTTTCTCTAAATGAGCAGAAATAGCACACATTCAAAAGCAAATGATTTTTTAAACGACGCCCTATACGGAGTCTTATCAGTCTTTTGCAAACGCACGAGCAGCATCTAAATTGGCCATCCAATTACGTAGCAAAATTAAGTTTCATTGACTGAATATGTTCCGTTTAGCATTTTTCAGGTCGACGCTGTCTGCTTTAAAAGCTGTAATAGATAATTGATGTCCTGTTTGGTTAGTCTTAAATCTTTTTGAATACTGTTCTTAAAAATCCTGCTGAAGCATCAACATGCTTTCATTAATACCTGCGAATTAATTTGTTGACACAAACAAGTGTTTATTATGAACAACGTACGAAGGAAAGAACAAAACAATGTTTGATGATCACAGACACTAGCTGAATAATACTGAGGGAAATGTCAAGTTTTTCCCAATCAAATCCCGTGGCGCCATTCAGCTTATGGGCGAATTTTGTTCGTGATAACGCTGCAATTATTTATTGCTCATAACGAAATAGTAGTTGTTTCTTAATCATTGTAACAAAAAGTTTTAATCAATTTAGGATTTTTTGATTGGTTGGTTTAGACTTCGAACTGTCTTCACAACTTCAAGTGGACTTCCTCAGGATTTTAACTTTGCATCATGCTCATGTATAACGCTTATCAAAGTAAGCATCCACTTAATTTTTACGCTCCAAGTTTCATAGATCTGTTAGATGCCATTATAATTTAGTAAGCAATCAATAGCATCATTCAAACTTGTGTGGTTGTTTTTAAACGAATTTGATCATCAAATTTGAACTGATCCCACTTTAATACAACTCTCACTTTGGAAGCACGCAAAACTAAATACTTTAAATACATAATGGAGTTTGCAAATCATTACTATCAAATATCCATAAATCATGCATACATTTCCAAGCTTCATAAGACTCCGTTCTGGGTGATTTGGATTCATACACTAACCATAATAACAAATCCAGAATATATTTTGAAATGTCATCACTCTGCGGTTGCTTGAAGCGTTTTGCCATAAAGTGAAACGATGTGCTGGTTTTTATTCGCATCAAGATTTACGACAATCTGAAGGTTTTCCTGTCAGTGTCATTACGAAACTATACGTTTAGCGTTTCTACTGAGCATGCCGTGGGCAGCAAGCTATTTTCCTCGCGAAACAAAACTTTACTTCGATTCATAAGTTAACCGGAACCTACAATTGTACTTGCATAGCAAAGAAGTGAGTATTATGTGTCGCTATCATGCTTACTTCATTCCTATGTTTTGTGACGACTGGGCAGTGGGCGCATTGCTTTTGAGGAACATCACAAAGTAGTTTTCAGTAAGCTAGGCAAATAAGTTTCACTAATATTACGTTGTATCTGTGTGGATACCTGGCAATGTGAATTTAGTATTGTTACAATGGTTGCTACACCTCTTGTTCTCTTTATCTTTTCTTTTCATTACAATGTCTTCATAATTTTTTGAATTGAGCAGGAGTTATTTTATGCTCACACAAAAGGTACAATATAGTTCAAGTTTAGTTACATTGACATGCCCTCCTGCATCATCGAACTCAAAACGGTTGAACAAGCCTTGCTTTAAATTAAATATAGCATGGTATTATACAGAAGATAAGGTAAGAATTGAATACAACGCGAACAAATGAAGATGAAACCAGAAAGGGTGTAAGAACTGCGCATTACAGTGTTCATACGCGCAACAAAAACCAGCATGAAAGTAAAAACATCTTGTCTCAGTTATTTTTTACAGTTATTTGCTTTATATACTTGATTGACGAAGTTACTTGCAATTTTTGTAGAGTACATATATTTTAGTCAATGTCCTTAAAACTGTTCTTCAAAGCTCTTCCATTCCAGCATATTTATTATCTTGTACGTAAACTCCGTCAGATAATCCAGCATTGCCTTGTGCAGATGGATAGCGGTGGTCAAGTTTGTCGCATGTCGAGTCAATAGTTAGGTCAGTATTCAAGACCTAAAGCGACAAGCTTCTGATAGTACGGTCGTGAAATAGATTTAGATTAACGTTTTTCATGGAAGTTTTAGGAGCACAGTGACGTCAAAGCAGCTTGATGACGCTAAAAATACTGTGTATTTGATTTTTGAGTCTGATACTTTTGTATTTTGGAGACAACTTGCTATATACAGGAGCGTATTTAGGGGGGAGGGCATAGTACCATGCCCCCCCTTTGAATTTATCTTTTAGTAAAAAAGATCAAATATTGCCAAGTGACTGATAAAACTCATTCTTTGGATGGTTTTTGCAGTATATAGCTCTTCCCTTTTAATTTCTCGCTACGTCACTGGCTATATACATACCATGCTATTCGTATGCAAGCAAGTGCAATGATCAGCAGCAGAAGAACTCACCAACAAGATGAAAACGCATCAGCTCTTATTGTAGTTTCAATACAAACTGATATAGGCAGTGTGGTGCAAGTAAACGTTTTGAGTGCACAGTTTTTATTATTTTAAATTGCGAATTTATTTTACGTACTTGATAGGCTTCTTTTTGATCAGGCATGTTGTTTTGATTTTCTGCATGGCTCGTGGTTGGTTTTTCCTGTGCTTGTTTGTTTTTACGATTTGCGGTTTTTGCTTTGGCCTTTTTTTGTTTTTTAGCAGCTAGTACAATAGGGTCAATGGCTGCGTAGGTTTCTTGCACATTGGAGTCCGGTGGAGTAAAATCTGAAAAATCATGCCACAATTATCACAGTTTTACGTAGATAGCCATTGTACAATGGTATTGGTTTGCAAACTCACCCTGTTTTTCACCGGCATGTTGAGTGTTATGGTAATCAGGAACATAGTAGGAATTTGAATTGTCCAGTATTGCACTTAAAGTAAAAACACGTAGTTTAGGTAAGTTCGACTTATGCAACTTTTGCCCTGACGATCCTCAGTTCGTTGTGTTTTGTAGTAAATTTAGTTCGGTGAATATCGTGAAAAGTTTATTGCAAAAATAATCTGAAAAGCCGAAAAGTGTTACAAGTAACTCAAACTAGTTTGTCAATGTGTTCTACTTTTTAGCTTTTTGTGACGAATATTTCGTTCGTTGTGTTTTGTAGTAAATTTAGTTCGGTGAATGTCGTGAAAAATTCATTGTTAAAAATATTCCGAAAAGCCGAAAAGTGTTACAAGTACCTCAAACTAGTTTGTCAATGTGTTCTATTTTTTAGCTTTTTTCGTTCATTAGTTATTGCAATATTTAGGCCGAGTTGGCCTACGTGAAGAAGAACCGTATTTTTGTGAATTGCTTAAACCAATTGCGTATGTACTAACATACTCACTCATATGAACTTGTGAAATTATCCGTCGATGCTGAATCTTCAATGTTTGGTGTAATTGCTTTGCTTTCTGGTAAAATATTAATGTGGTAGTCATTGAAATTCATGTGGATGTTACGTACGAGACACAAGACAATAGCCTACCTGCTGATTTTTTGCTTTTTGGATTCTTGACTACTGCGGCATACACATCCCCTCCAGCACTGTTGTGCAGATCTGAAATAAAATCGCGATATTAAAGTATTTCTTTGTTATGTTTTCTTTCTTGATTGTCTTTTATTATTGCTTTACCAGTACCTGAAGTTTCCGGTTTCCGTGTGTTTTTCTTTTTCTTAGTTTTTTTAGCTGTTTTATCCACTTGAGCGTAGCATTCCTCGACTACAAAAGATTCAACAGATTTTTCATCTAAATCAGAAACAAGATCATCGATACGCGCGACACATATAATACTTGTAAGAAATCATCAATAGCATTAGTTTGGTAAGAAGAAGATAATTACAAACGCAGTAACTTGCTTTTTTATGCAGCAAAAGTTCGAAAACAGAAACAAATTGTTTACCGCTTAATGCTTATTATTACTTCGTACAGCTTACTGTGAATAAATTGCGTTTTTCTATTATTTCTCGAGTGTTGGTGATTTGATGTTATCATTGTAAACTTACTTGAACATTGTGCATTAGTTTCTGCGTCCATTTCTGCGTAATGACCATAGTTATCTTCGTCATAATATACTAGGTTTTGATGGAGATCTGAACAAAACATCTATTGTCACACTGTGCTATGTAATCACTTAATTGATTACAGAAGTTGGAAGCATACTTACAGAAAATCAGCACATCATCACCTCGCCTAAATTGCAAGTTTAACCGATACTTTGGATCGTCATTAAATTATCAGCGGGCATTTAACATTTTGCACTCTAATCTTTGGCGCATGTTTTAATGATAGACAAAATTCTCGAATCATTCAAAGCGTAAAATCGCTTACTTTTATCATGCTGCGCCTTTGCTGTGGTTAACCGGAAAGTTTTTTAGCATTAAATGAGAGTTTACTTGGTGTATTGTTTTCTTCTACAGCATCATTCGGTGTTGAAACTTCCCCAGCGGTAGAATACTTCCTTTTTCTACGTTTAATACACACCACTGTCAGTAGCATAATTAGCAGCAGCGCAACACCACCTCCTCCTGCTCCAGCGATCAGAGGAACTACGAAACATGTATGATTTGCAAAGCGATTAGATCAAAACAAAAGTTGTGAGATACAGGATCCAAATTTCAACAATTGTAGCGATTTTTCTTAAAAAGCATTGTGTAAAATTGGAAAAAAACACTCCTGAATGCTTATTAAGAATCTTTAGAGGCATCGGTTTAGTTGCACGCATCAGAAGTTCACAATTTGTCTTTTTGACGACAAATGCTATGAAGACAGTTAGTGTACCAAAAACTAAAGGGAACAGAGATGTATAATGACGGTTTTCGTATGTCGAAGTTTGAGTCATGAGCAAAAGCGTAATGAGCTACCACATTTGTATTCCAAATTTAAAGGCGAGTTTTGTTGAATAAAAATTTACATTTTGTCATGAAGTTGCGTGTAGAATAATATTTTTGCTTTCCTTTGGAGTGTGAGTGGAATAGTTACACAGCGTTTTATTTGTGCTTTGGAGTTCGGCTGATAATTTCAGTTGAGTAAAAAATTTTGTGATTGTTGCGAAGTTGGTTTTGTTACGATCTTAACTCCATATTATACACGAAAGTGGTAATTTACCAGAAGTAGTTCCACTAGGACAAGGCGAAGTGCTACAATATTCTTCTCTCGTTCGTCTTGATGAGCCCGTCCCTACAAAAGCGTTTAAATTTTCAATCAGAAATTAAGTTTTAAAGTGAAAATGCTTGTGATTACCATCACATGATGCAGACGAACATGTGGATGAAAGAATTCGTGTTCCTCTACCACAAGTAACTAAACAAGGTGAAAGTTCACTCCACGACGACCAAGTGGGACATGATGGTGTGTTACATGGTTCTTCTTTCGTGCGATTAGATGAACCATTGCTGCCTTAAATGCAAATGAGAAGTCATCTTTTGCAACTGCAGCTTTCCGCAGCCAAACGTTAGCTCTTTCCGTGTTTAAACAACTGCTGCAATGGCCGCAACACATGGAAAGAAAAATTTGTAAGGTACGAAAAAACTGTTTTAGTATAGATTTGTAAATTAACTGTAGCTATACCTTGAAAGAGTAAAAACAAATTACATTTGATGAAAATGGCATTTTTGTTGTAAATAATTTATTTCAAGAGTTTGTTGTCCCTTGCGTTTTCCTTATTTTACTATGACTACTTCTTTGCAGAGTACTGCAGAGTGCACACAATATTTCTGATTCTAGTTTGATATGTCTGCATTCATCTATTGAAAAAAAGTTACAGAATGCATCTGAAACGTTGGTTAGACCAAATGCTCTGCTGGTATCAATATTGAAATTCAGGATTAGAGCTTTGGAACACGAAAAAATAAAACGAAACTAGCGTAAAGAAGAGAATGAAACCGGAGTAATTTTTGTCGCTGGGTGTTTTGGCAACTTGGATTTAGCTGTCATCATCAGCAGCGCACATCGTAACCGAAGAAACGATTATTTCAGTGATAGTGAATTTTACCATTGCATTTCGCTGCTATCTCCCCATGGTATATGCATGTTGATGAAAATTGTTCTATTCCTCCGTCACAAGTAACTGAACAAGGTGAAGATTCACTCCATGATGACCAAGTAGGACACGATTGTGTGTTGCAAGATCTACCTGTACTTCTATTGCTAGTTAAGTTTCCACCATCTAAAAACAACAAAAGTCGTCCATGATCTTTTGCAAGTTTAAGTTGGTGCCGAGTCTGGTAATCACCATCGCACGAAGGCACAATTAACTCGCCGTTGTACACACAATTCGATGTAAGAAGTTGTGTTCCGTTACCACAAGTAGTTGAACATGCTGAAGCTATGCTCCAAGATGACCAAGTAGGACACGATGGTGAGTTGCATGGTTCGTTGCTTGTTCGATTCGACGACCCACTATCTAATAAAACAAAAGTTTGTTGTCTTGCTTTTCGAGCGTAGAGTAAAGATTTGCTTGTCATCGCACTGTAAAAACAAAGTTTCTATGATACATGAAAGTTTGAGATGAGCAGTATCGAAATGATGATGAAAGTTTGAGATGAGCAGTATCGAAATATTTAAATTTGCAGTATATGTCGTTCTGTGGTGCTCTGTGCATAGCTAATACTTTTATTTCTTTGTTGTATTTTCAAGAATTTATCCTATTTTACCAGCGTGAAATCGGCGACTCGGTAAAGTTATTGAATTCGTAGTTTGAAAGTCTCTTGGCTCTCGGGTGTCTGACCAAACGTAACGTATTCAGTACTTACCCTGCTTTTGACGATGCATAATAGCTCGTATACGTGGATAAGTTTGGTGACTGGTCTTTACATTAATACGATGGAAGAAAGCAGCTGTATTTTTTTATCAAGTTTCGTATTGCAGCATTGAAGTAATAGGCATGAAAATTTAGGGAAAGAAATGATTTGCTATTTTGATTTGACAATGACTCGTTAAGACCCCAAAAACTCTCCAAAGAGAAAGAGCAGACGCTTGCTTTTGTTGATGACCGTGCAGCAAACTATGAAAGAGATGCAAAACTCTAGTTTTTTTTACTTCCGAACTCCCACAAGTTCCACAACGATAAAACGTTTAACGATAGGGATAAACAATAATTTGTGCCATCTTCGGCTTCAAAAAAATTCAGAAGCGTGAGTTTATTTGTTTTTCATCGATCTCTCTTGGATTTAGTTTTTTCTGTTTTTACTTGCTTTATGTTATTCAACGTGTACTACAATTGTGTTAAAAAACCTGGTCAATGAACGTCAGTAGTGTAGATTGTAGTAGGCCTATACCGTATACGGTTTAACATATTTTATTAAAGCTGGAATATAATATATAAACTTGGAAAAAAATTCGGCGTAAAGATTTTCCCCAATATACCAGATTGAGTAAAACATTTTATGGCAATTTAGAGGTTGAGTGAATATGAAATTAGGTTATTTCTTGCAACACACTATAGCCTACGCGCTTTCGTGCAGTTTTTGCTATCTACGAATCGACTAAAATACGCTAATCCTGACAAATTGGCAACGAAACCGATTAAGTTTATTTGCTGGTTGTTGGTTGCTTCAACATTTTTTGTATATCAAGCGGTTGTACTATTTTTGTTATTGGTAATCACTGCAATTTAATGAATGAAAATTATGTTGGTTGCATTCTAGCACTTTTAATCTTCTTTCACGTGTAAGAATATTGCAGTTTTGACTGGACAGACAAGTCAAAAGTGAATATCGATCATACAAAACTCTGCTGAAATTACAGCCCGGCAAATTCAGTTGATTAACACAGTTGGAATCGAATATAACTTTGAATTAACGAGTCATATTATTATCTCCGTTGAAATATTTACTCCTAAAATGTGTCTGGATAATATGTGTTAGTGTTTTTATTTACTTTCAACACCTAAACATTATTATTTTCGGCTATAATATGGGACAGAGCGTGCTTCAGAGAGGTAAAATGTGAAGGCACGGGTTAGGAGCGGTTGCTTAGACACATATTGCATAGACCATTTCAGTGGCGTACGCAGGATTTTTCAATGAGGGGGGTTTAAGTGAAGTCATATCGTGATGACGTAAAAGATACTACATTACAATTACAGTAGTTTAGAGGTACTAAAGTGTATCGTATTGTAATGTTTCCAGCCTAAATTGCAGTTAACCATGATTAAGCTATATAATGCCATAACTAAAATCCAGAAAAGAATCCAGGTTAAAATCAAAACCCCGGCTTTTTCCAGGCCTACTTAAATGCATCAAGCGAAAAAATAGAATGTTTAAGCTCCTCCACAAAAATCCTGACCCAGTACTTCGGAAAATGCATAGAAAATATCGTAATACGTTAAATCGCGCGATTGGTCGTGCCAAACAGAATTATTATAATAAATTATTCATTGATAATAAAAGTAGACCGGATAAGCTTTGGAATGCCATTCGAGAGTTAACACATATAAAACCTTGTAAATCTGCAATTCCTAATAACTTAAATACTGAGAATGGAGTTATTCATAATCATGAAAGAATGGCTGAATTGTTCAATTACTTCTTTATTAGTGTGGGAAAAAATCTAGCCGATGCTATAAAACCAATCGAATCACAACAGAGTCAAAGTATTTCGTCAGCTCCATCATCGCTAAAATCGTTTTACATTAGTCCTACAACTGAAGATGAAGTTGCTGCTTTGATTAGTACGTTATCTAACAAAAAAGCTGAAAGAGTGGGAGATATTGATACCTTCTACGTAAAAATTAGTAAACACATTATCTCTCTGCTACTCTGCAAACTCTTCAACCTCGCAATAACTCAGGGTATATATCCGAATGCGTTAAAGCTTGCAGAAGTAATACCAATCTACAAAAAAGGAGACGTAAATAATATTACCAATTATCGGCCTATTTCAATCCTCTCCCAATTCAATAAAATATTTGAAAAATTAATCAGCTGTAGACTGACGCAATTCCTTGAAAAATTTAATTTGCTCAGTGATCATCAATTTGGCTTTAGAAAAAAATACTCTACAGCTTATGCCATAAACAATATATATGATAAAATAATTAAAAATATTGATAAAGACCAGTTCAGTTGCTGTCTTTTTCTTGACTTGTCGAAAGCCTTTGATACTGTTGATCACAACATTTTACTATTTAAAATGAACAAATACTTTGGGATTCGTGGAATTGCATTGGATCTTTTTGCAAGTTATTTAAATAACAGACGACAATACACTAAAATTTATGCCGCTAAATCAGAAGAGAAAACAATAACTTGTGGTGTTCCTCAGGGATCATGCCTAGGCCCTACTTTGTTCCTAATGTATATCAATGATCTTCTTTTAGCCTCCGATTTTGGCGTCACAATATTTGCCGACGACACTTTTTTATTGCTAGCTGATAGCAATCTAAACAACTTGGAAAATCGAGTAAATCATCAACTGCACAAAATTGATTATTGGCTTCGCAAAAACAAACTATCGCTAAATTATGTAAAAACAAACTACATGATCATCAATAAGCAACCAAGAACCAAAGTAGATTGTGAATTTAACCTGCATATAAATGACTATACTATTTCTAGAGTGAATAAAGTTAAATATCTGGGCGTATTACTTGATGACGACCTCACTTGGTCTTCGCACATCAGTCATTTGTCCTTGCAACTGGCGCGTTATTCTGGATTATTTTATAAACTACGACCATTTGCTTCTAAGGAAACCCTGAGTATGCTCTACTATAGTTTAGTTTATTCACGAATACATTATGGAATTAGCGCCTGGAGTACAGCCTCTGAAGTCAAACTGAAACAACTTCGAGTTAGACTCAACACAATCTTGAGAATTATTGGTAAAAAAGATTACAACACCCCCATAACCGTGTTACATCAGCATCTAAATTTTTTAGTTCTTGATGATATCTACAAATTAGAATTAGCCAAAATTATGTATCTATTACATCACACTGATCTTCCACCAGTTCTGAACAGTTCTTTTACAAAATTGAAATCCATACACTCTCACGATACTAGACAACTTGATAAAAACGTTTATTTTCTGCCTCGTGTTAACAAATCTTTCGCTAAAAATCTTCTAGCATTTAGAGGCACGAAAATTTGGAGCACCATAGATCCCACAATTAAGAGCATGCCCTGGGTTTCCTTCAAAAAGAAATTGAAATTGAAATTACTAGATAACTATAATTGTTAACTGTTTTTCTGACTTGATCTGATAACCACACACCGACCTAGCAACCCAAATGTCTTTCGCTTTGCCTTTTCCCCCTGAACTATTTTGGTTTTTGTAGTTTTTTGTCGTTTTCATTATCGTTTGTTGTTATTGCGTATTTCATAGTATCATTTAATTGAAAGCCTCTATGCCCTACATCGTATCATGTAAATCTTTATGTTTTTCGTGCTGCGCATGTTAGGAAGCATCTGACTGGAAAACCTAACGGTTGCTCGATGCTTCCTAGCCTTCGCACAATGTTTTGAATTTTTTTTTTCCATATTGAATGTTGTGCTCTATTTTCGTTGTCACCTGTGCAGGCAAAAAATAAAGAATACTACTACTAAGGAAACAACAAAGATATTTCAATCACACTTTTGCTTAATGCTTTGCGTTTCATTTAAGGAGAGAAAAGGTTTCACACAAATTCAAGCTGTCAGGCCGTGGTTAAAAATTTTCTGAAAAAATTTTAGTTGAAATCATTTTTGGGCCATAGGAAGGTTAATTGACTAAAGTATAGGCTGGCTAGCTGTCGCAACGTCACAAACAGGGTGCACCCAGGGGGTAAAACAAGCAACTCCTTCTCTCCAAAAAAACTTTTTTCAAGAACCAACATTAATATAAACAACGCATATAGGCTAACCTTTGTTATAAACAGTCAATATACGGCACACTCATTATGAAGGGGGCAGTTTCTCGCTTGAAATTTGAAAGGTGAAAATATTGGAGCATAAGAAAAAACTGCCCTCCCTATCAAAACGTTTTTAAACTAAAATAAATTATGCGCGAGAGGAATCCCTAATCATCCGATTAAAGTCAAAAACAGCGTCGATATTATCTTAGCATTTTTCTGCCAAATCACAGCGTCGATATCAAATGCTTTCAAACACATAATCGGGGTGTCTATGGGAAAGGAAGAACTCTAGCTCCTGAGATAGTTAGCTTACGATACGAAAAAACAATGCTGTCTCTCCCCTCGTTCCGCCCCTGGGCCTCTTCAAATCTTTCGTTGGTCTATGGTCGTCTTTGGCAGTATTTTTATCTTACTTTTGGCACTTAGAACAGTGTCAATTTGGTTTTTTATACTTAAATAAAATTTCTCAAAAACGTGGCGATTATAGTGTAGTGTTAAAAGATTTCGCTATCGATGCGGAAGGTTTGGGACTCAATTCCCAGGCCGGTCAAGTCGGACACAGTGTAGCCAACGGCTCACAACCGCTGCCACGTTTCTTTGGAGCTGCGTTGCCCAGGCGCTAAGCCGCGGGGTCGGGCCCTGCCATTCGCTACCACGTTTCGGTACAACAACGAATTTAATGAAACGAGTATAATCAAGATTTGATTTAATTAAAAAAAAAATTTGTGTGCAGCCATAGTTACTGCAGATGCAGTGCATTTAAGGAAACTCCTACTTCTTAATTGTTTTACAGCAACATCAATGACAAAAATGCACTTCAAGCAAAACACAATAGAAAAGTTGGACTACCGGGTACTAGTATTGTAGCATTGCATCGTAATCAGTGCTCGAGTTGTAAAAACACTTATGGGGGGATGGTACAACTTTTCACGCAGACGTAAGGAGGGATGATCATTGTACTTGTAAGGGAATGGTTTACGCTAAAATGTTTTGTGGGGATGGTGTTGTTTGGGATGAAAACATGAGAGCAATTTCTGCAAGCTCCGCATGAAGAAAAGTCGGTTCGTTTTAACAAAGAAAGGTTTCGTTTTTCTGCAATTATTAAGGGTAAGGGTAGTGCTGACTCCCGACCCCTGCGAACGTCACTGGGGCCCATCTCTTGGCGCTTGGGTAGCACAGAAACGTCGCAGCGGTGGAGAACCGTTGGCGGCACTGCCGATTTGACCATCCCGGGAATCGAACCCCAGACCTTTCGCACCGATAACCTGTGCGCTTAACAACTGAGCTAACGGCCGGTACCGGTCCAAAAATCGAACCCAAAACCTCCCGCGCCGATAACGATGTGTTTAACCACTACGCCAACTAGCCGGTTTGGCTCAAAATCATGACATCGCAAGCGGAATATCTGCATGCGTTGCAACCGTTCTCTTCCAAGAATGCCTTCTGCGCCGAAACGTTATCTTGTCCAGCCATAGCCGTTGAGAACAATGTCCTTATGACATCACAACACGACTCCAGCTTTAGTGCCCATTGACCTTGTCCAGGTTTGCATTTTGAGCCAGCCATTGGTTCAAGCGCTACACACCAGAAAAGTTTTGACTACCGGTATTATTGCATCACAATGAAAGTTTCTCGAGATTATATAATGCAATTTGATACAGCACAGAAAAACACAATCTCTGTATGAAAAAACATAATCGGTCCAAAAAGAGCGGTTTTTAATTTTTTCCAATCGTCAATGGGGGGAGGGGGGGGGGGTTTGGCCCCCGAACCCCCCCCCCCCGTGCGTACGCCACTGGACCATTCCCAAGTGATGGTCCATTGCTAATATCGATCATAAATAATCGAACGCTGTTAGTAGACGATATACAAGACAAACAACACTCATACTCTCAACCCTTCGCACTTCCTACTTGTGCCGAGACGCCGCGAATACTATTTGTAAAGTTTTTCATTTGGCCTCGACCGGTGATACAACCCCAGTCTCCCTGTTGCCAAAGAAACTCTCTGGACTGATACGCACCAGCGCCGGTAAACAGCTTGAAAAATTTAACTAAAAAAAAAATAACAGAAGTGTATAGCGATAGCGTGTGTTTTGCAAAAACATTTTTCTTGTTAAATTTTTCTGGTTGCAGTAGGTAGCGTAGTTTGGGTATTAAGATTCAAAAACATAATCGCTTTGTTAATATACAGCTGCAGTAAACTTGAATTCACAATAGCGACAGTGGGTCTACTGTGACTGGTTTGATCATGCTCAAACTTAAAATTTTACTGCAAACCAAGCAGTTGTGAGATTGAGGGGCAATTTTTTTCTCCTTCCATCTGTTAAAGAGGGTGTTTTGAGTTATGACCTGATTAAAATGACGTCAAAACATTGATTTGAAGCGTTTCGTTTCACTTTTTTAACCAATCAATTCTCATGAGCTTGCAGAGTGGCGAACAAACGCTGTTAAAGCAATAAATTTATGTTGAATTCCTGCAATGTGGTATTATTATTTAACAAAATGCAAAATTTAATAAATATTTACTGTCACATAAAGCAACTGCAATTCCATCTTCATCGTTGCATGTTGATATAAATTGTCGTGTTCTTCCACCACATGAAACATTGCAAGGTGTAGATTCACTCCAAGATGACCAAGTAGGACATGAATGCGTGTTGCATTGTACGTTGCGTGTTTGCGACGTGACTAATGCATGCAAAAAGTTATGTACTGTACAACATGAATCCAACGATTAACATTACATAAAAACATAATTAAACGTATTGATATTTATACGAGTAATTATTATTTATTTGAGTAAAAGATGTAAGCAAACCTGTTTCCATATCCTTCATTAATTTGCTTCATACTCAGTTTGCTTTCTGCACATTTTATAGCAAATTTGAATAATTTCGCGAAAACATTTATTATGCATTATTCCTTCAAAATTAACGTTTAATTAGCAAAGCTATTATACACATTTTTCACCACATTTTTAACTGTAAGTTTTGTCCGAGAAGCTTCTGATTTTGATATTGAGCTATTTTAGTGTTATCTCTACTGTATTTATGATTTCTATGTGAACATCACTATCTAAATATCATACACATTTTTTTAAAGGCAATATGAATTAGTCAATAAGACTATGAAAAGCTTTTATTTAGAAATTGATTTGTGAAGTTAAAAATGTATGGCAAATACTAAGAATGATTGGTTTCGGTATATGTAATATTTTTTTTATTCTAACTCTGATACAAAAACATTCTTGCTCTAAGTAATTGTAGAATTTACTTCCAACTCAGAAAGTAACGTATTATTAATGTACAGGGTGTTGCATGCCAATGGTTCATTTATTAGTTTTCCTGTAGGGAAGCTGTGCAATGTGAAGAGACTTAATTGCTAGTTTTGTATGAAGGCCTATTGTATTTTGTTGCATATTTATCTTCCCATCGCGAGATAGCGATCAGTGCGCTGTACGAGCTCGCTTAGGAGTTGCCAGTCATCTGTCTACCTCACCATGATGGGGGAATCCCGCTGAGTGCCTTTCCCAACGGCACAACAAGTAAATTTGCCGGCTCCCAACAGCACAGCAAGTAAACTTACCAGCTCCCAACGGCACAACAAGTAAAATTCTCGACTTGGAATCAAGTCCAAGTCTACAGCTACCGAAGCGGACGCTCTTACCACTGGGCCATCTGAGCTGTTGAAGTTACTTATATACTGATATAGTTATATACTGGACTTACTAATATTCGATAATTTTTAATCAAGATTACACTGTAAATATTTTTGGGTAGTAAAAGTGGGTAAAAGTGCCCGATACCCAATTTTACCCAAGAATATTGGGCAAAAACATTTTTACCCAAAAGCGCGAAAAAAATGTTGATTCAAAAGGTAAACCCAAAAAATTTACTTGGGTAAGCGTAGACATAATTGGGTGAAAATCAACCAAACCCAAAAACCTTTGAAGACGTATTTGGGTTGTGTTAAATTTTGCCCAACTCTTGATTCTATGTTCCCAAGTAAATTATATTATCGCCGGAGATTATTGGGCTTAGCTAATTATTACCCAACAAGTTAAAATATATTTCATTCTTCGGTAAAAACATAAAATGGAAATGGATGCTATAAGCAGTGGAGGGATCCAAATTTTTTGTCAGCCGGTTCTGTAATTACGAAAGTTTTACTTTCGGCCGGTTCTGTTGTAACTAATGGTACAACTACAATTAGGGGTAGGGCTGCGAATTTGAACTCGAACTCGCTAAACTCGATCATTTTCGCCGAACTCAAAAAAAGACAATTGAGTTCGAGTTCATTAATTGGCGATTTAAGTTAATTGATTCAAATCTCTTAAAACAAACTTTGCTTTTGATTTTTCGTTGTAGATTGAATGATTGCAAATTTGCAATGCCGGTACCGATGCTGCATTTTTTTGCATTTCATTTGACGTTGTCTCATTGAAACTAATTTATTGCATCATAATTGGTGTGCCCAGCGTTTTTAATGAAATCGCAGTACTGCAGCTGCGGTTGCATCAGCTGTTTGTGTGTTACTAAGTTAAAATTTACGATTATTTTGAAGGTGAATCGATCAGTAAGTATATAGGCCAACGGAGAATTAGGCTTAATGGTAAAGTATGAAAGTTTAAGTACAAAGTAGTAGAGTACGGTGCTGATATAATTATTAAAGGTTTTGTTTTCACTATTTTCGGCTTGATTCTTGAAATATTTTTTTAAATCAGATTTGGGTGGCACTGAAAAAAGTTTGAGGTTCAATCTATTAAATTTACTAGCAGAAAGATTGCGCTAAAAAAGTTTGTGAATCAATACACCGGGTATCTTTTATTAATTTTTCGGCGCCGCTCAAATCTGACTTGAAACATTGAAAAAAGCTGTTTAAAATGTCAGTTAGAACCAGGGCTGCGAACTTGCTAAACTCTGTCATTTTCGCCGCACTTGAACTTGAACTTGAAAAATAAAATTCTTAGAACTCGAATTTGCAAATGTCTTTTCAACTCAAACTTATGCTCTGTTAAAAGTCGATCAAATTCGCAGCCCTTATTAGGGGTATCAATATTGAGATACAAATTCAAGCAGCATTCTACTCTACTCCCAGCTAGGGTGGCTTGGGGGTCGGGGCAGGAGACTAGGCCCCTCTAAATCTAAAAGAACTGTTAGCAAGGGGGGCCCTGGAGGAGCTCTTAAAACTGGCCAAGTCCTTGTGAACGTTTCGACTTTCCAGCAGAAGTTCTTAAACTGGTAGGCGTAAAAAATTTGCAAGGGGGACGTAAGCAAAGCAATGATTTCAATTAATGATTGAACGTATATTTTAAAATCTTTTTTTTGTTAAATATCACAGCTTGTTTTCCTAAAACAGCCATTAAGTCGATTAAGACATTGCAAATAAATTGTTAGTCTATATTTTCTGCATGTT
The DNA here is from genome assembly GCA_964006365.1 of Trididemnum miniatum. Taxonomy (NCBI): domain Eukaryota; kingdom Metazoa; phylum Chordata; class Ascidiacea; order Aplousobranchia; family Didemnidae; genus Trididemnum; species Trididemnum miniatum. The sequence goes on along the minus strand of OZ023249.1, from coordinate 18,530,079 downwards.
TTTTGTAGCGCGGTGGGCAGTGCCGTATCGAGGCATCTCCGAAGTTCGGTCTCTCCGGTCGGGGAGAGGGCATTTATAGGGGTGCCACAATACACTCAAAATCAGAGGCAATAAATTTTAAGGAAAATTTCGTCAAACACTTGTTGAAAAAGCGCTATAATTGCAATTACATGACGTAATTTGGGGCGCTCATCCTGAGGAAATTTCTGGATGCGTCCCTTGAAACAATGCAGCTAAAGAAGAAAGTCGTTAACCGAGTCAAAAAAACGCGAAACTACTCAAAATGCTAGTGGGTATCAAAGGGCCCCATCTGGAGCTTTTTTAGGGGGAGGGGCAACAGTCTTCAGACGGCTTTGGTGGTAGTGCGTGGACAAAAATGACTAACGGCAAATGGGGCGTGACTGAAAAAGTTTAAGAACATCTGGTAAAAAATAATAGATTTTTTTGCATTATGCTGGGGCCCCCTAGTTCGAATTTTACCAAGGCACCCCTGCTCCCAGCAGCGCAAATATCATTCAAAATTATGCACTCCAGATGACCAATTGTTGCGGGCCACACGCTCGTTGGATCTCTGCATTCATGCATAATTCTTGTTCACGTATAAGCATCTCATAAAACGGTTGATGAGTTTTCAAAATAATTTTTAGGTGGCTAGTAACAATGTTTTTCAAAGTTAAATGCTTGCCATCTTAACCAAAAATCTCAAATCGAAGTTTGATTCGATACGTGGTCAGGCCCGAAGCTAGAAGCATATGCTTAGGGGGCGAAAAATATTTTACGGGGGCCAAATTACCTGTACCGGTATCACGTATTAGTAACCAATTTTTTGTAGTGGGTACAAAAAACTTTCCAGAGGGGGCTGAGCCCCCCCGCACCCCCCTGACTGCGGCCCTGCTCATGGACCACTATCACACTGTGCAAGACTTTCTCAGTCTTGGGACTAAATTAAAATTGAACAAACGAGGGTTCGAGTGTTTCCCCTCTCGTTGAGTCCGACGCTCCCCTTTGTCCAGGTTTATTTGGCTTTTGATCTTGATGGTAGCATCTCTTCGGACAGAACTTTCAATATTTTGTGTCGCATATTCTAAAATTGAGTTTGGAATTGAATTTACTGTACGTGGCGCTCGTTAAATTTTGTTTCCCTCACCGCGGCCTCGTGACTCGTCTGATGAGCTCCATTGAGCGAAACAGCTGTCACGAGGAGAGGTCTCGGTGAGAATTGTGTCATTTTCATTTTATTTTATTTTATTTTAATTTTTACGTGAATTACATGCTGAGTATGCGTGTGATGAATGTTGAATTGTCAGGGTTGACTTCCTTTTCCTTATGATATTGCACTATTTTAGCGTCATCTCTACTGTATTTTTTTGGAAGTAGCATGAAGTTAATAAGAGTAGGCTTTAAAATGCTTTTCAATCTTTTTTGTGGCGACCCAAATTTTGAGTATAACTAAGTTGATAAACGTTGGCTACACATTATGTTCTCAGATTTTGCTTCACAAACACAACAGTCAGACCAAGCAGATTACGACTTATCACAAAAGGTAAAGACTAGATGATTGTGAGTATTGGTCTTAAATCGATTTCACATCTTGATCAAAATTTGTAACAATTTCGCTTAGGTCAATTTCATTTCATTGCCAGGCTCAAGGCAGTTCCTGGTTTTTATTTTCAGTGCGCAAAATGATATCGTGAACAACTAGCCTACTGTCGACGGTCCAATTAGTTTGCTTATAAACTGGACTACTACAATTTGATAATATTGTAATAAGGATAAATTCAACTTACTACCAAGGTGGCAATATTAAATTGAGTCGACGTTGAGTTCCATTATAGCTTTGTACGTACAGTAATTTAAAATTGATCAGCGCAAAATTCTTAATCTATAATGTTGCTAAATCTAATTTTTACCATCGCTACATGACAGTTTTGGAGAAAAACTAAAGAGTTTTCTGCTAATAATCGAGAAGTCATAATTACATTATTTAAATAAAAAAATGTCATTCTGTTTAAATGTGACATGTACTACCACCGCAGGGACAGTTTCGTTCAAGTCTTTGCATTCCTCTTCCGCACGAAGCATTACACTGAGTAATAGGAGCCCAAGATCCCCACATATTACATGGATTGGGAGTGCATTCTTCTCTCTTTATTCTTCTGTTTGGTTTAACATCACCTGTAACGGTGTAACACGCTGCTGGTTAAAAACAAAGTGATTACTATTTCGATTCGTTCAGCTTTTGCAGCATTAAAAAGTGATTTCTGCCAAACCTGTTCTCTGTAAAACCCATTTCTTCATACTTGACATAGTCCAGTTAGATTGAAGTTTAGAGCAGGCTTGCTGAATGCAATTCATCATCACGTTTGTTTTGGTGATTTGTCCGTAATCAGTTCCATTGCAATCAGACGAGTATTCACCTGTTTCATAGAATGCACTTGAATACAACATTAAAACAGGTGGAGCCAATGTAAGCTAATACAAGACTATATGAACATGGAAAGACTTTGTGGTAGGCTTTGGAAGACTTACAATATAGACGCTATAAAAACCAAATCCATGACTAGTTTCGCGGTTTGACCACTCATCGGGTAGGCCCAAGTTCTAACACAGCTAACTTTTATCGCAACCGTTACTCATTGGAAAGATCGTAAACGTTAGTTTAATTAATTATTGCTGTTTTAAAAAGATAGAAACGTATGTGGTTAAAAATGATGCAATTTAAACTTATGAAGAGTTTTTAACTAACCTGTTGTTACATTTTTGCAAACAGCCACAGCTGTTTGTGTTCCTCCTCCACAAGTAGCAGAACATTGAGTAAATGTTACGATTGGAATCCACACACCAGTACATGTTTGCTCAACATAACAACGATAGTAATCTAGTAATTGACAGTCGGGGTAGCCTTGACAGTTGTAAGAGATTATTTTGGTTGAATCGTAGCAGTGTCCTTGGCATGGTTGAAGCAATTTCTGCAATAAAGCTAGTGAATTTTGTGCTGAAATGTTACATTGTAAATCAGTGTGGACCTATTGGTGAATTGCTCAATCTGTACTTCGAGTGCCAGACAGAACAGTTTGGCCAAATATTGTGAATTTCTTTCTGTGCTCTCTTGTCATTTCAGTGTATGCGCGAACGATAAACCAGCGGACGAAATTTTAAATAATAAATAACTGAGGTTATTTTCAAATTGTATTGAACTGATAATTCAACGGTAATTGAGGGAGACTGCAAATTGAGCTTGCGCTCTTCGAGTCAGCAGTTACCTGGTAAATATGTCAAATGCGATCGGCTCCCGCCGTGAATCGAACCCGTCTCGTAGGGTCTGCAACCTGCGCGCGGTACCACTGGGCCATGTCGTTGACAAGACATTAAACATTTCGTGCGAAGCGGTTTCAATATTTGAATTCTTTATCTTAGTTTATTTTGTTATTTGATGCTTTTTGGGTCGATATTTGAAGTATTTACCGGCGTAATTCATAAACGTGGTGAGACGAGAAATTGTAAAACACCTTCTTTTTATTCATTGTCTTTGAGCGGATTTTGTGACCCCGTGGCAAAAATTGCATTAGGGCTTTTTGGTCTGTGACGCAAGACCTAAGCTTATCACTGAAAAAAGACACCTGTCAAAAAAAATCGTTAAGGACATCCTGCAAAGAAGAGGTCACCCACCCTCGGCTTGAGCCCCGGGGCGTTTGTCTTGTTTTTCCTTTTCTTAACGTCAGTGTTCCAAGTGTATTTGACAAAACTGTTGAATTAAATGGTAGAATACAACTAAAAATACATAAACGATAGTTTGCTAAAAATAATGTACGTTTATGACTCACTCTAACATTGCTGCGCGAAGAGTTGTTTTCCATACATCTTTCATCACATTCATTCATTGAAAGTGAAACTGCTCTTTGCTCGTACAGTTCATCTCTTGCACATTGAATTCCTTCACCATCGTCACAAGTTAAAACTCTTCGTCGAAAACAGTTTGGTATCGATTCACATGTAGACCATGATGACCACGTTCGACAGGTTGTTAATGAGAGTACGTTGGATACAAAGAAAACAAATTTTATGACGTTTATCATTTTCACTTTTGTGAATTTTTATTCATAAGTTTTGTTTATTTATTAATTCTAGATTCGGTTTCGTTTCGTCATTGTTTTGCCTTTTGGAACATTCGGAAAATCTGGTTGAAGTCTAAAAAGAAATAACTTGTTCATTGTGTTGTTAACCACTGTATTTTACCACTGGTCTAACTGGCCTAAAAATTTTTATTTTCACGCAATACTGGCACTTGTAAGTTGCTGATGACAATTTCAAAGGTTGGGAAAAAATATCATGGACATACATTGGAAGTTTTTTACTTGTATGTGGGGTAAATTGTGCCCTCCAATCGGACAAAATTGAACGGCAAAATAACTTTAAAATTTCCGACGTACGATTCATCGGACAAACTGTACTCTGAAAATACCTACGAAATAGGACATAGGTAAATGACGGATTAAAGAAATACTGTAAAATCCAGTAAGTTTGATAAAAAAATCTGCATGTTTTTCTGTTTGACTTCAATTGCAACTTGTTTGATAGATATCTCGGAAATGTCCGACTTATTTTGGTCCGACACGGGATTAAAATTCCCTCGATATTTAGGCTAGAAGTTTCCGATGTACAAATTGGACATATTTTGCTTTGAATTAGGTGAAAAAACTTATGCTGAAAGCAAATGATTTTAAACGACACTCTATCAATACGTATCACTCAATTATATAAGCATACAAACAGCATCTAAATAACTATCACGTAATGTGGCGAAATTAAGTTTTATTGACGGAATATTTTCCGCTTGGCAGCTTTTGGTTTAAAACTGTCGGCTCTGAAAGCAACCACTTATCGTTCTAAAAACTTGAAAACGTACTGCAGCATCAACATGCTTGCATTAATAACTACAAAGTAATTTTATTGACATAATTAAATTCATATTATGAACAATATGCAAAGGTAAGAAAACAAAACGAGGTTCACCGTGTTGAAAACACTGGCTGATTAAGCTGTCTTTTTTCGACACTTAAAATTTTTTTCAAAACTTTTTTCTTTTTTATAATGCTTTTTGAACATTTTTTTCAACACCCAATTCAGATAATTCAACGCATAATTAATGCCATATCAATTTTTTTTTTCTATCACATTGTATGGCGATATTTGGCTGATAAAATAACGTCCATCTAGCGATTTGTAGGTGGATAATTTATTAAAATTGTTATGATGAAGATCGTGGTTAAATTTTTTGATTGGTTGAATTTGACTTCAACTTGTCTTCTAATTTCCAGCAGATATACTCAGTATTTTAACTGCGCATCATACTCATACATAACGTTTACCAAAGTAAGCATACACATGTAATTATTACACCCCAAGTTTCATAAATCCGATAGATGCAATAGTAACTTAGTACGCAATCAACAGCATCGTTCAAACTTTTACAGTTATTTTTTAATTAATTTGATCACCAAATTTAAATTGGTACAACTTAAATAAAACTCCGATATTGGAAACATACAAAAGTAAATACTTTCAAAACGTAGCGTATTTTGCTAATCATTACCATTACGTATCTTGTAGCCATGCATACATTTCCGAGCCTCATAAGATTTCGTTCTAGGTGATTTAATTATTCATACGCTAATAATAATAGCAGATTCAGGATATGTTTCAGACATCATCACTCTACAGCTGCTTAAAACGTTTGCGTGAAATTGTGACGATGTGGTGGTTTTTATTCGCATCTTGATTTGCGAGAATCTGAAGGTTTTCCTGTCAGTGTCTTTACTTTACATTGTTAAATGGTAGATGCTGAAGCTCTACGTTTGGCTCTACTGAGCATGAGTCATTGTTGCGCTTATTGAAATACTATCGTAAGGTTGCGGGTAGCAAGCTATTTTCAGCGCGAAGCGAAACTTTACCTCGGTTCATAAGTTTACCGAAACAACCAGATGTACTTGCATAGCAAAGATGAGTGCGCATAATGCCTGGCTGTTATCCATACATCAGAGATTTTCAACTGTGTTTTGCGACGACTTGATACATCGTTTAAGGAACATCCGAAAGTAATTTGCAGTATACTAGGTGAATAAAATTACGTTGCATCAATACGGAAGAAATGCAAAATTTGTATTTTGAAAATGGCTGCTATACTTTTTATTTTCTTTCATGTTTTCGTCATTAAACTGTATCTATGGTTTTTTTAGAACTGAGCTGGAGTAACTGTATTTTATGCTCATGCAAAAGGGACGTAGTAGTTCTAGTTTAGTCACATTGACATACCCTCTTGCGTCGTCAAGCTAAAAACGGTTTAAGAAGCCCTGCTTTACATTAAGTACAGCGTGGTGTTATGCTATAACAAATAAAATGAGTATTGAATATTATGCGAACAAAAGAAAAGGAAACAAGTAAGAGTGTAAAAACTGCGCATTATAGTTTGTAAAATACAGTGTTTATACGCACAACAGAAACCATTATGAAAGTAAAAACTACTCTCCTCATTTTTTTTCTTGCACTATTCACTTTATAAACAGACTTGATTGACTGAAGTTACTTGCAGTTCTTGCACTGTACAATCATTTTAGTCAATGTCCTTAAAACTGTTCTTCAAAGCACTTCCATTCCAGCGTATTCATTTTCTTGTGCATAAACTCCATCAAATAATCCAGCATCGCCTTGTCGAGATGGATGACGATGGTCAAGTTTGTCGTATGTTGAGTCAATGGTTAGGTCGGCATTTAAAACCTAAAGCCATAAACTATTGTTATCAGACTGATGAAATTCATAGAGATTGATTCGTGGTGTCTTTCAACCAAGTTTTGAGAATACAGTGAGGTCAAAACTGCATAATGGCGCTGAAACTATACGTACTGTGTATTTGATTTTTGAGTCCGATACTTTCGTATTTTAGAGACAACTTGCTATACACAGGGGCGCATTTAGGGGAAGAAATCAATGTGCTATGCCCCCAACCCCCTTTTTTTTTGACTTTGTCTTTTTGTAAAAAAGATCAATGATTGCTTAGTGGCTGAAGAAAAACACCCTCTTTTGATGACTTTTGCAGTTAATGGCACCCACTTTTCAAATTTCTCGCTACTCCACTGGTTATATGCATGGCGTGCTGTATTCAAACAAGTGCGATGATCAGCAGTAGAAAAACTCACAAATGAGATGAAAACGCACCAGCCCTTATTATAGTTTCAATACAAACTGATGTAGGCCGGGGGTTGGAAGTAAGTGTTTTGAGTGCGCAGCGTTATGATGCTTTAAATTGCGCATTTATGTTACGTACTTGATAGGCTTCTTCTTGATCGGGCATGTTGTACTGATTTTCTGAATGGCTTGTTGTTGATTTTAGTTGTGCTTGTTTGTTTTTACAATTTGTGGTTTTTGCTTCAGCCTTTTTTTGCTTTTTAGCAGCTAGTACAGTAGGACCAATGGCTGCGTAGGTTTCTTGCACATTGGAGTCAGGTTGAGTAAAGTCTGAAAAATCAAACTACGACTATTGCAGTTTTACGTAGATAGCTACATTACAATGGTATTGGTTTGCAGACTTACCCTGCCTTTCATCAGCTTGTTGAGTGCTATAGTAATCAGGAGCATTGTAAGAATTCGAATTGTCCAGTGTTGCACTAAAGGTAAAACGTGGTTTGGATAAGGTGAGTGAGGTGAATTTTGCCCTAGAGATCTTTAACTTGTTGCGTTGCGTAGTTAGTTTAGTTCGGTTAATATCGTGAAAAATTCATTGGTAAAAACAATTCAAAAAAGCTGAAAAAATATTACAAGTAACGCAAACTAGTTTGCCAATGTGTCAATTTTAGCTTTTTTGTTACAAATATTTCGTTCATTAGTTATTGCAATATAAGGCCGAGTTAGTCCAAGCACGTGAAGAAGAACCGTATTGAAAAAAGTAGGAAATTTACAGCTTATTACGACCAGTGGCGTGGCGAGAAATTTTAAAAAGAAAGGGGGGGGCCATAATTTTCGCATTTTTTCAAGCGTTTTTTTGCGCAGAATGAATTTGAAGCTGATTGAGAAACCAAAGAACTGTAGGGGGTCCGGGAGTATACTCCCCCGGAAAAATTTTTGAAAATTTACGTGCTGTAATGGTTATTTCAGTGCATTTTGGATACTTTTCAGGCAAAGCTTGTTTACATTTTTTGACCCTAATTCTGAGTGCTTCGCCAAATATGATGCACTTTCTGTGCACATTTTGGATTATGCGTGCTTAAGGCGTAAGGCTTATTGCGATCACAAATGTTCGAAATCATTGAAAATTTGTATAGGCCTACATCAAAAACATTTTTGAAAATACAGTCAAACTTCGATTACCGAACATAATCCGTTCGAGAAGATTGTTCAAAAAGCGATTTGTTCGAAATTCGAAGTTTAGAATTAATGTAACCTTTACCTCGTGGTAAGCGACGGGCGCAGGCAATCAGTCTGTTTGCATTCGCTCGGTTTGGTCGTGATCCGAATTATGTTCGAAGGCAGAAACGTAAAATTCTCGAATTTTTTGGTCGAAGATTTGGTCGAAAACAGAAGTGTTCGATAACCGAGGTTTGACTGTAGCTGGTGGGAGGATACACAGCTCTCATCCTACCCTCCTGGATCCATCCTTGGCCATAAGCTACAGAAACCATTTAAAGAGTCTGGCATATTTCAGTCACTTGGCACCATTAGTTTTGATCTTTTTTACCAAAAGGCAGAGTCAAAAAAAAAGGGGGGGGATATGGCACAATGGCCTGCCCCTAAAAACGCTCCTGATTACGACGCATATGTTTAGTTGATTAAACCACAGTTGTAATGAAATGTCAACTTGTGTGAAATAATTGCACCAACAAGCATTAAAAATGCTAACAACCCCAAAGTCTTGTGATTTTTGTAAATGTTTTTGTGAAGCGTACCAATTGCGTATGTGCTAACATACTCACTCATTTGAACTTGTGAAATTATCCATCGATGCTGACTGTTCAATGTTAGATGCAGTTGCTTTACTTTCTAGTAAAACATTAATGTGCTAGCATTGAAATTCATGGGCATGTTATGAGAGACACAAGACCATACCTGCTGATTTTTGTTTTTTTGGATTCTTGATTACTGCGGCATACACATCCCCACCAGCGCTGTTGTGCTGATCTGAAATAAAATTGCGAGATTAAAGCATTTCTTTGTTATGTTTTTTTAAGTTGCTGTTTATTATTGTTTTACCAGTGCCGGAGCTTTCTGGTTTGGGTGCGTTTTTCTTTTTCTTTGGTTTCTTAGCTGTTTTATCCACTTGAGCATAGCATTCTTCGACTTCAAAGGAATCAACAGGTTTTTCATCTAAATCAGAAACAAATTCATCGATATGCGCGATACATACAATATTTGTAAGAAATCATTAATAACAGCGTTTATTAATTTGGTAAGAAAAAGATAATTAAAAACGTAGTGATTTGCAATTTATTTTTTCGCGTGTGTTGGTAATCTGATGTTATTACTGTAAACTTACGTGAGCATTGTGTATTAGTTTCTGTGTCCATTTCTGCGTAGTGACCATAGTTGTCCTCGTCATAATATGCTTGGTTTTGATGGAGATCTGAGGAAAACATCTACTGTCACTCTGCGTTATGCAATCAGTTGAAGGACTGCAGAAGTTAATTGTAACGCGTATAGAAATATCAGAGCACTATTGCTTGGATATGATTACAATATTAATAATTGGTTGTTGCAATCAGCGATGGCGGAAGCATTTCTAAAGTGGGGGGGGCAAGACCAATGACCAGCTTTCAGCTTTTCTTCGCCTACAATCAGAATCGGCAGTGGTGTAGTGAGAAATTTTGAAAGGGGGGAACGTAATTTTTACATTTTTTCATGCGTATTTTTTTGGCAGAACTAATTTGAAACTGATTAAGAAACAAGAAAAGCTGTAGGGGGGTCCGGGGGCATGCTTCCCTGGAAAATTTTGAAAATTTACGTGCTGTAATGGCTTTTTTAGTGATTTTTGAATAATTTTCAGGCAAATTGTGTTTAAATTTTTTGATCCTAATTCTGAGTGCTTCGCCAAATATGATGCATTTTGTTCGCACATAAGCGTGCTTAAGGCGTAAGGCTCATAACTATGGAAGAGGTTCGAAATTATAAAATAATTGTATGCATCAAAACATTTTTAAAAATGGCTGGTGGGAGGACGCATATCCCTCATTCTACCCCTCCGAATTCACCCCTGGCCATAAGCTACAGAAACCATCATCAAGAATCTGGCATATTTCAGTCACTTGGCACCATCAGTATTGTTCTTTTTTGCTAAAAAGCAGAATCTAAAGGGGGGCCATGGCACAATGCCCCTCCCAAATACGCTCCTGAGAGCCGGATTTAGACAATGAGAGGCCCTAGGCTATTTGATCACGCTGATTGGAAGAGCAAAAAAGGTCTTTACGTCCTTAGACGTCCTGTTTTGACCAAAAATAGGGGTATAGTGAAGAGCCAAAAAAGGTATATCGGTACACGTCCTCAGATATTCTGTTTTCCACTGAAAGTATCGGTGAAGGGAAAAAAAGTCTACATTGTTCGGGATGAGGCCCCCCATTTTCTCTGAGGCCCTAGGATTCAGCCTGCTTAGGCTATACGTAAATCCGGCCCTATGCCTACAATGCATTTTTAGCCTGTCCACGTTAGACCTATGTCCAATTTATGTGGGCTTTAGACCCCACCATTCTTCCTTTTAGTTTTTGTTCTCCCCACCCCACAAACAAAATTTTAAAAAAGACATCTCTGGATTTAAGCTCTTTCCTGGGTTTAATTTCTTTAATTTCGATGGTAGGCCTATTAAGTTTTAAATACATTCATGCAGAGGCAATATCGAAGAAATAAACGCGTAAATTAGGCCCCCCCCTGAAGCGGAACCAGGGAGGCCAGGGCCTCTCCACCCCCCCCCGGTTCCGCCACCTATGGTTGAAATCTTCATTAACTACCACTTTAAGTTTTTTGTCTGTATTCCTCAGCGCATATCTAGAAAAGATTTTCCAATCGAAGCATAAAATCGTTTACGGCATGTCATTGCTGTGGTTATGCGAAAGCCACTTCAGCTGGAAACAAAAGTTTACTTGGTGTATTGTTCTTTTCTACAACATCATTTTGTGACGAAATCTCCCCAGCGGTAGAATACTTCTTTTTTCTCCGCTTAATACACACAACTACGAGTAGGATAATCAGCAGCAACGCAGCACCACCTCCTCCTGCTACAGCGATGAGAGATACTGCAAAACATACATGATTTGTGGAGCGAAATAATATAGACAAAAGTTGCATTATACAGAGTTGAAATTTTATGAGTTATAACAATTTTCCTTAAAAAAAACGTAAAGTGAAATTAGAACTAAACACTTTTGAATGCTCAGTAAAAATTTTTAGAGGTATCGGTTTACTTGCTCGCATCAGAAGTTCACAATTTGTCGTTTTGTCGACAAATGAGTTGATTAGAGTAAGTGTACCAAAACTAAGGCTTAAAAGAGATAAACAATGATATTTATTGTTTGCCTAAGTTTGAGTCGTGAACAATAGCGTAATGAGCTACCACATCGGTTTTGTGTTCAAGATTGTGGCTGATATTTGTTTAATGAAGATTTACACCTTGGCATGAATTGACGTAAGTAATAATAATACGCTGTTTTGACCTCTAAGTGGATTAGTTCTGCATTTCATTTGTGCTTTGGAGTTAAACTGATGATTTCAGTTGCTTAAATGTATTGTTGCGATCTCAACGCTGCACATTACAAGAAAGCGGTAATTTACAAGAAGATGATCCACTAGCACAAGCCGGATTGGTACAATTTTCTTCTTTTGTTCGTGTTGGTGAGTCCATATCTGCAAAAGCGTTTAATGTTTGCATCAGTAATTACGTTTTGATGCTTATGATTACCATCACATGATGCAATTGAACACATGGATGAAAAAATTCACTCAATGATTATATTCTTACCATTGCAAATAGTAGAAGGGCTTGCTCTGTACAAACATGTGGATGAAAGAATTCTTGTTCCTCCACCGCAAGTAACTGAACAAGGTGAAGATTCACTCCACGATGACCAAGTAGGACATGTTGGTGTGTTACACGGTTCTTGTTTCGTGCGATTACATGAACCGGTACTGCCTTAAATGCAAATTAAAAGTCGTGTTTTGCAACTGCAGTTTTTTTGCCAAACGACCCCTCTTTTCGTGTAAACAACTGCTGTAATGACAGCAACACTAAGTAAGAAAAAGTTTTAGGGCGTGAAAAAACTATTTCAGCATATTTATGAAGAAACATTTTTTTCATATTAACCCACAATAGTTTATTATCAGCTTTTGAAACTTAACTGTAGATATGCCTTAAAGTTAAACGACTAAAAAGAAAGGATGTTGATGGAAATTATATTGTTGTTTTAAATAATCGTAGTACAGATTTTGCTGTCTTAGGCGTTTGTTGTACTATTCTGTGAGATGACTAATCCATTACAAAGTGTTACAAAGTACGCGCAATTTTTCGAATTATATGCTTGTTATGTCTGCATTCATCTATTAAAAAAAGGTAAGAGAACGCATCTTAAAACATTTGTTGGACCGAATACTCTGACGGAGTCAATAGTGAAATTCACAATTAGGGTTTCAGAATACAGAAAACGAAACGAAACTGGTTCAAGAAAAAGAACTAAAGCGGAGTAATTTTTGTAACTTGATGTTTTAAACCGCATAGATTTAGCTGTCATTATCAGCAGCACCGCATATCAAAACCTAAGAAATGACTATTTCACTGATATTCGATTTTACTATTGCACTCAGTTGTTGTATTCCCATTGTATATGCATGTTGATACAAATTGTTGTGTTCCTCCGTCACAAGTAACTGAACAAGGTGAGGATTCGCTCCAAGACGACCAAGTAGGACATGATTGTGTGTTGCAAGATCTATTTCTTCTTCGCTGTGATTCTCCACTACCTAAAAACAACAGAAGTTAGCTGCCGTAGTTTCTGAGTTTATGTAAATGTCAAATCTGGTAATTACCATCGCATAATGGCATAAACATGCCGTTGTATACACAATTCGATGTAAGAAGTTGTGTTCCATTACCACAAGTAGCTGAACAGTTTGAACCTATACTCCAAGGCGACCAACCATAACATGATTGTGTGTTGCATGATTGGTTGCTTGTTCGATTTGAGGATCCACTATCTAATAAAACAAAAGTTTGTCATTTTGCTTTTTGAGTTTATAGTAAAAGTTTGTTACTTTCACTTGACAAAAACGAAGTTTGAATGATACAAGCGTTTAGAATGATGATGAAAGCCTGAGACAAACAGTATGGAGATATTTCAATCGACAATCTATATCGATGTATGATGTTGCGGGCGTTGCTAATACAATTACATAGGCATTATTTGCTTCGAATACTTACTTATCCTATCCAGTCACCGTGATAGTAACGACGCAGTAAAAATATTGAATTGGGGGATTGAAAGATTACTGGCTCTCGGTTTGTTGGCCCATCTCGGCGTAATAGTCGAAACCAAACAAAAATTTCGCCTAGTTTTTACGCTGCATGTAATAGCTCATATGCTATGGTTGTTAGATATACGTACATTAAAAGTTTTATAACTGGTCTTGACATTATTCTGTTGGGCAAATGCAGCTGTGTTTTCCAATCAAGTCTCGCATCGTGGCGTTGAAGTGATAGACATAAATATTTAATGAAATAAACAATTATTTTGTGATTTTGGTGTGACCATTCGACTAGCTAAGACCACTCAAAAAGGTTCCAAGAGAAATAAGAGGAGACACATTGCTTTTTTTGATAATCCGAGCAGGAATTAATCATCAACATGTACAGTAGAACATGAAAGAAAGGCGAAATTCTATTTTTCCAGTTTTCGAAGTACGTCTGTCCGAAACTAATATTACAGGAAGATTCACAAATACGATTTTGTCATTATTATTTTTTGTGGAAACCGGATCTGCCATATTATTGGATTTAAAAATTATTATTCATTGGAAAATTAAGGTGATGACGCTAAGTAACGCGTCCATCTCTGCATCGAAAGCCTTTGTGTTTCACTTCGTATTATTGACTGTGCAAAGCATTACTGCGTTTTACATCTCGTAACGATCAAGTGAGACATGGTGAAGTGTTGCAACCTTCCAATTTTTTACGTAATGATAATCTGTGTATGTTTAAACACACTTTGGTCGTTGTTTAAGATAAAAGTGCTGACAATTTTTTGGGTTTTTGCTTGCTATATATGATTCAAGGTTTATCACAGTTGTTTTATAGCAAAACCAAACAATCACGGCCAGTGTATGCAGTACCGGCCGGTTTGTGATATTTTATGAAAGCCGAGTTGTAATTGGCCTATGTGGGCAAAAACACTGTGAAAAGACTTCCCAAACATCCAAGATTGAATAGAACATTTTGCGCTGGAGTAGAGGTTTTGTGAAAGTGTTATCTTTAGCAATAACAGCCTTGCGTGTGCATTTATTTTTTCAACTCACCATTGGACAAAAATAAACCGGTTCAAACAAATTGGCTTAGCTACCAATTAAGCAATAATTATAATCTACCGAGTGTGTTGGGGTTTAACTTTTGCTTTATTGTTCAAAAACTACGGTTTTAGCATATTTGGTATTGGTGGTAGCTGTATTAATCTGCATTGCATGAAATTGTGGTACCGATGATTTAAAATATTGATAAATGCATTCTAGTGCTTTTAGTTTTTAACGTTTAAGAGTATTGAAGTTTTAACTTGGTAGAAGGGAAAACGTAAAAATCGAGTATATAAAACTTATCGCGTTTGTACACCCCTTTGATGTAATCACTGCTCGGTAAAAAGAGTTGTTTAATAAAGTTACAATTGAGTAGAGCAATACTTTGAATTAACGAATCAAATTATTATTTCCGTCACAAGTATTTACTCCAAAAATGTGTCTCGATTTGGCATTCGTACACTAATTTTTGCGTTTGTTTTAGCACTCAAATTCATTTATTTTTGGTATTAATAAAAAAAGACGAGCTGGAGAGAGGTATAGGATAGTGATCGTTATCGATGCGTGGGTGTTTAAAGCATTCATGCAAAGCGCCGGTAAACAGCTTAATAATGCAAATAAAAACATTTGTTGAACGAAAACATTGTTTTTGTCAAATTTTCCAGTTGAACATGTAACATGGTACGGGTGTTGAAATTCAAAACCCGAATCGCTTCGTCTGATAAGCAGCAGTGAGTTTGATTTTACTAATAAGCCTATGGACGATGACTGGTATCATCATGCCCAAACTTAGAATTCAATGGCAAAGCCCAAACAGATCAAGGACTGAGGGAAAATATTCCTTCAATCGGTTAGAAAGGGTGTTATGACTCGATTAAAACAAGGCTAAGACTTAAAATGGAAATTGTTTTTCAGCGTTTCGCTCCAGTTTCTTTAACCACTTATTTCTCATAAGCTTGCAGAATGGCGAACGAAGATTTTTGCAACACTAAATTTATGTTGATTTTCTGCAATGTAGTATTATTAGCTCACACTACGCAAAACTTAATTAGACCTAAGATTTACTGTCACATAGAGCAAGTGCTTTTCCATTTGTATCATTGCATGTTGATATAAGTTGTCGTGTTCCTCCACCACATGAAACATTGCAAGGTGATGATTCACTCCAAGATGACCAAGTATAAGGACATGATTGCGTGTTGCATGGTTGGTTGCGTACTTGCGTCCCAACTAATCCATGCAAAAGTTATGTCAAACATGAAGCCAACGATTAACATTACATAAGAACATTGCGTTGACACTTTATACGAGCGAATCATACTAAGTGTGCTTTTCACACATTTTATACCAAACTTGAGTAGTTTCGCAAAAACAATATTTTAGAACCTGTGCAATAGCTCTACGCAGTTGCGACATTGCTGCAATAAGTAAAACCGTTATAATGCAGTTTTGTTGCATTTTCCCGCGTTATATAGCCATGCAAACCTATTATTCATCAGCCATTTTAGGCGTTTTAACCGCATTTTTAAAAGTAAGTTTTGTCCTGGGCAGCTTCTTGTATTGATATTGCACTATTTTAGTGTCATCTCTATTGTATTTATGATTTCTATGCTTGGTTATCACTGCCTAAATATCATGCACATTTTTTTTTGGAAGTAGCATAAAGTCAACAAGAGTATAAAATGCATTTCAACCTTTTTTGTGGTGTTCCAAATAAGTTGAGAAACGTTGGCTACCCAATATGTTCACCGATTTTACTTCACAAAACAAAAATCAAACTATCACAAAAGGCAAAATTTTGATCATCGCAAGTATTGGCTTTAAATCGATTTCACAACTTGATCAAAATTTGTAACAATATTGCTTAGGGCCTATTTCATTTCATTGTCAGGCTCAAGGCAGTTCCTAGTTTTCATTTTAGGTGCGCAGAATGATAATGTAAACAACTAGCCTACTACCGACAATCTACAGTAATTAGTTTAAGCCGCGACTTGGGCAGAAAAGCACTGCTTTGTATGAACAAAAGTAATTAAGTTTGATTTGCTGAACTAGTTCATGCATTTGCAAGATATTCAGAAAGTTGAGAATGCATGGCCGGTTGGCTCAATGGTTAAACTCATCGTTATCGATGCGAGAGGTCTGGGGTTCGACTCCCGGACCAGTAAAATGAGACACAGTGTCGCCAACGGCTCGCCACCGCTGCGACGTTTCTTTGTATCTGTGTTGCCCAGGCTTTAAGCCGCGGGAATGGGCCTGGCCACTCGCTACACACTTCGGCGTAGTGATGTAAAAAAGCGTTTTTTTTTTTGTGTTTTTTTTTTATGCATTCCTCCCTGATAAGTCTAAACAAGCTTGTTTTTAATATAAAGCTTGGTAAGTAGCATGATATCGCGTTAACATAATTGGTCATGACAGTGGGTGGTAGAATGATATTGCTTAATTTTCATTATTGATTTATAGCCTAGATTAGTGTGAACCTCACCTAACGCTTACCATGTAAGCCTATTTTTCGATTTGCACGTTTCGGCTGTGCTAAATTTTGAGTTTCGTAGCCTAACCATTAGGTGTGGACTCAGAGCCGGCGCCAAGGAGAAGGGCAGGGGGGCCTGCCCCCACCCCCCAATCGACGTGCTTGCCCCCCCCAAATCAACAAGCTTACTCTTTTGAAGACAGCAGCTTTTGTGCTTAATTTCAAACTTTGCTTCCCCCCCTCCGATAAACGCTTATCTCCCCTAAGTCGACTGCTCTGCCGCCGGCTCTGTGTGGATTGTACCGGACGTATTATTGGTTTTTATTTGAATCAAAGCACCGTATTGCACATATATTGGCTGAAAGTTCAAATTTAAAGAAAACTTTTTTGGTTTAGTTACGATTATGTTTAAGATGCGAGAGCTTTGTAAAACATGACTGTCAGTGCAATTGACGCCAGTGCACTTGCGGTGTAGTTGCATTATTGGGAAAAATGAATGTGGCAGTTACTGTATTACAAAACATGCAACTTTAGTTTACATTCACTGTTTTTCCATTCACTGTTTTTTCATTCACAAAAAAAAACAAAAGCAAAAAAAAAAACGATTTACATCACTGCTTCGGCGTAATACCGCGAGTATAGTTTTGATTTAAAGATTTTGTTCAAATATTTGTAATAATTTTTTTTATTCCAATTCTGATACATCAGAAATTTCGAGCAACGTATTAAAGCTGCGTACTTTTAATGTATAGGCCTATTGGGTATTGCATGCGAATGATTCATTAGTTTTCGTGAAGAAACTGTGCAATGTGAAGTGACTTGATTGCTCTTTAAAAATTAGACTACTGCAATTTGATAATATCTTAACAAGGATAAATTCAACTAACAAACAACTGGGCAGTATTAAATTGAGTCGACGTTAGGTTACATTATAACTTCATACATAATTCAAAATTTGATCAGTGCAAAACTATTAGTCTATAATGTTGCTAAATCAAACCTTTGCGATCGTTGCATGACAGTTTTGCAAAAAAGCTGACGAATTTTCCGCCAAATGTCAAGAAGTCATGACCTTATTACTGAAATAGCAAAAATGTAATTCTGTGCAAATGTGATACTTACTAAAACTAGTACTATTATCACCGCATAAACAGTTTCGCGTAAGTATTTGCATTCCTCCTCCGCACGAAACATTACACTGAGTAAGAGCCCATGATCCCCACATATTACACGGATTGGGAATGCATTCTTCTCTCTTTATTCTTCTGTTTGGTTTAACATCACCTGTAACGTGCTGCTGGTTAAAAACAAAATGAATTGGGTTTATTCCTATTTCGATTTTTATAGCTTTTGTAGCATTAATAAATGTTTTCTGCCAACCTGTTCTTTGTAAGACCCAATTCTTCATACTTGACCCAGTCCAGTTAGATTGAAATTTAAAGCAGGCTTGCTCATTGCATTTCTTGATCACGTTTGTTTTGGTGATTCGTCCGTAATCAGTTCCACTGCAATCAGACGAGTATTCACCTATGTCATAGAATGCACTTGAATACAATATTGAAATATGTGGAGCCTGTGTATGTCTATAATAAGTCTATATGAGCATAGAAAGAATATGTGGTAGGCTTTGGAAGACTTACGATATAAGCGTTGTAAAAACCAATTCTACTCCAGTTTCACGCTTTTACCGCTCAGCAGCTAGACTCAAGTTCTAATACAGCTAACTTTTATCGTAACCGTTATGCATTGGAAAGATGCTATACGTTATGAATAACTGAGGTTATTTTCAAATTATATTGAACTGAAAATTCAACAGCAATTAAGGGAGACTGCGAAGTGAGCTTGCGCTCTTCGAGTCAGCAGCCACTCATTATTTATGTCAAACGCGATCGACTCCAGCCGCGAATCGAACCCGTCTCGTAGGATCTGTCACCTGCGCGCGGTACCGCTGGCCTATGTCGCTGACTAATAAATTATTGCTATCGAAAAGGGTAGAAACGCACGTGGTTGAAAATGATACAATTCAAACTCAGTAAGGGTTTTCAACCAACCTGTTGTTGTATCTTTACACACAGCCACTATTGTTTGTGTTCCTCCTCCACAAGTAGCAGAACATGGAGTGAATATCTCTATTGGAATCCACACACCAGTACATGTTCGTTCAACATAACAACGATAGTAATCTAATAATTGACAGCCGGGGTAGCCTTGACAGAAGTAAGAGATTATTTCAGTTGAATCGTAGCAGTGTCCTTGACATGGTCGAAGTAATTTCTGCAATGAAACAGAGCTGGCGATTTTTATGCTAAAATGTTGCATTGTAAATCGGTGTGAACTTCTTCGTGAATTGCTAAATTTTTGCTTCAAACGCCTGGCGGAATAGTCTGGCCGATTATTGTGAATTTTTTGTGATTTCTTGTCGCTTTAGTAAATGCGCAAACGGCAAACCAGCAAACAAAATTTCAAACATTTATTGTGAAACGGCTTTGATTTTTGAATTTTTTGTCTGAATTTATTTCGATATTTGAATACTTTTTACGTTTGATATTTGAGATAGGCTTATTTATAATTTATAAAAGTATCGAGACCGAGAAGGTGTAAAACACCTTATTCCTATTCATGGCCGCCGAGCGACTTTCAGATCCCCCGGGGGAAAAATTTCTTTTGTGTCCTTTGGTCCGTGGCACGTAACCTAAGCTATAATTAAGTAAAAAACATCATCTAAACAAGATCGTCAAGACAAGAGGCATTTTCTGAAGAAAAGATCACTCGCCCCCGGCGGGGGCTCCCGGGCGTTTGCCCTGCTTCATCCCATTATTAGTGCCAGTATTTCTAATGCATGTTACAGAATTCATGTATTAAAGGGTAACGATAAATGCTACTAAAAACACATAAGCAATGGTATGCTAAAAAGATAATGTGCATTTATTGCGTACTGTGATATTGCTGTGTAACGAGTTGCTATCAATGCATGTTTCATCACATCCATTCATCGAAAGTGAAACAGCTCTTTGCTCGTGCAGTTCATCTCTTGCACATTGAATTCCTTCACCATCGTCACAAGTTAAAACTCTTCGTCGAAAACAGTTTGGTATCGATTCACATGTAGACCATGATGACCACGTTTGACAGGTTGTTAATGGAAGTAAATTGGATAAGACGAAAACAAAATTTAAAATGTTCATGTATCTTTTATTTGTAGATTTTTATACATGAATTTTGCTCATTTTATATTTTCTAAATCCGGTTTTGTTAAATGACTCGTTTTGGTTTGGAAGATTTGGTGAAACTCGTTTATGCCTGGAAATTAACTTTACCATTATTAATGCTATTAGCCTAGGTAAGTTTTTCGTGGTGATGACTTGCCTAAGTATTTTTCTAAGTAAATGCTGCCTTTCGTAAATACTTGGTAGTTGCTGATGTCAAACTTAGTATGTCAAACGCATCCATGAGACGCCGTTTCAAAAAGAGAATTTATCTTTTGTAACAGCTCAGATGGTCGAGTGGTATGGAGCGTCTGTCACTTGAGCTGTAGACTCGGGTTTGATTCCGAGTCGGGTCAAACCAATGACTTTAAAAATTGGTATTCACAGCTTCCCTGCTTGACGCTCAGCATTAAAGTGACAGTGTGGAGAACAAGCCGACAAGTTTACTTGTTGTGCCGTTGGGAAAGGCACTTAGCGGGATTCCCCCATCTTGGTGTGGTAGACAGATGGCTGGCAACTCCTAAACGAGCTCGTATAGCGCATTGATCGCTTTCTCGTGATAGGAGGATAAATATGCAACTAACTAACAAACTAACTGCACGTGTTTTTTTCCGATGCTTTCAGACAATAATATGTACAATTTGTATATCCTATGTTTTTTACTAATGTATGGAGTAAATTGTGCCCTTAAAAATTGAACGAATTTAAGAAGCAAAACAAGTCGATAGCCTGCGACTCGCATGTGGGACAAGTTATTTTTTTACGTCGAAGGAAATCGACCAAAAAAAGACTATTTTGCGTGCATGTTTTTTTTGTCCAACTTGCAGTGCGTTTTTTCACTGTATAGTCGAGAATACGAAAAAATGTAGGCGACTGAAGGTGCAATTTGCCCGATGAATAAGTCACAAAATATCCGACATCCGACTTATTTGGCCGGTGTTTTTCTGTCCGACCGGAAGGTAAAAACGTTCGATATTTGAGATGTTTCGGATGTATAGATTGGACGTATTTTCTCTAAATAATCAGAAACAACACACGTTATAAAGGAAATGATTTTTTGAACGACACTCTATGCGTAGGCCAATCAGTTTTTTACGAGCACACAAACAGCACCAAAATTGGCCAGTATATTATTTGGAAAAATTAAGTTTCATTGACTCAATATGTTAAGTTTAGCAATTTTCTGGTCAAGTCTGTCGGCTTTGCAAGCTGCAATAGATCACTGATGTCCTGCTTGGCTAGTCTTTGATCTTCTAAATAGGCCTACTGTACTTAAAAGTCTTGCTAAAGCATCAACATGCTTTCATTAATACCTGCGAATTAATTTATTGACACAAATAAATTTATATTATGAACAACGTGCGAAAGTAAGAGCACAACAGTATTCGATATTTCACAGAAATTAGCTGAATAATATCGACGGAAATGTCAAGTTTTTCTCTATCAAATCGCATGGCGCTATTTAGCTTATGGCGATTTTTGTTCTTGAAAACACTGTAATCATAATTATATTGGTCGGAACGAAATACAAACTAGGACTCAAAAGAAATAATAGTTGTTTGTTAATTATCGTAACAAACAATTTTGATAAATATATTATTTTTTTATTGGTTGAATCAGACTTTAAACTATCTTCACCATTTGAAGTAGACTTCCTCAGGATTTTAACTGTGCATCATGCTCATTGCTCATATGTAACGTTTACCAAGTTTACCAAAGTAAACATACACATGTAGTTTCTACACCCCAAGTTTCATAAGTCCAACAGATGCCGTGATAATTTAGTATGCAATCAATAGCATCATTCAAACTTTTGCGGTTGTTTTTTAATATATTTGATCACCAAATTTGAATTGATCCAACTTCAATACAGCCCTCACGTTAAAAGCATAGAAAATTAAATACATTAAAATACGTAGTGAAGTTTGCTAATCATTACCATCAAATATTCATCAATCATATATATATATATATTCGCGAGCCTCATAAGACTCCGTTGTAGGTGATTTGAATTCATACACTGATAATGATAATAAGTCCAGCATTTATTTTGAGATATCATCCCTCTGCGGTTGCTTAAAGCGTTTGCCATAAATTGTAACGATGTTGCGGTTTTTATTCGCATCAGGTTTCGCGACAACGTGAAGGTTTTCCTGTGAGCGTGATTACTTTTATATTCAATGCTTGATGCATGCTGAAGCTATACGTTTTGATTTTGGCCCACTGAGCGTGAGTCACAGTTGAGCTTTTTGAAATACTATCCTAAAGTAGTGGGCAGCAAACTAATTTCATCGCAAAACAAAGTGTTACTTCGTTTCATACAGTAAGTTCTCCTGAACTATCAAGTGTATTTGCACAGCAAAGAAGTTCGCATAACGTATCACTATCATCATTCTTTACATCAGAAATTTTCAACTATTTTTTGCGACAACTTGGTACATTGCTTGGAACTTCACAAAGTAATTTGCTGTATGCGAAGCGAATAATGTTACGTTGTATCAATACGGCAAAACTGCGAAATTAGTTTTTTCTAAATGGCGACAATACTTCTTGTTTTCTTTCACGTTTTCATTATTAAAATGTATCTATGACTTTTTTAAAATTATACAGGCGTTGGTTTTCACTGGCATGCATACGCAACAAGCACACTATTCAAGTTTAGTTACATTGACATACCCTCCTGCGTCGTCGAGCTGAGAGCGATTTGAGATCACATGCTTTACATTAAATAGCGTCGTGTTATTCCGCAGATAAAATAAGCGTAAAAGGTGTAAAAACTGCGCGTTGTTGTCTAGGAAATACAGTGTTAATACGCACAACAAAAACCATTATGAAAGTAAAAACTACTCGTCTGTATTTTTGTCTTAAGTATTCTCTTTATGGGCAGACTTGATTGACTAAGTTACTTGCAGTGCTTGTAGTTTACATTCGTTTTAGTCAATGTCCTTGAAACTGTTCTTCAAAGCTCTTCCATTCCAGCATATTCATTTTCTTGCACGTAAACTCCATCAGATAATCCAGCATTGCCTTGTGCAGATAGATAGCGGTGGTCAAGTTTGTCGTAGGTTGAGTCAATAGTTAGATCGGTATTTAAGACCTAAAACGGTAAGCTTTTGTTAGCAGACGCATCAAATACAAAAGATTGAATCGTGATGTTTTTCATCCAAGTTTTGGGAATATAGTGAGGTCAAAACTGGTAAATGGCGCTAAAACCACGCATTGTACATTTGATTGTTGAGTCAGGTACTTTCGTATTTTAGTGACAACTTGCTAGTAACATGCCATGCTAAAAATACCGTTCACACAAGTGCGATTTTGAGCAGTAGAAGAACTCACAAACGAGATGAAAACTATAGTATAGTTGCAATACAAACTGATGCAAACACTGTGCTGCAAGTAAACGTTTTGAGTGCACAGCTTTATGGTGTTTTAAATTGCGGATTTATTTGAAGATGTTACGTACTTGATAGGCTTCTTCTTGATCGGGCATATTTTCTGTATGGCTTGTTGTTGGTTTTTGCTGTGCTTGTTTGTTTCTACGATTTGCGGTTTTTGCTTTAGTCTTTTTATGTTTTTTAGCTGCTAGTACGGTAGGGTCAATGGCTGCGTAGGTTTCTTGCGTACTGGTGTCCGGTTGAGTAAAATCTGAAAAATCAAACCACAGTTGTTGCAGTTTTACGAAGATACAGCACCTACAATACAATGGTATTGGTTTGCAAACTCACCCTGTTTTTCACCGGCGTGTTGAGTGTTATGGTAATCATGAATATTGTGAGAGTTTGACTTGTCCAGCATTGCACTAAAGGTAAAAACACGTAGTTTGGGTAAGTTACCTGAAGTAAATTTTGCACTAGAGATCCACCGTTTGTTGCGTCGTGTAGTGAATTCAGTTGGTAAACATTAGAAAAAATTTATTGTTATATACTCCGAAAAAGCTGAAAAATGTTGCAAGTAACTCAAACTAGTATGTCAATTTGTTAACTGTTTGTGACGAATATTTCGTTCTTAAGTTATTACAATGTTAGACCTTAGTTAGCCTACGGGAAAAATAAACGCATTGAAAAAAGTAGAAAATGAACAGCTTTTTACTGCGCATAAGGTTAGTTGCCACAGTTGTAATGAAATGTTATGTTGCGTGAAATAACTGCACCAACAGCAATATCAAAAATACTAACAGCCCTAAAATCTTGTGATTATTATAAATATTTTTATGAAGCGCTTAAATCAATTGCGTATGTACTAACATACTCACTCATTTGAACTTGTAAAATTATCCATCGATGCTGACTGTTCAATGTTAGGTGCAGTAATTGCTTTGCTTTCTGGTAAAACATTAATATGCTAGTCGTTGAAATTCATGGCGATGAGAAACAAGATCATACCTGCTGGTTTATTATTTTTTTGATTCTTGACTGCTGCGGCATACACATCCCCACCAACACTGTTGTGCTGATCTAAAATAAAATTGCGAGGTTTAAGCATTTCTTTGCTATGTTTTCTTATTTTTTATTGTTGTTTATTATTGTTTTACCAGTACTTGAAGTTTCTGGTTTCGGTGTGTTTTTCTTTTTCTTCGGTTTCTTGGCTGTTGTATCCACTTTAGCATAGCATTCTTCGACTTCAAAGGATTCAACAGGTTTTTCATCTAAATCAGAAAGAAATTCATCGAGATACCTGACACATACAATACTTGTAAGAAATCATTAATAACACCGTTTAATAATTTGGTAAGAAAAAGATAATTACAAACGCCGTTACTTGCGTTTTTAACCAGCAAACGTTTAAAAACAAAAACAAACTACTTACTGCTTACTGCTTATCATTACATCGTACAGCTTATGGTGAATTTTCCCATTTTTTCCCGAGTGTTGGTAATCTGATGTTGTCATTGCGAACTTACTTGAATATTGTGTATTAGTTTTTATGTCCATTTCGGCGTAATGACCATAGTTGTCCTCATCATAATATGCTTGATTTTGATGGAGATCTGAGGAAAACATCTACTGTCACTCTGCGTTATGCAATCAGTTGAAAGATTGCTGAAGTTAGTTGTAACACGTATGAAAATATCAGCGCACTATTACCTGGTTATGATTACAAAATTAATTGATTGTTGTAATCTTCATTGACTACCACTTTAAGTTTTTGCTCCTTATTCCTCTTTATTCTTTAGCGCATATCTTAATAATAGAAAAGTTCTCAAATCGAAGCATTTTTATTATGCTATGCTATGTCTTTGCTGTGGTTATGCGAAAACTGCTTCAGCCGTAAACAAGCGTTTACTTGGTATATTGTCCTCTTCTACTACATCATTTTGTGATGAAATCTCCCCTGCGGTAGAATTCTTCTTTTTTCTCCGCTTAATACTCACAACTACGAATATGATAATCAGCAGCAACGCAACACCACCTCCTCCTGCTCCAGCGATCAGAGGTGCTACAAAACATACGTGATTTGTAGTGCGAAATAATATAGACAAAAGTTGCAATATTATACAGGGTCAAAATGTCAAAAGTTATAGTAATTTTTTTCAAAGACATTGCTTGAAAATATAACGAAACACTCTTAAATGCGGCACTGATTAAAAATCTGTAGAGACGTCGGTTTAGTTGCACGCATCGGAAGTTCGCAAGTTGTCTTTTTGACGACAAATGATGTGAAGACAGCAAGCGTACCAAAAACTAAAGCTTAAACAAGATAAATAATGATATTTGTGGTTTATCTAAGTTTGAGTCGTGAGCAATAGTATAATGAGCTACCACATTTGTATTCAAAATTTAAAGTTATCATTTGTTGAATGAAGATTTACACTTTCCTTGTCATGCATGGACGTAAATAAAAACAGTTTATTTCATTTTGACTTGAGTAGATTAGTTATGCACTATATTTATTTGTGCTTTAAAGTTTGGCCGACAATTTCATTTGCTTAAAAAGCGTCCTGATTGAAAGTTGATTTTGTCATGATGTACGCTGCACATTACAAGAAAGTAGTAATTTACCAGAAGAAGATTCACTGGGACAAGACGAAATGGCACAATTTTCTTCTTTTGTTCGTGTTGATGAGCCCGACTCTGCAAAAGCGTATGATTTTTGCATCTGAAATTACGTTTCAAAGTAAAACTGCTTGTGATTACCATCACATGATGCAGATGAACACGTGGATGAAAGAGTTCTTGTTCCTCCACCACAAGTAACCGAACAAGGTGAAGATTCACTCCACGATAACCAAGAAGGGCATGATGGTGTGTTACATAGCTCTTTTTTCGTGCGGTTAGAGGAACCATTGCTGCCTTAAATACAAGTTAAAAGCTGGGTTTTACAACTGCAGTTTTTCTTATTCAACGATCACTCTTTTCATCTAAACACCAGCTATAATGGCCGCAACGCATGGAAAGAAAAAGTTTTATGACGTGAAAGAACTATTTTAGCTTATGAAGCTTACACGCTAAAACAGTTCTTTCACATTAACCTGTAATTGTTTACTGTAAACTTAACTGTAGATAAACTAATAACGAGTAAAAATATGTTACATTGTTGGAAAATGCATTTTTCATTCAGATAATTTTATAAAGATTTTCTTGGCTCAGGCGCTTGTTTTATTTTGCTATAAGATGACTAATCCTTTTCGAAGCAGACGCAAGAATGTTCCGAGTACACACAATATTTCGGATTCTACTTTGTGTTTGCATCTGAAAAAAAGCATCCGAAACATTTGTTTGACCTAATACTCGATCGACGTCAATAGTGAAAATTACGATTAAGGCTTGGGAACACAGAAAAATGAAACGAAGATAATTAAACAAATTATTTTTGTAACTGGATGTTTTGGCAACATCAAAACCGAAGAAATAATTATTTCACTGATAATCAAGTTTACCGTTGCATGTTGTGGTAGTATTATCGTATATGCAGATTGATGAAAATTGTTGTGTTCCTCCGTCACAAGTAACTGAACAAGGTGAAGATTCACTCCATGATGACCAAGTAGGACATGATTGTGTGTTGCATGATCTATTTCTTTTTTGTTTGAATTTTCCACTATCTAAAAACAACAAAAGTCGGCTGTCGTCTTTTCCGAGTGTACGTGGATGAGGAATTTGGTAATTACCATCGCATAATGGCATGTACACCCCATTGTATACACAATCCGATGTAAGAAGTTGTGTTCCATTACCACAGGTAACTGAACAGCCTGAACCTATACTCCAAGATGACCAAGTAGGACACGGTGGTGTGTTGCATGGTTCGTTTCTTGTTCGATTGGACGACCCACTGTCTAATAATAAAAAGTTTGCTGTTTTGCTTTTCCAGTTTCTGGTAAAAGTTTGTTTAGAATTGCACTGCGAAAACTAAATTTTTGTGATACAAGCACGATGAATGATGACGAAGCCTGAAATGAGCAGTACCGAGATTTTCATAACGGCAATAGCGATTTATGATGCTCCGTTTATTGCTGAAACAATTATCTCAGTATTCTATTTTGAAGCAAATATGCTATTCAGCAAGCGTAATAGCGGCGAATCCGCAACGATACTATATTCGGAGATTGGAAGATTACATGGCTTTCGGTTTGTTGCTTTATTGAGTCGCGAATTTTCGAAAGCCCTCTAAAAATTTACCCTGCTTTTTACGCAGCACAACAACTCATTTGCTATGGGTGCTAAATATATGTAGGTTAAGTTTGATGAGTAGTGTTTACATTATTATAACGTGCAAAACTCCTCTATTTTTGATCGAGTTTCATATTCCAGAATTAAAGTGGTAGACGCAAGAATATAATGAATTAAATGTTTAGTTATTTTGGTATGACAATTCAAATCGCAAAGATCACCAAAAAAGATTTTTATAGAAAAATAAAGAATGCCCATTGTTTGTTTGTTTTTATTATTGGTTCAGCACTTATCAACATACAGTGCATGAAACAAAGGCAAAAATCTAGATAAGCTCATCTCAAAACGATAAAACGTGCAAAATACCGCTACTAAAAAAAACTTAATTCGAGCCGTTTTTATGGCTTGAGAAACATGCTGAAAAGTCATTTTTTAGCAAATTAATTTCTACTGCATTTTATTACATTCAAAGTTATTCGTTCAAAAATCAAAGTATTGAAGGCAAGTATCGCGCTAATCAAAAGCCTTTGCGTTTCACCTCATGCAAGTGACTGCTCAAAGTAAAGCTACACATGACTTCCATAACGACCAAGTCAAACAGTGAGAAGTTTTGTAAACTTCCAATTTTCACCCATTAAAAAACCTGTATTTATTTGAAGAGGCTTTGGTTATTGTTTAAGAGAAAATTATAGACCTTTTTTTGTTTGCTTGCTTCATGTTGTTCCACTTCTACTAAAAATGTGTAAAAAAATAGCCAGATGCTGCCAGTTATGTACTGTACCGGCCAAATCATTAAAGCTGAAACAGGTTCACGGAAAAGAAATCACTGTAAAAAGGTTACTCCAAACTTCTAAAATTGAGTAAAGCAGTTGTATAGTTGTATAATAAGGAATGCTGTATGGAGGCTTTGCCTCAGCAATGCAATGTAGCACTTTCATGTGTCTTTTTCAACCCAATAATCGACGTAAACAAGCAAAAACAACTATTGTATTTGGCAAAGTGACCGATTAAAATCATTTGCTGGTTGTTGGTTGATCTCTTAACATTTTTTGTATTGTTTCATATCAACGGCTTGTACTACCTTCGTTATAGGTAATTTCTGCAATAATCAGCATTACAAGAGGATGTTGTATATCAATTTAAAGATGGTTAGCTGCATAACGTACCGGTACTAGCATTTTTAGTTTTTAACGTGTAAGAATATCGCAATTTCATTTTGATAAAAAAGGAAGCGTAAAAATTAAGAATATAAAACGTATCTCGTCTGCACGAAACTCAATGTAACCACAGCTTAGTAAAATGAGTTGTTTAAGAAAGTTGTAATACAAGAAAATGTTACTTGGAACTAACGGGTCAAGTTATTATTTCCGTTATGAATAATTACTCCCAAAATGTGTCTGGATATGCGTTCGTGTTTTCATTTACTATCAGCACCAAGCATTTACTATTTTCGGCAATGTAGGATAGAGCGTGCTTCGAAAAGGTAAAATGTGAAGGCTCGGGTGAGAGCGGGTACTTTAGGCACACATAGTGGAGGCCATTCTCCAATGATGGTACGCATGCTCTGTAACTTTTTCGCTTCTAGCTTGTGCCAAAAACCCGCAAATACAATTTTTCAAGTTTTTGGTTTGGCCCGACTGGTTATAAAATTACAGTTTCCGGATTACCGAAGGGACCCTTTTAACTGATACACCAAGCGTCGGTAAACAGCTGAAAATTTTTTTGATCAGCTTGTTAAGTGACTAGCAAAAATCAACCCTTCGCACTTTCTGTTTGTGCCTAGAAGCCGCAAGTACTGTTTTTAAAGTTTTCAGTTTCGCCGACCGGTAATACGACTCCAGTCTTAAGTTTAGCAAAGATACTTTCTTGACCGATACGTACAAACACCGGTAAGCAGCATAACGATTAAAGAAAAAAATAATGGCCGAAGTGTGTAGCGATAGTGTGTGTTTTGCGAAAACTCTGCTCTTGTAAATTTTTTCTGCTAAGCATACTGTAGTTTACGTAGTGAGATTCAAAAACATAATCACTATGTTTATTGTGCAGCTGTAAACCTGAATTCACAACCTGAATTCACAAATTTTAGTGCAAACCAAACAGGTGTAAAATTGAGAGGCAATTTTGTCCTCTTTCGATTTGTTAAAGAGGGTTTTGTGACCCGATTAAACTAAATATGACGCATTGTTTTGTTGCGTTTCAGTTTCTTAAACCAGTTATTTCTCATGAGCTTGCGGAGTGGTGGACAAACACAGTTAGAACGATATCATGTTAAATTTTTGCAATGTAGAATAATTAGTTCACAATATAAAAATTTTAGTTAAACCTAGAATGTAATATTTACTGTCGCATAGAGCAACTGCTGTTCCATTTTCATTATTGCATGCTGATATAAGTTGTCGTGTTCCTCCACCACATGAAGCATTGCAAAATGAAGTCCATGGTGACCAAGTATAAGGACATGATTGGGTGTTGCATTTTTCGTTGCGCGCTTGCGTCGCACCTAATGCATGCAAAGTAGTACTATCGGTTAGCATTAAACCATCGGTTAACATTACACCATAGAAGTAGCACTATCGGTTAGCATTAAACCATCCTTTAGCATTTACACCATAGCAGGCCTGCACAGTGCACTACAAACAACCCGTGCATGTTGGTTGTGCGCCTCCGGAAAGCTTTTACGAAGTTTGTTTGACCTCCATGTTATGCACACTATTAATTTTACCCGTCAAGTTATTAGCGAGAATGCATAATCCTATACGTTGACATACCAATCGCTCTTATTCTCAACGATTTAAAAAAGAGCATTGAGAGAAGTACATAAATTTTAAGATGCTTCGCCGTTAGCGCAGACAAAGAATGAACTATCAAATATATTGACGAAATGAAGACATGGCTAACCATGCCAGAAGTGAAGATGCGCACTCACTAGGTTCTTTTATCTGCGTTAACGTAAGTGTTAGTCTCTGGATTGCATTGGACTAGCTTGTGCTATGCTCTGGCCAATTGAACCTAGGTTTCTGGAAGATACCTTGTTTAAAGGAAAAAAAGAAAATACGCAGCGAGCACAAATTAATTCCATTAGAGGACAAGTACTTGCATATAAAATTGTTATCTATGGACACAAACTACTCTGCCTGGTTTGAAGAGAACGGTAGAGATTTTACAGCAAAATAATTTCGGATTCAAGTGTGCATTATTTTGTACTGCGGTTTTCGTGCACTTGAATGCGTTGTACGAGTGATTTTAGTAGTTTTAGCGTTTGCTTTGCAGTTGGTAGACTGAATTCAATACTACCCTTATCCATATCAAGTATTCAAAAAAGAATAGGCCTATCAGTAGCTACTCAGCGCACAGCGCCTCGATTAGCGCGAAGAATTTAATAGAAATGATGAAATATAATTAGTCGTAATGTGAAGCACGATGTCGTCTTGGAGTTACAAAACCTTCGCAGTTAAAAGCGTTGAAAAGACATCTAATATTTTGATGATTAAACGCAATAGCTATAGTAATGTTTTGAAGTCAGTGTTAAATTTTTGTAGTTAGTGTGACCTCGAATTGCTTTTTGAGTTCTGTAGATCTGCATTACTGTATACTGTATATACTTGAAGTTTATCCCACATATTTTTTTCCGTTACTAGCAAACCTATTTGCTTTTGCTTCTTGCTTAATAGCGCTTTTCTCATTTTTTTTTTCTATATTTAATTCAAATTAAAACCAACACAATTTCTTATTCGACCAGCCGGTTGGCGTAGTGGTTAAAGACATCGCTGTCGGCGCGAGAAGTTATGGGTTTGGTAGCTGGGCCGGTCAAATCAGACGGTGTCGCCAACGGCTTACCACCGCTGTGACGTTTCTGTGTTGCCCTTACGCAAAATAGCGAAGATGTGCCCCATCACTCGTTGTACACTTTGGCGTAATACTGCAAGTATAGTGACAGTTTGATTTTGATTTTTTTTTTGTTTTATTTTGTAAAAAATCGCTTTTTTGTCTAAGTTTTGTTTCATACTCTTGTTTTCAATGCGCGATAACTCTGCTTTAAATGGTTGTAGTAACTGGTAAGGTGTTTTTACAAGCTATACATGATTGTCAATATGTGAGGTGTTTAGTGCTAATGATTAATTAGTTTCTAAAGCAAAAACTGTGCACTTAAAATGATATTATTACTCCTAAGATTTATACAATGTGATGAGTATTAAATAAGTGTACACGATTTTGGCTATCGCGAATTTTGTTATACCTAAAAATAATTCAAAATCTTGATCAACGCAGAGACTTACTTCATTTCTGTTGCTATGCCAAACTTCGCTATTGGTGGCACCCCTTGAGAGCGAAGAAGTTTTCGTACCCCATCAGCAAGCTTATAGTTGCGGTGCATAGCAAAAATTAGCCTCCAATGGGCGAGAAATAACGATATAGTTTAATGCATGAAACACAATTAGCTCTTGGCTTATCATAATAATCATGTCACAGGTAGTCGCTCTGAATTTATGCGAAATCGGTACGAAATGAGCTTATTCAATGCCTATAGTAGAGTATTTTACAGTGGCATGGAACAAATCAATGAAGAAAATCGCGGCCAAGCGTAAATGTGCTTTTCAAGCGGCTGGTCGTTTAATGGAGCTGTACATGCAATCCGGAAACGCAATCAATCAATTTTGTTTATATTCGCTGATGCTGCAGTAATAATAAACCGATATAATTTTTTTTTTATAGTAATCTACCGCTTTGGCTCGCCTCTTGAGTGAAGCGGATTGTGCATAGGCCTACTTCCTGATAGTGATGAGTATGCAACTGCATGCGTACTTGGCGGTTTATTAACTGTTTGCTTTCAACCATGCGGTCCCTCAAGATGTTGTGTTACAAATTATTAACGTTGAGTAAAACTTTGGCATTTTCATTGGCTATAAAAAATGTCATGATTACAAGAAGCTTAGAGTTAGCGATTTTTAATTGTAGATAAGTGATGAACCTAAGCATCTGACTTAACATTTGAATGGTTTATGGCAATGCATTCCAGCAGACAGAAAAAATTTAAAAAAATTTTGTACGGTTGCGTGACATTAACCAGTAATAACGATTCAGCGCTCACACGATGTGGCACTTTCTTAGGGGACAGCTCGCATTTCAACTTGAGAATTCCTGTTTGTTGCTCAGTTTATTCCCATTACATGAATAGTTTCGAAAAAGTCTTTGCATTCCTCCTCCGCACGAAACGTTACACTGCGTGATAGGAGCCCATGTTGTATCCACATTGCATTGATCAGATTCTTCATTTCTCTTTATTCTTCCTCTTGATTCCATATTGTCTGTAAAATGATGCTGCTTGAAAACACGGTGAATTGCGTTTTTATTGCTGCTATTCTTTAAATTTTTATGACATCAAAAATGAATCGTTTCTGCCGACCTGTTCTCTGTAAAACCCACTTCTTCATATTAAAGATAATCCACTTTGATTGAAGTTTAGAGCAGGTTTGCATGTTGCAATTTCTAATTACTTTTCTTCTGGTAATTCGTCCGTAATTAGTTCCATTGCAATCAGACGTGTTTTCACCTGTGTCATAGAATGCACGTAGCCACGTATGTGAATAAAATAACACAACTAACTTTTATCTTCAGCGGTACTTATTGGAAAGATATCAAACGTTAGTTAAATACAAGAATTGGTGTTTAATAAAAATGGTTTGAAATGATACAATTTAAATTCAACAGGAGCTTTCACCAACCTGTTGCTATATTTTTACACACAGCTACAGTTGTTTGTATTCCTCCTCCACAAGTAGCAGAACATTGAGTAAATGTCTCGATTGGAATCCACACACCGGTACATGTTCGTTCAACATAGCAACGGTAGTAATCTAGTAATTGACAGTCGGGGTAGCTTTGACAGTTGTAAGCGATTATTTTGGTTGAATTGTAGCAGTGTCCTTGACATGGTTGAAGTAGCTTCTGCAATAAAACAGAGCCAATGATTTTTTATGCTGAAATGTTTCATTGTAAATCGGTGCAAAATTGGTGAAAATTTGCTTCAAATGCTAGACGGAATAGTCTGATCTAATATTGTGCATTTCTTTCAATGCTTTCATATCGCTGCAGTGTCAACACGAACGATAAACTATTAAGCGAGGTTTCAAACAATGTGAAATGGTTTCGGTATTTGAATTTTTTATCTTAATTTATTTTTATTTTATTGAATGCTTTTTGGGTCGATGTTTGAAGTATTTACCGGCATAATTCATAAACGTGTTGAGACAGAGAAATTGTAAAACACCTTATTCCTATTCATTGCCTTCGAGCGGATTTTTTGGCCCCGGGGCAAAATTTTATTTGGGCCCTTTGGTCTGTGGCGCTAGACCTAAGCTTTCATTGAAAAAAAGACTCCTTCTAAAAATAGGTGGTCACATGGCATTCTGTAAAGAAGAGGTCACCCACTCTCGACTTGGACTCTAGGATGTTTGTTTTGTTCCTCCCTTTCTCAGCGTCAGTGTTCCAAGAGTATGTGACAAAATTCTTGAATTAGATGGTAATCATAAATACAACCAAAAATACATAAACGATACTATGCTAAAAATAATATACGTTTATGGCTCACAGTAATATTGCAGCGTGAAGAGTTATTTTCCATGCATCTTTCATCACATCCATTCATCGAAAGTGAAACAACTCTTTGCTCGTACAGTTCATTCCTTGCACATTGAATTCCTTCACCATCGTCACAAGTTAAAACTCTTTGTCGAAAACAGTTTGGTATCGATCCACATGTCGACCATGATGACCACGTTCGACAGGTTGTTAATGGAAGTACGTTGGATACAATGAAAACAAATTTTATGACGTTTATCATTTTTACTGTTGTGAATCTTTATTCATGAGCTTTGTTTATTTATTGATTCTAAATTTGGTTTCGTTTCGTCATTGTTTTGGCTTTTGGAAGATTTGCAAAATCTGATTTAAGTCTAAAAAGAAATAACTTGTTCATTGTGCTGTTAACCACTGTATTTTACCACTGGTCTCACTGGCCTTAGTAAGTTGCTGATGACAAAATTAAGTATTTTAAAGGCAATAAAAAAATCTTTGTTTAGTAAAATGTGTTTTTTTCTGTGAATCTTAAGTAGATTAATTATGCACAATTGATGCATCGGAAGTTTTCTACTTGTACAATATATGGGGTAAATTGTGCCTTCCTATCGGACAAAATTGAACGGCAAAATAACTTGAAAATTTCCAACGCACGATTCATCGGACAAATTGTACTCTAAAATTGCCTACGAAATAGGACATAAGTAAATAACGCTTTACAAAAATATTATGCTGTCATGTCCGGTAAATTTAATCGAAAAAAAATTGCATGTTTTTCTGTTCGACTTGAAGTGCAATTTGTCCGATGCGTATCTCGGAAATGTCCGACTTTTTTTGATTTGACTTGGGAATAGAATTTGCTCGATATTCAAGTTGGAAGTTTTTAACGTAAAAATTGGACATATTTTGCTCTAATTAGGTGAAGAAATTAATGCTGAAAGCAAATGATTTTAAACGACACCCCATTTTATACATATCATTCAATTATACAAACAGCATCTAAGCGATTATCATGTAATGTTCCAAAATTTAAGTTGACTATATATTTTCTGCTTGGCAGTTTTCGGTTTGAGTCTGTCGGCTCTGAAAGCTGCCACAGATTGTCGATGAGATACTAAATTAACACTTATCTTTCTGAAAACTTGAAAATCTACAGTAGCATCCACATGCTTTCATTAATAACTGCAAAGTAATTTATTGACATATGTAAATTCATATTATGAACAGTGTGTAAAGGTGAGAAAACAAAACAAGGCTCAACGTAATGAAAGAAGAAGGTAATAATGCTGTCTTTTCTTGACACATAACAATTGTTTTCTTTTTTATAACACTTTTTTCAACACCCAGTACACATAATTCAACACATAATGCCATATCAGTTTTTTTTTCTATGACATCGTATGGCGATATTTGGCTGATACAGCAACGTCTATCTAGCGATTTGTAACGTGTGGATAATATTTTTCCTTTCATTGCTCGCAACAATAACAAAGAAATGACGAAACAATGACAAAGTATTGAGATTAAATTCATGATTTTTTGATTGGTTGAATTTGACTTCAAACTGTCTTCAAATTTCAAGCAGATATACTCAGCGTTTCAACTGTGCATAATACTCAATTACTTATACAGTTATGCATACCAAAGTAAGTATACACATTAGATTATTACACCCCAATTTTCATATATCCGATAGATACATTTGTAATTTAGGACGCAATCAATAGCATCGTTCGAACTATTACAGGTATTTTTTAATAAAATTGACCACCAAATTGAATTTGGTACTACTTAAATAAAACTCTGATGTTGGAAATATACATAACTAAATACTTTCAAAAGGTAGTGTAGTTCGCTAATCATTATTGTTAAGTATTCTGTAGTCATGCATACATTTCCGAGCTTCATAAGACTTCGTTCTAGGTTATTTAAATTCATACGCTAATGCTAATAGCAGATCTAGAATATATTTTAGATATCATCACTCTACGGTTGCTTAAAGCGGTTTGCTATAATTGTAACGATGTGGCGGTTTTTATTCGCATCAGGTTTTACGACAATTTGAAGGTTTTCCTGTCAGTATCATTACTTTTATATTCAGTGCTTGATGCACGCTGAAGCTATTCGTTTAGCTTTTGGTCTGCTGAGCATGAGTCATAGTTGAGCTTATTGAAGTACTATTGTAAAGTTGTGGGCAGCAAACTATTTTCAACGCGAAACAAAACTGTACTTTGATTCATAAGTTAACCGAAACCACCTATTGTGCTTGCTCAGCAAAGAAGTGCGCATAATGTATGGCTATCATCCTTACTTCAGAGATTTTCTACCACGTTTTGCGACGACTGAGCGCATTGCTTTTGAGGAACGTCACAAAGTAGTTTGCAGTAAGCTAGGCGAATAAATTTCGCTACTATTACGTTGTATCAATATGGGAATTTAGCAATGTAAATTTAGTATTCTTAAAATGGTTGTTATTATATCTCTTGTTTTTTATCTTATCATTAAAATGTATCTATAATTTTTTTGAATTGAGCTGGAGTTATTTCACGCTCATGCGAAAGGGACGTCGTAGTGCTGGTTTAGTTACATTGACATACACTCGTGTCATAAAACGGTTTATAAAGCCCTGCTTTACAATGGATCTACCGTGTGGTATACAGCAGATAAGATAAGTAGTGAATACAACGCGAACAAAAGAAGATGAAACCAAGAAGGGTGTAAAAACTGCGCATATATCAGTGTTTAGTTTATACCAAGGGTGGGGAACCTGCGGCCCGCTTAAGTTTTGAATGAGGCCCGCGTCAGAGCTTTGTTAAGTGTACAACAAACTGGTAGAATAGAAAACGTTAAGATTTCTTAAAAACTGTTTCACATTCAATTACATGCTGTTTTGTGGCATAAAAAACGCGCAAAAGTCTCTGATTTTTGCGGTGAAGAACAACTCAGCATGAATGCTGAATAAATTTTTGACGTAATATCGTGTATTTTCAAGACAAAACTTCCAAATTGAGAGTGAATGTGGCCCGCTGAAAGTATCATGCAATCAATTCGGCCAGCTATGCTTTGTCGGTTCCCCACCCCTGGTTTATACGTACAACAAAAACCATTATGAAAGTAAAAACAACTCGTCTCAGTTTTGGTTGCATACGCTATTTACTTTATTATAGACTTGATTGACTAAATTACTTGTTAGTTTTGTAGTTTGCATTTGTTTTAGTCAATGTCCTTAAAACTCTTCTTCAAAGCTCTTCCATTCCAGCATATTCATTTTCTTGCGAGTGAACTCCATCAGATAACCCAGAATGGCCTTGTGCGGATGGATAGCGGTGGTCAAGTTTGTCATATGTCGAGTCAATGGTTAGATCGGTATTCAAGATCTAAAGCAATAAGCATCTGTTAGTACGGTCGTGAAATAGATAGAGATTGAGTCGTGATATTTTTCATCAAAGTTTTGGGAATACAGTGAGGTCAAAGCTGCATAATGGCGCTGAAACTACGCATTGTGTATTTGATTTATAAATCCGATACCGTCGTATTTCAAAGACAACTTGTTATGTTGTAGGGCGTATTTAGGGGAGGGGGGGGGCATTGTGCCATGCCACCATCCCTTTTGATTATTCTTTTAGTAAAAAAGGTCAAATATTGCTAAGTGACTCAAAAAAACACCCTCTTTTGATGTCTTTTGCAGTTTATGACTTCCCCCTTTTAAAATTTCATGCTCCGCCACTGGTTTTATACATGCCATGCTGGTAACATTCAAACAAGTGCGATGATCAGCAGTAGCAGAACTCACAAATGAGATGAAAACGCACCAGCCCTTATTATAGTTTCAATACGAACTGATATAGGCAGTGTGCTGCAAGTAAATGTTTTGAGTGCGCAGCTTTATGGTGTTTTAAATTGCGGATGTATTGAAGTGGTTACGTACTTGATAGGCTTCTTCTTGATCGGGCATGTTGCTCTGATTTTCTGTGTGGCTTGTTGTTGGTTTTGGCTGTGTTTTTTTGTTTTTACGATTTGCGGTTTTTGCTTTGGCCTTTTTTTGCTTTTTAGCAGCTAGTACAGTAGGGTCAATGGCTGCGTAGGTTTCTTGCATACTGGTGTCCGGTTGAGTAAAATCTGAACAATCAAACCACAGTTATTGCAGTTTTACGTAGATGGCTACTGTATAATGGTATTGGTTTGCAAACTCACCCTGTTTTTCACCGGCGTGTTGAGTGTTATGGTAATCAGGAACATTGTAAGAACTGTCCAGTAATGCACTAAAGGTAAAAACTCATAGTTTGGGTAAGTTGACTAAAATATTCCGAAAAAGCTTGTCAATGTGTTCTACAGTACTTTCAAACTTTTTTGTGACGAATATTTCTTTCATTAGTTATTGTAAATTGCAATATCAGGCCGAGTGAGCCTGCATGAAGAAGAACCGTATTAAAAAAAGTAGAAAATTTACAGCGCTTTGTACGACGCTTATGGTTAGTTGATCAAATTGTAATAAAATGTTATGTTGTGTGAAATAACTGTACTGATGGTATTAAAAATGCTAGCAGTCCCCAAATCTTGCGATTTTTATTGATATTTTTGTGAAGCGCTTAACCCAATTGCGTATGTATTAAAATACTCACTCATTTGAACTTGTGAAATTATCCATCGATGCTGACTCTTTGGTGTTAGGTGCCGTAATTGCTTTGTTTTCTGGAAAACATTAATATGCTAGTCATTGCAATTCATGGGAATGTTACGTACGAGACACAAGACCATACCTGCTGATTTTTTGTTTTTTGGATTTTTGACTACTGAGGCATACACATCCCCACCAGCACTGTTGTGCAGATCTTAAATAAAATTGCGAGATTAAAGTATTTCTTTGTTTGGTTTTCTTTTTTTTTTTGATTGTTGTTTAGGCCTATTATTGTTTTTCCAGTACCTGAAGTTTCTGGTTTGGGTGTGTTTTGCTTTTTCGTTGGTTTCCTAGCTGTTTTATCCACTTGAGCGTAGTATTCTTCGACTTCAAAAGATTCAACAGGTTTTTCATCTAAATCAGAAACAAGTTCATCGATATACGCGACACATACAATATACTTGTAAGAAATCATTAATCACACCGTTTATTAATTTAGTAAAAAAAAAGATAATTAAAAACGTAGTGATTTGCGTTTTTAACCAGCAAAAGTTTAAAAACAAAAACAACTTATTACTGCTTAATGCTTATCATTACTTCGCACAGCTTACGGTGAATGAATTGCATTTTTTTATTATTTCTGGGTGTTGGTAATCTGATGTTATCATTGTAAACTTACTTGAACACTGTGTGTTAGTTTCTGTGTCCATTTCTGCATAGTGATCATAGTTGTCCTCGTCATAATATGCTTGGTTTTGATGTAGATCTGAGCAAAACATCTAGTCACGTCTGTACCATGACGATCAAGTGAATGATTACAGAAGTTAATTGAAAGGCGTATAAAAATATTAGCGCCCAGTTACCTGGTTATGATTACGATATTACAGTAGGTCTAATTGATTGCTGCAATATTCATTGATTGTTGCTTTAAGTTTTTGCGCGTTGTTTCTTAGCGCAAGTCTTAATAATAGAAAAAATTCTCAAATCAAAACATAAAATTGATTATATTGGTCATGCTGTTGTCATTGCTGTGGTTATGCGAAAATTATTTCAGTTGTAAATAAAAGTTTACTTGGTGTAATGTTCTCTTCTACAACATCATGTTGTGACGAAATCTCTCCAGCGGTAGAATACTTCCTTTTTCTCCGCTTAATACACACAACTGTGAGAAGTATAATGAGCAGCATCGCAACACCACTTCCTGCTGCCCCAGCTATGAGGGGTACTACAAAACATAAATGATTTGTAAAGCTAATATTTGAAACGAAAGTTGTAATATACAGGCTCCCGACTTCAGGAGTTAAAGTAGTTTTTTTTTAAAAAGGTATGTTGTGTGACAATAGAACTTAACACTCTTGATTACAATACGGATTAAAAATCTTTTGAGACATTGGTTTAGTTGCACGCATCAGGGAAATTTGTCTTTTTAAAGACAAATGTTTTGTTACGATCTTAACACTCTGTACTACAAAAAAGCGGTTATTTACCAGAAGATGATCCACTGGGACAAGACCGATTGGCGCAATCTTCTTCTTTTATTTGTGTTGATGAGCCTGTCCCTGCAAAAGCGTTTAATTTTTGCATCGGAAATTTCGTTTTAAGATGATAATGCTTGTGATTACCTTTGCAAGATGTACACGTGGATGTAAGAATTCTTGTTCCTCCGCCACAAGCAGATGAACAAGGTGAAGATTCACTCCACGACGACCAAATCGGACATGATGGAGTGTTGCATGGCTCTTCTTTCGTGCGGTTAGATGACCCATTGCTGCCTTAAATGCAAATTAAAAGTCATGTTTTGCAATTGCAGTTTTCTAGCCAAATGTTTACTCTTTTCATCTTCTAACAACTGCTGCAATCGCGTAACACATAGAAAGTTTTAAGATGTGGAAGAACTACTTTAGCATATACACTTGTAACTTAACAGTGGATATGCCTGAAATGAGTAAAAACAAAGGACACTGATGGAAATTGCATTTTGCTTTAAATGATTTAAATAATTTTTGTAGCTGGATTTTCGTCAAGATTTTGTCTGTATTGTTTTCGTTATTTCACTATAACTAATTCTCTACGAAGTTCAGAGTATTCGCAATATTTCGGATTCTGCTTTGTCACGTCTGCATTCATCTATTGAATAAAAGTACGAATGCATCTTAGAACATCTGTTAGGCCAAATACTCTGTCGGTGTCAATAGTGAAATTCACAATTAGGACTTTGGAACACCGAAAAATTAAACAAAGCTAGCTTAAGAAAGAGAACTAAACCAGAGTAATTTTTGTAACTGGATGTTTTGGCAACATAGATTCAGCTGTCATCATCAGCAGCGCTCATCAAAACCGATGAAACAATTATTTTACTGATATTCAAGTTTACCATTGCATGTTCTTGCTGTATCCTCGTTGTATATGCATGTTGATGAAAATTGTTGTGTTCCTCCACCACAAATAACTGAACAAGGTGAAGATTCACTCCAAGATGACCAAGTAGGACACGATTGTGTGTTGCAGGATCCATTTCTTCTTCGCCGTGATTCTCCGCTATCTAAAAACAACATACTGTAAGTTGGCTGCTTTCTTTTTCTAGTTCACGTAAGAGTTAAATCTTCTAATTACCATCGCATAATGTCATCAACACGTCGTTGTATAAACAATTCGCTGTAAGAAGTTGTGTTCCATTACCACAAGTAACTGAACAGCCTGAACCTATACTCCAAGATGACCAAGTAGGACACGGTGGTGTCTTGCATGGTTCGTTGCTTGTTCGACTCGAAGAACCACTATCTAATAAAACAAAAGTTTGTTATCTTGCTTTTCCAGTGTATAGTAAACGTTTGCTTACAATCGCACTACGAAAATGAAGTTTCTATGATGTAAGAACGATGAATGATGATGAAGCCTGAAATGAGCAGTGTCGAGATTTTCATAACGGCAATAGCGATCTATGATGCTCTGTGCATTGCTGAAACAATTACTTCTCAATATTTTGTTTTAAAGCACTATTCTATTCAGCAAGCGTAATAGCGGCGATTCTGAAAGGATATTGAATTTGGAGAGTAAAAGTCTACACGCTTTCGGTTTGTTGACTGATTTTGGCATGCATTGTCAAAAGCCCCCAGAAATTTCGCCTACTTTTTACGCTGCACAACGTCTCATTTTCTATGTTTGCTAGACTTACGTAGATTATGCTTGATGACTACTGGTCTTTACATTATTGCGATGGGCAAAAACAGCTGTGTTTTTGATCAAGTTTTATGTTGCAGCGTTGAGGCCTTAAACGTAAGAATTTAGTGGGATAATCAGTTGTTT
Source organism: Trididemnum miniatum (assembly GCA_964006365.1). Classification (NCBI taxonomy): domain Eukaryota; kingdom Metazoa; phylum Chordata; class Ascidiacea; order Aplousobranchia; family Didemnidae; genus Trididemnum; species Trididemnum miniatum. The sequence continues at coordinate 18,487,767 of OZ023249.1, read as the reverse complement.
TGGCACGATAATTTGAATGGCTAAGATCACCAAAAACGTTTTTATAGAGAGGTGTGGGAGACCTATTGTTTTTTTGATAAACCGTTCCGCATCTATCACTCTACAGAACATGAAACAGTGGTAAAGCTATTTTTCTTTCTTCCAACTACGCCAATTCCAAAACGATGCAACGTTCAAAATGTTAATACTCAAAAAATAGTCTCTAGCACCATCATTATGGCTTAAGAAAACTGCTGAAACAAGTTTTTTTCGAAGTATTACCTGTTGCGTTTTCCTAGATTTAAAATTATTCATTTAAAAAATTGAAGCTTTGAAGCTAAGTATCATCTCTGAATCGAAAGCCTTTGTGTTTTATCTCATGCAGCTGACTGTGGAACTGCATAGTAATTCAACACCTAACATTCCATCTCGAGCAAGTGAGACGTGGTAAAGTGTTGACCTTCCAATTTTTACTACACCGAATCCCCTGTGTTCAGTACTCTACTTGAGGGGAAATGAGAAGGGATGCTATCCCTCCGGAAAGCATCACCATCCGCCACAAAACATTTCAGCGAAAACTATCTGTCTGTAAAAACTTAGTCATCCTTTTTTACAACGGCGTGTGAAGCTTGTTGCCAAAACGCATTGGTGGCTAAGTATTCGTGGTAACTTTGGCATTTGTTTTTGTGGCTGATTGGTTATTTCATGAAAAAATGTTTGCAAACAAGGTTTTTCGCAGGGCCAAAACTAGGCAATGCGGCCGCCCCCCCCCCCCCCCCTTGAAATCATCTTTCGGAGCCCCCTAAAATTTTTTTCTTGAATGGTGAAACAAAAGAGCGAGCCCCGAAAGAGCGATGTCAAGCTAGGGGGATCTGGGGGCATGCCCCCCCAGAAAAATTTTCGGAATTTGACCTTATTTTGGAGGCTTTTTGTGCGTATTGAGCCTTTAAAATTCCTCAGTTTTAACAAGGTTTAGTAGTTCGTTTTACTAGGTCCCTTCCAAACCCACTAAAACAATGCTGCAAGCAAACCGTACTCTAACATTTCGCTACCTATGCGAAGAAAAAACGTTTTTAAGGCTTGTTTTTGCGCCTTTCACTTGAATATGAGGGGCCTTTGGTGTGCTACTAAACGTTTGCTTGCTAGTTTTGCGACTGCTTTTTTACGAAAAATTTGCAGGGGCCCTTGATGGCCAAAAGCATAAATATGGTATTTGGGCCCACATCGCGCGAGTTAAGACAAAAAATAAATTGAATCTTAGAATAGGCCTATTTAAGGCACCTTTATCAAGCGTTGAGTAAATAGTAGTACGTACTGACTATTTACGGGGCTCCCTTTTTGTGCGGGGCCCACCCGGTTGGGGAGTTTGGGGGGCGCTAGTTTCGGCACTGGTTTTGCGAAAACTTGAATGATTACGAATAGGATTAAATTTACTGCATGCATATTTGTTTAATACAATTCTGCAGCTTTATTGCGAAATTAACGGTCCATTTACAACTCCTTATCGCATGTGAGGCAGGTCAGGTGGCAATATGAATCGTGGTATAACCACTGATCAGGGTGAACAAATGCCGGTATTTGACAAGAGAAAAAACATCACTTGAAATCGAGATCGTGGAACCTACCTGAAGCAGTGGTTTTGTCAAGAAGGCTTGAAAAAATGTTACACTTTTGTTAGGTAGACTGATATTAATGCTTAATAAAATTATGGATGAGTACGCATTCAGTCAGGTTATAATATAGACTATAAGCACAGGTTGACGTTGTGTGTATGCGTGTTAGGGGAAAATGAGAGAGGGGCCTGGAACCTTTTAGTTCTGAAAAAAATATCTTCAAGGAAGGGTCCAGAGAGGGCTATAACAGACCTAGTCGTAGTGAATTTTTTCATGAAGTTTTAACTGCAGAATGTGAGCGCGGTTTCAGTCATAGCCGACACTCTTGCTGTTTTTGGTTTTACTGTTTATCAAATGTGTGATCAAATTTTTCCCCAAGTTCAATCCGCAGTCCAGGACCTTGCGTGAAAAGTTGGTTCCGAAATCATTCTTCGTTTCTTCCGCTGAGAGTTTGCTAGCAAGAACTCATAAAAGCGTCGACAAATAGCACATCAATACATAGTTTATGAAAATCATTACGCTTCTTACTTGTCTTAAAGCTTAATTGGCATTTTTAGGTTTAAAAGTAAGAATAAGTGGCGTGTTGTAACCTATATTTTTTCAGTTTTGACCAAAATCATATGCATGTGCATCGGAAATACCCGACTTACCAGACAGATGTGATTCAAAATCAGACCAAAAAACGTGCGTGAAATCCAAGTTACATGTCGGACAAAATAAGTTTTTGTCAAACTGATTTAATTTGTTCGATAATGTTCATTGGTGCTACCGGTCCGGTATATCAGACAAAATCATTTGAGTTTCAGAATGTCTTGCGAGAAAAACAAAAAGCAAGAATACTGAATCAGTAAGGAAGGAATCACGAATTTAAACATGAGTTTGAGTAGTTTAGGCTGCAGACACAAAGTGCGTATCTTAGTCCTCATAGCACACTTTGCACGATATACGAGTTCGGTATTTTCGATACCTTACCCCTTGAAACATTTCGCGTGCCAGTGTTGATGTAGAGATTTGCAACTAATTTGATCAGAAATGGACAATAAGGGTCAGTTTTTGCCACTAATGGCATTTTTATAGAGATATAGACCACCGAAGATCTTTTTTATTGGAGATCGCTGTTACACCTCCTGAAATTTTGGTTAGTTGCGCTACTGTTATCCTGTCTACAAACAAAGTGGGCCAAAAGCCCACGACCTTTCTACATCATCATCAAATTTTTAGCCTCATAATTGGAAAAAGTGATTATGGCATCAAATAATTGAAGATGATGTAGAAAGCTCGTGAGCTTTTGACCCACTTTGTTTGGACATATGGACAGGGTATGTGTGATTTCAAAAACTGTGTGTGACAAGATATAACGCGCCATCCCCCGTTGTATGTGTTTTTAGGATTCGAGTACTGCCTGTATCTTTTTGAGCACGCTTTAGTGATTGCTTAAGAAAAGTTGCAAAATTTTTACGTCATTGATTGCTTTATGCAACTTCACTAGCAGATCACCGCCAGTAAAGCGGTGTGCCGGCCGATGTATGATGTCGTAAAAAAGCTGGATTATAGTAGACTTAAATAAAAAAAAAAAAAATGCTGTAAAAAGATTTTTCAAACATCCAAGATTAGGTAAAAGTGTTCTTTCTATCCCAGGTTGCGTAAAACATGATGATTTAGGTATGTGGTCGGGATAGGGTGTTAATTCTAGTAATACAGCATTGCACTTTCATGTATCTTGATTTCAAACCATCAATTAGCGTACAGCTCAGATGGCCGGGTGGTAAGAGCGTCTGCCTCTAGAACTACAAATTCATGTTTGATTCCGAGTCGGGTAAAATCGATGATTTTAAAATTGGTATTCACAGCGTACCTGCTTGACGCCTCAGCATTAAAGGGACAGTGTGGAGAACAAACCGGCAAGTTTATTTGTTGTGCCGTTGGGAAAGGCACTTATCGGGATTCCCTCATCTTGGTGTGGTATAGACAGGTGGCCGGCAACTCCTAAGGAGCTCGTTACGGCGCTTTGATCGCTTTCTCGCGATTGGAGGATAAATATGCAACAAAATACAAATGCAATTAGGAAAAAAATGCTGGAACGAATTGGCGAAGTTAAGATCGCATTAAGCTTATCACTTGATCGTAGGTTGATCCTTTGCTTTTGTACTGTCGTTTGTAAACAACAGCTTGGAACATTTTTGTTGTTGGTGATAACTAAGGCGATTTTTTATGACCTCTAAAATCGAAAAATATGACTTAAAATGACTTTATTCTTATAACAGCAAATTTGTGCTGTTTTCCGCAATTAACAGCTCATATGTAAGTCTAAACATGCACTTTGAACTAGAACATACTCAAAAGAACGAAGAATTCACTTGAAAATCAGTAAAAAAAATTAAATGTGCATCTTACAACAAGTAAGGTATTCAACTGTTAACACAATTTTATGATAGAATGCGACGTGTGCATCGGTAAAATTTCGGTTTTTATGAATCATGAATTGTAACATCGAAAATGACCATTCTACTGCAGATGCTGATGTGGGTTAGTCGGTATGTTAACAAATTGGCATGCAATGCTGGAAAAATAAAATATCTGGTCTACTCGTCTACACAATGGTTTTTGCATAACTTTTTTCTAAACTGATAATAAAAAAGTCGCTTCAAATGCTTCGAGAAGGCCGGCACGAAAACTGAAAATTCTCATTACCCTCTCAGTATAAAATTATCATGTTAAAAGTCTGCAGGAACTTTATCTACGGTGGTACTGGGGTTGAATAATTTGTATTTCATAACAAAAACCAATGTATGGGGCGCCGTGTGTAAAGCTACGCAATATAAAATTTTGCATCATTTTTTGGTTAATTTTGGTTAAATTACATGCAATATCATATATTGTTGCAATTCATCTATATTGCTGCAATATGTGTTAAATTGTTGCAATTTGTGTATATTGCTGCAATTTTTGTAAATTGTTGCAATTTATCTATATTGCAAAAAAAAGTTTAAATCGCCTTTTAATTGCCATGGTGATATGCTAACTAAAACAGTCAGTGTTGCCCTTTCCCTTTTTCCATGAACTCATGTAGTGTACTGGCGTGAGGCGCTGTTGTACTGAATGTGCAGTGTGCGCTTATACTGTATGGCTGAAACATGTCAGATTACAGTAACTTCTGTGATCTGTCCACAGAAAGCAAGTAGGCTACATCCTGACATCAGCAGATCAGCACACCGATACACCAGTAGCCAGTTACATACGGTAAACTGTAAAATTAAAAATGTCAAACTAGTCCACCGATATCGATATTTTGTAACTGAACGAATCCTAACTAAATTTAACCCTAACTGAACCTAATCCTAACCTAACCCAACTGGACCTGGAAGCTGATACTAATTGTTACCCCTATACCGGTAGTCTAGTCTAGTCTAGCTGCTGGTATTCCAACGGATACCGGTACCAGTAGCTTAACAGTAGTAGCTTAAATGATTCATTTAACCAGTAGCTTAAATGTTTCAGCCAAACCAATAAGCGCACACTGCACAGTCAGTACAACAGCACCTCACGCCAGTACACTACATGAGTTCATGGAAAAAGGGAAAGGGCAACACTGACTGTTTTAGTTGGCATATCACCATGGCAATTAAAAGGCGATTTAAACTTTTTTTTGCAATATAGATAAATTGCAACAATTTACACAAATTGCAGCAACATACACAAATTGCAACAATTTAACACATATTGCAGCAATATAGATGAATTGTAACAATATACGATATTGCATGTAATTTAACCAAAATTAACCAAAAAAATGATGCAAAATTTTATATTGCGTAGCTTTACACACGGCGCCCCATACCAATGGTCATATTTTATGACCTAAAAAAGAAAATATGACTTTTCATGACTTTATAACTCCTTAAATAGACCTTGTATCAACGTAGTTTTTTCGCGATTATCGGTTTCATAAGTTTTTGCGCTACCAAAAAAAATATAACTTTCATGACTTTTATCCCCCCCAGTGATAACTGCAATAATTTGCACTGACGATTGTGTTTATGATGAAAAATAAAAAGACTTATTTGCTGCATTATAGCGTTTCTAGTTTTTTTAAGTTTAAAAAAGCTTAAAAACTACACCTGCGTAAAAGGAAAAAGTCAAGTATATAAATCGCGTATTTACAAAGCTCCGATGTAACCACAACTGTTAAAATAAGTTGTGAACACATAAGCGTTTGTTGCGATTTTCCATTACTGTTCATAGCATTTTGGTCAGATATCTCGTTTTATGCATTATGTAGTCTGTATCAAGGCTTTAGGCCCAAGGAGAAGCTTTGAGCAACATGCGTGTTTTCACACAGAGACGATAGGCCTACAATATGGTTGATATTACCAAAACTTATCAATAACACAATAAACTTTAAGGTGGAGGAGTGGAGTATATTTTTTGTTATGAATATTGTCTTTTCACATTTTTTAGCATCTCGTTCTCGTTGAGCTTAGTGAGTGAAGCACAAAATTTTTCTCGCAAATTTGCTCTCACTTTACCACAATGATAACACAATTTAATGTGATGACTTGAAACGTACTTACTATCGCATAAAGCAACTGTATTTCCCTCTTTGTCTTCATCGTAGCACATTGATATAAGTTGTCGAGTCCCTCCACCACATGAAACATTGCAAGGTATAGATTCACTCCAAGATGACCAAGTGTATGGACATGATTCCATGTTGCAATCCGTTTGTTTTACTTGTGTCGGAAACCCACCCTGCATTGCTGTTGCATGCAAGTATATTAGTTACATTGAATGCCTATCTAATTATTCGTTAACATCATATTACATGCATTAATAGTTGTCGTTAATGTTTTTTAATAAAAAATTTGTTTGGCGTATGTTTCATCATAATTTTTTTTTAGCTTTAGTAAATATTTTTTTTGCGATTAAAATTTTTATGTTTGTATTGTCTTGTAGTAAGGAAGTAACTTGCGACAGTGAAAAGAATTTTAATCTTGTGACTAATGCATTAATTCCACAGAATTTACGCTGATATGATGTTTTTGCGATAAATTTCAAGATATCTGTAAGACCTTGTCACACTATCAAAATATAAAATTTAGTCAACCTTTGAAAACTCGTCAGACTTTTTTGACTGTGACTATACGAAATATCAGACTCATATTTTTCTTTTTGAGGTGTCAAGTATAGTCAATAATACTATGGGAATGCTAACTGCTGCAGAAAAAACTAATCGGTTATTAAAGGACACATTTGCTTCGCATAATCTCTCGCCTTAATACGGCAAAGGCATAACCGCCACGTCAACCGTAAAATTAAAAAAACAAGAATCCAACCACAGAAAACGATTTTTCGTGTATTGAGAACATCTACGCAGAAAAGGCTGCCGTGAATTAAGGTTGGATAATACGCGAGTAAATCGCTTTTTTCGATTGACTTACGTAGATAGGCGAATTATGCACGAGACAATTCATTTAGATGCTGCTTTGTACATGAATGTGAACTACGACAAGCTGTACCGCTGTAACCACATCATCTTGTATTTGGTTAAATCATCTTGCATTGCGATGCATAATCACTGCCATACGTGATTAATGTTTCTGTTCGAAATGTACATTTTTTCACTTTGTATTTTTCGCCCTATTTAGGTCTAAAAAGAAATGTATGCGAAAACGCAGTCAAAAATGCTCTCGCTTAATAAGTAATTTGTAATAGCTAATCAAAATAAGTTCTAAAAGTCACTGCAGTAACACTCCGTTTTTTTGCAATTATCGCGACGTAATGAATTCCTGTTTAATGTTTATGTGGAATTGCTTTTTCCTGTGAATCTCTGTTTATTTGGAATTGTCAAGTCAAATAAAAACCGTTAGAAGTTGCACGAAGTGCAAACAATAAGCTGACAAAAAGTTTGCAAAGTCAGAATACTGCTAACTGATAATTTGACTACAGAATTGAGAAACTGAAAATGATAAAGTTATAACATGCATGATAGAAAGATGCTCCTAGAAATTCAAGAAAAGTCACAAACTTGCAAAACGAGTAGTTGTGTTTGAATTCGTCGCAAAAAATTGGTGCTGGAAGATAAGTTGGGATATAGGTCGGTCTTAAAGCTATTCGATTATGTTAGCTGAAGTTGCCTTGCTTAGCTGAATCGCCTTGGAACTGGCTTTGATTGATTTCGCACATCCATACGCAGATAGGTTCTCGCTCATTCGCCTAATTGCGCGTGTGGTGCATATGAGCAAACAGAAGGTCAGGTTATTTTTCTGTGCTCCATATATAGTGCTCCATGAGAAACTTGTGGTTTATTGCTCCTGGATGATGATATCAAAAGCTGGCTCTACAACATCCATGCTAGCTTCTGACCTACAGTGTGCGACGGCCTGGCGTGGTATTTGCGTAAACCCTCGGACCCAGAGCTGTTTGCATATTTTTGATGCGAATAAACTTTTGACTTAATCCCGACAAAGACGAACACTGTATTTCAGCAAGAAAATTCTCCATCGAAAAGGAACACGATCTTTACTACTACAATTTCACCCCATATTTCTTAGGTAATCTAAAGTGCTCTAACCGCAGGTTGGTCACAAGGGTGCAAACCCAAACATAAACCGAAAGCTGAAGACCCGGTTTTAAAGTAAATTTTTGAAACCCGAACTGAGACTGACACCTGTTACGCCAAATTTTTGAAAACCGCAACTTCAATCAAAACCGTTTTTTCTCGATACGTCAAAACTGAAACTGAACCTAAAACCTGTTCGAAATTTTCTAATTAAAAATTGTCATCACCATCATTAACAGTACAGTTTCTGTAATGCTAAGCGTCAAATAAAGAAGCTGTAAATACAAATGTTGAGTATTTGCTTGCACTGAAATTCAACCTAAGTCGACAACTTCTGAAGCAATTGCTCTACTTACGCGGTCATCTGAGTAGCTACTTATCATTGTAATAAAGCAAAAACTCCAAAAAGTAGAGCACTTGGATAATCTGTATTTTGAGTAAAACAGTTTTCTTGGATGAAACTGAAACCGAAACCAGAACCTAGCTTTTAATAGCCGTAAAACCAAAACTAAAACCAGGCATCTGCTTTTCACCACACTCAAATTGAAACTGACACCGTAACACCAAATAGCCAGGTTTCCATCCATGGTTGAGCACCAATGAAAGTTGTGGACGGGCTGATGATGTCGTGTTGAATTGTCGCAATAAATAAATTTTTCTACAGGTTTTTCATTGATACCTCAGACAAAAGAATTACAACGAGGTCTTTATTTGAAACAGTTTCATCGCCATTATTTTTTGTTCAGCTTAGCAGTCAAAATTCCCAGACTTGGGCTAAAGATCGAAAAACATTTTTTTAATGACTTCGGACTGTGATTTTTACTTAATTGAAAAAAATATCTGTACTTTTCAAGCTTTTTGGCGTCTAGGATTTGAAAATGTGGTGAAAGCTTAAAAAGGATATTGACTAAAATCAGAAGAAAAACTCAAAAAGGTTTTGTTGTTTTATTTAAGGTCAGAAAACCCTGACAAATGATTCATATAACTTAGGGGATCCGCCGAACCCCTCTTGAAAAGCGTTGTGTTTGATGCGTAACGAATGTAAATGCTTGCATTTGGACAGACTTAAACTAAACTGATGTTTTTCTACGTATAACCACTTTCATCTTTGAGAATGAAAACCCCTTTTAAGAGGCATTACTTATGAGATGACATCATTTATTTACTTGAATGAAGTCTTTGAACTTGCCCAGGAAATCTTTATTTTTTAAAATTTGCTTTCAAAATGATATTGTAGTTGATGATAGTAGAAGTTTTTAGATAGATTGAACAAACCTAGAAATGAAACAATTATTGTGTTCATCCCTTGGTGAATCCAATTTGGCTGTCGCTGCTGGATGTACGTAACTGTATGATTGAAGTGATATTTCATCAATTTTTAACGCAATATATTTCACGTAATTTAAGTCTGTTATGATTAGCCGGTTGAAAATGTTTAATGTAGTTTCACCGATATATTTGTATTTGATCGAGGGCAGCACAATTTATGTAGTTGACATGTTTGAATTTTTTAAATGTGAAATACTTTTTTTTCGGTAAAGACTGCACTTACTCGGCTCATCAATACTGATGTTCAGAATCCAAATTAACGTAATTCCACTCGGTTTTCTCTGATTAATTTGCTCCGTGTATGCAAGGCTGATACCACATATTGATTTTTCAAGCAGGCATTTGCATGCCTATAGTTTATTAATTTTTCGAACAAAGCATGGTATGTAAAACGACACTATTGCTTTCCATGAAGTTGTTTCAGGGGTGAGATGGTTAAATAAGTTTGAGTGCTTTAACGTACCGTTTTGTTGTTTAGTGTTTTTGAAGATAGTCTCGTATAAGGACAGCATGCAGGTGCAGCTAAAATAAATTACATTTATGAACAAAATTTTTTTGCGGCTCCAACAAACACTTACCCCTAGTACAAGAACAGTTTCGACGAATTTGTTGTCTTCCTCCTCCGCACGAAACATTGCACTGAGTGATGGGAGCCCATGGTCCCCATTGATATTCGTCACACGAATCTGCTGTGCATGCTTGCTCTCTTTTCATTCTCTTTTTAGCTTGAGCAACACCTGTAAAAAAATGATTGAAACAAAATGAACTAAATTCGCTGATTTTTTTCGATCCTTAAGAGTATTTACGCTCGTACCTTTTAATGATTGCTGCCAACTTTTTTCTTGAAAAATCCGCGTCTTTATATTTAAAACAGTCCAATTGAATTGATTTTGCTGAAGTTCAGAACACGCTCGGTTGTTGCATGCTTCAATCACTTCAGTTTTTGTTATTCGTCCGTAGTTGATTCCTTTGCAGTGGTACGAATTTTCACCTTTATCAGAGAACACAGTGGAATACACATGTAAATTCACCAGTGTATACAAAAATCGCCAAATAAAACACGGACATGTTTTAGTAGTCTGGAAAAATAGGAAGATATCCTGCTTTTTTTTCACATTACTAAGGCCCGCTAAAGTCAATAAAGTCAACATTTTTTCAGGACCTTGTTACATGATCAACTGTGTACTAACGTTCGTTTCAGGTGTTCAGGAGTCTGTTCTGGTAGATTTTATAAGTCAAAATAAAGTCAAAATTTTGCATAAAGTCAAAATTTGTCAAAATTGTCTTTATCAAAAATTTCCTTACAAAAACGAACAAATTTTTATTTTGTAAATATTTTTTTGAATTTTTGAGCTGCTATTAAAATTTTATGCGCAGTTTTATTTGATTTTAAACTTTTGAAATAGTTGCAATATTTGCACTATCGTCACAATAATGCGTGCGGTAATTGAGAAGGAAATAGCACTTATTATGCATGAAACGTCATTGCTGATGCATAAATACATAATTGTTAGACAATTAATCTAATCCTATAAAAACCTTGCGCTCTTTACACGTGGTCTTTTAAGATGTAGCTTGCAAAGCAAAGAATGCCAAAACAAGCCAAATCTTCCATAGCGAAAGTTAGGCAAACTTGCCAGGAATATCCGGATGAGTTTTCGGCAACTCCTGCCGGCGACTTGCCATGCAACCTTTGCGACGTGTTAGTCAAATGCGACAAAAAGTTTTTTGTGGAAAGCCACCGAAAAAGTAAGCAACACCAAGGAAAATTGGAGACGAAGAGCAAATCTCAAAGTAAGCAAACCTTTTTACATTTCGATCAAGTAAACTTCAAGGAACAGGTTGTTTCTTCATTCTTAGCTGCAGATATCCCACTTCATAAACTGAACCATCCTTCTTTAAAGTCTCTGTTTGCTGGAATGGGAAAAGTATTGCCTTCGGAGACTGCAGCCCGGGCATGTGTTGCTAAATTGGCATCCCAAAAAGAGGAACAAATTCAAGAATTACTTCGTGACAAAAAGTTTTTATTGAATGTGGATGAAGCAGAGGTTGCTAAACAAAAGTATATTAGTGTGCTTGTGGGCAGCTTAGATGCTCCAGATCAGACATTTCTCGTTAATTGCCATCCACTTGACAGCGGTCGCAATGTTAATAGCAGTATTATGCTGCACACTGTGAATGACATATTGCGACAACTTGAAATAAAATGCAAGAATTTTTCATTGTTCTTGACTGATGCTGCTCGGTACATGTCTTCCGCTGGAAAGAATTTAAAGGATATATACCCTTCTTTGATGCATGTCACTTGCGTTGCGCACTTACTGCATAACTGCGTTATGCGTGTGCGTGCTCATTTTATAAATATTGATGAAGTAATAGCAACGATCAAGGCAGCAACAATCAAAAACAAAGATCGAAAGAAAGATTTTCATGATGCTGGTCTGCCATCTCCTCCTGACCCTGTAATTACAAGAAGGGCAACTTGGCTTAGAGCTGCCTTGTATTATAGTGAGAACCTTCCAGCTGTTGGTACCATTGTCAACAATTGGACAAGTGCAGGCCTCTTAGTCAGCAGACCAAAAGACGCTATCAATGTGGGAGGTTTGGTGTCGGACTTGGTTAAAATAAATCAATACCGGACTCTAGCAGCCAACGCAGAGTTCTTAGAAGGAAGTGCCTGCACAATAATCAAAGCATACGGACTGCTCAAGAATATGCAATTCGATGATGATCCTTGCGCAATTAAAGACTACATTAACAAACGACTATCCAACTCAGATTTAGAAACAATAATAAACTGTACCAACTTGACAATTGACCCAACAAGCTATGTATGCACTATTGCAAAAAGCCCAGCCAACCTCTGCTGCTGTTGAGAGGTCGTTTTCTATGCTCAATAAATTACTGAGAAAAGACAGAAACTTTGATGTTAAGAACGTAAAAAAATATATGATGCTGTGTTACAATAAAACGTCCTTGTAATTATACTGCGTGGCTTTCGTTAAAAACATCATAGACATACTGTTAGTGTACAGTACAGTTGCGATAGCAACGCAATTTTTGTATTACACACTAATTGATACCGGTACACACAATGGCTCGTTATCCTAGGTTTTAACGTCATGCGTCGCTTTGTTGCATTAGCTTCAACGCTGAGTAATTGAGAAAATGTTCGAAGTAGGCTACCTTTTTCTTTAAAAACTTATGTAAACTGCAGATTATAAAACATATTTAATTAATAAAGTGCAACAAGACATAAATAATACGCGGAAGAGGTTAAGTCAAAATAAAGTCAAAATTTTACTAAAATAAAGTCAAAAATATATTTTTTTAGGTCAAAAAAAAAAAAAAGGCCCTACACATTACATTTACAAATCATCCCTGACCTGTTGTTAAATTTTTGCACACAGCCACAGCTGTTTGTGTTCCTCCTCCACAAGTAGCAGAACATGGAGTAAATGTCTCCACTGGAATCCACACACCAGTACATGTTTGCTCAACATAACAACGATAGTAATCTAGTAATTGACAGTGGGGGTGGTCTTGACAGTTGTAAGAGATTATTTTGGTTGAATCGTAGCATTGCCCTTTACAAGGTTGAATTAATTTCTGCAAGAAGATAGAGAACCGTTTCTTTTGCCCTAAAATGTTATATTGTAAGAGGGTATCATATAAACATATTGATTAATTATTTGCTGAATTTTGCTTCAAATTCCGGACGAAATAGTCTGGTCTGATATTGTCAATATCTTTTTGTGCCTTTATAGCGCGTCGGTGCTACGTGAACGCACTAATAAACGAAATTTTTACAGTTGATGTAAAATAGTCACAACTGATTCAACTGACGTGCTCTTTGAAACGATATTTGAGGTAAAAGCATTCACACCGAGAAAGTGTGAAAACAATTATCAACTAAAAACACATAAGCAATAGTATGCCAAAAAATAATGTGCGTTTATTGCTCACTATAATATTGCAGTGTGAAGAGTTGTTATCAATGTAGACTTCATCACATCCATTTATTGAAAGTGAAACAGCTCTTTGCTCGTACAGTTCATCACTTGCACATTGAATTCCTTCACCCTCGTCACAAGTTAAAACTCTTCGTTGAAAACAGTTTGGTATCGATCCACATGTAGACCATGATGACCACGTTTGACAGATTGTTAGTGGAAGTAAGTTGGATACAACGAAAACAAATTTTACAATGTTCATCATTTTCACTTGTGAGATTTTTATCCATATATTTTGTCAATTTAGTAGTTCTAAATTTGTTTTTGTTACATCAGTGTTTTGGGTTTGGAACGTTTGTAAAAACTGATCTAGGTCTTGTACATGTTCAATCTTGATGTTAAGAACTGTAATTTACCACTGGTCTAACTGGCTATAGCTAATTTCATTTTCTCTCAATACTGCCATTTGTAACTTGCTGATGACAAAATTAAAGATTCCAAAGATTTGGAAAAAATACTTTTCTTAGTAAAATGTGTTTTTTTCTGTGAATTAATAGTAAAATATGTGCAATTAATGCATCGGAATTTTCTACTTATATATTGAGTAAATCGTGCCCTCCAATCGGACGAAATTGAGCAGCAAAATCAGTCAAAAATTTCCGACCCATGATTTTTGTTATGGGCAAATTGTACTTTTGAGTCCGCCAAAATGCCTACAAAATAGGAAATAGGGTAATAATACATTTAAAAAATTGTACTGTAATGCCAGATAAATTTAATCGAGAAAATATAATGCGCGTTTTTTCTGTTCGATTAAAAGTGCCCCTTGTCCGATAGATATCCCGGAAATATCCTACTTATATCGGTCTGACATGGGAACAGAAACTTTCCGACATTTAAGTTAAAATATAATATTTAACCCTCGAACAAGCAAACAATTTTTTATAGCATTGTTTTCCTGCCGGGTCCATTGGACCAGTGTTCATAACCTGCAGGGTAATACTAGACTTCCGTTTGTTCTCCTACAATGTCAAGGTCGTAAAGTTGCTAATATTACTGATGAACTAAACACAATCGCTTACATCTGATTGACAAATAAAAAATTTAAGTTGCAATCATGTCAAGGGCAACTTTAGAAATCTATGTTCAGGCATTTTGGCAGTGTTGCACAAAGAAAGCTTTCATTTATGTCTTTCTTACTAGAATTAAAGTGCTGGAACAGATCGTTTTTTCTATAAGCCTACTCAGGACCGAAAGATATTCTTTATCTTTTAACTGAGTTGCAGCGATGCTGCTAATTTTCCTACCCCGTTAACTCTTTTTTCACATTGAATCAGCAAGCTCCTTTGCGTCGACTTTAGACTGCTTCCAAACGCACTCTGGCTAGGGCAGTGTAGGCCTACCGTACACCAAGAATCCTCATACAATAGAGCAATAACATTTGGACATTATCCACTGGTGTGTCATTCTCTTGGTGTGGTATAGTTACAAACAACAGTTACTCCGAGGTATCGTCACCACTCTTCGTATTGTTTTAACAATTACATCTCTCTTCTCTTCGTTTTCAATATCTTCTTCACCTTAGTCACAAGTGCTAGCTGCATTACACGTATGGGTTTAGCATAGGGCGACATTGTCATGTTTTTTGACGAGATGGGGGGGGGGCGCCACTGTCTAAATACTATCACGTAGTGTAGCGAAATTAAGTTGACTAAATGTTTTCCGCTTGGCAGCTTTCGGTGTGAGTCTGACAGCCCTGAAAGCTGCCATAGATTGTTAATCAGATACTAAACTATCTTTCTGAAAATTTGACACCTACTCTAGCATCAACATTCTCGCGTTAATAACTGCAAATTTGTTTATTGACATGATTAAATTCATATTATGAACAATGTGTAAAGGTAAGAAAACAAAACAAAGCTGACATGTTGAAAAAAGTAGCTAATAAAACTGTCTTTTCTCGACACATAATACGTTTTTCAAAACTTTTTTCTTTTTTATAATTTTTTTTCAACACTTTTTTCAACACCTTTAAGTACTCATAATTCAACATATAATGCAATATCAATTTTTTTCTAACAAATCGCATGGCGGTATTTGGCTGATGCAGTAACGTCTATCTAGCGATTTGTATGGAGATTATTGTTTCCCTTTCATTGCTCGCACCTTATTAAAATCGCAATGACAAAGATTGTGGTTAAATTTATGCTTTTTTGATTAGTTGAGTTTAACTTTTAAATTGTCTTCAAATTTCAAGTAGATATACTCAACATTTTAACTGTGCATCATACTCACATAATGCTTACCAAAGTAAGCATACACATGTAATTATTACACCCCAAATTTCATAAGTCCGATAGATGCAATTACGTTTTAATAGGTAGTTAATAGCATTGTTCAAACTTTTACAGGTATTTTTTAATAAAATTGATCACCAAATTTAAATTGGTACAACTTAAATAAAGCTCTGATGTTGGAAACATGCATAACTAAATACTTTTAAAACGTGGTGTAGTTTGCTAATCATTATTATTATGTATTCTGTGGTCATGCATACATTTCCGAGCTTCATAAGACTTCGTTCTAGGTGATTTGAATTCATACACTAATAATACTAACAAGTCCAGAATATATTTTGAGATATCATCAGTCATCACTCTACGGTTGCTTAAAGCGTTTGCCATAAATTGTAACGATGTGGCGGTTTTTATTCGCATCAGGATTTGTGACAATCTGAAGGTTTTCCTGTCCGTGCCATTACTGTTATATTCAATGCTTGATGCATGCAGAAGCTATACGTTTAGCTTTTGGCCTACTGAGTATGACTCATAGATGCGCTTATTGAAATACTGTCGAAAATTTGTGGGCAGCGAGCTGTTTTCATCGCGAAACAAAACTTTGCATCGATTTATAAGTTAACCAAAACTACCAAGTGTTATAACTTGCATAACAAAGAAGTGCCCTTAATGTATCGCTGTCATCTTTACATCAGAGATTTTCAGCTATGCTTTGCGACGACTTGGTAGATTGCTTTAAGGAACATCACTGAGTAATTTGCAGTAAGCTAGGCGAATAATATCACGTTGTAGCCTATTTATACGGGAAAAGTGCAAAATTAGTTTTTTTGAAATTGCTACAATACTTTTTGTTTTCTTTTTCGTTTTCATCATTAAAATGCATCTATGATTTTTTTGAATTGAACAGGCGTTGGTTTTCGCTGGCATGCGTACTGAAAAGGGAAGACATTATTCAAGTTTGGTTAGATTGTCATACCCTCTTGCGTCATCGAGCTAAAAACGGTTTAAGATAACATGCTTTACATCAAATATAGCGTGGTGTTATACCGCAGATAACATAAACGTTAAATATTACGTGAACAAGAACATACGAAAAACGAGACAACTGCGCATTCTTGTTTGTGGAATACAGTGTTCATACGCACAACAAAAACCATTAAAAAATAAAAACTACTCATCTGTGTTTTTGTCTTACAGTATTTTTGTTATAAACAGACTTGATTGACTAAGTTACTTGCAATTCTTTCAGTTTACATTGATTTTAGTCAATGTCCTTAAAACTGTTCTTCAAAGCTCTTCCATTCCAGCATATTCATTTTCTTGTACGTAAACTCCATCAGATAATCCAGCATTGCCTTGTGCGGATAGATGGCGATGGTCAAGTTTGTCGTATGTTGAGTCAATGGTTAGGTCGGTATTTAAGACCTAAAATGGTAAGGTTTTGTAATCAGACTGATGAAATACATAGAGATTGAGTCGTGGTATTTTTTAATCAAGTTTTAGGAATATAGCGAGGTCAAAGCTGCATAATGGCGCTGAAACTGCATAACACGAATCGTGTAAATGTAATTGATTTGGGAGTCCCGCTACTTTCGTATTTTAGATACAATTTGCTATATACATGCCATGCTAAAATTAACGTTTAAATAGCCACCGATACAATGATTAGCAGTAGAAGAGCTCACAAATGAGATGAAAATGCACCAACAGCCCCAATTGTGGTTTCAATACACACTGGTATCATAGGCAGTGTGGTGCAAGCTGTTTTTTTTCAAAATTTTGTTTCGGTCATTTGACCGATTTTAGCTGATCTTGTACAAATTTTTTCGGTCAATTTGATTTTTTTCGGTCATATTTTGACTAAGTTTATAAACATTATTTTCCAACACTTTCTTGAACTTTATTGAAGTTTTAATACAAGATACGTATGATCACTGAAATTGGAAATTTGAAAGCCCGGTGCGGTAAAAACAAATAATTAATTATTTTAGGTAGTGAAGACAGTTCATGTTATTATACCTGTAACAACGGCTCCACAAAATTTTGGTGGGGGGGATGCAGCTTTCAATTAAATTGTTTGTTCATTAAAGGCGTTCGGCAGGTTGGCGTAGTGGTAAAAGACATCGCTATCGGCGCGGGAGGTCTTGGGTACGATTCACGAGGTGGTCGAATCGGACACAGTCGCCAACTGCTGGTCACCGCTGCGACGTTTCTGTGTTATGCAGGCGTTATACCGAAAGTGTCGTGAAGATTTCTTTTTTTTTTTTTTGTTAATCAATTACAAAAACGTTACATTAGACGTTTAGACTCGGAAAAGATCGTTAGTAAGCACTTTGAAAATGCTTCCGGGAAGGGGCGTATTCAAAATGTTCTGTTTTAGGGAAGGGACATCAAGTTTTGACACTTTTTCGAAGCGTATTTTTTTTTGATAGAGTGACCTTGAAGCAAATGGTGGAACAATAACGATTCTAGGAAGGTCCGGGGGCATGCTTTCCCGGGAAATTTTTGAAAATTAGCATACTGAAATGGCCATTTTAGCGCTTTTTGAGCAATTTTTAGGAAATTTTGTTTAATTTTTTTGCCCCTAATTCCGATATGCTTCACCAGATATGATGCATTTTGTTCACACATTTCGATTTATGCGTGCTTAAGGCGTAAGACTTATTGTTATCGAAGAGATACGAAATAATGGAAAGGATTGTATTCACTAAAAACATCGTGGAAAATAGGTGGTGGGGCGATGCATCCCCCCTCTGGATCCACCCCTATTAATGGTCATTAGTACCAACTGAAGAAGAGGGCGTTTTTCCTCTAAAACTCGCGTAAATAAATTATTTTTATTTAACGACAGTGCCACCTGAAAAATTATAGCGAGCAAACGATTAAGTATCTTGTTCAGGTATCCAGTTTAAGTGGCTCCAAAGGCCCAAAGGCTTTCTGCATCATAATTAAATTTTTGGTGTCATACTTTTAAGAAATTTTTGATGTCCTAATTTGCGTCATATTTATTAAGAAGTTTAAAACACGATATAAAGTAAAAAAAATTCGAAAAATGTTCAAAATTTCTTTCGGTCACTATGATCAAACTGGCCGAAAAAAAAATTCGGTCACTGCCAAAAAAATTCGGTCAATGACCGAAAAAAACCTAGGGTGCAAGTACTGCAGATGTTTTGAGTGCACAGTTTCATATTGTTTGAAGTTTTGGATTTGTTTGAAGGTGTTACGTACTTGATAGGCTTCTTCTTGATCGGGCATGCTGTTTTGATTTTCTGCATGGCATGTTGTTGTTTTTTGCTGTGCTTGTCTGTTTTTACGATTTGCGGTTTTTACTTTAGCCTTTTTTTGTTTTTTAGAGGCTAATGCAGTAGGGTCAATTGCTGCGTAGGTTTCCTGCACACTGGAGTCTGATTGAGTAAAATCTGAAAAATCAAACCACAAGTATTGCAGTTTTGCACAGATAGCTGCAGTACAGTGGTACTGGTTAGCAAACTTACCCTGTTTTTCACCAGCATGTTGAGTGTTATGGTAATCAGGAACATTGTAAGCATTATCCAGTATTGCACTAAAGGTAATACACATAGTTTGGTAAAGTGACTGAGGTGCACTTGGTGTTAAAGATCGTGAGTTTGTTGCGTTGTGTAGTTCGTTTTAATTCGGTAAATATCGTATAAAATCCGAAATAATTCAAAATCTATTGAGCCCCAAAAATATGCTGAGGGAAACTCGCACCAGATTGTCAATGTAGTTTACTTTTGCACTTTTGTACAATAGTTGTAATATCATAATGCGACTACGAGGTAGTAAAGATAACCGCATTGAAAAACAAAAAAACTGGTCGCTTTTTACGACACATGTGGTTTTATTAGAATGTAATGTTCGAAATGACTGCACCAAAAATTCTGTGATGTTTTCATCAATCACTTCAAACAATTGTGCCTGTACTAACATACTCACTCATTTGAACTTGTGAAGTTATCCACCGATGCAGACTCTTCATTGTTGAGCGCAGTTGCTTTGTATCCTGGTAAAATATTACAAAGCTAGTTATTGATATGTGTGAGGATGTCACGAATGAGGCACAAGACCAAACAATACCTGCTAAACTTTTGTTTTTATTTTTTGTTTTTTTGACTACTGAAAATTGTGATAATAAAATATTTTTTTTATCTTATTTATGACATGTAAAAAGGTTTCATTTTTTTAAATTTTGAGTATTTTTCTTTTACCTGGTTTCGGTGTGTTGTTTTTTTTCTTTGGTTTCTTAGCTGTTTTATCCACTTGAGCATAGCATTCTTCGACTTCAAAAGATTCATCAGGTTTTTCATCTAAATCAGCAAATAATTCATTGTTTTACAGTATACACGACACCTAGGCGTATAGTTGTAGAAATCTTTGTTAACACCGTTTGTAAATTTCATAAGAGAAAGGTGATAAAACATATTAATGTGTGCTGTATTTTTACATAGTGGAAGTTCAAAATCGAAAACAATTTACTTAATGCTGAGCATCCTCTCATACATCTTACGGTACATAAAATGCATTTTTTTATTTTGATCAAGTGTTCTTATTCAAAAGTTATTGTAGACTTACTCGAACTTTGTGCTTTAGTTTCTGCGTCCATTGCTGCGTAATAACCGTAGTTGTCCTCATCATAATATGCTTGGTTTTGATGGAGATCTGAGCAAAATATTTAATCACATTTGTACTGTGGCGATCAAGTGAATGATTGCAGGAGTTAATTGTAACGCGAATAGATATACAGTATCAGCACACTGTTGCGTGGTTATGGTGCAATATTGATTGATCGTTGCAATCTATTTTTCATCCGAGTTTTGGGAATACACTGAGGTCAAAAATGCATAATGGCCTTAAAACTACGCATTGCGTATTTGATTTTTGAGTCAGATACTTTCGTATTTTAGAAACAACTTGCTATATACTTGCCATGCTAAAATCAACATTCAAACAACTACCGGCGCAATGATTAGCAATAGAAGAACTCACAAATTAGATGAAAACGCACCAACCCCATGCTAGTTTCACTACAAACTGCGGTATAGGCACAAGGGAGCGTAGTGCACGTAAATGTTTTAAGTGCACGGTTTTGTGGATTTATTTGAAGGTGTTACGTACTTGATAGGTTTAAGTTTTTGCGCTTCATTCCTTTACATAATGTTGTTTTACATAAAGATAGATAAAATTCTTAAAGCGAAAAATTGATTTCTTTCATCGTGCTGCGCCTTTGCTGCGGTTAAACGAAAATTACTTCAGCTATAAAGGAGAGTTTACTTGTTGAATTGTTCTCTTCTACAGCGTCATTCTTTGATGAAATCTCCCCCGCGGTAGAATACTTCTTTTTTCTCCGCTTAATAAACACAACTACGAGTAGTATAATCAGCAGCAACGCAGCACCACCTCCTCCTGCTCCAGCGATGATAGGTACTACAAAACGAACATAATTATAAAGCAAATTGTTATCAAAAACAAAAGTTGTAATAATATGGGTGCAAATTAAGAAGTTAAATGATAATATTTTAGTTTTTACTGACTTGTGAATGAAATAGTTACGCAGCTTATTGCATTTGCATCGTCTGGTGATTATTGTTTCGCATCGATAAAAACATGCTGTTATTATATAAGTGTGATTTAGAGAAGATTGATTCTGTCACAATCTTGACGCTCTTCATTGCAAGAAAAGTGGCAATTTACCTGAAGATGATCCAATAGGACAAGACAAATTGTTGCAGCCTTCTTCTTTCGTTCGTGTTGGTAAGCTCGACTCTGCAAAAGCGTATAATTTTTGCGTGAGAAATTATGTTTTGAAGTAAAAATGTTTATGATTACCGTCGCATGATGCAGATGAACATGTAGATGAAAGAATTCTTGTTCCTCCACCACAAGTAGATGAACAAGGTGAAGATTCACTCCACGATGACCAAGTAGGACATGATTGTGGGTTACATGGTTCTTCTTTGATGCGATTAGATGAACCATTATTGTCTTAAATGGAAATCAGAAGTCGTGTTTTGCACCGGCAGTTTTCTTTGGCCATACGTTTACTCTTTTCATCTTTAAACAACTGCTGTAATAGCCGCAACTCAAGAAAAGAAAAAGTTTTAGGTGTGAAAGAACTTTAGCGTGTAAAGTTTATATGCTAAAACAGTTTTTTCACTTTAAGTTACTAAAGTTTATTATAAACTTTTGTAACTTAACTGTAGATATGCCTTAAACGACTGAAAGCAAAGAGCATTGATGCAAATTCCATTTTTGTTTTAAATAATTTGTGTCAAGATTTTCTTGCTTCGGGCGTTTGCTTTGTTTTTCTATAAACTGAGTGATCGTTTGGGGAGTATAACAGAGCGCGCGCGGTATTAAGGATTCTACTTTGTCATGTCTGCATTCATTTACGGAAAAAATGTTAAAGAATGCGCAATGCATTTGCAGCATTTGTAGACCAAACACTTTGTCGGTATTGATAGTGAAATTCACGATTAGGGCTTTGGAACAGGAAAATAGAGGAAACTAGTTCAAAAAAGACAACTAAAACCAGAGCAATTTTTGTAATTGAATGTAGATTCAGCTGTTATCATCAGGATCCGCGCATCGAAACCGACCAAGTAATTATTTCATTAATATTGAAGTTTACCATTGCATATCATTGTTATATTCCCATTGTATATGCATGTTGATAAAAATTGCTGCATTCCTCCGTCACAAGTAACTGAGCAAGGTGAAGATTTACTCCACGCTGACCAAGTAGGACATGATTGTGTGTTGCAAGATGTAATTCTTGTTCGCTTTGATTCTCCACTGTCTAAAAACAAGTCGGCTATCGACTTTTCCGAGCTATAACGTAAATGTCAAGTGTGGTAATTACCATCACATGAAGGCATTAACATGCTGTTATATTCACAATTCGATGTGAGAAGTTGTGTTCCGTTGCCACAACTGACTGTACAATCTGAGCCTATACTCCAAGATGACCAAGTATAACATGATTGACTATTGCATGATTCGTTGCTTGTTCGATTTAAAGATCCACTATCTATTAAAACAAAGGTTTGTTGTCTTGCTTTTCGATTTTACTTTGTAGTATTTAGAAAAACATCACACATTGAAACGATGTTTCTATAAGAGCTCCTTCAAGAAAGCCAGATACCAGCAGTATTGAGATACTTGCGTCGACGATATCTATTGATTAATAATGTTTTTATGGATTACCAATTCAACTATCTCAATGTAGTATTTTAAAGCACGTGTGCCATTCACCTAGCGTATATATAGGCAACGCTGCGAATACATTGAACTGTGAGATTGAAAGGCTACTGGCTCTCTGTTTTTTGGTCAAACGTAGCGTACTTTGTCAAAACCTCAGTTTTTTTCGCTGCATAACGCTCATTCGCTATGGTTACTGCTTGCTCTATTTAATGTGAGTTAAACTGGATGACTGGTCTTCACTTTATTAGGATTGGTAAAAGCAGCTGTGTTTTACACTTATATTCCATTTACACGTTTTCATTAACTACATTGACATAAAAGAGACGTAACGTTTTTAAATTAAACATAGGTTTGCCGTAATTTATGGTTTAAAAATTCAAAAAGTTAGAAAAAAATTCACAGGTTAATTAAGTTTTATGTTGTAGTATCGAAGAGGTAGATATAAGAGTTAATGTTATAACTAAGTCCTTTCTGTGGTACAACCATTAGACTAGCAGAGAACTTTTTTGACGGACGTGCTAAACATGAAGGAGAGGCAAAGTTCTATTGCACGTACTTCCTACCACTTCTGTCCCATACCAATAAACGTTTTGATGCTATCAATAAATAGTAATTTGTGCTAGTTTTATGGCTTAAGGAAAATTTAAATATATGATTATTTATTTATCTATCTCTTCTGAAACCAAGTTAAGTGATACTTTGAATTAGGGTGCAAAGTATAGGCGAACCTCTGCTAAAAAAATATTTCTCTTAAAATGTGTGTAAATTTGCATTTGTGCTTTCGTTTGTTCTTTGCGCTCAAAATTTATTGTTTTTCGGCATTGGCATAAAAGAGGGCCGTCTGGAGAAAGGTAAGGTACGGGACTGCAGGTGCTTTAAGCACACATTTTGTAGGCTATGCTGGCCGGTTAGCACTATTTTTAAGAACAGTACATTGCTATCATTGCGGTAGGTCTGGGGTTCGATTCTCGGGCAGGTCAAATTGAACACAGCGTCACCATCGCTGTGATATTTCTTGGGAGCTTCAAATCAGTCTCTTAAAGCCGCGGAGACGGGCCACGCCACTCGTCTCGCCCTTCAGCGTAATGTCGCAAGTATAACGAAGATTTATTTGATTCTTAAATTTTTGATGACCCATTGTGAATACCAGTCATGAACGATCAAACGCTGTTAGTGGACGACGCGCAAGACCACCAACGCGCATAGTCTCAACCGTTCGCACTTTTAGCTTGTGCCGAGCGCCCGGTGAGGAAGCTGCAATTACTATTTTAAAGTTTTTAGTTTGAAGCCCTTAACCGATACACGTATCGAGTGCGGATAATCACTAATCAGCTTAAAAGATGCAAACAAAAAAATTCGCAGAAGTGTTTAGCTATCGCGTACCCAGCGCATAAACATTGTTCTTGCCAAGTTTCCCTGTTAAAAATGGTGTTGCTATTGAGATTTAAAACCATAATCGCTTCCTCTCATGAACAGCATTGAGCTTGATTTGGCAATAGGGTAGGTGAGTTGATGGACAATGATAGCTATCCATCATCATGCCCAAACTTACAGTTCTATCGCTAACCAAGCAGTTTTAAAACTGAGGTGCAATTTTTCTCCACGCATAGGTTAAAGAGATGTGACCATCCGGTTAGGATAAAGTTAAGACATTGCTTTAAAGAGTGGCAAAAGTTTTTGAAAGAATTTATGTTGATTTTTTGCATTATTATTATTAGTTCACAATATGCAAAATTTAATTAGACCTAGGATTCATTATTTACTGTCACATAAAGCAACTGCACTTCCATCTTCATCGTTGCATGCTGATACAAGTTGTCGTGTTCCTCCACCACATGAAGCGTTGCAAGGTATAGATTCACTCCAAGGTGACCAAGTGTATGGACATGATTGCGTGTTGCATGGTTCGTTGCGTGTTTGCGTCCCAACTAATGCAGCCATATAATTATTTTAAATGATTTGCAATTGACGTTTCACTGCAGCGCATACGTTGATATCATGACTTTTTTTGCGCAAGATGTTAGCAAACCTACCGACTCATATTTCGTTTGCAGCAAGTTGATATGAGGTCGAAAAAGACTATGAACAAATTTAAGTTTTGAGGCAAATATTTTCTTCTGCCGTAGGGTTTACTGTAATTAAATTATTTTGTGAAGTTAAAATTAAAACTGACGTAGTTTTTGTTTTTTATTCTTTATCTTCAATCGTGACACCGCTGCTTATAAGTAATTGAACTAAATAGTCGTTTTTTTGCCGTTTGTAACAAATACTAGGCTAAATTACTTTGGTCTTTGGACATGAGCTTTGTTGAGTGATAAATGCTGATGATTAATTGGTTCATCCAAATCAAGAAGTGGTGCAAGATGATATTGCTACTGCTTAGATTTACACAATGTGGTGATTTCTGAATAAATTCAACTACTACACGATTTTACAATTTTAAATTTTGTCAAACTTTAAAACTACAACAATAATTCAAATTTTGATCAGTGCAAGAATTTTATTCTATCCACTTGTCGATATATTCATTACCCCCACACGAACAGCTACGCTTAATTTTTTGCGATCCTTCTCCGCACAAAGCGTTGCACTGATTGCTCGGTGCCCATGATCCCCACGAATTACACGGATCGGGAATACATTCTTCTCTCCTCATTCTTGTACTTGGTTTATCATTACCTGTAAAATGATGGTGGATTGAAAAAGTTAATTACGTTTGTTGCTATAAGTATTCGTTGAATTTTTCGACTAGTAACAAAATAATGATTTTTGCCCACCTGTTTTCTGTAAAACCCACTTCTTCATACTACTTGAAATGATCCGTTCAAATTGAAGTTGAAAACAGGCTTGCTTATTGCAGGCTTTGACGACTTTCGCTCTGGTAATTTGACCGTACTCTGTTCTATTGCAGTAAGACGAGGTTTCGCCTATGTCATAAATGCACGTGAATGCATTAATAAAGCTAACTTTTTTCCTAAACGTTGTGTTCTAAAAAGGTACAGCACAAATTAATCTTAATTAGTTAGAAAGGATAGAAAGGTACTGTATATTTTATAATAATGTTGCTTAAAACCCATTAAAGCTTTCACCAACCTGTTGTTATATTTTTACAAACAGCCACAGCTGTTTGTGTTCCTCCTCCACAAGTAGCAGAACATGGAGTAAATGTCTCTATTGGAATCCACACACCAGTACATGTTTGCTCAACATAACAACGATAGTAGTCTAGTAATTGACAGCCGAGGTAGCTTTGACAGGTGTAGGAGATTATTTTGGTTGAATCGTAGCAGAGTCCTTGGCATGGTTGAAATAGTTTCTAATGTTCAAAATAAACATCAGTTAAGAAGTGTTATTGTGCAATTGCCTGTGGTTTCGTTGAAGAAAGCTGAAATATTTTTGGCAGCCACTTATACCTGTTTGGATAATTAAGCCGTATTGAAATGATATGCCTTAGTAGGAATTGTAGCGATTTTTAATCCTTGCAATTGTTAACGTAATAATTGTTTTATTTGCTAAATACTATCAGTGTAGTAATGTGTATGTGGTGTGATTAAGTGC
Source organism: Trididemnum miniatum (assembly GCA_964006365.1). Classification (NCBI taxonomy): domain Eukaryota; kingdom Metazoa; phylum Chordata; class Ascidiacea; order Aplousobranchia; family Didemnidae; genus Trididemnum; species Trididemnum miniatum. The sequence continues at coordinate 18,461,261 of OZ023249.1, read as the reverse complement.
TAAAATGCGATAATAACTAAGACCGTATCCTCACTGTAATATTTTTTCGGAAAGAGTTGTTATCTGTGCAGACTTCATCACATCCATTCATTGAAAGTAAAACAGCTCTTTGCTCGTACAGTTCGTCTCTTACACATTGAATTCCTTCACCATTGTCACAAGTTAAAACTCTTCGTCGAAAACAGTTTGGTATCGATTCACATGTCGACCATGATGTCCACGTTTGACAGGTTGTCAACAAAATTAGATTTGGTAAAATAACAGCAAACCGTATGAACTTTACCGGCACAATCATAGCTATAGGCGCATCCAATCGACAGTTGACTGATATCTTTTGAAGATTCAAATACGCTACGAAAGAACCTACAAAGTATTAAGGTATGTTTCTTTTTAGTGCGAATAAATGAATTCCTGCACTAGTTGTGTCATTAAACTCTTTGTTTACTGGAAGCAATCATTATTTCCTAAATTGTTTGATTTCGGTTTGACCTGTGTATGGTATTTTAAATTATTTACAAAACTAAAAGTGTTGGTCACTGAAGAATAATGGCTCAAATTGTATTTAATAAGTCAATGTTTATGTAACAAGTCAATGTTTATGAGAACTAGGCTGCTATTTATCAAAAAGTACGCCGGTAGCTCGATGGAAGCGACAGTTGCACATTACATCAGCAAATTAGCAACATTATTGTCTTTTCATCACCATTAAACCATTAAATATTATTGTTCTACTACATGATGGCGGAAGCAATTTTTCTGTCGAAAGGTGAATGAGCAAATCAATCACAGAGTAGTACGATTTCGATTCGCTGTTTTGTTCAAATATTTTTCACAAAAAAAATTAGCCTCAGCTGATGATAATTTTTGTAATTAGGAGCATGCATGAATAGTTGAAAGTAATTCTATTAATTAATTTATTTTTTGTTACATTTACAAAACATCGCGAGTATCTGTAAGTAGCATACTCAGCTGTCATGAGAAAACGCGCAACCCCGCTCCCTATCCCAAGTACACTACGACCTAGAGTGCACCCTTTATCGTGCACTTGGGATAGGTAGCGGGGTTGCACGTTTTCTCATGACTGCTGAGTATGCTACTTACATATACTTGCGATGTGTTGTGAATGTAATGCTTTTGCTCAGTCAACTGTCCTTTTCATTTATTTTTTATTAAAAATATAAATCACTTAAAACTGTTTAAGAACGTAACATACCCCGGCCCTGGCCTATGTAAAAAATTTATTTTTTCTGTGTACCACTAAACAAACATTGCGATGTGTGCCCCCAGAAATTTTAAATTGTAGAAATTTTGCTTAAACTTCAATTGAATTTAATCAATAATATTAATAATTAAGTCTGTACTATGGTTTAAGCATGTGCTGTAAAAATTGTTTACTATGTACTAATGTTTTTTTCGGCATAGCTACTAGATGAGAACTATTAGTTCGAAACTCGAGTTTTAGACGCTGTTTTGTGTTGCATAGATGGCTTTTGCGTTTTCATTAATTTTTTGGATACTTTATTGCTATATTAGAGTTTGATCTTCGGATTATACTAGGCTCTTGTTTAAACTTATGCACTATGACGAGTCTGGCAAACAAGGACGAACGGAAACTACTCAATAAGCATTAATTTCAAATAATGCATTATTTTTTTCTTTCTTTGAATCTCTACTTTCACGTCTTCGAACATTTTTGCATTTTTTCGCTATAGTTAAGCTGTTAAAGCATGCAGAATTCCGATATTCAGTCACGTAAGAAAGGTTATATCGCTTCACACTAGCGCTTAGCGTTTGCACTACATCGGAAAGCTTGACCAGCTTTTGATTTCACCGAGTTTTGTATAAATTGCGAAGGCCTTCCTGTGTGATTATTCATCTTTTTTCTTTCTATGAACTCAGGCGATTGGTACTTTGATTGATTTTAATTGTAGGTTTCTACTGTTCCAGTCGAATTTGTTAGAGAAAAATGCATCAAGGGTTTGAGACGAGAAATATCTTGTCACAAGCTGGTTCTGCTGTAGTATTGGGTTGACAACTTTAAACATAATGGAATTCTAATCAAAGTTGTTCTTTAAAAACTTGCAATTTGCTCAAAAGCGTTTAGAAATCATGTATAGGCCTACATAGAAAAACATGTCGATGTATGTTTTAAATTGAAGGAAATGAAGAAGTTTCACATTTTTTTATGGGCGATTGAAAATACAATCCCGGTATGTTTAAAACTTCCACTGAAAGTTATCAAATGATTTTAATGTACTCTATGGTCTGAAAATTTCTCAGCCCTTTTTTTGGAAGCTGATTGTAACGATATAACTGTTTAATATGTAATGAATGAAGAGGAGCCGATGTAAGTCTATATATATGAAATATCACAGGGTAAATGGTAGGCCTTGAAGACTTACTAAATAAACGCTGTAAAAACCAATTCTACGACTAGTTTCGCGCTTTGATCGCTCATCAGGTATCTAAAACATCAAAGCATTTAAAACATCATCAGGTTCAAAACCTGAGTCTACGTGATGAGCGGTCAAACCGCGAAACTAGTCGTAGAATTGGTTTTTACAGCGTTTATTTAGTAAGTCTTCAAGGCCTACCATTTACCCTGTTATATGTGTTTGTTTTAAATGCTTTGTCTACTGCAGAAGGTTCTAGACCGATGCGTTATTTTCCGAAGTTTTATTCATGAGGTTGTTTCGTAAGGTTGCATTATGAAGTCATAATTTTCTACTGACGTTTTTTTTCATGAATATTCTGGACAGATCTCTCCATTACGTAATTTCACTGGGTCAGACTTAGTGCTTGTGACGTCACAATTGTGTTTACTATAGTTTGGTGTGAATTTTTGCATGTCAAATGATCTCTCTTCTTGTTTCTTTTTGAGAATGTTATAAAACGTTCTCGAACTTAAATATAAAGTATAAATAGGCGTGAATTTTTGATCTTAAAATTATTCGAGCGTAGTTATTCGAGTGTAGATTTAGTGTGCGTAGAGTAAGCAATATTGTTGAATGCTGAAGGGTATTCCCTTGTTGTATAGTGTTACTGAAGTGAGCAGTGGAGCTTGTGTTTATTGAAATTAGTACGGTGAGTACCGTAACTAAGTGAGTTAAGTTGTGTCGATTATTATATTCGTTTGATGAAGAAGGTCTTGGTTTTTTTCGTGAGGTCAGATCTAAGAACGAATTAATTCCTACGGTTTGTCGCACAATTCTTATAAATCGTCTGTCAGCGAACTAATACAATTTCCTATTTCGCGACACTGATAGGCGAAAGAAATTCGGCACTTGCCATAGAGATTTTTAATTGTGTATTCCTTTCTGACCCTGATTATATTTTCCCTCTATCTAGCTTATTAAAATTAAGCAACCTACCCTTTTTTTGGAAACTGCTGTGTTCTATAATACACTGGTGACATTCAAACCACTTTGAAAAAAATCGAATTAGAGAGAAATTAAAAGTAGACTTAGATAAATCGCTTTATGAATATGCATTATCCCACATGGTTGGAGTTTTTTTGATGCTCTTTAGAGCCCGATAAGGTGGTGCTGTCAAGTGTTAATCATTTGTATTTATGTATTTGAAAACTTGTGCAAAAGCTACAGCAAGAGTTGGAAGCAGTCAAGCAAAACATGAAGATATAAAGAAGAATTTTGTCCGAAATCATAGTTTGTTTGGGCATGTATTTTCGCATGAAAATCCAGGGGTGATTATTTTCAAACTAAATGTAACTTCTGCTATGAGTAATAAATAAATATTTATCTGTTATAAAAACAATTGAGTTCAGAGGTGTTGCATACAACTGTTTTACTACACAAACTTTACCTAACGAGTGAACTCATTAAGTAAAACAACGTTTATTGTTGTGAGTGGCGTAACCGGATATTGGGTACGTCAGCGAATTAAAGGCATTGTAACCAAAATAACGTTACAGGAAGATGTCATTTAGCATATTTACTTATTTATCATCATATGCTATTAATACGCTACCTGCTTCTTATTGGCAGCAAAAGGCTGACACTGTAGGTTTTGATGACCTGATATACCCAAAGTGTTTGTGTCCTTGTTCATCTCTTGACTTTAATAGGGTCCATACTGTTCATTGATTCAAGCTACGCACGTTGCTTTTTGTGATTACATGTGTAAGAACTAGCAAGTGCTTTAACTTAGCAAGAAATTGCAACAGCACTTATTTGGTTTTATCTGTTAGGTTATCCATTGGTGCATTGTTGTAAAAAAATATACAAGTTTATAAAGCAAAGCACTTGGCAACTTTTTCACTGGTGCTGTTTCGTTTTTTTTTTTTGTTTCTGGCAACAAATGCATACAGTTTTTACCGATTACCTTTATTAAACGTAAAATAAAATTCCACAAATAATTTTTTTGCTTTGTACGAGGGAAAAATATTGATTCTCAGATTTACGCAATACTGGACATAATTATTGTCATAGGCATACTGTTTTTCGACAGCAACTTATACAAGAATATCTAAAAAGCGTACCACGAGCGACTTTGTGCGGATGCAAATTTGTCGTTCTAGATTTTCAAAACTTTCGAAATTGCGGATGTACACTGAAGGCTTATCACACTGACAAAAGCATGCTTTGCACACGATTCCTGAATTTATGAATAAATTTTGAAAATTTTCAAGAAAATGTCATGTTTAATAGCGTTTGTGCTGCTCAGAAGTATGCGTAAGTGTAGGAGCTTCAACTAGAGCAACCACATAGCGACTGACACGAATGTTAATTGATTGGTTCGATATCCATCCAATCATTGGCTCAAATCATAAAAAGAAAGTGAAATTTTAGCTTAAAGTGTTTCCCAGAAACTGACTACGAGTTGGAAGCACATTCAGAAACGCCGTTCGAACACTGCATCAAAAGTTGGCGGAACGTCGCTTTTCATTATCATATCAAAACCTTAGGTGCACTAAAGCAATTTGCTCGCAGTGTTCATTTGCTCAAGGCTTATAACTATGCAACTTCCAAACAGTTAAAGAGTATATTTGTAAAATGTGCTGTAGCCAATGCAAAAGTTTAGGCTGTTGAATTAATGTCGGTGAGGCAGGGGCTTTTAACACACTCTGGTTACAGCGCGTTGCCACAAAAGCAAGCGGGAACTTCAGTGCATTTTTCTGTACCACCCTAATTGCTTCATTGAAATGCTGTTTTGATTTAGGTGCTGTCGGTAGTTGCCCAGCAGATTCAAACCATTCAACGAGCAGTTGCTGATCAAGTGGACAAATTTGTTTTTGAAGGGACTGAAATTACGCTCGATCCATCATGCACTATCTTCATCACCATGAACCCAGGCTATGCTGGTAAATAATATGTGCAATTTTTTTTTTTTCGGCGGCCTAATGAACTGGTTGCTTTTGATGCAGTAATCTGATTTTGAAATAAGAAGATTCGAATTTGATTTGTTTCCAAAACAATTGCTGCGGTAATCACGATGCTATGCTTCTTTAATCTTGTTGCTTAACTCCACGCGCTTGCTAGATTCTTCTCAAGTGGCCTCGAAAAGCACGGCAGGCCTACTGTGACTTTGGTTTTTAGATCATTTCTTGCTCTGTGTTTTGCTTTTAAAACTAAGTTACTTAGCTCGGCATTTGATGTTCACATTCAGTTCAACATCCATACTTTAATTTTTTGCATTTGAAAAAAATATAGTGATCTTTTTCGTTATTGTCTACAAAACTGCTGTACAAATACTGTTTGATTTTCAGTTTAGAAGCCGCGTTAATGTTCCTGATATGAATGGTTTTGGTGTGGTGTACTACTGACATTTTTTGTGTTTCATAGGACGAGCTGAATTACCAGATAACTTGAAAGTTCTCTTCCGCACTGTTGCTATGATGATACCTGATTATGCACTTATAGCTGAGATCTCGCTTTATTCAATGGGATTTGTAGAAGCTAGGAATCTTGCTGCCAAGATTGTCGCCACTTATCGCTTGTGCTCCGAGCAGCTTTCATCTCAACATCATTATGATTATGGAATGAGAGCAGTGAAATCAGTATTAACCACAGCCGGTGAGTCAATAGAGTTACAATATTGTAGGATGAGAAGTGTTAGTAAAACTACCTTGCACATTTTTTCATGCGTGCATGATTTAGGTGCTACACAACGCATTATCATCAGTAAGGCAAAGAAACTGGAAAAACCTTTAGCAGTGTTTGGCATATAGTTTTCATAAACATTGTTGAAAAGTTTTTTTTTGCGATGGAAATCTACTATGCTCTTGTATATTCCCAATTAACGTACGCACTTCCTGTTTGGGGATCAACTTACAAAAGTAATATTCAAAGGATTACAACTTTTTTAAATCGTGCCGTTACAATTATCTCTGGCGCAAAAAAATTCGATAGTCTTAATCCATTATATCGCGAAATGAATATTTTAAAGTTTAACCAAATCTACCAACTAGAAGTAGCAAAGATTATGTATAGAATTTTTGTGAAACAAGAACCTCACAAATTAAGCAAATGTTTTGTTAAGTCATCGCAGGCTCACTCCCGATCCACCCGCAGAACCACCTCTAACTACTTCACAATCCCCCTTTTTAAAACAAACAAACTTCAACAATCATTTCTTTATCAAGGGTCAAATATTTGGAACAATATTCCCAAAGACATTCGAATTAATCCCTTCCCAAGATTTGTAAAATTGCTAAAGCAGCATTTACTCGACTGTTAAAAATTCTAATTCTCCAATGATTTATTCTCATACTAGGTTATTGGAACAAAAAATGTTACTCAACTGCTTGTACTCGTACAGTTGTTGCTCAAACTTTGATTGACTTTTTAATCTTCGGTGGCTAGCTGTTTGACTCAAAGACTTGCGCACCAGTAGGTCCCTTCACAGCCTCCGTTCGTGTTATTCAATTTATAGTATTTTTTTTTTAACTGCACGACGTATTCATTGTTTACACGAAAAAAGAAATAAATTGATTGATTGATTGATTGAAATATCGTAACAATATCAATCTACTGTAGTTTCCTAACAATTTATGCCATGTCCTTTGTCAAAACTAAGGCCTGACGTGATCCAGTGTCTGAAAGCATGTTCCATTAGCCAAAACAAGTTACGCCTCTTGAAATTGTGATATTAAATTTGTTTAGAAAATCTGAAACTGAAGTATGTTGACCAACGTGAAGATGAATTGATGTTACGAGCTATTACTGATGTCAATCTACCCAAATTTTTGTCTCACGACATCCCGCTTTTTAATGGGATCATATCTGACTTATTTCCGGGCGTCAAACTTCCCAAACCCGATCGCGGAGCTTTGGAAAATGCTATTTACAGCAATCTTGATCGAATGCATTTACAAGTAGGAAGCATTAATATAAAAATTTAACGCAATGTTTGAAAATAGATTGCTTTTATTGTTATGACGATGGATTACGCCGTTTTTGGCATACATTAACGGCTGTATGCTGGATGTTTTGTGTAAATTTGGTGACAATCGTGTTGTTATCTTTATTTGGCTTTTTCTATATAATAAATAGTAATATGGCTCTTTGCCCGCTAAACTCAAACTTAAACATTTAAACCTTGCTGGATTTCAAGCTCATTGCAGTATTAACTTGTAAAGATTATGTTTAATTATTTTGACAAAGCTAAAACAAATATGTCGACGTAGAAGCTGCTATTGTTAACTTTCAGGCCATTCCTTGGTTTATTGAGAAGATATGTCAACTGCACGAGATGATGAAAGTGCGACATGGGTTCATGGTTGTAGGAAAAGCAATCGGTGGAAAAACTACTTCTTACAAAGTACTCACTGCAGTCCTCTCTGAAGTATCTGTTTTGGATGAAGTCGAAGAATTACCAGTGTGTAGATTTTTTTTGCTAATGCTTTTCTAATTATGGCTGAGTTTTAAGCACGAATTTTCAGTTTCTAAATTTTGGGTGCTTTTTTAGCTGTGTCTGTTTCTTATGGTGTGGATAGCTTATATGTTTGCGTTTAAGTTAGTGCTCCCAATTACTGAGTAACGTTCAATGATTTTTGTTTTCTTTCTGTTTCAATGGAAGAAGCGAAGTTGATGTAGTACAATGGTTTCTTACTCTTTTGAACAAAAATACATTTACGTGGTAGTTTTGATTAAATTTTGCTCATCTTCAGTTGAAGAAAATGTTTTTTGACGTTGTACATTGTCAAATATCTTGCTTATGTGATACTTTTTACAGGTGCGATATCGTGTCATAAATCCCAAGGCTGTTACAATGGCTTTGCTGTATGGAAGTTTTGATCCGACATCACACGAATGGTCTGACGGTATGATAAGGTTTTTATGTCAGTTTTGTAAGAAAAATTAATTAATTACCATTTCAGCTCATAGTTTGCCGATTTCATGTTGATTTAGTAAGTTTTCGTTTGGATTACAGCAGTTTTGGTTTGTTTTGAGTTGTTTTTGTGGTTTGGTTGTGTTTCTGGCTGTGCTTCGGTCATATAAAAATTTTTGTTGGAATGAGTAGCTCATTTATTTTGACTTGCGTTTCAAAAGCGTTGTGTTTGAATATTTTTCATGACTTTTTTTTGATGTTTATTAAGTTTCATGAGATAGTAATTACTCAGCTCACATGTCAATAATTGACAGGTTAACAATTCAAACAAACCTCTATGTAGCAAAAGTTGACATCAGGTTTCTGGTCATCAAAAATAGCTGTGAATTGGTAACTATTACGTATCACAAAGCAAAGTGACTCACCCAAACTGGTTTGCATGCGTTAAATTTAAGTTGCTTATGTTTTTAATAATTTTTTCTATTGCCTGTCAGCTTATTCTGACTGTCTAAATGCTTGCTGGAAGTAACTTTTGCTTTTTGTCGTAGGCATACTGGCCAACACATTTCGTGAACACGCAAACAGCACTGATTCAAGGCGAAAGTGGTTGATTTTCGATGGACCCGTTGACGCTGTGTGGGTTGAAAATCTCAACACTGTTCTGGATGACAACAAGAAGGTGACGTTTGCCGCCGTGATGTTTCTCTTATCACATTTTGTTGCATGTGTACCAATTGTTGATTGTTCAAGTATAGGCAATTATGCATGTTCTGCCTCGTCATCACTGCTTACTTATTTTTAATAGATTAATAGTAATTTTGATTTCGACTTTTTTCCTGAAGCATAATTAGTTAGCTTTGTTTAAACACTGCAGAGTTGATCTACTTAGCGCTTCAATTTTTATGCATTATTTTGATCACATGATTTAGCTGTGTCTGATGAGTGGAGAGATAATTGCGATGAATTCTAATCAAAACATGATGTTTGAAGTTGAGAACCTCGAACAAGCTTCCCCGGCAACAGTTAGCAGGTGAGTTGGGGAAGCTCTTCAAAAATTTGCTTGCTTTTTGCTAAGAGCTATCCCAACCATTTTTCCACCTTCTAACAAACTACGGTTTTCATGCAGATGTGGAATGATATATATGGATCCTGAAGAACTGGGATACACTGCTCTCGTTTCCTCTTGGATGCAAATATCTCTCCCAGACGTTATCACTAAACAGCAAAAAGACACGATCAGAATGCTCTTTAACTGGCTAGTAAGTTGATATTAGATTAAAGATCGATAACTTATAGTGCCATATATTTTTGAAAAGACAACGCAATTGCTTTCTGTTTATATTGTTGGTTTGTATTTATCAGTCAGTGACATTTACCAGATTACAGAGCAATGATTGACTATTCCACTATTTTCAAACAGCTTTTTAAAAGTTATTGCGTTTTTTACATTTAGATTTTTATCATTTGCTTGATTGCAGTTACCACCTTGTCTTCAATTTGTGGCCAAACGGTGTCAGCATTTACTGAAACTTTCTCCGATGCATATGGTGCTGAATTTTTTGAAACTTTATTCATGTCTTTTGAAGGAGCTTTCGTGAGTAATGAAAACGCATTTTTTGATACTAGAACTAATAAAAAATTGCCAATGTTCTTAATTTCAACTTTTTAGAACTAGGCAGAAGGTTTATGGAAGTGTAGGATTTTTGTAATGTAGAAACTGTTTTTGGCCGAAATTAAGCAAGTTTTTGTTAGACAAAAATAATAAGTAAACCGAAGCAACGAATTAAATTCAGTGTCGGTGGTGAGCTTGTATGAGATCGTGGGTTGGTTTCATTTGCCAATATTCTGAAAGGCTTTTCAAACTGACATTTTTCAACAGTGAACATAGCCATGATGAAGATGATACTGCCAGTATTTCAACCAGTTTAACTGATGACACTTCTCATCAAGAACATAAATCTGCCACTCATTTGAAGGTAGGTTTAAGAGAAAATCATTTTTTATTGCGTATATAGGGTATTTTGGTTGATTACATAGCGTTACAGTATGTTTCATTCTAATTCGACTTGTTTCATCACACTCTTTGACACAAACAGTGGTCGTCAAAAGGTACAACTTGGTAAGTCAAACAAGATTTTTAGCAATATAATCAGCAATTAATGTGCAACTGCAGTGTTTTTATTCGATTGGTTTGATGTTTTTGTTAAATTAAACATGCTTATTTCGATCTTTCATTGAGCAAACGTTGGCAGATGATCGAGGAGAATGGAAACATGATCGTGGCCCACTTCTTGTTTTCTTTGGTGTGGTCCATTGCTGCTTGTATTGAAGATGATTCACGTCAGAAGTAAGTTTTAAGTACACTCTGTTCATTTACAGGTATATCAACTCTTATTGAAGATGCTGCTGCATTCCAATTGCTATTTGGCTGTGTGCAAAGTTTGGTAACGGCTTAACATGTTTGAAGGTACCCTGCAGCGGTTGAAGATACTGTGTTTAAATGATTTTTGTTTAAAAAAGTCAATCAAGAAATCAAATCATACTCACTTGCAATTTGAAATTGCAACTTAAGCACGAAATTGGAGCGTTACCTTTATGCAATTATTAGAGCTTTTTGAAACAGATTGATCAGTGGTCCGACCACCCTCTAATCAGCGGTTACACATTGTTAGCATTTACGTCATACTCGTCATATACCAATAGTAAGTATTGTCATTTTTGACGTTGAGATATGCCAACTGGCATTGACATCTTGGTAAAGTTGCGTCATGGTTCGATGTAGATGCGAGTTAATGATGATTTTTGTACGATGTCTTTTTGCATCTTTTAAGTTATTTTTGTGCAGATTTGATGACTTCTTTCGCGAGTTCTTTGACAGCGATGGTATCAAAATGGGATTTCCCCGTCCCAGGGAGTTAAAAATAGCGAGAAATTTGTTTATTCCTAAACGAGGAAGCGTTTTTGATTATGTTTATGTGAAGAAAACCTATGGATCGTGGCATCGCTGGGGAAACCTTACAAAAACTCCTGACCTAAACGATACAACTAAAGTAAGCTTTGGTGAAAGTTTTTGATAACAACCTACATTGCTTATTGATTATTTTTTTGCATAATTCAGGTTGTTTAATAGTGATAGGTTTTAATTGCCATTCCACAAACCTTTTTATATGGCATGGAGCAGGATTTTGGTTGAAAAATTTTCCCATGTACGATATTTCATGTAGCCAGCAACATTTGTGGTATTAGTTTTTGATATTTAAGTTTTGAGTTTGTTAGATATGGTGTGAATAAGTGCGTGTAATTTTGACCGAAAAATTTTGAAAGACGTTTAACCGTTCAATTTTTAAAAGGAAACTTTGGAAAAACAGGTAATTCTCGAATGGGTTGAAACTGAATGCGTTGTTTTGACTGCATTTCATGCAAGCTTGTGTAATTAAGGTTAAACCTTTTAGACAATTAATTTCAATTTTGTCACTGATTGTTGAGCATGATTGTTGATGGTTTGCATGCTGTAAAGCTTGTGCTCTTGTAACTACAACAAATATGCAACATATGTTTTGGAAGTTTTAAATCAAAGAAGATTTTACGTTTTTCAAGTAAATCAGAACAATGAATATTCATGTTTTGGTTTATCGGTTTTATTTTGCAGTTATCAAGAAAATTTTCTCTATTTTTATTTAATGAAGTAGAGTAAACTTTTAGAAGTATAGAAAGTACATTCTTTTTTACCAACTTGTGATATATTATGATCAAACTTGTTTTAATTGGTCGCTTCTACCAAAAATTTAGTACTTTGTTTTTTTGCCAGTCGGTAGTAGGTACCAATTTTGTGTATACACTTCACAAATATACGTTTGAAGCTGATTTTTTTTAAATTCGCGTTGTTGTTTTTATAAAGTTGTTGATACGTTCAATGGCTTGCTAAAGCTGACACTTTACTGAATTCTGTAAAGTAGACTTAGACAGTGATAGCATTATGCAACGGCAGAGAATTTGTTGCAGCTCAGACTGGCGTTAACTGACGTGCGCTTGATAGATCTGATATTAGCATTGCTTGTCACAGACTTGGTTTGAACTGCGCTTGAGCAAGATTAAAGTTGCTTATTAAATTGAATGATATGTAAACCCCACTAATTGAAATGCTGTGATTTAAACGCACCTTCGCATTGTGAATGGTACCTCATCATTATTATTACTTCAGTAGTAACATAGTTATTCATTATCATGGTGATTTTTTTCTTTACGGGCATGCTAAATGGGTTGCTTGTTTTCAGCTAAGTTTGGATTTTACTGTACTAGCATCTTAATCTTTTGTAGCTAGTGTTAGTCTGCTAGATACTTAAACTGCATGCTTGCATGACTTTCAATTACATTCACTTGACTTTATTCTTCACTTAATTGTCTTCTTTTATTTACTTTTCACATGCTGTCGCTGTGGCAACAGAAAGATCACCTTATGGTCCGTCTTATGGTAAGATTACTCAAATTAAGTTGTGTTAACTTTTTTTTAAGCTTATATTTCAACGTGCAAAAGTTTTTTATGGACTAGTTTTAGTTGATACAAAGTTAGGATCACTCATTGCCATTACATTAGTTTTGCTGCTGTGCTATAGCTCTTCGTAAATTCACTTTGCACCAATTTTCTTGTAGTAAACTTCTAGCAGTCTTTGCATATTCTTTTTGTAGAGTTTTTATTGCTACATTTTTTTTCTTATCGTCATTTTTTACAGAGCTGTGTATTTACAAGTTCAATTTAGTCTTACCATGAAATCCCCGTGTTCACTTACAAGTCTGCTTTGCAAAATGAAACCTGTAAAGTAGACATGCTTTTTGCATTGGTAATAGCTTAGCGTATAGGCAGCAGTGCAGGTCACTCGATTGGTCCAACGTATCAACACCATAAAACCATCGAACGCATGACCACGTAAATTTACTTTATACAAAATATGTATGAAGTACAACATTTTTTATCCGTTTTGATCGTGTCGAGCGCTCAAGCTGTACTACTAAGTTGTGTTATTACAGCCGTCAATAAATTCTTGCAAATATGCGTTTCAATATCAAATTGCTTGCATCCTATTCAAACCACTTGTTGTGATGTGTTAATTTCATAACTTTCCGTGTATCAATGTTTTTTTGTGGCAATGCCTTTGCTATAATATTTGCTTTTTGTAAAAATGCACGCCTTTCAAGAGTCTCATTGGTTGCAGCAGAAAAAATTTACCTAAAAAGCGTGTGTTACTGCTAGCATCAGTAACCCAGTCATTCCAGGGACCCGTACTTCCTCATTGACCGACTGGCAATGCAGAATTGGGTTTTATAGCTCAATATATTTTTTTTTTATCAAATTTATTAAGTTATTTCAACTTAATTGTGTTGCTAGTTTATCGCTAAGTAATGCCAGTACAAAGTTTAACATCCCAAGTTTATTGCAGCTCAACAATATCATCATCGAAACAGTGGATACATATCGACAAGAGTATTTCCTTCGTAAGTTTGTTGGCGAGGGACATCCTCTTTTGTTTGTCGGGCCTACTGGCACTGGCAAGTCTGCTATCACCAACAGTTTTTTGCGAAGTCTTCCCAAAAAGGAATACACGGTCTGTAATGTGAATTTTTCGGCCCAAACCAGTGCTGTTCAGACTCAAGATATGATATTTTCCAAACTGGACAGGTGTGACATCATTATTAATGTTTTTTTTATCATTTTAATGGTGACTAACATGAAACTGTTTAGTGCTAGGCTACTATAGTCGCGATATAAATTGCTGTTTTTGTTTTTAATTATTGAATTGTTGAACATCACACATAGTTGCATTTTTTGGAAAACTGGCAACGTTTCTCGAGATAAAATGACTAGAGATTTTGGTATTGAGTAACATTAGAATTCAAGCGGGCGTCTATACTCTGCTTGACACCAATCATTTAATTTTTTTAGACGTCGTAAAGGCACTTACGGTCCAACTCCAGGAAAGAACATGATCGTATTTGTTGACGATCTGAACATGCCAGCGAAAGAACGTTACGGCGCGCAACCACCCATCGAGCTGTTGCGACAATGGATTGATCATGGACATTGGTTTGACAAAAAAGTAAAGCTGTTTTTAATATTGTGTTTGATAGGCGAAGTTCACGGTCTTTGCTGAAGTTGTATGTTTACTCACAATTAACACATTGTAACCAAAAGCGAAATCGCTAAACAAGGGCAATAAAATTTAGTAGGCTACACTAAAATAATGAGATTTTGACTGCTTGTAGAAAATTCGGTTTAAAAATTATGATCTGGTTTTGCAACTGAGTTGATGCTTTTAACCCAGTTTAATTTCGCGGTGTTATAGAGATTTAGGTAACCGAATGTATTTTTTGAACTTGAAAATTTTAGTAGTCGTGTTTATTTAGGACACAAGCGTTATTCAGTTGGTTGATATGGCAATGCTATGTGCTATGGCGCCACCTGGTGGTGGTAGAAACGAAATAACCGAACGTTTCTTACGTCATTTTAACATCATTGGCATCCACGTTTTTGATGATGACACGAAGCGAACGATTTTCCAGTCTATGTTGGATTGGCATTTTAACAGGTGAATTTCAGTTATTTGCGTATATTTATGGAATGAAGAGATAAGTGTATAGCCTTTAAGTTTTGGGTTACCATCACTGGAACACAATATTTGTAACTTAGTCTCATAGCATCCGATTTGTTTAGTGCAGTAAACATTGCAACTATTAAAGAAATGGGAGAGAGAAACTATGCCTTTTTGACATATCTAAGTCTTACAAGAGCAAAGCTTTTAAGAAGTCGTAAATGTAGAATTGACTCGTGAAATAATGATAAGTTTCTGTTTTAAACGTCTTGAATATAATATTCGCCTATTCTTGGTTTGATGCGACGAAGATTACTTCCAAAAACACGTCTTTAAAGCGGGTGGAATAAATGCCGCTATTCAATATTGCTATTACAATCCTTGAAATAAACCGTACAGACTCGCTTTCCCATTTATTTTAGGGGCTTTGACAATGCTTTGCGTCGTTTTGGCCGTATTATTATCTGGGCTACAACTGATGTGTACAATCAAGCTATAGCTAAGTTTCTGCCTACTCCATCCAAATCACATTACTTATTCAATTTAAGAGATTATGCACGAGTGATACAGGTATGAGACTTGATATTTGCCTTATTAGTGCGAAAAAAAATTAGGCTATTATGTCGAAAACTTATGTGAAAATTTGATCCATTGAGGGTCAATCTATTAAACATAAGAGCAAATTTCAATGTTGTAGTTTTATTTGGATATTTAATGATAAACCTTTAAATTTTTAAACCGTTCAATTTACGTTAACACTCTTTGAGGATAGGATAAAAGGGCCCTGGATGTCTGAAGTTCAGTATTAACTGATTTAGTTGCATTAGCTAAATAAAATATTCACTGCAATTTTTTATGAAGTCTACCTGATGAAAGGTTGTATAAATTTCAATTTTAATCACCTGATATAAAACATGATTGTCACTGTTGTCTTGTTCTTAAGGGGGGTATTAACTTATAAATGGGGATATCGCTGCTTGTGACTAGTTGTGTTTGGTGTTATTATTATTTTTTGATGTTTTTGTAATAAAACTCTAATTTCATTTGCTTTTTATCACAAAGGGCATCCTATTGTTTCGAAGTGATGGTTGTCCACAAGGCAGTGAAGGAGCTTACAAGATTGCTCGTCTGTGGGTCCATGAAGTTTATCGCGTGTTTTATGATCGTCTTGTTAATAATGAAGACCGAGAAACGTTCTTCGAAATCGTCAAGGTAAGATTAATTATATTGGCCTTGTATGAGCAATTGGAATTGAGTCTGAAAAAAATTAGATTAAAAGTTCACCCCAAAACCACGTACTCTTTTGAACTGTAGTACCTTTTCATGACTTCCTGCAGTGGCTTTATTTCTATTTTTGAAGTTTTCATCAAAAACATACTTGAATAATTTGGTTGGAGTTATTACTTTTAACACTGCGTAAAACCTTTACGATTTTCATTTCATTTTCGATAGATTGCTAGCTTTAATCTGAAAAGAAGATCGACCTATTATTTCGAATGCAATTTTTTTGTTTGTCAGCTTGCGACTACGATGCATTTCAAAGAAAAGATGAACAACATCTTCCAGCATCTTGTTGGAGGCAGCAAGAATGTTCGACGAGATGTAGCTGATGTCCATATTCGTTCTGTGTTTTTTGGTGATTACATGACACCAATGGTTGAAGATGGCCCCATCGATCGTCTTTACAACGAGATAACTGATATGGAAGGTAAAAAGTAGTGATTACACTGCAAGTGTAGTGGGTTGATGGTAGATTTATATTAGCAATAAATGCAACCATCAAGTAGTCACTGCCTTCAATACTCGAACTTCAAATCTAAGCTCTGTCTTGGCGATCGAAATGATTTGTGCAACAAGGAAAAACCTAGTATTAAAGCTACAGTACCGTACTTGCATGGGCAGCATGCTTTTGAAGCACAGAATTGATGAATGCTGTGTGCTTATGGATGGTATTGTATAGTAAACTCTTGCTTCGCTGAAGTTTGTGCTCTAGCAGTAGTAACATGAGTCTGGGTTGCTTTCACCTTCTATTGAAGCAGAGCTTGACTTTAAATACCAGTGACGCTTTTAGTTGATTTATCGAGCCTTACCTTTTCAAGAATTACGAATTACTATCGAGCATTACTTGGACGAATACAACCGGGAATCGAAAGCTCCGATGGACTTGGTCATGTTTCAATTTGCAATTGAGCACGTCAGCCGCATCAGTAGGATACTGAAGCAGCCAAATGGGCACGCTCTTTTAGTTGGTGAGTATATCGATAGAAATTGGTTAAGATCTAATCATGTTTTTGCGTTGTGTTTTCATTTCCATTCAAAATTATTACTGTTCGACGAGACTGACTTAGAGTTAGCTATTTGATCATATAAAAATAAATCTAGGGTTATAATTGATTAACCCGTTTTTCCAGCCAACTTTTTTTTTTCATTGAAGGACCTCTATGCGTTCATTGCGAAATTGCGAAAACTTGTTAAAGCGAAAAGTTGGTCGAAAATAGCTCGCATTTTTGCCAGAGCTAATTTTTGAGCAGATTATTTTAACACTGTAATTTCAAGTTTTTTCTCAATGACAGCTCAGCTCAGATTAAACAACTCAGATGGCCGAGTGGTTAGAGCGTACGCCTCGGGAGCTGCAGACTTGGGTTTGATTCGGAGTCCGGTCAAACCAATGCCTTTAAAATTGGTATTTACAGCTTCCCTGCTTGACGCCCCGCATTAAACGTACAGAGTGAAAAACAAACCGGAAAGTTTACTTGTTGTGCCGTTGGGAAAGGCACTTAGCGGGATTCCCCCGTCTTGGTGTGGAAGACAGATGACTGGCATCTCCTAAACGAGCTTATATAGCACATTGATCGCTTTCTCGTGATAGGAGTAAAAATATGCAACTTAATACTAAAAAAACTGATGTATGTATTTGTGTCATTTGAAACGGATCCAATCAAGGTGCTTTTGGCATCAACGAGCATGTTTTTAACCTCTGAAACTTTTTGGCAATGTTAACTCTTTCAATTACGTTTCAATGAGCATTTGTTTAGGAATTGGAGGGAGTGGCAGACAATCTTCAACGCGTATTGCTGCGTTCATGGCCTCGTTCGACCTGTTTCAAGTGAATGTCACAAAGTCCTATTCTTTTCCTGAATGGAGAAATGACTTAAAAAAAGTGCTGCGAAGAGCGGGAGAAGATTTGAAGCCAACTGTTTTTCTTTTTGGCGATTATCAAATTAAGGTGAATTGACATGGTAAAAGTTCTGACATGGAAAAATGTCAGCGACATGGTCTAGGGGTGCCGCGCGCTGGTAACAAATCCTACGTGACGGGTTCGATTTGCAGCTGGAGCCGATCGCATTTCACATTTATAACGGGTGGCTGCTGATTCAAAGAGCGCAAGCTCATTTCGCAGTCTCCTTCAATTATTGTTGAATTTTCAGTTCAATATAATTTGAAAATAAATTCAGTTATTTATTTATTTTATTTCTGAACAAAAAAAAAAAACTTCTTTTAGTTCTTTTCTGTAAATGTTAGGCCTTAGGCAAGTCTACTGTATATGGCTTCTTAGTTCAATTTTTTTTGGTCACTAATTTCAGTAACCGAGCCTTTTAACGTGTTGTTCTAAGTTGCATTGCTTTAAAATGTTATCGATTTTGAATATTAAGTCGAAAAATGGAAAATCGCTGAAAGTGAGTTAATGCGTTACCCTTATCCTTGCACTATAATTATAGCCTTGAGTGCTAGGAGAAAAAAGCAATTAGGCCTACCTAACACCATAGTAGTTTCAAGTGAATATTTTTAGTCACTAATTATTTTAATATTAGGATGAAGCGTTTTTGGAAGATGTTAACTTGCTCCTTAACACTGGAGATATTCCTAATATCTTCGAAAACGAAGAACGCTTGGAGATTATTGACAAAATGCAGCGAGAAACGCAAGCTGAAGGAAACAATCAGACTGAGATTAATCCCTTAAACATGTACTCAAAGTTTATTGAAAGAGTAAACAGGCAAGTGACATTGACAATGCAAATGAAAAATGGCGAAAGAATGATTTCAAAACTTAATTATTGCTGTACAGTAGTAAAAGTTTATTATGATGAACGTCAAAGGCTGCTAAGATGGTTTGGTATTTGGAGCTTTGCATCCCACTTACGGGTCCATATGTTTTCAGATGCCTTCATATAGTTTTGGCTTTTAGTCCAGTTGGTGAAGATTTTCGAACACGTTTGAGGAACTTTCCATCTTTAATCAATTGCTGCACAATCGATTGGTTTCAAGTTAGTAAATTTTAAGCTTTTCTGTTCGTGAGTAAGCTTTACAAACCTTAAGGCGTTAGACCCACTTGACTTTTATTAATCTATAGTGCCAGGATGTTAACTTGTAATTTAATTTGCGGCATGCTGGACTAGCACAATTATGTACAAATGGTATTAGTACAGAGTTTTGGTTTTAATGTAAGCCTATTTCCCAACAACTTAAAGTTTTGGTGTAAAATTGGTGGTGTGCAAATAAATGGATGCCACTAGTTTATTTTCATGTACAGGCATGGCCAGATGATGCATTAGAAATGGTTGCTAAGCACTTTCTTGATGATGTTGAAATGGATCAATCAATGCATCAGAAAGCTGTTCAAATGTGCAAGCTCTTCCATCAAGATGTTAGATCATTATCAGACCGGTAACATCAATTAAATAATCGAGTTGTGTGAGCTCAATAATCAAGTGTTATGATTAAATCGATGTGATTTAATTGCTGTTGGATTGTATAGAATTAGATTATTTGAATGATATACAGCAGGTTAAATCGTAATGTAATATTACCTAAATGTAATTGGATGTGCTTCGTTTGAGTTTACATTGTGAATGAGAGTTTTTGCAGTTTTTTCAAATCTCTGCGTCGTCGTACGTACATTACACCGACTTCTTATTTGGAGCTGATTAAAACCTTCAAAAAACTTCTTGAAAAGAAGAGGTTTGATTTACTCACGTTGAAGAATCGTTATCTGGTTGGTCTTGAAAAGCTAGGCAGTACAGAAGAATCTATTAACGAAATGCAAGTCTACCTTACTGACAAGCAACCTATCCTGGAAAAACATCAAGAGGTAGGTTCAATTCTTCGCGTTATCATATGTAAAAATACATGAGTGAGTATTAACGCTGCCATGAAACAATGTTTTCCGCTACTGTTTTAAATCAAATAAAGCCTTTTTAAACTAAAATGTAAATCATTTAGCGCCAGAAATAAAGAAAAGATGCTGTACGTGTCAGGTTAGCCAAACAAAAGCTCCATTAATGGTATCTTTTTTCCTCATTAAAGGAACTGAAAGCTGTAATGTCGCTTATAGCAATATTTAAACTATCTATTAGCGTTTTACTGATATTTCACTGGAGTTTTTTTGCTTTTCAGGCTGTGGAGGAGCTTGTTGCCAGTATTACAGAGGAAAGTGTTGAAGTTGAAAGCAGAAGAAAATTGGTGGAAACTGATGAAGCTGCTGCATCAGAAGGTATCTAAATCTTAATACTGTGAAATGTGTATTTTCAACATTGTTATTCGAAACTTTATTTAAAGTGTCATGCTGTAAATAAAAGAACAGGCGGTTTATTTAATTAATACCGTCTCATAAATGAAAGAAAACATTAATAAATCTTGCGTCATGTTCAACCAGTTTGTCTTGTTACTTGTACATTTAAATCAATTCCATATTTGCAATGATGTTTTTACTGTTATCAGAAGCAGTTTTACCCTCCTGTTGCGAGAAAGCGACGAAGGCGCTGCACGAGCTCGCTTAGGAGTTTCCGGCTGTTTGCCACTTGAAGATGTAGGAATCTCATTAAGTGCTTTTCCCATCTGTTCTACAAAAATACTCTACGGATTGTTTTCCACTCTATCCTTTTAACGCTAAACGTCAATTAGGGAAGCTATTTGACCCACTTCGTATTTGATGTTAGAGTCAACTCGGCCGTCTGATTGAATATTTTTTTGATTTTTAGCTGCTGACAAGGCGCAAATGATCAAGAAAGAATGCGAGGAAAAGCTAGCTGTTGCCATGCCTGCTATGAAAGCTGCTATTGCTGCTCTGAACACACTACGACAGCAAGATATCACTTTGGTTAAAACAATGTCGAATCCGCCTCCTGGTGTCAAGATTACAATGGAAGCTATTTGCATATTGAAGGTAGTCAAAATATAATTGCAGTTGTAACCAGTTGCACTCTAGGTTGTATCATGAGTTTGCGGCTACCGGGTAATACTGCGCACTTAGGCAGCTATTTGGACGTAGGTATTTGATGCAGTAATAGCGAATCATCTGCAACATTGCTCTGAACTTTAGTGGTCTAGTTAGAGTTAGGTGAGATGTGTTACGTTTCTTGTAGCCAGGTGTGAAACTTAACTCTAGTGAAAGTTTTTATAAATGCAATATTTATTTGAAGTAACTAAGGTCATCTTTAAAAGTTTCCTGATCGAGTGTGTTAACTATTTGCCATGAGATCCCAATTCATGTCGTGTGAATCTTTTGTTCCGATATGTCAACGTTTATTGTAGGTTTTTTAAGTAACTACACTGTACTTTTTTGATATTCATGCATTGTTTTGTGAGTTTCAAGTTTTTGTGTTTAGGAAATTAAGCCGGATCGCAAAACAGACAGCATGGGAAGACTGGTGGATGATTATTGGCCTGCTGCAAAAAAAATGCTGGGCGATTTGAGATTTCTCGACTCTCTGAGGGTTAGTGATCAATACACTAAGTCTTTTTGGTTATTGCAAAGGCTTTTAAGAACTCATTTTTATTTTAAATTCTTGCCAAGATGTTTTAATTCTTGTTTTTTTCTTAGCCTCTCAAATCTTAAACTTTATAATCAATTCATCAGGTATATTTATCACCGGCCGTCCCATATCCTTCAAACGTAAAATCGGTCTCAATTAAATTATTTATCAATTAAAGTTTTCTCGAAAATTGATAAATTTTACTTTGAAAAAAGTACTTTAAGACGTGGATTTTAATGTAAATTTTAGAGTTTCTGTGATCGCTATTGATTTCTACTGTAGGTCTCTCTACTTAATCAGGCTTGTCAACTTAATTTGTTTCAGCATTTCAATACTTGTTGCTTTATCTAAGATGAATTTCACAATTAACAAAAAAGAATTTTGTTTTTCGTTCAGGATTATGACAAGGATAATATCCCTGCTCCGGTGATGAAGAAAATCCGTGAACGCTTCATTGATGACCATAACTTCCGACCTGACCTCATCAGAAAAGTTTCATCAGCTTGTGAAGGATTATGCAGCTGGGTCCTCGCTATAGAGGTGTACGATAGGTACGTTGTATGCTTGTGAAAAAAGTATTTTGTTTAGCAGTGAGCTGATTAAGTGTACTGCATCTATGCTTATTTGATTTTTGTTAGTATTGTTCAGATCAACTATTAATTATAAAACTTCAACAGCCTGTTTCTCGCTAAACTCGGTCTTCAAGAGGTATCTTATTCAATTTATTTTTTGTGATTTAGAGTGGCGAAAGTTGTGGCTCCTAAAAGAGAATCTTTAAAACTCGCTGAAGATGATTTGGCACGAGAAATGGAGTTGCTTCAAATCAAAAGAAACGAACTGCAAGAAGTTACTGACAAACTGCAACTTCTTCATGATGACCTCAAAGACAAGCAAACAAAGAAAAAGGTTGGTGAAGTCAAAGTACGTTTTTAATACTTTCAGGTGCAATACTAAAAATCCTACGATCCAATACCAGTAACTAAGAATCAAAGGAAGCTTAATAGTCGTCACGGTCGTTGCACTCAAACTATGGATTTTGTAATATTCAAAGCCGACTTTTATGTTCGGCCAGTTCATACGTTTTTCAAAAGCTGTTAATTTTCAAAAATGTAAATTAATCCCAAGTGATATAATGTCCAATTTTCTGGTTTGCCAAAAAACGTTAAAGCAGTATATTGAGTGTATATCGAGAATTTACAGTTGTTTTTTCTTCATATTTTCATTATTTTGCAACTTTTAGGAACTGGAAGATGAAATAGAAGAGACGAAATTGAAACTTATCCGTGCGGAAAAACTGATCAGCGGATTAGGAGGAGAAAAAGATCGGTGGTCGGAGTTGATTCAAACTCTTCATGAGACATATGACAACATTATCGGTGATGTCCTTTTATCTTCGAGTGTGGTTGCATACCTTGCCCCTTTTACGCCACTTTACAGAGAAGTAAGATCATGTTTGCTTTAAGATGAATTCTGCTAATGAGTTAAGCTTTAAAAAATAGATAAAATCACCAGGCTAAATAAAATGTCCGTATAGGCTCTTTTCGCCACAGTTCTTCAGGGAAAAGAATAAATTTAAAGGTTTTTTGCATGTTAGCCTATCTAGTACTGGTAAATAATTGTATTGTTCGGAAGCATTTTAATGTTTTATTTGAAAAGATAAAATTAAGAAAATTTTCTGCTTTTTAAATTGGATGATTTTCATTTTTGTTACAAAATTCAAATGTAAAATTGCTTGCAGCTGCCTAATCATGTAAAATTAGTTTCATGCCTAAACATGTTGTTGAAAAGCTTGTTTTAAGTTGTTTTGTTTTAAGGGGCAAACGGCAAATAAGATTTTAACGTGATGCTTTGGATTTTTATATGATATGCTCTGTTTTTGCTTTAGTGCTGACATTTCTATACCGTCGAGCTGGGTAATATGTTTTGTTTACTACATCTCCTTCCTACCTTTGGTGTTCTGTTTGATATATGATTATGAACAAGTTTTTTATATTTTAGGAAATTTTGAAGAAATGGTGGGAAGATTGTCGTGAATTGGAAATCCCCATCAGCGAACGCTTCTCACTGGCTGAAACTCTCGGTGACCCGGTTCAGATTATCGAATGGCAGCTGGCCGGGTTGCCAAAAGACAAGTTAGTGTTTAAAGTAAAGCTGAGGAAGGTTTCAGCAATAGATCAAAACTTTTGAACGACTTCTTAAATTTTTTATCATTGAATTGATTATAAGAAAGGACAATAAGCGACTTTGCATGCTTGTTTCACCGTGTGCACTGTACACTTAATTGCTCAATGTTCGTAGGTTCGTAGGTGTATAATCAATTTAAATTTAATAAGGCCTATGTTATATTATTAAAAAAAAACAACTGCAGATAAAAAATGTGACTATTGTGTTTTTACAGTAAAACGCAATCACAACAATATCTGGATTCAGTGAATATGATTTGTGGCTTTCACATTTGTTAGTGTAGCAACTTTTTCATTTCATTTTGCAATGAAAAACTGTAGAGTCGCTTTTGGGTTGATTTTGTGTGAAGAAACTTGCCTTTTTTTAGTTTATCAGTCGACAATGCCATCATAGTGAGCAATGCAAACCGATGGCCACTAATGATTGATCCTCAAGGCCAAGCTTGTAAATGGGTGAAAAATATGGAAAAGAAAAATAATT
Source organism: Trididemnum miniatum (assembly GCA_964006365.1). Taxonomy (NCBI): domain Eukaryota; kingdom Metazoa; phylum Chordata; class Ascidiacea; order Aplousobranchia; family Didemnidae; genus Trididemnum; species Trididemnum miniatum. Next base: position 18,436,970 of record OZ023249.1, on the reverse strand, counting down.
TGCATGTTTGCAAGCTGACTGATCACGACTACTTGAGAACTCTAGAAAACTGTTTGCAGGTATGTTGTTGCGATTATGTCTGCTTTGGATGACTCTTTTGTTTGAACGTGTTGGTAGGTTGTTGGATAATAAGCGATTTCTTTTTTGTCAATTTGCTTCTTTGCCACTCTGATACACAACTTTTTAGTTCTTGTGTCGTCTGGTGCTATGTCAGCGTTTTTTAATTAGTGGGACGTGAAAGTTTTTTAAATACACAGCACGTGCAGTTAAACTTGACGCTAAAGATGACAAGCTAGGCCTATGTTTTTTTGCAAAAAAAGAAATGTCTTCACATTGACTTTTTGTTGGTCTTTTTTTAAAGAATGATTTTTACTGTAAATTTTTTTTTTATAGGCTACGCCTCGATTTGATGTCAAATTTTTCATGTATGTTTTGAGTTTGAAATTATCACTTTGTGATTTAGTTCGGCAATCCTCTGTTGATTGAAAACGCGCCTGAGCACCTTGACCCAATGCTGGAACCGGTGTTACTGCGACAAACATTCAAACAGCATGGAATGGAGTACATCAAACTGGGAGAGAATACTATTCAATACAGCCATGATTTCAAGTTGTACATTAGCACTGCAATGAGAAATCCACATTATCTCCCTGAAGTGTCAGTGAAGGTACCAATAATTTATTGTAATTTTTTGAAAATAAACGCAGTCAAAGTGAACTTTGCAATTCACTTTGCGTCGTAATTTTTTAACCTGGAAAAAACTGAAAGAGGAAGGTGTGGTGATTTTGAGACAATTCGGAAAAAGTAGTTTTTAGTGTGTATTCAAAGCAGTTACTTAGCGTTCTATTTTCGTGCTTGCTTTGTAATGATTGCACGTCCCTGCAACGCTTCTGCGCATTACGCTGATTTTAGTTCAAAACCCGCGTATAGTATTTTTGTGACTAATGACATTGTTACAGCATGTAGTGATAGTTTGAAACCCCAGCTGTCATGTATATTATCGTTTTAGCAAGTTAATTGTTGTGTACTTTCGTCAGTTACTAATTCTGTTTTATAGGCATTGCACAGTACATTCGTTTTAGCAAATTAAACCCTTAATCGAGGTTCAGTTATAGCTCTGCTCTATGACGAAGGTAAAAAACGTATACTAATCGAAGAAATCTTACCCCAAATGTTTATTGTGGTGTAATGCACGATATTACGTTGAAAAAACACAGGCTAAAAACCTCTTGTTAAGCTTTAACCACAAATTGTTTCAGCCTTTTAATAGCTTCGTCTATTTCTAGGTTACATTGATTAATTTCATGATCACTCCAATCGGTCTTGAAAACCAGTTGTTGAGGTTACTAGCTGCAAAGGAACGACCTGAATTAGAACAGAAGAAACACGAATTGATCATGGAGGGAGCCAAAAATAAGAGACTCCTGAAAGACATAGAAGATAAAATATTGGAAGTGCTTTCCCAATCAGGTGAGTTGTAACAACTTGCGGTAGATTTGCTACTTTTTCCAATATATACAGCAGAGAATGTGATTAATGTTTTATGGTAAACGGCCTTCTAGAAGTAGTTTAATTTTTATTTATGGTTTGTCAGAAAGTAGCCAACAGATTGTTTCCCGTTAATTGTGTTCATACTTGTGTGATTGTTGCAAAACTTTACAAAAACCTTCCGATTTTTGGTTGTTATCGGTAATGCACTGTATGTATTAAAATTGCTTCTTTAAAGGTGACATTTTGAAGGATGAATTAGCCATCAAGGTTTTGTCTGAGAGTAAAGAACTTTCGATGGAGATTTCGAAAAAGCAAGAAATCACAAGCAAAACGGAGTTGGAAATTGATGAAACGAGGAACGGATACAAACCAGTCGCTGTCCACTCCTCTATTTTGTTTTTCGTCATTTCGGATCTGGCCAATATTGATCCAATGTATCAGTATTCTCTTTCATGGTTTATTAACCTTTATACACAGGTAAAAATGCACCACATGTTGTTTTTTCAATTTTGTATGAAAATGTGGTTCGTGTATTTATAGTAGATAATAGATATGAATTGCTTCGTTATATTTAGTGGAACGTTTTGTTTTTCGTTTGTTTGTATTGAACTCTTGTTTGGACTGGGTTTTGTATTCGTTGATTCTTCAAGCTGAAGTTATATTAGCTCGTAAGTGTGTAAAAGCATTTTTTTTTTCTGGTTTAAGCGCTTAACAAGTTAACAATTGGTCGTCGTTTGGCCGAATGAACTATTTGTTTTTAGAAGTTTATAACTGATCACTACATGTTATAGAGATCATGTTGAACTATGAGCAAGCATTGTCAAACGTTTTATTTTCTTCTACAGCCTACCCTTTTAGCTACAAAAGAAAATAAAACGTTTGGCGAAATATCTTACTGTGGGTTGGGTCATCCTTAATGTACAAATTGAAATGTAGTCTTGCCGTAGTTGACACTATTGAGTTTAACTTCTGAAAAGGTTGTGTCAGTAGAAGCATGCTATATTCTCTGAAAAAATACATCAAAAATATAACATCTGAACTTAAAAGGCGTTGATTTTTTAGTCAATTGAAGAAAGCAAAAAATCAAACGATCTCTCTCAGAGGATTGCTTATCTGACTGACCACTTCACTAAATTGATGTATATCAACGTTTGCCGATCTGTGTTTGAGAAGGATAAACTTCTTTTTTCATTCCTTCTCTGCATTGGAATTTTGAAAGGAAGGTAAGGCTTGTTGAGTTTTAGCTTTGTTTTGTTTCATTATCAGTTTTTTTGGGAATGTGTCCTATTGAAATTGTGCATTGCAACTTTTTCACCATTTTCTCGCTTTACGTGGCAAAGAATAATGCTTGTGGTTAGCTTTTGGGCTGATATAGTAGTTTGAGCAAGGTTCTTTTATAATCATAGGAAATAACTGTTCTGTGAGACGAATGTGAATACATTAAAATTAGACGTAAACACATCTTTTCACTTTTTGCATTAAAATTTTTCTGTTCCTTTCAGTTTCTCTGTTGTAGAGATACGTTTTATAAGCATGCACTGTCAATCAGATGTTGTTGAAAAGTTTTAGAAACCTTTGATTGATGTTTATTCATTTCTTTAGAGGAGAAGTCAAGGACGATCAGTGGAGATTTCTTCTCACTGGCGGAGTAGCTCTTGAAAATCCTCATCCAAACCCAGCGTCGAACTGGTTGTCAGAAAAGTCGTGGGCAGAATTGGTCCGCTTGAGCGATGTACCCGGATTTAACGGAATAATGAAACACGTTCACTCAAATGTGAGTGATTTTTGCTATAAAGTTTGAATTTTTTCCTTGGAATTTAGAATATAAAAGTCCGTTTTTTCTCACAAAGAAGATAATCTGGGCTTAGATGAGCTTAGGTGACAAAAAGTCGAGTAATCAACCATCGTGATCTGATAGCATTTCGACCATGTGACGAGGAGAATTCATTTCCATACTTAGCCAGATTACTGCCGTCGATTGTTAGACGCTAAGAACTGACCAAGCGACTCTGTTTACCAAAGTCTGAGCTCAGTATTTTTTTTAGCTTTCATCATGGAAGAAGTTTTATGAGTGTTCTTTCCCTCACACTGAACCCTTGCCTCAGCCGTGGAACGTTAAGCTAAACGATTTGGAAAAGCTAGTTGTGCTTCGATGTATCCGACCTGATAAAATTGTACCGGCAGTCCAGGTAAGGTTACATTTCTGAAAAAAAAAAACATAGCGGAGAAATTCGCTGTTCCAGCGCAGTAAAATTTGTGCATAAACTGACGTCATGTATGTTGTAAGGTCATTGGATAATATGCTGCGATAGTATATTATGCTTACGAACGTGGTCGACATTGTTAGTTGTTATTTGAAGTACTTGGTGTTTTTGGTGTAACATTGTTTTTTGTTTGACATTGCAGGATTACATTGTGAGCAAGCTGGGGTCAAGTTACATTGAACCACCTCCATTTGATCTTCATACAAGTTACAAAGACTCCAATTCTGAAACTCCTCTTATTTTCATTCTTTCTCCTGGCGCTGATCCTATGGCAAGTTTAATGCGATTCGCCGAAGAAAAAGGTATTTTCCTCTCTTTCTTTTTGCTTTTATGCTTCACCTTCTAATGTGTTTGATGTGCTACTAATTCGATGTGCTGTGGTGTTTTTGCTTAATGACATTTATTTTCATTTGTGGTCACATTTTGCTTGTAACTAACCACCGCCTCATTTCACCTTTAACACCAACATGCAGGAATGACATTACCCAGTGGTCTCATTTCTGCCACTCCCAAGACTCCCCGGACTCCCGCATCCAGGAGAGCGTCGCTACGACCTCGGTCGCCTCCGAGGCCTCCAGTAACGATCCACGAAAGCGCCTCCATGTCGCAGTTGTCTTCCGGCACAGAACAGAAGCTTCGCCGAAGTTCGTCGCTTTTGTTTCCGACGTCAGAAGCAAATGTAGCCGAGGTGGTTTCAAGAAACTCGACATCACTTAAGAGCTCACAAATCTATTCAAGTCCTCTTGGGTTCAATCAAGGAACGCCAAAATTTCTGGAATATTTGCAGAAGCAAGGCGATGAAAATGGAATATGGAACAGTAGGTTTAGTGCAGTGATTCTCAACCGCAACCGATCGGTCTCTTCAGGGTTTCAATTGTTTGAGCATTATTTTTGGAGAAAATATAGTGTGTTATTGCAGGGGTAGGCTAATGATTGCGATAGCTAAAGACCTTGTTGCAAAAGGTTGAGAACCACAGGTGTAGTGCATGCAGCGTTAACACAAGTCATTTGAGTTTTATCATGAAGCGATTATATTTTGTGGTATTGCGTATAGACTCAGTTTTTTGCAAATTAACTTTTTATTTTGTTTTTCAATGCCTTGATTATTTATTGCCCGAAAAATGTTTGTACGAAGTTAGTTATAATTTGAACAAGTCAACAGAAAACTGGGTTTTCTCGTGTAAACTCACACAATTTCAGTGATCTCTAAAGTTGTAGGTTTTCCGTAAAACAGGAAAAGTATGACCAATTGATCACGTCAGTTGGTAGACAAATTGAATCAATCTACGAGTAGGAATGAAAGTTGATATGCCAGAAACTGTTTGAGTATTTTTTTTGCTGACTCACTTTTTCTCTAGGAATGACTTCGGGAATGCAGACCATTTCACTGGGTCAGGGCCAAGGTCCAATAGCCGAGCGAATGATCGAATGGGCTCGGAGTCACGGGACATGGGTTGTTCTGCAAAACTGTCATCTTGCTGTGTCGTGGCTTCCAGAACTTCGCCGGATTTGTGAAGAGGTAAGATTTAAAAGTTCTACGTAAAACCAGAATAAGAAGGTTTTTCTTCCCCTAAGTGAAAAACTGAATTCAGTTGCTTCAAGTTTGCAACCACTTGTTTCCTTTATACGGTCGCCATCTTTAAGATCTGAAGCAAATCCGTTAAGTTTATTCCTGCACTATGTACGTACAGAAAAGCGGCAATTTGGATACCGTAGAGTGCGTAGACAACGAGCAAAAACAAAACAAATTACTGCTGCCTTTTTCTCTTGTCTGTTGTTTTTTTTTTCGTTATGCTGCAAGTTACAGAGCTCATGGTAGACTATCTTGTTAACATGAACTGGTTATGCTGTGATTGTGTAGTTTTTTATTTTTTCGTAACAATTTTCAGAACTTTCACACCAATGTTATCATAACATCCTTTTTGTATGCAGGTTATCACAGATAAATCTACTAAGCCCGAATTTCGGTTATGGTTGACTAGTTATCCATCTCCAGAGTTTCCAGTTACGATTTTACAAAATAGTGTCAAAATGACGAATGAGCCGCCGAAGGGTCTTCGTGCAAATCTCATTAGATCGTATTTAAACGATCCGATTTCGGATCCGACGTTTTTCGACGCCTGCAAATCAGACGGAAAAGATCCAGTAAGTTGATGGTTTTGGAAACAGAATGTTTATCTCAGTGATCTTGTTCTTTTATATTATTGCATCACAATTTTTGTAGCAACGTTGTCCTTTGACATTTTGTGCCTTATCCACGAAGTAGATTTTTGCCGTTTTTAAAACTTTCGTGTGAGCCTAGGCTATTTATTTAGATCTTTCAGCAAAAATTTCTGAAAGAAAGAATTTCTGAAAGAAATTTTTTCAGCAAAAATTTCTGCAACCATGCTTCTCATGTTACTTTTCTTGATCTTCTATTCTCCCCTTGCATGTTACAACGTTTATCGTTTTGTTGCTTCTTCCCTTTTCTCGTGCTGTCCAATTATACTGTATGTTATTTATGCATGTTATTCTTGCGTTGACGGTACGGAAATAAAAGACACTAACTAACTAACATTTGTATTGCACAATATTACGATATTTGTATTGTACAGTCTTGCAAAATTTTTATTGCATAATATTACAAAATTCTTATGGTACAATATCACAAAATTAGAATGATGCAATATTACAAAATTAATATTCACGATATTACAAAATTTGTGTTATACAATTTGCAAGCTTAGTATCGTAGAAAATCACAAAATTTGTATGGCGCAATACGTTACAAAACTTGTATGTTGTATCTATGATGTTGAACAATGCACATTTTGTACAATACTGCATTGCAAAACTTGTATCTTGTGATTTTGATATGGTACATTATTGTCGCAATCAACTATTCATTTATTATTTATTTAGACTTGGAAACGAATTCTTTTCTCTCTTTGTTTTTTCCATGCTCTTATACAAGAGCGGAGAAGTTTTGGTCCGCTCGGCTGGAACATTTCATACGGATTTAACGAATCTGATCTTCGTATCAGTGTCCGTCAAGCTCAAATGTTCCTCAAGGATTACGAGGAGGTTCCACTTGTCGCTCTGAAGTACCTAATAGGTTTGTGTGTTCAACGTTGTGTTCACAACATACTTTTAATTTGAATGCGTAGTTCTCCATTTTTACTGTAGAAGTTTAAAAAATCGGAATAGCCCCACATTTAACACGTTTTCAATGAAGTTGTAAGTTGTAGCTGGTAATGCAATACAATAAATAAATAGTTGAGTTTATTTTTGAGTCTACTCAAGTCATTGAAATAAACTTTCAAATGAGCTTTCGTTCTTTAACTCAGCTCTCACCCAAGACATCCGATCGGCTCTAGTCGTAAATTATACCCGTCACAAGAGGTTTGTAAACCATGCACTCAGCCATGTCGCTGACAAATATAGGTTGTTTCTGAATTTTTGCATGTTTTACGCAGGAGAATGCAACTACGGCGGCAGAGTTACTGATGATCATGACAGAAGACTTTTGAAGAGTCTTCTTTGCAACTTCCTCTGTGCTGAAGTATATGAAAACCCGGCGTATAAGTTCTCATCCAGTGACATCTACTTCGCTCCTCTGGAGTTCAGCTATGAGGCTTATCTTTCATACATAAGAGCTCTTCCCTTAAACACTCATCCAGAGGTAGGTGAATGTTGTCATCATTGTTGTCGTTTTTGCTGTTTTTAAGTTAGTTTTGTCCTGGAATTTTGTTGCTGTTTGCTTCTTCTTGCTTTACTTTAAAATTGAAAGCTTTTGACAATGCTGATGCTGCTTTTGCTCTACTATTATACGAAATTCGTACTTTGATTTCTTGAATTACAATTTGTGTAGGTTTATGGCTTTCATGAAAATGCGGATATTTCAAAAGATCAGCATGAAACTCAGCAGTTGTTTGATGGAATACTTGTCACTCTGCCTCGACAGATGGCGTCTGATAGGGGAAAATCCCCACAAGTAAGAAATTAATTTCTGATGCAAAATTTTCAAATTTAGTTGTTCATTTTGAACGTTTTGCAAACAAAACCAATTTCAGCGGAAGTCTGAATTCGTAATAGAGCTTGCATTGGTTTATCATCATAGAAAAATAAGAGTAATGAGAGCAATTATGCAATCCATGAAAAATATACGTTATGTAAATCTAGGGTATTCTATGTTGAATATCATAATATTGTTGTGAAACCCGGTAAATGATACAATCCTTGTTTTTGACTTTACAGGAGATTGTGCAAGAGTTGGCTTCTGATATTCTATCAAAGCTGCCTGATAAGTTCAAGCTAGAAGAAGTGCAAGCGAGATACCCGACCGATTACAGTGAGAGTATGAACACCGTGTTAGTGCAAGAATTGATCCGATTCAATCGTCTCACTGCTGTTGTGAGGGGAAGCTTGCAAGTGAGTTATGAGCGCCACGCTGATGCTGTTTTGCTCTGTACTGATGAGGAGCAATAATTATAAAGGCCTAAATATTAAGTGTATCCCTTCATTTTTGATATACGATGGTATTGTTAGGCTTTGCATTGAAATATAGCGGCAGTTTTGTCGCTTGATATAAGCGAGGATACCTTGCTGCTGCTGTTTATCCCTAAAATGTCTATGTTTTTTAATTATAACATGGTAGAGTGATACCAGCCGATTCGCTCACCGTTGTAAAGCTCTTCGCTATCGGTGTGGGAGGTCTGGGTTTTGATTCCCGAGTCTGTCAAATCGGACACAAGTGTCGTCAATGTCTTGTCACCTCTGCGACGTTTCTTTGAAGCTGTGTTGCCCAGGCTGGGTCCCGCCGCTCATTACACGCTTCGGCGTAATTCCGCGAGTATGATTTTTTTTAAGGAGGTGATTAAAAGTAAGAAATGTTTGACTAGCTAGGTAGGCAATTTTGAAGCATTTTGTCACATTTTTCTCAAGTTTTCTTATTATTGAAATAGTAACGGGATGATGACGCAAGTACGGTTGTAGCTTTTTGCTTACTTGAGCGATAGGTAGTTGCTCGTCTAAATCAGTTTTTCATTACTTCGCTCACGTTGTTTTTTTTTGTTTTTCTTTTTTCTTTTTGTTATATTTAGTTTTTATATTTTTTGTTTATTTGTCGACAAATTGTCGCTTTATTTGCAGCAACGAAATAAACAAATTTCAAGTTCTAATTTTCATTGACCATGGTTAGATTTATTTTTCTTATTGTAGGATTTACAACGGGCTATATCAGGGTTGGTTTTGCTTTCTTCTGAACTCGAAGATGTTTTGGACAGTATGTTGGTAGGGAAAGTCCCGTCTATGTGGTCATTGAAGTCGTATCCATCCCGCAAGCCTTTAGGAAGTTACGTCAGCGATTTGATTGCAAGACTACAATTTTTTAACGTAAGATGTCATAAAGCAGAAGGCTGAAGAAATGCAAAAAACTAGTTAATGTAACTAAAGGTTAACTAAAACGAACGTCGTTCTTCCTGTCCTGCTGAATGGAAAGTCATAACGACTTTCACGTGTTGGGTAGGTGGATAGAACTTCCTCGATCACCAACAATTGCGAAACAACTCCAGCCAGCGCTGTCCCGATCTTTGGTAAAGGAACTAAACAGTTTATCCTAGATTTTTAATTTCAAAAGTGCCAATTTGAGTAGGCCTATATACTTTTGCACATCCAGCATTTTTACCAATTTTTAAACGGATTTGTTTGTTTTATATTTTCCACTTTTGTAGAAATGGGTGACTAATGGAAAACCTCTTGTGTTTTGGATTTCCGGTTTCTTTTTTACTCAATCTTTTCTGACTGGAACAATGCAAAATTACGCCAGAAGCAAGCATATCCCCATTGACCAACTTGAATTTAAGTTCCACGTCACGAATGAAAAGCCGAAAGTGCAACCAGTAAGTTAGAATTAACTTGATAAAACAACTAGCAGCCAATTCCGAATAGTATTAGCCTACTATCTTTCCACTGGAAATCCACTTCAGATCAAATTCAAACAGCTGTGAAACGAAGTGCCTATTCTTTACTCTCCCATATTACTGCACATTTTGGTGTTATTATGTGACGTTATGATACCAGTTCAGATTTGCGAATATCGTAACTTGTCTTTGAGTAATTGTATGGTTATTTCTGAAATTGCCATCCGCATGTAAGCCATGATTGCTTGAAAAACCACATTTAAATTTTGAATGGAAATCGTAGTTTGTATAATTGTTTGGCTAGAACGATGATACTTACTGGATTTGGGAAATAAAGCAAAAAAGCACACAAAAGTTTGTATCTCGTGTTTTCCTAATAATTTGAGAAGCATTCTAACTTTTTTTTTTACACTACTGTATTTTTGTAATAGACAGTTGGAGTGTATGTCCATGGCTTGTTCATGGAGGGAGCGAGATGGAGCAGTGACGTAGAAAAAATTGTTGAATCACAAAAGAAAATCCTCTACGATCAAATTCCTCCAGTATCCTTTAAGCGCTAATTTTGTACATCTTATTAGCGTATTGACAATTATAATTTAGTCCTAATAGCGCCACATTTATGTGCTCTTGTACGAGTTATTAAGCGTTTTGTCTTAAGGTATGAGCGTATTTGGAGAGCTTTGTTACTTTGCAATACGGATTAGCAACTAGCTTGTACTAGTCTGTTACATATTTTTTTCTTAACCAAGTGTTTTCAAAGCTTTGGCTCGAACCAGCTATAATTAAAGACAAGAAACACACCGATCGCTGTGTTTATCACTGCCCAGTGTACAAGACCAGTGCTAGAAGAGGCTTGCTATCCACTACTGGCCATTCAACCAATTATGTTCTGACCATTAAGTAAGTAGCAAGAGCGTGCATTAAGTTAAGATTGTAACAAAATCTGTAACTTGTATAGAAGTTGGCTTGATTTGAGTGATTATGTATCACGGAATTTACGCTTGCATCTAACTCATTAGATCCCCGGTCAATGTGATTTGAATCCAGGCCCACACTGACCAGCAACGTGCCATTAGCCCAACTGAAAATCCAACCATCGTTATAATCGCGGTTTTGCGCCAAAACGTGTAACGAGTGACAGAGCTCATCTTCGCTGATTAACGCCTGAGAAAGTGGGCAAATAAGCTTCCCAAGAAACGTCGCAGCGGTGGCAAGCGGTTAACGGCACTGTGTCCGACTTGGAATGGAACCCCAGTCTTGCGCCGATAGCGATGCCTTTGACTATTACGTCAATCGCCTGGTCTAGTTAGGTTTAAATTCAAATGGGACCTTGAGGGTAGATTCAACAGTTTTTTCATTAATTATTACGTAGTTATAAACTTGAATCACTTTCTTAGCCTGACCAGACAGGATAGAGTTCGTTAGGAGAATGGATTGCTCGTAAGCAAAGCTATAATCTTTCGAAAATATTTTACGATAGATTTCCATGCGAGAAAGATGAAGGACATTGGGTGAATAGAGGAGTAGCTTGTCTCTGTCAACTAGATGACTAAATGATTGAGATGAACTCGTAACGTGGATGATAAAGTTTAGGAGTGCCAAAGTTAAAAGAATATTTGGAAACACTGTGAACTTGCAAAGCGCTTAAATGTTTCCGTTCTTGTTTATTAATTGTTAGATTTATTCAGTTAGTTTTGCTTTTTTCGTTCGGCAAAGCTACTTCATTTGATTTCATTGTTCTTTTTCGTAGAGTTTGCAACCGGTGACTTGCTAAAAAAATAGCAGTTAATGGTCAGGCTAGTCAGTACGTTGACTGATTTCTTTGTGCTGTAGGTGTATTGGTGCTGTAGACGGCGTATATAGTTTATACTTGTCAAATTAATGAGGGAGGCATTCACTGTTTTGGTGCTGCTAGATCTATACTGTAAATCAGTCACTGCAATAAAGCAGGTCTACTAAACATGGGAAAATTCAGGGGGTTAAGTTGACTCAAGCCCTAAATCTTTACTTGTAACTTAGTAGCATTTTGATGTTTATAGAAGTACGGAACATAAAGATAAGCATTTATTCAATTCTTAGCCCCTTCCCCTCAAAAAATGATTCTGGACTTACCCAAGAACGTATCTGGTTGTAATTTTAAAAATTGTTTTGTATTTTTTTTTTCGTCATTATACTGTAAGTTTTTATTGAAATATGTTTTCATATTTGAATGTAATTATGTAGTAGTTTTATTCATTTTTGTGGTGTTAATAATATTTTAGTTCATAAGAAAATTTTGTTTTGGTTATTTTGTTAAATTTGTTGCAATTATTTACAATTTTCCGGGGTTCGTAGCCGACAGGGAGTAATATTCAGTAGATAATCTTGGTATTATTGTAGTTATATTTGTGATGGTGATGTGTAGCACTAAATTGGTTGTATGCTTACTGCGCATTGCATGTTTTGGATCAGTGTTGTTGAAAACACTTGCACTGTGAGTTGTTCACATCATTTTATGAATGAAATAAAATAGAATTATTAGCTGTAAACCTTGCTAGGGTGATATTTGTTAGCGGCATGGCCTAGCGGTATCGCGCGCAGGCTACAGATCCAACGTGACGGATTCGTTTCATGGCTGGAGCAGATCGCATTTGACATTGTTTGCCGGGTAGCTGCTGACTCGAAGAGCGCAAGCGCACTTTCCAGTCTCCTTCAATTACTGTTAAACTTTCAGTTCCACGTAACTTGAAATAATTTGCTTGGCTCTCATACTCTACGTTTGAATTTTGTCGGTCTTGGACGAGACAACACGATAATTTTCAAGAAATACGTAACTGTACAAAGTTTGGTTGATCTTTACAAATTTAGTTTCATTTGATCAATTTACGTCGTGCTTCGTTGAAGGTGGATAGAACTTTTTACAGTTTTTTTGATGCGAGAGAAAAGAATCAGACTAGTTGACAATGCAAGTTTATCATTTAAAATGATTTTCAATTGCAGGGCGTGAATTTAAGTTGCAACTGGCTGTTGATGTCATGACTTGAAGAAAAGTTGTTTAACAGCTCAGATGGTGGTAAGAGCGTCCGCCCCTGAAGCTGTGGACTCTGATTTGATTCCGAATCGGGTCAAACCGATGACTTCAAAATTGGTATTCACAGCTTCCTAGCTTGACGCTCAGCATTAAAGGGAGAGAGTGGAAAACAAACCAGTGAGTTTACTTGTTGTGCCGTTGGGAAAGGCACTTAGCGGAATTTCCTCATCTTGGCGTGGTAGACAGATGGCCGACACTTCTTAAGCAAACTCGTTATAGCGCTTTGATCGCTTTCTTGTGATAGGAGGATAAATATGCGACTAAATACAGAAAAAATGCACAGACCAAATTTAAAAGAATTTTAATTAATAAATTGAACTAGAATCTAACCCAATTAACAAGATCTTGGTGGGTTACAGAGCCGGCGCCAGAGCAGTCGACTTGGGTGGCCAAGCTTTTATCAGGGCAGGGGGGAGCAAAGTTTGAAATTAAGCACAAACGCTGCTGTCTTTAAAAGAGTAAGCTTGTTAACTGGGGGGGCCAGGCCCCCCTTGGCACCGGCCCCGGTATGTTAGATTCAAGTTCAATTTATTTATTGAATTTACTAAGATAAGAATTATAATTAATGAATTGAACTAGAATCTAACCCACCAAGATCTTCTCACCCATTTAGAATTAATCAATATAAGAATTTCAATTAATGAATTGAATCAGAATCTAACCCACTAAGATCTTATAACTCACCACAATCTTTTAACCCACCAAGATCTTGGTGGGTTAAATTCAAGTATAATTTATTTATTGAAATTCTTTATATTGATTTATACGCTTGAATCACTCTCTCAGCCTGTTAACAGCTCGACTGGATAGACTTCGGTACATAAGCCTTCATTGCTTGATCTTCAATAATAAAACAAAGTTTGTGACATGTTCTGTGGAGTAATCAGCTATTAATATTAAGCTCATTGATCAGCCGTGCTAGCAAATCAACGTATAAAGGCATGAAAAAAATAATAATGTAACGCAGCGTACCCAGAAAGTTTTTGGGGATGTGTTTTTTTACTGATGCAATCAATTTACTGTTTTAAGTCGGAAGCGCTTTTTAATAAGCAGTTTTTATTTGAAGAAAACAGCAAAACTCCCGATCACAGACAAATTCTCTTGTAGTTTCACCATTCTGAACTCGTCAAGAAGCGAAACGATAAAAGTTTTGCGTGAGTACAACTTTACTGGTCATCGTTTTTCATTCTTTGTAAAAATCACAGTACATGTCAGTGATGCAGCGTTTGTTACCACAGAAAAAATGCATCAAGGTCTTCAAGCTGTCGGTTTATCATCAGCGAGAGGAAACAGACATAAATACAAAAATGCAGAAATTGAAGTGTTTTTGGATTATGAAAACAATTTCGTTGTAAAAGTGTAAAATTTCGCTATGAATATTTTTAACAACCTTTTAGAATACAGTCAAAGAATACGTCTCTAAACTAGATGCAATCATACTGATTGAATTTTTTTTTGCAATCATACCGATTGAAAATTTTTAACTAAAGACTTTAAAAGTAATATTCGCAGCTTCCCGCCAGGCGCTTGACACAACCGGAAGTGCGAAGGGTTAAGTGTACGTTATGTGTGTGTTGTTCGTTTCTTGTAGGCCTACTGTATGTCCTCTAACAGCGTTCAATCATATCATGATTGAGATTTGTAATGGGCCGCCAATTGAGAATGGCCTACACAATGTTTGCTCAGCACGCGCTGCCCCGTATACCTTTATTATTACACCACATCTGCAGCATGATGACGTAACCACAAAATAAATAAAAAGTGTCTCCGAGACATAGAACTATCTCAGTCAGTGAGCGCTCCTCAATGAAATTGAGAATCTTGTTTAGGAAAATCACTGACAATAATACAGTCATGCTCGAACGTTTAATTCAATTCAATATTTTTTTTTCAAAAGCACAACAAGCATTTTCGGGCAGCAGTGAAAAACCATTCGGTTGTCTACGTCTACTAGACAGGGCATGCTATGGAGTGGAAATTGGCATGGAATGTAAGGAGAATTTTGGTATGGAATATGGAAGATGCTCAGAATGGAATGGAATGGAAGATTTGAAAAATGGAATGGAAGATCGTCTTCCATACTTTCATATTAACTGCGTAACACAATATATATCAAAACTTACAACAAATTGCAAAGGACTACCAAACAGGACTGAGGATAATTAGTCACTTTTCGGTTCTGCAGTGCAAGTTTTTAGCATGTAGTGACTGACTGTTTTGTTCTTTTAAGCGTTAAGCATCCTGAGATGGGTATTTATCAAGATAAATTATCGGCGATAATTTATTACCGATTATCGTTATCGCTCAAAATAATTTTGAATTATTGATTACCGATATCGATTTTGTAAGATATTTCGTTATCGCCGATGAATTATCGCGATACACAATTTTTATGCCCACAAAGTTCAAAACTTCAAAGTTAATGAGTAGGCGCTATGGAATCAATACACGGTGTAGGCTAAATTAATTCTTGTTGCATTAACAAAAGACCTCTTGTTTAATGCCGCAGCAGAGTTCGTAAACTGCTCTCTTTCTTTAAAAAATCTATAACACATTTTTGCTGTTTGACTTGCACAGAAAAACTTCGTCAAACACATTGAAAATTTACCGCAACACTTATCGGAAAAGTTTATCGGCAATAATTTATCGATTACCGATATCGCTCGAAGAAATTGAGAATAATCAATTATTGGTATCGCCCAGGGCATTTTTGAAGTTATCGATTACCACTTTAGTACAAAAAGGTTTATCGTGCCCATGACTGTAAGCATCAATACATTGTTTACGTCAATGCAGGAGCGTATTTAGGGGGGCATTGTGCCATGCCCCCCCCCTTTTTTGACTCTGCCTTTTAGTGAAAAAAAGCAAAAATAATGGTGTCAAGTTTCTGAAATATGCCAGACTCTTTCAACGACTTGTGTAGCTCATGGCCAGGGGCAGATTCAAGGGGTAGGATGAGGACCAGGGATATATTACATTCTCCCACTAGCCATTTTTAAAAGTGTTTTGGATGTATACAATTTTACTATAATTTCCAACCTTTTCGACAGCAATAAGTCTTACGCTTATAGCACGCATAATCGAAAATGTGGGAACAAAATGCATCAGAGGCTACTTGGCGAGGCACTCAAAATCAGGGTCGAAAAATTCAAACAAAATTTGCCGGAAAATTATTCAAAAAGCACTAAAATAGCCATTACAGCAAGCAAATTTTCAAAAATTTTTTGAGGAAGCATGCCCTTGGACCTCCCAAGAGCCTATCGTGTTTTTCAATCAGCTTCAAATTTATTCTACCAAAAAAGTGTGAAAATTATGCCCCCCCTCCTTTTTAAAATTTTTCACTACGCCACTACGTTTATGTTTACATGCATGTGTTTATTTATTATGTTTTCTTGCAAAGTAGGATTGTTCAACAAATGAGCATGACTAGTTTTAAGTTGGAAAGATTATTCTGCCGATGCGCATGTCGCATAATTTAATAATAGTGCATTTTTACCATTACGTTGAATTACATTATAGTATGGAAGAATGGAATGGAATATGAAAAAAATTTTAATATGGAATAAAATATGGAATGGAAGATTTTAGTATGGAATGGATATGGAATGGAAGAAATTTTGCAGTATGGAATATGGAAAAACCGTCTTCTATTCCATTCCATAGCATGTCCTGCCATTAGATCACAAATTTTGATCTTACATACGTCTATTTAAGATCACAAAGATAAAGTTGAATTTTTGTTGAAAACGATAATTTTGTTAGAAAATAAAAAATTGCTCATGAGCATGATCTCTCTCTAGTTCTCCATAAGCAATTTTTATGTGCGACTAAGCTGATTTGTTGAAATCTGCGTAGTAAGTGCAGTCACATCAGCTGCACTGATGAGACTTAAAACAAAGTTCGTTGCCAGCAGTGCAACTGTGATCTACTATTATATTTACACTTGCAGTAGACAATACAGTGCACACCAGTACTAGTTGTTTGAAGAGTTTTGATGTTATCCCCTCACAACAACTGTGACTGAAGTTTATCCGCTACTCGCTTTTGTCCTCGAATGTAACGTATTGCGGATCGTCAGGTTTAGTTGTAGTTGTAGGGCTTGTAGCGCTTGAAGATGGATGGGAAACGATATTTGATGCTCTGTGACAAATAAGCAGTGTGTATAGTTGTTGAAAAGAGACTTTTTCACCCGTTTATCGTTAAGCAATTGAGTTATGCTTCGTTTTATGATTTTATTTGAACTGTGAAAACACGTGCAAACTTTCGAGCTCGTAATGCATTATGCGGCTCTCTAAAAGTTAGGCCAATCTATAAAAATCAAGCAACGTGTGTTTCAACCTTTCAATGTTCACTTACTTTGATACGTTTGGTGCCACGTACGGGTTGGCCCCATTAGGCACAACGTAAGCATTATCGTCGGGTTTCTTCGAATTTGGCTCAGTTTTAACGTTGACATATTCTCCCATTTCGTTCAAGTAGATCTTGTCGGCATTAACCGGTGTTTCAGGGTTGATTTTTTCGTAAAGAGGCACTTGTGGGTCTAAAAGATTACTGATTATTAGATCTATGAAAAAAGCCAACAGTTGACTAATACACTGCAAGCCAAGTGACTTTTTATACTTACGATTGCTTGAGGGTTCTGTTTTACCATGATGGGCAACTTTTTGCCTGTAAATAACAACATTATAGAACATGCAAGAATTGCAAATTTACACCAGAGCTTACGGAAAATTTGGTTTAAGTTTAAAACACTATTTTGAGTTGAAAACATAATTCGAACATGCTTGACTCATTCAAGCGACTGAGATAAGTATTGTCTCAAATGTCTTTGCTACAACTATCGTTCTGTAGGTTTCATTATTGGTATTATGTGACAAACTTTTTCGATCACGTACTTCGGAACGTTCGGTACCAGATACGGATTGGGATTATTCGGCTCAGTGTAAGGATTCTCATCGGGTTTATTCGAACTTGCCTCAGTTTTAACATTGGCGTATTCTCCCATTTCGTTCACATAGATCCTGTTGCTTGCAGTTACTGATGGTTCGGGTTTGATTGTTTTGTGATAGTGTGCTTGTGGTTTTGCATTTTCTTGTGCTGCTGAAGATGTTTTAGGTAAGTATTGAAGAAAAGAAGTGAATAGTTGGTTAAATGCATGTAATAATTTCTTTTACTCACGATTGCCTATCGCTGCTGTTTCGCTTCCATTTTTGTGTGAAGACGTCTTTTTTTTCCAACGATAGAAAAGAATGATCCCAATGATAAATAGTATAGAAGGTATTACAATCACTGCAGGAAGGTATGGCACTGTGAAACAATAGCGTTTTTGATTAAATTAAACATAACTTAAGTTTACATTAAGGAAAGAAGTAACCATTACGTAATCATTGTAAATAACAAACAACTTTATCTTTTTATATTAACGTGAAAAGTTCGTTTTACGTAGTTGAAAGTTGTACAGTGGCCTGTAACACAGAGGTTAACCATTAAACGATTATTCAAGCCTCATCATAGCAACAGGCTGAAGCATGAACAACGGACTGGATAGGTCAGATGTAACTGGTGAATTTGCGTACAATTGTGAGCTTTCCGAGTCCAGTGGTCTACAAACAAAGTAAACTATTGCAATTGCCCAACGGTAAAGAAACTTAGTACTGTAATAGGCTAATTTACCGAAAGAAAATTGACTTGGACATGAAAAATTGTTACAATCTTCTTCTCTTGTTCGTGTTGATGAGCCCGTATCTGCAAAAACGTATATTTGCATCACAAACGATGTACTTAAGTTAACATTTTTATGTTTACCATCACATGATGCAGAAGAACACGTGGATGAAAGAGTCCTTGTTCCTCCACCACAAGTAACTGAACAAGATGAAGATTCACTCCACGATGACCAAGTGGGACATGATGGTGTGCTGCATGGCTCTTCTTTTGTACGATTAGACCAACCATTACTGCCTAAAACACAATTAGCACGAGGAGTTTATTTGTTTGGTGCCAGTTCTTTATCAACCAAAGGGTTTGCATGGTTGTAAAAAATCTACAAAAACCTGCACTGATGAAACCTGAATCGTCAAAACAATGTTCAAAACCTGCTGTTAGTATTGTAGAAGATTTGAGGAAATGGTTGAATCGCGTTGCACAAAAAATTTCAAAAATATTAAAAAAATGTAATTTAGTATAATCGCAAACTGGGTGTAATCGCAAACTGGGTATAAATGTAATTTAGTATAATAAAATGTATTGCAAAGTGGGCATAGTCTACGTCGTCATAAACTCCCTGTGAAATGTACAAAATCACCCAAGCTGAATTCCTATTTGCATTTTTTCTGTGATCGTATCCCGTCTGTTTGGAATTCTTTGCCTGAAAGTATTGTATGTGCCAATACCTTACCAGCGTTTAAATGTAAACTAAAGAAATTTGATTTGCATGGTATTGTCAGCCTGCTCTTCTGAAGTTAACAGTATACTGTGTATTTGACTTTGTCTGCTTGCTTTTTGCCTTCCATATTTTGTTTTTTGGTTTAGCTTTGAGTGTGAACTATAATGCTGTTTTGTGTGAGTATTTTACTCTTCTCCACGTATAAGGGTGCATAGGTGTGAACCCTGCACCATCGTGTGTGTTTCCTTAAATAAATAAATAGTCCATAAATATTTTAGCTTGACTAGATGTTTTCCCTGAAACAATCACATAAAAAGTTTTTGGAAATTGCATTTTTTGTAAGAAAAACACGCCTTTTTAGTCACCAATTCCTTTGTGTCTTTGGCAGCAAGTTCATGCTTAATTACAGTGCATGTGTGATATTTTGAGTTGGTCTCAAAAATTCATCTGCGTGGCCATGTACGCTGAAATTTTGAGAAATACACCAAATATGTTTGGAAATTTTATTGTACAGTAGCAACTGAGAGCAAATACTCGGTATTCCGACGACAAGGAAACATCGTTCTATTGATATCCAAGTTTACCGTTGCATGTCGTTGCTGTATTTCCATTGTACATGCATGTTGATAAAAATTGTTGTGTTCCTCCGTCACAAGTAAGTGAACAAGGTGAGGATTCACTCCAAGATGACCAAGTAGGACACGATTGTGTGTTGCAAGATCTATTTCTTCTTCGCAGTGATTCTCCGCTGTCTAAAAACAACGGAAGTTGGCTGTTCCGAGTTTACGCAAATGTCAAGTCTGGTAATTACCATCGCATAAAGGCATAAACGTGCCGTTATACACACAATTCGAAGTGAGTAGTTGTGATCCATTACCACAAGTAACTGAACAATTTGAACCTATACTCCAAGATGACCAAGTAGGACACGGTGGTGTGTTGCATCGTTGATTGCTTGTTCGATTTGAAGATCCACTATCTAGTAATAAAAACATCAAAGTACGGACTGCCCAATGACCACAATGGTAGCCTAACTTTGGTTACCCTTGTATTAATTATAAAGAACAAATTAGGGAGCGCCCACGTTCCCAAGTTTGGTAGGCTTGTAGTCAAGATAGACTCTTCTGCGTCGATTCCGTGATAATCGTCACTTAAATCCCCGAAGCGAGAATATTTTGCCTTTTCTCGATGCACAATATTAGAGTTATAGTCGGTGCATGAAACAACGCAGTTTCGAAAGTAAGAGGATATAAGACATAAAGGGGAGAGGGTAGATGACAAGAATGTGTAAAGCATCGCAAAAAATAGCAATGCAACCAATAGAATAGCAATCCACAAGGTTTGGCTCTTGTTTTGAGCTCATCAGGTGAATACAGCAAGAAGATGGTGCGAAAATGGCACCGAAGTGAAGAAATTTGAGAAAAAGTAAAAGATCAAGAATAACAAGTAATACAGCCCACCGTTACGAGCAAACCGCATTAGTTGTTCCTTCGGAAAATCAAGAGAAAACATAAGGTTTCATAGAGATGAAGGAAAAAGCTGTTAAAAATGTCAGTTGCCAACGTAAGCGAAATGATGGCCACCCCTGAGCTAATCGGACCATTGTGATTGTCATCGAAATTGAATCAATAATTGTTTCGTCATCATCGAAAATAACAAACTAAGATTTAAATCAGGACCAAGAGAATTAATCTAAGATTTAAATCAGGACCAGGAGAATTAATCTAAAATGACAAAACCTCTTTTAAATATTCGGGTAAAACGTGAGATATTCACCTGATGAGCTCAAAATAAGAGCACAACCCGTCGTAGATTGCTACTCTATTCCGTGCATAGCTATTTTTTGCAATGCTTTACATATTCTTGTCATTTACTCTCTCCCGTTTATGTCTTACATCCTCTTACTTTCGAAACTGCGTTGCTTCATGCACCGACTGTAACTCTAGTTGTGCGTCGTGGGAAAACAAAATATTCTCGCTTCGAGGAATTAAGTAACGTATAATTATCACGGAATCGACGCAGAAGAGTCTATCTTGGCTAAAAGCCTACCAAATTTGAGAACGTGGGCGCTCCCTAATTTGTTCTATTTAAAAACAAGATTTGTTTAAGGTTGATAGCCACACCTTGAAAATAGGTCATGCTCAGCATAGCAGAATTCTAGTAGCTAATGCCCTCTTTTAGCTAGTGTTCAATATAGCGAAATTGACGGTATGTGATTATCACGATCCCTGGCATTATTTTAAAGTTATTGATAGGCCTAAAGAAAATTGCCCAACGGTAAAGAAACTTAGTACTGTAATAGGCTAATTTACCGAAAGAAAATTGACTTGGACATGAAAAATTGTTACAATCTTCTTCTCTTGTTCGTGTTGATGAGCCCGTATCCGCAAAAACGTATATTTGCGTCACAAACGATGTACTTAAGTTAACATTTTTATGTTTACCATCACATGATGCAGAAGAACACGTGGATGAAAGAGTCCTTGATCCTCCACCACAAGTAACTGAACAAGATGAAGATTCACTCCACGATGACCAAGTGGGACATGATGGTGTGTTGCATGGCTCTTCTTTTGTACGATTAGACCAACCATTACTGCCTAAAACACAATTAGCACGAGGAGTTTATTTGTTCGGTGCCAGTTCTTTATCAACAAAAGGGTTTACATGGTTATAAAAAATCTACAAAAACCTGCACTGATGAAACCTGAATCGTCAAAACAATGTTCAGTATCTGCTGTTAGTATTGTAGAAGATTTGAGGAAATGGTTGAATCGCGTTGCACAAAAAATTTCAAAAATATTAAAAAAATGTAATTTAGTATAATCGCAAACTGGGTGTAATCGCAAACTGGGTATAAATGTAATTTAGTATAATAAAATGTATTGCAAAGTGGGTATAATCTACGTCGTCATAAACTCCCTGTGAAATGTACAAAATCACCCAAGCTGAATTCCTATTTGCATTTTTTCTGTGATCGTATCCCGTCTGTTTGGAATTCTTTGTCTGAAAGTATTGTATGCGCCAATACCTTACCAGCGTTTAAATGTAAACTAAAGAAATTTGATTTGCATGGTATTGTCAGCCTGCTCTTCTGAAGTTAACAGTATGCTGTGCATTTGACTTTGTCTGCTTGCTTTTTGCTTCCATATTTTGTTTTTTGGTTTAGCTTTGAGTGTGAACTATAATGCTGTTTTGTGTGAGTATTTTACTCTTCTCCACGTATAAGGGTGCATAGGTGTGAACCCTGCACCATCGTGTGTGTTTCCTTAAATAAATAAATAGTCCATAAATATTTTAGCTTGACTAGATGTTTTCCCTGAAACAATCACATAAAAAGTTTTTGGAAATTGCATTTTTTGTAAGAAAAACACGCCTTTTTAGTCACCAATTCCTTTGTGTCTTTGGCAGCAAGTTCATGCTTAATTACAGTGCATGTGTGATATTTTGAGTTGGTCTCAAAAATTCATCTGCGTGGCCATGTACGCTGAAATTTTGAGAAATACACCAAATATGTTTGGAAATTTTATTGTACAGTTGTAACTGAGAGCAAATACTCGGTATTCCGACGACAAGGAAACATCGTTCTATTGATATCCAAGTTTACCGTTGCATGTCGTTGCTGTATTTCCATTGTACATGCATGTTGATAAAAATTGTTGTGTTCCTCCGTCACAAGTAAGTGAACAAGGTGAGGATTCACTCCAAGATGACCAAGTAGGACACGATTGTGTGTTGCAAGATCTATTTCTTCTTCGCAGTGATTCTCCGCTGTCTAAAAACAACGGAAGTTGGCTGTTCCGAGTTTACGCAAATGTCAAGTCTGGTAATTACCATCGCATAAAGGCATAAACGTGCCGTTATACACACAATTCGAAGTGAGTAGTTGTGATCCATTACCACAAGTAACTGAACAATTTGAACCTATACTCCAAGATGACCAAGTAGGACACGGTGGTGTGTTGCATCGTTGATTGCTTGTTCGATTTGAAGATCCACTATCTAGTAATAAAAACATCAAAGTACGGACTGCCCAATGACCACAATGGTAGCCTAACTTTGGTTACCCTTGTATTAATTATAAAGAACAAATTAGGGAGCGCCCACGTTCCCAAGTTTGGTAGGCTTGTAGTCAAGATAGACTCTTCTGCGTCGATTCCGTGATAATCGTCACTTAAATCCCCGAAGCGAGAATATTTTGCCTTTTCTCGATGCACAATATTAGAGTTATAGTCGGTGCATGAAACAACGCAGTTTCGAAAGTAAGAGGATATAAGACATAAAGGGGAGAGGGTAGATGACAAGAATGTGTAAAGCATCGCAAAAAATAGCAATGCAACCAATAGAATAGCAATCCACAAGGTTTGGCTCTTGTTTTGAGCTCATCAGGTGAATACAGCAAGAAGATGGTGCGAAAATGGCACCGAAGTGAAGAAATTTGAGAAAAAGTAAAAGATCAAGAATAACATGTAATACAGCCCACCGTTACGAGCAAACCGCATTAGTTGTTCCTTCGGAAAATCAAGAGAAAACATAAGGTTTCATAGAGATGAAGGAAAAAGCTGTTAAAAATGTCAGTTGCCAACGTAAGCGAAATGATGGCCACCCCTGAGCTAATCGGACCATTGTGATTGTCATCGAAATTGAATCAATAATTGTTTCGTCATCATCGAAAATAACAAACTAAGATTTAAATCAGGACCAAGAGAATTAATCTAAGATTTAAATCAGGACCAGGAGAATTAATCTAAAATGACAAAACCTCTTTTAAATATTCGGGTAAAACGTGAGATATTCACCTGATGAGCTCAAAATAAGAGCACAACCCGTCGTAGATTGCTACTCTATTCCGTGCATAGCTATTTTTTGCAATGCTTTACATATTCTTGTCATTTACTCTCTCCCGTTTATGTCTTACATCCTCTTACTTTCGAAACTGCGTTGCTTCATGCACCGACTGTAACTCTAGTTGTGCGTCGTGGGAAAACAAAATATTCTCGCTTCGAGGAATTAAGTAACGTATAATTATCACGGAATCGACGCAGAAGAGTCTATCTTGGCTAAAAGCCTACCAAATTTGAGAACGTGGGCGCTCCCTAATTTGTTCTATTTAAAAACAAGATTTGTTTAAGGTTGATAGCCACACCTTGAAAATAGGTCATGCTCAGCATAGCAGAATTCTAGTAGCTAATGCCCTCTTTTAGCTAGTGTTCAATATAGCGAAATTGACGGTATGTGATTATCACGATCCCTGCCATTATTTTAAAGTTATTGATAGGCCTAAAGAAAATTGCCCAACTGTAAAGAAACTTAGTACTGTAATAGGCTAATTTACCGAAAGAAAATTGACTTGGACATGAAAAATTGTTACAATCTTCTTCTCTTGTTCGTGTTGATGAGCCCGTATCCGCAAAAACGTATATTTGCGTCACAAACGATGTACTTAAGTTAACATTTTTATGTTTACCATCACATGATGCAGAAGAACACGTGGATGAAAGAGTCCTTGATCCTCCACCACAAGTAACTGAACAAGATGAAGATTCACTCCACGATGACCAAGTGGGACATGATGGTGTGTTGCATGGCTCTTCTTTTGTACGATTAGACCAACCATTACTGCCTAAAACACAATTAGCACGAGGAGTTTATTTGTTCGGTGCCAGTTCTTTATCAACAAAAGGGTTTACATGGTTATAAAAAATCTACAAAAACCTGCACTGATGAAACCTGAATCGTCAAAACAATGTTCAGTATCTGCTGTTAGTATTGTAGAAGATTTGAGGAAATGGTTGAATCGCGTTGCACAAAAAATTTCAAAAATATTAAAAAAATGTAATTTAGTATAATCGCAAACTGGGTGTAATCGCAAACTGGGTATAAATGTAATTTAGTATAATAAAATGTATTGCAAAGTGGGTATAATCTACGTCGTCATAAACTCCCTGTGAAATGTACAAAATCACCCAAGCTGAATTCCTATTTGCATTTTTTCTGTGATCGTATCCCGTCTGTTTGGAATTCTTTGCCTGAAAGTATTGTATGTGCCAATACCTTACCAGCGTTTAAATGTAAACTAAAGAAATTTGATTTGCGTGGTATTGTCAGCCTGCTCTTCTGAAGTTAACAGTATGCTGTGCATTTGACTTTGTCTGCTTGCTTTTTGCTTCCATATTTTGTTTTTTGGTTTAGCTTTGAGTGTGAACTATAATGCTGTTTTGTGTGAGTATTTTACTCTTCTCCACGTATAAGGGTGCATAGGTGTGAACCCTGCACCATCGTGTGTGTTTCCTTAAATAAATAAATAGTCCATAAATATTTTAGCTTGACTAGATGTTTTCCCTGAAACAATCACATAAAAAGTTTTTGGAAATTGCATTTTTTGTAAGAAAAACACGCCTTTTTAGTCACCAATTCCTTTGTGTCTTTGGCAGCAAGTTCATGCTTAATTACAGTGCATGTGTGATATTTTGAGTTGGTCTCAAAAATTCATCTGCGTGGCCATGTACGCTGAAATTTTGAGAAATACACCAAATATGTTTGGAAATTTTATTGTACAGTTGTAACTGAGAGCAAATACTCGGTATTCCGACGACAAGGAAACATCGTTCTATTGATATCCAAGTTTACCGTTGCATGTCGTTGCTGTATTTCCATTGTACATGCATGTTGATAAAAATTGTTGTGTTCCTCCGTCACAAGTAAGTGAACAAGGTGAGGATTCACTCCAAGATGACCAAGTAGGACACGATTGTGTGTTGCAAGATCTATTTCTTCTTCGCAGTGATTCTCCGCTGTCTAAAAACAACGGAAGTTGGCTGTTCCGAGTTTACGCAAATGTCAAGTCTGGTAATTACCATCGCATAAAGGCATAAACGTGCCGTTATACACACAATTCGAAGTGAGTAGTTGTGATCCATTACCACAAGTAACTGAACAATTTGAACCTATACTCCAAGATGACCAAGTAGGACACGGTGGTGTGTTGCATCGTTGATTGCTTGTTCGACGTGAAGATCCACTATCTAGTAATAAAAACATCAAAGTACGGACTGCCCAATGACCACAATGGTAGCCTAACTTTGGTTACCCTTGTATTAATTATAAAGAACAAATTAGGGAGCGCCCACGTTCCCAAGTTTGGTAGGCTTGTAGTCAAGATAGACTCTTCTGCGTCGATTCCGTGATAATCGTCAATTAAATCCCCGAAGCGAGAATATTTTGCCTTTTCTCGATGCACAATATTAGAGTTATAGTCGGTGCATGAAACAACGCAGTTTCGAAAGTAAGAGGATATAAGACATAAAGGGGAGAGGGTAGATGACAAGAATGTGTAAAGCATCGCAAAAAATAGCAATGCAACCAATAGAATAGCAATCCACAAGGTTTGGCTCTTGTTTTGAGCTCATCAGGTGAATACAGCAAGAAGATGGTGCGAAAATGGCACCGAAGTGAAGAAATTTGAGAAAAAGTAAAAGATCAAGAATAACATGTAATACAGCCCACCGTTACGAGCAAACCGCATTAGTTGTTCCTTCGGAAAATCAAGAGAAAACATAAGGTTTCATAGAGATGAAGGAAAAAGCTGTTAAAAATGTCAGTTGCCAACGTAAGCGAAATGATGGCCACCCCTGAGCTAATCGGACCATTGTGATTGTCATCGAAATTGAATCAATAATTGTTTCGTCATCATCGAAAATAACAAACTAAGATTTAAATCAGGACCAAGAGAATTAATCTAAGATTTAAATCAGGACCAGGAGAATTAATCTAAAATGACAAAACCTCTTTTAAATATTCGGGTAAAACGTGAGATATTCACCTGATGAGCTCAAAATAAGAGCACAACCCGTCGTAGATTGCTACTCTATTCCGTGCATAGCTATTTTTTGCAATGCTTTACATATTCTTGTCATTTACTCTCTCCCGTTTATGTCTTACATCCTCTTACTTTCGAAACTGCGTTGCTTCATGCACCGACTGTAACTCTAGTTGTGCGTCGTGGGAAAACAAAATATTCTCGCTTCGAGGAATTAAGTAACGTATAATTATCACGGAATCGACGCAGAAGAGTCTATCTTGGCTAAAAGCCTACCAAATTTGAGAACGTGGGCGCTCCCTAATTTGTTCTATTTAAAAACAAGATTTGTTTAAGGTTGATAGCCACACCTTGAAAATAGGTCATGCTCAGCATAGCAGAATTCTAGTAGCTAATGCCCTCTTTTAGCTAGTGTTCAATATAGCGAAATTGACGGTATGTGATTATCACGATCCCTGCCATTATTTTAAAGTTATTGATAGGCCTAAAGAAAATTGCCCAACGGTAAAGAAACTTAGTACTGTAATAGACTAATTTACCGAAAGAAAATTGACTTGGACATGAAAAATTGTTACAATCTTCTTCTCTTGTTCGTGTTGATGAGCCCGTATCCGCAAAAACGTATATTTGCGTCACAAACGATGTACTTAAGTTAACATTTTTATGTTTACCATCACATGATGCAGAAGAACACGTGGATGAAAGAGTCCTTGATCCTCCACCACAAGTAACTGAACAAGATGAAGATTCACTCCACGATGACCAAGTGGGACATGATGGTGTGTTGCATGGCTCTTCTTTTGTACGATTAGACCAACCATTACTGCCTAAAACACAATTAGCACGAGGAGTTTATTTGTTCGGTGCCAGTTCTTTATCAACAAAAGGGTTTACATGGTTATAAAAAATCTACAAAAACCTGCACTGATGAAACCTGAATCGTCAAAACAATGTTCAGTATCTGCTGTTAGTATTGTAGAAGATTTGAGGAAATGGTTGAATCGCGTTGCACAAAAAATTTCAAAAATATTAAAAAAATGTAATTTAGTATAATCGCAAACTGGGTGTAATCGCAAACTGGGTATAAATGTAATTTAGTATAATAAAATGTATTGCAAAGTGGGTATAATCTACGTCGTCATAAACTCCCTGTGAAATGTACAAAATCACCCAAGCTGAATTCCTATTTGCATTTTTTCTGTGATCGTATCCCGTCTGTTTGGAATTCTTTGTCTGAAAGTATTGTATGTGCCAATACCTTACCAGCGTTTAAATGTAAACTAAAGAAATTTGATTTGCATGGTATTGTCAAGCTGATCTTCTGAAGTTAACAGTATGCTGTGCATTTGACTTTGTCTGCTTGCTTTTTGCTTCCATATTTTGTTTTTTGGTTTAGCTTTGAGTGTGAACTATAATGCTGTTTTGTGTGAGTATTTTACTCTTCTCCACGTATAAGGGTGCATAGGTGTGAACCCTGCACCATCGTGTGTGTTTCCTTAAATAAATAAATAGTCCATAAATATTTTAGCTTGACTAGATGTTTTCCCTGAAACAATCACATAAAAAGTTTTTGGAAATTGCATTTTTTGTAAGAAAAACACGCCTTTTTAGTCACCAATTCCTTTGTGTCTTTGGCAGCAAGTTCACGTTTAATTACAGTGCGTATGTGATATTTTGAGTTGGTCTCAAAAATTCATCTGCGTGGCCATGTACGCTGAAATTTTGAGAAATACACCAAATATGTTTGGAAATTTTATTGTACAGTTGTAACTGAGAGCAAATACTCGGTATTCCGACGACAAGGAAACATCGTTCTATTGATATCCAAGTTTACCGTTGCATGTCGTTGCTGTATTTCCATTGTACATGCATGTTGATAAAAATTGTTGTGTTCCTCCGTCACAAGTAAGTGAACAAGGTGAGGATTCACTCCAAGATGACCAAGTAGGACACGATTGTGTGTTGCAAGATCTATTTCTTCTTCGCAGTGATTCTCCGCTGTCTAAAAACAACGGAAGTTGGCTGTTCCGAGTTTACGCAAATGTCAAGTCTGGTAATTACCATCGCATAAAGGCATAAACGTGCCGTTATACACACAATTCGAAGTGAGTAGTTGTGATCCATTACCACAAGTAACTGAACAATTTGAACCTATACTCCAAGATGACCAAGTAGGACACGGTGGTGTGTTGCATCGTTGATTGCTTGTTCGATTTGAAGATCCACTATCTAGTAATAAAAACATCAAAGTACGGACTGCCCAATGACCACAATGGTAGCCTAACTTTGGTTACCCTTGTATTAATTATAAAGAACAAATTAGGGAGCGCCCACGTTCCCAAGTTTGGTAGGCTTGTAGTCAAGATAGACTCTTCTGCGTCGATTCCGTGATAATCGTCACTTAAATCCCCGAAGCGAGAATATTTTGCCTTTTCTCGATGCACAATATTAGAGTTATAGTCGGTGCATGAAACAACGCAGTTTCGAAAGTAAGAGGATATAAGACATAAAGGGGAGAGGGTAGATGACAAGAATGTGTAAAGCATCGCAAAAAATAGCAATGCAACCAATAGAATAGCAATCCACAAGGTTTGGCTCTTGTTTTGAGCTCATCAGGTGAATACAGCAAGAAGATGGTGCGAAAATGGCACCGAAGTGAAGAAATTTGAGAAAAAGTAAAAGATCAAGAATAACAAGTAATACAGCCCACCGTTACGAGCAAACCGCATTAGTTGTTCCTTCGGAAAATCAAGAGAAAACATAAGGTTTCATAGAGATGAAGGAAAAAGCTGTTAAAAATGTCAGTTGCCAACGTAAGCGAAATGATGGCCACCCCTGAGCTAATCGGACCATTGTGATTGTCATCGAAATTGAATCAATAATTGTTTCGTCATCATCGAAAATAACAAACTAAGATTTAAATCAGGACCAAGAGAATTAATCTAAGATTTAAATCAGGACCAGGAGAATTAATCTAAAATGACAAAACCTCTTTTAAATATTCGGGTAAAACGTGAGATATTCACCTGATGAGCTCAAAATAAGAGCACAACCCGTCGTAGATTGCTACTCTATTCCGTGCATAGCTATTTTTTGCAATGCTTTACATATTCTTGTCATTTACTCTCTCCCGTTTATGTCTTACATCCTCTTACTTTCGAAACTGCGTTGCTTCATGCACCGACTGTAACTCTAGTTGTGCGTCGTGGGAAAACAAAATATTCTCGCTTCGAGGAATTAAGTAACGTATAATTATCACGGAATCGACGCAGAAGAGTCTATCTTGGCTAAAAGCCTACCAAATTTGAGAACGTGGGCGCTCCCTAATTTGTTCTATTTAAAAACAAGATTTGTTTAAGGTTGATAGCCACACCTTGAAAATAGGTCATGCTCAGCATAGCAGAATTCTAGTAGCTAATGCCCTCTTTTAGCTAGTGTTCAATATAGCGAAATTGACGGTATGTGATTATCACGATCCCTGCCATTATTTTAAAGTTATTGATAGGCCTAAAGAAAATTGCCCAACGGTAAAGAAACTTAGTACTGTAATAGGCTAATTTACCGAAAGAAAATTGACTTGGACATGAAAAATTGTTACAATCTTCTTCTCTTGTTCGTGTTGATGAGCCCGTATCCGCAAAAACGTATATTTGCGTCACAAACGATGTACTTAAGTTAACATTTTTATGTTTACCATCACATGATGCAGAAGAACACGTGGATGAAAGAGTCCTTGATCCTCCACCACAAGTAACTGAACAAGATGAAGATTCACTCCACGATGACCAAGTGGGACATGATGGTGTGTTGCATGGCTCTTCTTTTGTACGATTAGACCAACCATTACTGCCTAAAACACAATTAGCACGAGGAGTTTATTTGTTCGGTGCCAGTTCTTTATCAACAAAAGGGTTTACATGGTTATAAAAAATCTACAAAAACCTGCACTGATGAAACCTGAATCGTCAAAACAATGTTCAGTATCTGCTGTTAGTATTGTAGAAGATTTGAGGAAATGGTTGAATCGCGTTGCACAAAAAATTTCAAAAATATTAAAAAAATGTAATTTAGTATAATCGCAAACTGGGTGTAATCGCAAACTGGGTATAAATGTAATTTAGTATAATAAAATGTATTGCAAAGTGGGTATAATCTACGTCGTCATAAACTCCCTGTGAAATGTACAAAATCACCCAAGCTGAATTCCTATTTGCATTTTTTCTGTGATCGTATCCCGTCTGTTTGGAATTCTTTGTCTGAAAGTATTGTATGTGCCAATACCTTACCAGCGTTTAAATGTAAACTAAAGAAATTTGATTTGCGTGGTATTGTCAGCCTGCTCTTCTGAAGTTAACAGTATGCTGTGCATTTGACTTTGTCTGCTTGCTTTTTGCTTCCATATTTTGTTGTTTGGTTTAGCTTTGAGTGTGAACTATAATGCTGTTTTGTGTGAGTATTTTACTCTTCTCCACGTATAAGGGTGCATAGGTGTGAACCCTGCACCATCGTGTGTGTTTCCTTAAATAAATAAATAGTCCATAAATATTTTAGCTTGACTAGATGTTTTCCCTGAAACAATCACATAAAAAGTTTTTGGAAATTGCATTTTTTGTAAGAAAAACACGCCTTTTTAGTCACCAATTATTTTGTGTGTTTGCAAGCAAGTTCACGTTTAATTACAGTGCGTATGTGATATTTTGAGTTGGTCTCAAAAATTCATCTGCGTGGCCATGTACGCTGAAATTTTGAGAAATACACCAAATATGTTTGGAAATTTTATTGTACAGTTGTAACTGAGAGCAAATACTCGGTATTCCGACGACAAGGAAACATCGTTCTATTGATATCCAAGTTTACCGTTGCATGTCGTTGCTGTATTTCCATTGTACATGCATGTTGATAAAAATTGTTGTGTTCCTCCGTCACAAGTAAGTGAACAAGGTGAGGATTCACTCCAAGATGACCAAGTAGGACACGATTGTGTGTTGCAAGATCTATTTCTTCTTCGCAGTGATTCTCCGCTGTCTAAAAACAACGGAAGTTGGCTATTCCGAGTTTACGCAAATGTCAAGTCTGGTAATTACCATCGCATAAAGGCATAAACGTGCCGTTATACACACAATTCGAAGTGAGTAGTTGTGATCCATTACCACAAGTAACTGAACAATTTGAACCTATACTCCAAGATGACCAAGTAGGACACGGTGGTGTGTTGCATCGTTGATTGCTTGTTCGATTTGAAGATCCACTATCTAGTAATAAAAACATCAAAGTACGGACTGCCCAATGACCACAATGGTAGCCTAACTTTGGTTACCCTTGTATTAATTATAAAGAACAAATTAGGGAGCGCCCACGTTCCCAAGTTTGGTAGGCTTGTAGTCAAGATAGACTCTTCTGCGTCGATTCCGTGATAATCGTCAATTAAATCCCCGAAGCGAGAATATTTTGCCTTTTCTCGATGCACAATATTAGAGTTATAGTCGGTGCGTGAAACAACGCAGTTTCGAAAGTAAGAGGATATAAGACATAAAGGGGAGAGGGTAGATGACAAGAATGTGTAAAGCATCGCAAAAAATAGCAATGCAACCAATAGAATAGCAATCTACAAGGTTTGGCTCTTGTTTTGAGCTCATCAGGTGAATACAGCAAGAAAATGGTGCGAAAATGGCACCGAAGTGAAGAAATTTGAGAAAAAGTAAAAGATCAAGAATAACAAGTAATACAGCCCACCGTTACGAGCAAACCGCATTAGTTGTTCCTTCGGAAAATCAAGAGAAAACATAAGGTTTCATAGAGATGAAGGAAAAAGCTGTTAAAAATGTCAGTTGCCAACGTAAGCGAAATGATGGCCACCCCTGAGCTAATCGGACCATTGTGATTGTCATCGAAATTGAATCAATAATTGTTTCGTCATCATCGAAAATAACAAACTAAGATTTAAATCAGGACCAAGAGAATCAATCTAAGATTTAAATCAGGACCAGGAGAATTAATCTAAAATGACAAAACCTCTTTTAAATATTCGGGTAAAACGTGAGATATTCACCTGATGAGCTCAAAATAAGAGCACAACCCGTCGTAGATTGCTACTCTATTCCGTGCATAGCTATTTTTTGCAATGCTTTACATATTCTTGTCATTTACTCTCTCCCGTTTATGTCTTACATCCTCTTACTTTCGAAACTGCGTTGCTTCATGCACCGACTGTAACTCTAGTTGTGCGTCGTGGGAAAACAAAATATTCTCGCTTCGAGGAATTAAGTAACGTATAATTATCACGGCCGTTAGCTCAGTTGCTAAGCGCACGCTATCGGTGCGGGAGGTCTGGGGTTCGATTTCCGGGCCGGTCAAATCGACACAGTGTCGCCAACGTTTCGCCACCGTTGCGACGTTTCTTCAGAGCTGTGTTGCCCAGGCGCTAAGCCGCGGAGATGGGCCCCGCAACTCGTTACACGCTTCGGCGTAATACGGCGAGTATAAAGAAGATTTGATTTTAATTATCACGGAATCGACGCAGAAGAGTCTATCTTGACTAAAAGCCTACCAAATTTGAGAACGTGGGCGCTCCCTAATTTGTTCTATTTAAAAACAAGATTTGTTTAAGGTTGATAGCCACACCTTGAAAATAGGTCATGCTAAGCATAGCAGAATTCTAGTAGCTAATGCCCTCTTTTAGCTAGTGTTGAATATAGCGAAATTGACGGTATGTGATTATCACGATCCCTGGCATTATTTTAAAGTTATTGATAGGCCTATAGAAAATGGCATAACAGATACCGCAGTAGCTCGAACAGTTTGTTTTGCATCCCCTAGATTCTGCCACTGCGTTTTAAGTAAAGTTTTGTCGTATAGTATTTGGTGGTTTTCTTCCTTAAATAACGTGAAGCAATGTTTCTGTTCACTACTTTCTGGCGCGGTGCTTGTTTTTTCGAAGAATTTTTTTTCATTTTAGGCTCGGTAATGAACTAATGACGTGTTATTTGGTTGATATAGTTTAATTCCACTTTTAAAGTTTGGTTTACCTAAGGTAGTGGACAATATTCAGGCGGAATGATAAATTACATGCTTTACGAAACTAAAACATTATCACAGTAATATTGCATTAAAGAAAGTAGCGCGCGTGTAAATCTTGCTCATAAGAATTACTGATTTAAGATTTCACTTTGGCGATACTGCATTAAAATCAAACAAAAGCTCCCATTAATTTGAATAATTATTGTTTGATATTTTGAACGAGTGCAAACAACAAACTGATAGTATAATATTCAATAATTATTGTTTGATATTTTGAACGAGTTCAAACAACAAACTGATTGTATAATATTCAATAATTGTTGTTTGATATTTTGAACGAGTTCAAACAACAAACTGATTGTATAATATTCCGATACTCTTAAAAATTTAGGATTTAGCAAAGAAAAGATTATCTGCAACTGTTGTTATCATTAGCAATGGATGCTAGGTAGTACAAATCTTAATGGGTAAATTGTAGATATTATGAAGCTATTTTCATTGTAATTATTATATTATGAAGTTTTCATAAATACTAGAAAACCTTTTATCGTCGAAAGATCAATGCTATATTTTTTTATTTACGTTTGATTGTCTAATTTACAGCAATTTAATTATAGTAGGCTACTTCATATTGCTTCATAACACTTGTTAACTTCAATTTTGGTACAGATAGGCCAATACAAAAAAATCTGTCAGATGATGATAATAATTTCAGTATTTCGTGATGGTGAAATTGCAAGCTATTTCTGAAATGTTTGAAAAGAAAACGAAAATGTTTAGGCAAATTGTGAAATATTACTCCGAAAAACGAAGTGAAAAGGAAAGTTTTTTATATGAAATGTGTAAAAAAACCAATTTGATGTTATATAGTACAACAATGAAAAACAGGTTTTTGGCAGAAAGCGGAACTTGCCGATAACATGTGTTCACACATTGAAGTGATTATGTTTTGACGAAATTTTCGTTACGAGGCTGATAATCTTCAGCATTTAAAGACATCGATTATGTTCCGTTTTGCCACCAATGGTACATAGTCCAAAAAGTTTAGAAAATACGTAAACGTTTCATTATAAGACATACTGTCACATAAGGCAACTGCACTTCCATCTTCATCATTGCATGTTGATATAAGTTGTCGTGTTCCTCCACCACATGAAACATTGCAAGATGTAGATTCACTCCAAGATGACCAAGTAGGACATGATTGCGTGTTGCATGGTTGGTTGCGTGTTTGTGATATATCTAATGCATGAAAAGTTTTACAGTCAAATACATCATGTTACGACATACCGTGTGTAGGAAACCATTAGATTGCGTAGTTAGTGCATTGAAACGATGGCTGGGTATCAATCAGTTTCTTAAGGATTTTGAGCGATGCAGTAGGCTGTAGATCAGGGTTTTTTAACTTTTCGCGAATCCCTAAAGGGCCAAAAATTAATTTAGCTAGTTTGTATAAAACTAAAAATCAAATATGGTGCAATAAACTAATGTTTGTACGTCAATATTAATGCATTTAAACCTTGTTTTTTACAAAAGAGTACGTAGTTTCCGTAAGAACGTTTTAGGGACCGGCCCAAATAATGTCAAGAAACACTGCTGTGGGTTATTGTTTGCACAATACTGTCTCTTAAACCCCAAATATTGTTTGTCGGTCGTTTGTGTTTATTTGATGCTGATTGAGTAGTCATTAGCAGGCTTAACGACGACTGCAAAAAATGTTTGAAAATCTATGCGTTAATAGCCTGGTCTACATTATGCTGATTCAGCGTAACCCACTTGCTTAGGTACTTGCACTACATTTATTGTTTGTTGCATATTTATCCTCTTATCACGAGAAAGCAATCAAAGCGCTATAACGAGCTTGTTTAGGAGTTGCCGGCCACAGTGCCGAAACTAGCGCCCCCCGAACCCCCAACCTGGGGGGGGAGGGCGCACAAAAAGGGGCCCCGTAAAGTAGTCAGTACGTACTACTATTTACTCAACGTATGATAAAGGTGCCTTAAATAGGCCTATTCTAACATTCAATATATTTTTTGTCTTAACTCGCGCGATGTGGAGCCCCCATACCATATTTATGCTTTTGGCCATGGGGAGCCCTTGCAAATTTTTCGAAAAATAGCAGTCGCAAAACTAGCAAACAAACGTTTAGTAGCATACAAATGCCTCTCATCCTCAAGTGAAAGGCGCAAAAATAAACCTTAAAAATGTTTTTATTCGCATAGGTAGCGAAATGTTAGAGTAGGGTTTGCTTGCAGCATTATTTTAGTAGATTTGGAAGGGACCTAGTAAAACAGACTATTAAACCTTGTTAAAACTGAGGAATTTTAAAAGATCAAAACGCACAAAAATCCTCCAAAATAAGGTCAAAATCCGCAAAATTTTCTGGAGGGGCATGCCCCCAGACCCCCCTAGCTTGGGATCGCCCTTCGGAACTCGCTCTTTTGTATCACCATCCAAGAAAAAATGTTTAGGGGGCCCCGAAAGATGATTTCGGGGGGGGGGAGGCCGCATTGCTTAGTTTCGGCCCTGGCCGGCCACCTGTTCACCACACCATGATGTTGGAATTCCGCTGAGTGCCTTTTCCAACGGCACATCAAGTAAACTCGCCGGCTT
The DNA here is from genome assembly GCA_964006365.1 of Trididemnum miniatum. Taxonomy (NCBI): domain Eukaryota; kingdom Metazoa; phylum Chordata; class Ascidiacea; order Aplousobranchia; family Didemnidae; genus Trididemnum; species Trididemnum miniatum. The sequence continues at coordinate 18,400,411 of OZ023249.1, read as the reverse complement.
GTTCTTCACGCTGTTCCTGTAATGCTGAGCGTTAAGCAGGGAAGCTGTAAATACCAATTTTAAAGTCTCCTGTAATGCTGAGCGTTAAGCAGGGAAGCTGTAAATACCAATTTTAAAGTCATTGGTTTGACCCGACACGGAATCAAACCCAAGTCTACAGCTACCAAGGTGAAGGCTCTTACCATTCAGCCATCTAAGCTGTTTAAATTATGTACCGTATTTGCCATTTGTTTATTTTAAAAACAGAACCAAAACCTGAAGGCAGTTGAATCAACGGCAAAACTTCATCAACTTGTTAACATCTACATTTTCAAAGCACAAAATAGATATGATAAACGCAGGATTTCCACGCTAGTCGGGAAAGTATGGAAAAATAATATTATGTTTTCCAGGCTGAAAAAGTTTGAAAAAAACGTTTTTTTTTACATGCTGGTATGGAAAATGAAAACATCTTTCCAGACTTGATCCCGCATTTTGATAAAAATTGTTTGTACGTTTTTCCGCTGCAGTGTTTGATCTGGGCATGTTATTGAGAGCCGATATTCTGAATGATAGCAACCAGCTATCGCTTGCAGAATGCTGGTTTTGTAGTTCCTTTTAGCACTCAGGTTTTGCAATATTAACATTGGGTGCATTACTCACTTTTCTTTTTAAATATTTAGGAACGTGAAGGAGATGGTCGTTTGCATAGCGAACATGTGGGGTAATGGAAAGACAACATTGCTAATGCATAGTTCTTAGCTTGTTTGCAATGTGGCCGAGTATACAGAAATATGTTGCAGCCGTTCATCTTAACAAAACTCGACAGCAAAACAACGAATCCTTTATCAACTGTAAAACATGCGTTCAAGGATTCGCTTTTTATAACAAAGATTTTGCCTCTCCATTGCTCTTAACTTTGCCAAGAGTTTTTGACGAAGTATCAAACTGATCCTTTAATGATTCCTTATTTATGTGATGACTTATTTAAGCTCATCAAGCGTCTGCTAAAAAGATTTGTTAAAGACGTCGAAATGATAAAGCTGACAACCCCTATTGAATTGTTCAAGGATAACTTTCGCGAGTGATTTTCTCAATATAAACTATGATAAAGGTGCTTCAGCAATCAATGTTTGGTTTGTTGCAGTGCAGGAGTAAAAGCGTTTAAACTTTCACAAAAAATCTCTGATTTGACGTTGCTGACAATTTAAAAAGACACCAAAGGACTTCTTATTGCAATTGTTGAAAAGCTCTTGGAAAAAGGTCCTTTGAATTATAAGTTAGTTCGCAATATAGTTAAACCCACTGAAGATAACTGATAATTCTAGAGTATGTATTAATCAGTTAACAAGATGTCTGCAAGTGATGTGCAGCGCAGGAAGGATGAAAGCTGACAAATGTGACAAAGTAATAGCGGAATATAAAACTTTTCTGGAAGAAAAGAAAGAAGCCATTGCACAGTACGATGGAGGACGATTGAATCAGTTTTTTTCTTTGCTTTTTTCTACCACAAGTGTTTGTGAGAGCTGATGAGTCGTTGGTAAAAAAGTTCTATTATGGTCTCACGGTCAAGCATCTGTTGAGCGTGGATTTTTGGTCTACAAAAAATTTCTATTAACGAACATGAAAGCCAAATCAATATTTTCAAACGTTTAATTGTTAATGAAGTGAGATCAGTGGGTGGAATTGTTAACGTCTGAATCGATAAAGAGCTTTTGAGATATGTTTATAGAGCTAGTAGGCGGTATAAACTCTATTTCGAGTCGAAAAAGAAGCAGGAAGAATCAACTGAAACCAGAAAAAGAAAACTAGCTGAAGAAGAAATCAACCAACTACAAATAAAAAGAATCCACATTGAAACCAGTTTCAAACAGTTGCTCGACCCTGCTGATCGTTTGGCTCTGCAAGCAGAGAAAGAACACAAGATGGAACTTCTTGTGAAATCGAATGCTTCTAGAAAATCTGCTCAACCTAAGCAAACTCAAATGCCTCAACTGGACAAAGATATTGGACAGAAAAGGAATGACCCAAAACAAACTTAAGAGTTCGTTTTTTCAATTGATATTTTGTTACTTCAGTTTTCAATTTTAGCTCTTTTCGTCAAGTTATACTTCAATTGGGACACTGTGGAATGGCCATATGGTCTTCGAGACCCTGCCACCAATGCTTACTACATCAAGGTGTGAAGGCTTCACACTTTTCAATGCTGAACGTCCAGCAGGGGAGCTGAAAATGCTATTTTTAAAATCTTTTTGGTATTACTTGAACTAAGTCTTCCTATTGCAAGGTGGACGCTTTACCACTATGCCACAGCGCTGGTTAGTGATTTTTTGCAGCAATAAAGCAGTTGTAACAAATTTACAATACAACTGAAATACAACCGTCAAAAAAAATTGCTTAGGTACTGCTCATTATTATGACATGTTGTGTCAAGTAGTAATAAATTAATAGATGAGTTGTTTAATGAAAAAAATGACTAGTAGGCTCTTTTTTCTGGCAAAACTACAAAAGTAATAAGAGTAGGTTAATATTTGATCAGTTTTGTACGAAACGCTGAAAATACTTACAGTCTGAGCTAGATTTGGGTCGTCGCGTACTCCTTAAATTTTGATAAGATTTGGACAACTTTGTAAGTGTCGCAACTATTTTTTAAACTTAAGTTGCTAGGAAAATTTTGTACGACTCTATACTTCGTTTATGCAGCCTTATCTCTGCATTTCTACAAACTCCATATATTTTCTGCGGGTAACCGTATATCAAAAGTCATTAGGTTTAAACTATGTGTTCATCGACGTATTTTAGGTTTAAACTCAGGCTTATACTGAAAGTATGCATCTTATTCTTTGCAAAACGATTTTGTGTTCTATGCTTTTTGTTAGTTTGTTAAAACCATTGGTAGTAGTTAATTTCGTGAATGCATTGGTAAGGTAATTGAATATGGTAGCTGTAACCTGCAGGCTTACTTTTGTTGTACTTTTCGAAAATTACACTAAGTCTAGAAAAAGTCAGGAAAACGAAATTCAAAATTGTGTGGGAACCCTGTAAACGTTGTTAAAGTGGTATCATTCGATCTAAAGCTTATACACTATGCTGAGATAGGTAGTTTACGGGTAATTTTTTACACCATAGCCTAACTCAACGTATTTTTTAAATGCAGTAACTTAAAACTAACTTAACGTGGACAGGAGACTGCGAAAACACCACAGAGTTTTTTGCAAATTATTAATACATCATCATTTCAATAGTGAAATAACAAAAATGCAGAGATGGGCACAATTTCGTTAATCGTTAATTCGTTAATAACGAAGCTTACTTTTTCATCAGGTAGTTAATTCGTTAAATTTCTTTTTGAAATTAACGGACTAAATTAACTTCCGTTAGTGCTTGATAACTTCCGTTGAATTTTTGTAAACGCTTATTTCTTCTATTGTTGGTTAAGTTTGACGTCGATAAATCAGCAAAATACGACCTATGAGGTCAAAACGCGAGATAAAAACAACAAAACATATTGCTTGTGAGCAGAAAAATTGCGTAAATGCTTACACAAACATCGATATTTAAAATTTTTAAGCTTTTTTTGAGAAAGTAACGCCGTTTTAAGTCAAAATTAACGATTTAACAAATTTAATTAACCTCCGTTAATTGGAGCTGAATTTAACGAATTAACGTTAACGGAGATACATAACTGTGTTAACGAAGCTAACGTTTTGCATTAGCTTGCCCATCTATGCTAAAATGTAATGCTATGTAAATGTTACATTTAGACTACCTCCATTGCACGAACAGTTGCGCGCGAGTCTCCGTATCCCTCCTCCGCACGAAACGTTGCACTGAGTGACAGGAGCCCATGATGACCAAATATTACAAAAAGTTTCGTTGCATTCTTCTCTCTTTATTCTAAGTTTAGGTTCAGCGGCTGTTAAAATACGGTTTTGAACCAAATGAATTAATTTAGTTTGGCTTTTTACCATCTTGAATACGTATAAAAATGGTGATTACCTTTGAGTAGTTCCAGCCAACCAACACTTTTCCGTGAACCCAATTTCCTGTTAATAGAGATGCTTCGTGTTGGTATAAGTTTAAAACATCTTTGAGTATTGCAGGTATTGATTACTTTCGTTCGTGTGACTTGCCCGTATTTTGTTCCATTGCAGTTGTACGAATTTTCACCTTTAACATAGAATATAAATAGTTTTAACCAATACCTTAAAATTTAAGATGCACCAAGTAAAAATACGTGGAACGAGGTGACAAGTTATATTATATTGTGTTAATAATGACTACTTTTAGTGTTGACACAAAGTACTGGCGCTGTTTTTGTGTGTCTGTTGAATTATAGCATTTACTAACCTGTTGTTGTATTTTTGCACACAGCCTCAGCTGTTTGTGTACCTCCGCCACAAGTAACAGAACATTGAGTTAATTTCTCGATTGGAATCCACACACCAGTACACGTTTGCTCAACATAACAACGATAGTAATCACGTAACTGACAATCAGGGTAGCCGTGACAGTAGTAAGAAATTATTTTGGTTGAATCGTAGCAATTTCCTTGGCAAGGTTCAATTAATTTCTGCGAAAAATAGTACCTGTAGTTGTTAGTATTATTGAAAATGGTACCAAGTGTTTTGAATAAAATGATTTCGTGGTAATTACAGCTCAACATTTAGCATTGGAATTTGCATTTGTCATCCTTTGTTCTAAATACCTCGGTTGTGGAGTAATCATGAATGTGGTACTGTCAACTTACTTTCTTGAGAAATTTTTCAATACAAACCGGCTTTAACCGCATTTCAATAACTTCGAACTAGTTCGTAAGAAACTGAATGTTGTATAAAAGTTTGAATTATGTAGGTCCTGTATCAAGAATGCTCGTCCTATCAACAGAATCAGTATCGCTGAGTGGAATGTACCGTTTCTATACTGTCGACGTGATGGAATTTTAACCACAACCAAACCATGATTTTAAAACTAGAGTTTAAAATAGCCTACTCACAGTTGAAGATTTCCGCTGCGATTCGTTTGCAATGCACACTTCATCACATCCATTTACTGAAAGTGAAACAACTCTTTGCTCGTACAGTTCATCTCTTGCACATTGAATTCCTTTACCATCGCCACAAGTTAAAACTCTTTGTCGAAAACAGTTTGGTATCAATTCACATGTAGACCATGGTGACCACGTTTGACCGTTGGTTATGGAAATTAAATAAAAAATCAAAATATGCAAAAGTAGGCGCATGATTTTCTCTCAACGCCCACAATGCGTAACTATAAAGTAAACGTGGTACCGTTATTTACCCTAAAAGTGCTAAATTACATTTGCAGTCTACATCAATACGACCAGATCAGCTATTGCTTTTTACTGAGTAAAGCTTTTATTATGGCTACCAAAAGACCGGATTTTGCGAAGACAGGCTTGCACGAATCTGTTATGTGCATTCCATCAGCTTTTGTGAATGTTTTGTCCTTTCTACACTATAGCACTATGCATTCCATCAATCTACAGCTGCAACCCCTTCAGAACCGGATTTAGAGATTGAGAAACCCTAGGCTATCTCCATTTTTTTGATTTTTTTTCCGCAAGAAATCGGTGAAGACCTAAAAAAATCTTCATGCCCACAGATGTCGTGTTTTCACTGAAAATATTGGGAAGACCAACAAAAGATTTTGGTTGTTCGTGATAAGGCCCCTCATTTTCTCCGAGGCCCCAGGCTTCAGCCTGCTTAGCCTATACGTAAATCAGGCCCAAAACCCATTAAAGATTGTCGGAGCGTAATGCTTGGAATTTCCCTTTTGTTTTAGCAGAAAACAATCAGCCAGAATAAGTGAAAACAAATTTTGTTCAATTTTGCTTTCTTTTTTTTTTTAACAATGGGATACGTAACATCTCGAAACGTCAAGCAGTTCAAAAATGTTTCAGTTTTTTGCTAAAAACTCTCATTACTCAAATTTGATACATAATCGATTCAAATCAAACTTCTTGACCTTTTCAGAATGTGGCATCAATTTTTTGCAGAAGCGATTACTATCACTGTAGCTCATCGTGACTGTTTCTACGTCCGTATGCTGCATACTTTATAAAACTGTGATCGACAAAATTTATGTGGGTGTTTAACGCACAAACTCACTTCCGCGTTTCAGTTAACTCATATTTTTGTATTAATTTCTATCAAATCTTAAGAAAACACCATTCTCACTTTGCATTTTTTGCAAGCAAATTTCACGATGCAGTCAGCGTATGGCAAAAATGCGTAGGATTTTAATACGACCTCGCATACAAACGTTTTTTTATAGTTTATGGCGTACACCCGTAAACGTTTTCTTGGATAGGTTTGGCTGAAGGACGACTGTGAGTAAGTGATTGGTTGAAAACTGATGTTTGTGTCAAAATTTTTGTTCGTGATGGCAATTTAAACACGATGATGAATTGAAACATGACTCTTGTGATGTTGTGGCTTACTTGTCCACAAACAAAGCAGTTTTTTAGAAAAAATGTAGGTCAAATGCCATTATCAACAAGTTTTGAGCTTTTTTGCTAGAACTGTTTTTTTTTCTTATTTTCACACCGTCACATAGCCATAAGAAAAGCGCTTGTGCGGTTAGTAGTTTTATGTATGTTTGGTTCTGTCTGGCAGGGCATGCTGTGCAATGAAATGAAAAACGATATTTTCATATTCCACACTGCAAAATTTCTTCCATTCTATACCAAAAATTTTCCATTCGATATTCCATTCCACACTAAATTTCTTTTCCATATTCCATTCCATTCTTCCATACTAATATAATTTAACGGAGTGGTAAATACACTATCATCAAACTATGCGGCACGCGCTTTAAATGCAAAATAAGCTTTCCTATCTAAAACTAGTCATACTCATTCGTTGAACTATCCTGTATTTAGGCTTACCGTATTTTTGCTATTACAAACCGGGACATACCGAACAAGCACAGTGCTAATGATTAGCATAATTATAGCTGTTTGTTTAATTTGAAAAAGCAGCTCCTTGCTAATGGGTGTTCTTTCCTACTAAAAGTATGTTAGCTCTTTCAACAATTTCGTTTTATTTTCATTTTTTTACAATGAAAATGCGTTTCTGAATTGCCGTTGTTTCGTAAAAATAGTAACTGCCCTGATTTAAATCAGGTGTTAAAATTTTGTCCGCCCTTGCACTTTTGATCGTTCATACTTCATCATGTATGTGAAGCGTTAGAATATGTTGCAAACCCTGCTGTTTTGTTTTTTGCTCATATTAGTTTGCCCTGCGTTGACTTCTCATTTCTGATCATGCTTTGATGAAGGACAGTCGATATTTCCGGAAACGTTCAGCTTATTTTGTTTTCCGTAAGCTTTTTTGTAAATAATTTAATAAATAATGCTAATGTTCTGCAATTATTAGCTGTTGCTACCATACCGATATTAAACATCTCCTCTCTACCAAAGTTATAACTATCAAAAAAGCGTACAAATAAACTGAAATCTACGAAAGCGATCCATAAAGCTAAACTTTGCCACGTGGTCTCCGGTCCCCACCCCCAAAACAGTGATGAGTGAAAATCGGGTACCTAGAAGCGCAGTTAAGTACTTAGGCCTATACACTGAGACAGGATCTGTTGGTTATAAGTCTACATGAAACCGTTTGGTTTTGACTTCAACATTAACCCAGTTTTATTTCACTGCTGCAGCATTTTCGCTTGATAGCAGGTTTGTCTAAAAACTTTGTAGCAAGTGCTAAATCTTATTGCTCCCGCTAGACCACTGGCTTTCAAACTTTTTTAAAACTTCGACTTTTCGGTCCCCAATATCGCATATAATAGCCTCCCCAATCGACATGCTTGGCCCCCCAATTAACAAGCTTACTTTTTTGAAGACAGCGGTTTTTGTGCTTAATTTCAAACTTTGCTCTCCCCCCCGACTGATAAACGCTTGGCCCCCCTAAGTCGACTGCTCTGGCACCGGCTCAACATTGTTTGACTTGACTCAGAATCAAACCCAAGTCTATAGCTCCCGAGGCGGACGCTCTTACTACTCGGCCATCTGAGCTGTTGATTTATGCCACATTAATGACATAACAATTGCACTGCAGCCAACAAAACGAAACAAATTGCAATAACTCATCACTTCGCTTTGATTAATAAGTCGGGGCTATGTTAACTAGTTGGAGGGCTTAACCGGGGCATTTTGACCGACCGGTCGGGACGCCGGGACATGGCGTTAAATCCGGCACTGTCCCGGCTAAACCGGGACGTATGGTAAGTGTACCTATATTGCAAAAAAACATGATAATGAACACATGCATGAAAAAATAGACGTAAGCAATGATGCGTAACGCAAAAGAACAATACAGTCACAATATGCCAGTGGCGTAGCGAGAACATTCAAAAGGGGGAAGGGGCATAATTTTCACATTTGTTTCAAGCGTATTTGTTTCCGTCAGAACAAATTTGAAACTGATGGAGAAACGAGGAAAGCTCTGGGGACATGCTACCCCGAAAAAAAATTTGAAAATTTGCATGCTGTAATGCAGGGCCGGCGGAACCGGCTCCCGAACCCCCCGGTCGGGGGGGGGGGGGCAGGCCTGATCAGGAGCCCTCCTTGAACACCGCGGCGTTTTTTTTTTCTTGGAAATGATTTTAATGCGTGTTACGACGCAACATTAATTTTTCATGAAAATGAAAATGTTTATATTTCAAAAGATCATGTTTCAAAAGGTTTTCATGAAAATGCGGATATTTCAAAAGATCAGCATGAAACTCAGCAGTTGTTTGATAGAATACTGGTCACTCTGCCTCGACAGATGGCGTCTGATAGGGGAAAATCCCCACAAGTAAGAAATTTATTTCTGATGCAAAATTGTTAAATTTGGTCGTGCATTTCGAACGTTTTGCAAACAAAACTAGTTTCTGCCGAGGTCTGAATTCGTAATAGAGTTTGCATCGGTTTATCATCACAGAAAAATCAGAATGATTAGAGCAATTATACCTTCTATGAAAAAACACGTTAGTTTAATTTAGGGCAGGGGTGTCCAACTCAAACTCGCTAACGTGCCAATTTTGGTTTTAAAATTTTCTCGCGTGCCAACGCTTGGTAAACTATCATTAATTTAATAATTTTTCTCTTTTAAAAACCATGTTGTTTACGAAGATCTAAACATTCTCAAAAGCACGAAAAAGCAGTTGCAGTAGTTTGAATTTTATCAACAACACGATTAACGAAAGCCCTTTTTTGCATGCATTTGTTCTGAGCCAACTAGCAAACTTCAGGTTCAACGGCGCAATGGCAATACGCATTATTGCATCTAATAAGCTAAGTGTCAGTCTGTTAGCGGAATTCACAATTTAGATTTATGAAGTTTCATGACAGAAAATCCCTGTTGACACAAGTTTGTGCTTCCAAATTAAGCTAATCAAAAACGATCGTTTTTCAAAAGAACTGGATATACTTATGTTTCTTCCTGCTACTGAAAATAAAACGAAAGATAATGCAGAATCAATCTAGAAAGTGCGTGGAAGCTTTCGAACAGGTTAACCTTCACAATACATTTCAAGCTTTCGTAATTCAAATTTTTTTGCACAAAAGTATTATATTTATGACAGAATATTCGCGGCCCACATAAAGGACCATCGCGGCCCATCAATTAAGAAGAGCTGTTTTACAGTAGATCATATTTTGTGGCTGAAGCAAAACTAGTCTGTGGTGTAGCAGATGTCTCAGTTTCACACCTCATACGTCTTGAATCAGGATAGACGAGCAAAAACTGTGATATCGGAGACTAATTTTATTGGAACGATATTGCAGCAATAAACTACTACTGTATATAACGATAATAAAAATTGCATTGTAAAACAGTCTTCTTAATTAATTCTGCACCACCAAAAAGTTGCATTGTAGCTTGTTGATAAAATATGGCAAGAGCTCGCGTGCCACTTTTAATGTGGCCGCGTGCCACATTTGGCATGCGTGCCACGTGTTGGACACCCCTGATCTAGGGTATTCTATGTTAGATATTATAATCTTATGATGAAACCCGGTAAATGATACAATCTTTGTTTTTGACTTTACAGGAGATGGTGCAAGAGTTGGCTTCTGATAATCTATCAAAGCTGCCTGATAAGTTCAAGCTAGAAGAAGTGCAAGCGAGATACCCGACCGATAACAGTAAAAGTACGAATACTGTGTTAGTGCAAGAATTGATCCGATTCAATCGTCTCACTGCTGTTGTGAGGGGAAGCTTGCAAGTAAGTTATGAGCACCACGCTGATGCTGTTTTGCTCCGTACTGATGAGGAGCGAAAAATATAAAGGCCTAAATCAGGGTTGGGTAAAGTGCGGCCCGCGAGCACTTACAGAAATATAAACTCCTGTCGTGAATCAACCCGAAGACCTTTTCTTTATATTTTTCGTAGCTCCGCGCTGACTGCAGGTGAAAAAAAAGGACATGTGCGGCCGAAAAGACCTTTTTTACTCTTTACTGATTTTTTAGTGTCGAAAATAGGGCTTTTGTGGATGTATAGATCTTTTTTTGCTCTTCCAGTCAGTGCGGCTTTCGGCTTCAATTATTTTTTCAAATGCTGCCTTTCGTGTGAACAGTATTGCCCACCCCTGGCCTAAATTATAAGTGTATCCCCTTATTTTTGATATATGATGGTTGTTAGGCTTTGTATTAAAATGTAATGGCACTTTTGTTACTTGGTATGTTAGGGGATACAGTGCTGCTGCTTTTAGTTTGTCCCTGAAATGTCTATGTTTTTTAATTATAACATGGAGAGTGATACCGGCCGATTAGTCTGTTAAGCTCATCGCTATTGGTGTGGGAGACCTGGGTTTTGATTCCCGAGTCTGTCAAATTGGGCACAAATGTCGTCAATGGCTCGTCACCGCTGCGACGTTTCTTCGGAGTTATGTTGCCCAGGCTGGGCCCCGCCACTCGTTACACGCATAGGCGTAATATCGCGAGTATAATGAAGATTATATTCTTTTATGGGGAGTGACCAAAAGTAAGAAATATTGGACTTGCAAAGTTTTCTTATTATTGAAACAGAAATAGGATGATGACGCAAGTACGGTTGTAGGTTTCTGCTTAGTTCAAGAGTAGTTGCTTGTCTAAATCAGTTTGTCGTTACTTCGCATCATGTTATATTTTTATTTCTTTCTTCTTCTGTTTCTTATTTATTTCTTTTATTCGCGGTTTTTTATATTTTATGTTTATTTCGTCGACAAATTTTCGCTATATTTGCAGCAACGAAATAAACAAATTTCAATGTGTGATTTTACTTGACCATGATTAAATTTCTTATTTCTCTTGTTGTAGGATTTACAACGGGCTATATCAGGGTTGGTTTTGCTTTCTTCTGAACTCGAAGATGTTTTGGACAGTATGTTGGTAGGGAAAGTCCCGTCTCTGTGGTCATTGAAGTCGTATCCATCCCGCAAGCCTTTAGGAAGTTACGTCAGCGATCTGATTGCAAGACTACAATGTTTTAACGTAAGATGTCGTTTTAACATGAAGCAGAAGGCTGAAGAAATGCAGAAAACTAGTTAATGTAACTAAACGAACTAAAACGAACGTCATTCTTCCTGGCCTGATTAATGGGAAGTTTCACGTGTTGGGTAGGTGGGTAAAACTTCCTCGATCACCAACAATTGCGAAACAACTCCAGCCAGCGCTGTCCCGATCTTTGGTAAAGGAACTTAATAGTTTATCCTAGATTTTTAATTTCAAAAGTGCCAATTTGAGTAGGCCTACATACTTTTGCACATCCAGCATTTTTACCAATTTTTAAACGGATTTGTGTGTTTTATATTTTCTCACTTTTGCAGAACTGGGTGGCTAATGGAAAACCTCTTGTGTTTTGGATCTCTGGTTTCTTTTTTACTCAATCTTTTCTGACTGGAACAATGCAAAATTACGCCAGAAGCAAGCATATCCCCATTGACCAACTTGAATCTAAGTTCCACGTCATGAATGAAAAGCCGAAAGTGCAACCAGTAAGTTAGAATTAACTTGTTTAAACAACTTGCAGCCAATTCCCAATACTATTGGTCTATACTATCTTTGCACTGGAAATCCACTTCAGATCAAATTCAAACAGCTGTAAAACAAATTGCCCATTTTTTACTATGCCATATTACTGCACATTTTGGTGTTTCTATATGATATTATGATACCAGTTCAGATTTGTGAATATCGTAACTTGTCTTGGAGTAATTGTATGGCTATTTCTGAAATTGCAATTTAGTCTTTCCAATTGCCATCCGCATGTAAACTATGATTGCTTGAAAAAACACATTTAAATTTTGAGAGGAAATCGTAGTTTGTATAATTGTTTGGCTAGAACGATAATACTGTATTTGGGAAATGAAGCAAAACAGCACACAAAAGTTTGTATCTAGTGTTTTCCTGATAATTTGAGAAGCATTCTATCTTTTTTATTAAACTATTGTTGTAATAGACAGTTAAAGTGTATGACCATGGCTTGTTCATGGAGGGAGCGAGATGGAGCAGTGACGTAGAAAAAATTGTTGATTCACAAAAGAAAATCCTCTACGATCAAATTCCTCCTGTATCCTTTAAGTGCTAATTTTGTACATCTTGTTAGCGTATTGAAAATTATAATTTAGTCCTAATAGGGCTACATTTATGTACTCTTGTACGAGTTATTAAGCGCGTTGTCTTACTGTGTGAGCGTATTTGGAGAGCTTTGTTACTTTGCAATACAAATTAGCAACTAGCTTGTACTAGTCTGTTACATATTTTTTTCTTAACCAAGTGTTTTCAAAGCTTTGGCTCGAACCAGCTGTAATTAAAGACAAGAAACACACCGATCGCTGTGTTTATTACTGCCCAGTGTGCAAGACCAGTGCTAGAAGAGGCTTGCTATCCACTACTGGCCATTCCACCAATTATGTTCTGACCATTAAGTAAGTAGCAAGAGCGTGCATTAAGTTAAGATTTTAACAAAACCTGTTACTGAAATTAAAGTGGGCTTGATTTGAGTGATTATATATCACGGAATTAACGCTTGCATCTAACTCATTAGATCCCAGGTCAATGTGATTACGAGTGGGATTTGAATCCAGGCCCACACTGACCAGCAACGTGTCACTAGCCCAACTAAAAATCAAACCTTTGTGATAATTGCGTTTTTGCGCCAAAACGTATAACGAGTGACAGAGCTCATCTTCGCTGATTAACGCCTGAGAAAGTGGGCAAATAAGCTTCCAGCGAAACGTCGCAACGGTGGCGAGCGGTTAACGGCACTGTGTCCGATTTGGAATGGAACCCCAATCTCGCGCCGATAGCGATGCCTTTAACTGTTACATCAATCGGCTGGACTAGCTAGGTTTAAATTCAAATGGGACCTTGAGGGTAGATTCAACAGTTTTTTTATTCATTAATTATTACATAGTTATAAACTTGAATCCCTTTCTTAGCCTGACCAGACAGGATAGAGTTCGTTAGGAGAATGAATTGCTCGTAATCAAAGCTGTAATCTTTCGAAAATATTTTACGATAGATTTCCATGCGAGAAAGATGAAGGACATTGGGTGAATAGAGGAGTAGCTTGCCTTTGTCACCTAGATGACTAACTGATTGAGATGAACTCGTAACATGGCTGATGAAATTTAGGAGTGCCAAAGTTAAAAGAAGATTTGGAAACACTGTGAACTTCTTGCAAAGCGCTTAAATGTTTTTGTTTTTGTTTATTTATTGGTAGGTTTATTCAGTTAGTTTTGCTTTTTTCGTTCGGCAAAGCTACTTCATTTGATTTCATTGTTTTTCTTCGTAGAGTTTGGTTATCAGCTTCGGGTAGGTCTATTTTAAAGCGCGTTTTGGTTTTGGTCGTTTTTATTTTTTGTAGGGCATTTGTCAGCAAAATGAATAACTTTAAAATCGCAAAAACACTTTATATTAACTTTATAAACCATAATATACCTTGGACGTTACTATAATATGCAAATGCCAGTAGGTTGCACTTTAGTATCAACCGGTGACAAGTTAAAATAATAGCAGTTACTAGTCAGACTGGTCAGTACGCTGACTGTTTTTTTGTGCTGTATTGGTGCGGTAGATGGCGTATAAAGTTTATGCTTGTCAAACTAATGAGGGAGGCATTCACTGTTTCGTAGCTGCTTATAGGTCTATACTGTAAATCAAACACTGCAATAAAGTACTAAGCATGCGCAAATCCAGGGAGCTAAGTTGACTCAAGCCTTGAATTTTTACTTGTAACGTACCGTCCTAGCATTTCGATGTTTATAGAGCACAGAACATAAAGATAACCATTTTTATTCAATTCTTAGCCGCTTCCCTCAAAAAATAATTTTGAACCTACCTAAAAACGTATCTGGTTGTTATTTTAGAAATTGTTTTGTATTTTTTCGTCATTATCTGTAAGTTTTTATTCAAACATGTTTTCACATTTGAAAATATGTAGTAGTTTTATTCATTTTTGTATATAAAAAATTTTTTGTTTTGGATTTTATATTTAGTTTGTTGCTATTATTTACAATTTTCCTGGGTTCGTAGCCGACAGGGAGTAATATTCAGTAGATAAACTTGGCATTATTGTAGTTATATTTGTGCTGGTGATGTGTTGTACTAAACTGGGTGTATGCATACTGTGCATTGCATGTTTTGGATCAGTGTTGTTGAAAACATTTGCACTGTGAGTTTTTCACATCATTTATTTATAGAAATACAACAAAAATATTAGCTGTAAACGTTGCTAGGGTGATATTTGTCAGCGACACGGCCTAGCGGTACCGCGCGCAGATTACAGATTCTACGTGACGGGTTCGTTTCATGGCTGGAGCCCATCGCATTTAACATAATTACCGGGTGGCTGCTGTCTCGAAGAGCGCAAGCTCACTTTGCAGTTTCCCTCCACTACTGTTGAACTTTCAGTTCAATGTAACTTGAAATAATTTGCTTGGCTCTCATAGCCTTCTCTACGTTTGAATTTTGTCGGTCTTGGACGAGACATCACGATAATTTTCAAGAAATAGCTTACTGTAGGCTACAAAGTTTGGTTTATCTATAAAAATTTAGTTTCATTTGATCAATTTACGTCGTGCTGTGTTGAAGATGCATGGAACTTTTACTGTTTTTTAGATGTGAGAGAAGAGAATCAAATTACATGACAATGCAAGTTTATTATTTGAAATGTTTTTCAATTGCAGGGCGTGAATTTAAGTTGTAACTTGCTGTTAATCTCATGACTTGAAGAAAAGTTGTTAACCGCTCAGATGGTCGAGTGGTTTGATTCAGATGAACCGCTCAGATGGACTCTGGTTTGATTCCAAATCGGGTCAAACCGATAACTTCAAAATTGGTATTCACAGCTTCCCAGCTTGACGCGCATTAAAGGAACAGTTTAAAGAACAAACTGGCAAGTTTACCGTTTGGAAAGGCATTTATCGGGGTTCTCCCATCTTGGCGTGGTAGACAGATGGCCAGCAAGTCCTAAGCGAGCTTGTTATGGCGCTTTGATCACTTTCTCGTGATAGGAGGATAGATATGCAACTAAATACAAAAAAATGCATAGAACAAAGTTTAAAGAATTTTAATTAATAAATTGAACTACAATCTAACCCAATTAACAAGATCGTGGTGGGTTACAAAGCCGGCGCCAGAGTAGTCGACTTAGGGGGCCAAGCGTTTACCAGGAGGGGTCAAGGTTTGAAATTAGGCACAAAAGTTGCTGTCTTCAAAAGAGTAAGCTTGTTAATTGGGAGGGAGAAAGCATGTCGATTGGGGGGCCAGGGCCCCTTGGCGCCTATCCTGGTGGGTTAGATTCAAGTTCGATTCATTTATTGAATTAATCAATATAAGAATTGAACCAGAATTTAACTCACCACGATCTTCGAACCCACCAACAATTAATCAATATGAGAATTTTAATTAATGAATGGAACCAGAATTTAACCCACCAAGATCTTTTAACCCACCAGGATCTGGGTGGGTTAGATTCAAGTTCAATTCATTTATTGAAATTCTTTACACTGATTTATACGCTTGAATCACTCTCTCAGCCTGTTAACAGCTAGACTGGATTGACTTCAGTACATAAGCCTTCATTGCTTGATCTTTATTAATGCAACAAAGTTTGTGACATCTTCTGTGGAGTAGTCAGCTATTAATATTCAGCTCCTTGATCAGCCATGCTAGCAAATTAACGGATGAAGGCATGAAAAAAGTACTAATGTAACCACAGCGTACGCAGAAAGTTTTTGGAAGTGTGTTTTTTTGCTGATGCAAACAATGTATAGATTCAAGTGGGAAGCGCTTTTTAATAAGCTCTGTGGTGATCACGAGATAACTCTCTGTTTTTTTCATTTACTTTGCAGCTAAATTTCTAAGTCGAGCGATATTGCAGAACGCCTTGCAGCTTTTGTGCGTAGCCAAATTA
Source organism: Trididemnum miniatum (assembly GCA_964006365.1). Lineage (NCBI taxonomy): Eukaryota > Metazoa > Chordata > Ascidiacea > Aplousobranchia > Didemnidae > Trididemnum > Trididemnum miniatum. Next base: position 18,384,020 of record OZ023249.1, on the reverse strand, counting down.
TTGCAACCAATCGTAAATTCTGTGTTTCCACAATATCTTCCTGTTCCCAACATCGCAATTCTGTGTTTACTTATTTTACCTACTTGTGCTTATTGGAAACGCTATCTTCCTTCGCTTGCTAGAAATCTCACAACTATTGAATTATTTATTATGTTTCACATGAGAACCAAGTTGTGCTAAATTCGGCTTGGGTTCCATGAATTGGAGTCGCCAAAACCTAATCTGTGCCTTTTTGGGTGATCGTTTAAATATGTAGGCTATGCGCTCGCTGAAACAAAGCTCTTCTGCTTCCGGTCTCGAGATGTCCTGACCTTGAGATTGAGACTCGCATTCCCCAGCACTTCACAACATCAAATTAAGAACTCACAACATTGGTGCCCCGAGTGATTCCAGTATTTGAAATTGGTTCCAATATTTTACACCAAATACCCAACAATTGGGGCCCCGAGTGAACTTGGCTGAAAGTATTCCCTTTCCCTTTTGGATATGAAGAAACAAAGACCGAACAATTTGAAGAAGCCAAGATTAGACTTGAAGATTGTGCCTTGCTTTTATTTCTTATTAAAGATCGTCTCCATGGCCACAATTCGATGATTTTGACCGGATACAGAAGCAAAATCGATAAATTTCTCAACATAGTCAACTGCAACACCTTTAGCAAACCGGGTGAATCGGTTTTCTTGCTTTTGCGAAACTATCATTCTAATTTCGCTGCACAACAATGATTTCAATGATGAAGCTTTTACAATTCATTTAGAAAATTTTATGTTTGAAGGTCGCCTGTGTATAATTTTTTATCCTCACAGTTGGCTTAAATTTGGTCAAGTTTTTGTCTAAAAAAAGTAACACTGCGTGTTGTTTTTGATTATTCTGCCGAGCCAGCTCGTTGTATATTTGTTTTTCCTAAACGGCTATTTCACCACAAAAACACTGCTTATCAGTTAGCTATTTGCCAAGCTAACCACTAAATTTCGCAGGTAAGTTGACACTTAACTTCAGTTTTGTCATCAACGCATTTATCAAGTTTTTTTTGATATGAAATGCTTTTAGTAGATGAGTTAATCCTTCCTCGGACAAAGCTTGTTTCATTAATTTAATATCCAAGCATCATTTTCTTCAAAGTCGACTGCGCAATGTTATCATTTTGCGAGAATTCATTCTTATTTTCAAATGATTTGTGTCACTTTTCTTACGAATTTCTCGGGTTTAATTATTGTGATCACCTGCTGAAGTTTTTTTTTCAACAATTTAGTGTTATTTCATTTCACTTTACAGTGCATTGTTAATTATATAATTTTGACCTTTATTAATTATGTAATTCCGCCCATCATACGTGTAAATCTGCGGAAAGCTCTGTGGCGATTACGTGATAACTCTCTGTTTTTTTCCGTTTACTTTGCAGCTAAATTTCTAAGTCGAGCGATATTGCAGAACGCCTTGCAGCTTTCAATTGTGTCTTGCCAAATTATTGCAAACAATCTTAAATTCTGTGTTCCCACAATATCTTCCTGTTCCCAACATCACAATTCTGTGTTTACTTATTTTACCTACTTGTGCTTATTAAAAACGCTATCTTCCTTCGCTTGCTAGAAATCTCACAGCTATTGAATTATTTATTATGTTTCACATGAGAACCAAGTTGTGCTAAATTTTGCTTGGGTTCCATGAATTGGTGTCGCCAAAACCCAATCTGTGTCTTTTTTGTGTAATTGTTTAAATATGTATGCGCTCGTTGAAATAAAGCTCTTCTGCTTTTGGTTTGAGATGTCCTGACCTTGAGATTGAGACTCGCAATCTGTTGCCTACGGTCAACCTTGGACTGCTTCCAAGCCCTTGACCTCAACACGGGACGTCCTCTGACGACTTTAGTCTCAACTATTCCTTCTCTTTTTTTTCCAGTTGAAACGCGTTTTTTGCCTTTCGATTAAAAAGACATTCCAAGGTCTCAAGTCAAGCACGAAAGTCTTCTCGTTGATCCGATTTTATCTCAGAAACGGTTTCTAAATACACAAACATTCAAATAAATAACTTCCTAAAACGCAAAATATGCTCAAACAGAAAAACATTGCCTTAACTGTTTTGAGTCAGGATTCATTAATGCGTCGTTGCGAATTTACAATTTCAACTTTAAAATACACAGGTACGCTTAGCATCTATTAAAACACTTCAAACCGGAGGCTTCTTACACTTCAGTTAAAATTTCTGAAAGCTAACAGAAATAACATTTTAATCAAACTGTATTAATTCTCTGTAAATTCAGCTTCATAAAAACACTGCATTACTGGTAAGTAAAAAACATGGCCTCCTATACAGCTTCACTGCTAAAGTCGAGACGTAAGCTTAAAAGTGGCACAGATTCGGTAGAACTCAGTGCAGCCAGACCACATGTACAACAATTTGCAGTAATTTGTCTATTTGCAGTGCGTGATTACTCATGCATTGCGGAAGAGAACAGGGTGTGATCATCACGTGATTTAGTATTAAGAAAAAACATATATTCAAGTTCAAAACTCGGGTGGAGAAAAGCCGCACCTTTCAGCGTTTACCGTGAGCAGTGTAGAACAAAACAAGTGCAGGCAACGTACTTGAATGTACAATATTTAACACAATCCCCAACGCTTCACGACATCAAATTAAGAACTCACAACAAGCTGTTTTTGCTGGAAGGAAACAGCTAAAACTTCCGATCACAGACAAATTCTCTTTTAGTTTCACCATTCTAAACTCGTCAAAAAGCGAAAAGATAAAAGTTTTGCGTGAGTACAATTTTACTGGTCATCATTTTTCATTCTTTGTAAAAATCACAGTACATGTCAATGCTGCAGCATTTGTTACCACAGAAAAAATGCATTCAGGTCTTCGAGTTGTCGGTTTATCATAAGCGAGATGAAATAGACATAAATACAAAAATGCAGAAATTCAAAAGTGTTTTTGGATTGTGAAAACAATTTCGTGGCGAAAGTGTTGGATGTTGCTATGAATATTTTCAACAACCTTTTAGAAGCAAGAATACAGTCAAAGAATACGTCTCTAAACTAGATGCAATCATACTGATTGAGATTTTTTAATGTCTTGAAATATTATTTGGTTTGTTTTTAATTTCCGGTCGGGTTATGCTAAAGACTTCGCAGCTTCCCGCCAGGCGCTTGGCACAACCGGAAGAGCGAAGGGTTAAGTATATGTTATGTATGTGTTGTTCGTTTCTTGTGGACTTATGTCCTCTAACAGCGTTGAATCATTTCATGATTGAGATTTGTAATGGGCCGTAAATTGAGAATGGCCTACACAATGTGTGATTAGCACGCGGTGTCCCGGATAGCTTTATTATTACACCACATCTGCAGCATCATGACGTAACCACAAAATAAATACAAAATGTATCCGTGACATAAAACTATCTCAGTCAGTAAATGCTCCTCAATGATATTGAGAATGTTATTTAAGAAAATCACTGACAGTAATACAGTCATGCTCAAACGTTTAAAACCACATAGTTAAAGTTGAATTTTTGTTGGAAAATTATAATTTTTGTCAGAAAATATAAAATTGCTTGTGGAGATTATCTTTCTATACTTCTCCATAAGTATTCTCTTTTTGTGTGACCAAGCTGACTTGTTGAAATCTGCATAGCAAATGCAGTCACATCAGCTGCACTGATGGGACTTATAACAACGTTCGTTGTCAGCAGTGCAACTGTGATCTAATATTATATTTACACTTGCTATATTTACAACTCAAATATTATATTTACAACTCAGTGCACACCAACACCAGTAGTTTAAAGAGTTTTTGACGTTATCCCCTCACAACAACTGTGACTGAAGTTTATCCGCTAATCGCTTTTGTCCTCGAATGTAACATATTGCGGATCGTCAGGTTTAGTTGTAGTTGTAGCGCTTGAAGATGAATGGGAAACGATATTTGATGCTCTGTGACAAATAAGCAGTGCGCATAGTTTTTGAAAAGAGACTTTTTATACCGGTTTATCGTTAAGCAAGTGAGTTATGCTTGATTTCATGGTTTATTAGAACTTGAGAATAGCTTTGAAAAAAGCTGTTTTCGCGTTAGGCTTCAAGAAACCCTCTGTCATTCTCTGACATAAAACTATCTCTGACAGAGGGTTTCTTGAAGCCTAACGTGAAAACAGCTTTTTTCAAAGCTATTCTCAAGTTCTGTACCGCCAACCAATTATTTATTAGAACTGTGAAAACACATACAAACTTTCTAGTATGATATGCAGCACAATGCACAAACCTCTGTTTCAACCTTTTAATGACCACTTACTTTGATACGTTTGGTGCCAGGTACGGGTTGGCCCCATTAAGCACAACGTAAGGATTGTCGTCAGGTTTCTTCGAGTTTGGCTCAGTTTTAACGTTGACATATTCTCCCATTTCGTTCAAGTAGATCTTGTCGGCATTAACCGGTGTTTCAGGGTTGATTTTTTCGTAAAGATGCACTTGTGGGTCTAAATGTGGATTAATGATCAGATTTATGAAGACATCCCACAGTTGACTAATACATTGCAAGGCAAATGACTTTTTATACTCACGATTGCTTGTGGTTTCTGTTTTACCATGATGGGCAACTTTTTGCCTGTAAATAACAACATTATAGCACATGCAAGAACCACAAGTTTACACTTTAGTTTACGGAATATTTGGTTTAAGTTTGAAACACTATCTCGAGTTGAGAACATGAATTCGAACGTACTTGACCCTTTAAGCGATTAATATGAATATTATTTAGAATATCTTAGCTACTACTACAGTCTGTAGGTTTCATTATTGGTATTATGTGACAAACTTTTTCGATCACGTACTTCAAAATGTTCGGTACCACATAGGGATTGAGATCATTAGGCTCCATGTAAGGATTGTCATCGGTTTTGTTCGAACTTGCCTCAGTATTAACATTGGCGTATTCTCCCGTTTCGTTCACGTAGATCTTGTAGCCTGCAGTTGCTGATGGTTCGGGTTTGATTGTATTGTGAAAGTGTGCTTGTGGCTTTGCATTTTCTTGTGCAGCTGAAGAAGTTTCAGATGAGTATCGCAGAAAAGAAGTGAATTGTTTTGTAAATGCATGTATCAACTTTTTTTACTCACGATTGCTTATCGCTGCTGTTTCACCTCCATTTTTGCGTGAAGGCGTCATTTTTTTCCAACGATAAATAAGAATGATCCCAGTGATTGTAATTAATACACAAGGTATTACAATCACTACAGGAAGGTATGGCACTGTGAAGCAATAGCGTTTTGATTCAATTAAAATCTTAAGTTTACATTGAGGAAGTAAGTAATGATTAATACTATCATTAATTAACAATCCGCATTAACGGTTGAAATTAGTGTAAAAAGTTCATTTTGCGTAAATAAAAATTAATGTGTAGCTTTTACCGCAAAGATTTGCTACGCGAGAAACTAAATACGCATCATTTTCAACAAAACCGCTACAGCGTGTTTGAGAGTCATGTGATGCGTAAGGAAACTGTAAGTACATCAATTTTACAGTGCAATGGCAACGGTGATGTGGTGTAGGGGATTGTACGATAGACTAGCATTCATAGGGGATGGATTCTATGCTATCCTAGATTTTGATTATTTTGTCAGTTTACCATATTGAAATCGCTGTAGCGATTTTGTTGAAAATGATTTTTCTCGTATTTAGCTTCTCGTCTTTACTGCTACACAATTGAATTATTCAAGCCTCATCATAGCAACTAGCTGAAGGATAACCAACGGACTGCATGGCTCAGATGTTACCGGTGAATTTTTGCGCACAATTCTGAGGTCTTCGAGTCTAATGCTCTACAAACAAAGCGAACAATTGCAATTGCGCAACGATTACAAAACGTAGTAATAGGCTAACATACCGAACGAAAATTGACTTGAACAAGAAAAAGTCATACAATCTTCTTCCCTTGTTTGTGTTGATGAGCCCGTAACTGCAAAAACTTGTATATAAATGTGTGTGTGTGTGTTTTTTTCACCAAAAATTGCATTTCTAAATTTGCAATTTTTTGTTTAGTTGTTTACCATCACATAATGGGCCTGGACTTCCATTGTATAAACACGTGGATAAAAAAATCCTTGTTCCTCCACCACAAGTAACTGAACAAGGTGAAGATTTACTCCACGATGACCAAGTAGGACATGATGGCATGTTGCATGGCTCTTCTTTCGTACGATTAGACAAACCATTACTGCCTAAAATACAAGCAAGAGGAGTTTTTTTGGTCGATACCAGTTCTTTTTCACCAGAAAGTTTACTTGCTTGTAAAAAATATAAAAAAACCTGCTCTGATGAGGCTTGAAACGTCAAAACAGGGTTCAATATCTGCCGTTAGTATTCTAGAAGATTTGATAAAATGGTTGGAACGCTTTGAAGAAAAAATTTCGAAATTATTAAAAAGATGTATTTAGTCTATAATATTATAGCTTCTCTAGGTATTTTCCCTGAAACAATCATATCAGAAGTTTTTAAAAAAGCATTTTTTGCAAAAAAATTCGTCTTGTTAACCTACAATTTCCTATGTGCTTGCAAGCAAGTTCACGTTTACAGTACATGTGTGATATTTTGTATTGGTCTTGAGTATATCTGCATGGCCATGTATGCAGAACATTTAAGAAGCACACCCAATACATTTGAAAATACTGATCAACAGTTGCAATTAGAAAAAAACATGCGGTAATCTCACACCAAAGAAATATTGCTTTATTGATAACCAGTTTACCATTGCATGTTGTTGCTGTATTCCCATTGTATATGCATGTTGATGAAAGTTGCTGTATTCCTCCGTCACAAGTAACTGAACAAGGTGAGGATTCACTCCATGAGGACCACGTAGGACATGATTGTGTGTTGCAAGATCTATTTCTTATTCGCTGTGATTCTCCTCTATCTAAAAACAACGGGAGTTGGCTGCCGTTCGTTCCAAGTTAACGTATATGTCAAGTCTGGTAATACCATCGCATAAAGGCATGAGCACGCCGTTATATTCACAATGCGATGAGAGTAGTTGCATTCCATTACCACAAGTAACTGAACAATCTGAAGCTATACTCCAAGATGACCAAGCAGAACATGATTGTGTGTTGCATGGTTCGTTGCTTGTTCGATTTGAAGATCCACTATCTAATAATAAGATTTGTTTACAGCCACATTAGGTTATGCTCCACACAATAGAATTTTAGTTGTTAATGCCCTTTTTCAGCTGGTGTTCAAATATAGCGAAATTGACGGTATGTAAGTATCACAATCCCTAGCATTATTTTAAGCTATTGATAGAGATAATGGCATAGCAGATACCGCAGTAGCTCAAGCGGTTGTTTTTGTTTTGTATCCCTTAGATTCTGCTAATGCGTTTTACGTAAAATTTTCGCGTATATTTTTTGTTGGTTTTCTACGTGATGCAATGTTTCTGTTTAGCAAATGAATTTTGAGTTCAGTGCAGGGAAAATGTACTTTGTTTCGATGTAAAGTATTGTAGTGAATATAAAATTGCTACAGTTGCACAAAAAGACTGGGACTCTACATCATTGACTTGAGACTCGACTTGGACTCGATTTCCAGCGACTCGTTCCCAACATTGATATCTTGCCCACAAATCAGAGGTTGATGGTCTGACGATTATGCATATGCGTATGTACAGGCAGTGGCGGCTTAAGGGGGGGCGGAGCGGCCTGAAGCCGGGGCCCCACAACATTTAAGGGCCCCACAAATTTACATTTTTCTAAAAGTTTTTTTGACAAAAAGTATTTTTGATGTTAAAAAAAGGTCTTCACTTGCAGAAACTACCAAAGTTTGTAAAATTTTGGCGCTGAGGGGTTGGGGCCTTGGGGGTAAATGTGATATGTTGTTAGTTAACTCAATATTAATATTTATAAGCAAAAATCTTCTCAAAGTAAAAATCGCAGTTGTTATCACCTAACATTATTATTGCTTTGTAGGTCGCGGACAGCAATATTTTTCAAAGAAAAGTTATCGCTTTTTACCCATTCAAACGTCACAATAAAGAATAAGATAAATGTTAATTCAGGTAGTAATCAACAAACGATGACACTTAATTGCCACTTGCCAGCAAGAGTGCCAGACTACAGTTGAGAATATACTAGTACAAAATGTTTAATGTCACTGAAGAATCTAGCGTTAAAAATTATTGCACAATCGTACTGTACAACGGTAGGCTAGCTACAACATCTAGGCTTCATAACTTTACACTCTACATCAGTGGTTCTCAACCTTTTTTCTTTCGTGGCCCATTTTTTGTTGCACAAAAGTTTTGTGGCCCATTAACTTTTTATCCTTCCTAAACGAGTATTCATCCCCTGGAGGGGATCCAGAAAGTTTTGATGGGGGGATGTAATTTCGAACGAGGTTGAATGTTAGGTACATACAAAGACGTTCAGACGTTTAGTCCCGGAAACGGCCGTAAATAAGCCTTTTTAAAATGTTTCATATCAGGGGCGTATTTAGAAAAATTTTCAAAGTGGGGGTAACAAATTTCGTCACTTTTTCAAGCATATTTTTTTTCCAGCAGAGTTGAGTTTAAGCAACTTAAGTAACAAAAACGACTCCAGGGGATCCGGGGACATGCTCCCCTGAAAATTTTTGAAAATTTGCATACTGTAATGGCCATTTTAGTGCTTTTTGAGCAATTTTCAGGCAAATTTTGTTCATAGTACCAAATATGATGCATTTTTGCCCAGTTTCGATTATGCTTGTTTAAGGCGACTCAGGCATATTTTTATGAAGAGGTTCAAAATTATGGCAAATTTTTATATATCAAAGCATTGTGGAAAATGGCTGGTGGGAGGGAATGCATCCACTACATCCCCCTGGATCCGCCCCGTTTATCACTTCAACTTGCAAATTCCACCTTAGGGAGCCAAGTGGCTTACTTTGAGAACTACACTGTAGTTGTAGCCGCTTAAAATCTAAGTCCATACATGACGCGATAGAAGGCATTGAATGCATCACGCCACCAACACAACGAGAAAAAAGTTCTATTACGACAATCGTCTAGATTAGTTTCACACTCTTTCCACGAAACTATACATTATTAATTGAATAATTGGTATGAAAGTTATCTCTCTGTAGCAAAAAACAGCAGCGTCATTCATTGTTAGTACCGTCAAAACTACTAAACGAACACAAAAGTGTAAACTTAACCATAGTGACACAAATGAAACAGAATTTTTCAATAAATCTAGCAATTTTTTAAAAAGTTCTGTGGCCCACCTTAAAATGTTTCCATGGCCCACTGGTTGAGAACCAATGCTCTAGATTAAGTGGTAGTTCCAGCTTTAATGTGAAAGAATAAAATCTATTGCCGGAAGCAGTAGCATAGTATAGTTTGTATAAATAAGGCATAGGTATATTTCAAAACAGGATAAAAACAGCGGCGGCGCTAGCTTCGCGATAGTGATAAGAAAAAACAGCGGCACTGACGCTAGCGAATTACAGTACTAGCATAACGGGTAGCGACGCTAGTGCCCAGCTCTGCCTATGCATTAATAATATGATTAATGACTAATATTAGTTGATCAGTCGCTTTATTTCTGGATTGTTTTGAGTAAAAGATAAAGCCATCTAGGCTTCTGCATTTCCATTGAATCGATTTACCGAATCTTTGTTTATTATGAAAGACTATAGAAATAAACACTTTTTTTGAATTGATTTTCCTTTTTTATCCTCCATTCACGAGAAAGCGAGTTGTATCGCTATGTCAGATTAGATATCCTCACTCGCTTGGAAGTTAACTTTTCTGAGGTTCCTCTTCTTGTCTTTTGTTGAATTTGCTGCTTGTTCAAGCCACTAAGCAGCGACAATATCGTGAAGTACCTTATCCAAGAGCACAACAACATGCCGAGGGTAGGAGTTGAACCGCGACCTTTCGATTCATTAAGGTCGATGTAAAAACGGCGCTCCAGACCGTTCGGTCACGCTGCTGACGTGACTAAGAACGATTTTAAAATGATTTAATTTTTTTCATTCGTTCATTATAAGTACAGCTCGAGTAAAAACGATAGTACTATTTAAATAAAGGAAAATATAAACCCATTAAACCGATTGGGTAAATCGATGTAATGGAAATGCACTAATTGTTTTTAACTAATAATGATATAATAATTTGATCCTACTCAGCAGTGTGCGAAGTAAAAAATTTTTACCGGGGGAAGTTTTTGTCTACAATTTTGCCTGAACTCTGAACCCAAAGAACAAGACAATGTTATAAAAATGATATTTATTGTTCATGGGGCGATGCAGTGGCGTAGCAAGAAATTTAAAAAGGGGGGGACATAAATTCACCATTTTTTTCAAGCGTAGTTTTTTTCAGCAAAGCTAATTGAAACAGATTGAAAAACATAAAAGGCTTTAGGGAGTTCGGGGGAATGCTCCCCCGAGAAATTTTGAAGTATTACATGCTGTAATGGCTATTTTAGTGCTTTCTGGACAAACTTTGTTTAAATTTTTTGACCCTAATTCTGAGTACTTCACCAAATATGATGGATTTTGTTTGCACATTTTCAATTATGCGTGCCTAAGGTGTAAGGTTTATAGTTATCGAAAAGGTTCGAAATTATGGAAAAATTGTATACATCAAAAACATAGTTGAAAAAGACTGGTGAGGTAAATACATATCCCTTATCCCCCCCCCCTGGATCCGTCCCTAGCCATAAGCTACAGAAGCAATCAAAAGAGTCTTGCATATTTCAGTCACTTGGCACCACTTGTTCTTTTTTACTAAAAGGCAAAGTCAAAAGGGCGGTCAGTGGCACAATGCCCCCTCCCTAAATACGCTCCAGGGGCGATGTCATTGGTCAATGACCAAATTAAAACAGTGGTGGAGGGCGTACTGCGTGTTTGCATACCACCAGCATGGTGAACAAAAGCTATCAACGGTAGAATTTCGAAAACTACATTAGCTTTGTTTTAGGCAGGTTTTTGTGTCATAAATGAAGCGAGATCTTTTGGGGGGATAGCAGTAAGCTACCACAGTGAGTCCGGGGCTCCGCCCCGGTAAGGTATAGCATTTTCTTAATTTATACTCTCAATCTCACATAACTTATGACCTGAAAAAAATTAGGGAACCGCTACTTTAACATATTCTTATAAGTGCTTTCATTAACGTTTATAAAAAGCTGCTGACGTGTTGTAAAGTTAATGAAAAATAAACTGTTCTGTAATAGGCGCACTAAAAAGGTTGTTCTTGATTAGTTTGCGAAAGAAACCATAAGGGCTACAAGATATGCTGGAAAGTATCGCCGCAGTCCGTACCCACAAGCTCCTCGTACAAAAAACATTTAACTTCTTACGGTAGGCCTACTTATCATTGGTAGAGACGTTTTGGCATCCCCCCCACGACAATTTTTTTCTTTGCTGGGGGGACGTGTCCCCCCATCCCCCCCCCTCTACTTCGCACACTGTTACTCAGTAGGACTCAAAGGCAGTAATTGAGCGTGCTAAACAAAGCACAAGAATTCCATTCTGGTCTTTTTACGCTACTGATCAATATTGGTATTGTTTTGTTTTTTGAGGCTGTTTTTTCGGTTTATTGTTCTTTTCATTTTACATCGTATAAGCTTTCGCTGAACTTGGGAAAGAAGGCCCCATTATTAAATTAGCCCAGAGCCCCACGTACTGTTAATCCGTCCCTGTATACAGGCTTCCTAGATAAGTATTATCTAGGATAAGTATTAACTAGGAAACCAGTATTTTTTGAGAGTCAAATAACAAGCTATTTGTAAAATGTTTGAAAACAAAACATAAATGCTTTAGCAAATTGTGAAATAATACTCAGAAAAACAAAGTGGAAAGGAAAAGTGTTTTATTTGAAACATGTGAGCAAACCGACGTTGATGTTATTTAGTCCGTTAATATCACAATAAAAAACAGGGTTTTGGCAGAGCGCAGAACTTGCCAATAAAATGCTTTCACACTTTCAAGTCGTTATGTTTTGACGAAATTTGCTGATAATCGTCAGTATTTGAAGACATCGGTTATATTCCGTTTTGCTACAAATGGCATATACTGCAGTCTAGAAAATTTAGCAATTACGCAAATCTTACAGTATTAGACATACTGTCACATAAGGCAACTGCACTTCCATCTTCACCATTGCATGTTGATATAAGTTGTCGTGTTCCTCCACCACATGAAACATTGCAAGGTGTAGATTCACTCCAAGATGACCAAGTGTAAGGACAAGATTGCGTGTTGCATGGCATGTGGCGTGCTTGCGTCCAAAGTGCTATGTGCAAAATTGTACTGTCAAATTCACCAACTTAAATCGCATGTACGTTACCGTTACTTTTATAGTTAAAACATGGAAAATATGGCCGGGTATCGATCAGTTTTTTTTAGCTATGCAGTAGGCCATAGACCATTGTATCTTAGGGTGGAATGCACCAACGCGGATTATCTTCGAGTTAAATTTATCTCAAGATATCATTCTTGGCGGTCACGGTTCTGGTACAGTTCACAGCAAAATTAACCTAATTCGTATAATTAATTTACTCACCTATACATGAAATTTACAACTCCTAACATTGTACATAAGTTTGTTTGTTTTTTTTTTGATTATTTTTTATAATTTGTGTTTTATTATTTTCTGTAGACTACTTTTTAGCTTTATATGTTGCAACAAAATGAAACCGCAATTTACTTTTCAACGTACCATCGTTTATTTTTTCCTTTAATGTAGGCAGATAAGGTGGTGGCTGACTAAGAAGACCTTATGGTCATATTCGTCATCTTGTGCTTCATTTTAAATGTATGTTAGTGTGTGCGTTTACATTTGCTGAAACTATTGCACAAAATAAACCATGATTGATTGATTGATCAACTTCTACGACTACTGTTTCACTACACTTCTCTTTGCGTCATCGCAGCGAGACGTCATTTCTAACAATTTCTCGGTTTTGTAGTCTTAGAGCTAAGACGTCACAGCTTCTTGAACGGTGAAATTAAACTGATTACTGGCTCTGAAAACATAAATACGGTTGTGGCATAGTCACAGTAGAGACTGTATTCGAAATTTCTGTAAAAATAATCACTTCTAACGTTTAATGCTTGCCAGAAAAGCTCGACAAATTTGCGGAACGTTTCCCTTTAATAATTGCTTGGCATTATATTCGAGCATTGGCAAATCTGTAGATAAATCGAGTTGGTGCATGCGAGTTAACGTTAACTAGAGAGTTAAGTTAATCTAGGTTTAGGTAACTCACGATTAGCTCTAATCTAGAGTTAACTTAACTCGCGTTGGTGCATTCCACCCTTAAGCTGGGGTTTGCGAACCCCTGAAGGAGTCCAAGAAATTATTTTAAATGGTTTGTACCAACTACCAACCCAAACCATGTGTGGTGAAAATAACATTTGTTCGACTATTTATTGACAATAATTGCATTTACACCTTGTTTTTTACGAGAGAGCTTGTAGTTTGCGCTAGGAGCCCAGGTAACGTCAAGAAACACTGCTTGAGACTATTATTTGTACAAATCTTGGTGTTTAATCTCTAAACCAGTTGTTAGTTTGTCGATTATCGGAAGATGGTGAAAAACTAAAAAGTTTTCTGCCAACTATCAAGAAGCCATGACTTCATAACTTAAATAACAAAAATGTCATTATGTTTAAATGTGACATGCACTACCATTGCAGAAACAGTTTCGCCGAAGAACTTGCATTCCTCCTGCGCACAAAGCATTACAATCAGTGACAGAAGTCCATGGTCTCCACATATTGCACGGATTAGGAATGCATTCTTCTCTCCTTATTCGAAGTTTACGTTTAGCAACGCCTGTAAAAAGCAGCAATGAAATTGATCAATTGAATTAGTTTGACTTTGCACTATCTTTAATTCGTATAAAAATGATGACCAGTGGCGTAACAAGGGGGGCGAAGGGGGCACCCATGGCTACTTTTCATTTTTTTTTTATTAAAAAAATGGATGGACCATATAGGCGCACGCAGGGGGGGGGGGGGCACAGTGCCATTGCCCCACCTTTGGTCCTGGCGTTGTTGTGGATACCGATACGTGTTGTTAAAATTTCGGACACTGGTGTGTCCTTTTTCGACAAAAAAACTTTGCTAAAATGGGTGTTTTTCTTGTAAAAATCCTAAAAATCCGTAAGAGGCTGGGGGCTCCGCCCTCAGACCCCCTTAGCCTCCAGCGTTTGGGGGCTTCGCCCCCAGACCATCGCTTGTGGCTTCCTTTTGCCAAATTCTGAATGCGTCACTGATCTCTCGACTGTTCTTGGTTTCTTGCTTTGTTAATCTTTCTTCTTCGTTGTTCTTTTTCAAACCGCGATTCATTAGCAACTCGAATGAAACACCAAATTTCATTGCCATTTTTATAATTTGTGCAAAATTCGGAGTGAAAGCAGGGGTGCAGAATTCCTTTTTGCCCCTGGGCGCAGGGTACCCTAGTTATGCCACTGATGATGACTACGGTACCTTTAAGTTGTTCCAGCCAACCAACATTTTTCTGTGAGACCAATTTTCCTTTAATGGATATACTACTGGTTGGTGTAAGTTCAGAGCATGTTTGAGTATTGCAGGGGTTAATTACTTTCGTTCTTGTGACTTGTCCGTATTTTGTTCCATTGCAGTTGTACGAATTTTCACCTTGAACAAAGAACATAAATGATTTAACTCGTGTCTTCACATTTTTGATGCAATGTACTGAGAAAAATACATAGAGTGAGGTGATGAATGGTGATTTGTTGTTTTTACGATTTATATTGTTGCTATTGATAAATGTTACTGATTTCGTTTTCACGAATTTGTTCTATTATAGCTCTCACTAACCTGTTGTTGAATTTTTGCACACAGCCACAGCTGTTTGTGTTCCTCCTCCACAAGTAGCAGAACATGGAGCAACTGTCTCGATTGGAATCCACACACCAGTACATGTTTGCTCAACATAACAACGATAGTAATCTAATAATTGACAGTCGGGGTAGCCTTGACAGTTGTAAGAGATTGTTTTAGTTGAATCGTAGCAGCGTCCTTGACATGGTTGTAGTGATTTCTGAAAATAAGAGTATAGTCAAATTGCTGAAAAGTGATACTAAATGGTCTGTTTTTGAACAACATTGTTTGAAATGTATTCATGGTAATTAAAGCTCGATATCTAGCATTTTAATTTGTTTTTATCTATCATCCATTGTTTTAAATGTCTCGTTTGTGGAGTAATCGCTATATGTAGTAATACTACTATAAGTATTTATTTTTTACTTTGAATTTTTCGATAAAACACGGGCTTTAAAGATTTCAAACTAATTTGAAGTACACCGAATAATGGATAGAAAACTAGAAATTGTGGGAGATAAGATGCCTTCTCAACAGAATCAGTTCGCTGGTTGAAATAATATTTCAACCAGCGAACTGATTCTGTTAATGGAATTCTTCTTAATGGAATTTTAACCACAAATCAAACCATGTTTTTACAACTAGAGTTTAAAATTCTCACAGATGAAAATTCCCGCTGTGACTCGTTTGCAATGCACAATTCGTCACATCCGTTCACTGAAAGTGAAACAGCTCTTTGCTCGTACAGTCCATCTCTTGCACGTTGAATTCCTTCACCATCGTCACATGTCAAAACTCTTCGTCGAAAACAGTTTGGTATCGATTCACATGCAGACCATGATGACCACATTTGACCGTTGGTTATGGAAATCAAATAAAAAATTAAGATGACAAAGTAAAGTCGCATAATGTTTTCACAACGCACAATGAGTTACAAAAAAAGTTAGGCTACGTGTTAGCATTATTTACTAAAAAAAGCACTGAATTACTTCTACAATCTACATCAATGTGACCAGATCAGTCATTGCTTTATACTTAATAAAGTTTTCCATTATTGCTACCAAATGACCTGATCTTGCCACGACAGACATCCACGACACTGTTATGTTCATTCCATTAGCTCCTAAAATTATATGTTTTGTTTCTCTCTTCACTAGCTGGAGATTATCAGCTAACATTTGGAAGCATCAAGTAGCTCGAAAATCTTTCGAATTATTCTGGCTTCATGTTTTCTGCTAAAGACTCTCATTACGCTACAACCGATGCATTGTCGCGAAATAGGAAATTGTATTACTTCGCTGACAGGACGATTGATAAGAATTGTATAACAAACCGTAGGAATTAATTCGTTCTTAGATCTGACCTCACGAAAAAACCAAGACGTTCTTCACCAAACGAATATAATAAACTACCCAACTGAACTCACTTAGCTACGGTACTCACCGTACTACTTTTCAGTAAACACAAGCACCACTGCTCACTCCAGTAACACTATACAACAAGGGCTATGCCCTTCAGCATACAAAAATATTGCTTTCTCTACACACACTAACTCTACACTCGAATAACCACGCTCAAAAATTTACGCTTATTTCTATTCTTTTTTTTTTTTTATTTAGTTGCATATTTATCCTCCTATCACGAGAAAGCGATCAATGCGCTATACGAGCTCGCTTAGGAGTTGCCGGCCATCTGTCTACCACACCAAGATGGGGGAATCCCGCTAAGTGTTTTTCCCAACGGCACAACAAGTAAACTTGCCGGCTTGTTCTCCACACTGTCCCTTCAATGCTGAACGTCAAGCAGGGAAGCTGTGAATACCAATTTTAAAGTCATTGGTTTGACCCGACGTAGTTAAACCCCGAGTCTACAGCTCAAGAGACAGACGCTCCATACCACTCGGCCATCTGAGCTGTTCAAGCTGTTCTCGGCCATCTGAGCTGTTCTAAATTTAAGTTCGAGAACGTTCTATAACATTTTTAAAAAGAAACAAGAAGAGAAATCACATGACATGCAAAAATTCACACCAAACTATAGTAAACACAATTGTGACGTCAAAGAAGAAGAGAAATCATATGACAGGCAAAAATTCACACCAAACTATAGTAAACACAATTGTGACGTCAAAGAAGAAGAGAAATCATATGACAGGCAAAAATTCACACCAAACCACCGTCAACACAAGTGTGACGTCACAAACACAAATTTTAACCCAGTGAAATTACGTAATGGAGAGATCTGTCCAGAATATTCACGAAACAATTACGTCAGTAGAAAATCATGACTTCATACTGCAACCTTACGAAACAATCCCACAAATAAAACTTCGGAAAACAACGCATCGGTCTAGAACCTTCTACAGTAGACAAAGCATTTAAAACAAAACATATTAAACAGTTATATCGTTACACTCCCCCCTTGTTAAGAATATTATCCACCGGAAAATATAATACACCGCAAAAAAACGATATCACTTATTTACATAATTACTTCACACAACCAATTTCAAAACACGGCACAAATTAACAATTTTCAGAATCAACTATTAAGCGGCTTAAATAGTCCGCTACAACATTGTCTTTGCCAGGAATGTCCTTCACGGTATAGTTTTACTCCTGTAGTGCCAATTCCCTTCACATAATTCGATCGTTTCAAAACTTGACACCCTTTAGAAAAGTGAGGGGTTGATGGTCTGTCTGTAAAACGAATAGCTTACCGGCCAGATACAGACGAAATTTCGATACTCCCCACACAATGGCCAAACACTCCTTCTCGAAGGTGGAATTCTTCCGTTCTGCAGATGTCAGCTTATTGCTTCCGTACGCATTTGGAAAAAATCTTCCCTCGTGTTCTTGCATAAGCGCCGCCCCAAGTCCACAGTTCGACGCATCGGTACGCAAAATAAAAGTCTTGTTGTGATCTGGCAGACGCAGAATAGACCTACGCACCAGGCTTTCGCGAAGGGGCACAAATACCTTTTGTTGAGCATATTCCCATCTCACACTTTCCGGCAGTCCCTTTTTTGTCAAGTTACTTAGTGGCGCCGCAATTTCCGCGAATGTTGGCATGTAGTCGCGGAAGTAGTTGGCAAGAGCCAAGAACGATCGAACCTTCTTTTTTGTTGTGGGTCTCTTCGCACTGCGCATCTTTTCCAAGTTCTCCTCGTTGTTAGAAATGCAATTTTCCCCGATAGAATGTCCTAAAAACTCCACAGATTTCGAGCCAAATACGCACTTAGTTGGTCGAGTAAACTAAGCCTGCTCGTCTTAGTTTTTCCAAAAGTTTATCAAGCACCTGCAGATGAGTAGCCCAGTCCTTTGTGTAGACAATCAGATCGTCTATATAGTACTCGACATTGTCCATGTCTTGAAGTAGTTTCCTCATGCCACGAACCAACGTTGCCCCAGAGTTCTTCATTCCAAACGGCATACGCAGGAACTCTTAACCAGCGGGGCAAAAAGTAGTCCAGAAATTCAGTTAAGTAAAAGTATTGTTACTGATGGCGGAAATAGTTTCTTACTTTCTAAATCCTTTGAAAAATCCGCAGTCTCCAAATCCGCAGTTCGCAGTTTAAAAATCCGCAGTTTCTAAATCCGCAGTCTCCTGCGAGATAGTTTCTTACTTTCTAAATCCTTTGTTCAATTAGAATATATTAAACTCTTGTTTGTTATTTTTGTGTATCTTTTTTTCTTTCTCTCTGCTTTATCTCGAAAATGAAATATGATGATGATGATGATGATGATGAAACTACTAGAAAGTAGGGGATGTAAAAAGTAACCAAGTAAAAGTAAAAAGTAGCAGCAATTTGAAGTTACTTAAGTAAAAAGTAGCGTTTGCAAAACCAAGGCCATAAAGCTGAGCTTTGACAAAAGATAATTTGCTCACTTCCAAACTTGACATATATTTTGCTGATGCTTAAGTATATTTAGGATCAGGGTTGCGAACTCGATCGATTTTTAACCGAGTTCAAATACGAGTTCGAGAGATATGTGCAAGTTCGAGTTCTAAGAATTTTATTTTTTTTTGTTTAAGTTTGAGTGCGGCAAAGATGACCGAGTTCAGCGAGTTCGAGTTCGCAGCCCTGGACTTTATAGGTCGCAATGGCATGAACAAATAAGCGACATGCAGCTTTTTGTTGGTAAAATCATAACTTCAATTTACATGGATTGTGACTGCTTGAACAAAAAACTATATTTCGTGGTGATCTTATATTTTTTTTTCAACAATCCAAATATCTTTCTGATAAACTCAAACAGTTTTATGCGAGTTCAAGTTTAGAAAAAATATTTCTTCGAGTTCGGCAAAATGATTGAGTTCTTTCGAGTTTGAGTTCGAGTTCGCAGCCCTGTTTAGGATACGTAGCACATTTATTTAACGAACATATAAAAGCGAAGTGTGTTTTAATCTGCAAAATGCAACCAGGGGCGGATCCAGAAAATTTTGATGGGGGGAATAAAGTTTGGAATTAGGTTGAATGTAAACTAAGTACAAAGACGTTAGACCCAAAACAGGCGTAAATAAGCCCTTTGAAAAATGTTTTCGTGTCTGGGGCGTATTCAGAAATTTTTTCAGGGAGGGGGCACCCAAATTCGACATAGTTTTAAGTGCAGTTTTTCGGCAGAATTGTTTTGAAGCATATTGAGAATAAAAAGGGCTCTAGGGGGGTCCGGGGGCATACTCCCCCGAAAATTTTTTGAAAATCTACATACTGTAGTGGACATTTTATTGCTTTTTGAACAAATTTTAGGCAAATTTTGTTGAAATTTTTTGCCCCTAATTCTGAGTGTTGCACCAAATATGATGCATTTTGTTCGTACATTTTTGATTGTGCGTGCTTAATGCGTATTGCTTATTGTTATCGAAAAGGTTCAAAATTATGGAAAAGTTGTATTCATCAAAAACATGTTTGAAAATGGCTGGTGGGTGGGATGCATCCCCCACATCTCTCCCCTGGACCCGCGCCTGAATGCAACCTCATTGTCCACGCCAAACACAAACAACAAAAGACCACATAATATCACGAAATTGTAAAACTTACGAGTATAAAATAAAACAATAACCTAATACTAATGTTACCAATTCTATTATCAAGCATGATTATTTATCATTTGCGTGATGCATTGTGTAATATTAACTACTTATCATTTTTAAAGCCACTTAAGTAGTGTTACTTTCTGATTGAACTACGTAAGTAACAGTAGAAGTAGTCGAAATTCAAATCGATGAAGTAAGTACTATTTATCAAGCAATAATACTTAAGTAGTCTACTCAAGTACAACTACTTTGTTACTTCACACCACTGCTCGTAACAGCCATCCGGGGTCACGAACGCGGTCTTGTATTCTCTTCAGTGACCGGTATTTGCCAATATCCTTTACTCAGATCTATTGTTGAATAATATTGGCACTTTCCTAACTTCCCAAACAAGTCCTCGGCCGTAGTCATTGGCGCTGGATCTGCGACCGTAACTAGGTTGAGCTTTCGATAGTCGACGCACATCCTGTTAGAACCATCTTTCTTCTTGACAACAACCAGCGGAGAAGCATAGGGCGAGCTTGATTCCTTCACAATTCCGGTATCCATCATGTTCTTTATCTCCTCCCGAATCTCACCTCTCTTGGCATAAGGCAAAGGATAAGGCTTGCATCTAATCGGGCCCTCGTCAGTAAGATCAATCTTATGCTCAATCACGTAGGCCTTTTCTGGGATTTCCGTAAAGATATTTTCATACCTTCTTAGAACTTCCATAACTTTGTTACGCTGTTCACCATTAAACTCTGCCCCAACGCACACATCTTGGATGCTTTCCTTTGATTGAAACGTCACCACAACCAGCAAGTTCTCCTCATTACCATTGACCTCCTCAGCAACATCGCTCTTTACTCCTACCAAATATGTCCGTACCTGCGGCTGTCTGAGAATGGCCCCCATGGATGCCCTGGACACATCCGCAGCCCACCTGGGTTTCCTCCCGAACTCCCTTGGGATATCCCTCCGCCCAGGCGTTGCATTTTCTTCAATCCTACCTCTCTCCACATAAAGTTTCAACATGTTGATGTTTGTAGGTTTTCACTTTCTTATTGACTTCGACCTGGTAATTGTTTTCCCATTTGGTTCCCTTGATCTCAAACGGACCTTTCCATTGCATAAGAAGCTTGTTTTGGTCTGTGGGAAGTAACACCAAGACTTTATCTCCCACCTGGAAACTCCGTTTTTTGCTTTCCGATTGTACAAGTTTTTGCTTCTTCCTTGGTTCTTTTCTAGTTCGGCTTGAGCCAACTTCATTGTCTCGTCCAACCTTTCCCGCAGTTCGAGGACATTCTAGTAACTTGTTGCAACTTCCGGAACCTCTTCTTCATCAGACCATAACTTCTTCAAAATCTGGGCAGGGCCTCTTACCGTCCTTCCATACAGTAGCTCAAAACGTGAGAACCCTGTGGCTTCTTGCCGTGCCTCTCTATAAGCGAACAAGAGGGAATTGATAAAACGATGCCACTGACGTGGTTGCTTGTGGCACAACCTCCTCAACATCCGTTTTAAGGTCCCATTAAATTTCTCCACTAAGCTGTTGCAACCGGGATGGTAAGGGGAAGTCGTAAGTCTCCTGATGGACAGTAACCTAGATACCTCCTTTATGCAGTCCGTTGTAAACTGGGTTCCAAGGTCGCTCAGAACTTCCTCCGGTAATCCAACCCGACTGTACGTTAGGGTGCATCAAATTTTTATCATTTTTCAAAAAACATATGGCTCAGTGATATTCTTGTTCTCTAGCCAAAAAAATGATGACATGTAAATTCTGGGGGTGATCGGTCACCCCTAGACCCCCCTCGCTTTGCCTCACCTCTTGCAGTTCCTTAAATACGTAAAGTTGTGTTTTGGATTGGTTTTTCAAGATAAGTAGGTCGTGTTTGGTATCAAATTGATCAGCATTCTACCAGCTATCTTACTAAAGCATTTAGAACACAAATTATTGCCATTTGATTTTTTGCTTTGACTTAAAGCACACCAAAAGCCTAAGCAATTAAAACACGTATTGCATAAAAAAAAAAAAAAAAACTGGCAAGCTATAATGAGACATAGGCCTAATGTTATGCAATGTACATGTTTAAGAACCATCACAAAATCAAAAAACATCTTATATGAAACTGGACAGACATGGAAGTTATAGTTCTGTAGTGGCAAACTAAAGATAGGGCACTATCTGATAGATACATTTAGATTTTAGAAGAACGTGATCATTGGGCAGCATTAATTCGCAATGCAAATTGCAGTCACCAAAATAAAATTACTTTTACGAAAGATGCAGATATCAGTTAACAAAATAAAATTACTTTTGTGGAAAGTTACTTTTACAATTTGGTTCGTTTATTTTTTAGCAGATCAGGGTAATCTTTGTGTTTTTTTTTCAACAACCGGTAAAGCGTTGGTCAAACTAGACCTTTTTCGTGCAGTGTCAGCAACGTCAGATGATGATTTAATTCCTATCTTAGCACAGTCATTGACCACGTTTCATCTTTGCACAATGGTTTTTGAAGTGTGATATGTTTTTCTTGTATTCCACTCTTCATCGAGAGAGGATGCATCACTTAGGGCTGTTATCAAACAAGGTTTTTAAACTTATCAAATAACGAATAATTTTTGACGACGATTCAAATCTAATAATCAAACAATTGTGTATTGCTGCGAATGCGAGCGCGTGAAGCAAAAATATCAATCAAGGAATCACTTGAGGAAGATCTCAACTTAGTAGGTGTAGAAGCACAAAAAATGAAAGTTTCGTTACTGCGCAAAACAGGTGTGTGTGAACGCGCATCTGATTCTGAGCAAGGGTGGAAACCCACACCTAAACAGAAATCTGAAAACCCAGTTTTAAAGAAAATTTTTGTAATGAAAACTGACACTTGCTCAGCCAAATTTTTGTAAACCCAAACTTAAACCAAGACTGTTTGTTTTTGAAACGTCACAACTGAAACTAAAACCTTTACAAAATTTTCCAAGGTTTTATGTTTTAAAAATTGTCATCACCATTATTACCAGTACAGTTCCTTTAGGGCTGAGTGTCAAATATAGAACTGTGAATACTAATTTTTGAGCCTTTGGTTTCACTGGACTCGGTATTAAACCCAAGTGGTCAACTTCTGAAGCAATTGCTTTACTCACTCGGCCATCTAAGCGGCTACTTATCATTGCAACAAAGCAAAAACGCCAAACAATATAGCACATAAAATCTGTATTCAAAGTATATAACACAGTTTTCTTGGATGAAACTTAAACCGAAACTGAAACCCAAAAACCGAAGCCATGCGTAAGCAAAATTGAAACCAAAACTTAAACCTACTTTTAATGTGGGCCGATTAAAGATGCAAGGGCTGTAGCGGTATTGAGGACAGGAAATATTGGCTTTCCAAATGTTGCTCCATGTCTTTTTATTGGAAAAGATGCAGGACTAAGTTATTGGAAAAGATGTGGGACTATGTTCATAAGCTCTATTTGAGCAACAGTTTGCAGGTTGTTGAAAACAACTGCAAAGATTACCCCTATCAGCGAAAAATTAAACGAACCAAATCATAAAAGTAATTTTATTTGGTGACTGCAATTTGCATTGCGAATTAATGCTGCCCAATGATCACGTTCTTTTAAAAAGACACTACTACTACTACTATCTAAATGTATCTATCAGATCTTGAAAAACCAATCCAAACACTTATCTTGAAAAACCAATCCAAACACAACTTTACGTATTTGGGGGACCGCAAGAGGTGAGGCAAAGCGAGGGGAGTTTAGGGGTGACCGATCACCCCCAGAATTTACATGTCATCATTTTTTTGGCTAGAGAACAAGAATATCACTGAGCCATATGTTTTTTGAAAAATGATAAAAATTTGATGCACCCTACTGTACATGTCTAACAACGCTTCTGCTACCGTCTCTGTCTCGATGTTCTTCAGCGAAACAGCTTCTGGGTATCTTGTCGCATAGTCCACTAAGGTCAGCATGTGTCTGTGCCCTTTGTTGCTAGCCGGTACTATAGGTCCCACTAGATTTATTGCCACTCTCTTGAAAGGTTGATCAATCAATGACATGTCCCCTAAAGGTGCCCGTGGCACTGAGCCTCTGGCGACAGTCTTCTGGCACATATCACAAGACCGACAGAAAGTGTTTTCTTTTTCTCGTTAATATTGAACTTTAAGGTGCCCGTGGCACTGAGCCTCTGGCGACAGTCTTCTAGCACATATCACAAGACCGACAGAAAGTGTTTTTTTTTTCTCGTTAATATTGAACTTTATTACTTGTCCCTTGTGTTGCTCTAACTTGTGTTTGTTTTCTCTGAAGACATCAACTAAACAAATTGCTACTGACTAACTGACTGACATGCTTGAGCAAACCTGGCCAAAAGAAATTGGTCTGAATTCGATCCTCCGTCTTCTTCAGCCCCAAGTGTCCCCCAAAAAGAGAGTCATGAGCCACTCCCATTACTCTTTCTCTTAAAGATTTCGGAACCAAGATCTGCTTACGGGTGTCTCCGACGTCATACTTCCTTTGACGTATCCGGTACCAAACTCCTCCTCGCTTCTCATATGAAACCACATATCCCTCCTGGTCTCAGTTCCTTTCAATTGTTTTAACTTCTGCAGGGTGGGGTCTTCCTCCTGCATCTTGATGAGGTCTTTCTAGTTAATCGACATCTTATCCGTCACCTCTTTCATCTTAAGTGGTCTTGGGTCCTTGCCACTCTGTACTTGCGCTCTTGTAGCCACCGCCGTCACCACTCCCCATCCTGGATTTGGATCGTCTGATCTTCTACCTCCAGGCACGTTCCCAATGATTAAGTCAAAGAAGGGGTCCTGCAAGCACAAGGCTTCAACAGTTCCAACGTAGAATAGTGTGTCCACTTCTACTTTAGCCATGGGGGCTCGCTTAAACGTGCGATCCACCGTCATGATATGTCCCATCTTTCCGGTAAAATCCGCTTCATCCACCAACTCTCTTCTAATAATTACTCCACTGCATCCAGTATCTCGCAACACCTCCATTTTCTTACCTCCGACCTCGCCCGAGAACACAGGTAAGTTATCTTTCATTTCCGCCATACACGCACCATTAAGCACCTTAATCTTTTCTCCAAATTTTAGTTCTAGCGTCTCCATCCCCATTCCGACTTCTTTTTCGTCACTTCTCCGTGACACTTGCATCGCGCATGCAACTCGTTGAGCTTGGGTCGGATTCCCCCCGGGATCACGCCCCCCGCTCTGGATCCAGGTTGAGAGCGCTGTAATGCTGTTTTGCACTCATGAGCTTCATGTCCCATTGCCCCATTTTTAAAGCAATAAGACCGGCGGCCATGACCAAACGGCTCATTCCGTGACGTTGACGCTTTGCTTGGGCACTCCACTGCTCTATGACCTTTGCCATCACACACGTAACACCTCATTGCGTCTTTATGAGTTTTAGGTAAACTGGTCTTCACATTCTGTTTTGTCACCGGCGCTTTTGTGGACAACTTCTTCCCGTGGGCATTTAGGTACTGCTCCGCCAGCTTTGCAAACTCCTCCAAATCCTTAGGACTCCTCTCCTACAAGAACACCGACACAACCTTAGGGCAGGAGTTTGTATACTGCTCCCTCACCATCAACTCCGACACCCCCTTAAAAGTTTTGTCCCCACCGGCTAGTTCGACCCACTTATCGAAGTACTGTAGTTGGATATTCTAACAATGAACTGACTAGAAGATTCCTGTCCCTCCGGCTTAGCTTCTCGAAATCTTTCGCGGTAACCCTGTTCCGTAAAGTCATACCTCTGCAGAAGAGCCTTCTGTAGCTTATCATACTTCCTTGCTTGTTCGTCTGACAATCCGGAGTAGACATCCAATGCTCGGCCTGAAAGTAATGGGCTTAGACGAGTAGTCCAGTCAGATCGTTACCAGCCTGCAACAGTGGCATACCTTTTAAAGCGAAGCAAGTAGCTATCCAGATTATCCGTTCCGTCCGCAAATCCAGGAAGCACTGGAGCTTTAATTAGTTCTTGCAACCGCGTTCTGAGAAGCTTGGCTAAATGCCGCTTGTTGGTCTTCCGATGAAGCACTCCTTCACTGTAAAACATTTTGTTTTTTTGCATTGCCCGAATTTGAGTAATTGTGTGAAACACCCAATTTTTTTTGGGTACGATAAGCAAAAACCCAAAGTCGATTTTTGTATTCTGTAAGACCCAAAGCACACTATTAGGCATAAACAAATATGGCCCAAGTAAATTGGGTTAAAAACTTTATACCCAAAAACAAATTTTGGGTATAAGTTACCGCATTAATTGATTTGGGTAAAGTGGTTGCAAACCTAAAAAAAGTTTTGGGCGAGTGTTATATCGGCTAATACTTTTGGGTTAGCGGAACTTAAACCCGTTTTTAGGGGGTTACATTTCCACTAAACTTAACTAGGGTAAATTGATTTTATACCCATTATTATTTTTTTGGGAGAGGTTACGTGATTATTAGTTTGGGCAAGTTTATTTCGAACCCAAAAATTTTAGGGGAGAAATAGCCTTCAAATTGGATATGGCTTACAAAAAACAAAAATTTTGAGAAAATGTTCTAGCCTCACTCGAACAGAAAGGTTGATTTGCAACTGTACGAGTTATATTAATAATCGTTGTTTTGTTTCTGATAACTTTCCTTTTCGATGAACAGTTGACACGTTCTTATCCTAACTAGAGAAAAAAAAAGAATGCCAAACTAGCAGTATGCGGACCGCGCTTGTTGTTGCTAAATGTATTATTTTTGGCCTGCAAACACACGTAAAGTTAGATAGCCTTACCAATCCAACAGGAAGATGCTTTTTTATGCTATAAATGACGACAAGATTGAGTGAGACAAAAACCGGCGAGAAAAGTTTAAACCATTTTTACGTCATAATTGCAACACAAACCATTTTTGTCACGAAGAGTAGCAAAACACATAGTAACATAAGAGAATTTTAGCATTTGGGTACTTTACATTATGAAATTTGGCCCTCATGGAGAAAATTTTAGCTCCCTAGTCTAAGGCCAACCAAAAACCTTACATGTTTTATCTAAGTTGATCTGTAGGATAATCGAGCCATCTAAGAATTTTCTGAGATTTATCTGCGTGTTTGGCAGATATTGGAGCTGGGCAGGCCATCTTAAATTTTTATAGCATTTTTCAACGGGTATTGATAAATGTTGCTACATTAGTAAAACGGAAAGCCGGAAGCCATGATAGTATACCACAGGGGTGGGCAACCTTTTTCAGTCATATGGCCGCTTAAGAAATTATATTTCATCATATGGGCCCAAAATAGAAACCTTTAAAACAACGCTGGTTGCATCTTCAAATCTGAGGCGACGAATAAAAAAGAGTCTTACCGTCTTAAGGTACTTTGTCTTCATCTACTTGGCCTTGACTAAAATTATATATTACGAAACGTAGTTCTTTCTACCTTAAGAGCACGTAAGCACGCTCGATCACTCGTTAAGAGATGTGTTTACGTATGAAGCTGCTTATGGCCGCACAATAACTGTAAAATGGCCGCCGGTTGCTCACCCTTGGTCTACGATTTATTGCATTTCAAGGCCTTACCACGCGCATGCTTTTAAATTTTGCTTATACGTAAATGCTAGAGCATTATGAACTACACTGCAAATAAAATTGGGTATTATTTTGGGTAAACATTTTGAATATTAACGTTGAGAAACCCAAGTTTTTAAGTTGGGTGCAGATTACCCAAATGGAGTATACTGACCGACTACTAACCATTATGCGTTGGGTTATTTTAGCCCAAGTCAAGAGCCCAATTTATTTTATTGGGTTTTCTCTACCCGAATGTTTTTAAGCAACGAAAACCCAAAAATCGATCTTGCTGCCATCATCGCTCATTTGCAGAGTACTGGATGAGTTAGTGTGTTATGCTACGGGGTCTAGTTAACGCCTATACTTACCATTGCATTTCATACGGAGGATCTCACACGAAGCGATTTTGATGTTCTAATAGTACACATGTTCCGATTTGTATCTAAATCAAAGAATCATAATAATATTTCACTAGTGGCATTTTTGAAAATACGTCATATTGGGTACTCTATACCCAATGTTTTTTAAATTTGATTTTATTTTCGCTGCAAGCAGTGATCAGTGTACAGGCTTTTCGCAAATAAATATTTTCTTACATTAAAATAAAATACTGTCTGCAAATGAACAAATGTAGTCCAATTTTATCTTGAATTGCCTATGATTTGTCACACAAAAGTATGGCTTTCAAGCTGGCAAAAGAAGCTATATTTTACGATTGCTATTCTATTACCTGTACATAGTTAGGTATTTCAAATGTGATCTATTCTCTTAGCGCCGTGAAACTTTTCAGATTGGTTTAAACTTGAAGGCCAATGGTATGTGTTCAGTGGCGTAGCCAGAAAATTTAAAAGAGGGGAGCCATAATTTCCACACTTTTTACAAGAGTATTTTTTTCGGCAAAACAAATTTGAAGCTGATTGAGAAGCAAGAAAGGCTCAAGGGGGGTCCGGGAGCATGTTCCCTCGGAAAATTTTGAAAATTTACATGCTCTAGTGGTTATTTTAATGCGTTTTGAATAATTTTCAGGCAAATTTTGTTTAAATTGTTTGACCCTAATCTGAGTGCTTTGCAAAATATGATGCATTTTGTTCGCATATTTTCAATTATGCGTGCTCAAGGCGTAAGGCTTATCGCTATCGAAGAGGTTCGAAATTATGGAAAAATTGTATACATCCAAAACAACTTTGAAAATGGCTGGTAGAGAATGCATACCCCTCATCCTACCCCCCTAGATCTGTCTTTAGCCATAAGCTACAGAAACCATCAAAAGAGTATGGCATATTTCAGTTACTTGGCACAATTACTTTTGTTCTTGTTTACTAAAAGGCAGAGCCAAAAGTATTGAAAAAATACGCTACCAGTACTGGTAGTGTTGCGAATGTTAAAGAAGATATTGCACAAGTGAGCTTTTCGATAATCTGGTTACTTATTTCCATACTTCGTTTTACTAAAACGTTTTCTGGGGCCTAAACGTTAATACCTACCTCACTTTTGTTTGTGCAACAGCCAAGAAATTCTATAAAAAAAGATGAAATATTTGGAACTGTTGTGAACTGTGTTACATTATGGTTGTTAAGATTTTTTTCCATAACGTTCAAGTTCTTCAGTTTCAACCATTCCTCTTGCAAATTTTTTACTGCGTTGCTTAAATTTCTAACAGTCAATGTTTTTGTCTATAATCTTTAGTGTACGCGCATTTGCTCAGCTATTGACCCATCTGAAAACAGCGTATCTAATAATATTTAGGTCAATCTATGCAACAAAAAGAAAAAGTAGTTCCACCAAGCACCATGTGCCTTTTCCTGACGACAGTAAAAGCGAACTTGTCGGTTTGTTCTCCACACTGTTCGTTTATACTGAGCCAATATAAGGTTAGATTAATTCCTTTTTTTTAATCCGGGGCTGTTGTCCAGAGAAAAAATTAGTCCACACAACCCACTAAAACTTTTTTTACTTGCACAGCATAGGTGAGCCTATCACTTTAAATTGATTGGCCAATAGATGCACATACAGTATATCAGATAATAGCTTTTAACAGCCAAAATAGCTTAGTAAGACTCGAGATCTGTAATTCAACTTCTTTGTTTGACGTCGAGCATTGAAACAACCGTGCAAAAAACAAGTCAGTTACTTTACTTGTTCAGTTGGGAAAGGCACCTAACAGGATTCGCGCACCTTCAGGAAATAGATAGGTCGTAGTGGCGTCGCCAAAAAATATTTGAAGGGGTTCATGACTAATGCTGTATAGCTTAATGTAAGCAAAGTGAGTGCTAGTTTTTACATCGTTTTTTTTCTGTTTTTGTAAAATTTAAGGGGGCATGGCCCCGGTACCTCCCACCCTTGGCTACGCCACTCAAATATGGCAGGTGGCCAAGTGATAGCAGGTTTTCTAAACACGTCTGTTCGATCCAAGCCAATCTTTCAGGGCAAAGAAAGTTATAAGATTCCCCCTTTATAGCACCTCGAAATTGCAACGCTCAATTATTTATCAAAATGTCAACATCTGAAACGATATTTTAAAGACAGAAAGTCCTTCTTTAAGCGCAGTTTTTACATGAAACTTCACTGCATTTTATTCCAAAATGCATTAATTTTGACCTTACTGGAGTCCAAGCAGCAGCAGCAGCAGGGTATATCGAGAATTCATATGAATGCTGTTTGTTTTCGTAAATCTGAGTAACAATAAAAGTCCACTGTTTAGATTTTGATTTATCCGTCGGTATAAGGGTGATAGCTTGACTATTATGACCCTTAAGAAAAATTGCATCACGCTGCTGCTGCCTTCATCACCTGCATAACGCTATATGGTACAGGTTTCAGCTGCATACAGCAAAGGAAAAACCAGTGAAAGTTACGTATTCACTAAATATTCTTCAGAATTTCGAACTTGGATGTTTGAGTAAATTTTGTTTTGTTCAATATAAAGTTGGATAAAATTTTTTAATAATGCAACAAAATTTTTTACGTTTGGGTAATTTTCAAAAATACCCAAAATTATTTTGTTAAGTATAAGAAATTACCCAAAAGCGAAAAAGTCGCAATTGGGTAGAAGGTGTGTTTACCCCCCAAAAAATTGGGTAAAAGTTGTATTTGCCCACAAAATTTCACGTTTACCCAAAATCTTTTTTACCCCAAAAAATTATTTAAGTTATGTTTTGGGCACATCGATTTATGCCCAAAATATTTTGGGTGAAACGTGTTTTACCCAAATATGAATTGGGTTGAGTGGAGTTTTACCAAGAGCTCTACCCAATTACATTTGCAGTGTAGCATTTGCGTAGTCCTTTAGCTTGATGAGACAAAATGCGCCATCTACCCCAAATTCATAATTATAGCTAAATTTTGCAGTATATTTCAACTTGAAATAACCCGATGACAACCCCAATTTCATCAGTCATGTAATAAGCAATTATTTTTTTTTTTTTCGCACACTTACACTGCAACAATTTTAAGTTACATACCTGTCTTCAATCATTTAGTTTTAAGTTTTACAGTATTATGATAAACAATTGCGCAAGCGGCTAACCTTCACTTTACTTTATAAAGTAGTAGTAGTAGTAGTTTATTATTTCATCGCAGGAATAAAAGGCACACTGGGGACAACAGCGAAAAAGCAAAGGCTCACCCAGTCAACTGTAACCACAAGTGACAATTAAATTGGCGTTTTCATAGGCAACTGCACACTAACACAACAAAAAGCAAACAAAAGATAAGTTTTAAATTAAACACTCTTTGTACAAAATATAGGTTAGGCTGCTGTTCGACTCGAAGACCACTGGTTCCTTCACAGGTGCCTGTTACTAATTTCACTATTCTGCGATATATTATGCTTATTTTTTTGTGTGTGTCGTTCATTATAAGCAACGAAATAAACTCTCTCTCTCTCTCTCTATACACAATGTACTTGTACACTCACTTCCGACGATACCGCAGTCCAGCTAGTTACTAACCAAAAGTAAGCACTAACTAGACCAATTCCACATCAGCACGTCAGCAACAGACAATCAGCTATCAAGAGCAGCATCAATGGTCAATGATGGCAGCATAACAGAAAAAATAACCAACAACCTAAGCTTTGAACTTGCGGTACACCATCGTTGTCGCCGTAATTTACTAATTTTGCTGACAGACTTTATTAATAATTAATTTGCATGATGCAATTCATCGTTTTTGCAGAATAGCATCTTTCAGAAACTAATTAAATTTTACTTTACGCTTCAATAAACTTTACGGTTTAGTGATCAACTCAATTAGACACGAGTGCACTGCACAATAAAGATGTGTTTAACCGTTACTTTTGAGTAACGGTTCCAAGTGATTACTTTAGAAAAGATATTCGATACTTTTTATCCGTTACTTGTATTCGTTTAGGTAATAACTCGGGCAACCAAAAGTCAATAAAGTCAAATATTATTACCTGGCTCAGAAAGTCATTAAACGTTTACTAAGCATGTTTTAGCTTCAAATTAGGCGGAGTTTAAAACTTATTAGGTCAAAGTAAGGTCAAAATGTTGCATTGGGTCAAAATAAGGTCAAAATCTGCTTGTTAAGTCAAGATGCAAAATCTGCGTCGTTTATATTGTTTAATATGCATTTTAACAGCTCAGATGGCCGAAACAGCTAAGATGGCGGAGTGGTATAGAGCGTCTGTCTCTTGAGCTGCAGGCTCGGGTTTGATTCTGAGTCGGGTCAAACCAATGACTTTAAAATTGGCATTCACAGCTTCCCTGCTTGACGCTCAGCATTAAAGGGACAGTGTGGAGTACAAGCCGGTAAGTTTACTTGTTGCGCCGTTGGGAAGGGCACTGGGAAGGGCACTTAGAATTCCCCCATCTTGATGTGATAGACAGATGGTTGGCAACTTCTAAGCGAGCTCGTATAGCGCTTTGATCGCTTTTTCGTGAAAGGAGGATAAATATGCAACTAACTAACGTTTAACAAATCGATGAAACAAATTACGTCGTAATCATTGGTTGCCAGCTTGTGGAAAGCAAACTGGTAGTCCCTTTTTTAACATAAGCGCATTAAAACACCATTCTAGTATAAAAGTAGTAAACTGTGTTTATGACGAGACAATTGTTTTCGAATAATTCCAGAATTTCATTGTTATATCGCAGTAATCGGAGATCGAGTTTTGAGGATTAGCTTAATTCTAACAATGAAAAAAAGCGTGGTTGCCAGAATGGACTATCTTATGTACAAATTCGCAAAATTTGGACCTTTTTTAACCTGTTTAGACCGAAAAAAAGTTATTTTGTGCCTTTGGACTAATTTGATTGAAACGCTTTTAGTGATGTTTTGTTCGTTGTTTACGTTGGTTTATCTGGTACTTGTACCTGTAGAGAAAATATCTGGTACCTGTACTTGGTAATAATTATAAGATTCGAATACTTAGTAATCATTATAGGATTCGAATCCTATAATGATTACCAGATATTTTCTCTTTGCTTGTGAGCGTCATGCCAGACAAAAGAGAAGAAATATCAAACAGGTGGCAAACGAATATTTTTTCTCTTTTGCCTGGCTGGACGCTTACAAGCAGAGAGAAAATACTGTATCTGGTACTTAGTAATCATTATAGGTGTTGTGTCCAACATGACATTTCCTTTTTTAATCCACGATCCGCTATCCGTTTTTCGTTAATTCAGTGTCCTCTGTTTACTGTCTCGCCATGTGACTGAGCTAAGTTGAAGTTCGTGTGCTAAGCTGTTTATATTCAAGTTCATCGTGTTATCAAGGTACTGTTAATGTGTTTTTTCTTTCTATTTGAATAAGGGACAAAACTGTTCTTAATCTAATTATCCAATAACTTAGTAAGCTGTTTATTGTTAACTTGTGAGCTAGTTATCTGTGAACTAGCTATCTGTAAGCTAGTTATCTGTGAATCTGTAAACTAGCTATCTGTGAACTAGCTGTCTGTAAGCTAGTTGTCTGTGAACCTGTGAGCTAGTTATCCTTTGAATATGTTGTCCTTGATGGAAATCTGTGATTCAAGTTGTTGAATTTATCTGTAAATCTGTAACCTAACCTGTGGATTATCTGTGATCTATTGTGTGTAATCTTATCTGTGATTCAAGCTGTGAATCTATCTATTTGAATAAACTTGTTCTTCTTGAGCTTGTTTTGAACCTAACATTGTGAATTAAGAACAGTTATCCTAAGTTCAGTGGAATTGTACCAGTAGACCTATGGATGACAACAGCAAAACACCTTCAAAATCGGAGGTAGCCCACCAGAGGGCCAAGTTGTTAATGGAAAGAAGAAGACTAGAGGCTCAACTTGAGCTGAATCAAACGAGGTATAAATTAGATGAGTTAAAAAGAAAAGTGGAAAGTCAAGAGGCTCAATTGAGACTGGAATTAGCCATTGAGAACATTGGACAGAATTTGAACATGCTGAATGCTCAAAGTCCTGACCACTCATCCACCAGTTCACAAAGTTGTATCTCACCTGTCATGTTGAGAAGATTTGCTGCTCAAGAAGATGAAGCAGACCCTGTTCCTGTACCTAGATTGAAGCCAGTTCCTAAACCTCGTTCATGCAGACAGGCTGGGTCAGTATCCCCACCTGCCTCCACAAAGTGTGATGTTGCAGAGGTTGTGGAAGTGGAACCACTTTTAAAAAATGTTGATTCTCAAGCAGCAGATGTGTCAGCTTTAACTGAAGTGATGAAGAAATTCACCTTGTCCTTGAATGATGTTATAGGCTTGCCTAGGCGCAGTATGCCCAGCTTCAGAGGTGATCCGCTTCAGTTCTTTCAGTTCACTCAAATTTTTGATGACACAGTTTCTAAGCATGTTTCTGATCCTCGAACTCAGTTAATGGCCCTCATTGACTGTTGCGTTGGTGAACCAAGAGAGATTATACAAGCTTGTGCCGCAATTATCTCCCCTAGCGAAGGTCTGCAAAAGGCCAAATCCTTGTTGTGGAATCGGTATGGACAACGTCATGTCCTTGTTCATGCCAATTTGTGTAAGCTTTCTGGTTCTATTCTAAAGGGTGATGGAAGAGAACTCCAAGACCTTGCGAACGCGATGCTATGTTGTGGTGTGTCCCTACGAGCGTGGCGATATGAATCCAGCTTAAACTCCCAAGACCTTATCACCACTGTCCTAAAACGTCTGCCAAGACACATGCAAGTTGAATTCCATCAAACTTGTCAGCATCGATTTCGTAAGAACCAGGATGTTACCTTTGAAGATTTGACTTTGTTTGTTCAAGAAAAGGCCAGCATGGCCTCTGACTTCATCGGCCAGGCCATCAACCAGGTGCATGGGCCAGGCAGGCCAGAAAGAGTCCAGCCGAAGCCAAAGCCGCGAGCTCGGCAGGTTTATTCTGCCAAAGCAGAAGCAGCCCAAGTTGAGAAAGGAAAATCTAGCAGGCCAAGTCCTCACATTATGTGTCCACTTTGTGGGTCTAACCATCCTCTATTCAGGTGCAGATTGTTTCTAGAGAAAGATGGGCCACTGTTAAGTCGGCAAACGTTAAAGTGTGCTTCAATTGTCTTGGATTGCATCATGCCGCGAAGGACTGTAAATCTCATCGAAGATGCAATATCTGTAATAATACACATCATTCCCTTCTGCATGCAGAACGGGAGAATACGAATGCTTGTCCTAAGCCAAATAGTAGCGATTCTGATGTCGTTGGCTCCGGGAATGAACATACCTGCACTTCTACTCACAGGATGTTCTCAAAAATAAGACTCAAAGTGCTTCCTGTAACTGTCTGGAATGATAGTAAAACCAATCATGTTAGCACTTATGCATTCCTTGACGAGGGATCAAACACTACTTTGTGTTCCGAGAAGCTTCTTCAAAAGCTAAATATAACTGATACGGAGAGGCATTCATGCACACTTCATACTGTCAATGGTGCAAACGCATTGCACCATGTGATGCGGACTAATCTATCAGTGTCCGGTTGTGATTCATCGGAGTTAATTCAGCTCAAAAATGTCCTGGCAGTACCCAATCTTCCTGGCCTCCAGGAAAGCATTCCAAGTGCCAAGGATTCTCAACATTATCCCTATCTGAGTGATATTAAATTTGTTGAGCTTGATTGTTGGGACATAGATCTCCTGATTGGTGCTGATGTGCAAGCTGCACACCATGTTTATGAAGCTCGATATGGTCAGGAAGGCCAACCTACTGCTATTTTGACAAGATTAGGTTGGACGTTATCTGGTCCAGATTCTTACTTGGACACCACTACAGCTCGTCAAGTGAACTGGACTAGGCGGCAAGTTGAATTTGATGTTCATGAGCAATTTGACAGGCTGTATATCTGCGAATTTCGAGATCTTAAGTATTTGGAGAAAACTTCCCCATCAGTGGAAGATTTAAAGGCTTTGGACCAAATGAGACAGTCTGTTAAAAGGGCACACGGCAGATATGAAGTTGGTCTGCCTTGGAGATCAGAAAGTGTTGATCTTCCTTACAATAGGAAGGTTGCTGAATCTAGACTTTCCGGCCTTCGGAAAGGGTTGATGAAGGAGCTTGCTGCAGCTGTGACTGCGGTGAAATTATCTGTTGCTGTTTGCCCAGAGCTGGAGTATAAGTTTGATCGTGTTAGATTCTGGACTGATTCGACGTCTGTTATCCAATATATCGCCAATGAATCGAAAAGGTTCAAAACTTACGTTGCTAACAGGCTTGCTGTGATACGCGAGCATTCCAAGTTGTCTCAGTGGCGTTATGTTAACACAGATGCCAATCCCGCTGATTTGTTTTCACTTGGCGTGATGCCAGCTTCGTATAAAAAGTCAGAAACATGGCTAAAATGCCCTGATTTCTTGTTGGAAGATGATGTAAAGTGGCCAGCCTCACCTGTGCCTTTGCAGCCACTTGATAATGATCCTGAAGTAAAACAAGACGTGCGTTCGCATGCCACTTCCACAGTGTATAATTGTTTTGATGTTTTGTTTGCTCGTTTTTCAGTGTTCTTTAAAATGCTTAGTGTTGTAGCTTGGATGTTAAGGTTTATGAGCAATTTGTCTAAACGTTTGTGTGGTAAGGAATCGGACCAAGTTAATACTGTGCCCCGTTTGTGTAATGCTGAAATTGAATCGGCGACTTTAGCCGTTGTGAAAGTATTGCAGAGAAGCTCTTTTCCCGAGCTGTATAATAATCTGTGTGCTTTTGTCAATGCATCTTTGAAATCTAATCGTGTTGTTTCTAAGCAATTTGGCAAGCTGCATCCGTTTATGGATGACGGCATTATTCGTGTTGGAGGCCGTTTACAGCGGTCCAATTTGCCCTTTGATTGTAGGGATCAAATTTTGTTGCCAAGTAACCATCTTGTGACTGATTTAATTGTGAACCATTATCATTGTTTGGCCGGTCATAGCGGCACCTTGCATGTATTGTCTAATATCCGTACGAAATTTTGGATTGTCAAGGGCCATGCCACTGTTAAGCGTGTGTTGCGCAATTGCCGAAAGTGTCGTTTGTGGAAAGCTAAAGTTGGTGAACAGCTAATGTCACCTCTACCTGTTTGTCGTGTTACGCCCAGTGCTTGTGTATTTCAGCATGTAGGCCTGGATTATTTCGGGCCCATAACCATCAAGCAAGGCCGCAATAATCTTAAACGTTATGCTTGTGTGTTCAGCTGCATGTCGACCCGGGCGCTTCACATTGAAATTGCTTTTGCGCTTGACACCTCATCGTTCATGAATGTGTTTCGTCGATTTTGTGGTCGCCGGGGATTTCCCTCCGACATTTATAGTGACAACGGTAGTAATTTTATTGGAGCTGAACGTGAAATGCGGGAAGCTGTGCGTAGGCTAAATTGTGACGTCGTACATGCTGCTTTTCTACGTAAAGGTGTGAACTGGCATTTTAACCCTCCCGCGGCAAGCCACCAAGGTGGCATTTGGGAGCGGATGATACGAACTATTCGCAAGGTTTTGCGTATGCTCACTGGTGATCGCATTTTATCAGAAGACCAGCTTGCCACCTTTATGGTGGAAGTGGAACGTATTGTAAATGACAGGCCGCTAACACCGGTCAGTAGCGACACTGGTGACCTCAATACACTTTCTCCCAGTGCCTTGTTGTTGGGCCGTCTTGATGCCCTCTTAGCACCCGATGAATTTATTAAGGCAGATGGTTACCGCCGTTCATGGCGATCTACCCAATATTTGGTGAATCAATTCTGGCAGCGATGGCTTGCGGAGTACATGCCGTTGCTTCAGCAAAGACAAAAATGGCTTAAGCCTGCTAGGAATTTGTGTGTTGGCGACGTTGTGTTAGTTGTTGATCGCCCATCCCCTCGAGGTTGCTGGCCTAAGGCCATTGTCGAGGAGGTATTTCCCGACCGGGATAACTTAGTTAGGCGTGCCCGAGTGCGCACCGCCGAGACCACACTCCTCCGAGATATTCGCAAGCTTTGCTTGCTTGAAGCTGTTGAATGAACGTTCTCAATTTCTTTTCTTGTGTTAATTTGCAGTTTGCTATGTTGTACACATTTTGTTTATCAATAACTGTTCGTACCCCCTACCAGTTATTTAGGGGGGAGTGTGTTGTGTCCAACATGACATTTCCTTTTTTAATCCACGATCCGCTATCCGTTTTTCGTTAATTCAGTGTCCTCTGTTTACTGTCTCGCCATGTGACTGAGCTAAGTTGAAGTTCGTGTGCTAAGCTGTTTATATTCAAGTTCATCGTGTTATCAAGGTACTGTTAATGTGTTTTTTCTTTCTATTTGAATAAGGGACAAAACTGTTCTTAATCTAATTATCCAATAACTTAGTAAGCTGTTTATTGTTAACTTGTGAGCTAGTTATCTGTGAACTAGCTATCTGTAAGCTAGTTATCTGTGAATCTGTAAACTAGCTATCTGTGAACTAGCTGTCTGTAAGCTAGTTGTCTGTGAACCTGTGAGCTAGTTATCCTTTGAATATGTTGTCCTTGATGGAAATCTGTGATTCAAGTTGTTGAATTTATCTGTAAATCTGTAACCTAACCTGTGGATTATCTGTGATCTATTGTGTAGTCTTATCTGTGATTCAAGCTGTGAATCTATCTATTTGAATAAACTTGTTCTTCTTGAGCTTGTTTTGAACCTAACAATAGGAGTCGAATCCTATAACGATTACTAAGTATTCGAACCCTGTAATGATTACCAAGTACAGGTACCAGATATTTTCTCTCTGTTTGTGAGCGTCAAGGCAGATAAAAGAAAAAAAATATCAAACTGGCGGCAAACGAATATTCTCTCTCTTTTGTCTGCCACGCAAGGGTGAAGGAATTTGTTGACTTGTCAGTCAGAAGCAATGTGAAATAAAGTAGGAGGCGTTTTCTCGCTTGGTTTAAGTCAGTTCGCTTGCGCTTCTGAGTTAACATTTGGGGTAAAATATCGATTTAAAACGAAATTTTGACTTCGAAAGTGCTGTAGTTATGCAACATCGTACAAAAACTAAACGTGGCATACTGTTATACATTGACTCGTCACAAGGCTCTTTTTACTAATCATTCATAAATTTCACGTGGCATAGTATCGAGATTAAGGCATGGCATAGTAACTTTATTTTTCATTAAATTTCGTTGGGACGATCAAAAGCGGCATAGTATCGAGAGTGGCATAGAAGCGGAGTGGCATAGTATCGAAATTTGGCTGTAGCGCAGACATTTCTATTACCTTGATCGCAATAAGTCAATGCCGAAATGATGACATCATAGATTCAACCACGGTATTTATAATTCCGCTGCTTTCGCGGTGAAATGTAAAGCAAGAAAAAATGCGACATAAACTGGTTCAAACCAGTATTTTTCGCCTGGTTTTTATTTCAAGTATCTTGTATTGCAGACGGCAAACGAATACAATTTGGAATCAGTATTTTGACAAAAACGAATCTGTTACTATCCGTTACTTCTTGTTAACCGTAACTTTTTAACGAATGATTACTATTCGCCCATCTCTAGTGCACAAATTAATGGAAATGCGAATTAAATGTTGGATTGGTGCAAAAGCTGCTCGCCGCAGAAAAATGCTTATGTAAAATCTAAACGTTCCGGTAACGAGTTAGGTAGGCTATGTAAACATGATGATTTTAAAGTCGCCTGCAGATTATTGTGTTCAACTTGCTGAAGTGAGTTATCATAGTATGCTATAGGCCTACCGTACCGGCAGTAAGTTTCTGGTTGCGCATGCTTCTGGTCTGCTAATGGCGGGACAGAAAATTGAAACAACTTGTTTTTTGACGAATTTCTAAATTATTTGAATTTGGAAAAGTTTATCAGAAGGCAAAAAAAAAGTCCAAGTCTTCCGGTATTAACACTAACTCTTTTCAGTGATTCTTAACTCACAGAGTGCATTAGTACAGAAACGGAGGTACGATAGAATTAGAGATTAGAGTGACTAGAGTTCAAATTTAGAGTTGTTAAGCTAGGTTTACACAAACTAAAAAGATTGAGCAAAGCGGCAAGAAGCTGAGCTTTGTTCTTTTATAGACCTAATGTCATGCAACTTGGCTTTGCTAGTTGAGCAAAGTGGAGCCAAGCTTCATAGGAATATAAAAGAACAAGCAAAGCTCAGGTCTGCCTAATTGACTATTTTCTGTTCGAGTAAATCCACTATTAGTAGTTGCAAGTTGGACATTAGACAGTTAGAGGTTGGAGTCAACAGATTTTTGGAGAAATCTGAAGCTGAGTTGACCTGAGAAAAATGAGTCAATCTAAATAAGCGTCCTTGTAGAATAAGGATGTGCCGGATACCTGATATATATGCGGTATCCGGCACTATCCGGCGCTTTTTGAGGTATCCGGTATCCGGCCGGATAGTACTTTGGTATCCGGCCGGATACAGGATATTTTTAAAGTTCAGGAAAATTGCGTAGAGTAGACTCGGTAAAAATAAAATTTACCTTTTCGATCTACGTGAAAAAATTTGGAGCAAGTTTGAAAACTTTACTTTTGTTTGGACTCTACACAAAAAGTAGAACCGAGTTCAAACCTTAGACTGCTTTGGTAATTGTTTATATCAAGTGGATTTAAATTTAGTTCATAAGTTTTTTTTTCGGCGTTGCAAGTTTTGTCATCAGGAAAGCAACTTCAATGGTGTAGCAGTAGGCAGTAATCAATCGGCATCAAACCGAGACGGTATAATTTCGCCACCGTTGTCTCCCGTAAAGACCAAGCAAATAAGTTACGTTTAAAAGCCTGTCTTCTATCCTATAACTTGCACGTTCGTTTTTTGTTTGAAATGAAAAAAACAAACGTAATGAGCAGCCGACATAGGTGTCAATTTTTTCTCGAAGGCAAACGGCAGGGGGAGAGAACTTTTATAGAAACTTTGTTTTCTACCTTCAAAAAACGACGTTTCAAGGTACCAGTAGCATTGTAATGGATGTGCTTCTGCTTTTAAATGTTGTGTGGTTTTGTTACGTTAAGTAAGTTGAAGTCTTTAATTCAACGTCCTTAGTTCATCAATTGGCTGTTTGTGTTAAAAGTTTGACGTAATTTACCCATCATTGTAGATTTACGGCAGGATCGATTTTTTGCAGTAATTTTATGATATTTACTGTAAATCTTGCATGATTTAGCAGCTCTGATCATAGCGCAAAGCAAGTGAAAATTCAAATTCAAACTTGCCTTTTACCGACCACTTAGCGTGGTGGTTAAAGACATCGCTATTGGAGTGGGAGGCTCGCCATTGTTGCGACATTTTTCTTTCGGAGTTCGAAATTGTGTCGCACAGGCGCAGAGATGAGCCCCGCCACTCGTTACATGCTTCGGCGTAATACCGCGAGTATAACGACGATTTGATCGTTTTTGAAGTTTGCTTTCGATGCGTATCACAAATTGCTCACTCGGCAAAACCTCAAAAATCAACACAATGTGTGGAAATTGTTAACTTGATTGCTTTACTCGTAAAATCACGCCGCTGACGCAGGCCACACGCTTGACAGTTTTCTTCTCGCTTAAGTTAGCATGAGCGCAAAATTTCGTGGAAACAATGCCAAGATTTTGCACTGTTACATTTTGGAAGTGTTTTAGCTACCTTGCAATGTGCATGCAGTCAACTTTTAATATAATAATGAAAACTCTCCGGAGGCCGGACATATGTTGCCCTTTTCGGTATTAGACCTGAGGAAGCACTGTTCTTGCTCCCGCCGATTAGACACCTATGTTGGCTGACTGACTTGGCGTCCGATTTTCGGCACACTCTTCACCAAAATCCGCTCTTATAACACAATTCTTCTTACTAGAAATTAAAGCCCAGCATTGAAAACGTGTTGATACACAAACGTAGTGTCGTGGATCGTAGTTGAATCAAAAGCGATCGATAAGATGGTCATAATATCAACTGAGCTCCTGCCGCTCGACCGCGTTGCCGATTCGGCCAACTTCACCCAACGCTTTTGAAAGTTTCCTGTGTGTCACACAGAGCTGCGAACTCGAACTTAAACTCGAACTCGAACAAACTCGATCATTCTGCCGAACTCGAACTTGAAACAATATTTTTTCTGAACTCGAATAAAACTGTTCAAGTTCGAGTTTATTGGAAAGATATATAAATTGTTGAGAAAAAATAAAAGATCACTACAAAATATAGTTTGTAGTTCAAGCAGTCACAATCCGTGTAAATTGAAGTTACGATTTTACCAAAAGAAAAGCTGCATGTCGTTTATTTGTTCATGCCATTGCGACTTAATTTTTTTTTCTTTTTAATTGCATGAGCCTCGGCGGTGAAAAAGTTGTCGCGATTTTGGATATTCATCTGTCTGAACAACTCAAAAAAGCTTATTTTTGTTGAACTCGAACTCGTAAAAATTAAATTAGAGAACTCGAACTTGCAAAAATCGGTTGAACTCGAACTCGAATAAAATTCGATCGAGTTCGCAGCTCTGTCACATGACCGCATGCAATAGTTTCATGGTTCGCTAGTCGAGCAAAACGATAGCGAGGTGCCGTGGACAAAAAATATCAAATTAATTTTGGCTTAGTGCTATACTATCCGGTATCCGGCCGGATAGTGACGCACCGAATATCCGGCCGGATACCGGATATCCGATAAGTAAGATTTGCCGGATATCCGGTATCCGGCAAATTTGCTATCCGGCACATCCCTATTGTAGAAAAAATCCATTGGGAAATGACTCTGCTGCCATTTACCAATTCTATGTGAAAGTACCATAATACGCATAACCCTGATACTGGTATGGATCTTGCTTGCCCAAAGTGTTTACTAGAAATAAGCAATCAACTAGCTTGCCGTGGACATTTATAGATGTACCGGTACACGTTATACTGTATTATTAAAACATAGTAAATTTTAGAATTAGAGAATGGACCTAACTGTCATGTTATGTAGTTGATGCTTCATGCTGTTAATGTGATGCATCTACCACTACTGTGTCGAATTGACATTGAAGTATCTGATCATCATAACATGTATTTACCTTTGTGTGTGAAACCAAAGTGGACATGCAACTAACCAAGGTAAGTGACTGATAAACTGTGAACATTATGCCTGTTGTGTTGTAAATGCCAAGGCATTATGTAATGTTTTACATTAATAACTGATTGTATCATATTATACCCAGTTTTCTTCGGCATCTATGTGACAATGCTTAACATTTAGCTAAATTGTTTTGTGAATCAGTCAAAAATGTGCCATCATATGTTTAAAATAATGACAAAACAGCAATTTAAACTTTTCTCTATATGCCTTGCACATCAAACGAATATGGGTTTGTTACCAGTCAAGTACATTGTAACTATTCTACTTCAAACTGCTATGAACAAACTTTTGCTTACCTACAGCGCTATAACCAATAGGCCCGGTATGCAACTCATAGAAAGTGACATGCCATTATGTAGTGAGTGGTTTCATGTATGCGATAAGCAGTAAAATCAAAGAACTTGGTGCCAAAAAATATGACTTGACATGCACTACATTGCTACCTGCAGCTGTGTGTTAGAAACTTGTTACGATAAGTTGTGTTAGTATACTACTCTTTCAGTTTTATTGTGTGAAGTTAAAGCAGTGGTTATGACACATGGGCAACATGCATATAAAATAATTTATAATCGATTATTTTTGCATCTACAATCAACCTCTTTGTTTCAATGAAAATCAACAAATTTTTTTTTGACAATCACAGGTCAACATAATTTATTGCTAGTCAAGCTGCTGCATGTTGTTTTCTGTGTCTTTGATAAAAATTTTTAAATGAAGTAGTGTGACGTTAATGAACTTTATTGAACGAAAATTTGAAATGATGTTTAAAATTTGAAAAGGTGATAGACTGGCTAAATTTTTTGCAACTGTGGTTTCTGTTATTAAAAATCAACCCTCAATTTCTAGTTTTTATCCAATGGTTTTTGTTAGGTAAAGAAATTAAAAAATGTGATTCCACATACGCAAGCCTGCTCCAAGCAAACAGTTATTGCTAAATGTTTTTGTGAAGTTCAGAAATTGATTGTGTTTGGTACAGTTAAACATCAATGCAAACTATTTAGTTGGAATGCAAAGGTGTGAACATCGTAATAACTGCCATGGTAGCCCATGCTAAGGTTTTTTTGTGCTTAACCCTAAGGATGTCTATTTTAGAATATTGAATCCTACGGAACCGGTTTTTATTTTGAACCGGTTCCATTTTTAGAATTTGGTTTAATTGTGAAGAAAAATTGCACGTGATAAATATTTTTGGTCGTTGTGCATAAACGCATGTGCGTGTTCGGCCACGTGTGTGTGTGATCACCCGGTGTTTTTCGCCGTAAAAATTTGTGGGAGGCCATGAGTGTAGTATGCACCACGTGTATATAACTGGAACCGTATTTTTTCTTGTGTTTCTAAAATTTAAGAGGGGCATGTCCGCTGTTAGCTTCATGGCTACGCCACTGCGTGTATATTCCTAGATTTAAAAAGGGGAATTTAAGATATAGGGGGGGGGGGAGCAAAATTTAAGAAGGGCATGCCCGCTGTTAGCTCCATGACTACGCTACTGCGTGTATATGTGCTTCAAATTTCACCGATCAGATAGCCGAGTGGTATAGAGCGTCTGCTTCTGGATCGGTAGACTTGGGGTTCGATTCCGAATCGGGTCTAACCAAAGACTTAAAAATTGGTATTCACAGCTTCCCTGCTTGACGTTCAACATTTAAGGGACAGTGTGGAAAAAGCCGGCAAGTTTACTTGTTGGGAATGGCACTTAACGGAATTTCCCATCTTAGTGACGAGCGCGTCGTCGCTTTCTCGTGATAGGAGGATCAATATGCCAATGATAATACCAATTTATAGCGCTGTAGTCCTTGTGCTGGGTATCAGTCCATCAATTCATTAAAAATGAAAGAAATGGTTGATTTTTTTTTTGTTTCGCAGTAGTCGAGCGGTTGCGTGCTGAACTGATATCGAAATAGCAGCAACGGCCATTGCACAGATTTGGGATTCCGTTGAGGATTCGAAATTATGGATTCAAAAAAAAAAGATTCGGAATTATTCTAGAATACTTTA
The DNA here is from genome assembly GCA_964006365.1 of Trididemnum miniatum. Taxonomy (NCBI): domain Eukaryota; kingdom Metazoa; phylum Chordata; class Ascidiacea; order Aplousobranchia; family Didemnidae; genus Trididemnum; species Trididemnum miniatum. The sequence continues at coordinate 18,339,169 of OZ023249.1, read as the reverse complement.
CTATTCTGTAGTGGACATCCCGACTTAACCCTAAGAAAGCTTAAATTAGAAAGCGCTAGAATCCCTGTTTGTTTGTTTGTTATTCAAGACAAACTCTATGGCATTGGTTTACTTGCCTTTCTATAAGGCGCAAAGGTCTTCATCAACGCATAAGACTGTTTAGTTTCAAAAGACCTGTGTGCACTGTAGATGGGAATAAATACGCTTAATGATTTGGTTTTAAACGCTCTTTGTCTTGTTATCACCTAATTGCTTCACACTACAATAAAAAACCGAATTATCTTTTTTATTCTGTATCTAAGGCGTCCCATCATTCGAACTGCTGAAGGTATGACCTTAAAAGAAAGCCTACCAAAGCAGCTACGCAGGCTCTCCAGCTTGCTTTTTCTTATCCAGTTTTTTAAGCTTTAACTGTTTTTCATAATTGAGTTTTAACAAAAGCACTGCTGGGTATAAGCCCAAATTTAAACGGTTTGCAATTTACATATTGCGATGGAAATTTTCATTATGCTCTTTTCAGGCTCATTACTTATGTACAATATTTGGACTTACAATTGCTCATTTTTTTAGGGAATTCTGCGAAGAATGTGTATCGGAACACTAAATTCTGCAGGTAGCTGATGCTATCTAATGCGTCCTGAATAGCGCTAAAGCAGGGGTGACGAACCTATTTGCTATCGCGGGCCACTTAGTCACGTACCAATGAACAAGGGGGCCGCATAACTTTTTGGTCCAAGAAAAACGAAAAAATTCCTTATCAACAGTAACGAACAACCGAAAGTAATACCATAAAAATTCATCTACAATCGTTCGTTTCTTTGCTGAAGAGATCGAAATAAACGGCGAATTAAATATTGATTGAAAAACAGAATGACAAATCTCTCAAACAAGATGTAAAATTTGCACATATGGTACTAAAAGCCAGAAGCGGATCCAGAAAATTTTGGTGGTGGGGGGATGAAATTTTGAATTAGGTTGAATGTTAACTAAATACTAAGACGTTAGACCCAAAAAAGGCGTAAATGAGCCCTTTGAAAAATGTTTTCATGTCTGCGGCGTATTCAGAAACATTTTCAGGGAGGAGGCACCAAATTTTGACATATTTTCAAACGTAGTTTTTACTTGCGAATTGTTTTGAAGCATATTGAGAATGAAAAAGACTATAGGGGGTGTGGGGACATGCTTCCCCAGAAAAAAATTAAAAAATCGCATAGTGTAGTGGCCATTTTAGTAGCTTCTGAACAGTTTTTAGGCAATTTTTTTTACATTTTTTGCCCCTAATTCTGAGTGTTTCACCAATTCTGATGCATTTTGTTCTTACATTTTCATTATGCGTGCTTAGGGCGTAAGGTTTGTTGTCATCAAAAAGGTTCAAAATTATGGAAAAATTGTATTCATTGAAAATGGCTGGTGGGGGAGGATGCATCACCCACATTCCCCATAAATCCGCCCCTGCTACAAGCTTACCAAATCATTTCTGCAAACCTACATAATCCCTACTACTATAACGCAAGCTAAGCTCTCACTCAAATAGTTACCCGAATGCTGCACTATACTGAGAAGCTGCTGCAGCTACGCACCACCAGTTATGTTATTATGGTGACATAACAATGGAAAAACTGCTGAATCCTGAACAGATGAAAGGCTTGTATTATACGTTTGTATGATTCCTGTGTGATGCGCGCGCGGTTCAATCGGAGGCTAAGATTTTGATATCGCATCGCAAAGATTAGACGGAAAAAAAAAAGTTCAAGAGTACTGATCTCGCCAAAATGTTCGCGGGCCGCATGTTCGTCACCTCTGCACTAAAGGTTTGAATGAAAGCCAACGGAAAAGACAAGAAAGACGAATGGTAAAATAAGAAACTTTCAGAAGCATAAAATGCGAAAACAGACGTTTAGGGTGTCAGTTTTGAAATGCAATAACTTGTCGAGTTTTTTCCCAAAAAGTGTGTTGCAGCGTAGCAATTGTATAAAATTTGCACTAAATATTGTTTGCGCGTCTTTGTTTATTGCTTTCTATTTTAACGTATGAGTGTCATGTTTTTTAGCGCATTATGTTTGGTTAGTTTTTATACAACATCATGACATGACTATGGCTAATTGCATATTAACATAATTTTGCTGCAGCGCAATTTCTCACCGACGTAGCGTAAACATAATTAGGCATAGTTGGAAACCTTCGTGACACAAGTTCTTGGTTATGGTTGAGAACTATAATTGCCTTTTAACGTTCCTTTATAAGCCAGTTTATTTAAATTGCCATTAATTATCTGATATTATGACAATTGTTGATTTAATTAAATTTATGTTCAGGAAGGCTGCTTGACTCGAAGACCTTACGGTCCCTTCGCAGCCTTCCTGATGCTGTTTCCTGATTATTTTTTGCTTTCTGTAATTGCAAATTGTTATTTGCAGCAACGAAATAAACAAGCTTGATTGATCAATTGATTGATTTTGTTAAACTTGATCGCTGTTAACTTAGTTTTTGTGAGCGCACAATAGCTAGCACTTGAAAGTGCACCGTTAATTGTTGATTATAACTGAAATTAATTAATTTTATGTATCATAATACTTTAGTTTTGTATCTTCGCAAAAGCATTATTTTGTATTGTCTCTGCGTAAGCACTTCATTTTTCATTTTTGGAGTAGTATACTGTAACTGCTTCGTATCTATGATTGTATATTTTTTTTAGACACATTGTGAGTTGAAATTTCTTGGGTTTGCATAATGGCTGTAACAGCTTTCTATTTGTGCTTGCAGGAATTGGTTACTCGCAATCCTCATTTAAATTGAGGTTATAATCGCATAATATTTACATCGCTTGGATCAGTTTTTATAATCGAATTTTGTTTTTATGTTTTTATATCATGTTTTTAAATCAAATCAAATCAAATCTTCATGATACTCGCGGTATTGCGCCGAAGCGTGACTGTTACGAGTGGCGGGGCCCATCTCCGCGGTTTAGCGTAGTGTTTGCAATTTTCTGGCAAAATTCTAAAACCCGGGTTTCGGGTATTTGAGAGATGGGTTTTTTCGGGTTTTTTAAAAAACGCTATTTTGTGTAGTGTGACTGTGATATAAACAGTCACGTCAAAACTTAAACTTATAGTTGTTGTTGTATTATCAGAAATAGCCCTAAACTTCCGATTTTTTTCGATCACTAACGTCTTCAAAGTCTGCCGATTGTCAAAAAAATTTCTACTTTCCTTTCTGCAGCAGCCAGCGATGACTCAACGCAAGATTGATTTGAATGTTTAGTCTGACAAAAATTTCCCTAAAGAACTCAGTTTAGCCTACTTACAGTGTTTTTCAACCTCGGAACACTTGATGTATACAAAATATCTTGCGCAACATTAAAGAGATTATTAACAAAATTTAAGTCAGTGGTTCTCAACCGGGGCCCGCCACGAAGTCTTCGGCGGGGCGTAACGAGCAAAGGCTTTTACCGAAAGGCTCTCTAGTAATTCAAATATTAGCTCAAGGATATTAAGCATTAACAAGTCTATTACTAGACTCATGCAGCAGTACTTTTCTCTCTTTTTTTTAACTACTCACCTACTATCGGTACAGCAGCCTGCTGCAAGCTTACCTTACACATAGCGACTGCGTTTAAAATAGCAAACATGACGACTTATTATTAAGTAACAGATGACAATCACTGTGACGTTACCAATCACTGTGCTTTTATTAACTCGATTGATTCCACATTGTTTTTTAATTGTTCATTCAAACTCATGCAGCAGTACTTTTCTCTCTTTTTTTTAACTACTCACCTACTATCGGTACAGCAGCCTGCTGCAAGCTTACCTTACACATAGCGACTGCGTTTAAAATAGCAAACATGACGACTTATTATTAAGTAACAGATGACAATCACTGTGACGTTACCAATCACTGTGCTTTTATTAACTCGATTGATTCCACATTGTTTTTTAATTGTTCATTCAGAAATCGGTTCATCCATTACAATAAAAATTGAAGATATATGACCAATCAGATTAATGGTAACGTCGTAGTGAATGGTTAGTTGCGCTCCGCTCTTACGTCATGCTGAGCAAAGCAAAGAAATTTTTGCGGAACACCTGACGGTCTCCTGCGTAACACCAGTGTTCCCCGGAACACCGATTGAAAAACACTGACTTACTACAACAAATGGTTTGCAGCATGGCCTTCTTTATTTACTCTTAACGAGTTACGAGTGTTACGACATAATGAACACAACTAATTGACTAAGAATAGCCTGAACAGGTTATAATTGTGACGTGTAAGTCACGCGTTCATTTACTTAAACAGTCAGCGCTGTAATAACGAAGGAATACACTACACAGCATTCTCCAATTATCACCACCACCCGGCTAGCAACGTCCGTCCTTTCGCGCTTTGCCTTTGTTTATTAATTGAGAGCTGCAAAGAGTCAGTAAGCACAAGCGTGGCAGCCAGCGACGCCATTCCTTAAATGACTGCATGACTGCTCAACCCTATCCAAAAACTAAGATGGATTCTAATGGCCGAAAAAAAACGGGTATTTTGTATGGTCAAAACCCGGGTTTCGGGTAGCAAAGAAAAGCGAAAAAAAAAACGGGTTTTCGGGTTTGGGAAAACCAGGGTTGCAAACACTAGCGCCTAGGCTACACAGCTGCGAACGTCGCAGCGATGGCGAGCTAATGGCGACACTGCCAATTTGACCGACCCGGAATTTGAACCCCAGACCTCCCGCACCGATAGCGTATGCACCAAGCAACTGATGTAACGGTTTTATGTTTTTATTATTATATTCACATGCGAAACCGAAGATGTTTAAATAATCAACGCTGTTATTTGTTGAACATTTAATTTGTACCAATTCTTCTGACAATATAGAGCATTACTGCAATATTTTCTTGTGCATTTCTTGTGAAGCCTCCATTATTAAGTGATTATAACGACTGTCGTGTTTAAGAGGTAAACAAAAACACGTTCCCAAATTTTGATAGGAAGACCCAAATCTGGAAATTGGGCATTTTTCTTTAGCTTTTGGTTTTGAGACAAAGCGCCCAAATTTTCAGCTTAGGTGTTAATTACCCAATTTGTCGGTCTACAAGATTTAAGGTTAAACACCCAAATTGAGAGTTTGGGTGTTGTGGTTTGGGTTTAAAGACCCAAAACTGTAGTTTAAGCAAAATTACCCTCTGCACTTGGGTTATAGATATTGGGTTAACAAACCCAACTTTGCAAATTGGATCGTTATTAACCAAGTTGGCAAATTGGGTTTGAATAATTGGTTGATACTCATAAATGACGGAACTCTTTTGAATGGCAGGTAGAACATCCTTCCGACTAGCAGGCAGTCGCTAGTATAGACAAACTCTTTCTGTTTGCATAGATTAGGTCGCCGTACTTTAATGGCAGTCGCTAGTCGAAAGGATGTTCTACCTGCCATTCAAAAGAGTTCCGTCATCTATGAGTATAAGTGCTACTGTGACAGTCGGTACGTAGGTGGAACAGCTCAACGACTTCAAGACCGCATCAAGCAGCACGTTCCGAAATGGCTACGACAGCACACAGCCTCCCAGCGGGTGCAACCTAACCGAGCGTGCAAGCGTAAACAACCCACTCCAGAATGTGACTCGGCAATTGGACAACACTTATTAGAAAACAACCAATGTGCTGCCAATTACAACGATGATCAATTCTCTATTCTGGACACTGCGCGCAGCCCTTTCCATCTTAGTCTGCTCGAAGCAAGCTACAATAAAATACGGCGACCTAATCTATGCAAACAGAAAGAGTTTGTCTATACTCACTGTTCAAGTAGAATTTAGGTTCGCACGACTTGTCCGATCAGGACTGTGCGTGACTTTCCCGCGCTCGATTGGATTCGTTGATGTAACTACCGCTTCGCTGCCGTCCTAAACTGATATTTATGAATCGCCAGATTTTGCTTTCTCGTTTCCACTTTGACGCGATTACCCACTGAAGAGTGCGTCACGAAAAGCTTCTGGGACAACAGCTGTTTTCAAAGCTACTCAAAAAGAGTTACTGGCACAACAGCTTTTCTCAAAGCTCTCAAAGAGTTATGACAGCTGGTTTCTTGAAGCCTAACGCGAAAACAGCTTTTTTCAAAGCTATTCTCAAATTGGGTTTCTTAGCCTTCAAGCCCAAAATCATAACCCAAGTATTTTGGGTTAGCGTTACCCATTTTGATTACAGTGTTTGCTCATTCAATCTCTCGCTTTCTTATCGCAACTTTTCCATCTCCAGCTTCTGTTTTCTCTCCGCTTCCCGTTCCGCTGCCTCGGCAGCCAATTTCTTTTACTCGGCTTCTGCCGCCAATCTTAATTTCCGTTCCTCGGCTTCGGCAGCCAATTTCCATTCCTCGACAACCAATTTCCGTTCCTCGGCAGCCAATTTCCCTTCCTCGGTTTCTGCCGCCAATTTCAATTTCCGCACTTTATTCTCTTGTTTCATTTTCCATCCCTGGGTCAAGAACTTCGTCTCCTCTTTTCCTTCAAGACCGATTTCTTCTGTCTGCCGTTTCAGATCTTCCAACGTGATAAACCCGCTTTCAGTTGCCATGACAATCCGCTAACTATCAACCGAACAAAGAAAAATAATATTCCGGACGAGCCCCTGAAATGTCGCGAAATAGGAAATTGTATTACTTCGCTGACAGGACGATTGATGAGAATTGTATGACAAACCGTAGGAATTGATTCGTTCTTAGATCTGACCTCACGAAAAAACCAAGACATTCTTCACCAAACGAAGAAATAATCGACCCAACTTAACTCACTTAGCCACGGTACTCACCGTACTACTTTTCAATAAACACAAGCACCACTGCTCACTTCAGTAACACAACAGCTCAGATGGCCGAGTGGTATGGAGAGTCTGTCTCTTGAACTGTAGACTCGGGTTTGATTCCGAGTCGGGTCAAACCAACCACTTTAAAATTGGCATTCACAGCTTCCCTGCTTGACGCTCAGCATTTAAGGGACAGTGTGGAGATCAAGCCGACAAGTTTACTTGTTGTGCCGTTGGGAAGGGCACTTAGCGGAATTCCTCCATCTTGGTGTGGTAGACAGATGGCTGGCAACTTCTAAGCGAGCTCGTATAGCGCTTTGATCGCTTTCTCGTGATAGGAGGATAAATATGCAACTGACTGTTATACAACAAGGGCTATACCCTTCAGCATGCAACAAAGCTGCTTACTCTACGCACACTAACTGTACACTCGAATAACTACGCTCGAAAATTCGCGCCTATTTCTACTCTAAATTTGAGTTCAAGAACGTTCTATAACATTCTTAAAAAGAAACATGAAGAGAAATTATATGACGTGCAAAAATTTACACCAAACCACAGTACACACAATTGTGACGTCACAAGCACAAATTTTAACCCAGTGAAATTACGTAATGGAGAGATCTGTCCAGAATATTCACGAAAAAATACGTCAGTAGAAAATCATGATTTCATATTAGGTTACTGTTACTGAAGTGAGCAGTGGTGCTTGTGTTTATTGAAAAGTAGTACGGTGAGTACCGTAGCTAAGTGAGTTTAGTTGGGTCAATAATTATATTCGTTTGGTGAAGAAGGTCTTGGTTTTTTGTGAGGTCAGATCTAAGAATAAATTAATTCTCACGGTTTGTCATACAATTCTTATCAATCGTCCTGTTAGCGAAGTTATACCATTTCCTATTTCGCGACAGTAGAGATGTACTTAACCGTTACTTTTAAGTTGTAGGTGATTACTTTTAAGTTTTAAGTGATTACTTTTAAGTTCTAAGTGACTATTTTAGAGTCTAAAGTAATCACTTAGAACTTAAAAGTAATCACTAAGAACTTAAAAGTAACGGTTAAGCACATCTCTACTAAACCTTCACGCCCACCGTCGTCCAAGTTTCCCCCAAACATCAGATGAAGACCAAAAAAGCAAAAGGTCTTCACGCTTCCGACGCCCAATTTTCCCCCAAACATCGGGTGAAGACCAAAATAAAAAAAAGGTTTTTGATTCGTGATTACCTAAACGAATACAAGTAACGGATATAAAGTATCGAATATCTTTTCTAAAGTAATCGCTTGGAACCGTTGCTCAAAAGTGACACTAATAATAATTTCAGAATTTTGTGCTGGTGAAATTGCAAATTACTATTTGTGAAGTGTTGAAAAAAAAGGCAAATGTTTTGCTAAAAAGTAACGGTTAAACACATCTCTAACTGCAACCTTACGAAACAAACCTACGAATAAAACTTCGGAAAACAACGCACCGGTCTAGAACCTTCTACAGTACCGTAGACAAGTAGACAAAGCATTTAAAACAAAAACATATTAAACAGTCATAAAGTTCCATCATAATTAATCGATTTAATTCAAAGTTCTTGATCTTTTGAGTATGTTATATATTTTTTTTTGCTAACGCTAATTACTGCAACAATAGCTCACCAAGACCGTTTTTACGTCCGTTTGTTTATATGATTGATTGCATGCACAACTTGCGTACAATATTAACATTAACTATGAACGACATATTTTTGTGGGTGTTTGTGTGTAATGCACAGCCTCACTTCCGCGTAGCGATTGATTCATTTTTTTGTATTACATGCACCTAAAAAATCATAAGAAAGCAGCACTTTTGCTTTGCATTCGTTGCTAGTAAACTCAACGACTCAGTCAGTGCACAACGAAAATGCGTACGTTTACTGCTTCAAATTTTTTGCTTATTTGCAAATACTAGCTCACATTTCCTGGGATAGGTTCGGCTGATATAACTCTGTCCACATGTCCAATTCTTCAGGCTTGCTTAAAAACTATGACGGTATTGCCACATTAAAGTGGGTAATGCCCTTATAAATCTTGCAACTAAAATTTAATGGTTTGAAATTTTATCGTCAGCAATGTATGCTCTGTAGTACAAACCTGCGAGTGATGAATTCTAGTTGATATGAAGCTTTTTTATTGTAATTGTACTGAAGTTATCACAAATATTAGAAAACCAATGTCCAATAAAGATCAATATTTTGTCGTTCAATTGACTGGGTTATGGCAAGTTAATTACAATACCGGTACTTCGTTTTGATTTTTACTCGTTAAAGCGTCAGCATCCCTTGCTGACTTTAAATTTTGGTGCAGATAGGCCTATACAAAATAATCTGTCCGATGACACTAATAATAATTTCAGAATTTTGTGCTGGTGAAATTGCAAATTACTATTTGTGAAGTGTTGAAAAAAAAAGGCAAATGTTTTAGCAAATTGCAAAGTATCAGCAAAAAGTGTTTTACACTACATTTGTAAGCGAATAGATGTTATGTGTATTTTGGTGTTATTTAATCCCATAATACAAGAACAAGAGACAGTTGTTTTGCAGAGCGTCGAACTATGACGAAAAAATGTATTTGCAGTTTGAAGTTACTGCATTATGTTTTGATCATATTTTTGTTATGAGACTGATGAACTTCAGCATTTGAAGACATCGCTCATATTCTATTTTGCTTCTAAAGTTATATAAAACATTTAGGAATTACACAAGCGTTACAGTACGAGACTTACTGTCACATTAAGCTACTGTTGTTCCATCTTCATCACTGCATGTTGATATAAGTAGTCGTGTTCCTCCACCACATGAAGCATTGCAAGGTATAGATTCACTCCAAGGTGACCAAGTAGGACATGATTGCGTGTTGCATTGTTGGTTGTGTGTTTGCGACACAGCTAATGCATGAAAAGTTATGCAGTCAAATATATCATTTTACAGCGCGTATAGGTTACCATAAGATTGTATAGTCAATGGGTTAAAAATATGGCCGGGTATCGATCAGTTTCTTAGGGCATTTGAGCAATGCAGGAGGCTATAGACCACGGGTTCTTAACCTGGGATTCGTGAATTCCTAAGGGATCCAAAAAATGTGTGAAAATCTGCGTATTGATAGTCTGGTCTACACTATGCTTATTTAACGCAACTTGTTTGCTGAGGTAGTTTTACTCTGATTTATTTTGTAAACAAAACCAAAAACTGCAGGCACTACATTTCGAAGCACAAAACGGATATGATATGAGCTCTCAAGCTGATATAATTTGGTCTAAAGCTTACATGTTGAAATAGGTAGTTTACTGGTAATTTCATAATGCAATAACTCAACTTATTTTTCGTACGCAATAGTTTAATTGTCACAATAGTAGATTGCAAAAACACAAACTAGTTTCACGTGGTCAGACACTGCCAACTATCAATAAGTCGTGGTTTCATTACTGAAACAGCAAAAATGTCCTTCTATGTAAATATTATCTTTATTACCACCGGATAAGCAGTTTCGCCGAAATCCTTGCGTTCCTCCTCTGCACTCAGCATCACACTGATTAATAGGAGCCCATGATCCCCACATATTACAAGGATCAGGAATGTATTCTTCTCTCCTTATTCGAAGCTTACGTTTAGCAACGCCTGTAAACATGGTCATAAACTTGATGAATTGATTTAGTTGGACTTAGCACTATTTTCAATACGTATTAAAATGGTGATTACCTTTAAGTAGCTCCACCCAGGTAACGTTTTTTTGTAATACCAATTTTCCTTTAATTGAGATACTACGTGTTGGTGTAAATTCAGAGCATGTTTGAGTATTGCAGGTATTAATTACTTTCCTTCTTGCGACTTGTCCGTATTTTGTTCCATTGCAGTTGTACGAATTTTCTCCTTTAACATAGAATGAAAATGGTTTTGATTTGTGTCTTATAAATTATGTTGTATCAATTAAAAGCACGTAGAATGAGTAAGGGGCTGATCCAGAAAGTTTTAAATGGGGGGGACGTGATTTTGAATTTGGTTGAATGTTAACTAAATACAAAGACGTTTAGACCCGAAAACAACCGTGCATAAGCCCTCTATTAAAATTTCGCGTCAGGGGTGCATTCAGAATTTTGTTCAGGGAAGGGCACCGAATTTCGTCACTTTTTCAAGGGTAGTTTTTTATCGGCTGAGTTAATTTGAAGCAACTTAAGTACTAAAAACGACTCTACGGGGGTCCGGGGGCAGTCTTCACCGGAAAATTTTTGAAAATTTGCATACTGCAAAGGCCATTTTAACGCTTTTTGAACAATTTTCAGGCTATGTTTGTTCATATTTTTGGCCCCTAACTTTGAGCGCTTCACCAAATATAATGCATTTTGTACGCACAGTTTCGATCATGCGTACTTAAGCCGACTAAGGCTTACTGTAATGAAGAGGTTCGAAATTATGGAAAAATTTTATTCATCCAAAGCATTATTGAAAATGGCTGGTGGGGGGGGAATGCATCCCCCACATCCCCCCTTGGATCTGCCCCTGGAGTGAATTGATAAATGATAAAACACAGTGCTTTATAATTTATACTGATACTGTAATATTGACAAAAAATTACCAGTGCTGTTTTCATGTGTCTGTCCAACTACAGTATATAGCTGTAACGATACAACAATTTACAGTGTTTTCATTGCTAAATGCATACTGTTCTGGAAGGTTTTGAACCAGTGGTTCTTAAACTGAGTTTGACCGAACCCCAGGGTTTCGGTGAGGCTGCATTAGGGATTCGGCCAAGATCAGAATAAAAAAGTTCACACTAATACACAGAAAGTCATCAGTAGCAGTAAAGTAGCATTTCTGTGTGGAATTCATGTTTTGTTAGTTTTGTTTCATTGAATGAAAAAATTTCGTATGCCACAAATCATAGTCAGTGGCGCAACCGGGATTTTCGTAAGGGGGGCTAATATATTTTTGTGATTACGATTAGTTCATTGTATAGCTTGTAATTTCCTGGTATTATGTCTGACTGGCTCGCAAGATGACGTAGGCCTCCTCTATTTCAACAAGAAAAAGCCAGAACTAGTTTTTTGCTTAACTCAATGTCTGTAAAATCAAACACAAAAAAACTTATAGCTTTATATTCGAAACTTGTTCCACTAAGCGAGCGAAGTTTTTGTTGAAAATGAAAATTTAGTATATATACTATCCCAAAGCGGCACACGAATGGTCTTTTAACATTTTTTCACACAAGAAAAGCCTATTTCGCTATCTATTTCAACGAAGACAATATTATGCAAATTACTTGAAAAAGTTTATGCGACAATGTTCAACATCAAAAAGTTTCAATTAGGAAGTGAGAGGTCTTGGTACTGCAGCAATCTTGGACTCGGTGCTTGTTGTGAACGTCATCAAAGCAAATTCAAACAATCGAATGAAATCTTCTATTAGCACTTGTGGCATACTCATTTCAAACATCTTCTTTTTAACAACTGATCGTTCTGGATAAATCGGTAGCAAAGCTAGACCTGTTAACCGTTGTTCTGACCGGTTAGCGATTTTAATTTACAAATATCGATATCAGGGTAGAGCAGTGCCACTCAAACTTTTTTATGCCGTGTACCGGCTGAGCACCTTCCCTCACTAGGCGTACCGGTCGATTTGCGAAAAAAAAACACCAGAACAAAGTCATTGTTACTTTTGTAACAAATACACAATAAAAGCAAGTCGCAAGCACGTTTGTTAATTGTATTTCAAATTCTGATGCGAATTAGTGCGCGCCTGCTTATTTGCAACCAACTCATCCAATTGCGGTTCAAAGGAAGACAATGCTATACCGTACTCGAAATGGAGCTTGGGTAATTGCATATCCAACGCGTTTTTGTGTTTTCCCTTTAAACAACTCATGGTAAAAAAGCCGGCTTCATATACCGCAGATATGTGGAAGGAGATGGAAGCAGTGTTTTAATAGCCAAGCTACTCAGTTACCAATATTCTGCTTTTATTTTGATGCAGACGCTTGCAAGAGAGTTTGATTCAAAGAGTTTTGCAAACCTTCGTCAGCAGATTGCTCCGATAATTTAATTAATTGTAAAAACATGCTCAACTCTCTACAATCATCAGATGTTTTGAAGTCAGAGTGTAGCCAATCAATTGAGCTTCTCACTTCTCTACTTGGACTGCCTTATCGACTGGACGCAGTAGCTATAGACTGGATGCCTTATCGACTGGACGTAGTAGATATAGTTAAGCACGTGGACACTACGGTGGAGTGAAAAAAAAATTTTTTTGAAATCGAAAAAAGTGTGGTTCTCAAATCCTGGCAAATGGTCTAAAACTTCTTGAAAAGTTGATTTTGGGGGTTGCTCCCATTTTCCAGCCGGCTACCCCCCAAAATGTTATCGAAACTGTTGATGCAGGGGGGTATAATTCTTATATCTCGGTAACCACTGGTTGGAGAGCAATGGTATATGGCTCAAAATCTGAGGAAATACCATGTTTCTATCTGTGCTAAGAAGAAAGTTTTCTCTATTTTCACCACAAAAAAAGTTACAGCCGAAAAACAAAAATTATGACCATTTTTGATTAATTTTTCGAAAAATTCATTTATGAGTTATCGTGTAAGAAGCACAGTCGCTAAATTTTGATCTGTGAAAGTCATTCCTCTCGTATAACTAACACTGTTTGTGATTTAATGCATTAATGAAGGGACGGATGGTGGCATCCACTATTGCTGAAATAGGATGAGTAGTAACAATTGCCTCAAATCAGCAAGGACATATTAACCACAAGAGGAAGTCACTGAAATAGGCGTACAGCTAATTTAGTGATTTTATTAAATTGGTTTTAATTCGATGCGAAATTGTTTTTAAATGAAACACGAAAAAAGTGTAACGTATAAAGACTGGGTGGTGTCAAGACTGACTTCACGGCAAAATAATACAATACAAGATGAAATGGTTGTTTTTAGCGGCCAAAAAATGCTGTCAACCTCATAGGGATAGTTGCGGCAAATTCCCAAAAGTTTGGTGCGGTGGTGCACCTATTTGGTAAAGTAAATAGCTTAGAACAAAAACAACTGCAGTGAGATCAATTTTGGCTATCCGGATTGCAAAAGAGGTCAGACGGTTTGCTAAAACACTATTTTAAATTGCTTTTTGCTGTCAAATGTTTTCGTAAGTTAGCGGGATTTGATTTTTTTTGTCGAACGACTCGTCTTGTCGATCAAATTTTTCAATTCGTGCAGATGCTTCCGCAACCAGTTTGATGAGCTGCTCCACAGATTGGCCATGTGCTAAGACATACAGGAAAGTGTAATACCAGAGTTTTCTCCAGACATCTATTTCTGTATCTGAAGGTTTGCAATTGCCAGCGGCTTTTGCTGGTAAGAATCAAAATTAGCTAATTCGTAGTAAGCATTTGCTTCCAAGTTCAGCGATGGTAAATCGAACAAGCGAATCAAACTGCTGCTCGGTGCATGGGGACACTCATCGTTATTTGCACTTTCTTCAGCCACTTGTTTCCGGCGTGCTAGCATTTTCGCCACTCCTACATTTTTTACATTTTTATTATAATCCCCTAACATCGTAATCAAAGCATATATACTTGGTGTGCAAAATAACTATTCACTCAAAGCGCCGTAATTTCTTCAACACGTTTGTTTAAAAAATTCTTAATCATCTGAACTAAGTTGAAAAGTTACTGGATCTGGATCCATGGGTTATCTGATTATGTGATGATGTTAGGAGATGATAATGAAAGTGTAAGGAATGTAGGAGTGGAAAAAGTGCTAGCACATCGAAAACTAGTAGCTGAAGAAAGTACAAAATTATGACGAGTGTCCCCGTGCACTGAACAGCAGTTTGATTCGCTTGTTCGATTTACCATCGCTGAACATTGAAGCAAATGCTTAATACCAATAAGCCAATTTTGATTCCTTCAGCAACAATCTCCACCAGTTGTTTGAAGCCGCAAGTTTGGCTGCAAAGTGCAGCCACTTATTTCATCTTGTATTGTTTTGTTGTGTAGTCAGTCTTGACACCACCCAGCCTTTATACGTTACATTTTTTCGTGTTTCATTTAAAAACAATTTCGCATCGAATTAAAACCAATTTAATAAAATCACTAAATTAGCTGTACGCCTATTTCAGTGACTTCCTCTTGTGGCTAATGTTAGATATTTTCAGATGGCAACATCACCGTCATCATTATCTAGTTCTTTGTTTCGCAATTCCTCAGTTCACGTGACCTAATTTACACGAGGTGATCGTAATGCATTGATCGTTACCAGATAACAGTGTGAGTGTTTGAGGTTCTACATGCAGAAGATATCTTGTTTAAGTGTAATTTAAATTGATTCTGAGACTACTTTAAGTTATTATTGAAACAGTACTAATCTCAGCCTTTGTGTTTTATTCTATTTGAATAAGTGTTGAGTTAAAACTACAGATAACTGTGGCGTTAGCTTTGCCAATGGTAGTTTAGTTTGACTGATAAGTTGATGTGTCTTGATAGTGGATATCTGACTCTCGGTTGGAAAATTAGTTCTGGTACGTGCATGTTTTCATAGTTTGATAGTTGCTAGTGCCGGTAGTAGTCTAATTAGAATTTTCTTTTTATAGAAACCACTGTCTATTCAACACTGTCTGTTCAACGCTATCTGTGCAAAGTCTGCTGTTCAGAATTTGCTGTAAAACGCATAGTCACTGTTCAAGGTTAAAGGAGTAAAGCAATATTTGTGCCGTTCGTCGCTTAAAAAGTTTGATTTAAATCCTAATTTCAACTCATTTCACAACTCAAAGAAAGAATCCTTTATTTTCACGTTCTTTTGGCGTTACAGTACTTTATTTAACCGCGTTAATATGATGATTTCAAGAAATTTATGCAATATCAAAGTTTGTTGAGCTACTTGTTCAGACAGCGAGTTAAAAGTCTAAAATAAAACCGGGGTCTCAAGAATTGGGAGCGAACCAACTCGCAATAATTTTACTTTGTTGAAAAATCCCTATCAAAAGTTTCAGAACTAATTTTGTTCTGTGAAAGCTGTTCTTTTTTTGTTTATGTGATCATCGACTGCAGAGATGTCACATCGAACTACTGCGTCTAAATCGACTAGTTCTACTACGAAAAAGCGTGATCTCGTGGAGCTAAAAGTAGCAAAAATGTCTAAGGAGCTCGAACAAAAACTGCAAAGAGAAGAAAGAGCTGCCCGTAGGTCTCTGGAAGCTGCAAAAAGAGATGCAGACAAAGCTTTAAAAGAAGCGCGTAGAGCTCAAGAGGAGGCTGAGTTAATGGCAGAACGGATCGAGCATGAGTTACCTATGAAACGCATGGAGCGAGAGATTGAACTAGCAGAAGCGAAAGTGAAAGCTTGGGACGAGGTTTCAAGGACACGTTCTGACAAAAGTGCATCGCTTAAATAAGAAGACATTAAATCTGAAGTTATAGAGGAGGACAGGGGAAGATTTGAGTTGCATCCTACCCGGGTTATGCTAGAAGCAGAAGAACCGACTTGTTCCTATGCACCTCCTAACGTTAACCCATTTGTAGCAACGCAAAGCAGATATAATCCCACGGTTGATTATCCACCACCACCACCTGAGATTTTGATATTTAATGGGGATCGCTTCGTTCGTAGCAAGTTTCCAAACGCACCTACTGAATAGGATCGAATCTGACAACGCAAGATTGACATATCTCATTCAACATTGCAAGCCAAATATTCAATCGCAGATTGAACATTTTGTCGGAATACCGTATGGGTTTAAACGAGCTTGGGAGAAGCTGTATCATGATTATGGTAGACCGTTAGTGGTAGCTAATCGCTGTGAAGAAAAGCTTTCAGCATGTCCAAAATTAAAAGGCAAAGATGGTGAAGGTTTAAGAAACATGGCAACTACGATGGAAAAAGCTATGGTTCAACTTGACGGAATTGAAAGTTATAGCAGTTTAAACTCACTTGGCACTCTACAAAAAGTTGTTGAAAAGCTGCCAAACCGAATGCAAGAAAAGTGGGTGGAGTGTTCATTTAATTTAACTGAGGAAACGAAACGCGAAGTTACGTTTCGCGATTTAGTCAGATTTGTGCAGCGAGAAGCAGCAATGTCAAACTCAGTGTTCGGCAAAGCACATTGGAACGCGTCATCGAAGCTCGAGTTATCTACGCAGTCACGATATTCTTCACGATCCACAACTAGTGCTTCAGTTGTTACGAGCAAACCAAAGCCAACGGGGGTTTGTTTGTTGTGTGAGTTAAACCATCACTTGTCGAAGTGTAAAAGGTTTGTTGAATTGAGACATTACAGGCGCGTTGAGTTTGTAAAGGTTAACAGACTATGCTTTCGATGTTTAAATGGTGGCCATATCGCTGAAAATTGCAACGCAAAAGAAGCTTGTAGCATTGAGGGCTGCACCAAGCCGAATCACCATACTCTTTTGCATAAGTCTAATTCTCAAAACACTGAAAATGAAACTGTAACTACAGCTATTCACTCAATCGATTCTATTAAAAAGCCGATGTTACCTTTGTTGCCGGTAAAAGTTAGACGAGGATCAGCAACTGTTACCACTCAAGCTTTACTAGATACGGGATCACAACAAACATTCTGCACACACAAACTTGCAGATCAATTAAAGGCGCCTGGGGTGGAACGTTCTTTGCATATAAAAACTATGTCCAACGACGGAACCCCTGCTCTGCTGTCTGGAAAAGTTGTATCCTTTTATGTCTCGTCGTTAAATGGAGGGCCGGAAATTGAATTGAGTCGTGTTCTGGCTGTGAAACAGTTACCTGTCGCTAAACAATTTAATCCTACTTATCCTGAACTTTCTAGATGGAAACATCTAGAGGACCTTCAAATTTTCTATCCAAGTGATCAAGAAGTCGGTTTGCTTACTGGAATTGATCATAAATCCGCCTTTACTCCGCTGGATTGCCGCGTTGGACCAAGTGAAGCTCCTGACGCAATCAAAACACCATTAGGTTGGATGCTGTACGGTAATATTTCCCATCAAAACCTAGAAGACACTGATTCTCAAATCGAAAATGTAACTTCTCTTCTTGTGTCAGTCAATCAGTTAAAAGAAGGACCACATATTTTAGATCCAGATGTGCATGTAATTGATTGTGGGCTTGCATCAAAAAACTCTCAAGAAGATAGGATTTCTTTCCAACGAATGAAAGATGAAGTAAAAATGGTAGACGGTCATGTGCAACTGCCATTGCTATGGAGAGATAAAAGATCTACTCTGCCTGATAACAAGAACTTGGTGGAAAGCAGATTGCACTCTCTCAAGAGACGTCTCCTTAAAGACGAAAGTCTTCGTCAGAAGTACAGTGAAGTCATGACGTCGTACTTCGAAGATGGTTATGCCGAAGAAATAAATTCTGAAGAAGCTTCACAAGGAAGGGTAAAATGGTACCTGCCTCATCAACCAGTTGTCAATCCACAAAAACGTGATAAGTTGAGGATCGTATTTGACTGTAGAGCAGAATGCAAAAGACTATCTTTAGGACCCGATCTAACTAATTCTCTTGTAGGAGTATTAACCAGATTTCGCCCAGAACCAGTTGCCGTTATCGCCGACATCAAGTCCATGTTCCACCAAGTGAAAGTGGATCCTGCCGACGGAGACGCTTTGAGATTCCTATGGTGGCCCCAGGGAGATTTGAGCGTCAAGCCAGTAGAATGTAGAATGATGGTGCATTTGTTTGGAGCCACTTCGTCGCCTAGTGCCGCTGCGTTCGCGTTGAGGTATGCTACAGAGGTGTTCAAAGAAGATTATTCCCAGAAAGCTTTGGAAGTGGTGTTGAACAATTTCTACGTCGACGATATGTTAATGTCGGCAGCTACTGCAAATGAGGCTCTAAAGTTAGCACGAGAAGTCAAAGATATGCTGTCAAAAGCTGGGTTTGAACTCTCTAAATGGACTTCAAATGACAATAATGTGTTGGGAAGTATATCATCATCTGAAAATCCTATAATGTTTAAGACTATTTCCGGATGTGCAACTGGAAAGCAAAGCGTTCTTGGCATACACTGGGATGTTTTAGCTGATACGTTACAAATTAGATGCAATATTCCTGATCGACCTTTCACTAAACGTGGGATGCTTTCGTTGCTTCATTCCATCTACGACCCACTCGGCTTTGTTGCCCCCGTTATGATTAAGCCAAAAATCTGGCTCCGAGATGTTAAGGAATAGGACTGGGATGAAGAACTTTCGGATGAAGAACGAAGGCGGTGGGAAACTTGGATAGCTTCTTTGGCTGCATTAGAAAAGTTATCAGTTCAGCGATGTTTCAAAGTCTTGAACAAAAGTATTCAAATATTTGAATTGCATCATTTTGCGGATGGTTCAAGCACCGCATATGGTGCGGTATCATACTTGAGAATGGTGGATGCTGACGGATCTGCACTCTGTACATTCCTTATGGGTAAAGGCTATATTGCGGAAAGTAAGAGAACTGTACCTCAGCTGGAGATGTTAGCGGCGCTAACAGCTGTTAGGTTGGATCAGCTAATAAGAAAGGAGCTGACCTGTCCAATTACCAGGTCGTATTTTTGGTCAGACTCAACTGCAACTTTGCAAAGTATTCTCAGCACGAAGAAGAAATTTTCCGTGTTTGTGGCTAATCGCCTTGCCGAAATTAAGCGGTTCAGCCGAAAAGAAGACTGGAGATACGTGCCCACCAATGAAAACCCAGCTGATGACGTCACCAAAGAAACCAGCGTCAAACGGTTTCTTGAAGTTTCAAGATGGCTAATTGCTCCTGATTTCTTGTGGAAAGAACCAGTTGAAGAGCCAACAGCACCAACATCCTTAACTCTTTCTTTCGGAAAACTGCGTAACTCGAATAAAGTAAATACCGCTAATGTTATGCCAGTTGTTTTTACAGATACTGAGCCTTCGACTCCAACGGATATTTTAATCAGGTCCTTTTCTTCATCTCACAAGTTGAAGAGAGCGACGGTGTGGTTACTGCGTTTTGGAGAGTATCTGCACATGAAACATAAGGCGTTGCACAAGCCCAAGCTAGATTCTCGAATTGCGCTGGATGAAATAGAGAAAGCCGGAGAGATGCTGATAAGGTACGAACAACGTAGGGTGCACACTGACCTGTTTGTTGCTTTAGTTGACAAGAAAACAATCGATAGCCGCGTATGTCCCAGGAGTGTTCGCAGATTTTCACCAGTACTCATTGATGGGTTAATTCGGATCAAAGGTCGCTTGAAGTATGAGATGGAAGGATTGGATATTCGTTTGCCCGTTCTTCTACCTGCAGACTCGCATTTTAACAAGTTTGGTTGTGAATGATTTTCATGTTAAATTTGGTCACTGTGGCTTAAATCATACTTTTACTGTTCTGAGGAGTGTATACTGGGTTGAAAAACCGACGTCCACCATAATAAAAACTCTAAATCGATGTGTTGTTTGTCGACGATTAAGATCTCTCCCAGAGCAACAGCTTATGGCTGAACTGCCAGATTGTCGAATACAGCCTCATCGACAACCATTCAGCAGTACTGGTACCGACTCTTTTGGACCATTTATGGTTAAACAGGGCAGAAGTCTTGTTAAACGATATGGTTGTATTTTTACGTGTTTGTCTAGCAGGGCCATCCATCTGGAAGTATTACACTCGCTGTCCGCTGATTCATTTTTGATGGCCTTTGATCGATTCCGCAGTCGTAGAGGTCAAGTAGATCATTTATATTCCGACAATGGAACAAACTTGGTGTCAGCAGATAAGATGCTCAAGCAAGATGTCCAGAAATGGAACCAATTACACGTTGACAAGTCATTGCAGAAGACCGGCGTGGCATGGCATTTTAATGCACCCTATGCAAGTCACTCTGGGGGAAGTTGGGAGCGGTTAATACGGTCCGTGCGAAAAGTTCTAATGGCGCTTTCTCCGAAAAAACAGTTTAATGATGAATCTTTGCTGTCTCTATTTGCTGAAGTTGAGCTGATTATCAACTCAAGACCATTAACACCTATCAGTTTTTCCGAAGCAATAGAAAAGCCACTGACTCCGAACGACTTATTGCTGCTAAAACCTGTGTCAATAGCAACATCGGACGTGCCATCAGAAGGAGATGAACTCGACAAGAAGAGATGGTTGCAAATGAAACATGTGGCAAATTTGTTCTGGAAAAAGTGGATAAAAGAATATTTACCTTTGATCACACCTAGAACCAATGGCTTGATGAAAAGCGAAATCTTCAAGAAGGAGATATTGTAATTTCGATTGATGATTCCACTCCCAGAAACTGTTGGTCCATGGGGCGTATCGTCACTACCTTTCCTGATAAGCAAGGAATGGTACGAACTGTTATGATTAAAATAGACAAAAACATTGTGAAGAGACCCATTAGCAAACTGAGCTTATTGATTCCTATCGAGGAAATACAAAGCAACTAACATAAACTATGGACTCACAAACGCGCGCGTCACCAAACATAACTGGTTGATCACTCGGAAGAAAGAAGATTGTAATTTGTGTTTTTGTTGCGTGAAAATATTATGTTGTTTGGTAAAAATTATCTTCGCTGTAGTAATTTTTGGGGGGAGAATGTTAGATATTTTCAGATGGCAACATCACCGTCATCATTATCTAGTTCTTTGTTTCGCAATTCCTCAGTTCACGTGACCTAATTTACACGAGGTGATCGTAATGCATTGATCGTTACCAGATAACAGTGTGAGTGTTTGAGGTTCTACATGCAGAAGATATCTTGTTTAAGTGTAATTTAAATTGATTCTGAGACTACTTTAAGTTATTATTGAAACAGTACTAATCTCAGCCTTTGTGTTTTATTCTATTTGAATAAGTGTTGAGTTAAAACTACAGATAACTGTGGCGTTAGCTTTGCCAATGGTAGTTTAGTTTGACTGATAAGTTGATGTGTCTTGATAGTGGATATCTGACTCTCGGTTGGAAAATTAGTTCTGGTACGTGCATGTTTTCATAGTTTGATAGTTGCTAGTGCCGGTAGTAGTCTAATTAGAATTTTCTTTTTATAGAAACCACTGTCTATTCAACACTGTCTGTTCAACGCTATCTGTGCAAAGTCTGCTGTTCAGAATTTGCTGTAAAACGCATAGTCACTGTTCAAGGTTAAAGGAGTAAAGCAATATTTGTGCCGTTCGTCGCTTAAAAAGTTTGATTTAAATCCTAATTTCAACTCATTTCACAACTCAAAGAAAGAATCCTTTATTTTCACGTTCTTTTGGCGTTACAGTACTTTATTTAACCGCGTTAATATGATGATTTCAAGAAATTTATGCAATATCAAAGTTTGTTGAGCTACTTGTTCAGACAGCGAGTTAAAAGTCTAAAATAAAACCGGGGTCTCAAGAATTGGGAGCGAACCAACTCGCAATAATTTTACTTTGTTGAAAAATCCCCATCAGCTAATATGTCCTTGCTGATTTGAGGCAATTGTTACTACTCATCCTATTTCAGCAATAGTGGATGCCATCATCCGTCCCTTCATTAATGCATTAAATCACAAACAGTGTTGGTTATACGAGAGGAATGGCTTTCACAGATCAAAATTTAGCGACTGTGCTTCTTACACGATAACTCATAAATGAATTTTTCGAAAAATTAATCAAAAATGGTCATAATTTTTGTTTTTCGGCTGTAACTTTTTTTGTGGTGAAAATAGAGAAAACTTTCTTCTTAGCACAGATAGAAACATGGTATTTCCTCAGATTTTGAGCCATATACCATTGCTCTCCAACCAGTGGTTACCGAGATATAAGAATTATACCCCCTGCATCAACAGTTTCGATAACATTTTGGGGAGTAGCCGGCTGGAAAATGGGAGCAACCCCCCAAAATCAACTTTTCAAGAAGTTTTAGACCATTTGCCAGGATTTGAGAACCACACTTTTTTCGATTTCAAAAAAATTTTTTTTTCACTCCACCCTAGTGGACACAGCACAAACACACAAAATGGATGATTATCATCACGCATCGAACGTTGCGATACTTCGTTAAAATAGTGGATAAAAATTACGAAATAACATTTTTGTGACGTAACTGGTACGTCGTAGTAGCGACCCACCAAACAGTCTATACCTGGGAAAGCAGATTGATCATTATCGTTGCCTAAAAATTTCTATATAGACGTTGTGATCAACATAAAACAAATTACTCAATTTACAATTTCTCCTAATTAACCGCGTAGCGGCAGCCAAGCGCTCGCATACTGGCATTTGAGTAGCACTGGGCTAAAGGACGGCATTTTTGTTGTTTTAACCTTGCTCGTAACCGCTATTAACGATATTCTCGCACATAGAAATTCACTAATTGTTAAAAATTTGTTTTACTAAGGCAAATGTCTCTGTAAAACTCATATTTATGTTGTCTGACAGGAGCGGATCAATAAAATTTTGCTGTGGAGATACAGTTTTATATTAGGTTGAATGTTTACTACATACAAAGACGCTTGACTAGACGTTTAGAGCCAGAAAAGAGCGCAAATAAAGGGCGCATTCAGAAAAATTTTCAGGGACAAAAGCATTAGACTTGGCGATTTTTCAAGTGTATTTTTTTCGGCAGAATTAATTTGAAGCAAATTGAGGAACAAAAACGGCTCTTATAGGGGGGTCTAGGAGCATGCTCTCCCAGAAAAATTTTAAAAAGTTTACATACTGCGATGGCCATTTTAGTGTATTTTGAACAATTTTCAGACAAATTTTGTTTGATTTTTTGCCCCTGAATCTGCTGAGTGTCTCACCAATTATGATGCATTTGTTCGCCTATTTCGATTATGCGTGCTTAAGGCGTAAGAATTATTGTTATCGAAAAACTTAAAATTATGAAAAAAATGTATTTACTTAGAACATATCTTAAATCGGATGTTGGGGAGATGCATCCCCCACATCCCCCTGTTGTCGATCGAATATTGACAAATTATGATTACTGGTAGCCTACCTAGCCTATACGTTTTTTACAGCTGTTTTATCTACTGTTTTTCATAAGACTAAAGGGGTCCAGCCCCCTTAGCCCCCTCCTAGTTGCGCCTATGATCATAATTCACCGTTGGCTAAAGTTGATTTACTTTGAGTTTTTGAGTTATAAGTTACAGTATAACCAGAGGCGGGTACACGGGGGGGGGTGTGGGGAATGCATTCCCTTCACCAACCATTTTCAGCAATATTTTTGATAAACACAACTTTTCCATAACTTCGAACCGTTTCGGTAACGATAAGCCTTTCGCCTTGTCCAAGTATGAATGGAAAATGCGCGAACAAAACGTATTATTTGGGTAAAAGCTTAGAGTTAGGAGCAAAACAAATTAAACAAAATTTGTCTTAAAATTTGTTCAAAAAGCACTGAACTAAAATGATCTTTAGAGTATCTAAATTTTCAAAAAATTTCCGGGAGTGCAAGCCCCCGGACACCCCTAGAGCCAATTTTGTTGCTCAACTTGCTCCAAATTAAAAGTGGGTTTACACAAACAAAAAATGTCGAGCGAAGCTTTGTTTATTCTTTATAATGTCATGCAGCTTGCTTCAACTTTGCAATGCTTGCTTCAGCTCCGCTCCGCTCCACTCCACTTGCGTCAGCTTCTAAACGCTTTTTCGACGCAAATACTTCAACTTTGCTCCGCTTGCGTCAGCTTTGCTTTTATAGTATTCACGCAGGTGAACGCAAGCTGACGCAAGTTGCCTCTGCTCCGCTCCACTCGAAATTCGCTACACGAGCGAAAATTTGAAGTTGAAGCGAGCGGAGATAGATTTAGAAACTCAAGTCTTTTGGTGTTTAGCGACCTAGATTAGATAATTTTGATGATTTTTTGGCGAGGATTTAAAACAGTTGTCACAATTCTGTGTTTTGACTCGATCTAAGCATAGTAGTAGCATCAGAATTTTGTTTTTTTCTATCTAGCCTGTTTAACCTTCAAATAAAACTGGTTCATTGATTTAGCATTACTGAAGCATATACTCACAATGGATGTTTGTAACGGTTGGTTGTGGAATTCAGATCATTATTTTAAATGATAGCTATGCATATGGTGGAGAGAAGATCAGAGCTCATACATATAGCAGTATAAAAGTCTAAACTGAGCTCAACCTTTTTCTTTCTCAATTTACGGCATGTAGGTGCCCAGCTGGTTATCATATTTTGCAACGTTTTGCTCAGCTTGTGCTGAAGAGCCAATAGAGCACATATAACCTAGCGTAGTTAGACCAGCACCTCTGAACACTTCATTCGCCCAGAAATGAAGTTTGCTTTAGTTGCACTCTGCTCCGCTGTCAAAAAAAGAAAACTTATGCAGTTTAATGACGTACTCTCGAATCTGAAACAACAGACCATGACATAGTCTAGCAAAGCCTACAAATTTACTTCAGCTCCGCTCCGCTCCACTTTGCTCAACTTGATCAAAAATTTCGTGTAAACAGCCCTTCAGCTCCGCTCCGCTCTGCCCCACTTGCTTCAACTTTGCGACGCTTGCTTCAACTCCGCTCCGCTCCACTTGCAATTATTTTCGTGTAAACCCACCTTAACTCTGCCGAGAAAAAAATTACGCTTAAAAAGGTCAAAATTTGATGCCTCCCTCTCCCTCCTTTCGTAAAAACCTTTGAATACGCCACCGACACAAACCATTTTCCAAGGGTCTATTTACGCTATTTTTCAGGTCTAAACGTCTAACGTCTTTGTACTTGTAGCGTTTAACATGTACCTAATTCAAAACCGCGTCCCCCACACCAAATTTGTTTGAATCCGCTCCTGGTTATATCGAAGGGTTCGATGCATGCCTGTATGACACTTGTAGAGTTCGATATTTCCGACAAGTTTAAGAACCAAGAACTGTTCTAGACCGATATGTTGGTTTCTAAAATTTACTCGTGAGATGGTTTCGTATAGTTGTATTGTGATGTATGATACTGATTACTTCGAGAATATTCGGGACGGCTCTTGATATTTCGTGTTTTGTGTTTTTGACATAACAATAATGTTTTGAATTAGCGTGTGAATTTTCGATTGTAATATATCCTTCCTCTTGTTTCTATATTAGAATTTCATAAAACATTCTGAAATGTGACTTTTAAGTATAAATTAGCGTGTTTTGCTGGCGTTATTTGTTTGAGCATTATTTTTCAGCGTAATTAGTCAGGTGTGGAGTGAAGCAAGTGTTGTATGCGGAAGGGTGTAGCCCTGGTTTAATAGTGTTTTAAAGTGAGCAGAGAAGGAGAAGCCTGTGTTGGTGAAATTTAGGTTACGGTGAGATTCCTAATGAGTAAGTGAACTAAGCTTAGGCCGTATTGTTATATTCGTTTGGTGAAGGTCTTTTGGTCTTTTCAGTGAGTTCAGTTTAGAGCACGGATAACTTCTTAAAGTGTATCATCCAATACTTATCGATCATCTTGTCAGCGAAGTAGTTCTTTTGTCCTTCGTGGATAATTTTTACCGAAATCGCGGCAATAGTGTTCACTAACCTGTAGTTATATTTTTACACACAGCTACCGCTGTTTGTGTCCCTCCTCCACAAGTAGCAGAACATTGAGTAAACGTTTCCATTGGAATCCACACACCAGTACATGTTTGCTCAACATAACAACGATAATAATCCAGTAACTGACAGTCGGGGTAGCCTTGACAGTTGTAAGAGATTATTTTGGTTGAATCGTAGCAGTTTCCCTGGCATGGTTCAAGTAATTTCTGTAAAACACAGTACCGGTAATTGTTAGTATTATTGAAAATGATACTAAATTGTCCGCTTTTGAATAATATTATTTCGTGGTAATTACAGCTCCAAATTTAGCATTGGAGTTTGTACTTATCATCCATGGTTTTAAATGTCTCTTTTGTTGAGTAATACTGAATGTAGTAATGTTAGATACTTGTTTTGTTGAGTGGAAATTTTCAGCAAAAACTGGCTTTAGTTGGTATTCAATATTTTCAAACTAGTCCGAAAGAAACCGAAAATCGGATAAAAATTAGAATTTTAGTACATCCTGTATCAGAAATGTCCGTCCTCTCAACGGAATCAATATCGCTGAGTGGAATATGCTATTTCAACTATCGACTTAATGAAATTTTAACCACTAACCAAACCATGATTTTAAACTTGAGGTTAAAAAACTCACAATTGAGGATACTTGTTGTGATTCGTTTGCAATGCAGACTTCATCACATCCATTCATTGAAAGTGAAACAGCTCTTTGCTCGTACAGTTCATCCCTTGCACATTGAATTCCTTCACCATCGTCACAAGTTAAAACTCTTCGTTGAAAACAGTTTGGTATAGATTCACATTTGGACCATGATGACCATGTATGACCGTTGATTATGGATATCAAATAGAAAATCAAAATGGGCGAAAGTAGGCGCATGATGCTTTCACAACGCACTATGAGTAATAAAAAAGTTACGTGATACCGTTATTTACTGGAATTATATTTGCAGATCAGTGATTGCTTTTTAACTAATCACATATCGTTACCAAAATAATCTGATCTTGCAAACACAGACAAGTCAGACATGCACGCAACTGTTCTGCTCATTTTATCAGCTCCTATGATTATATGCTTTGTCCCTCTCATCACTAACACCATGCATTTTTATCAGTCTACAACTGCAACCTGTTAAAAGGCTCTCGGAGCATGATGCGGGGAATTTCTGACTAGATTTAGCAGAAAACATGCAGACAGAGTAAGTGAAAGCAATTTTTTAATTTTTTTTTGCTTTTGACGATGGGTGAATAACATCGTGACACGTCAAGTAGTTCAAAAATGTTTTCAGTTATTCTGGCTGCATGTTTTGTACTAAAAACTCTCATTACTCTAAATTTGGTGTACATTCGACTCAAACCAAACTTCTTGATCCTTCAGTATGTTAGCCGCAGTTTTGTTGCTAAATCAATTACTGTAACTATTAGCTCACCAAGACTGATTTTACGTGCGCTTGTTGCATGCATTATAAAACTATGATGGATAAATAATGTAGGTGTATAATGCACAAGCTCACTTCCGCATTTCAGTTGATTCATCGTTTTGCATCACCTCACTATTTAATAAAAAAAAAAGAATGTTTTCTTGCTGCACACATTGTAGGTAAACTCAAAAATTCAATCAGATTATTATCAAAATGTGTAGGATTTTAATATAACACTTAACTGCTTGAAACGTTGTAGTTTGTAGCCAATACTGGTATTTTGACAAAAGTGTAGGCAAAATGCTGTTCTCAACTACTTGCCATTTTTCTAGTTTTTTTTGCAGGGACTGCTAGTTTATCTGTTTCTTGTTTTCAACCCGTCACATAGACATTAGAAAGACGCTCAAAGATAGTTGTTTCTTCCTTTTTAAGCAATTTTATGCTCCCAACCTGGGTGTTGTAGCTATGCCCACTCTTGTTTTTTTTTTTTAACTCTTCTTCTCGTACCTGCATGTCGTAACGTTAATCGTTTTGTTGCCTCATCTCTTTTCTAGTACCGTGGTTGTATTACCTTTATCTTATCACGTATTTTCGTGTATTTACGGTGCTGAAATGAAAAACACTGCTATCACTTATCTCTGTTTGATGCGATCTCGGAAGCAGCAATGAAAATTAATGTACAATCATTGAAACATGGACAAACAACACATTTGGTTTCAATAGTTTATTCGTTGTAAGCCTAACTTTTTTTACATATTTGCGATTATAGGCTTGTTATGAAGCACAGTAAACATAAGACAAAATAACTTCAGGAGAAAAATAAAGCCACCGTAACTCTTGCAAACTGGACGTCATAGATTCAGCTGTCATCATCAGCAGTGTATGCAAATTTTGTATTGCCTGCTTACTCTGTTGCTAATGACCGCTGTACTTGGGTAGTTGAAAGTCCAGGTGCAATAATATTGTGAAATTGTTTTCTGTAGTAATGCAGCGTTTGTCAATATTTTTGTCTTATATCTTTGAACTTGATGCATGTAATAATCCGAGAGCCATCGGTAAAAAAGATATTATTGAATCTTTTTTTGACTGAATCCTTGTTTCCAAACGTTTCGTAGTGAGAGTCAACTTGTTTCGTAGTTGAAGTATCAGAAGTTGATTGTGTGACGAGATCCGTTGCACTTTCACAAACAAATGCAGTGCTAATTACCAAACCGTACTAAAGTAAAGTTTGCCTACTGTAAATGTTTTGTTCGGAAAAAGCATTCAGTATGTGCGCATGCTTCACATTTTTGCGTCAGCAAGCTTGCACAGAGAGTACCAGTTACAAATTGCAAAGTAATGCAGCCTATAAAAAGTTGTTTTTGTTTTGAAATTTCATTTACAGCCTCAAGAAGATATTTCTACAGCTGTGACAACAACTAGATCAATAATACAAAGTTTCGCTTTGTGCAGTGCGCTTCAGCGTTTCTTAAATGCTGGCTAATCCAGTAGGTTTTTTGTAAAAGCTTTACTTACGCAATTAATGGCGATCACTTACTTGGGAACGTTGGGTACCAGATACGGATTGGCTTCGTAAGGCTCAATGTACGGATTGTCGTTGGGTTTGTTCGAATTTGACTCAGTTTTAGCATTCACGTATGGGTACTCTCCTGTCTCGTTCACATAGATTCTTTTGCTTGCGTGGTCAATTTGCTCGGGGTTGATTTTTTCGTACAGATGAGCGGGTGCGTTCGAATGTTCAGCAGTTTCTAGATGTGGCAAAATAGTGAATCAGTTTATCACCCTCTGAGTAAATCGTAATCAAGTCTTGCACTCACGGTTGTCAGTGGAAGCTTCTGCTACACCATCATTCGCATTTTTGAACAGAACTGGTCTACAAATTGTAACACTTTTATAAGACCAGCAGTTATTGATTAGTAATAATGAATCTCTTTAGTCAAAAATGCATGCAGGGAGTTAGGATAAAACCAAGAAAAGGTCTAGCTTAGAGCATAGTTGAAGTGGTTTAAACAAAACAAAGTTTGTGTGGCAAAATCCGTTCATCTTTTTTTTTATTATAACATAGCTTGTGATGTTGGCTTTATTCACGAAAAAAAATTATCGTTCTTTTATTTAACATTACGCTATAAATGACGTTTAAAATAGCACGCTGGTTATTTTAACAATTTTAAAGAGTAAAAATGTTGCAAGTAGTATAATAATTCTGCCATCACATCATATGAATAGCTGATTGAATATTTGAACTCATTAGGTTTATTTGTTAATGCAAACTGTGTGATTGCAATCATTGATTTCCTGTACATATTGATTTGTACTCACTTCGTTGGTTTGTTCGTGCTGATCATATAGTCGTGGTTTCCATCGTTTGAAGACGTCTTAGCTCGTCAACGATAAACGAAGATAATCCCAACCATAAGCAATATACACGGTACTACAATAACTACTGAAAAGTATGGCTCTGTAAATCATTTACGAGTGTTTAGATAGCGATGATTTGCTCTGCAGTCGGAACTTTCAACACAATTTTTTGTGATTGAGTTTAATCACGATTTCAGCATAGCCAGTGAACTTGGGCGAGTTGTTGTATAAAAAAAATAGAAACTATTTAGGGGATAATTGTATCTCCGCTTTCTAAGTTACTAGTTTATATGTTCAAATCAAAAATCAAATCAAATCTTTATTGCACTCGCCGTATTACGCCGAAGCGTGTAACGAGTTGCGGGGCCCATCTCCGCGGCTTAGCGCCAAGGCAACTCAGCTCCGAAGAAACGTTCCGACGGTGGCGAGTCGTTGGCGACACTGAGTATGGCGGATATAATGACGGATAAAAAATAAAATATATACAATGAATTCATTGTGTGATTGAAATTCATTGTTTATATGAATTCATTGTTTATATTTTTTATCCGTCATTGTATCAGCCATACTCCGTTCGCAACCTGCATAAATCTGGAAACACTGTTTTTTTCGAAAAGCATTTCCCGCTTGCTGCATTTAAAGTCAGCACAGCGTGCTGAGTTTGGGCAGCGAGACGGAGATGTTTTTTTTTTTTTTTTGAGAGGAATCAGTGCGAGAAAATTTTTAACCATTTTAATTTTTTAACTTTCAATTAATCTTTAGAACCTCACCTGATGAACCTACTATGGTAAACAGTCTGTAGTGAGTTTATACAATTTTTATGCTTTTAATCTGTTATTAAATCATATACTCCGCTCTGACTACGTCATCGAGCACTTTTGTCAACTGAAGACCCTCGAGCCTTGACTATTTTTGAAATCAAATATTTTTTATTTCTCACCACCGCACAAGGCAACGCTATTCCCATTGCACATGCACGTCTGTGATAATTGCTGTGTTCCTCCGGCGCAAGTGACTGAACAAGATGAAGATTCACGCCACGATGACCAAGCAGGACACGGTTGTGTGTTGCAAGACCTATATGTTCTTCTCTGTGATTCTCCACTGTCTAAAAATAACCGACTTAGGCTGTTGTCTTTTCCAAGTTTACGTAAATATTAAGTAAGGTAATTACCATCGCACAATGGCATAAAGATGCCATTATAAACACAATTCGATGTTAGAAGTTGTGTTCCACTGCCATAAGTAACTGAACAATTTGAACCGATACTCCAAGGTGACCAACTATAACATGATTGTGTGTTGCATGGCTCGTTGCTTGTTCGACTTGAAAGTCCACTATCTAATAATAAGAGAATTTGTTCAGAGCACACCTTAGAAAAAGGTTATGCTCAGCATAACAAAATTCTAGTAGTTAATGCTCTCTTTCAGCTAGTGTTTGATTATAGTAAAATTGACGGTATGTAAAGTTATCGCAATCCATGACATTATTTTGAAGCTATTGATATAAATAACAGCATAGCACATACCGTAGCAGCTCAAACGGTGGTTTTTGTTTTGTATCCCTTAGATTTTGCTACGGCGTTGTAAAGTTTTTCTGTATGTTTTTTTGGTTGTTTTTCCTTTAGATCAGGGGTGTGCAACCTTTTTCACTGGGGGGCACTTTCGAAATTTTTAACAACGTCGAGGGCCAGTCACCGTCAAATACGTATAAAATTATAAAATGCTAAACACAACCCGTGTATTATAGACGGTACAAATAGCTAAATAAATCGATTTAAAAAAAAAAAAATTTTTTTGTCCTGCCATCGTCGAGAGCCACATTGACTGGCCTGGAGGGCCGGATTGTGGCCCGCGGGCCGTGGGTTGCACACCCCTGCTTTAGATAACGTGATGCACGGTTGTTGCTTACTTCTTTCTGGTGTGGTGCTTGTTTTTTTGAAGCGTTTTCTTTTTGCATTTTTCGGCTCAGTAATGACTTGTTATTTGGTTGATATATACTCGTACGTAGTTTAATTCCACTTTTAAAGCTTGGTTTGCCGTAGATAGTGACAATATTCATACGAAAATGATAAATTGTTTTAAGAAACTAAAACGTTGTCACAGTTATGCGGCATTCAAGTATGTAATGCGCTTGTAAATCTTACTGGTAAAAATTAATGGTTTAACATTTTACTTCACGCTGGCGATATTGCATTGAAACCAGACAACAACACCCCCAATTTGAACTATTATTCTTTGATATCTTGAACGAGATCAAACAACAAACTGGTCGTATAATATTTCGATACTCTAGCAAATTCAGGATCTAGCAAAAAAAAGGATATCCTGAAGCTGTTGCTATCATCAGTAATGAATGTTACTTTTATTTTTTTGTTTATTTAGTCGCATATTTATCCTCCTATCACGAGAAAGCGATCAAAGCGCTACACGAGCTCGTTTAGAAGATGCCAGCCATCTATCTACCACGCCAGGAAGGGGTAATCCCGCTTCGTGCCTTTACCAACGGCACAACAAGTAAACTTGTCGGCTTGTTCTCCACACTGTCCCATTAATGCTGTACATCAAGCAGGGAAGCTGTGAATGCCAATTTTAAAGTCGTTGGTTTGACCCGACTCGGAATCAAACCCGAGTTTACAGCTAAAAAGACAGACGCTCCATACTACTCGGCCACCTGAGCTGTTAAGGTAGTACAAATCTTAAGGATGTCAGGTAGTACAAATCTTAAGTGATGAGTTCTAGATATTATGAAGCTATTTTGATTGTAATTATTATGAAGTTTTCATAAAGACTAGAAAACTTTTGTTGTCAAAAGATCAATGCTACATTTTTTTTATTTACGTTTGATTGTCTAATTCAGGGCTGGGCAAACTTACCGTAAAACAAGCCGAAGACCTTAATTTTTTCTCCTTACTGATATTGAGTGGAGAAAAGGACTTAGGCGGTCGTGATGACCTTTTTTTGCTCTTCACTTGATTTTGTGTGGAAAACTGGACATCTGCGGACGTGATGATGATTACCTTTTATTTGCTCTTCCGATCCGTACGGTCTTGCACTTCAAATTTTTTTCCAAAGCGGGCTTTGTGCAAAAAGTCTGCCCACCCTTGGTCTGATTAATAACAATTTAATTATATGAAATATAACAGGGTAAATGGTAGGCCTTGAAGACTTACTAAATAAACGCTGTAAAAACCAATTCTACGACTAGTTTCGCGGTTTGACCGCTCATCAGGTAGACTCAGGTTTTGAACCCAGGACCTTGTGATTGAGAGCGTTACCTCTCCAACCACTCGGCCACCGAGCTTACAGCGTTTTCAATGCAATTTTCAGCTATACATACTCAAGCCCCTGCAACTGCAGGCTTAGCATTGAGCAGTTAGCCTCAAATTTAACCTCAGTTAGCCTTCAAAACCTGAGTCTACCTGATGAGCGGTCAAACCGCGAAACTAGTCGTAGAATTGGTTTTTACAGCGTTTATTTAGTAAGTCTTCAAGGCCTACCATTTACCCTGTTATATTTCATATATATAGACTTACATTGGCTCCTCTTCATTCATTAATTTAATTATAGTAACCTATTTCATATTGTGTTTTATTCGTAAAAAAGTCAGCAACATTTGTTGGCTTGAATTTCGGTACAGATAGGCCTACACAAGAAAATCTGCCCGATGATGATAATGTAATTTCAGTATTTTGTTATGGTAAAATTGCAAGCTACTTGGGAAATATTAAAAATAAATGGAAATGCTGTGGCAAATTGAGAAATAATACTCAAAAAAACAAAGTGAAAATGAAAAGTGTTCTATGCGAAATATGTAAGTAAGTGATTTTGGTTTTATTGAAACCTATAATACAACAATAAAAAACAGGTTTTTGGCAGAGGGTAGAATTTGCCGATAAAACGTGTTCACACTTATAGATGATTATGTTGTGACAAAAATTTCATTACGAGATTGATACTCTCTAGCATTTGAAGACATCGATTATGTTCCGTTTTGCTCCAAATGGTATATAGGCCAGATAAATTTAAAAATTACACAAATGTTACAGTACCAGACATACTGTCACATAAGGCAACTGCACTTCCATCTTCATCGTTGCATGTTGATATAAGTTGTCGTGTTCCTCCACCACATAAAGCATTGCAAGGTGTAGATTCACTCCAAGATGACCAAGTGTATGGACATGATTGCGTGTTGCATGGTTGGTTGCGTGTTTGCCACATAGCTAATGCATGAAAACTTATGCAGTGAAATATATCACGTTACAACGCAAGTAGGTCATTTTTTGATTTTATACGTAATACATTGAAAGAATCGGTGGGTATCTATCAGGTTTTTAGGGATTTTGAGTAATGCTGGAAGTTATAGACCATGGGTTTTTAACATGGGGTTTGTGAACCATTAAGGGGTCCAAAAAATATTTTAACTGGTTTCGTATACACTCAAAAACAAATACAGTGCAAATAAGTTTTGTGTAATCATTTATCAATATTTGCATTTACAACTTGTTTTTTGCGAGAGAGTTTGTGTTTTTTTTTTGGTATGGTTTAGAGGCCAGCCAAAATAATGTCAAGAAACACTGCTATAGACTATTGTTTGTACAGTACGCTCTTTTAGACTTCAAACCGATTGTTGGTCGGTAGTTTATGTTAATTGATGCTGATCGAGTAGTCGTTAGCAGGCTTGCTGAAGTGTCTAATGCAAAAAATGTTTAAAAAAAACACGCATTAATGGCCCAGTCTAAGTTATGCTTACTTGATGTAACTTGCATGCGTAGGTAGTTTTACTTTGCTTTATTTTGCAAAAAAACAGAATCAAAACCTGCAGGCAGTTACACCAACGGCAAAACTTAATGAGCTTATGTTAATACCTTCATTTTCGAAGCACAATACGTTTAGTTTTTAGTTTTTCTTCAACGGCAAAACTTCTAAAGGCAGTTCAATCAACGGCAAAACTTCATAAGCTTATATTTATCTTGTACCAACATTTTCGAAGCACAAAACGGAGATGATTGAACAAGTAGTTCTCGAAGCTGTTAAGTTAATTTGTTCTAAAGCTCATACGTTGAGATAGGTAGTTCACCGATTATTTTATAATGCAATAACTCAACGTATTTTCCACCTGCAATAAATTAGCCGTAACGGCAGTAAATTGCAAAAACAAAAACTAATTTCACGTGTTCAGACGACTGACGAGTTTTCTGACAACTATCAATAAGTCGTGATCTCATTACTGAAACAGCAAAAATGTCATTCTATGTAAATATTATTTTTGTTACCACCGCATGAACAGTTTCGCCCAATTCTTTGTGTTCCTCCTCCGCACTTAGCGTCACACTGAGAAATAGGAGCCCATGGTCTCCACATAATACACGGATCAGGAATGCACTCTTCTCTCCTTGTTCGAAGTTCACGTTTAGCAACGCCTGCAAAAATGGTTATAAACTAAATTAATTAATTTTCTTTGACTTTGCACTATATGTAAAATGCATTAAAATGGTGATTACCTTTAAACAATTCCACCCAGGTAATGTTTTTCTGTAAAACCAATTTTCCTTTAATTGAGATACTCCATGTTGGTGTAAGTTCAGAGCATGCTTGAGTATTGCAGGTATTAATTACTTTCGTTCTTGTGACTTGTCCGTATTTTGTTCCATTGCAGTTGTACGAATTTTCACCTTTAACATAAAATACACATGGATATAACCCGTGTCTTCAAATTTATATAGCAAAACACGGGTTATATCCATTTTGTACCAAGTAAAAACATGTAGAAGGAGTTGGTAAGTGATAATATAAAGTCCACTAATTTATACTGTTTGTGTTAACAAAACAGAAACCGTGTTGTTTTCACATGTCTGTTCTATTATAGCATTCACTGACCTATCTTGTTTTTGCATACAGCCTCAGCTGTTTATGTTCCTCCTCCACAAGTAGCAGAACACTGACTAAATGTTTCCATTGGAATCCACACACCAGAACATGCTTGCTCAACATAACAACGATAGTAATCTAGTAATTGACAGTCGGGGTAGCCTTGATCGTTGTGAGAGATTATTTTGGTTGAATCGTAGCAGTTTCCCTGGCATGGTTGAAGTAGAACCTGTGAAAAAAAAGTAATTGTTAATATTATTAAAAATGGTACCAAGTGGTCTGCATTTAAATTATACTGTTTGAAGTGCATTTGTGGTAATTAAAGATCGATATTTAGCATTGAAAATTTGTATTTATCTTTCGTTGTATTAAATGTTTGGTCGTGGAATAATCATGAATGTAGTAATGCTAGATGCTTATTTTTGCATAAAATTTTGCGATAATAAACGAACTTTAATGACAATTCTATATTTCAAACTAGTTTCTAAGAAACTAAATGTTGGATAAAAATAAAATTGTAGTAGATCCCGTGTCTGGGATGCCCGCTCAACAGAATCAGCATCGCTCCGTGCGGTAGACCTACAATATTTAGCCGCAAACTAAATCATGTTTCAAAAGTTAAGTTTAAAAGACTCACAAATGAAGAATCCCGCTGTGACTCATTTGCAACGTGCTGGACTCCATCACATCCGTTCTTTGAAAATGAAACTGCTCTTTGTTCGAACACTTCATCTCGTGCACATTGAATTCCTTCACCATCGTCACAAGTTAGAACTCTTCGTCGAAAACAGTTTGGTATTGATTCACATGTAGACCATGATGTCCACGTTTGACCGTTGATTATGGAAATCGGGTAAAAAATTAAAATAAGCGAAAGGAGGCGCATGATGCTTTCATAAGGCACAATGTATAACAAAACGAGGTTACGTACGTGGTAACGTTATGCAATTGAAAAATGTTGTATTTGATTCGTAGTCAACATCAATATCACCGAATCAGTTATCGCTATTAATAGGTAACGTGTTCCATTACCGTTACCAAGAGGCCTGATCTTGCAAAGACAGACATGCAAAACACTATGCTGCTCATTTCGTTGGCTCTTATGATTCTATGATTTGTTCCTCTCATCACTAACACCATGCATTTTTATCAGTCTGCAACTGCAACCTGCTAAGACTTTCGCAGCATAATGCGTAAAATTTCTCACTAGTTTTAGTGAAAAACTTGCAGTTAAAATAAGTGAAAACATTTTTTACAAGTGTTTTTTTACATTTGACTGTGGGATAAGTAGCATCATAAAACGGCTAGTAAGTAGTACAAAAGTGTTTTCAATTACTTTGACTGTCTGTTTTTTACTAAGGACTCTCATTACTCTTAATTCAATGTGTAATTGGCTCAAATCGAATTTCTTGATTCTTTCAGTATGTTGGCATCAGTATTTTTGCTAAAGGTCATTATTGTAAGTTGCAACTACAGTTTAAGCTCACCAAGACTTTTTTTACATCCGCTTGCTGCATGCATTATAAAACTCTGATCGGCCGACAAAACTTGAGTAGGTGTGTAATGCACAAGCTTACTTCCGCGTGTCAGTTTACTCATCGTTTTGTATCACCTCACCATTGAATCAAAAAAAAGAATGTTTTCTTGCTGGACATTGATTGTAAGTAAACTCAACAATTCAATCAGTTCATTATCAAAATGCGTAGAATTGTAATATAACATTTAACTGCATGTAACGTTTTAGTTTATAACGAATACCGGTATTTTATCAAAAGTATAAGCAAAACATTGTTCTCAACACGTTGCAATCTAAGGCTTCTTTGCAGGGACTAGTTTATTTGTTTGTTTTTTTTAAACCGTCACAAAGCAATTACAAAGACGCGTAAGGATGATTGTTTCTTCCTTTTTAAGCAAATTTATGCTGCCAACGTGGGTGTTGCAACCATGTCCACTCTTGTTTTTTTTAACTCTTCTTCTGCTACCTGCATGTCATAAGGTTAATCGTTTTGTTGCCTCTTCCCTTTCCTAGTTCCGTGGTTACATTTCCTTTATCTTATCGTATACTTTATTGTGTTGACGGTGCGGAAATAAAAGACATTACTACTACTTATTTCTGTTTAATACGATCTAGCAAGCACCAATGAAAATCAAAAGCCAAGCTTTAGAACATGGACAACATATTTGGTTTGAATAGTTTATTCGTTGTAAATATAGTTTTTTACACATATATTCGCGATTATGAAGAGTTGTTAAGAAGCACAGTAAATATGAGACAAAAATAGCATCGAGAGGAAAATAGAGCCACTTTGGCTTCTGCAAACTGGACGTCATGGATTCAGCTGTCATCATCAGCAGTGTATGCCAATTTTCTATTGTCTAGTTTACTCTGCAGTTGTGACAGCAGAACTTATGTAGTCGAAACATCCAGTTACAACTATCGTGGGTGGGTTATCCTCTGTGGTAATGCAGCGTTTGCCATGTTCATGTTTTTGTTTATCTTTGAACTTGATGCAAATAAAAATTTAATGAAAAGCATGGGTGAAAAAGATATTATTGAATCTCATTTAGGCTGAATCCTTGATTCCAAACGTCTCGTAGTGAGAGCCATCAGGTTTCGTAGTCGAAATATCAGAAGTTGATTGTGTGACCAGATTCGTTGCACTTTAACAAACAAATGCAGTTAAATTAACAAACTGTATCAGAGTAGGCTATGTTTGCCTAAATGTTTTGTTTGAAAAAGGCTTCAGTATGTATGTATGCTTTACGTCTTCACACAAGCAGGCTTGCTATGAGAGTATTAGTTACAAATTACACGAAATACAAGTTAATAAAAGTAAGCGAATACTAATTTTTTTTTACTATGAAGTTCCATTTACAGCCGCAACAGCTGTCAAAACAACTTGGTAAATAATGGCAAGTTACGATTTATGCAATGCACTTCAGCATTTCTCAAACGCTGGCGAACCCAGTAAGTTTTTTGTGGAAATTTATCTTGCTCAATTTGCTGCGATCACTTACTTGGGTACGTTTTGTGCCAAATATGGATTGGGTTCATTAGGCGCAGTGTAAAGATTGTCGCCGGGTTTGTTTGAATTCGGCTTAGTTTTAACATTGACATACTCTCCCATCTCGTTCATGTAGATACTTTTGCTCGCATTGCCCGGTTGCCTGGGGTTGATTTTTTCGTATAGATGAACCGGTGCGTTTGAATGCTCAGCAGGTTCTAGATATTAAAAAGTAGTGGATCAGTTTCACGCCCTCTGAATAAATCGTAATTAAGTGTTTTGCGCTCACGATTGATAGTGAAAGCTTCTGCTTTACCAATATTCACATTTTCGAAGGAAGCTTGCCTGCAAATAATATTATAACTTTTTCATTAAACTGGAAGTGGTTTATTGTTTATTACAATTTCTTTTAGCCTAGAGGTTCATTTAAGGAATTGATCTAATATCAAGGAAAGGTCAAAACTTGGAGCTCATTTTCAAATAGCTTGCGGCATCGTAAAAACAATTTAATGCGAAAACAGTTTATTGAAAATACGAAGAAATGCATTTGCATTGTGGTTTGAATCCTTTTCGTCGTGTTTTTTTGCAGTAGTATTTTGTGTTAAAACTAGTGTAATGTTAGCTTTCTTGGTTTATGAAATAGAAATTTTGGTTTTTCATTTGACATAAAGCTGTAAATTTCATTTATGATAACACGCCACTTAATAATTTAATTATTAAACCGTAAAAATCCACTTGCAAATAACTCGGACAGAACTGCTATCAGATCATATGGATACCTGGTTGAATATTTTGAATTCATTTGGCCTACGTTTACAAACATATGGTGATTACAAAAATTAATTTCCTGTACAAACTTCTGTAGCCTACTCACTGCATTGGTTTGTTCATGCTGATCATATTAACTTGGTTTCCACAGTTTGAAGACGACTTAGCTCTACAACGATAAACAATTATAAGGACGACAATCAGAGTTAAACAAGGCATTACGACCACAACTGGAAAGTATGGCTCTGTAAAACAAATACGAGTTTCCGTTCAGTTTGTGGTTCCTAACTAACTACAGCAAACGGTGCTTGAGCTACATCTGAAACCAAGAAAGCAATCACGTTTTTTATTTCTATTCTTTACCACATGTTCAACATGGTTATGGTTGTGGGTGTCGTATCGCATAGAAATGAAATTACTCTCTTGGGCATATTTATTTGCTATTTCATAAGCACTGATTTACAGTATCAGCAGAAGGTGCGTGTAGGGATGTCCATTTCAGAATATCACATCCAGCGGAACCGGTTCCTATTTTGAACCGGTTCCGTTTTTAGGATTCAGTTTAACTGTGAAGAAAAATTGCGCGTGATAAATCTTTTCAGATGTTGCGCATAAACGCAAGTGCACGCTCGGCCTTGTGTGTGTGTGTGTGATCAAGCGGTGTTCGTCGGAAGCCGCAAAACATTTGTGGATGGACTTGAGTGTAGTATGCACCGCTTGTATATATACTGGAGCCGTATTTTTTCATGTGATTCCAAAATTTAAAAGGGGCATGCCCGCTATTAGCGCCATGACTACGCCACTGCGTGTTACGCATGCTTCGAATTCATAGCGCTGTAATCCTTGAGCTGGCTATGCTGTAGATTCATTAAAAATGAAACAAATGGTTGTTTTTATGCTTTGCAGTAGTCTAGCGGTTGCGTGCTAAAATGATATCAAAATAGTACTAACGTCCATTTTATAAATTTAGGATTCGGTTAAGAATATTAAAAAAAAAAAGATTCGGAACTATTTTAGAATACTTAATTATTTTGAAATGGACATTCCTTGGTGCGAGTGTGAAAAATATAAACATTATGTATTGGCACAGTGTATGCACTGTGCAGTGAGAGGAAATCATTGCTTTGCAGATTCAAAACGCTTGCAGCAAGTAAAATACACAACATCATTATTGAATGAGACTTGTTTCAGATCTTTTGTAACAAATTGAGTTTCGCTGGAGGTTACCTCAACACCACCTAAACCAGCTAGTAGTTCCTGGTTGTTTAGTTCAGTATTGATAGACCTTTTTGTGATAGCCAAACAGACTTACGATTGACCAACGAACTGGAAATAGCGAAACATTCCGGTGAGTTTAAGCATGATTCTGCAGCGGTCTCTATGTCCAGTGACCCACAAACAAAGCAGTTTCTGTAAAGTAGCAATGTAGTAATGCGTCGTTTGAACCTATTCAGCTTGGCATCGTTGTGATCGTCTGTTACCTGTTTCTCACTCTAACGCCGTCGCATGAGTCACACGATGACCATGAAGTCCACTCACCATATGGACACGTATTCGTGTTGCATGCTTCCGTTCTTGTTCTGCTTGTGGTCTGGTTTTCTAAGAAGCCAAAGCACGTGATGTAGCAAGGGCTTGATTAAGCAAAATTTATACACACACAAATTACATGCAAGCAGCAGGCGGTTACTTAATTGTTTTGACGAGTAAGAAGCCAGGCTTCGATTCCTGGTATATCACAAAGTGTAGCATGTATTCTGTGTATAAAAAAATGCAGAGAGAAACAGGGGTAAGGTTTCGAACATGAATGTAAGTGGTTGTTTGCGATCAACTAAGTGTGATCGTAAGGGCATCGTTAAAAAATATTATTGGCGATGGGTATAAAGTCTGTGTCCAAATGGGTATAAACTTGTTCAGAAGTTCAAAGAAAAAAAGGATCAAAAGTTAAAAAACAATAGTGATGGTGCTAGTGCGAATATAGTTTTGTTTTGGATGAGAGAATGCTGAAGATTAAGGACGGCGGAAAATTTTCTTGTGTTGGAGTTTGTCTGCCAATCTTTGTAACAGCACAACAGCTGTGAAGTGCGAGCTATTGTTGTTAAATTAGATCAGGGGTGTCATAGTCATTTTTATCAAAGGCTACATCAGAAATATGGCTGCTTTTAAAGGACTAACTTCTTTCTGCATAAATACAAATAAAAACTGCAAACTTGGTAAATGCATTACTATACATTCAAAGTATCCTACACCGTGTAAGTATTTCACACAAGTAAAAAAAATGGTTGGGCAAGGTCGCAACTATACGGGCAAATAGATGCGGTAATGTTGCCTGTCCTCGGGTAAGTTAGTCACCATTGTATCAGAAAATAAAGTAGGTTAAAGTTTTGCTGTGACAACAGTTTGACACATGCTTTAGACTAGGCATGGGCAACATACGGACCGTAGGCCGGTAGCGGCCCGTGAAGAGATTTTGATCCGCCCGCAGTCTGTATCCATCATTACCCTGTCAGT
Organism: Trididemnum miniatum; assembly: GCA_964006365.1. Classification (NCBI taxonomy): domain Eukaryota; kingdom Metazoa; phylum Chordata; class Ascidiacea; order Aplousobranchia; family Didemnidae; genus Trididemnum; species Trididemnum miniatum. Next base: position 18,297,002 of record OZ023249.1, on the reverse strand, counting down.
TGCCGATTGCTATGCTCTCATCAAACTGTCGGTGCAAGCTTGAGAAACAAACAGTTGCCATAGGGGACAACCAACTACCTCAGTGCGCTTGTGAAACCACAACAATTGCTTAACCCTTAAACGCCTATGAGGGTCTCTAGCGACCCGAGCGGACTTTTCTTCTTCTGTTTCTCTTGGACTGTTTATCTTTACAGCGTGTGACTACCAGTATTCTCCTAGTGTCTAATCTTTTCCCATTTTAAATCCACACATTTAAAATTTTTCTCACCTTGAAAAAGTCATTGAGGTTTTAGAGTAAAAAAACAATAGGGTCGCTAGCGACCCATGTTGGGTAATAGTGTAAGTTTTTTTAATGGCGAGCTATTTCGTCAGTGGCAAATTTTTGAAGTACCAGAAATATAATGTTTGTATGCAATGCCAAAAGCAGCAAAAGAATTCACGTGTTTTTAGAGCGATATTGCAAGTTTTTCTTGAAGCTAAATGGTATTGAATGCAGCAAGAGCAGCAGTCCAATATTAGGTCCGCAGGTTTGTCAGATTTGGAGGAGAGTGTTTCAGATGATCAAACCACCGTTGTAAACGAGTATTCTAAAGATAACACTGACCAAGCATCATTATAAAAACGTTAGCATAGCTCACACAAGTATGGATGATGACTCATCTGCTGTCGACATCCATAGTGCAATTAGAGACAGTGTCAGATTATGAGCAAAAAACTGACAAGTGACAACTGCAGAAAATGATTTGATTAAAAGCAGTATGGGGTGAAGAGTGATGGTAAAGATCCCACTGTTGGTAGGACGAACGATCTTTCAGCGAAAAGCTTATTTCAATATAGAAATGGTCTTGTGTGGGTTACTACGCGTCTTCATCCCCCAGAATTTGCGGATAACATCTTAGACAAATCACCGCAAGGTTATATTCGGAGCTGCAAAAGACATCCATAATGGGAATAAGTTTTTTCTTGCCGCTGATAATGATTTGCTAAGGCAGATTGCAGCTGTCATCATTTGAAAATCTGGCAAGAAGGGACCTTAAAGCAGTAGGTGCCATGTGATTTGCTGGTTGTGTGGATCTGATTGATGCGCATTAATTTCAACACGAATCTCTTTGTTGATTATCTGTGGTTATTTGGCTCATCAGACAGAGCTTATTTTTTCAGCTTTTTTTGCCATAATCAGTTTGAGTAAATTACAGTAAACCCACGCTTTGATGGTGATGAAAATTATAAAACGAGAGATAAGTTTGCCGCATTTCTACAAATCAAAGCATCCAGTGCAAATGAAACAACTTCCAAAAGCTGCTAACAAAATTATACTGCAGAAATGTGGTTACAGAATTATCACTGACTATTCTCAGTCAGCTATTATCAGAGAGTGAACGCAAAAGACGGCGGAGCCACATTCGCACATCTTCTCTGGATTGCCAAACAGCTGGTTTGTGCAGGCAATGCGATGGGTAATGTGGTATCAACCACAAGCAAGTCACAGCTTTATGCTCGTATTAGCCAAGAGATGTTTTTATAAATTAGCCAAGAAATGCAGTAAATTCGTCTAGCACCCTACAAATGACTAAAGTGGCTGCTCGACTCGATGACCGAAAGATCCCCACGCAGCTTCCTGTTACAATTTCAACAACACTGCTCATAACTTTAACGGTGTGCCTTTATGTTGTCTTGTTTTTTTTGTGGTTGATTTAACTCATGTAACGAAATAACTTGAACTTGCTCCTACTGCGCCGCGTCACTCTTGTCTTAGCATTATCATTGTCATTGCCTTGGCATTATCATTCCCACTGCATAGACATCTCTAAAAACTGCATTTGTTTCAAATTTCTTGTTTTTTCTTTCTGCTGATACAATGACACATTACATTAATTCCTTGGTCTTATTAGTTAGCAGAGTATTATTGTACGCCTTAACTTCGAGAATGTTCGCACAATCTAAAAAACATTTCATCAAAATTGCTAAAAATTCAGTCTGTTTATGCTGAAACATGATTGTTGAGGGTTAATGACAGTGAACATGCAACTTCTTTACTCATTTCGTAAGCATATTGGAAAAAAAGTACGAATTGCAACCTATAGCAATGGTTTTTAACCCTGGGTCGCTAGCGACTCACATAGGCAATAATGATTAGCGAAACACTTGGGCGTTTAAGGGTTAAGTCACCAGCCAGAGCTCAAGCAACATCGGCAACTGTGATCGACCTCAAATGTCTAATTTTTTTTTTGCCACATAATTGCAACTTAGTTTTTACATCAGTGAAGTATACGCACCATGGAGAATATTCCAATTGCGAATCGAGCCCACAAAACCAGTTTCGGAGCCCAACACAACGTGATGGAATGAAGTCCTGATGGTCGAGGCAGAGACCACAACAGAGATTTAGACCAATATCCGAGACCGAGACTTGAAAATTATTTCGAGACCAAGATCGAGACTGGGTGAATTTGATCGAGACCAAGACGAGACTTCAAAACCAAAGTTTTTAAAAACAAATTTTTAACACCTAAAAGTTTTCAGGCCTTTTTCACCTAAATAGCCTCTCTCAACGACCTAAAAAAATCTTTGCGTCATGCAGATATTGTCGTCATGCCCGCCGAGAGGAGGGGCGGAAGGGGTCACTGTGTGGGGGCCCGGGGTTCAGAATTGTGAGATTTAGAATGCAAAATTCATCAGCTCAAACTACGGCCTGCGGACGCGATGATGATTTTTTTTGATTTCGAGCCGAAATTCGAACATCTGCGGACGCTATGACCTTATTTTGCTCATCACTAGATGTTGAGCCGAAATTTGAACATCTGCGGAGGCTATGACCTTTTTTGCTCATCACTTGATTTGGGGCCGAAATTCGAACATCTGCTGACGCTATGACCTTTTTTGCCCATCACGTGATTTTGGGGCACCACTGACCAAAGGGCCCAAACGAAATTTTTGCCCCGGGGCCCGAAATTTTTCTCGGAGCCCCTGACCGTCGCCCATGTCTGGAGATCCATTCCCGGGCCGATCGAATTAGGTACAGTGTCGCCAACGGTTGGCTACAGCTGCGACGTTTTTTTAGAGTGGTGCAGCCCAGCCGCTAAGCCGCAGTACACAGACAGAATTTATTTGTCAACGACAACAAAGTGCAGAATTCAAAGATAGCACGCAATAGGTTGGTCTAATTGAAACTAAATACCGGATCTGAAAATTAAAAAATGACAAGGGTTGCGAAACTTCAAACAAAGTGTTGACATGAAGCTGCAAAGTGACCAAGTTGTTTTCGAGTCGCGGAGCTCCATTTAAAATGAATTTAACAATTATTGTATACGTACGCAACAAAATACTTAAAAAGAAAAACAGAAAAATGAAAACAAAAATCACAAAAAAAAAAGAAAATTATCTAAACCCAGGAAAAATCAAAAAAAGTGTAATTTAATGGGCAACTCCACGAGCAAATCCAAAATTAACAGCAGCCTGGGAATATTCTTCCATTAGTATGTTTTTGCATTTGATTCGAAATTTATTAAGAGATAATTGTTTCATATTTTTTCCCGGTTAGCTCAGTTGCTAAGCGCACGCTATCGGTGCGGGAGGTCTGGGGTTTGATTCCCGGGCTGGTCAAATCGGCACAGTGTCGCCAACAGCTCGCCACTGTTGCGACGTTTCTTCGGAGCTGTGTTGCCCAGGCGCTAAGCTGCGGAGATGGGCCCCGCCACTCGTTACACGCTTCGGCGTAATACGGCGAGTATAATGAAGATTTGATTTTTTTTGATTTTTGTTCCATAATTTCACTCCAGTATATCTAAAGGATTTTTGAAGTCTCACAGAGCGCAATCTCGGAATACATTGTGTCATTGTTGATTGCTTCTAGTGGAATATCAATGAACATTGGAGGGTTTAGTAAATTTGTGATTGAAGGTGATGGGAAAGTTCGATTTTTGTAGTTTGTACATTAAACTCGCCATCTCTACTTTACATGTCAGGAATTTTTAAAACGCCCAAGTCTTGATAAGACGAAAAAATATGGTCGTACTTTTAACTCCCAGTAATAGCCCTGATAGCGATATTTTGAATCAATTGTCGGCGTTGTTGGGCTCAACAAGGAAACGTAGAACCCGAAATAGATAGGCCGTAAAGGAGATGTGGCTAAAATAGTGCGTGGTACAAGGCGATCATTGTTTTCTCAGAAAAATCATTCTTGTTTTCCAAAGTACCCAAATTCTCTAGCCAGTTTTTTATTCAATAATATATGACATTTAAAATTCAAAATTCATGTTGTGTTACTGGTGTGCTGGAAAGTGCTCGACAGGTGGGTAGGACCAGGCTGGAGCAATTACTTTGTGTTTTTAAATAAATATATATGCTCTGACCATGGTCATTGAGCCCTTTTGTTACTGGAAGCAACCATTTCCCGTAATGGTATTTAAAATTCAAATGTTGATCAAGTTATATATCTAAAAAGGCCTACTTCACATTATGCTGTGAATTTTGATATTGATCGTCAATATTTACTTGAAGTTGAATAAGATTACAAAATTATGCAAAGCACAAGATTCAAATAAAATACAAAATTTCAAGAACTTTTCAACGTACACAACCCTAATAAGCTATCACAGCATCACAAGAATATCTTAGTAGTGAATGTGACTTATGCATGTCCCACCTTATTTTCTTTACCTAACCCGTATTAACCAAAAGGAGGCAGAATCACTCTTCACCAGGCGAGGATGTAAGAAACCCAAATATTTGATGCATAAACTTACTCAGCACAACCAGTGTAAAATACCAGCAAACAGCAACACAAAACAATGCACGACAAAGCGCAATGTTTCGACCTTATGGGTCTCATCAGGTGCATGACAACCAAAACAAATCACATCAAAGCAAAGTCCTTAAAAGAACATTCCAATCCAAATCCCAAGTCTGGTATAAGCAGTATTAACCAGTATAACAACTATCAGTTTCAACTACTTATACCAGAGTATAATTATATATATAATTATTATGCTTATATCAGACTACTGCTTATACCAGACTTATAAATAACAGATAGTTGAAACTTTTGGTTAATACGGGTTAGGTAAAGAAAATAAGGCGGGACATGCATAAGTCACATTCACAACTAAGATATTCCTGTAATGCTGTGATAGCTTATTAGAGTTGTGTATGTTGAAAAGTTCTTGAAATTTTGTATATTGAATAAGATTATTTTGATAGTGTGGCTGTATTATCATAAAAAAGACTTATTAACACGAGACTAAAAACAATCACCTTGAGCCTCGCCTAGATAGCTGACAAAAACTCTAGAGTATTTCATTTCTATCACCTCAAAGCTCATTTCATATGCAAGGGTCTCAAACAAGAAATCATTAGGGCATAGACTAACAGCGAAGAAAAAAACCAGACAGCTGCAATTAACACCTCTTACAAAGGTAGATACGGAATAACGTCGTGTGCGCGGGATCCTCCTCTTCAGACTGCTCTCCATCACACCTTTATAAGTCAATAAAAAAGTGAATAATAACAGATAGTTGAAACTTTGAAGAAAAATGCCAAGCAGTTCTCTCCCATCGCTCTACCCAAGTTTTTCAAACCTCAACTATCTCCCACTGAGAAGCCAATTAATTATCAGAGATTGATGTTTTAACAAAAAACTTTCGTTTTCACAATCTCAGTTTGAAACATTTAAAGTGAGATTGTGAGAAACAAAATTTTGAATTGCTGTCAATCAAGTTTTTGTTTGCATCGCATTGCCTGCATTGCAATGCGCACTTCCCACAATTAAATTCAAAATTTTCTAGTCCTACGCTTACCTAAAATTTTGAGTCTCAAGACTTCTGATTCGAGGCTAAAATTTTAGGAGACCGAAACTCAATATCGACACTTCTTCAAGTCCGAGACTAAGACCGAGACGAGACTTTGAAAAATGTGTCTTGAGACCCGAGACTGTCTCCAGACCTTCATCACTACCAATGCACTAACCACTCGGCCTACTCAAATGTCTGATTCATTTCAGTAGTTATTGAAATACAATTAATACATTATGATAAAATGATGAATTCACTTTGTATTTTTGGTCTTTATTCTTTGTAAAGTTTAAACTTCACATTAAACAAGATTTCATTCATTCATTTTGTAGACCCGCTTATCCTTGGTGGGTCGCAGGGGCAGCAGCTCAAGTTGTAGCCTCCAAGCATCTCGATCCTCTGCAACAAATGATAGATACTCTGCTGGGATGCCAAGGCGAGACCAACTAAGATCTACGTAATCTCGCCATCGAGTTCTGGGACGGCCTCTCGGCCTTCGACCAATCGGTGTTAAACAGAACAATTTTTTGGCTGTTCTTTCCTTCGACAATTGTGTCACATGCAGTTGCAATGTTCTTTCCTTCGACAATCAACGTAGTTGCAATCTTTCTAGTCGGAGAAGCAGCGATTCGATGTTTAGAGATTCACGAATATCTGCACTTTTATTTTTGTCCAACATGGTCAAACCGCTGATTCTTCGCAAAAATCCCATTGCGGCTGCTATCTCATTCAGGATCCAACACTCATGGCCATAAAGCGAAATAGGAACATAGACTGATCTGAAAAAGGATAGCTTTGCCCTGGTGCAAAGCTCCCGTTTCAGTACCACAGATCGGTGGAGCTGACACATTACTGCTCTTGCTTTTCCGATGCGGATATCCAATTCGCTATTCTGTCTGCCATCAGTCGCTAATGAGACGCCGAGGTACCGATAATTTCTCTGACTGTTTTAGTGGTACTCCATTCATTTGGAGATTGTTTTGCTTTGATTTTATTGTCTGGTTTTGCTTTAATTGTCTGGACTGGCACATGGTTTCTGTTTTTGTCGTACTGATTTTCATTACGGCCACAGAGCATGCATCTGAAAACCTGTCAAGAGCTTGCTGGAGACCATTTTGGGTAAAGTCGAGTAGCGCAAGATCATCTGCAAATAACAGACGTTGTGCAGTGCAATCCCCAATCTTTACTCTGCCACAAGACTCATTTTTTTAAACTATTTTATCCATATATATAAGAAACAAAATAGGTGAAAGAGAGCAGACTTGCCGTAGTCCCACACTTAGTGGCGCAGCGAGAAATTTTGAAAGCGGGGGGGGGGGGGGGCATAATTTTTGCATTTTTAAAGAGTATTTTTTGGAAAAACTAATTCGAAGCTGATTGAGAAGCAAAAAAAGCTCTAGGGGGTCCGGGGGCTTGCATTCTCGGGTAAGTTTTGAAAGTTTACATGCTGTAAAGGCTATTTTAGTGCTTCTTGAATAATTTTCAGTTAAATTTTGTTTGATTTTTTTCACCCTAATTTAGAGCCGGCGCCAGAGCAGTTAACTTAAGGGGGCTATGCGTTTATCAGTGGGGGCCAAAGTTTGAAATTAAGCACAAAAACCACTGTTTTCAAAAGAGTAAGCTTGTTGATTGGGGGGGCCAAGCATGTCGATTACGGGGGCCAAGCCCCCCTGCCCCCCCCTTTCCGCCGGCTCTGTCCTAATTTTATGTGCTTCGTCAAATGTATCATGCAGTTTGTTCGCACATTTTCAATTATGCGTGCTCAAGGCATAAGGCTATCGAAGAGGTTCAAAATTATGGAAAAATTGTATTCATCAAAACGTTTATGAAAATGGCTGGTGGGAGAATGCATATTCCTGATCCCACCCTCATGAATCCGCTTTTGGTCATAAGCTACGGAAACCATCAAAAGAGTCTGGCATATTTTAGTCACTTGGGATCATAAATTTTGTTCTTTTTTACTAAAAGGCGGAGTCAAAGGGGGGGGGGGCATGACCCAATGGTCCCCCCTTTAATACGCTCCTGCCCACACTGGTTTCGTCGTTGCGCTGTTAACACGAACACAGACCTTGGAATGGATGTGCAGCGACTTAATGACAGTTAGTAACTGGCCACCAATGCCATACCCATACTGTAACAGCACCGCCCAAAGCTTGTCTCTAGGAATGCGATCATAATGCTGTTTCAAGATCAACAAAACATGCATTGACCTCTTTAGCATATTCCCACGACTTCTCAAAGATTTGCTGCACGGCAAAGATCTGGTCTGTTGTGCTTCGGCCAGGACAAAAGCCACACGGAGCATTCGTTAGTTTAGGCTCGACTATTTCACGGCATTTCTTTTCAAGACGCTTGGCATAGACCTTACCCGGGACACTGATGAGATATATGCCCCTATGATTGGTGCATTTTCTCTTGTCTCTTTTCTTGTGGATAGGTGTTATCACACTGGTTTTCTATTGCTTTTGTGCTAGCCCAGTCCTACATGCCACCTGACAAACACGAGTCAACCGACAAACTCCATGCATGTTCATTGCTTTTAACATTTCAGGTCTGATATCATCCTCACCAGGTGCTTTTCCAGTTTTTAATCATTTGATAACTGCATTCCCATCTGCTTCGGTTATCTGAATTCCCCAACCAGTTCCTCGTGAATTTGTGACCATGTATTTTTTTTGTATTTTGTTGCATATTTATCCTCCTATCACGAGAAAGCGATCAATGCGCTATACGAGCTCGCTTAGGAATTGCCAGCTATCTGTCTACCACACCAAAATGGGGGAATCCCAATAAGTGCTTTTCCCAACAGCACAACTAGTAAACTTGCCGGCTTATTTTCCACACTGTCCCTTTAATGCTGAGCATCAAGCAGGGAAGCCGTGAATACCAATTTTAGAGTCATTGGTTTGATCCGACCCGGAATCAAACCCCAGTCTACAGCTCCAGCGGCGGACGCTCTCACCACTCGGCCAGCTGAGTTGTGTAAAAGATCATATGCAGCATCAATTGGGTTTAAAAAATCACTAAAGCATTCTCTCCACCGATTCAAAATAGCGTCTTGATCTTTCAGAGTGACGCCATTTGAACCTTCGATGAAGAAAACGGCTTGAGATCTTTTTCCACGCCCACGGCGAATGGTCTGCTCGAGTACCTTATTTGCCATTTTGAAATCGTCGTCTAACCTTTCTCCGAATTCCTTCCAGGCCCTTGCCTTACACAGTTTCACTTTTGTGGCTGCCACCTTACGTGCTTCAGAGTACTGCGAACAAAGTTCAAGTGATGACTTATTTGCAAGCCAGGCCTTATAGGCCACATTTTTCGCACGAATAGCTTCCTTAACTTCTTGGTTCCACCAAGAAGTTCTTCTCTCGCTATTCTTCGTCCCTCCAACACGCTTATGACCGCAACAGTTAGTAGCGAGCGTAATGACTGCTGTTCGAAACAAAAACCACTCAGTTTCAATATCTTCAGCAGAGGCCGGAAGTTCTTTGAACTTAGATGCAATGTTGTCTGCAAATGCAGTTCGTACCTCTTTGTCAGCCAATGATTCTTTTTATTTGATTCGATAAGTTTTTCGTGGTTGAAAAGTCTTTCGTTTTCTCAAGGGTTTCAAAGCTTTCAAAGTGCAGACAACTCGGTGGTGATCAGTTCACAACTCCGCTCCTCTTTTAACACGAACATCAGACACGGTAGAAAACAAGTCCGCCAAAACGATACAAAAATCAATCAGGGAGCGTTGTCCCAGGGAGTCTCTGTACCAGGAATTCTTTTGAATTCTTTTGTGCTGAAAAAATGTGTTTATTATGCACATTGCACAGTCCTTTGATGGCACAGAACTGCAATAAACACTTTCCGTTCTTGTTAATGTCAGGGTCATCATGTTGCCCAATAACACCTTTCCAGGTTGCATTGTCAATGCCCACATGTGCATCGAAATCACCCAAAGCGACTAATAATTTTGATGAAATTTCTTTCCCCAATGCAACTTCAACTTCCTACAGAAAGGCTTCGTACTGCGATTCTATGTTAGGTGCGTACACCTGCAAGATACACAGAGTTTGCTCCTGCAGCCTTAGCTGTAAAAGACAAACCCTTCCTCCCAGTGGTACCCAGTCAACTACACATTCAGCCATGATGAGGCTCACAAGTAAGCCAACATCAGCTTGAGCAGACATTGCTACATCAAAACCGGAGAAGAAAATTTTCCACCTACCATTCAACTCGACAGTTCCAGAACCCCGGCGCTTTGTTGACGAAATACCCACAATATTAAGGCAATACTGCTGGGCTTCACAAACAAGCTCCAGCTCTTTTCCTGTCAGTGACGAATAGTGGTGTAAAGTAACGAAGTAGTTTTACTTGAGTAGATACTACTTAAGTATTATTGCTTGGTAACCAGTACTTACTTAAGTGATTTAAATTTCGACTATTTTTACTTACGTAGTTCAGTTAAAAAGTAACGTTACTTAAGTGGCTTTAAAAATGATAAGTAGTTAATATCAAGCAATGTATCATGCAAATGATAAATAGTCATGCTTGACAATAAATTGGAAACATTAGTATTAGGTGTATTGTTTTATTTCATGCACTTAAGTTTTACAATTTCGTGATATTAAGTGGTCTCTTATTGTTTGTATTTGGCGTGAACAATGACGTTGCATTTTGCAGATTATGACACACTTCACTTTTTTATTTTTGTCAAATAAATGTGCGAATTATCCTAAATATACTTAAGCATCGGCAAAATATATGTCAAGTTTGAAAGTGAGCAAATTATCTTTTGTCAAAGCTCAGCTTTATGACCTTGGTTTTGCAAACGCTACTTTTTACTTAAGTACAGTAGCTTCAAATTGCTGGTACTTTTAGTTTTTGTTGGTTACTTTTTACATTCCCTACTTTCTACTCTACTTTAAGTAGTTTCCGCCATCAGTAACGATACTTTTACTTAACTAGATTTCTGGACTACTTTTTACATCACTGGTGACGAAACGTTCCAGTTCACGATAGCTAGATCCCGGCAGTTTGGTCCAACTAGCATACGTTTTTTGTGCGCTGCCCCCATTTACCTCCCCAAACGTTTAGCGACTGTGTTGGTGGGTTTCCGGTGACGGTCAGCTTGTGGGGGAGTCTGTAGCTTACTTTTCGAACGAGTCCCTCTGCCTAAAACTCGAACGCGGACCTATTTATCCTGCGCGCCGTCCGATGCAGTATCAATATCGCTGTTACAACTTTCCATTTAGCTACAGTATTGAATTGCTACTTAGTCTGTTTCTCTCCACCGACCTTACCGCCATTGGTAACCCTGATGGATGTAACAAAACACCACCAACGGCATTGCTCTAAAGATCATTGAAAATTCAAACCTCCCCGCCACGTTAAGGTGACAATCCGTAGGAGAGGTTAAACAAGATTTGTTACAATTTATTTTTTACATTAGTGAGTAAATATGTGATTTGGATATTGAATACTATTTATCTAATAATCCGACCCGCCAAGGACTTTTTCCACATCTGGTCCGTTGACAAGACAAGTTGCCCACCCTTGCTCTAGCTAGACCGGCAAAATATTCTGCATTCTCTTCTTTGATACTAATACGTTTAATCAATCCATTGTTATTAGTAAAATTTGTATTCTTCCTCCACCAAGAAAGATAACTTTTTTATTTTTTGTTTGCATATTTATCCTCCTATCACGAGAAAGCGATCATAGCGCTATACGAGCTCGCTTAGGAGTGGTCGGCCATCTGTCTATCACACCAAAATGGGGGAATCCCGCTAAGTGCCTTTCTCAACGGCACAACAAGTAAACTTGCTGGCTTGTTCTCCTCACTGTACCTTTAATGTTGAGCGTCCATCAGGGAAACTGCGAACATCAATTTTAAAGTCATTGGTTTGACCCGACGCGGAATCAAACCCAAGTCTACAGCTCCCGAGGCGGACGCTCTTACCACTCATCCATCTGAGCTAGAAAATTAAATTCACGCCATAAAAATTATATGCCTACCATTGCAACTAGTGAAAGGACCTGCTCTGTACAAACATGTGGATGAAAGAGTCTTTGTTCCTCCACCGCAAGTAATAGAGCAAGGTGAATATTCACTCCACGATGACCAAGTAGGACATTGTGGTGTCTTGCATGATTCTTCTTTCGTGCGATTGATTGAACCGTTACTGCCTAAAATACAGGTAAGAGGATTTTTTTTCGTTTCTTTGTTTTTATCAGCAAAAGCGCTGGTTTTTTTCTCTTAAATCTACATAAATGTGCCCTGATAAGGCCTGATAGATTAAAACGAGGGTTCAATGTCTGCAGTTTGTATTCCACAAAGACCTGACAAATGTTTGCTATGCGTTCAACAAAAAATTTAGAAGATATCAAAAAGTGTAATGTTATCTGCAACCTTTTGGCTTAACTGGAAGCATACCCTTGAAGAACAATACCCTATCAAAAGTTTCAGGAAACTGTGTTTTTTGTGAGAAAAAACGTCTTTTTGACCTCTATGATTTATTTTTTTGTCAGCAAGTGCATGTTTACAGTGCATGCGAGATATTTTGGATCGGTCTTTGATATGTCTGCAAAGTCATCAATGCAGAACATTTGAGAAATGCACCCAATAGATTTGGGAATGCTACTGTGCTGTTGTTGTAACTGATAGCAAATACGCGGTAATCCGATACCAATAAAATGTTGTTCTAGTGATGACCAAGTTTACTATTGCATGTTGTTGCTGTATCCCCATTGTATATGCATGTTGATAAAAATCGTTGTGTTCCTCCGTCGCAAGTAACTAAACAAGGTGAAGATTCACTCCATGATGACCAAGTAGGACACGATTGTGTGTTACAAGATCGATTTCGTATTCGCTGTGATTCTCCGCTATCTGAAAACAACAAAAGTCAGCTGCTGTCCTTTTTGAGAGTACGTAAATGTCAAGTCTGGTGATTACCATCGCATAATGGCATGTACACCCCATTGTATACACAATGCGATGTCAGAAGTTGTGTTCCAATACCACAAGTAACTGAAGAAGCTGAACCTATACTCCAAGATGACCACGTAGGACACGGTCGTGCGTTGCAGGGTTCGTTGCTTGTTCGATTCGACAATCCACTGTCTAATAACAAGAAAGTTTATTTGACGTTTACAACCCACATTGAACAGAGGTACTCTAGTTATATCCACAGCGTAATTATGGTAGGGATTCCACTCTTTCAGCTTGAATGCAAATGTAGCGAAATTAGCGGTATGTAATTATCACAATCCATGGCATTATTCTAAAGTTAATATTGATATACTGTACATAATGGCATAGTAAATACCGCAGTAGCTCAAGCAGTGCTTTTTTATTTTGTATGTCTTATATTTTGTTACAGCGTTTTAAATAAAGTTTTCCAATATATAATTTTTATGTTAGTTTTCTTTTTGATATTGTGATGCATTATTTGTGTTTACTACGTTCACTGCTTTTTAGCGCGGTACCGGTACTAGTTACCCGAAGCCCTTTTTTTGCCGTGCTGCATAATAGTTTGTGATGTAGTTGATATAGTTTAATTCCAATCTTCAGACTTGGTTCGATTTACACAGTGGAAAATACTCAGAAGGAATGTTTAATTATTTAAGAAACTAAAACTTTATCATAGGAATGCCACACTTAAGTAACAAAATAAATGTTAATCTTGCTAGTAAAAATTCATAGTTTAAAATTGTACTTAACGCTGGCGTTATTGCGTTGCAATTAAATAATGTCCCGACTCTCGTAAGTTTGAATCATTATTCTTCGATACCTTAAATGAGTTCAACAACAAACCACTGTAGTTGTATAATATTTCGATACTGTAACTAATTTCAGACCTGGCAAAAAAAATAACGTTATTCTGAAACTGGGGTCATCATCAACAGTGTGCTAGATATTACAAACCTGTGAGTGATGAATTCTAGTCATTACGAAACTATTTTCATTCAAATTATTATGAAGGTACTGGTATCACAATTACGTTACTAGAAAAATCTCTGTCCTATTAAGAATAATACTATATTTAGTCGTTCAATTGTCTGATTTATAGGAAATCGATGACAAAGCTGCGCACTGCTTTTTTACTCGTTGAAACGTCAAACGCATGCTTTCTGATTTTATATTTTGGTGCAAATAAGCTTATATAAAAAATCTGTCCAATGATGATAATAACAATTTCAGTATTTTGTGACGGTGAAATTGGAAATTGCTATTGTGAAATACTAAAAAAATGCCTTAGCAAAATTGTACTGCAAAATATTAGCCAGAAAAACACAATAAAAAGGAAAAGTGATTTGCACAAAATATGTAAGCCAACCGATGTTGATTATTTATGCCATAATACGAAAATAAAAAACAAATGTTTGGCAAAGCTTGCCAATGAAGTGCATTCACAGATTGAAGTTTGACCATATTTTTGCTGCAAGACTGACAATTTCTGACATTTGAAGACACCAATTATATTTCGTTTTGCTACAATAATGCTAAATAGGCATAAACAACTTTAAGAAATAACACACAAACGTTGACATATAAGACATACTGTCGCATAAAGCAACTGCTGTTCCATTTTCATCGTTGCATGTTGATATACGTTGTCGAGTTCCTCCACCACATGAAACATTGCAAAGTGTAGAATCACTCCAAGATGACCAAGTGTAAGGACATGATTGCGTGTTGCGTGGTTGGTTGCGTGTTTGCGTCAGAACTACAGCGTGCAAAACTATGCTGTTGAATATAAAAATTTGCATCGTACACAGCTCAGATGGCCTAGAGGTAAAAGTGTCCGCTTCGGGAGCTGTAAACTTACGTAGATTTGATGTCAAGTCGGGTCAAACCAATGACTTTAAAATTGATATTCGCAGCTTCCCTGCTGGACGCTCAGAATTAAAGGGACAGTGTGGAGAACAAGCCGGCAAGTTCCCTTGTTGTGCCGTTGGGAAAGGCACTTAGCAGGATTCCCCTATTTTGGTGTGGTAGACGGATAGCCGGCAACTTCTAAGCGAGCTTGTATAGCGCATTGATCGCTTTCTCGTGGTAGGAGAATAAATGTGCTACTAAACACAAACAAAAAAGTATGCCGGTTACTGTTAGATTTCAATTTAAAACATTGAAACGAGGGCCGGGTATTGATCAGTTTCTTTGGTATTTTGGGCAATGCATTGGCCTGAGACCAAGATTTCTTAAACTGAGGATTATGAACTTGTAATGCAGGATGAGGGGAAACAATAAACTTAAGTGAAGATACGTGCCAAAGCATTCGAAATAATTTTGTCGCGTGCAATGCCACTTTCAGATGATTGTTGGTATTGCATACGAACTTCCGTTAAATATCTACATAATACAAATAACATCAAACATCAAAGTTACGGGTACAACACAAAATAAGATAGAAATATTTCCTACAAACACAATTCATTGTGATTTATATTTATTTCAATATAAACCTGAGTTATTACGATTTATCATCAATACACGAATCAAAGTGTTCACGTGCCACAATAAAGCTTATGACTCGCCACGTTGAGCCCAGTGTTGTGCATCGCTGCTCTATAGAGGATCCAAAAATTACTTTGGATAGTTCATACAAAACGAAAAACAAATGTGGTCCAAGCGACTTTTGTTAGATTGTCAATGTTTTCCTTTACACTTTGATTTTTGCGAGAGTATGTAGTTACCGTTAGAATGTTTTAAGAGCGAGCTCAAAACTGCAATGGCGAGAAACCCTGCTATAGACTATTGTTTTTGTAATGCTGGCTTTCAAACCCCTAATATTGTTAGTATGTCGATTACCGGTATGTTATTTGATGCTGATTGAGTAGTTATTTTTCTGCGGTTAATTAGCCCCAAAGTTGAGTCAATTACGATTGTAATAACAATTGCACCCTAACAGTATTTATTTATATTTAAATTACAATTACATTGCACCAAAAAACTTAATTGTAATTATAATTTGAATTACACGAGAAAGTGTAATAAATTATATTCAATTACACTATCATATTATTATGTAATTGATCCGACTCAGATTAGATCTGCGAATTCCCTGAGTAAATGTATTTTGAACAATTCGCTAGTACCTGTGCTACTCAAAAATGTCTGTTTTTTAAAGCCTATTTGATAGTCTGGTATATCAAATATTGACTAATCAAATCTAAATTATCAAGTTTTACGAATTTAAAAGTGGTGAGGTTCGCGTTCGGCTCTATAAACTTAAATTTTGCATTGGTCTTTTCAACATAAGTGAAATTGAAGTTGAAATCAGCTTTTGCAACGCAATGAATTTGAATTTTGAATTTGAATCCGCGCGAATTTTTTATAAATTTAAATTTTATTTTTTCAAAGTCAATAAATTTGAATTGGAATTTGAGTTTCGGTTTTTCGAAGTCAATGAATTTGAACTTGAATTTAATCTTTATTTTTTCAAAATCAATGAATTTGATTTTTGTTTTTTTCAAAACCAATGAATTTCAATTTAAAAATTTGAAAAATAATGAATTGATTAAACCTCAGTTGTAGGTTGCTATATTTTGTAAACAAAACCAAAACCTCCAGGCAGTTAAATCAACGGCCAAACTTCATTAGTTAATATTTTTTTTTGTTTGTTAATTTTAATACCTACATTGTCGAAGCACAAAACAGACATGGCATAACTTTTTAAGTGGTTATAGCTGGTCAAAGCTCATATGTTGAGATAGGAAGTTTAGCGGTGATTTTATTATACAATAACTTTCAAAAATAACTGTTACATACAACTGCTTGAAAAATAACGGTCAACAAATTGTTTTCTCATTCAATAATTTAGCCGTCGTGCTTGCAAACACAAAAACAAGTTTCATGTGGTCAGACGATGGAGAAAAGCTAAAAAGTTTTTTGCCAAGTATCAAGAAGTCATGATTTCATTGCTGAAATAGCCGAAATGGTATGCAAAATAGCCGAAATTCTTGATGTGGGATGCGAATGTGGCATGCTATGCAAATATTATTTTAATTACCCCCGCATAAACAGTGGCGCTGACTTCTTTGTGATCCTGATCCGCACGCAGCATTACACTGAGTAATACGAGACCACGGTGCCCACATATTACACAGACCAGGAATGCATTCTTCTCTCTTTTTTCTTCGTTTAGGTTTAGCTTCGCCTGTAAACAAAATAATAAAGAAATTGATCAATTGAGTAAACTCGACTTTGCATTATCTTCAATGCGTATTAAAATGGTGACTACCCTTAAGTTGTTCCAGCCAACCAACGTTTTTTTGTGAAATCAATTTTCTTTCAATTGAGATACTACGTGTTGGTGTAAGTTCAGAGCATGTTTGAGTATTGCAGGTATTAATTACGTTCGTTCTTGTGACTTGTCCGAATTTTGTTCCATTGCAGTTGTATGAATTTTCACCTTTAACACATAATATAAATGATTATAACCTGTGTTTTCAAATTTGTAATGTTTCAAGTAAATACAAATGGAGTGAGTTGATAAATGATAATATATTGGGTCTACAATTTATATTATTGATACTGACAAAAAATATCGGTGCTGTTTTCGTGTGTTTGTCTTATTATAGCATTCACTAACCTGTTGTTGTATTTTTGCACACAGCTACAGTTGTTTGTGTTCCTCCTCCACAAGTAGCAGAACATGGAGTGATTGTCTCCATTGGAGTCCACACACCAGTACATGTTTGCTCAACATAACAACGATAGTAATGTAGTAATTGACAGTTGGGTAGGCTTGACAGTTGTTAGAGATTATTTTGGTTGAATCATAGCAGTGTCCTTGACATGGTTGAAGTGATTTCTGAAGAAAAGAGTATAGTCAACATTGCTGAAAAGTGATACTAAATGGTCTGCTTTTGAACAACGTTGTTTGAAGTGTGTTCATGGTAATTAAAGCTTGATATTCAGCATTGGAATTTGTATTTATCATCCACTGTTTTAAATGTTTCGTTTGTGGAGTAATCACTATCAGGGTAATGACTTAAAAAGTTTTGTGGGAGTTTCAAAACTCCTGATGTGGGATGGGATGAACTTTTTTATATATAAAACGAAAATGGGGTTGATTTTTAGTGTTGTTACAAAAGGCCCCCACCAAATGACTTTTTTCCACCTCATTTTTCATATTTTAGCCATCTTTTACCAACTGTAAGTTATTGCAGCAAATTATGTCCTGATAAGTTGATGGGGACGATGCTTCTTGTCATTTGACGGCTTAAAAAAATATTGTTCAAAACGGACAGTCAGGGCCGGAGATTTTTATTTTTTTTTATTTTATTTTTTATTTTGCGATAATAAAACAAATACGATAAATACACAATATAAATTAAGCATTGTTATCGAACAACTCCTTCAACATAGTTGACCCCATTTTCGAAAGTGTAACCCCAATTTATTTTTCTTTTTAGCTATTACATATTCAGATTGCTTAATTGAATTAAGAAGACTAAAGTACTGTACCATATTGGGTCTTGATTTAGAATGATACAAGCAATTTGGTGTTCAAATATCAAACTTCGCCCTCTAGTGGAGGAAGTAAATATCAACTGTTTCACAGGGTATTAGAGCGATTTAGGTGATTTTTGATGGTGGTTACTCATTTTTAGCAATGAGGAGTTTGTTTATGCACTCAGATAAGAGGTAATGTCTGCCACTAGATGGCAGCTGCATCGTTTTTTAGTTTTTAACAAATACGCTTTCTGCTATATTTGTATGACTTTTCAAATGTTTTCATTGCGCCCGCATTAATAGAAACACACATCACGATAGCTACTACCCAGATAAATTGTGCATACAAAATTTAAGATACAAAAACTTGCCCAAAACAGAAACTAAAAACGATCACAGTTCACTTTCAAAACACTAAAAACTTGCTATTAAGATAGCTTGCTGCACGAAAGAAGTTTCAGTGTAAGATGTTTTTCATTAAATGGCCACACTTTTTATGCAGCTTTTCAGTTAATTTCACTGCTCTTTCAGCGATCCAATTTTTTCATCAAACTCACAATTGATGTTACGAATTGGATGGTTCGATTCTCAGTTTTTCACCTGTATGAGGGAGTACTATTTTTTATTCCATTAAGAGACAGCATTCCAATACTACATGGAAGAATGATTTTATAGTAGAAGATCCTTCATGCCAGCAGGGCTTGTTAACAATGGCTGTCTTAGCAAGTAACCGTGAGAAGACGAAAGTTGGTTCTTTTTTATTATGAACAAATTGATTGTTGTACCTATTTTAACCCTGACACACTGATGGGCTATGCTGTTGGCTGACTTTGCGAATGCAAATCAAAGACGTGCAAGATGCAGGAATTCCCATTAAACTACACCTTCATTACCGGCGCCGACTTGCGGAGAGATGGGGAAGTTTAACCTTCCCATAGCTTGCTGCGTGGTGAGAAACCTTCCCGAAAAAATCTCTCCCATTTATATGTTAAATAATGATATACCTTGTTCATGAAATATTAAAATCAAAAATCTGCTGTTTTTGTTAATTAAAACCAATTGGATATTTCAAGGAGTATTTTACATTCTTACTTGCGTATCAACCGAAAGCATACCGCTTAAACACGTACTCACGCAAAAAAATTACAACTAGGGGCGCACACAGAAATTTTCAAGAAGAGGGGGCCTGAAGGGAATTTTTCGCGTTACGGTACAATTTTTTTTGTGGAATCTAAGCGACAAAGGGTAGGCTTTTGGCGTGTATCGGAGAATGCCAAAGGGAAGGGCGTGAGCATTGGAGCCGAGCTAAGTTACCCTGTGTACGCCTAATGGTGAGCGTAATTACCTGCCATTTCAATGTGTCGTCTTCATATTTTTTCATAATTTAGTTTGCAATTCGCCATGAGCAAGCTTGAAATGCGTTGATATCGTTTATTCGGAAACGCGCTTATTATTTGTTGCTTTGAAATATAAATAACGTGCAAGAAATAAGTTACAATACCCCTAAAATCTAAGGAACACAACGGTTTTCTAAACGGTGATTTGATTTGAGCGTGAGAAATATTTCAATATAATGAAAAAATGCTAATCAAGTGAAACGTATCAATTGAAGACGAGAAAGCAAAAACATCAACTACACTGATTCCGATCCTAAAAAACAATTTGGAATGCAAGACCTGAAAACACGCGTCATTGTAAAGGTAGCGGAACAGATCGAAGAACAAGAAATGCTAGGTTCAAAAACGTTTTTCTATCGTGAGCAAAAATATTTTGTTGATTTAGGTTAGACTGGAAGTGTACCAGCGGCGAGTTACTTCTTTGTGTTGTTGGCTGATGAAACACACACAACTCTTTTAAAAAACTCGCTGATTGAATGCTGAGTGCTACGCAGGATAAAAGACTTATCGGTGCTTGCACTCAACGCATTTGCTGGCTAAAGTTTAATGCGTCTCGAAAACCTACCCATTCTTCGGTGCAAGCAGCATAGTAATGCGTGTTTTTTGTGATCTTTGTTCCTTTCCTTGTGCTCGTACAAAACCTACCCATGTTCTAGGAATAAGTCGGCTCCAATGAACTCCATCATGATGACATCGGAGTTTTGTTTTGCAAGTTCTGAAGATTGTGTCTTCTTGCTATATCCTGTACTCAGAAATTTGGATGGAGTTTTGGCACTTTTTCACTTTTTTTAACTTATCGGGAGAATAATGCTGGGACTAAGCGATCATTCCTAGCTTTTCCGATTTTTTTGAGGAACCCTTGTGACACCTTAACCCATAGGCTACCTGTATTATTCCCTTGATGTTTTCATTTTAAATGTTTTACCTTGAGAAGAATCAGCAGAGGCTAAAATTAGAGTTTGTAGTTCGTTTGAAGTAAGACAATTTTTTAAAGGAATGGGAGGTTGCTACGCTGCACTGATGAGGCCATAGCAGGGTCGAAGCGCGTATGCAGCTGCACATGATTTGGCTAACCTATGGGCCTGTACTGAGCAGTGAGGCTGCCGGTAACTTAGTTGTGGGTTAAACTTTACAGGCTTTCTTACTGGAAGTTTTTGTTTCTGGCTGGTCGCCTACTAATAGGAGGGAACCCCCTAAAAAAGAAATGAAGTTAAAAAGTTTAGGTTGGCAATGTAACAAAGAACCCTTACAGTTTGGAATGACTCTAGCTTGGATTGGCTGTGCAAAGTATGGCTGACGAGATTTTTTAGCTTTTGCTTTTCATCTTCCAACAACACTCGCTATCGACTTTAAAGTCGATTTTTTTATGGTAGCCGGAACACATTTGCATAAAACTCTTATTGCAGGTGTTTGCTGAACCTAGATTTTGGCAAACTTTTGGACCTCTCCGCAGATGTTTCAAATTTATAAAACGACATCTTTAATCAAATAATCACAAAATATCGTAGCGATTTAAACTAATACATAAGCCCAAAAAAGTTGAGTATTTTTAGATTAGATTTATTTGAATAAGATACCCCTGACGAACCCTACCGGGTGAGACAGGCTGTCGGGTTTTTAATTTTTGGCTGCTGAGCTGAAGTAAATATAATACGCTCTAACTTTGTTGCTGAGCCCTTTTTTGATCAGCTGCCCACTCCGCAGTTATTACTGTAGATTAGATTGGTTTACCAATAAACTGCAAAAGTAAAAAAACGATGCTGCTGCCATCTAGTGGCAGACATTACCTCTTATCTGAGTGCATAAACAAACTCCTCATTGCTAAAAATGAGTAACCACCTTTAAAAATCACCTAAATCGCTCTAATACTTTGTGAAACAGTTGATATTTACTTCCTCCACTAGAGGGCGAAGTTTGATATTTGAACACCAAATTGCTTGTATCTCCGGCCCTGACTGTCCGTTTTGAACAATATTTTTTAAAGCCGTCAATAGGCAAAGAACGTCGTCCCCATTAACTTATCAGGACATAATTTGCTGCAATAACTAACAGTTGGCAAAAGATGGCTAAAAAAGTCATTTGGTGGGGACCTATTTTGAAAAAAATTAAGAATCAACCCCATTTTCGTTTTACACATAAAAAAGTTTATCCCATCCCACATCTGGCTTATTTTTTTTCCGCAGTCATCACCCTAGTAGTAACTATGTAGTAATACTATTATAAGTACATAGTTTTTGCTTTGAATTTTTCGACAAAACGCGGACTTTAAAGATTTCAACCTAGTTCGAAGTACACTGAGTGACTGAATAATGGATAGAAAACTAGAAATTGTGGGAAATCCGTGTCAGAAATGCTCTTTTAACAGAATCAGTATTGCTGAGTGGAATACAACATTTCAACGATCGACTTCATGGAAGTTTAACCACAAACCAAACCATGTCTTCGAAAACTTTAGGCAAAAAGACTCACGGATGAAGATTCCCGCTGTGACTCGTTTGCAATGCAGACTTTGTCACATCCGTCCATTGAAAGTGAAACTGCTCTTTCCTCGTACAGTTCATCTCTTGCACATTGAATTCCTTCACCATCGTCACAAGCTAGAACTCTTCGTCGAAAACAGTTTGGTATCGATTCACATGTAGACCATGATGACCACGTTTGACCGTTAATTACGGAAATCAAATAAAACATCAAGATGACAAAATAAAGTTGCATAATGTTTTTACAACGCACAAAGTTTTAAAAAAAGTTACGTGGTAACGTTGTTTACTCGAAAAGTACTGAATTACATTTGCAGTCTACATCAATGTGACAAGATCAGTCATTGCTTTATACTTAATGAAGTTTCCCATTATCGCTACCAAATGACCTGATCTTGCTAAGACAGGCATGCACGACATTGCTATGTTCATTCCATTAGCTCCTGCAATTATATGTTTTGTTTCTCTCTTCACTAGCTGGAAATTATAAGATAACATTTGGAAGCGTCAAGTACTGTAGTTCAAAAATCTTTCCAATTTTTGTGGCTGCTTTTTTTCTGCTAAAGACTCTCTTTACTCTACAATCGATGCATAATTAATCGATTTAATTCAAAGTTCTTGATCTTTTCAGTATATATATTTTTTTTATTTGCTAACGCTAATTACTGCATCTATAGCTCACCAAGATCGTATTTACGTCCGCTTGTGATTGCATGCACTGTTTGTATACAATACAAACAGTAGCTATGAACGACAAATTTTTGTGGGTGTTTGTGTGTAATGCACAGCCTCACTTCCGCGTTGCAATTGATTCATTTCTTTGTATTATATGTCACTAGAAATCCATTAATAAAGCAGCATTTTTGCTTTACTTTCGTTGCAAGAAAACTCAACGATTCAATCAGTGCATAACGAAAATACGTACGTTAACCGCTTCAAACTTTTTGCATCTCTGCGAACACCAGCTCATATTTTTTTGGGTAGGTTTGGCTAATTGACAATAACCCTGACCACATGTCCAATTCAAGCGGTTTCAAAAGCTTGTGGGCCTTTTGCTTTGTAACAGGGGTGGGCAAGCTTTTCTCACGAAGGCCAGATTTGGAAAAACTGTTGAAGCCGCGGGCCGCACGCTGATTAAAAAACAAGGTGAAGATCTTTTTTTGGAGATCACGGTCCACGTACGAATGTGATCCCAAAATAAAAGATTTTCACCTCGTTTTTTATTCCAATTTTGCACCGTTGAGACTTATTTTTTTGAAAATCACTGCCATCCATGATTTCTAAAGAAGAAAAAAAGGTCTTCCACTCAATTCACGGTGGGAGTTTAAGCTTGTGTAAGTGCTGGAGGGCCAGAATAAAAGAACCGGCGGGCGGGATTTGGCCCGCGGGCCTTAGTTTGCCATATCTGCTTGTTAGGTTCAAAACAAGCTCAAGAAGAACAAGTTTATTCAAATAGATAGATTCACAACTTGAATCACACATAAGATTACACACAATAGATCACAGATAATCCACAGGTTCGGTTACAGGTTTACAGATAAATTCAACAACTTGAATCACAGATTTCCATCAAGGACAACATATTCAAAGAATAACTAGCTCACAGGTTCACAGATAACTAGCTTACGGACAGCTAGTTCACAGATAGCTAGTTTACAGATAGCTAGTTCATAGATAGCTAGTTCACAGATAGCTAGTTCACAGATTCACAGATAACTAGCTTACAGATAGCTAGTTCACCGATAACTAGCTCACAGGTTAACAATAAACAGCTTACTAATTAGATTAAGAACAGTTTTGTCCCTTATTCAAATAGAAAGAAAAAACACATTAACAGTACCTTGATAACACGATGAACTTGGATATAAACAGCTCAGCACACGAACTTCAACTTAACTCAGTCCCATGGCGAGACAGCAAACAAAGGACACTGAATTAACAAAAAACGGATAGCGGATCGTGGATTAAACAAGGAAATGTCATGTTGAACACAACACTGCTTTATAATAAATTTTTTTAAGTCATAAATAAAAAAAAGTGATTATAACTTTAAAATTTTAATCTTGATTCAGAAAGCTTGTAGGCTTTCGAAACAGGATAAATGAGAGTTGTTGGATAGTTGAAAACGGGCGTTTGTGTCAAAATGTTTTTGCGTATAATCATTAACTTATTACGCTTCTTTGTTAGTGTTTTTGGCAGAATTTAACATTTTGAACCCAGAAGGTCGAGCTGATTTGCTGCAAGGCTGGACTTACGATCAATCAGCAAATTAGAGTGTGTAGTGACTTGTGACAATAGATAAACATGATGATAAATTCAAACGTGACTCTAGAGATGTTGTATCTTTGCTAACTTGTCCACAAACGAGTCAGTTTTGTCAAAAATATTGGCAAGATACTGTTCTCAACAATGCTTGAAATTTGTAGTCTTCTGCTTTCCGCTGAACCAGTTTATCTGTATGCTATTTTCGAACCGTCACATAGCCATGAGAAAGTTACTTAAAGATAGAGGCTTTATCTTCGTTTGATTCGTTCTGGCTAGCAGTGATAAAAACTAAAAAATAATCTTTAGAACTTAGACACTGGGCAACGTCTTGGTTTCAATGGTTTTTGTTTGTTAAAAGTATAACCGGTGTAACTTTTTTGCATATAACTGGATAATGGCGATTATTTATTGTAATAAAACACAAATAAAACCTCTGCAGAATGTTTCACCTTAACGGATCATCAGGAGGTATCTAAATATATAAATTAAAAGTTAAAACCTGGTGTTAAGGAGTTTCGACCACAGAATTACCAGCAGACAGCAGTCATAGTCTAACCATCCTCCGTTTTTGACAAAAATATCCAAGCTTACAGTAGAAAAGCATAGCATTTGTGTGCTGCTCTCTTGGCTACGCCAAATTAAGTGATGGTGCTTGTGTAGTTACCGACCCCACGAAAAGGGGGGGGCAAAATTGCATAATGGCGATTATTTATTGTAATAAAACACAAATAAAACCTCTGCAGACTGTTTCACCGTAACGGATCATCAGGAGGTATCTAAATATATAAATTAAAAGTTAAAACCTGGTGTTAAGGTTATCTGATTACAAATAATGCTATGAGCTGTAAACCTGACCTACACTAATGCGAAGATTAAAATGCACAGGTATAGAAACGTTTCCATTCTATGCACTATACAGCTAAAAACTCGAGCTTGCTTGTCACATGGGCCGGTACTTCGTAAAGCCAGACGATAGAGCGAAAAGACGCAGCCGGAATATGGTGCTATAACGGTCATACGGATGAACGGATTATAACATAATGACCATTAAGTGCGTGAATTAGTAACAGTGACAGGTATAGGGCGCGTGGTGAGTGGCGGGAAATGCAAGATAAAACGAATAAAAGACAAATAAGAAATAAAAACGGACGCATCAGTGCGAATCCGTGATTTTGAAATTTTTCAGTTTAAATTTTGCTTTGTGACGACGTTTACGGATGAGTTCAGATCTTTTGTTGACTGTAGTCTTCTTGTCAGCTTTGGCGATTGTAAGTTTTTCTTCCAAACACACATGGCATTGCTTCATCCGGCGGTGGCAAGGAATCGCTTGGCGGATGATATTGGAAACCCGACATTTGGGCGCGGGGGCATTTGGGCGCAGTGCCATTTGGGCGCGGAGGCATTTGGGCGCAGTGCCATTTGGGCGCAAAGTCATTTGGGCGCGAAATACGTTCGCATCTATTTTGCGTTGGTTTTTTAAATATTAATCACTTAATTTACGTTTGCAACGATTTTATAAGATGAATCAAAACGTGTTAATTAACGGCGGTAACCTTTATCGAAAAAGATGGAGCCGAAATAGAAAAGAATTAGTAGCATGCTTAACGCAATTATAATTTGTAAATACTTTGAAATGGATTCACGTTTGATGGAACAAAATAAATAATTACGAGTCAGCAGTTATTTACACACGAAAACAATGATCCATTTCATTCGTATATTAGATTGATCAAGTACTCGTACCTTTTTCAAAATCATGTTATTTTTTTGAAAAAAGACATTATCTTACGTTTTTATTAAATATTTGCTACGCATTTATCACTCATTACCGTGTAGTTACTACTGTCTTATTCTCACGCGTTTCCGTCGTTTGAGAAGATTGCAACAAAATGTTCTAACTTTTAGTTCTTCTGTTTTCTTTGTTAATTTTCGAGCCGTGAGTTTAACACCTTGCGAGAGCCGGATATTAATCTTTAATCTTGGCGGGAGGCCTCTCGAAAACAATGGTTCTCAATCTCTGTGGAAGCGATTGGGCTACAACTTTTAGACCTTTCAAGGTGGACATGCGATTCCCATCATCAGAAGTAACGATCGCACATTTTAAGAAAAGTCAGGTACGAATTGCAAATAAAAAAGGTTTTCATCTTCATTTTTCTGGCGCCACTCGAAGCAGATTTTGAGAAAAGAGTTCGGTGGCATTCAAAAAGCTGAAGTTGCTTGAAAAAAGAAACTCAAAAATCACGCTTAGGAACTGTTTGTTTTAATAAGTAAATTTTGTATATATTGTTGTTGTTGGATCTTAAACACAAGTTTTTATTTTTGAATGCAAAGAAGCAAAGTTTCATACCGACAAGTCACAACAAGAGCGCAACTACAATTTTAACTGGTTTCGCTTTGTGTAGAAGAAAAGTTTCTACTTTTTGACTCTGGATCATCTTCTGCCAACCGCATACTGATTTTCGGCCGAGAAACTAATATTCAGTGGACAAACAATTCGGCAACAATTCAACAAATTTATATAGATGGCACTTTTAGCTTGACACCGCCACGGACAGGTAAAATTATTGATTATTTAAATAACAAGAAAAAGTTATTTTATTTTTAAGAAACTGTGCTATGCAAGGAAAGAGTGCAGCATGTATTCAAAAGCAAATCATGTATTACACTCCAGCGCTAGATAATTTAACCAAAATAGATATGCTGCCGATACCGATTTTGATGTTCGTCTTGGAATCAACGTTTATTGAGCACAATTCTTTTATAAACAAGTAATATATATTCGTTAAGTAATGTTGTGTTTACTTCTATTGTTCTGCACTTTAAGAATTTAGTTTCACCCTGTTTATATTTGCAGTTGTATGTGATGCTAGCAAAAAACGTCGATGGGTTTTTCCTTTACTTTACACGCTGCTGCCCAACAAAACCAGATCAACTTACGACAGATTTTTTTCTGCAGTGCAACAAATAATGCCAAATTTAAGCGTAAGTAAAATGTAAGCGGTTAATAATCACTAAATATCATGACACAAGTAACAGTGAGGATGAGTAAACTCAGGTTGATTAAGCTAAATATCTGCAGTCGAGTGTCTAGTAATGCGACATTGTGTGGTTGCTGAACCAGCAGTACAATAGCTAAATGTAACGCAGTTTCGAATACTTGCTTGCATTTCTGTTTGCGAGACTGATTTGTCATATCTTGGTATTGAGTTTCATTGCTAGCTTTACAATTAAGAATTAGTATAGAAACTATGCGCAATTTTATTCCTAAAATGGTACTTGTTTTTCAGCCTTCAGCTATATCCATGGACTACGAAATGGCTGCTATCCGAGCAGCCCAAAGTGCATTTTTCACAGCACAACTTTTTGGTTGTTTTTTTCACTTGGCTAAAAACATGCAAAAGCATTTGGCAACGTTGCCAAATGCCTTAGCCATATACAGAACCGATGCCAACTTTGCTCTTTACGGCAAAACTATCATTGCTGTGGCATTTGCTCCTCCAAATGAAATTGAGCGAGTCATGCTTGCATTGGAACGAAATATTCCATTGAGCTTAACATTT
This sequence comes from Trididemnum miniatum, assembly GCA_964006365.1. Taxonomy (NCBI): domain Eukaryota; kingdom Metazoa; phylum Chordata; class Ascidiacea; order Aplousobranchia; family Didemnidae; genus Trididemnum; species Trididemnum miniatum. The sequence goes on along the minus strand of OZ023249.1, from coordinate 18,269,060 downwards.
CTCGTCGACTGGTTCAAAAATAATTATGTAGGTAAGTAAAACTTCTTTTTTGCTGTCTATCAAAAACAAAATTGAATGCATGTTTGAGTCTGGGTGCACTATTATTGACTTTCGAAAAATGAGCTGGTACATTATGAGCGATAATGACGTTCGTTTCACTTTCCTTCAAAATTCTTCATGAAGTGCGACACTGAGTATGAGTAAGGAATACAATATAAACCTAGTTTTGTTTCTTTTAAGGTCGACGATGCAACGGAGGGGGGACGTGCCCCGTTGTTTCCTGATGCGATGTGGAGCTTGAATGGCTAACTTCATAACTTTTCTCAGCAATGCTATTTTTATGCATATTTCTTGCTGTTACTTGTGTGAAAATAAAAGTTTGGTACAAAAACTTTATACTACTTTTGCAGGATTGCACGAACAATCACGCTGAGGCTTCACATCGCCGTTTGTAAAATCAACTGACAATGGCTCCCCCAACCATTTGGAAGTTCATTGATGGCCTGAAAAGGGCGCAAAAAAGTCGTGATGCAGATCACGAAAAAATGATCGCTGGATATGAGCCTCCGTCCAAAAAAAAGTATCAAGATGCTGACAAAAGAATTTGCATCATTGTCAGCCAATTTATTGGCAATGATCCCAACAATCCTCTGCAGTCAATGTGGGACTTTCTTCGAGGCATCAGCCACAGTTACCAAATTTATCCTTAGAATTCTGTGATTTTTGCTTCTATTTTTGTGATTTGGCTTCTCTTATTGTTAATTTTTTTGTAACTATTCAGCCTTGTGATTTTTTTACTTATTAAAACAAACAGTTCCTAAGCGTGATTTTTGAGTTTCTTTTTTCAAGCAACTTCAGCTTTTTGAATGCCACCGAACTCTTTTCTCAAAATCTGCTTCGAGTGGCGCCAGAAAAATGAAGATGAAAACCTTTTTTATTTGCAATTCGTACCTGACTTTTCTTAAAATGTGCGATCGTTACTTCTGATGATGGGAATCGCATGTCCACCTTGAAAGGTCTAAAAGTTGTAGCCCAATCGCTTCCACAGAGATTGAGAACCATTGTTTTCGAGAGGCCTCCCGCCAAGATTAAAGATTAATATCCGGCTCTCGCAAGGTGTTAAACTCACGGCTCGAAAATTAACAAAGAAAACAGAAGAACTAAAAGTTAGAACATTTTGTTGCAATCTTCTCAAACGACGGAAACGCGTGAGAATAAGACAGTAGTAACTACACGGTAATGAGTGATAAATGCGTAGCAAATATTTAATAAAAACGTAAGATAATGTCTTTTTTCAAAAAAATAACATGATTTTGAAAAAGGTACGAGTACTTGATCAATCTAATATACGAATGAAATGGATCATTGTTTTCGTGTGTAAATAACTGCTGACTCGTAATTATTTATTTTGTTCCATCAAACGTGAATCCATTTCAAAGTATTTACAAATTATAATTGCGTTAAGCATGCTACTAATTCTTTTCTATTTCGGCTCCATCTTTTTCGATAAAGGTTACCGCCGTTAATTAACACGTTTTGATTCATCTTATAAAATCGTTGCAAACGTAAATTAAGTGATTAATATTTAAAAAACCAACGCAAAATAGATGCGAACGTATTTCGCGCCCAAATGACTTTGCGCCCAAATGGCACTGCGCCCAAATGCCTCCGCGCCCAAATGGCACTGCGCCCAAATGCCCCCGCGCCCAAATGTCGGGTTTCCAATATCATCCGCCAAGCGATTCCTTGCCACCGCCGGATGAAGCAATGCCATGTGTGTTTGGAAGAAAAACTTACAATCGCCAAAGCTGACAAGAAGACTACAGTCAACAAAAGATCTGAACTCATCCGTAAACGTCGTCACAAAGCAAAATTTAAACTGAAAAATTTCAAAATCACGGATTCGCACTGATGCGTCCGTTTTTATTTCTTATTTGTCTTTTATTCGTTTTATCTTGCATTTCCCGCCACTCACCACGCGCCCTATACCTGTCACTGTTACTAATTCACGCACTTAATGGTCATTATGTTATAATCCGTTCATCCGTATGACCGTTATAGCACCATATTCCGGCTGCGTCTTTTCGCTCTATCGTCTGGCTTTACGAAGTACCGGCCCATGTGACAAGCAAGCTCGAGTTTTTAGCTGTATAGTGCATAGAATGGAAACGTTTCTATACCTGTGCATTTTAATCTTCGCATTAGTGTAGGTCAGGTTTACAGCTCATAGCATTATTTGTAATCAGATAACCTTAACACCAGGTTTTAACTTTTAATTTATATATTTAGATACCTCCTGATGATCCGTTACGGTGAAACAGTCTGCAGAGGTTTTATTTGTGTTTTATTACAATAAATAATCGCCATTATGCAATTTTGCCCCCCCCTTTTCGTGGGGTCGGTAACTACACAAGCACCATCACTTAATTTGGCGTAGCCAAGAGAGCAGCTCACAATTGCTATGCTTTTCTATTGTAAACTTGGATATTTTTGTCAAAAACGGAGGATGGTTAGACTATGACTGCTGTCTGCTGGTAATTCTGTGGTCGAAACTCCATGAAAATCTGCTCTATTAACCAAGCAGGTATCATGTTGCCTTTTGGTTTGGTCATTCATGTTTCCCCAACGCATTTTTAATTAATTAGTTTTTTTTTAAATCATATTTGGAAACATGAGACGCTTGGCTAGATTTGTTTTTGGAGCCACTCCCTATATCTCCTCTTTTGGAAATGCGATGCTGCATTGTGGGCTTTTGAGTTGCATTTATAGGCTCGATAACCAGTGTTGCGGGGAGATAACTGTTTGGCCGAGTGTAGAGCTAGTGTTTTGAAACCTCGGAGATCTACTTGTATTGTTCATAACCCTGCTGCTGCCGTACTGCATTTTCTACTTTGACTGGGCTGAGCTGCTTCACTTTTTTCCGTAAGTACAATTATTTACGTTTAATAATATGTTGGCACTGTGTTATACTTTTAGTTACGTTAATTGTAAAATTGTTATGAAATGTTATAAATTATTTAAATGAGTCCTTGATATAATCATTTTATACTGGTACATTTTGTTCATTTGTTGAGTTATCATTGTGTAATCAGGATTACGTCATCAACTTTCCTGAATATAAAACTACTTAGAATGTCGTCAATCGTGGGCAGCCTAGCACATCTATACTTTGAATTTTAAACCGCAACACCTTTCACGAGAAAACTTTGGGTACACCACTACTGCACCATTACCGGCATACGGTGCGGTACTACACGGACTAAATCAAATCTTCATTACCTACTCACGGCAGGGCCGAAACTAGGCAATGCGCCCCCCCCCCCCCGAAATCATCTTTCGGAGCCCCTTAAAATTTTTTTCTTGGACGGTGATACAAAAAAACGAGCTCCCAAGGGACGATGCCAAGCTATGGGGGTCTGGGGGTATGCTCCCCCACAAAACTTTGCGGAATTTGACCTTATTTTGGAGGTTTTTTGTGCGTTTTGAGCCTTTAAAATTTTGCAGTTTTAACATGGTTTAATAGTCTGTTTTACTAGGTTCCTTCTAAACCCACTAAAACAGCGTTTTTCAAAGATGACCAAGTAGGACACGGTGGTCTGGTGCATGGTTCGTTGCTTGCTCGAATTGAAAGTCCACTATCTAATAATAAGAGGATTTGTTTACAGCCCACCTTAGAAAAAGGTTATACTCAGCATAACAAAATTCTGGTAGTTAATGCTCTCTTTCAGCTAGTGTTTGAATATAGCATACGGTATGTATAATTATCACAATCTATGGCATTATTTTGAAGTTATTGATATTGTAGATTAATCGCATAGCAGATACCGCTGCAGCTCAAACGGTTATTTTTGTTTTGTATCCCTTAGATTTTGCTACTGCGTTATAAAGTTTTTCCGCATGTTTTTTGGTTGGTTTTCCTTTAGATAACGTGATGGAATGTTTTTGCTTACTTGTTTCTGGTGCGGTGCTTGTTTTTTCGAAGCGTTTTCTTTTTGCATTTTTAGGGTCAGTAATGACTTGTTATTTGGTTCATATATATAGTTCAATTCCACTTTTAAAGCTCGGTTTGCCTTAGATAGTGGAAAATATTCATATGGAATGATAAATTGTTTTAAGGAACTAAAACTTTATCACAGTTAAGAGGCATTCAAGTCAGTAATGCGCTTGTAAATATTGCTGGTAAAAATTAATGGTTTAACATTTTACTTTGCGCTGGCAATATTGTATTGAGATCAAACAACAGCTTCCATTAATTTGAATCATTATTCTTTGATATCTTGAACGGGGTCAAACAACAAACTAGTCGTATAATGTTCCGATACTCTAACAAGTTTGGGATCTAGCAAAGAAAAGGTTATCCTGAAACTGTTGTTATCATCAGCAATGCATGCCAGATGGCACAAATCTCAAGTGATGAATTGTAGATATCATGAAGCTATTTTCATTGCAATTATGATGAAGTTTTCATAAATCCTAGAAAATTTTTGTCGTCAAAAGATCAATAGCATACAGCATTTTTTCATAAGCGTTTGATTGTCTAATTCAGGAGTGGGCGAAATTTTCGTGCGCAGGGCCGCATTTGAAAAAAATGTTGCAGCCGCGGGCCGCACACTCTCTTTACAAAAAAGGAAGTTTACTGAGTGTGGAATAAATACATAATTATTTATGTTAAACACAGTTTTTGTATTTCATACTGAGCAGGTACGTTTAATGCTATTTTGATTTCTAGCTGTTTCCAATTACCGTATTTGTCAGACCATGGGGGTGTACCTGACTGTAAGGTGCAGTATCTAAAACCGTGTTCTCACGCGCATATGTTCATAAATAAGGCTCTCCGGACTACATGGTGTAAAAACTCAACGCATTTTCTCGTGTCATGTATATTAGGGTTACCATAAGTCTTCTTTTTGGAGGACGTGTGTTCCTTTTTAATAAAAAGTAACTTGTCCTCTGAGGACAAAAAAAAAAAAATGCCCAAATGTCCTCCTTTTCGGCAGTTTGAACAGTAAAAACATGTCCAATCATGTTTACACAAAAATTTTGGGAAGTTTTAGCTCAGGGCTGGGCAAACTACGGCCTGCAGACGTGATCACCTTTTTTTGCTTTTTACTAGGTTTTGAGCGGAATATTGGACATCTGCGGATGTGATCACCTTTTTTTTTCTCTTCCAATCCTTGCCGCCCCAGGCTGTCCTCTTTTTGCGCGGTGAAAATATGGTAACCCTATGTATGATCAAACAACGGATCAAACATCACGTGAGAAGCGTAATACGTTGCAATTTATGCGCGACGGACGTGAATGAAGAGAAAAATATACTCATAAAGAGCAACGAACGAGAGTAGGTAGGCAGTTGAAAACATGCGTCACACTTTTTTTGCGACTGGTTTGTTGACCGCAAGAACGAGTTCAAGTGGGTGCTAATGCGGCAGCGTTGGTCATGCGTATTGCAATAAAGAAATTGCTTAAAACTCGGTGATAAAGCGCAACGATGAGAAGCTAAATAAGCGAAAAATCATTTTCAACAAAACCGCTACAGCGTTTTTGAAAGTCACGTGATGCGCAAGGAAACTACAATTACAAAAATTTTGCAAGGGAATGGCAACAGTGACGTGGTGTAAGGAACAGCACGCTGGACTGCCACTTGTAGAGCATGAACTCTACGCTTCCCTTGGTTTTGATTTTTTTGTCAGCGTACCATACTGAAGTCGCTGTAGCGATTTTGTAGAAAATGATTTTTCGCGCATTTAGCTTCTCGTAGCGCAACATAATCCACACATTCTGCAAGCGCCGGTGAGCCGTATGAATTAGACTCGCCGGCCGCATCGGGCCGTAGTTTGCCCAGCCCCTGGTCTAAGTCATAGCAATGTAAGTAATTAAAGTACTTCATATTGATTTTTGTTCGTTAAAAAGTCGGCAACACTTGCTGACTTCAATTTTGGTACAGATAGACTTATACAAGAGAAATCGGTCGGATGATGATAATAATTATTATAGTGTTTTGTGGTGGTCAAAATGAAAGGCTATTTGTGAAATGTTTAAAAAGAAAACGAAAATTCTTTGCCAAGTTGTGAAATATTACTCAGCAGAACAAAGCAGTGGTGTAGTTAAGACCATCACCTGCTAGACCAAGACCTTGTAAATTTTTCAAGACCAAGACCGTCTTTGTCAAGACCAAGACCTTTGATTTTTTTCAAGACCAAGACCATAAAAATGAGATGAGAATTAATAGTTTATCACTTAACGCTATTCTTCTACAACTACAAAGCAACTGGCAAAATACTGCATATACAGAATATTAAAAGAAATAAGAACAACACAATCACATACACGCTGTTGGTTATACAATTTTAGTGTTTTGTGATGGTGAAATTGCAGCATTATTTTTAAAATGTTAAAAAAAAGCCAATGCTTTTATATTCCTAAACTATAACACAATGATGAAAAACGGGTGCTTAGCAGAACGCAGAAATTTCCCGATAAAATTTCTTCACACAGTGAAGTTTTTATGCTTTGACAATATTTTAGTTACCAGGGTAATAATCTTCAGCATGGGAAAACATCGATTCTAATCCATCTAGCAACAAATGTTATATAGTCCAGAACAAATGTTTAGAAATTACACTAACGTTACGGTGCAAGACTTAATGTCACATAAAGCAGCTGCACTTCCATCTCCATCACTGCATGTTGATACAAGTTGTCGTGTTCCTCCACCACATGAAACATTGCAAGGTATTGCAAGACGTAGATTCGCTCCAAGATGACCAAATAGGACATAATCGCGTGTTGCATGGTTGGTTGCGTATTTGCGTCGAAACTAATGCATGAAAAGTTATGCAGTCAAATATATCACTTTACAACGTTTATAGGAAACCTTTGGGTTTTATACTTAGTGCATTGAAAGGATCGGTAGGTATCAATCAGTTTCTTATGGTTTTTGAGCAATGCGGGAGGATATAGACCACGGGTTCTTAACCTGGAATTTGTGAACTTCTAAGGGTTCCAAAAATTTATTTTAACTGGTTCGTAAAAAAACGAGAAACAAATATGGTGCAAGTAACTTTTGTTCGATTATATGTGCCATTACATCTTGTTTTTTACGAGAGAGTTGTAGTTTTTGTTGGAAGTTTTAGGGGCCAGCCCAAATATTGGAAAGAAACACTGCTATAGACTATTGTTAGTGCAATACTGTCTTTTAAACACCAAATATTGTTAGTCAGTCGTTTATGTTACTTGATGCTGATTTAGTAGTCATTGGCAGGCTTACTATGTGTACAGTAGTTGTCGAGTGTGAAAAATGCTTGAAAATTCACGCTTTAATGACCTAGTCTACAATCATGATAATGTAATTAACTTAGGCTATATGTTTACGTAGTTGTACTTTACCTCATCTTGTAAAAAACAAAATGAAACCGTGCGGGCAGTCAAAGCAACGGCAAAACTTCATCAGTTAACGTTAATACCTACATTTTCAAAGCATAAAACAAAAACAATATGAGTTCTTAAACTAATGGTATCATTTGGTTTAACGCTTATGTGTTGAGATTGGTAGTTCACCGGTTGCTTTATAATGCGTTAACTCAACTTATTTTAACCGTACACTGCAAATATAATTTCACGTGGTCAGACAGCGGAGAGAAACTAAAGAGTTTTACCAGCTGTCAAGAAGTCATGATTTCATTACTGGCATAGCCAAAATGCCATTGTATGCAAATATTAAATAAATTACTATTGCATAAACAAATTCGTCGAAGTCTTAGTATTCCTCCTCCGCACTCAGCATCACATTGAGTAATAGCAGCCCATGGTCCCCACATATTGCACGGATCAGGAATGCATTCTTCTCTCCTTATTCGAAGTTTACGTTTAGTAACGCCTGTAAAATATATTATGAACTTGATCAATTGAATTAGTTTAACTTTGCACTATCTGTAATGCGCAAAGAAATGGTGATTACCTTTAAGTTGTTACAGCCAACTAACGTTTTTCCGTGAGACTAATTTTCCTTCAATTGAGATACTCTTTGTTGGTGTTAGTTCAGAGCGTGTTTGAGTATTGCAGGTGTTAATTACTGTACTTTCGTTCGTGTGACTTGTCCGTAATTTGTTCCATTGCAGTTGTATGAATTTTTACCTTTAACATCGAATAGAAATGATTTTAACCCGTGTCTTAGAATTCATATTGTACCAAGTAAAAATATGTAGAGTGAATTGATAAATGGTGATTTATTGTGTTTACAATGTATTTTGTTAGTGTACTGACAAAAAGCTACTAGTGCTGTTATCATGTCTGCCCTGCTATAGCGTTTGCTAACCTGTTGTTGCATTTTTACACACAGCCACAGTTGTTTGTGCTCCTCCTCCACAAGTAGCAGAACACTGAGTAAATGTTTCCATATGAATCCAAGCACCAGTACAAGTTTGCTCAACATAACAACGATAGTAATCTAGCAACTGTCAGTCGTCGGGGTGGTAGCCTTCAGATTCAGATTCAGATTTTATTTATTCGCTGCCGTCACTCGCAGTGACTACATCAAGCAATAACAAAGCAATGAACAGAAACAAACATACAAGTTGACATAATCACAAAAGCGAAACAAAAAATAATATTATACTGTAGACCGCAGAATGACAGCAACAAGGTGGCCGCGAAGGGACCAAGGGGTCATCGAGTCAGCAGCTACCTTGCAGTTGCCAATAGAAATTTTTACATCACGTACACAATCAAGATATCAGCAACATTGGCAGACGAAGCAATTCAATTAAAGATTATCTAAAGCATGCATCACAGAGAACAAACGCAAAGCAACAAAGTAAATAAAACAAAGTAAAAAAAAGATAATAATATAGAGGAAAAATGGGAATGCAAGACAACGGCTAGTATCCCGCTAACTGAAGGACGACTCAGAGCCTCTAGCCAATAATAAATTAAGTAAAACGCAATTTAAAATTTTAATAAATAATTTTTATACTCCTTTTGAAACTTGCTAGACGAGTATTTACGCATATCAGGTGGGATTACGTTCCAAATCTTGGCACCGATAAATTTGATCGAGCGTTGTGTTCTTTTTGTTTTAAAAAAAGGAATTTTTAATTGTTCATTACTGGAGAACCTCGTAGAAAAAGAGTGGGTAACATTTGCTGGAGTAAAATAATTATCAAATACTGGCGGTAAGCTTTTCTTCCTGTGATTGTAAACAAATTTAGAAATGACATATTTAGCCAATTATTCTAATGGCAGTATTCCAAGCTTTGAATAAAGAGGAGAAACACTTTCGCACCATGCTTTTCCAGTGATACCAGCTACAGTTCTAATTGCCTTGTTTTGAATACGATTTAATTTTAAAAGATAGGTAGGGTATGTTGTACCCCATACAGTTAAACCGTAAGTCAAATGAGTATGGACAAGGGAATAATACAACTTTAATAACGCAGTCTGAGGTAAAAAAAATTTCAGTTTGCTTAAAATACCAACTGATCTAGCTAGTTTTGCTTCAACAAACTTTGCATGCTCATGGAAATTTAATTTATTGTCTAAGATCACTCCCAAGTATTTAGCCTTGTTTACTATTTTAATTTGGCCAGCAGGACAGCGTAGGTTGAGATTGACCGATGGGGATCTAAGTTTTGGAGATATTATTAACGCTTGCGATTTATTTGCATTGAGGGTAAGTTTGTTTGCTATCATCCAATTGCTAACCCCATTAAGTTCATGGTTGATTCGTTGTTCTAATAGTTCAGTCGTTGGGGCGTTAACTACCAAACACGTGTCATCTGCGAATAAGCGAGGTGTACTGTCAATAGAATTGGATAAATCATTAATATATAATAAAAAAAGTAGTGGTCCAAGCGTTGAGCCTTGAGGTACTCCTACTTCTATATTACTTAATGAAGAGTTAGCGTTATTAATACAAACAAATTGACTTCTGTTGCTCAAATAAGATTGAAAAAAGTTTTTCGCAATTCCTCGAATTCCATAATGATCCAATTTATTAAGCAGAATAGTATGATTTACTGTATCGAAAGCTTTAGCTAAATCAAGTAAAACTAACCCAGTATATAATTTATTTTCAATACTATCAAAAGTAGAGGTAGTAATGTCTAAAATGGCGTGCAAGGTAGAAAATTTAGATCTGAAACCATACTGACTTGGGGACAATACTGTATTCAAATTTAAAAAATTGATTGTTCTGGTATACACGACTTTTTCCAAAATTTTAGAAAACGTAGATAGTAAAGAAATAGGTCGATAATTTGTTAACTCAGATTTGTCACCAGATTTGTAAATAGGTACAACTTTAGCTATTTTAAGACAGCTAGGAAATAATCCATAGTCAAAACAAGCGTTGAAAAGTAACGCTAGTACAGGCGCCAAAACTTCGGCTGCAAAGATTATAAATTTCGCATTAATACCATCCGAGCCACAACTCTTATTAAGATTCATTTGGTTGATAATACGCAAAATTTCGGTTGCACAAGTAGGACGTAAAAACATAGAGGAAGAAACACGATTTTTCATATAGTTTTTGAAAGAAATGGAGTTATTGCAGTTAATATTATTGGCTAAAGTCCTACCAACACCACAGAAATATTTATTAAAGTTTTCAGCAATATCAACTGGGTTATTTATCATAGAATCATTGACATTAATCATGTCAGGCGAGTTTGCTAGCGGTTTGTTGGGTAAAAGAGTTTTCATTATTCCCCAAAACTTGCGCATATCCTGACTGGAGTTAACAATCTCGGTTTGCAAATAGAGTTTCTTTGCAAATGTTTTAATTTTGGTTAATTTATTGGAGTAGATTTTGTACAATATTTTTTGAGCATCGGAGCCATTTTTATAACAATTGATGTAGAGTTTCTGTTTGCGTCGTATAGATATAAGTATTCCTTTAGTGAAATATGGTTTATTTATTAGTTTGCTTTTTCTACGAGACGCTTTTTTTAGAGGCGCATGTTGATTAATGCACGAGCTTACAATATTAACAAAGTTGGAGAATTTCAGATCAACATCATGCGCGCTTTCAAAAACATCAATGTTAAAGTATAATTCCAGATTGTTACATAGATCAGTAGCAAAGAGATCTTTATCAAAGCGTTTTATATCTCTGTAATAGAAGGCCAGTTTTTTGCGTGGACTACTTTTTGAATTGCTTGAATTACTTGCGACAAAACAAGCCACAGGAAAATGATCACTAAGGTCACTTAGAAATACGCATGGATATATTAAATTAGAGCAATCATTAGTAATAATATGATCAATAATTGAGCCTTGGCAGTTGTAAGAGATTATTTTGGTTGAATCGTAGCAGTGTCCTTGGCATGGTTGAAGCAATTTCTGAAGAAAAAAGTAATTGTCAACATTACTGAAAAAGTGATACGAAGTGGCCTGCTTTTGACTAACATTGTTTGAACTGTATACGCTCTTAAACCAAACTCGTCTCTGATTGGTCAATCGATTTTTTCCCTAGTGATCAGGTAGTAACGAAAATATGCAGTTTTCGGTCATATGAGTTATGTACGAAAACTGGCTTGTAGTGCTTGTCCAAGTAATGCTGCGTCGCGAATCTTAGCAAAATAGAGCCCTCCAAGGTAGTTTTGAAGGGATGCAATTACTTTTGTGGTTTATTGGTAGTATTTTCCTTAAATTAGTCAGATTTAGTGCATTTGAAAGCTGATTAAGACTAGGTTTTAGACTACAACTTTACAAGTTATCAAACCCAACAAGTCCAAGTCGAGATACGGAGAAAGTTGATTTTATTTCCATGAACTGTTAATAATTTGCTGTAGTTTTGCTGGTTTATGCAACAACTCTGTTTAATTCATGACAAAAAAGCTGTTAATCTACCAGTTCCTGAACACTTACCGGGTAAATTCCCCAGTACGGTAGCTGTTAGACTACCGGTACATACCGTCTCATGTCACTCATGTGTGGGCAACTTTGAGATGTACCAGTAATCCTTGCGATGGAGAATGGGTCAGCAGTTCAAATTTGTAGATACTGTATCTAAGACAAACTCATCAGTAAGGTTGCAGGGTGCAGTACTGTTGATTACTGATAGGATACCGGTAGTCTACTGGGCACAGAGTGGGAGTGCAGCAGTACAATACGGTACTTGTATTATCTGCTGTGCATCTCCTAGTCTGTTTGCAGTTAACCGCTGAAGGAAAAAACAAATAAATCTAAAATCTGCGGCGCGACGGATTTACGATGAGGTTGATAGACTAGCAGTGTGTACAGTAAGCAGAAGCAAATTCAGATTCATAGTTTGTCAAGCTTTTAACTGAAATTATTTTGAGAGATTTCAGTTTGAGTGCGCGAACAATGATCTGCATAATCTTCAAATCTGCTGGTATACACGTAATAGGCTTAACTTTGTTTTATTTAACAATTGTATGTAAAGATGGAGCCACAGAGCCACTGCATCTTTTCAAACAACAAGTATAATGCAGATTCCAGTGAAGCAGGTACGATACCGATAAGTAATCAAAAGGTGTTGTGAATGTGCTAACTAGGTATGGCACTGTACGGTAGTGTTCCCTCTAGAGTGAGAAATTTGAGAAAAATGCAAAACTTTTGGGCAAACTTTGCTGATTTTGAACCAGAAATTAATATTATAAAATGCAAAACTGAAAAACTTAAACAAAAAACTTGAATATTTTGATGCAAGACTCTAGTTTGCATCTTGGAACCAGAAATTAATATTATAAAATGCAAAACTGAAAAACTTAAACAAACAACTTGAATATTTTGATGCAAGACTCTAGTTTGTATCTTGGAAAAGCAAATTTAATGCAAAAAATTTGTAAGGTGTCCTCAAAGTAGTGAAATCTTTGGGCAAAAATTCCAATGAATTTATATTTGGGCAAATTCGCACCAGTCAAAATCCTAGAGGGAACACTGCTGTACTGCACCGATATGTCAGGGAGTATTAATTTTTTAACACTTAATGCAATGTACTGGTACGCTTGCATGGTTTTTAGATTAATTTCATGTGTCAAAGATGCCACGTATTATTGGTGATTGTGATTGCAACTTAATTAATACAGCACAAACTTGGACAACTTTGTCACATTATGGTCGGAGATTGGAATTAATGAGGTGCAAATTTTGTAGTTCCTCAGCCTCTCTATGATATGCTCTACGTGAATTTGGGGCTTGTTTGAATTAAGCCGTGGTCAGGATTGGGCAAAATCGATTGTAATCGATATTCGATTGCGATATTCTTTACTTTTTGTTTATCGAATGCACTGGAGTTTACTTTTTTGAATGAGTATCAAATATGCCTTGTCTTTACTTTTTTTCGGCGCAATTCGATATTTCATATTCGATTCTTTTTGTCCACGCTAGGCCTACTTTATCTCACTTTGGTAAATTTAAAATAATCGTCAGTGTGTCATTACCTTGTTTTTGCTGATAATTTTTTTTTGTGCCAAAAAAAAACAAAAAAAAATTTTGATATGGCAAAGTTGCTTTGCATATACTATGTCCATCGTTTGTCTGTAAGTTACCGCATGAATGTGAGGACATCACCAAACATGCTTGGCGTACACCGCTAAATGCTCAGTGTAATATCAAATATCGATTGCAGTATTCTTTATTCTTAACTTTTTTAAACTATCATCGAAATCGATTATTTCTTTACTTTTTGGTGAACTATCGAGTATCGATTATTTCTTAACTTTTTTGGGTATCGATTCCCAACCCTGGCCGTGGTTTGGGTTTGAGGTTAGGGTTCAGGGCTAGGGGGTTGGGCTTAGGCCCTAACCCCAACTAATAACTCACTAGTGGTCCTTGTGCTCTTGATATATCTACCTGTTGAAAGATGCGGCTTAATTCAAACAAGCTCCGTGAATTCTACACGCAGCAATTTTATGTGTACAAATTTGACTTCTGAACTTGTACATTGTGTTTTGCCAACACGAAATGGTGGTAAATTGAGAAACACATATTTAGGCATTTAGTTGTAGATGAAGAAGTCTTTGTCTGCACTCTGCATGTGCGAGAACCAGGTCCCCAGTTTGAAAATATCAATTTGATTAGAATTAGAGGAGGGGTATTGTTTTAAACAAGAAGTAAGGAAACAAAGGCGTTTGGATATAAATAGAAAAGAATAAAAGTTTTCTTATTTAACAAACTCAATGTGGCGTATATTGTTTATTTGATAAGAGAAAATTTTGAACTTGCAGTAAACTTCAAAATCAAATTTTTGTTGACTAGTGTTATGAGTGCGTTTGAATTTAGTATCGGGTACAATTTAGTATTTCCTATCTTCAAATGCGTGATAACTTTGCTGTGGTCTGATACTATTTTATCTGCAGTGCTTCCTGGATACGCTGCACTCACAATTTTTTCAAGTAATTTCTCCATTTGGTGCAACTCCAATCAGCTACTTGGCTGTCAATGTGTGTCTGCAGTTACCATAACTAGTGCCGGCTGCATGAAGATCTGTTCATGGTGTTTCAACAAAAAACTCTGTGCAGTCCAAAATAATTTGGGTCTCTCCTAGAGTAAGCCATCGGCGTTTAGAATAACCCGTCCGCATAATGCGACAGAAGACACGGACGGCTTATGCTAGATGAAACCCAAAAATTCTGCAGTTGAATACATCTCCAAATATTTCTGGCTTACTACTTGGGTTTCTCCAGAGAGGAAATATTCTTCATGCAGCATCCAACAAAAAAGATTTCACGAAATGCATGCAGGTACGTCAGAAAGATGTTTCGTCATATCACTTTGCCAAGTCAAAATATGGTAGGTCAGTTTCATTAAGTATACGAACAGCTGATCATGTGAAGTTATTGAATTTACTGTTTTGCCTGACCTGTAGTTGAGAGGTTGAAATCCTTCGATCACTTCCGCAACAGTATGAAATATTGATCCTTTAATTCCTGTATAATTTTTTATTTCATCACCTGACAAATTTTTCCATTTAAAAATTTGTTTTTTGAGTGCTTCAGTTTCTTTTTTTAGTTTGGCTATTTCTTTTGTTGCAAGCTGTAGGTCTTCATTGTCATTACTTTCTTTAGTTTCATTTACGGGTGTTTGAGCTGCTACATCTTCATTGAAACTTTCTGTATTATCACCTGAGCTGATAGTGTCAGATGAAATCCAATAATGTCGCTTTCTGCGGGTATTTCTTGATGTTGCAGTTGATCTGCGATGTCCTTTTTGATCCTTTCGCTGACCATGAAGATTAAAACGAGGAACAGCATCTTTCTTTAGGTTTATTTTTTTAAATGTGGAACTGCTGTGCTGGTGGCAGCAGTGGCTTTGAAGTCATCATCGACAAAATGATAAGAACAAACATGGGCATAATTATTTGCCTGGAAAATAATTTTTGCTGTTTAGCAATTTAACCATTGTATTCTCGCTTTGGGTTCTAATGGTTGGCGATGAAATGATCAATCTTTGTTTTTTCAGAAGTTGCATTGCAGCCAAATACTGCACAATGGTTGGGCATTGCAATTGTATTAAATCAAATATTTGCAAAGTTAATCTTTTCCGCCATAATGGAAATAGTGTAGAGCAGGGGTGTGCAACCCACGGCCCGCGGGCCACAATCCGACCCTCCAGGCCAGTCAATGTGGCCCTCGACGATGGCAGGACAAAAAAATTTTTTTTAAAAATCGATTTATTTAGCTATTTGTACCGTCTATAATACACGGGTTGTGTTTATCATTTTATAATTTTATACATATTTGACGGTGACTGGCCCTCGACGTTGTTAAAATTTCGAAAGTGGCCCCCCAGTGAAAAAGGTTGCACTCCCCTGGTGTAGAGAGTTCAAAAAATTTCGAGA
Organism: Trididemnum miniatum; assembly: GCA_964006365.1. Classification (NCBI taxonomy): domain Eukaryota; kingdom Metazoa; phylum Chordata; class Ascidiacea; order Aplousobranchia; family Didemnidae; genus Trididemnum; species Trididemnum miniatum. The sequence goes on along the minus strand of OZ023249.1, from coordinate 18,253,258 downwards.
TTTTACAGAAATGTTCCATCATAGTTTCGTACTGATCAAAGAATGTGTTGAATTTCAAAACAAATTTTGCCTCATGATTTTGCACTTTTTGCACTAAAGGTGGCACCACAGCTCTGTAGAAGTTAAAGCGACGTTTTAAACTTTCTGTAAAAAAGTTGGATTGCATTGCTTTTGATTCTACCAAATGCAAAAAGCTCACATAGGTCTGTTCTGTTCCAAAAGTAGTGGTGGTACAGTAGTGAAATATGCACTTATTTCTGCAATAATATGCATCATATTTATTTTGGTGTCACTTAGGAGGTGACCTGCTCAGGTTGACAAGAATTTGATGAACCCAAACCTGATCCTTCAATTACGACCCGAAAGTGATTTGATGCACCAAGCACTAGCAGATTGCCACACCGATACACAGTTCGAGCTTTCACCACGCATGACAAAATTCCAGGAGTTTAGTCAGGGACTGAAGTTCATTCAGTCTGGAGACTTGGTTCTCGCACATGCAGAGTGCAGACAAAGACTTCTTCATCTACAACTAAATGCCTAAATATGTGTTTCTCAATTTACCACCATTTCGTGTTGGCAAAACACAATGTACAAGTTCAGAAGTCAAATTTGTACACATAAAATTGCTGCGTGTAGAATTCACGGAGCTTGTTTGAATTAAGCCGCATCTTTCAACAGGTAGATATATCAAGAGCACAAGGACCACTAGTGAGTTATTAGTTGGGGTTAGGGCCTAAGCCCAACCCCCTAGTCCTGAACCCTAACCTCAAACCCAAACCACGGCCAGGGTTGGGAATCGATACCCAAAAAAGTTAAGAAATAATCGATACTCGATAGTTTACCAAAAAGTAAAGAAATAATCGATTTCGATGATAGTTTAAAAAAGTTAAGAATGAAGAATACTGCAATCGATATTTGATATTACACTGAGCATTTAGCGGTGTACGCCAAGCATGTTTGGTGATGTCCTCACATTCATGCGGTAACTTACAGACAAACGATGGACATAGTATATGCAAAGCAACTTTGCCATATCAAAATTTTTTTTTGTTTTTTTTTGGCACAAAAAAAAATTATCAGCAAAAACAAGGTAATGACACACTGACGATTATTTTAAATTTACCAAAGTGAGATAAAGTAGGCCTAGCGTGGACAAAAAGAATCGAATATGAAATATCGAATTGCGCCGAAAAAAAGTAAAGACAAGGCATATTTGATACTCATTCAAAAAAGTAAGCTCCAGTGCATTCGATAAACAAAAAGTAAAGAATATCGCAATCGAATATCGATTACAATCGATTTTGCCCAATCCTGACCACGGCTTAATTCAAACAAGCCCCAAATTCACGTAGAGCATATCATAGAGAGGCTGAGGAACTACAAAATTTGCACCTCAGTAATTCCAATCTCCGACCATAATGTGACAAAGTTGTCCAAGTTTGTGCTGTATTAATTAAGTTGCAATCACAATCACCAATAATACGTGGCATCTTTGACACATGAAATTAATCTAAAAACCATGCAAGCGTACCAGTACATTGCATTAAGTGTTAAAAAATTAATACTCCCTGACATACCGGTGCAGTACAGCAGTGTTCCCTCTAGGATTTTGACTGGTGCGAATTTGCCCAAATATAAATTCATTGGAATTTTTGCCCAAAGATTTCACTACTTTGAGGACACCTTTTACAAATTTTTTGCATTAAATTTGTTTTTCCAAGATACAAACTAGAGTCTTGCATCAAAATATTCAAGTTGTTTGTTTAAGTTTTTCAGTTTTGCATTTTATAATATTAATTTCTGGTTCCAAGATGCAAACTAGAGTCTTGCATCAAAATATTCAAGTTTTTTGTTTAAGTTTTTCAGTTTTGCATTTTATAATATTAATTTCTGGTTCAAAATCAGCAAAGTTTGCCCAAAAGTTTTGCATTTTTCTCAAATTTCTCACTCTAGAGGGAACACTACCGTACAGTACCATACCTAGTTAGCACATTCACAACACCTTTTGATTACTTATGGGTATCGTACCTGCTTCACTGGAATCTGCATTATACTTGTTGTTTGAAAAGATGCAGTGGCTCTGTGGCTCCATCTTTACATACAATTGTTAAATAAAACAAAGTTAAGCCTATTACGTGTATACCAGCAGATTTGAAGATTATGCAGATCATTGTTCGCGCACTCAAACTGAAATCTCTCAAAATAATTTCAGTTAAAAGCTTGACAAACTATGAATCTGAATTTGCTTCTGCTTACTGTACACACTGCTAGTCTATCAACCTCATCGTAAATCCGTCGCGCCGCAGATTTTAGATTTATTTGTTTTTTCCTTCAGCGGTTAACTGCAAACAGACTAGGAGATGCACAGCAGATAATACAAGTACCGTATTGTACTGCTGCACTCCCACTCTGTGCCCAGTAGACTACCGGTATCCTATCAGTAATCAACAGTACTGCACCCTGCAACCTTACTGATGAGTTTGTCTTAGATACAGTATCTACAAATTTGAACTGCTGACCCATTCTCCATCGCAAGGATTACTGGTACATCTCAAAGTTGCCCACACATGAGTGACATGAGACGGTATGTACCGGTAGTCTAACAGCTACCGTACTGGGGAATTTACCCGGTAAGTGTTCAGGAACTGGTAGATTAACAGCTTTTTTGTCATGAATTAAACAGAGTTGTTGCATAAACCAGCAAAACTACAGCAAATTATTAACAGTTTATGGAAATAAAATCAACTTTCTCCGTATCTCGACTTGGACTTGTTGGGTTTGATAACTTGTAAAGTTGTAGTCTAAAACCTAGTCTTAATCAGCTTTCAAATGCACTAAATCTGACTAATTTAAGGAAAATACTACCAATAAACCACAAAAGTAATTGCATCCCTTCAAAACTACCTTGGAGGGCTCTATTTTGCTAAGATTCGCGACGCAGCATTACTTGGACAAGCACTACAAGCCAGTTTTCGTACATAACTCATATGACCGAAAACTGCATATTTTCGTTACTACCTGATCACTAGGGAAAAAATCGATTGACCAATCAGAGACGAGTTTGGTTTAAGAGCGTATTGAATAGTCGGCAGCGTGGCCTAGTGGTTCGGAGCGTCGTTACTACGACGGCCACGATCGCAAGATTGTTGGTTCAACTCCCACCCAAGCCTTGTTGTTGCGTCCTTGGATAAAATGCTTCACAACAATTATCTCTGCTTCACAACGAATTAAAGAAGGCAGAAGTAAAATTCAAGCAGAAAACTCGGAAACAAGAGCAACTTCTAAGCGAGTCTGGATTCGTCCTATGCATAGCGCCTCCGTTGCTTTCTCGTGACGGGAGGATAAAAAAAATGAAGAAATCATCTTTTCTTCAGTTAAAGATCGATGTTAAGCATTGGAATTTGTATTTGTCTTCCATTGTTTTAAATGTTTTGTTTGTGGAGTAATCATAAATGTAGTAATATTAGACGCTTAATTTTTCGACAAACTCAGGTTTTAATAACAATTCAAAGATTTCATACTTGCTCGAAGGACACTGAATAATGGATAGAAAAATAGAAGTTGTTGTAAATCCCGTGTCTGGAATGCGCTCTCAACAGAATTAATATTGCTCACTGGAATACAATATTTCAACTATCCACTTGATGAAATTTTAGCTACAAACCAAGCCATGTATTAAAGCTAGAGGTCGAAAGACTCACACTCGAAGATTCCCGCTGTGATTCAGTTGCAACATGCAGGACTCCATCACATCCATTCTTTGAAAGTGAAACAGCTCTTTGTTCGAACACTTCATCTCGTGCACATTGAATTCCTTCACCATCGTCACAAGTTAGAACTCTTCGTCGAAAACAGTTTGGTATCGATTTACACGTAGACCATGATGACCACGTTTGACCGTTGATTATGGAAATCAAGTGAGAAATCAAAATAAGCGAAAGTAGGCGCATTGATATTTTCACAAGGCACGATGTGTAACGAAAAGAAGTTACGTGGTAACGTTATGTAATATTATTAAAAAGTGTTATATTTCATTCGTCGTCTTCATCAATATTACCGAATTAGCTACGGCTGTTAATAAACGAAGTTTTTTATTATTGTTACCAAGTTGCCTGACCTTTCAAAGACATGCACAACGTGCACAAAAACATGCACAACGCTGTCCTGCGCATTTCATTGGTTCATATGATTATATGCAGAGGTGGGCACAATTTCGTTAATCGTTAATTCGTTAATAGCAAAGTTAACTTTTTATTCCCAACTTGGCATCCTCAAACTTAAAGATCTTTTTAAATTAGAAGTTGGAAAATTCGTTCATGCTCATTTTAAGAACAAATCACCTCCCTCACTTTCTGATTATTTTATCCTGACCAGTGAAGTGTCTCAAAAAAATACTAGATCCACACAGTCTAGAAGAAATTGTTTGTATCTACCTCGCTATGCTAGTAATGAGATGCAAAAATGTATGAGGTTTCAAGGAGTAACAATCTGGAACGATATTCCCTCCGATATCCAGAACTCTTCATATAATTCTTTTAAAATTCGGTTCAAAAAACACTTACTTCAAACCTACGACTGAACATTTACTGGTGTGAAATCTTGTAGTAGTTTTCACGCAAATCACTGATTCACCCTAAAAAAAAATTGGTACCCTGACAAATCTTTATCTTAAAGTGATCACGCACCCATTCAAGGAATGGGTAACTGGGTGGCAGCTGACTAGGTGACCGAAAGGTCTATTCGCCGTCTCCCTGCGGTCATGTGTTTCCTTTTCCTTAAACTGTGCTTATTTTGTGCTACTTTACCGCCAATAAATGTTGATGATGACGATTTTTCATTAACTAGTTAATTCGTCAAATTTCTTTTCAAAATTAACGGACTAAATTAACTTCCGTTAGTGCTCGATAACTTCCGTTAAATTTTTGTAAACGCTTATTTCTCTTATTGTTGGTCAAGTTTGACATTGATAAATTAACAAAATACGACCAATGAGGTCAAAAAGCTAGATAAAAACAACAAAACATATTGCTTGTGAACAGCAAAATTCCTTAAATGTTTAAGCAAACATTAATGTTAATAATTTAAACTTTTTTTAAAAAGAAATGCCGTTTTGAGTCAAAATTAACGATTTAACGAATTTAATTAACTTCCGTTAATTGGAGCTGAATTTAACGAATTAACGTTAACGGAGGTGCATTACTGTGTTAACGAAGTAATAATGAAATGTTGTGCGGTTTTATGGCGCTTTATAACTACTGAGGTCCTTTAGCGCCAGGACTAAATTTTGTCAAGAATTCACTGACGTATTTTATTTTATTCTCTGTTCATTTCATCCTCCGCGCAACACTTAATTGCTGAGCGTTTAGCTAGTGTAACAGCAGATACCATTTTTAAAGTCTTTGGTTTGACCCGACTAAGAATAGAACCAGTCTACCAACTTCCTAGGCGAACGCTCTAACCACTGTTAACGAAGTAGTGGTTAACGAAGCTAACGTTTTGCATTAACTTGCCCATCTATGATTATATGTTTTGTCCCTCTCATCACTAACACCTTGCATTTCCATCAGTTTACAACTGCAACCTGCTAAACACTTTCGGAGCATAATGCTTGTAATTTCTCACTGGTTTTAATAAAAAGCTTGCTGTCAGAATAAGTGAAAACATCTTTTTTATGTGTTTTTTACATTTGACTGAGGGATAAATAACATCTTGAAATGTCAAGAAGTTCAAAAATGTTTTCAGTTATTCTGGCTTCATGCTTTCTGCTGAAGATTGTTATTACTCTAAATTCGACGTACGATCAATTCAAATCGAGTTTCTTGGTCTTTTCACTATGATGGCATCATTTTTTTTGCTAAAGTCATTACTGTTACTATAAGCTCACCAAGACTGTTTTTGCGTCCGTTCGCTGCATGCATTATAAAACTACTGTATAATTGACCGGCAAAACTTTTGTAGGTGTGTAATGCGCAAGCTCATTTCCGCGAGTTAGTTTACTCATCGTTTTGCATCACCTCTCTATTGAATCAAAACAAAGCAACATTCTTGCTGCACATTCATTGTGGGTAAGCTCAACGATTTAGTCAGTGTACTATCAAAATGAATTGGATTTTAATAAAACACTTAACTGCATATAACGCTTTAGTTTATAGTGAATACCGGTATTTTATCAGAAGTATAGGCAAAACACTGTTTTCAAGAAGTTGCAGTCTTTCTGGTCTTCTTTTTTGCTGGTACTAGATTATCTGTTTTTTATTTTTAAACTGTCTCATAGCAATTAGAAAGACGCTTATCAATAGTTGTTTCTTCCTTCCTTTGCAAATTTATGCTGCCAACCTGGGTGTTGCTACCATGACCACTCTTCTTTTTTAACTCTTCTCGTACCTGCGTATCATAACGTTAATCGTTTTGTTGCCTCTTCCCTTTTCTTGTACCGTCGTTATACTGTATTTCCTTCATTTTATCGCATACTTTGATGTGTTTACGGTGCGGACATAAAAGGCGCTGTTACTACTTATCTCTGTTTAATACGATCAAGCTAGCAGTAATAAAATTTAAAAGCTAAGCTTTAAAACATTGACAACATATTTAGTCTTAATAGTTTATTCGTTATAAACAATTTTTTTACATATATTTGCGATCATGAAGAATTCTTTTGAAGCACAATAGATAAGAGTCAGAAATTGCTTCGGAAGGAAAATAGAGCCACTGTGACTCTTACAAACTGGACGTTATAGCTTCAGCTGTTATCACCAGCAGTATATTCCAATTTTGTACTGCCTTGTTTACTTTGCTGTTGTGACAGCTGAGCTTATGTAGTCGAAACATACAGTTACAATAATATTGTGGGTTTATCCTCTGTGGTAATGCAGCGTTTGTCATATAATTGTTTATCTTTAAACTTGATGCAAATGAAACTCTGAGGGCCATGGATGAAAAAGATATGATTGAATCTTTTTTAGACTGAATCCTTGTTTCCAAACGTCCCGTAGTGAGAACCATCAGGTTTCGTGGTTGAAGTATTAGAAGTTGATTGTGTGATGAGATTCGTTGCACTTTAACAAACAAATGCAGTGTTGATTACCAAACCATACTTAAGTGTTCACTTAAATGTTTTGTTCGCAAAAAGCCTGCAGTATGTATGTATGCTTCACGTCTTCACGCCAGCAGGCTTGCTAAGAGGATACCACTAACAAACCACAAAGGAATACCGGCTTATGAAAGTGAGCGTACCATAGTTGTTTTTTTATTTTGACGTTTCATTTGCAGCCTCAAGGAGTTGCTTTCTACAGCTTTGAAAACAACTTGGTAAATAATATAAAGCTTCGCTTTATGCAGTGCACTTCAGCGTTTCTTAAATGCTGACTAACCTAGTAAGTTTTTCGTAAAACTTAACTGACGCAATTTATGGGATTCACTTGCTTGGAAGCGTTGAATACCAGATATGGATTGGCTTCGTTAGGCTCAACGTAAGAATTGTCGTCGGGTTTGTTGCAATTTGACTCAGTTTTAGCATTCACATGCTCTCCTACCTCGTTCACGTAGATTCTTTTGCTTGCGTGGTCAGTTTGCTCGGGATCGATTTTTTCGTATAGATGAACGGGTGCGTTCAAATATTCAGCCGTTTCTAGATGTGGAAAAATAGTGAATCAGTTTATCACGGTATTGGTAAATCGTAATCAAAAGTCTTGCACTCACTACTGTTAGTGGAAGTTTCTGCTATGCCATCATTTTCATTTTCGAAGAGACCTTGTCTGCAAATCGCAACACTTTCATAAAACCAGCCGTGATTGATTAGTAATTATGAAACTTTAAAGTCTAAATTATCATGCACGAAGTTAGGATGATACCAAGAAAAAAATTAACGTAGAGCATAGTTGAAGTGGTTTAATCAAAACAAGTTTGTGTGGCAAAAACTGTTCGTCTTATTATTTTTTTGCACATATCTTGTGATGTTGGCTTTCTTTATTTATGAAATAAAAATTGTTGTTTGTTTGTTTGACATTACGCTGCAACTGCGTTTAGAATAGCATGCTAGTCATTTTAAGAATTTTAAACAGCGAAAATGTTGCAAGTTATATGTATAATACTGCCATCAGATGATATTTATAGCTGATTGAATATTTAAAGCCATTGGGCTTACGTTGGTGCAAACGATATTACTACAATCATTGATTTCCTGTACATTATGATATTTACTCACTTCGTTGGTTTATTCATGCTGATCATGTTATGATGGTTTTCATTGTTTGAAGATGTCTTAGCTAGCCAACGTAAAATGAAGACAATCCCAACCATAAGCACTACGCACGGTACTACAATAACTACTGGAAAGTATGGCTCTGTGAAACGATTATGAATGTTTTGATAGCAATAATTCGTTCTGAAGTTGGTACTTTCACAACGATTCTTCGTAAGTGAGTTTAGTTATGATTTCAACATAGTTGGATAACTTGGACGAGTCGCTGTATTAAAAAACCTTGGAACTATTTATGGGATAATCGTATCTCTGTTTTCAAAGTTGCTGGTTTATACGTTAAATAACGTAATTCTATTAAATGTTCTCAGCTTTGTAATGGTGTAGCGCGTTCACTGCCCAGATTTGCAGCTAAATTTAGTCAGTAGTTCTGAAAAGTGGTACCTAGTTATTAGCTTGCTAACTTACGATTGACCAGCGAACTTGGTGACGTGGGGGTAACTGAACATTCTGGTGCATTTGAGCATGATTCTGAAACGGTCTCTGCGTCCAATAAGCCGCAAACAGAACACTTTCTGCAAAGTATCAACAAGTGCTGCGCTGTTGGAAGTGTAATGGCGTAGTAACCATATTATGACAGTTTCTAACCTGTTTCTTATTCTAACGCCTTCACATGAACCACAAGAAGACCATTGAGACCAGTCACCGTACGGACACGAATTGGTATTGCATTCTTCTGTTCTTGTTCTTTTTGAAACGTTATTGTTTTCTATGCATCCAATAATACGTAATAAAAACCATTTCCGTTTTAGTGGCATTTTTTACCATAGCTCTTTTTCCCAGTTGCATGCTGCAACTGATTTAGGATGGGTATGTGCGTAATTATTATGAGAACTTAAAGTACTAACAACATCGCATTTATGTTGATATGTATGTCCATGGACCACAAGGAGCTACTCTACCCAGAAATTTCCTGTATAGCAGGCAATATTTGCATGTGAAACGAAGAGAAATGAAGAACTTCATATGACTTTGGCTTACCGAAATACTTTGAAAGCATTGCTACATAGTTAAAGAAATATGGAATTACGGCTCTTTAAGTTACTTTAAACGTATTCGCATGTTGGTTTAATTATGATTCAGTAGAAGGCACAACAGCAAAAATGGGAAACAGTCTTCAACCTGCATAGCTCCCTCGCTGCGTCTCTGACATGGATTTCTAAACAACAAATTCTTAAAATCAAACATTTTCTTTTCGCACCACCGCATAGAGCGACGGTATTCCCGTTGTACATGCACGTTGATGATAATTGCTGAGTTCCTCCGGCGCAAGTGACTGAGCACGTTGAAGATTCACTCCACGATGACCAAGTGGGACATGATTGTGTGTTGCATCGTCCACTTCTTCTTCGTTGTAAAACTCCTGTATCTAAACACAACAAAAGTTGTCTGTCGTTTGTTGCGAGTGTACGTAAATGTCAAAACTGGTAATTACCATCGCATAATGGCATAAACACGCCGTTATATACACAACTCGATGTAAGTAGTAGTGTTCCATTACCACAAGTAACTGAACAGTTTGAACCTATGTTCCAAGATGACCAAGTAGGACACGGTGGTGTGTTGCATGGTTCGTTGCTTGTTCGGTATGAAGATCCAGTATGTAATGATAATAAGATTTATACAACGTTTACAGCCATACCTTGAAAAGAAATTGTTACAATCATAACATAAACAGTTGGTTGGTGATACAGAACTTGAAGATTGCCAGAAGCAGAGGTTTCATATTTCCCGAAGCTTTTCGTCTGACACTTGTCAAGAGAATCGTCAGAATGAAGAATGTAGAGCTGAGACCGCTTATAGAAGCGCAAGAGAAAAGATAAATAGTTTCTGATTGGACGAAAAGTGTCGACCAATCAAAAACAGAAGCGCTAGTGAGAGATTTTCAGCGCGTAGACAAACTCCTTTTGCCGGCACAGGATTGGGTGAGAAACTTTAATGTAAGTGGCTTCTAAGGCAGATAGATGAAAAGTCGAGCGACGTTTTGAAAGGATTGAAAATCTGTCATCGCTGTAGTGTAAGGCACAAGATTGATTGGTCAGCTGATGCTGTCCAATTGCCGAGTCGCAAATAGGTTCGTGATTGGTCAATTTGCACGAGCGATTGAAGGCCTTGCGATCTTGAAAAACTTGACCAGTTCTCACAGATTTGGGAACGTGTTGCTTGATTCTGTCCTGCAGCCGTTGAGATGTGCGACCCACGTACCGACTGTCGCAGTGGCATGAAAATTCATAAACGGTATTGCTCTGTTGAGAAGCAGGAAGCACATCTTTTTTGTTTGCGGGCAGAAGTTGTCTAGTCGTAAAAACGACGCGAGGCTTCACAGAGAAGTAACAGCGTTGAACTGCTGAAGCGACTTGCTTTTCGAACCTCGTCGAAATAGCACCCAACCATGGAAGATGTAGATAAACAGGACATTTCTTTGGTCCGTATGACGGTGGTCTGCGGAAGTTTCGTATCTTCCTGGTAATGGAAGAGTTGACCACGTGGTCGGGATAGCCATTTTCAGAAATGATGGAACGGATGTTGTCTAATTCGCTCGAGAGTTTACCTTTGGAGCAGATCATCAAAGCACGATGGACAAGAGTGTTAATGAGGCTGATTTTCTGCTTCCTCGGGTTAAAAGAATTCCAACGTAGGTATTGTCCTGTAAATATAGGTTTTCTGTAGACGGAAGTGATGAATTCAGTATCATGTTTCTCAACGAGAACATCGAGAAACGGAAGACAATTGTCACACTCTTTTGCAAACGTGAAGCGTAGAGAAGGATGGAGAGAGTTAAGATGACAGAGAAACTCGTCACAATCCGCTTCATTGTTAAACGCTACAAAGGCATCATCAACGTAGCGATGGTAAAGAAGAGGTTTCTTCACGTTTTTAAACAGCTTAGATTCACAAAAACCCACAAAGATGTTGGCAAGAGCTAGTCCCAAAGGCGATCCCATAGCTGCGCCGTCGATTTGCTTGTGCATAATATTGTTAAAACTGAATTCAACTGAGCACGTGGCAGTTTGCGTCAGTTCAACAGAAGTATTACTCGGGAAGGGAGGAGGTGTGAGAATACTATTGTACAGAGCGTCTGCGCAGATTTCAATAGTCTCTGCGAGGGGGACATTAGTAAAGAGGCTGGAAACGTCAAAAGAACAGAGAAAGACAGAAGAAGATGAAAGGCCAGAGTTACGGAGGATGTCAACGAAGGTAAAAGAAGCACTGATGCAGTAGGTAGAGTAAAGGGAGAGCACGGGATTAAGAACAGATGTGAGCCATTTAGCCAGTTGATGCTGGGATGAGCCAACCATCCAGAGGATAGGGCGTAGTGGTATATCCTTTTTATGCGTCTTCGAGGATAGGGCGTAGTGGAATTGGACAACATCGATTAGAGGATAGGGCGTAGTGGAATTGGACAACATCAGCTGACCAATCAATCTTGTGTCTTACACTACAGCGATGACAGATTTTCAATCCTTTCAAAACGTCGCTCGGCTTTTCATCTATCTGCCTTAGAAGCCACTTACATTAAAGTTTCTCACCCAATCCTGTGCCGGCAAAAGGAGTTTGTCTACGCGCTGAAAATCTCTCACTAGCGCTTCTGTTTTTGATTGGTCGACACTTTTCATCCAATCAGAAACTATTTATCTTTTCTCTTGCGCTTCTATAAGCGGTCTTAGCTCTACATTCTTTATTCTGACGATTCTCTTGACAAGTGTCAGACGAAAAGCTTCGGGAAATATGAAACCTCTGCTTCTGGCAACCATAACACAGTTTTAGTAGTTCATCCCATCTTTCAGCTTGTGCAAATACAGCGTAATTGACTGTGAGTCGCCTATTTTTCACAATCCCTAGCATTGTTTTAAAGTTGTTGATAGGCGTAATTGCATGGTAGCAACCTCAGTAGCTCAAGCAGTGCTTTTTTGTATCATGTTACTGCATTCTACTGTAAATGAAGTATTTCAACAGGCCTATATGTTTCTATATTGCTTCCTTGAAAAGGAAAAGTATTTTACACTGCATATGTTTGCAAATAGATGTTGTGTATATTGTTAGTATTTAATCCCATAATGCAAGAATAAACAAGTGTTTATGGGAACTTTCACAACAAAATATATCCACAGCTTGCAGGTATTATATACGTTTTGACCATTTCTTCGTCATAAAGCGATTCTTCGTCATTAAGTTTCTAGCATTTAAAGACATTAAATGTATTTTGTGTACTTCGGGAATAATTTTAAAATATGCACAACTTTAAAACGCAAGACATACTGTCACATAAAAAGGTTTCATTTCCATTTTCATCATTGCATGTTGATATAACTTGTCGTGTTCCTCCACATAAAACGTTGCAAGGTGTAGATTCATTCCAAGTTGACCAAGGGTGTTTTAGGGACCAATTTCAACACTGACTAGAAACACTACAGTAAACGATAGTTTGTACGTTATTGGCTTTTACACTCTAAATTGTTAGTCAGTCAGTCAGTCAGTCTATTTTGTTAATTATGAATGATGCTGATTGAAGAGTCTTTAGTACACTACAGTTTTTGCCAACTATCAAGAAGTCATGATTTCATTACTGAAATAGCAAAATTGATATTCTACGTAAATGTGATACTTACTAAAAGTCAATCTATCACCGCATAAACAGTTTCACTGAAGTCTTTGCGTTCCCCCTCCGCATTACATTGAGTAATGAGAGTCCATGATCCCCACATATTGCACGGTTGAGGAACGCATTCTTCTCTCTTTATTCGAAGTGTAGGTTTAGCTGCGCCTAAAAAAAAGTTAGAAACCAGAAGAACTAATTTAGCTTGATTTTGCACTATCTTCGATACGTATGAAAATGGTGATTACTAGGGCAAGTTTCTGCAACTTTTTTTACAGCATCGGGAAGCTTTTAAGAAAGGAAAAACTTTATTACAGCATATATGGAGCTGTTTGCCTAAATTTTATTTTGCACCTTTTTTGGTTTTTAAAGGCCACTTTTTGTTGCATTTTTTACGAAAAATTATGAAAAGTAGACTCTATTTTTTTGTGAGTCTACTTTTTATAATTTTGCCCTAGTAACTCGCCCTAGTAAATACCCTTAAGTTGTTCCAGCCAACCAACGTTTTTCTGTGAAACCAATGTTCCTTTAATAGAAATACTTCGTGTTGGTGTAAATTTAGAGCATGTCTGAGTATTGCAGATGTTAGTTACTTCCGTTTTTGTGACTTCTTTGAATTTCGTTCCATTGCAGTTGTATGAATTCCATTGCAATTGTATGAACATACATGCTAACATAAATTATAAATGATTTTCACCCGTGTCTTTGTACCAAGTAAAAATACGAATGTATAATTGAAATGTACCTGCGAAAAATGCGTAGAATGAGTTGGCAAATGATAATAGGCTATATTGTGCGCTAATTTACACTGTTTGTGTTAACAAAGCAGCAACGGTGTTGTTTTCTCATGTCTGTTCTACTATAGCATTCAATGACCTATTATGTTTTGGCATACAACCACATATTCTGTTCGTGTTCCGCCTCCACAAGTAGCAGAACATTGAGTAAATGTCTCCATTGGAATCCACACACCAGTATATGTTTGCTCAACATAACAACGATAGTAATCTAGTAATTGACAGTCGGGATAGCCTTGATCATTGTAAGATATTATTTTGGTTGAATCGTAGCAGTTTCCTTGCCATGATTGAAGTAGAACCTGTAAAAAAAAAAAAAATTTTCAATATTATTGAAAAATGATACTAGGTGGTCTGCATTTAAATTATACTGTTTGAAGTACATTTGTGGCAATTGAAGATCGGTATTTAGCATTGAAATTTTTACTTATCCTTCATTGTTTTAAATGTTTGGTTGTGGAGTAATCGTGAATGCGGTCATGCTAGATGCTTATTTTTTCGTGAAAACTTTTGATGAAAACGCACATTAATGGCAATCCAATATTTTCAAACTAGTTCGTAAGAAACTCAATTTTGGATAAAACAAAATTGTAGTACATTCCGTGTCTGGGATATTCGCCCCTCAACAGAATCAGTATCGCTCCGTGCAGTACAATATTTCAACGATTGACTTAATAAAATTTTAATCACGAACCAAACTATGTTTTTAAAGTTAAGTTTAAAAGACTCACAGTTGAGGATTCCAGTTATGACTCGCTTGCTACGCGAACTCCATCACATCCATTGATTGAACGAGAAACAGCTCTTTGCTCGTACAGTGCATTTCGTGCACATTGAATTCCTTCAACCATCGTCACAAGTTCACTCTTCGTCGAAAACAGTTTGGTATCGATTCACACGTAGACCACGTTGACCACGGTTGACCGTTGATTACGAAAATCAGGTAAAAAATCATAATAAGCGAAAGTAGGCGTATGATGTTTTCAAAAAACACATTGTGTAACAAAAAAAAAAGTTACGTGGCAACGTTATGTTATTAAAAAATGATATATTGCATTCGTAGTTTAGATCAATATCGCCGCATCAGCTATGGCTATTAATAAGTAAATTTTACCATCACCGTTATTAAGAGGCCTAATCTTGCAAAGACAGACATGCACAAAACTGTATTGCTCATTTCATTGGCTCTTGTGATTATACGTTTTGTCCTTTTTTCATCACTAACACCGTGCACTTCCATCAGTCTACAATTGCAACCTGCGTGGAATTTCTCACTAGTTTTAATTAAAACCTTGCAGTCTGAATGAGTGAAAAGATCTTTTACAAGTGTTTTTGCATTTGACTGTGAGATAACTAACATCTTGAAGCATCAGGTAATTCAAAAATCTTTTCAGTTATTTTGGCTGCATGTTTTTTACTAAAGACTCTCATTATTCTAAATTCGATGTATAATCGATTCTAATCAAATTTCTGGATCTTTTCAGTACGTCGGCATCAATTTTTTGCTGACGGTCATTATTGTAATTATAAGCTCACCAAGACTGTTTTTGCGTCCGTTTACTGCAAGCGTTATAAAACTGTGATCGACCGACAAAACTTTTGTTGGTGTATAATGAACTAGCTCACTTCCGCATTTCAGTTTATTCATCGATTTGCTTCACCTCACTATTGAATAAAAGAAAGCAACATTCTTGCTACACATTCATTGCAAGCTCAACGATTCAATCAGTTTATTACGAAAATGCGTTGGATTTTAATAAAACACTTACCTGCATGTAACGCTTTAGTTTATAGCTAATACCGGTATTTTATCAAAAGTATAGGCAAAACACTGTTTTCAAGAAGTTGCAATCTTTCTACTTCTTTGCTGGTACTAGTTTATCTGTTTCTTGTTTTCGAACCGTCTTATAGCAAATAAAATGACGCTCAGCGATAGTTGTTTCTTTTTAAGCAAATTAATGCTGCCAACCTGGGTGTTGCAACTAAGACCACTCTTGTTTTTTTAACTCTTCTTCTCGTACCTGCATGTCATAACGTTAATCGTTTTGTTGCCTCTTCCCTTTCCTTGTACCGTTGTTATACTTCCTTTATCTTATTGTTTACTTTAATCTGTTGACGGTGCGGAAATAAAAGACACTTTTATTACTTATCTGTGGTTAATACAGTGTTGTCAGATTGGAACTATTTGTTCTAGATCTAGAACTAAAATCAAGCTCTTAGAACCAAAATTTTCGATTTAAAACCTGGTACTATCTTTAGAACCAAAGTGATGCTTTCGGAACGTTCCAGAATTTTGGACAGCGCACATGCGAAGCCTATAGTTTCTGGTATGCGCAAGATAACATCTACTTCTTCAGTTCTTCTTCCAACTTTTGTAAAAGAAAACCTCTTTTTTTGGCTCATCACGCTATGTTAGTCGAGAAACCGGCATTCAAGATTTCAAGCATAAAATGTTTTTCAAAAAGAGCGCTCTCTCTTCTGATGAAACCGTAAACAGTGCACGGCCGCGACATAGGAATATTGATCAGCAGCGGGCGCGCGCCTACAAAAAGGAAAGAATGTTCCAAACTTATCTTGCGTTAAATAAAAAAAAAAAAAAAAAAAACACTTTGATTTTGGTTTGTAAGCTAAACCAAAATTATAAAAGTTTGTCCGGCAAGTCGTGGGCTGATCTTCACGATGTGGGTTTTTCTTAGTTTAAAACCTGTTTCGAATTTTTGGATATCCTTGATACAGTAGAGACAGGGCCGGCGCCAAGGAGGGGCCAGGAGGGCTTCCCCCCCTAATCGAAATGCTTGGCCCCTCCAATTAACAAACTTACTCTTTTGAAGGCAGCTGCTTTTGTGCTTAATTTCAAACTTTGTCCCCCCCCTGATAAACGCTTGACCCCCCTAAGTCGACTGCTCTGCCGCCGGCTCTGTGAGAGACTAGATTAAGTCAAATAGCCTAGTAGAACCATACGGACAATGATACAATTAACTCAGACGTCAGAACTGTAGTGATTAGTGATGGTGGTATTGCGATACCCACGTAGTCAACTTACTGAAGCAGGCCAACTCGACAGACTGCCTAGATTAAAGCTGAATGTTTCGACTAGTTGCCTTATACGCAGGTAGCCAAATGGATTTACTAGAAACAGACCTACCCGTATACTCGTCAGCACTAGACTGCTAGACAGGTTTTTCTAACTAAAACTAAATGTTGTTTTAGTTGCAATAAATTGATGTGATCATTAGGGTTATGACAAAAAAAATTGTTCTGACCTGCTACGGTAAAAGATGATCTTTTTAATAATTATGTATCGTGATAATGATAACAATTTTTGAAAAAAACTCACTGACCAATAAATATTTCTGACCCCATTTTCCCCATTCTTGAAGCTTTTTTAGATTTTATGCTCCATTTTTTTATTATGACATCATTTTTTTAAAAAGTAAATAATTATAAAGGGCATCTGTCTGTGGTATTTATTTAACTCTGCCGTAACAAAAAAAAAAAAAAAATGGGTATATACCCAGCTCAGATGGCCGAGTGGTAAGAGCGTCCACTTCGGGAGTTGTAAATTAGGTTTTGATTCCGAGTCGGGTCAAACAATCACTTTAAAATTGGTATTCACAGCTTCCCTGCTTGACGCTCAGCTTTAAAGGTACAGTGTGAAGAATAAGCCGGCAAATTTACTTGTCGTGCCATTGGGAAAGGCACTTAGCGGGATTCCCCCATTTTGGTGTGGTAGACAGATGGCTAACAACCAGGGGCGCCGAGAGAAATTTCTGGCCCCGGGGTCAGTGGTGCCCCATAATTACGTGATGAGCAAAAAAAGGTCATAGCGTCCGCAGATGTTCGAATTCGGCCCAAAATCAAGTGATGAACAATAAAAGGGTCACAACCTCCGCAGATGTTGAAATTTCGGCTCAACATCTAGCGATGAGCGAAATAAGGTCATAGCGTCCGCAGATGTTCGAATTTCGGCCCAAAATCAAAAAAAACGTCATCATGTCCGCAGGCCGTAGTTTGAGCTGATAAATTTTGCATTCTAAACCTGACAATTCTGAACCCCGGCCCCCCCTGTGTCTCCGGGCCCCCGGACAGTGATCTCTTCTGCCCCCCTCTCGGCGGACCTGCTGGCAACTCCTAAGCGAGCTCATATAGCGCATTGATCGTTTTTTAGTGATAGCTGGATGAATATGCAACAAAATACTAATACTATAACGCTTTCATTGAAGAAAAAAATGTTGGTAATAGACTGTTAATGTTACATGTTAATTTATATAAGCAGACTGTATGACTAGTATGATATACATAGAAGCAGTGTCAAGTTTGTATTTGCTGCGCTTAACTTACGAAATTGCAATTCTAATATTTGGAATTATTTAGAACCTTTTTGAGGTCCAATTTGGAACCTTTTGCTGAAAGCAATCTGGCATCCCTGGGTTAATACGAGCTAGCAAGCAGCTATGAAATTTAAAAGCTAAGCTTTAAAACATTGACAACATATTTAGTTTAGATAGTTTATTAGTTGTAAATATAAATTTTTAGCATATAGTTGCGATTATGAAGAATTGTTATGAAGCATAGTGAATATGAGACAAAAATAGCTTCGGAAGGAAAATAGAGCCACTCTGGCTTTTTCAAACTGGACGTTATAGCTTCAGCTGTCATCATCAGGAGTGTATACCAATTTTGTACTGCCTTGTTTACTTTGCTATTGTGACAGCAGAACTTATGTAGTACAAACGCGCAGTTACAAGTACATTGTGGGTTTATCCTCTGTGGTAATGCAGCGTTTGTCATATTTTTGTTTATCTTTGAACTTGATGCACATAAAAATGTGAGGGCCATGGATGAAAAGCATATTATTGCATCTCTTCTAGACTGAATCCTTGTTTCCAAACGTCTCGTAGTGAGAACCATCTGGTTTCGCAGTTGAAGTATCAGAAGTTGATTGTGTGATGAGATTTGTAGCACTTTAACAAACAGATGCAGTGTTAATTACCAAACCATACTTAAGTGTTCACCAAAATGTTTTGCTCGCAAAAAGCCTGCAGTATTTATGCATACTTTAAGTCTTCACGCCAGCAGGCTTGCTAAGAGGGTACCACTAACAACTACAAAGAAATACCGGCTTATGAAAGTGAGCGTACCATAGTTGTTTTTTTATTTTGACGTTTCATTTGCAGCCTCAAGGAGTTGCTTTCTACAGCTTTGAAAACAACTTGGTAAATAATATAAAGCTTCGCTTTATGCAGTGCACTTCAGCGTTTCTTAAATGCTGACTAACCTAGTAAGTTTTTCGTAAAACTTTACTTACGCAATTTATGGGATTCACTTACTTGGAAGCGTTGAATACCAGATATGGATTGGCTTCGTTAGGCTCAACGTAAGAATTGTCGTCGGGTTTGTTGGAATTTGGCTTAGTTTGAGCATTGACATACTCTCCAACCTCGTTCACATAGATTCTTTTGCTTGCGTGGTCAGTTTGCTCGGGATCGATTTTTTCGTATAAATGAACGGGTGCGTTCAAATATTCAGCCGTTTCTAGATGTGGAAAAATAGTGAATCAGTTTATCACGGTATTGGTAAATCGTAATCAAAGTCTTGCACTCACTACTGTTAGTGGAAGTTTCTGCTATGCCATCATTTTCATTTTCGAAGAGACCTTGTCTGCAAATCGCAACACTTCCATAAAACCCGCAGTGATTGATTAGTAATTATGAAACTTTAAAGTCTAAATTATCATGCACGAAGTTAGGATGATACCAAGAAAAAAATTAACGTAGAGCATAGTTGAAGTGGTTTAATCAAAACAAGTTTGTGTGGCAAAAACTGTTCGTCTTATTATTTTTTTGCACATATCTTGTGATGTTGGCTTTCTTTATTTATGAAATAAAAATTGTTGTTTGTTTGTTTGACATTACGCTGGAACTGACGTTTAGAATAGCATGCTAGTCATTTTAAGAATTTTAAACAGCGAAAATGTTGCAAGTTATATGTATAATACTGCCATCAGATGATACATATAGGTGATTGAATATTTAAAGCCATTGGGCTTACGTTGGTGCAAACGGTATCACTACAATCATTGGTTTCCTGTACATTATGATATTTACTCACTTCGTTGGTTTATTCATGCTGATCATGTTATGATGGTTTTCATTGTTTGAAGATGTCTTAGCTCGCCAACGTAAAATGAAGACAATCCCAACCATAAGCACTACGCACGGTACTACAATAACTACTGGAAAGTATGGCTCTGTGAAACGATTATGAATGTTTTGATAGCAATAATTCGTTCTGAAGTTGGTACTTTCACAACGATTCTTCGTAAGTGAGTTTAGTTATGATTTCAACATAGTTGGATAACTTGGACGAGTCGCTGTATTAAAAAACCTTGGAACTATTTATGGGATAATCGTATCTCTGTTTTCAAAGTTGCTGGTTTATACGTTAAATAACGTAATTCTATTAAATGTTCTCAGCTTTGTAATGGTGTAGCGCGTTCACTGCCCAGATTTGCAGCTAAATTTAGTCAGTAGTTCTGAAAAGTGGTACCTAGTTATTAGCTTGCTAACTTACGATTGACCAGCGAACTTGGTGACGTGGGGGTAACTGAACATTCTGGTGCATTTGAGCATGATTCTGAAACGGTCTCTGCGTCCAATAAGCCGCAAACAGAACACTTTCTGCAAAGTATCAACAAGTGCTGCGCTGTTGGAAGTGTAATGGCGTAGTAACCATATTATGACAGTTTCTAACCTGTTTCTTATTCTAACGCCTTCACATGAACCACAAGAAGACCATTGAGACCAGTCACCGTACGGACACGAATTGGTATTGCATTCTTCTGTTCTTGTTCTTTTTGAAACGTTATTGTTTTCTATGCATCCAATAATACGTAATAAAAACCATTTCCGTTTTAGTGGCATTTTTTACCATAGCTCTTTTTCCCAGTTGCATGCTGTAACTGATTTAGGATGGGTATGTGCGTAATTATTATGAGAACTTAAAGTATTAACAACATCGCATGTATGTTGATATGTATGTCCATGGACCACAAGGAGCTACTCTACCCAGAAATTTCCTGTATAGCAGGCAATATTTGCATGTGAAACGAAGGGAAATGAAGAACTTCATATGACTTTGGCTTACCGAAATACTTTGAAAGCATTGCTACATAGTTAAAGAAATATGGAATTACGGCTCTTTAAGTTACTTTAAACGTATTCGCATGTTGGTTTAATTATGATTCAGTAGAAGGCACAACAGCAAAAATGGGAAACAGTCTTCAACCTGCATAGCTCCCTCGCTGGGTCTCTGACATGGATTTCTAAACAACAAATTCTTAAAATCAAACATTTTCTTTTCGCACCACCGCATAGAGCGACGGTATTCCCGTTGTACATGCACGTTGATGATAATTGCTGAGTTCCTCCGGCGCAAGTGACTGAGCACGTTGAAGATTCACTCCACGATGACCAAGTGGGACATGATTGTGTGTTGCATTGTTCACTTCTTCTTCGTTGTAAAACTCCTGTATCTAAACACAACAAAAGTTGTCTGTCGTTTGTTGCGAGTGTACGTAAATGTCAAAACTGGTAATTACCATCGCATAATGGCAAAAACACGCCGTTATATACACAACTCGATGTAAGTAGTAGTGTTCCATTACCACAAGTAACTGAACAGTTTGAACCTATGCTCCAAGATGACCAAATTGGACACGGTGGTGTGTTGCAGGATTCGGTGCGTGTTCGACGTGAAGATCCACTATCTAATAATAATAAGATTTATACAACGTTTACAGCCAAACTTGAAAAGAAATTGTTATAACTATAACATGATTTTGGAAGTTCATTGAATTTTTCAGCTTGTGCAAATACAGCGTTATTTACTGTGCGTCGGCCATTACCACGATCCCTAACATTATCTTAAAGTTATTGGTACACATAATTGCGTGAAAGCAACCGCAGTAGCTCAGGCAGTGCTTTTTTGTATCATGTTACTGCATTTTAAATAAAGTTTTTCAAAATGCAGTACTTTTTTATTGTGGTTCTATGAAAAGGAAAAGTATATTACATTGAATATGCATGCAAATAAACGTTACGTATATTGTTGGTATTTCATCCCATAATACAAGAATAAAAAGCAGGCGTTTTGCTGGGCGTAAAACTTTCACAACAAAATATATCCATCGCTTGCAGGTATTATACTGTAACGATATAACTGTTTAATATAAACGTGGTTTGACCGTTGCACCAAACAGAGAGCTCAATGGCTGTTTAGAGCTCAAGAGCTCAATGGCTGTATAACTGTTTAATATGTTTTTGTTTTAAATGCTTTGTTCACTGTAGAAGGTTTTTGACCGATGCATTGTTTTCCGAAGTTTTATTCCTGGGATTGCTTCTTAAGGTTGCATTATGAAGTCATAATTTTTACTGACGTATTGGTTTCCTGAATATTCTGGACAGATCTCTCCGTTACGTATTTTCGCTGGGTCAAGCTTGCGCTTGTGACGTCACAATTGTGTTTTCTATAGTTTGGTATGAATTTTTGCATGTCATATGATTTCTCTTCTTGTTTCTTTTTAAGAATGTTATAGAACGTTCTCAAACTTAAATTTAGAGTATCAATAAGTGTGAATTTTCGAGCGTAGATATGCGAGTATAGACTTAGTGTGCGTAGAGTAAGCATTACTGTTGTAAGCTGAAGGGTATAGCCCTTGTATGGTGTTACTGAAGTGAGCAGTGGAGTTTGTGTTTATTGAAAAGTAGTACGGTGAGTACCGTAGCTAAGTGAGTTAAGTTTGGTCGATTATTATATTCGTTTGGTGAAGAAGGTCTTGAATTGTTCGTGAGGTCAGATCTAAAAACGAATTCATTCCTACGGTTTGTCATTCAATTCTTATCAATCGTCCTGTCTGCGAAGTAATACATTTTCCTGTTTCGCAACATTTTGGGGGCTCGTCCGGGATATTGTTTTTCTTTATTTGGTTGATAGTTAGCGGATTGTCATGGCAACTTAAAGCGGGTTTATCACGTAGACAGATCTGAAACGGCAGGTAGAAAAAATCGGTCTTGAAGGAAAGAAGAAGACGAAGTTCTTGACCCAGGAATAGAAAATGATACAAGAGAATGAAGTACGGTAATTGAAATTGGTTGCCGAAGCCGAGGAACGAAAATTGACTGCCGAGACCGAGAAACGGAAATTAAAATTGGCGGCAGAAGCCGAGAAACGGAAATTGGCTGCCAAAGCCGAGGAACGGAAATTGGCTGCCGAGGCAGCGGAACGGGAAGCGGAGAGAAAACATAAGCTCGAGATGGAAAAGTTGCGATTAGAAAGCGAGAGATTGAATGAACAAAGGAGTGTTTCATCGGATGACCAACAAGCTGCATTAAGCCAAACTTCTCAGAACGCGGTTGCAAGAACTAAAGCTCCAGTGCTTTCTGGATTTGTGGGCGGAAAGGATAATCTGGATAGCTACTTTCTTCGCTTTGAAAGATATGCCTCTGTGGCAGGCTGGGAACGATCTGACTGGGTTACTCGTCTAAGCCCTTTACTTTCAGGCCTAGCATTGGATGTCTACTTCGAATTGTCAGACGAACAAGCAAGGGATTATGATATGCCACAGAAGGCTCTTCTGCAGAGGTATGACTTCACGGAACAGAATTACCGCGAAATATTCCGAGGAGCTAATCCGGGGAACAGGAATCTTCTAGCCAGTTCACTGTAAGAACCTCCAACTATTTCGATAAGTAGGTCGAACTAGCCGTTGGGGACAAAACTTTTAAGGGGCTGTCGGAGTTGATGGTGAGGGAGCAGTATACAAACTCCTGCCCTAAGGATGAGTCGGTGTCCTTGAAATAGAGAAGTCCTAAGGATTTGGAGGAGTTTGCAAAGCTGGCGGAGCAGTACCTAAATGCCCACGGGAAGAAGTTGTCCACGAAAGCGCCGGTGACAAAGCAGCATGCGAAGGCCAGTTTACCTAGAACCCATAAAGACGCAATGAGGTGTTACGTGTGAGATGGCAGAAGCCATAGAGCAATGGAGTGCCCAAGCAAAGCATCAACATCACGGAATGAGCCGTTCGGTCGTGGCCGCCGGTCTTATTGCTTTAAATGTGGGGCAATGAGACATGAAGCTCATGAGTGCAAAACAGCATTACAACGCTCTCAACCTGGATCCACACCGGGGGGCATGTTCCCTGGGGGAATCCGACCTAAGCTCAACGAGTTGCATGCGCGATGCGAATGCCATGGAGAAGTGACTAAAAAGAAGCCGGATTGGGGATGGAAACGCTAGAACTGAAGTCTGGAGAAAATATCAAGGTGCTTAATGGTGTGTGTATAGCGGAAATGAAAGATAACTTACCTGTGTTGTCGGGCGAGATTGGAGGTAAGAAAGTGGAGGTGTTGCGAGATACAAGATGCAGTGGAGTAATTATTTGAAGAGAGTTGGTCGATGAAACGGATTTTACCGGAGAGATAGGACATATCATGACGGTGGATCGCACGATTAAGCGAGCTCGCATGGCTAAAGTAGAAGTGGACACACCATTCCATGTTGGAACTGTTAAAACCTTGTGCTTGCAGGACTCCCTTTTTGACTTAATCATTAGGAACGTGCCTGGAGCTAGAAGATCAGACGATCCAAATCTAGAATGTGGAGTAGTGACGGCGGTGGCTACAAGAGCGAAAGCACGGAGAGGCAAGGACCCCAAACCACTTAATATGAAAGAGGTGACGGATAAGATGTCGATTAACAAGAATAATCTCATTAAGATGCAGGAGGAAGACCCACCTTGCAGAAGTTAAAACAATTGAAAGACTGATACCAGGAAGGGATATGTGGTCTTTTATGAAAAGTGAAGAGGAATTTGGTACCGGATACGTCAAAGGAAGAATGACGTCGGAGACCCCCATAAGCAGATTTTTGTTCCGAAATCTTTAAGAGTAAGAGTAATGGGAGTGGCTCATGACTCTCTTTTTAGGGGACACTTGGGGGTGAAGAAGACGGAGGATCGAACTCAGACCAATATCTTTCGGCCAGGTTTGCACGAGGATGTTACCAGTTTCTGTCGGTCTCGTGATGTTTGCCAGAAGACTCTCGCCAGAGGCTCAGCGCCACGGGCACCTTTAGGGGACACGCCATTGATTAATCAGCCTTTCAAGAAAGTGACGATAGACCTAGTGGAACCTATAGCGCCGGCTAGCGACAAAGGGCACAGGTACATCCTGACCTTAGTGGACTGTGCGACAAGGTACCCAGTAGCTGTTCCGCTGAAGAACATCGATACAGAGACGGTAGCAGAAGCGTTGTTAGACATGTACAGTCGAGTTGGAGTACCGGAGAAGATTGTGAGCGACCTTGGAACCCAGTTTTCATCGGACTGCATGAAGAAGGTATCTAGGTTACTGTCCATTAGGAGGCTTACGACTTCTCCTTACCATCCCGCTTGCAACGGATTAGTGGAGAAATTCAATGGAACCTTGAAACGGATGTTGAGGGGGTTATGCCACGAGCAACCTCGTCAGTGGCATCGTTTCATCAATACCCTCTTATTCGCTTATAGAGAGGCACGCTAAGAAACCACAAGGTTTTCACCGTTTGAGCTACTGTAAGGAAGGACGGTGAGAGACCCAGTGCAGATTTTGAAGGAGTTATGGTCTGAGGAAGAAGAGGTTCCGGAAGTTACAACAAGTTACCAGTATGTCCTTGAACTGCGGGAAAGGTTGGACGAGACAATGAAGTTGGCTCAAGCCGAAATAGAAAAAAACCAAGGAAGAAACAAAGACTTGTACAATCGGAGAGCAAAGACACGGAGTTTTCAGGTGGGAGATAAAGTCTTGGTGTTACTTCCCACTGACCAAAACAAGCTTCTTATGCAATGAAAAGGTCCGTTTGAGATCAAAGGAACCAAATGGGAAAACAATTACCAGGTCGAAGTCAAACAAAAGGTGAAGATGTACCACATGAACATATTGAAGCTTTAAGTAAAGAGAGGTAGGATTGAAGAGACTGCAACGCCTGGGCGAAGGGATGTCTCAGGGGAGCCTCGGGGGAAAACCCAGGTGGGCTGCAGATGTGCACAGGGCGTCCAGGGGGCCCATCTTCAGGTGGCTGCAGTTGGGGCAAGTAGGGAAAAATTTGGTAGGAGTAAAGTGGGATGTTGCTGATGAGGTCAGTGGTAATGAGGAGGACTTGCTGGGGCTGGTAACGTTCCAATCAAAGGAAAGCATCCAAAATGTTTGCGATGGGGCAGAGTTAAATGATGGTCAACGGAACGAAGTTATGGAAGTTCTTAAGAAGGTATGAGGAAATCTTTACGGAAATCCCAGGAAATGCCAGCGTGATTGAGCATAAGATTGATCTTACTGACGATCGCCCGATTAGTTGCAAGCCTTATCCTTTGCCTTATGCCAAGAGAGGTGAAATTCGGTAGGAGATAAAAAACATGATGGAGACCGGAATCGTGAGAGAATTAAGCTTGCCCTATGCTTCTCCGCTGGTTGTAGTCAAGAAAAAAGATGGATCTAACAGGATGTGCGTCGACTATCAAAAGCTTAACCTAGTTACGGTCGCAGATACAGCGCCAATGATTACGGCCGAGGACTTGTTTGGGAAGTTAAGAAAGTGCCAATATTATTCGACAATAGATCTGAGTAAAGGATATTGGCAAATACCGGTCGCTGAGGAGGATGTACTCAAGACCGCGTTTGTGACCCCGGATGGCTGTTATAAGTTGCTGCGTACAGGACCGGATTAAGGGTTTCTGAGGCCTGGGGCTATTTGGTAGTCAGGGGCCTGTTTTGTCCCCGTCAGTTCTAGACCTGCTGAAATATGTAACCTACATACCAGTATTAAACACATTCAAAAAACAAATTTTCTGAACCTATTTTGCACGTACAAAGCTTTAGAAGATGTCATACCGCAGAGCCCCAATTTCCGCAAATACGCTTTTTATTTGTTGTTTTGTAAGTGATTCTACGATTAGTTTTCCCCAAGCCATGCAAAGTTTGCGTCAACCTCCTTCACAGCCTCTATTTCAGGGATGGTAAACCACTGACCCGCGGATCACCTAGTGACCCACTTGTAGTTTCAAAAATATTACGAAGAAAACGGTAACGAACATTAACGTAGTGAAGAAAAGCTTATCTTTCCATACTGCGGCATTGAAGACGGGAAGCTGGGTATTTTTGAGGTGAAGATCCTTTTTTTTGTTCTTTGCACAGATTTTGGAAGAACTTGGGTTCAAGCCCTTCGTTAATATGTTTACATCCACAACCCACGTTTTTTCTTGTTTCGGTCTACGACCTTAAATTTGATCCACCAATTAAAAAGGTTTGCCATCCCTGCTCTATTTCGTATCCTAACGTCCTTTTACGAAAATTCGTACGGCATTTTGTGTGCAACCATAAGTCTATGGTGAAACCATCTTTAATTTACGCTGCTGTCTATGAATTATGCAACGAAATAATCATAAATTAATGACTCGCTAAAACGGCGACATTTCTTCGGAGCTGCGTTGCCCTGCAGGCTCTATGTCACGTAGATGGACCCCCGCTACATGTATCACCCTTCCGCGTAATCTTGAGTTAATAAAGATTTAGATCAGGGTTGGGGAACCTGCGGCCCGCTTAAGTTTTGAATGTGGCCCGCGTCAGAACTTTAATTGTTAAGTGTACAACAAAATGGTGGAATATAAAACATTAAGATTTCTTAAAAACTGCGTCACATTTAACTACATGCTATATATTTATAGCATAAAAAACGCGCAAAAGTCTCTGATTTTACGAAAAAAAAACAGCTCAGCATGAATGTTGTTAAATTTGCGACGAAATATTGTGCCTTTTTAAAGCGAAATTTAACAATTAAAAGTAAATGTGGCCCGCTGAAAATATTATGCAATCAATGTGGCCCGCTGTGCTTTACCGGTTCTGCACCCCTGATTTAGATTGATTTCCTTCTAGTTACAGGATAGAACGTTACATCACACACTGTAACCGATGCTGGGCTATTGATAGTATTTGATTGTGATTTGTTTCAAAATTTACACAGCAATGAACATTCATGTCAATCATCATTTTATTTATTCAGTTTGAATTCTGTTTCGAAAACCGTTAAATTCGTCGTACAATATGCTGCAGAACGATCATATTGCGTCGGAATGTTTTTATATACATTGTTTGGCATTTTTTTGCTTCCTGCAATTTTGACCCAAAACATAGAGAGATTTGATTTGTTAGGAGGGGCTGGAATAATTTCAAAGCTGGCTTCTGGACCCTGTTTCCTGCTCCGATGAATGCCTCAGCCGTTGGGCTGGTAACGCAATACTGGTCCGAATCTCGCAACGTAAAGTATGTCCAAATCTCACAAACTCGTAATCAGTCTTCTTGGATTTCGTTTACTTGCCGCAGATCTTGTGATTTAAATTCAAGAGTAAAATCGTTGAAACTTTTGGCGTTGATACAATCTTGAATCACTCACTTAGCCCTAACGTAAACTGGATAGATTAGGCCTATAAAGATTGGTAATTCGTATTCAACTTTAAAATAAAATAGTTGATTGATGAAAAAATCACTTAGTTGTTCATAATAAGTTGTAATCGAGAGGCCTATTTTGGTCGGTGGGCCTGGGGCTGCAGCCCCATCAGCCCCCGCCTTAATCCGACCCTGGCTGCGTATGCCTTTCGGAATAAAGAACTCTGGAACAACGTTGGTTCGTGGCATGAGGAAGCTACTTCAAGACATGGGCAATGTCGAGTGCTATATAGACAATTATCGCCGATAACTATATAGACGATCTGACTGTCTACACAAAGGACTGGGCTACTCACCTGCAGATGCTTGATGAATTTTTGGAAAAAAATTCGACTTACTAAGTGCGTATTTGACTCGAAATGTGTGGAGTTTTTAGGACATTCAATCGAAAAAAAAATTGCATTTCCATCAACGAGGAGAACTTGGAAAAGATACGCAGAGCGAAGTGACCCACGACAAAAAAGGAGGTTCGATCGTTCTTGGGTCTTGCCAACTACTACCTCGACCACGTGCCATCACTCGCGGCAATTGCGGCACCACTAAGTGACTTGACAAAAAAGGGACTGCCGGAAAGTGTGAGATGGGAATATGCTAAAGAAAAGGAATTTGTGACCCTACGCGAAAGCCTGGTGTGTAAGCCCATTTTGCGTTTGCCAGATCACAACAAGACTTTTATTTTGCGCACCGATGCGTCGAACTGTGGATTTGGGGCAGCGCTTATGCAGGAACACGAAGGAAGATTTTTCCAATCGCGTACGGAAGCAAGAAGCTGACATCTGCAGAGCGGAACTACTCAACCATCGAGAGGGAGTGCTTGGCCATTGTGTGGGGAGTATTGAAATTTCGTCTGTACCTAATCGGTAAACCATTCGTTTTACAGACTGACCATCAATCCCTTACTTTTCTAAAGGATGCCAAGTTTCAAAACGATCGAATTATGCGATGGGCATTGGCACCACAGGAGTACGACTATACCGTGAAGAACATTTCTGGCAAAGACAATGTTGTAGCGGATTATTTTAGCCGCTTAGAGGTTGATTCTGAAAATTGTTAATTTGTGCCGTGTTTTGAAATTTGTTGTGTGAAGTGATTATGCAAATAAGTGATTTCGTTTTTTGTGTGTGTATTATATTTTCCGTTGGATAATATTCTTAACAAGGGGAGAATGTAACGATATAACTGTTTAATATGTTTTGTTTTAATGCTTTGTCACTGTAGAAGATTCTAGACCGATGCGTTGTTTTCCGAAGTTTTATTTGCGGGATTGTTTCGTAAGGTTGCATTACGAAGTCATAATTTTTACTGACGTATTTTTTTTGTGAATATTCTGGACAGATCTCTCCGTAACGTATTTTCACTGGGTCAAGCTTGTGCTTGTGACGTCACAATTGTGTTTACTGCGGTTGGTGTGAATTTTTGCATGTCATATGATTTCTCTTCTTGTTTCTTTTTTAAGAATGTCATACAACGTTTTCGAACTTAAATCTACAGTAGAGTATCAATAGGCGTGAATTTTCAAGCGTAGTTATTCGAGAATAGAATTAACGTGAGTGGAGTAAGCAATATTGTTGTATGCTGGAGGATATAGCCCTTGTTGTATGGTGTTACTGAAGTGAGCAGTGGAGCTCGTGTTTATTGAAAAGTAGTGCGGTGAGCAGTGATGGGCACGATAAACCTTTCTGTACTACAGCGATAACGATAATCGATAACTTCAAAAAAGCCCTGGGCGATACCGATAATCGATAAAACTCAATTTCTTAAGGCAATATCGAAATCGATGAATTATCGCCGATAAATTTTTCCGATAAATGTTGCGGTAAATTTTCACTGTGTTTGACGAAGTTTTTTTTTGTAAGTCGAATTGCAAAAATGTTTATGCAGATTTTTCTAGAAAACAGAGTAGTTTACGGACTCTGCCGTGGCAATAAACAAAACAAAGAGAGTTTTTTTTTTAACTGCAACAAGACTTAATGGGCACCGTGTATTTTTTCCATAGCGCCAAACCACCAACTCTGAAGTTTGAGCACTGTAGGCATAAAGAATCATTTATCGCGATAATTTATCGGCGATAAAATATATATTACAAACGCGATATCGGCAATCGATAAACCAAAACTATTTTGAGCGATAGCGATAATCGGTAATAAATTATCGCCTATAACTATCGCCGATAAATTCACGCGATAAATGCCCATTTTGACTGTGAGTACCGTAGCTAAGTGAGTTAAGTTGGATCGATTATTGTACTAGTTAGTTAGTTAGTTGCATATTTATCCTCCTATCACGAGAAAGCGATCAATGCGCTGTACGAGCTCGCTCAGGAGTTGCCAGCCATCTGTCTACCACACCAAGATGGGGGAATCCCGCTAAGTGCCTTTCCCAACGGCACAACAAGTATACTTGCCAACTTGTTCTCCACACTGTCCCTTTAATGCTGAGCGTCAAGCAGGGAAGCTGTGAATACCAATTTTAAAGTCATTGGTTTGACCCGACTCGGAATCAAACCCGAGTCTACAGCTCAAGAGACAGACGCTTCATACCACTCGGCCATCTGAGCTGTTCCACTCGGCCATCTGAGCTGTTATTCGTTTGGTGAAGAAGGTCTTGGTTTTTTCGAGAGGTCACATCTAAGAACAAATTAATTACTACGGCTTGTTATACAATTCTTATCAATCGTCCTGTAAGCGAAGTAATACCATTTCCTATTTCGCAACATATACGTTTTGATCATTTCTTAAGGCTGATAATCTCTAGTATTTGAAGACATTAAATGTATTTGGTATACTTAGGAAGATATTTTAGAATATACACAACCTTAAAACGCAAGACATACTGTCACATAAAAAGGTTTCATTTCCATTTTCATCATTGCATGTTGATATAACTTGTCGTGTTCCTCCATCACATGAAACATTGCAAGGTATATATTCACTCCACGATGACCAAGTATAAGGACATGATTGTGTGTTGCAAGATCTATTTTTTATTCGGCTTGATTCTCCACTATCTAAAAACAACAAAAGTTGTCTGTCGGTTGTTGCGAGTGTTCGAAAATGTCAAGTCTGGTAATTACCATCGCATAATGGCATATACAAGCCGTTATACACACAATTCGATGTAAAAAGTTTTGTTCCATTACCACAAGTAACAGAGCATCTTGAACCTATACTCCAAGATGACCAAGTAGGACACGGTGGTGTGTTGCATGGTTCGTTGCTTGTTCGGTTTGAAGATCCAGTATCTAATAACAATAAGATTTATACAACGTTTACAGCCAAACTTGAAAAGAAATTGTTACAACCATAACATAGTTTTAGTAGTTAATCCCATCTTTCAGCTTGTGCAAATACAGCGTAATTGACTGTACGTCGCCTATTTTTCACTGTCCCTAGCATTGTCTTAAAGTTGTTGATAGGCGTAATTGCATAGTAGCAACCTCAGTAGCTCAAGCAGTGCTTTTTTGTATCATGTTACTGCATTCTACTGTAAATGAAGTTTTTCAACAGGCCTATATGTTTCTATATTGGTTCCTTGAAAAGGAAAAGTATTTTACACTGAATTTGTTTGCAAATAGATGTTATGTATATTGTTGGTATTTAATTCCATAATGCAAGAATAAAAAACAGGTGTTTTGCTGGGCGTAGAGCTTTCACAACAAAATGTATCCTCAGCTTCAGTGGCGTACGCAGGATTTTTCAATGGGGATGGGGGGGTTCAGTGACGTCACATCGTGATGACGTAAGTTTCAGTGACGTTACAGCTATTATAATGCCATAACGAAGGAAACAATCCAGATATTTTATTCACACTTTTGCTTGATTTTTTGCGCTTCAGTTAGGAGCGAAAAGTTTCACAAAAACTCAAGCTGTCAATTCGTGGTTAAAAATTTACCAAAAATTTTTAGTCTACCTCATTTTTGGGCCATAGGAAGGTTAACTGATTAAAGTAAGCTAGCTTTTGCAACGTCACAAACAGGGTGTAGCCAGGAAGGTAAAACAGGTAATTGCTTCCCTTTAAAAAAATCTTTTCAAGAACCAACATTGATATAAACAACACATATAAACTTTGATAAAAACATTTAGTATGCTCTCATTATAAAAGGGGCAGTTTTCCCTGTCTTGAAACCTGAAGACAGTGAAGCATGAGCAAAAACTGCCCTTCGTACCGAAACATTTTTAAATTACAATAACTTACGCGCGAGAGGAATCTCTAATTATGTGATTAAGGTCAAAAACAGCGTCGATTATATTTAAGTATTTTTCACCCAAATCACAGCGTCGATATCATGTGATACTCTCAAGCACATAATCGGGGTGTCTGGGAAACAAAGCACTCCAGCTCCTGAGACAGTTACGGTGCGTAAAAACGATTTCGCCTAAAAACGAGAAAAGTTTCACTTTTTCTGCAATCGTCAACGTCAAGCGCAGCGCACAAGCAAAGTTTGACTATTGGTAGGCCTATTATTGCATCACAATGAAAGTTTTAAGATTTTATAAGCAAGTTGGATAGCACCGAAAAAAATGAAAGTAATTTCGGCAATCTCTGTATGAAAAAAGGCGGTTCGTTCCCAAAAGAGAGGTTTTCGTTTCTTTTAAAATCTTCAATGGGGGGTTTTGACCCCCGAAAATCCCCCCGTGCGTACGCCACTGCTCAGCTTGCAGGTATTATATACGTTTTGACCATTTCTTTGTAATAAAGCTGATAGTCTCTAGCAAGTGAAGACATTAAATGTATTTAGCGTATTTCGAGAAATATTTTAGAATTTACACAACCTTAAAACGCAGGACATACTGTCACATAAAAAGGTTTCATTTCCATTTTCATCATTGCATGTTGATATAACTTGTCGTGTTCCTCCACCACATGAAGCGTTGCAAGATGTAGATTCATTCCAAGATGACCAAGTGTAAGGACATGATTGCATGTTGCATCGTCGGTAGCTTGTTTGCACCGCTACTAAAGCACGCAAATAGTAATGTAAAAATGCCCAGCTGCATTTTATGCAGGTTACTATAAGATAATTTCTCAGTCATTTTGAGGATTGCAGTGAACTAGAGACCAGGGAATTTAACGTGGGGTTGATTTAACCTTAAGAGGTCTATAAGGTGCTTCAAGGGAATCGAATAACTCCAAAAACAATTATGCTGCAGCTAACGCTTGCTCGGCTATTCAATATTTGCATGTGCAACTTGTTTCTTACCAACCGTTCCGCTAGGGTGTTTTAGGGACCAATTTCAACCCTGACTAGAAACACTACAGTGGACAATAGTTTGTACATTATTGGCTTTTGCACTCCATATTGTTTGTCCGTCAGTCAGTCTATTTTGTTAATCACGAATGATGCTGATTGAAGAGTCGTTAGTTGGCTTACAAAACTGTAAATTACAAAAAATCTTTAAAAATCTGCGGGTTTACGTTCCTGGTATACATTACGCTAACTAACTTAATTGCTAAAATACTTGTAGGATGCTTTGGCTCATGTTGTAAACAAAATCAATCAAATCAACGGCAAAAGTTCGTGAGCTAATGCTAGTAATTATTACATTATTGAAGCAAAAAACAGTTGTAGAACTTTTCAAGCTGATAATTCTTTGGTCTGAAGTTTTAAGTAAAAACATTAATTCCACAAAGAAGTCAAAAAGTGGTTTGTCGTTAATTTTATTTTATTGTGCGATAACTCAACTTATTTTTCACAAGCGATGATTGAGCCATCGTCGCATTACATAGCGAACATCAATAATCAGAAAATCGAAAAAATAAATAGTTTGCTGGCAATCATAAAGAAGTCGTATTTTCATTACTGAAAGCAAAAATGTCACTCTATGTAAATGTGGTACTTACTGTCGCTACATAAACAGTTTCGCCGAAGAAATTGTGATCCTCCTCCGCAAATTGCAGTACACTGAGTGATAGGAGCCCATGATTCCCACAAATTACACGGATCAGGAATACATTCTTCTCTCCTTATTCTAAGTTTAGGTTCAGCAACGCCTATGAAAAATGGCTAGGAACTAGATGAATTGATTTAGTTTGACTTTGCTTTTCCTTCAATACCTATTAAAATGCTGATTACCTTTATGTTGTTCCAGCCAACCAACGTTTTTCTGTGAAACCAATTTTCTGTTAATTGAGACACTCCATGTTGGCGTACGTTTAGAGCATGTTTGAGTATTGCAGGTATTAATCACTTTCGATCTGGTGACTTGTCCGTATTTTGTTCCATTGCAGTTGTACGAATTTTCACCTTTAAAGTAGAATAGAAATAATTTTAACCCATTTCTCGACAGTTTTAATGTAACAAGCAAAAATATGTTGAGTGAGTTGATAAGTGATAGTATATTTTGTTTATAATTTATGCTGTTAGTATTGACAAAACGTACCGATGCTGTTTTCATGTGTCTGTCCAATTATAGCGTTCACTAACCTGTTGTTGTATTTTTGCACACAACCATAGTTGTTTGTGTTCCTCCTCCACAAGTAGCAGAACATAGAGTAAAGGTCTCCATTGGAATCCACACACCAGTACATGTTTGCTCAACATAACAACGATAGTAGTCTAGTAATTGACAGTCGGGGTAGCGTTGACAGGAATAAGAGATTATTTTGGTTGAATCGTAGCAGTTTCCTTGACATGGTTGAAGGGATTTCTGAAGAAAAAGAGTGATAGTCAACATTACTGAAAAGCAGTGATGTGCGTTGACGCCGCTAATTTAACGGCGTCAATTGACGCCGTCAACTTTTTGTTGACGCTAGCCGATGCGCCGTCAATTTTCAAAAAGTTGACGCTGGGCTACGCCGTCAAAATTTCAGCTGTTTTAGCGTCAAGCGCCAAGCGACTTTTTTTTAGATTACAATACTTTTCTTTGCTTTTTCCAAAACAAGTGAGGTGTTCTTTAAAATAAAAACGCTGAAATTGCGATCACTCGGAAAGTAAGGAGAAATTAAATTAACTTCAGTTAATAGGCGCGCAACCGGTTTTGAACGTAAAATATTTCAATTATTTTTCTCCTATACCGCGTAACATCGGTTTTATTCAGTTTCGTGCTTTTAGATAATAATGGTTACAGAAAAAGGGTATAAATTTGCGGTAAATTTTTGGCTAAAACCAAAATTTATTGTAGTTACTGCTTAGGTTAATTATCATTTCGATATTCGATACAGCAATGAATACAAGTTTAAATATGTTTATAAATAATTACGGTGCCCATTTGACCGGTGCTCAACTACTCATTTGTCCCAAGTGCCCATCAACAACACCACTAGAAGCCGCCACGACGAACATTACAACGCAGAGTGGTCAGCGCATTGGACTGCGAATCTACTTTCCCCGAGTCGATGCTCGGCTTAGTCATCCAAGATGATGCACATACTTCACTATCAAAAATAATATACAAAAAAAAATATTCACAGTAAGTGTCGAGACGAGATAATAAAAGGACTATATGGTTTATCATTGCTATTCAAAAAAATTGACGCTGACGCCGTCAATTTTATAACTTTTGACGCTGGCGCTGACGGCGCTAACATTTTGGGCAATTGACGCTGACGCCGTCAATTTTTTTCGCTGACGCGCACATCACTGCTGAAAAGTGATACTAAGTGGTCTGATTTTGAATAAGATTATTTGAAATGCATTCGCGCTAAATAAAGCTCGATATTTAGCATTGGAATTCGTATTTATCATCCATGGTTGCAAATGTCTCGCTTGTGGAGCTAATCAGAGCCGGATTAAGGAGGGGGTAAGGGGGCTATAGCCCCGGGGCCCTCCGAAATAGGAGGGGGCCCCGATCAGTGATAAAAAGTTTGTCAATGGTGTATTCAAAAAAAGACCTCTTATTCGGTTTCAAATTTAATCAAATTAAGGATGAAAAGTTTAGGTGGCCATTGAATCACTTTTGTATGTTATGGTGATTTTTTGAGATTTAGCAATTGATACCAGTAAGTGGCAGCCCAGCAAAAGTATTAATACGTCAGCGATTCAGCGAAGCAATTTTGGGAGGGTTATTCATGTATTCTCCACACCAGTTCTGCTTCACGTACTGTATATTTTTCACAGTGTTTTTGACCATTACTCAGTGGCGTAGTCGGTGGAAGGACGCCTCCTTTTTTCCTTGTGAAAATATTCTGCAGAAATGAAGACTTTTTTGCTTGATGATTTGCCTAAATCCGGGTACAGCACCTCCCTGAATTTGTCGATGGCCACGTCACAGTCATTACTTATCCGGCTTGAAGAGTCGGTATTGGCTGTTTTAGGTGCTATGACGCCAAGGTAGTTCGGTGGATAAGCTATTCCAGGGCCGGCGGAACCGCCCCCCAAACCCCCCGGACAGGGGGCCAGGCCTGATCAGGGGCCCCGCCCTGAACACCGCGGCGTTTTTTTCTCGGAAATAATTTTACTACATGTTACGATGCAGCACTTAAATTGTTTGTGTGCGTGAGTGTAGAAAGGTGCGGGGGGAGTTGACAAATGTTGGACTTCAATTGCGCCGCTCTTGTTTGAAATGTAGGCTGCTGTAGGCAAAATCGTTTGTATGTAAACGATTTTTTATTTTTTGATCTGCTGAATGAACGAAAGCATAATTTTCTTCTGTCAAAAATACACATTGTATGAAATATGAATTATAGCAACAATATTAACTTTTTATTTCATGCGCCTTATGCTTTGAAAGAGGTCGTACATGGTAGGAATTTAGCAGATTGTATAGGTTTACTAAGGTTTTTGCACAAAAGTGTTTGGGGTGTGCAACTCCGCAAGCAAAATGGATCAAAATTGGTTCGTCAAACAGATCGCTAAAAGTTTGAATTTATGACATATTGTAACTTTAGGTAAGGCCTTCTTTAAACTTTAACTGTTATTTTAAGTTTCGGTTATTGCCAAATGGATTGTGATTTTCTTGAATACTTTTCTCCAGCTCTTTCCCATGTCATGTCACACTGTGCTGGACCGTTTGTCATTTTAATTTATTATTGTGACGCTTAATAGCGCACAAAAAACAACCCGTACTTCAATGTCCTTATTTTTGGCAGTGCTGCTCCAATTAAAACCACTGTGTCTTTTCAAAACGTCAAACTTGCGTGATTGCGCTTGCGCCGCAATAATTTCCGAGTAGTTTCTTGTGCGCTTGCGGCACAACTTTTCTGACTTGAGCTGCCTACCTCTGGTCATTAGTTTTCTAAAATTGGTTACGCATACATTATACATACTATTATACTCATACACGAATCTTGTAGAACCTTTCAGGCTAATTCGCGCCAAGACATATTTAAATATAAGGATCGAAAAGCTGTTAACGGTTTCTCAAATTTGAAAAGAGTGACTTTCGCTGTATTTATTAGAAAACACAAGCTATTACTTATCGAATTAACACGATTCAAAAAATAAGATATTTCCAAACGAAAC
The DNA here is from genome assembly GCA_964006365.1 of Trididemnum miniatum. NCBI lineage: Eukaryota > Metazoa > Chordata > Ascidiacea > Aplousobranchia > Didemnidae > Trididemnum > Trididemnum miniatum. The sequence continues at coordinate 18,215,670 of OZ023249.1, read as the reverse complement.
AAAAATAATTAAAACTTGAAGTAGGGGAGACAGCTACTTAGATGAGCGTGCCACCCTAGAAAAGATCGTTTAATGGCGTCCTTTAAAAAAGTTCTGATACTAACGTCAAAATCAGGTCTACAAAAAAGCATGGGGGCCTCCCGGAAAATTAGCCCCGGCCCCCCCTAAGCTTTAATACGGCCATGGTAATAATACTATTGCAGGTACTTATTTGTTTGCTTGAAATTATTCGATAAAAACTGGCTTTAACGGCAATTCAAAAATTTCAAAATTATTCCAAGGAAACTAAATAATGGATAGAAAATTGGAAATTGTAGTAGATCCCGCGTCAGGGATGACCTCTAAACAAAATCTGTAACGCTCAGCGGAATACAATATTTCAGCTATCCACTTCATGGAAGTTTAATTTTTTTTTTTTTTTTTTTTTTTGAAAATCGGAGACAAAAAGTCAGACTAGTCAACTATAAACACTTTTTGAGAGTGAAAAGGGATAAAATTCAGCTATTTAAGCGAGTTAAAACTAGCAAATCTACAAGCCTAGGCCTGCATAAGATAGCCAAATCTTAAGCGAAGGGATTGCATTATTGATTATTACGTAACAATCAACGCCATTATGCCTAACAAGAGATGTACTACGGGTGCTTTACCGGCCGTCCTCGATGAAAAAGTGCAGTCTACAATGAAGAAGCTAATTAAAGATGCTATTAATTCCTGGAAAGGTGAATACCTGAAAATGATTGCAGACCTTAAAAACGAACTTTCGGATGTGAAAAATAGCCAAGAGTTCATATCAGCAAAATATGATGAGCTCAAAGTTGATTATGATAAACAAATTGAAACCAATAAGAAACTGGAAAACGAGCTGAAAACTTTAAAAAACCAAACTGCTGAAAACAACAAACAAACTAATAAGGAGGCAGTTAAACTCGATTCCCTGGAGCAGTACGGACGTCGACTGAATCTAGAAATAGCTGGAATACCGTTCACTGAAGGTGAGAATACTAATGCTATCGTCACAGAAGTTGCAGAGCTACTGGATGTTAAAATTACTGATAAAGATATTTCGACTTCCCACCGGCTTCGATCTCGGAATGATAATCGTCCCCCACCAATTATAGCTCGATTCATTAGTCGTGATGTACGTAATGAACTTTACTCGAAACGGAAACTTACCCAAGGTATAAACCTCGATCAACTCTCTGTGAAAGGCATCAGTGAGCTATATATTAATGAAAACCTGACCCCCTTTCGAAAACGTCTTTTCTGGAAAACGAAGCAAGATGCTATAAAAGCTGATTACAAATTCTTTTGGACTGCCAATGGCAACATTTTTGTTAGAAAAACTGAAAACTCCAAGCCACTTCTGATCACCACCGAACAAGATTTGAATCTAATCAAGTAGGCCTAACTGATGTACAGGCCTATACTATGCTGTGGGAATAGACTATTTTTTGTTGAGCTTAATGTCAGTTTCAAGTGTGTGTAGTGATGATGATGCTGCGGAGGGACTACTGACCTCAAGTCAAGCAAATATCCAAAATCAGGTAATCCTAAATGATTGCAAATCTGATAAATATGATTCATGTGATGAATCGTTTTCTTCTATTTTTCAAAATATTAAGTCATGCAAATATTTGGACTTGAACTCTCCTTGTATTCACTTTAAGAAAAATGAGCTGTTTTTATTGCATCTCAATATGCGTTCTCTGCAAAAAAATTTTGACAATTTATGCAACTTCTTATCTAAATTACCTTCTAAACCACATGTTATTAGCATAAGCGAAACAAAAATAAAAGACAAACCCCTTTTAGATGTTTCAATTCCTGGATATACCTTTCTGCACAATAACTCTCTTTCCAATGCTGGTGGCGTTGGTGTTTACGTTGCTGATATATTTCAGCTGGAAGAATTAACTTTTAAGGCGACGATACACGGCTGTGAAAATATATGGATCAAGATAACGTGCCCTAATTCTGAAATTAATTATGTGGTGGGCACTGTTTATCGACATCCTAATTCCAATTATAATGCTTTTTGTGAATACCTAAATGAGATTCTAACTGATTTAAACATAAGCAAAAAATACTTTTTTGTTCTAGGTGACATGAATATCGATTTGTCAACTGATTCCTATAGCACATCTAACAAGGCAAATAACTATTTAAACATGTTAACTTCTAATTGTTCTGCTTCCTTGATAAATATTCCCACTAGAGTAACGTTGAGTTCTGCGACTGTTCTGGATCATATTATTACTAATGAAAATAGACACGTAATTATTCCATTCGTTATTGACTATGATATTACTGATCATTATCCGGTTATGGCTATCATTAATAGTAATTTTATGCCTACACATCCTCAGCCTACTCTAGTTAGATCGTACAGTAACTTTATTAGTGAAAATTTTAATGAAGAACTATTAAATAAAATTGAATATTTTACGCCCCAACTTGATACTATTACTGAAAATAATATTAATGATCGATTTAGCCAATTTTACTCCTTAATAACTGAAACAATTAACACTCATGCCCCGCTTAAACAGCTGTCTAGAAAACAGAGGCGTTTGAAAAGTAAACCATGGATCACGAAAGGGTTATTCATATCCATCAAAAAAAAGCAAAAAATGCACAAAACTCACTATATTAATGGATCACCTGTTGCAAAATCATGCTACAAGATGTATTCTAACACATTGACCAAAGTCAAAGAGCTTGCTAAAAAACTATTTTACCACCAAAAGTTAAATGAATGTAAAGATAATCCTAAGAAAACATGGGACATTTTGCGTACTCTATTACCATCAAAGAAAAACTCTAGGGTTCCTAATCTTATTAAAATTAACAGCACAACAACTATCTCAGACGTACATGAAATCACAGAAGAATTTAACCATCACTTTGTTAATGTTGGTAAATTTATTGCAAACAGTGTCCAAGCTAATTCTACAGATGATGAAATACTTTATTTAAAAAACGCTTGCCCAGATTCAATCTATTTACAACCTACAACCCCATATGAAATCATGACGCTAATCAACTCCCTGAAGCTAAATAAAGCTGGTGGGCATGATGACATAGATCCTTATTTTTTAAAGATTGCTGCCCCTATTCTTTCCTATCCCTTGTCTGTAATGCTAAATCACTGCCTTACATATGGCATATTTCCAAATAAGCTGAAAACAGCAAAAGTTATCCCTATATTTAAAAAAGGATCTACTGACCTATTAAATAATTATCGTCCTATTTCGCTACTGAGTTCTATTTCTAAACTATTTGAACGCATAATTTACAACAGACTTCTATCATTTTTAGAGCGTAATAAGACAATAGTTTCAAGCCAGTATGGTTTTAGACACAACCGTTCTACAACTCATCCGATATTGGACTTGATTACATCTTGCTTTGATAATATTAACTCCAAGCAATATACAACTTTATTATTCTTAGATATCAGAAAAGCATTTGATTCTGTGCCACACAATAAATTGATCAAGAAATTGGAACACTATGGTATTCGTGGTGTGGCTAATTCTCTACTGAAATCGTATTTAAATGATAGAAAACAATTTGTCTCCATAGCCAATACTAATTCCTCTGATAAAGTAATCGACTATGGCGTCCCGCAAGGATCCATCTTAGGTCCATTATTGTTTTTAATCTATATTAATGACCTTCCCTCTTGTTTGCAAACTCTTCCAAGATTCTTTGCTGATGATACCGCTCTTTCAATCACTGCAGAAACACTTACTGACTTAGAAGTTCTTGCAAATACTGAGCTTTCTAATGTCTTACAGTGGATGAGAACTAATGGCCTACTGGTTAACACAACGAAAACTGAAGCTTTACTAATTTCTCCATATTTACGTACTCCTAAACCACCCTTTACTCTTACCTTTGATAACCAAACTGTTAAATTCTCTGAATCGGCTAGATACTTGGGAGTCATAATTGATGATCAGCTTTCTTTTAGGAAACATATTGATTTCCTTGAGCGCAAAATCGCTCGCTCTATTGGCATAATTGCAAAATTAAGTTATTATCTTCCAAGGAATAACCTAATTAATCTATATTATTCACTTGTACATACTCTACATACTCATTTACTTTACGCTCTACCTGTATGGGCTTCAACTTATAGTTCATATTTAGGTAAACTAATTCGTTTACAAAATAAAGCTCTGAGAATAATTTCAAAGACATCAGTTAGAAAAAAAATTACACCTCAATATCACCAGTTTCAAATTTTAAAGCTCGAAGATCTTTACACTTTTGAAATTGCGAAGTTAATGTATCAAATTACTCACAATAAACTTGCTAATGTATTCAACGATTATTTTAATTATTCCTCTAATGTTTCAAATTATTGTACTCGCCGAAACGTTCATGAAGACACCATATTCTTACCTCGCTTTATGACAACATGCGCCCAGCACTCCATTAAATTTACTGGTACTAAAATATGGAACAGCATTCCACATGACATCAAAAAACTATCTTTTTCCAAGTTTAAACTGTGTTTTAAAGAACTTCTTTTACACAAGTATAATCTGAATTAATTTACATTTTTTTTCTCTATTACATTTTTTTTTCTCTATTTTTTCTCTATTATTTTTTTTTTCTTTATTTATAAGTTCTGCCAACATGTGTGTCCTGATTGATGGTCGCTGCTTGACTTGAAGACCAGTGGTCCCTTCGCAGCTGCCTGTTGCTTAATATAAATAATTCTGATTCTATGTTATTATGTACATATTCTGTACGTGTTTTAGCAACAAATAAATTGTTCTTCTTCTTCTAATCACAAACCAAACCATGTGTTTAAAACTTGAGGTTGAAAGACTCACAGTTGAAGATTCCCGCTGTGACTTGTTTGCAATGCAGATTCCATCACATCCATTGATTGAAAATGAAACAGCTCTTTGCTCGTACAGTGCATCTCTTGCGCATCGAATTCCTTCACCATCGTCACAAGCTAAAACTCTTCGTCGAAAACAGTTTGGTATCGATTCACATGTAGACCATGATGACCACATTTGACCGTTGATTATGGAAATGAAATGAGAAATCAAGATGACGAAATGAAAATGCATGATGTTTTCACAAGGAAAAATAAATAAAAAAAAAGTTACGTGGTAACGTTGTTTGCTCGAATAGTACTAAATGACATTTGCAGTCTACATCAAGATGACCATAATAAAACTATTTGCTTTTTGCATAATAAAGTTTTCCAAAAGTCTTGATCCTGCAAAGACAGGTATGCACGACACTGTTATGTTCATTTCACTAGCTCCTACGGTTTTATGTTTTGTCCCTTTCTTCACTAGGTAGACATTATCAGCTAACATCTTGAAAGGCCTAGTAGTTCTAAGATGGTTTCTGCTAAAAACTCTCATTACTCTGCAATCGATTCAAATCTAACTTCTTAATCTCTCAGTATGTTAACATATTTTTTATTTGCGAACTCTAGTTACTGCAACAATAGCTCACCGAGTCCGTTTTTACGTCCGTATGCTGCATACATTGCTTACCATTATAAAACTACGATCGACAAAACTTTTGTGGGTGTGTAATGCACATGCTCACTTCCGCGTTTCAGTTAACTCATTTTTTGTATTACCTTACTATACAGTAATATTATAAGAAAGCAGCATTATTACTTTGCGTTCGGTGCAAGTAAGCTCAACTAGTAGAGGAGCTAAGTCGAAAATCGTTCACTTCCGTAATAAAGTGTGAAACTTGGCATAAAACTTACCCAGCGGGAGTGTAACGATTTCCAAAGGAGAGCCAAAACATTGGGCTTGGACAACTCCTACAATTGACCCATAAAATCGTGCTTTAGCTCCACCTAGTGGTTAAAACAAATTTCGTTGTTGTAAACAAGCTCATAGGACCAACTAACGATTTTATGATCTTATTAGAACATTGTGGCATGTTGTGACGTCGCAGATGACGTAAATATGACGTCATAGTTTCCAAAATGGTATGATGGCAAGAAAATATTGCTCTGAGAAGTGGAATACTTGTTAATACCAAAATATATTAATCGTTTCAATTAAAATATGAACTTCTTGTGTAGGTTAGATGAATTCACTTTGTGACGAAATTATAACGTCATGTTTTATAATAATTGCGATAGGACAGCAGCTACTTTAATAAAACAACAGTCACAAATTGCCAGTAAAAAACATTAATACAATAACATTCAGCAATCGTCATAATAATTCAACATACAATAGTTGCTTACAGCCAGGGTTGGGAAAAATCCATTGTAATCGATATTCGATATCGATATTCTTTACTTTTTGTTCATCGAGTGCATTGGAGCCTTTATTTTTTTGAATGAGTATCGAATATGGCCTTATCTTTACTTTTTTTTCGGCTTGAATCAACATTCGATAATCGATTCTTTTCGTCGAGATTATTTTATCTTGCTTTAGTAAATTTAAAATGCTTGTCGGTATGTCATTCCTTTTTTGCTGATATAATTTTTTTGTGCCAAAACCCCCGACTAAAAATAAAAATAAAACAAAGTTGCTAGAACAAAGTCGTTTCGCATCTATGGTCGCACCCGCATGCAATGTCCGATGCTTGTCTTTAAGTTACTCCGTAACCGTGAGCAAATTTTAGAGAAGCCTTAGCACATACGGCTAAATGCTCAATTGGTTAGGCTTTAGGAAGCTAGGCCTTGTATTGCGCTATGGAAGCAAAGTTAGCAGTTTAGTGATAGCGTAGGTATATTAGTAGCCTACCGGTAATTTCACTGCTTTATTGGTGGCCTACTGAATTAGTGATCAGCTGGTAGCCTGCTATATTTTGGTTTTCTGAAAAACAATCATAGACCTACCCAGTACCGGTACCAGAAGTAACGTAGACGGAAACTCAAGGTTGATATGAGTTGCTACTAGTGCATAAAGCTCAGCAGTGAGACCGCTTGACTATTGAATTTATAAATAAAATTGCTTAACAAACTCCAGTTTTTGTTCGATCTGTCATTGTACCGGGAGGCCTGCGCTCTATAACTACTCAGTTTTTGAAGCTGAGCAAAAAGTAATAGCCGAAGCTGGTCCGGAGTGTGGGAGTGGGGCTACAAAACAGTTGTTAAGGGGAGTCCTCCAAAAATGTTGCTAAAAGACATCATCTAAAATAAAATCACACACACTCGGCGTGTTCTGTTAATAATAGACACCTACAGTCAAATGCTCAATGTATGGAAACAAGTTCGTCTAAAAATTTTGGAAAGCAAAATATTTTTGGGGCTTGTAGCCCTTGGGGACAGGTATGCGGTGTGCAAGGGTTATGGTATCCTGCCAGCTTTGAGCCAGCTTGTAGGACTTATGACTTTCGTTTGCAGCGAAGTCCAAAAATTGGTGTTAAAATTAATAAAGCAGCATGAAAGTGCAAAATAGCATTTAGCATCATATTCTGTACACCTTCCTCGTCTGAATAAATGTTTTTTCTCGCCTGGTTTCTACTTGTATAAACACAAGCTTATTTACCCTTCTAAAAGTTTTAATAAAACCGGCCGTTAGCTCAGTTGCTAAGCGCACGCTATCGGTGCGGGAGGTCTGGGGTTTGATTCCCGGGCCGGTCAAATCTACACAGTGTCGCCAACGACTCGCCACCGTTGCGACGTTTCTTCGGAGCTGTGTTGCCCAGGCGCTAAGCCGCGGAGATGGGCCCCGCAACTCGTTACACGCTTCGGCGTAATACGGCGAGTATAATGAAGATTTGAATTTTTTTGAAGATTTTAACGATCTCCACATAGCCTTAGAACACCCAAGTCAATTTTCATAAGCACGTCAATCAGCAGATAGATAACCACACGTATAGTTGCTGATATTGCTAAATGTTGAAGACAATTAAGACTGTGCGCAAAGCGCTCACCCAGTTCCAAACTAGAGCCACATTTAATGCGAAATTGACAAATTGTAAGCAAGTTACTCGTATAGTAGAAACATGTTTTGCACAGCATGCAAGGCTTGCAAGCCTGGTAGACTACTTGGGACCATAAGCAATGATTAAAAAGAACATGGCCCAGACGAGCAATGCACTCATATAGGGCATGGGGCGAAGACCCGAAAAATTTTGTCACTTAGCGTACGGTACCCAATTGCATTTAAATTAAAAGAAAACACTACCCGGGTCCATCATGTTCGATTCTGATCAAAGGCCAAAATGCCACTGCTGTGGTTTAAATGTTTAACCATCCGTTTGCTTAAAATGTTTTATCAGCATCATTGGTTTTGTCATTTCAATTATTTGGCGCAAATGTTCGCAATAATATATTCATTCCGTAAACCTGTACCAGCCTAACTATCGTATTTCTTTTTTAATCTTAACTATGGACAAAAGCAAATTGCAAAGCCAAAATGGAAAAGTTGCCACAGAGTTGAGAAACTGGCATCTGACAAAACTTGTGATTCTGGCGAGTACCAGTAACTTTGCTCACAAAAGTACATTTGGTGTCAACTCTAGGTTTGCAGTAGGTCATTTCGAAAAAGCTACAATCACTCAGTATAATATCGAATATTGATTACAAAAATTATTCTTTATTCTTTACTTTTTTAAACTACCATCGAAATCGAATATTTCTTTACTTTTTGGTGAACTATCGAATATCGATTATTTCTTTACTTTTGGAGTATCGATTTCCAATCCTGCTTACAGCAGATGATGTCATTTGGTAACGTCATTATGACGTATGATGAGGTCATATTACAGCGTTTTATCCTTTTCTGCGAAGCTGACAAAAATAGTTGTTTTTTGCCTTTGAACAATGAGAGAACGCGATCATGCTATAGGCTTATTATCAAAACCATGCGTAAATTAAAAATGTGGAAAAGTTTAGTTGTTATGTATACCCGTAGGTGCTCCAGGGTTCCGAAGCAGCTTACATCCTAGTAAGGGTGGTTTCAATTAAATGGTTTCAATTTGAAATTTCAAGGTCAAAAGTTGTAAAAACGGTGTCATTATGAGATAATCAAACGATGGCATAAAAAGCGCATGAACTCATCTTATGCGTATGAATCAAAAATACCACAAATAGTGGAAGCCTACGTATTGGCTACCGCTGGACCATCCAGAAGTTCTCCTTTCATCACCGGATGTTCATTGCCACGGTGACCAGCAGGCTGTTTCAAAAATCTTTTTGCACGTGAAGACCAAGTTACACCTCCAGCACTTTCTGAAAGAAGTCACTTGCGCTCTTCTAAAGAAAAATCAAAATTACTTTCCAGCATTTTGAAACAGTCTGCTGGTCAGCGTGTCAATGAATGCGGTGGTGGAAGGAGAACTACTGGATGGTCCAGCGATAGCCAATACGTTGGCTCCCACTAATCGTGATACTTTTGATTCATACGCATGCGATGAGTTCACGCGCTTTTTAAGCCATCGTTTGGCAGATGTCAAGAGGATAGATGTTCTATGGGATCGTTATTTGGAAGAGAGTGTAAAGCAAACCACTTGCATTAACAGAGGAAGTGGAATCAGATTGAAGGTCACCGGACATGATCGTCTTCCGAACGATTGGAAATCATTTTTACAGTGTGATAAAAATAAAAAAAGTTGTTTCTTCTGCTTGCAAATTTTGCGATTGCAAATGTTCGGAGTCACTGTATTTTGGCTCCAACCTGCAGCGAAGAAGTGTTATGCAATCGTAATATTGACCTAGATAAATCAACTTCTTGTAGCCATGAAGAAGCCGATTAAAGGTTATTTCTCAATGCTAAACATGCTTCCAAAAGTTGCAGTTCGCTTCTTATTGAAACGGCAAACACAGATGTGATTGTCATTGCAACATGCGCTTTTCAACGACTTCCAAAACTTAGTGAGCTTTGGATTGAATTTGGAACTGGAAAAACGACGGGATATCTTCCCGTCCAAGAAGTTAGCAAAACTTTTGGACTACCTGAATGTGATGGAAATTTATTTTTTCATGTTTTTAACGGTTACGACACCACATCTTCATTTTGTGGAAAAGAAGTCGTTTTTTGAAACCAGGCAAAATTGCCCAGAAATAACGTCAACTTTTGCAAAGTTATCTTCCATCAACTGTCCATCACAAATATCTGAGTCTGATTTTCAGGCACTGGAACAGTTTGTTGTGAGCCTGTACAATTCTATAGTACTATCAACGCATGCGAAGCTAATGCTGTTAGAAGAACTCTGTTTGCTAAAGGAGGAAGAGCCGTAGAAAATATACTATCAATATTGGACGTTTTGAAACAGCACATTAAACGATCAGCTTTCCAAGCCATTAAATGGAGTCGGTGTATAGTTAAAGATCCATCGACAAGTTTAGCTGACCCTTGTCAATGGGGTTGGCTAGAAACGGAGTTGGGATATTCTCCCGTTTGGACTACCTTTCCAGAAGCTTTAAAACCTTGTTCCACAAGCTTTAAAATCTTTGACTAGGGAGTCGAACAGTTAAAAATATCGCTCCGGTTCCGGTTCAGGTTCAAGAAATATAATTTTTAACGGTTCAGTTCCGGTTCAGGTTCAAGACTTTTCAAAAATTTGGGTTCAGGTTCGGTTCGGGTTCACTTGCACCAAAATTTAAAGGTTCGGTTCAGGTTCACAGATTTGAAATATTGGAGGTTCGGGTTCGGTTCAGGTTCAATGATCTTAAATTTAAACGGTTCAGGTTCGTTTAGGGTTCACCGAAAAAAAAAGCGGTTTCTACCGGTTTGCGGTTCAGGTTCGGGTTCAGTTCGACTTGGTAGGCTATAATTTATAGTCTACCAAGTTGGCATGACCTGTCCTGACTTGTTTCAGACCCATTAAATTTTGGAAAGCTGAAAGAATGTTACGCATCGCAGCACATGTCTAGAGATTTTTATTGATATTTTTTTGGAATCAGCTCAGGTTCAAACATTGTTACAAAACGATTTCTGTTCAGGTTTATTTTCACAAAATATTATAGGTTCGGGTTCGGTTCGGGTTCACTTGTATAAAATTTTACAGGTTCGGATTCGGTTCAGGTTCACAGATTTGAAATATTAAAGGTTCGGGTTCGGTTCAGGTTCAATGATCTCAAATTTAAACGGTTAAGGTTATGTTCGGGTTCACCGAAAAAAAAGCGGTTTCTACCGGTTTGCGGTTCGGGTTTGGTTCGACTCCCTGATTTTGACACTTTTGACGTCAGAAACCATCTTTACTAGGACGCAAGCTGTTTCGCAACCCTGGACTCACTTACGGCTATACATAACAACTAAACTTTTCCACGTTTTTAATTTACGCATGGTTTTTAATAAGCCTATAGCATTCCGCGTTCTCTCATTGTTCAAAAGCAAAAAACAACTATTTTTGTCAACTTCGCAGCAAAGGATAAAACGCTGCAATATGACCTCATCATACGTCATAATGACGTCACCAAATGACATCATCTGCTATAAGCAACCATTGTATGTTGAATTAATATGACGATTGCTGAATGTTATTGTATTAATGTTTTTAACTGGCAATTTGTGACTGTTGTTTTATTAAAGTAGCTGCTGTCCTGTTGCAATTATTATAAAACATGACGTTATAATTTCGTTACAAAGTGAATTCATCTAACCTACACAAGAAGTTCATATTTTAATTGAAACGATTAATATATTTTGGTATTAACAAGTATTCCACTTCTCAGAGCAATATTTTCTTGCCATTATACCATTTTGGAAACTATGACGTCATATTTACGTCATCTGCGACGTCACAACATGCCACAATGTTCTAATAAGATCATAAAATCGTTAGTTGGTCCTATGAGCTTGTTTACAACAACGAAATTTGTTTTAACCACTAGGTGGAGCTAAAGCACGATTTTATGGGTCAATTGTAGGAGTTGTCCAAGCCCAATGTTTTGGCTCTCCTTTGGAAATCGTTACACTTCCGCTGGGTAAGTTTTATGCCAAGTTTCACACTTTGTTACGGAAGTGAATGATTTTACCCTAATCCTGGCTGTAGCTCCTATACTAATCGATTCAATTAGTGGATAATAAGAATGCGCACGTTTTTATTGAAACATTTATTTACTGCTTCAAACTTTTTGCTTCTCTGTGAATACCAACTTCCATTTTTTGGATAGGTTTGGGTGATTGACAGTAACCCTCTTCACATGTCTAATTTAAGCGGTTCCAAAACCCCATTGGCCTTCTGCATTATAACCAAATTTTTGATGTCGTGAATAATAAAAGTGATTATGAGTTATGACCAGAGCTGAGAACTCGATCGATTTTTAATCGAGTTCAACTTCAAGTTCAAGAGACATTTGCAAGTTCAAGTTTGAGCTCAAAAATTTTTATTTTTCGAGTTCAAGTTCGAGTGCGGCAAAAATGATCGAGTTCGAGTTCACAGCCTTGTTCAAAATATCTTTTAAACAAACATACCCTAACCAGGAGCGTATCCAAAAAATTTTGGTAGGGGGACGCAGTTTTGATTTAGTTTGAATGTTTGCTAATTACAAAGACGTTTGGATCCGAGAAAGGACGTTTGGGCTATTTAAAATTAATGTTTTGATGCCAGGAACGTAACCAGAGTTTTTTTAGGGGGAGGGCACTAAAGTTTGGCACTTTTGAACGTAAGTTTTCCGGCTGAGTTAGTTTGAAGGAAAATGTCGAGGACAGTAATGGTTTTAGTGGGGTTCGAGGACATGCTTTCCCAGAAATTTTTTGAAAATTTGCATTCTATGATGGCCATTTTAGTGCTTCTTGAACAAGTTTTAAGGCAAATTGTATTTGAATTTTTTTCCCTTAATTTTGAGGTCTTCACCAAATACCTGTATGATGCAATTTTTTCGCACGTTTTCGAGAGATCGCAACACCATACAAACATCAGGTAACTGTTGCTGCAGTGCAGCTGCGTTTTCATTAAAATGTCTCGGAACACCGTTTATGATGCAATAAATAAATTTCAATGAGACAACGCAAAATGAAATGTCAGTGCAGTATCGGTACCAAAATTGCAAATTTGCAATCATTCAATCTACAACTAACAAAAAATCAAGAGTAGGCTAAACTTCGTTTTGAGAAATTTGAATCAACAAAATTAAAGCACTCAATTAGTGAACTCTAACTCGATTGTTTTTTTTCGAGTTCGAGTTCAAGTTCAAGTTCAAAAAAAGTTATTTTTCGAGTTTAAGTTCGAGTTAGGCAAAAACGATCGAGTTCAAGCGAGTTCAAGTTCGAGTTCGCAGCCCTGGTTATGATATTTGAAGATTTAATTTTAATTTAGAAAACTTGTACGCTTTTGGAACCACTTACATTAAACATGTAGACAGAATAAATGAGAGTTGTTTGTGGTTGAAAACGGGCGTTTGCGTCAAAAATTTCATGAGTTGAAACAATAACTTATTCTTTTCTTCGTTAGTGTTTTTGACACAATTTAACATTTTGTTCCCAGAAGGTCGAGCTGAATTGCTGCATTACTTGATTTGCAATCAGTCATCAAGTTAGAGTGTGTGGTGGCCTGATCAGATTAAATTGTAACAAAAACGGGACATTTTGACAGAAAAAACGAGACATTTTAAAAAAGAAAAGGCAAAATTTTAAGAAAAAAAAACAAACGCCGAAGTGATGGAGCCATCCCGTACTGTAGCCCAGTGGTCGGCAACCTTTTTCGCGCAACGGACCGGTTTGAAACTGAATTGTTTTTGCGGACCGGCCTTTAAAAAATCAAAAATGTTTAAGCAATAAAACATTCATATTTATTCAGAACTGAAAATCTCGATCTTGTATTACTCTGACCAGAGTATTAAACTTTTTCAATCTTGCTGCAGCAGCATTGCTCAATTTTTTTATAGTAGCTTCTCAAACCTGATTCTTAACGTTATTCTTTCTCTTAACCAAGCGCTGTTTGATTTACAAAAGATTAACGATAAAATGACAGCATAATCAAATGTTCGCTGTTCAATTAAAAGATTTGACTTTTCAAGTTGGTTAGTTTTGTGATATTGAGTAACTTTGCCATACTGGGTAACCAGAATTGAGTTATTTAGCATTTTTACAAAAACGTCCCAAAATTGCGTCTCACGTTATAAAAATGTTTTAAACTCAAAGCATTTATTCTGAAAACGCATACGGACCGGTAACAAACCTCACACGGACCGGCACCGGGCCGCGGCTCGGTGGTTGCCGACCACTGCTGTAGCCTACAAAACAGTCGAAAGCGGAAGAGTGTATGATTACAAGATACAGCTTCGTCCCAGCCCATCACTGTACAATGCTATCGACTAAAAGTGAAAAAGAATATTCAAAAATTGTTCTGAAATAACAAAAAGTATTGTATTGCAGTATAAACTCTGTAAATTGTTAATCGTTGTATTAGTTGGTCAGAAAAATCACAGCGCTCTATGCAAACACAATTTTCAGCAGGAAATTGCGACATTACTACTACAATACAGTACCGTAACAGAGAGGGAACGCCTTGCCATTTTTGCTTCGTATTTTCAAAACCCAAAAGTGTGTCATTTTAATTTTTAACCCTTTAGTGCCTAGTGTCTACAAAAAGGGACAAATTTGAAATTGCATTTACTAAGCCTTCCTTACTTTGTTTTTAAATTTTGCTTCCGAGTGCCATAAACGCAATATTGAAAACGAAAAAAACGTGTGTGGCAACTTCGTCTGCCTTTTTCGAGAAAAGAAAATGGCTTCGAGTTCAAGGATTACGTATCAGTGAGGGGCTAGTCTAATTTAAAAATTGTTATTGCTAAATTATTAATATTTCGAAACTTTTTATTATAAAAGAATAATTTCATCCTTATTACAGTGGTAGAAGACTAATATTTTGACAATTAATGCATAAAAGTTACTTAGTAGTTGAAATGACATGTGTCCTCAAAAGTGGACTATGGGCTCTTAAAGGAAACGTAGTCAATAAATTTTGATAGCGTAAAGTACTGATACCAAAGTCGAATATTGCTTTGTTTACTGCTGTTTCAGTATTTTTTTCTGTAAAATTGATTATATTTTGATTGACAGCAATAATATGTGTAGATTTTGCAAAAAAAATAGATGCTGCTAAAACCTGGAGGATCACAAAGACCGCCTCTAGCAAGAGCACAAGGGCCGCAAGTGAGTTATTACTAGGGGTTAGGGCCTACTCTAGCCTTACTAACCCCTAGTAATAACTCACTTTTGCCCCTAACGGTCCTTGTGCTCTTGCGAAGGGCGGTTGTTGTAACCATAGCCAATAGGCTACATTCATGCAGAGACAATATTGTAACCAATAGGCTACATTCATGTTGGTTGTTGTTGTAACCAATTTAACATTTTGTTCCCAGAAGGTCGAACTGAATTGCTGAACAGAAGGTCGAACAATAAGGGTTGTTGTTGTAACCAATAGGCTACATTCATGCAGAGACAATATTGTAAAAATAAACGCGTAAATTAGGGCCCCCCTGAAAAAAAAGTAGGGATGGGCTGGGCCCCCCTCCCGGCCCTTCCTCCCGGTTCGTGGCGGAACCGAAGAACAAAACTAGAAGCAAGAACCGTGGGTCTGAAGCCCACATAAATTGGACATACCACATGTGGACAGACTAAATATGGATTGTAGGCATAGGGACGGATTTAAGTATAGGCTAAGCAGGCTGAAACCTAGGGCCTCGGAGGAAATAGGGGGTCTCATCACGAACAATGAAGACTTTTTTTTCTTCACCGTTACTTTGAATGGAAAACAGAACATTTGAGAACGTGTATATTTTTTTGTTCTTCGCTACCTACCGATATTTTCGGTGAAAACAGATCATCTGAGGACGAGACGACCTTTTTTTGCTCTTTTAATCAGGGTGATCAAATAGCCTATAGGGCTTCTCATTGTCTCAATCCGGCCCTCAGGATCGTATTTAGAGGTGGGACTATTGTGCCATGCCCCCCTTTTTACTCTGCTTGTAGTGAACAAGAACAATATTAATGGTGCCAAGTGACTGAAATATGCCAGATTCTTTTGATGGTTTCTGTAGCTTATGGCCAGGGGCGAATCCAGAGGGGTAGGATGAAGGATATGCATCCTCCCACCAACCATTTTCAAAAATGTTTTTGATGCATACAATTTTTCTATAATTTTGAATCTCTTTGATAGCTATAAACCTTACACCTTAAGCACGCATAATTAAAAATGAGCGAACAAAATGTATCATATTTGGCGAAGCACTCAGAATTAAGGTCAAAACATTTAAACGCAATTTGCCAGAAAATATTCAAAAAGCATTAAAATAGCCATTATAGCATGTAAATTTTCAAAAATTTTCCGGGGGAGCATGCCCCCGGGCTCCCCTAGAATTTTTCTTGTTTCTTGTTAGCTTCAAATCAGTTCTGCCGAAAAAAAGACGCTGAAAATAAATGTGGAAATGATGATCTCCTCTTTTAAAATTTCTCGCTACGCCACTGCCGGTCCTGGCTGTAGGTGAAAAAATTTGGTCATTGATTTTGGGCCTGCCCACTTTAGAAATGCTTCCGCCATCGCTGGTTGTAACCCTTTTGCTCCTTGTGCTCCGGCAAGTTTTAGCAACCGAAAAAACTTTGCGAAAATTAAAATCAGTTTTTATATTTTTTCTGCCGCAAACGACCAATGTCCCCAAATACGTATTATTTTCACCCCCAGAACAATATGATTTATAATGGAAACTTTGCGCAAAATATGCTATGTGATAATCACATGACATTAAATTAAAGGGTTAAAACAGGCATTAAAGGATTAAAAGTTTCTACTGCATGTAAAATTGCTAATCAATTACGTCAAGTACATTTTTCCGATGAAGCGATTTTTCGCGGCGTAAAGGCTATTCACATTTTTCAAGACTTTGAGGCAAAACCTGTCGCATTTTATTACAACGCTCTGTCTCGTAATATTAGCATTAAAATTTTCAGTGCCAGAGAAGCCGTCCGTAAATTAAGTTAAAATAACCAGAGCTGGGCATTCGGTTCTAAGCAACAACGATATCGAGAGCGATATTTTGCTAAAAACGTATCGCCTGTACCGATAACGGTACGTTTGTTAAAAAGTAACGACGATAACGGGAGTCGGTACCGATTTCCGGTACTTTTCAAACAAAAAACTTCAAGTTTTTATTTTTCGGCAAAATTATGCCTCGGGTAGCCTTATGTAAATTGCGTACCGGTACCAACAGTGGATTCATTCTCAAAATTTTTTGAAGATGCTCTAAATGTTTTTCAATTAATTTTTCGTAAAACGAGTAGCAAAAATGCTGCCTTCCAATAAGTCTCTATAGTTCATTTCTTATGATACAAAAGTTTGCTAGAAATCCTGAGGATTTCCGTGTCGATTGCTGTAGCTGAGGTGATGTTGATTGATTGATTGTTTCATCTTTGTCCTCCTACACGAGAAACCGGCGGACGCGCTATGCGTAGGATGAATCCAGACTCGCTTAAGAATTGCCTTTGTTTCTAAGTTTTTCCGGTTGAACTTTCTTCTGACTTCTTTAAGTTGCTGCTTGCCAGATTCCACCAAGCAGAGATAATCATCGTGAAGCATCTTATTCAAGGACGCAACAACGAGACAAGGTTGGGAGTTGAACCTTTAACCTTGCGATCATGGTCGTAGTAAAAACGACGCTCCGAACCACTGCGCCACGCTGCCAATGAATAGAAAAAAAATTCAATGTTTGCTGGCCGTTATTATTTTATTAAATTGTTAACTGTTTGCTTGCGAACAGGTGCGTAACCAGGACTTTTTCATGGGAGAAGGTCTGATTGGGCCAAACACAGATTCATGAAGACTTATTTTTTAGGGATTGTTTTGGAGCACTTGTAGCTTTTTTAAAATATATGATCGAGGAGGGAAGCTATAGTCTTGATTTAGGCATGATTTTATGTAAAATCAGTTAAATTTAGTTTAAACTTTAAAAAATATTAGGATTGCGTTTTTGCTGGCAAAGCAAAGAAACTATATTCGATTATTTATTTCATGCAAAAAAATTTCATTTCCAAACACTTTTTGTTTTATTGCAGAGCCGGCGCCCAGGGGGCCTGGTCTCGCCAGTCATGAAGCTTGTCTTCCTCCTGATTAACAAAAAAACTTTGGCTTTAGTGCATGATTTTACCAATCATTCCAAACTTCGGCCGTCTCTGATAAACATCTGGCCCCCTAAGTCGACTGCTCTGGCACGGGTTCTGCCTCATGATGAAACTCATATTGAGTATTTTGAGCAACACATCCTGCATCACACACTAACACAAAAGCCAATACTAACAGTTAGAAGATGAGTTACAATGTTTAACAATCCCGTTTGAGTTGTACCTGGAATTATAATGCATACATGGCAGAAAATGTTACAACATTTCTTATTGACGTGCAAATTTTGCGTACCGGTACTGAAAAATATTTTTTTTGCTATCACATGTCACAGGAAAACTGATTCATTTCAACCTTTTGTTTACAGATGGCAGCGTTCACGGTTTGTTATTCAGCTGTGAAGTTGCAAATGAAAGTTGTGTTTCGGATGCAAGAAATTTTCCGGATTTGCGCTCAAAGTTTATTCAAAAAAAGTACCAAAACATGAAGTAAAACAGTCAAAAAAGTAACGACGATACCGGTATCAAAAACGGTACATTTTTTCAAAGTATCGTTGTTACTGATAACGGTACTAAAAAGCACCGCGTTACAGCACCACAGTACTTTTGTACCTCGGTACTGCCCAACACTGCAAGTAGCAGGTCGTGGACCATTTTAACAGGTCGCGTGAATTCCTTTAATAGGTCACTATCGACCGTTAGTGGTTCATGGACCCCAATTGAGAAACACTGTTTTAAACGAAGGCGCTCTAGATTGTTAATCCAAAGCCAGTAAGCATGATTTTTTTTGCTTTTGATAAGCCAAAGTGAAAAAATAAGGTTCATGCCTCTTTGGCAAAAGCATCCCTTTCTTTAATTCTCACCGATGTTCTCACGTAACAATGCGAAAATAAAAAACGGGACATCTGAGAAAAAGTCGGGACGCTCAAAATTAGGTGAAAATACGCAACTGTCCAGTTCAAAACGGACGTCTAGTCACCGTAGTGTGCGGTAACAATAGATGAACCTGGTGATGAATTCAAACATGACTCTGGTAATGTTGCAACTTTACTTACTAGTCCTCAACTTTGCTTTTTTACTAGTAACTTTGTCAGCGACATGGCCTAGCGGTACCGCGCGCAGATGACAGATCCCACGTGACGGGTTCGATTCGCGGCTGAAGCCGATCGCATTTGACATATATAATGGACGGCTGCTGACTCAAAAGCGCAAGCATATTTTGCAGCCTCCCTCAATATTTCTGTTGCATTTTCAGTTCAATATAGTTTGAAAATAACTTCAGATATCTTTATCTCAAACAAGTCAGTTTTGTCAAATACATTGGCAAGATACTGTTCACAACAACTTTAAACATTGTAGTCTTCTGTTTATGCTGAAACTAGTTCATCTTTTTGTTGTTTTGATACCATCACATAACTATAGCCATGAAAAAATAGATTAAGAATTGATGTTTTATCTTTGTTTCATCCGATCTGGCTAGCAGCGATAAAAACTAAAAGTCTATCTATAAAACGTGGGCAACGTGTTAATTTCAATAGTTTTTATTCGTTTATAGTGTAACTTCTCTACATATTTGCGATTATGAAGAATGATACGAAAAGCACAGTAAATATCGGACAGCTTCAGGGGGAAAATAAGAAGAAAGAGCTTCAGGGGGAAAATAGTAAGTAAGTAAATTTATTGATTTCCTTCAAATCATTATACCGGCGCTGCAGAACTTAATCTCATATTACATTACATTTCGATTTGAAGGCAGGGAGCACCGAAGAACCAAACGGTTATCAAAGTCAAGGTGCTCCCTGACTTAGCAAAGCACAGTTAAACACAGCAAGAAAACAAAAAAAACACTAATTAATGGCGGTACAATTTCAACACACACAAAACACAAGAAAACAACACTATAATGACACGAAAATAATATTTATGTACAGAAAATACATTCAACTTATTAGACTCTTATAATTTCAGGAATGACAGTGAATTTTCATTGAGGCAAAGAACGACAGTAGATTTGACAGTGAATTTTCATTGAGGCAAGGAACGACGGTAGATTTCCTAACAAGCACATCAGTGAAATATCAAATATTGCAGGATAAACGACACATAGATGAAATGAGTTGAACACATAGGAGTATTGTATCAGTCGCAATATCTCGTGTAACTGGACGCCGTAGATTCGGATGTCATACTCCGCTAATAATGACAGCAGAACGACGGTAGATTTCCTAACAAGCACATCAGTGAAATATCAAATATTGCAGGATAAACGACACATAGATGAAATGAGTTGAACACATAGGAGTATTGTATCAGTCGCAATATCTCGTGTAACTGGACGCCGTAGATTCGGATGTCATACTCCGCTAATAATGACAGCAGAACCCAGTCGAAAAGTCCAGTTACAAGAATATTGTGAAGTTATTTATCCTCCAAGGTAGTGCAGCGTGTGTCAACTTAGCTGTGCATCTGAGAACCTTCCGAGAATGTGATTGAATGTTTTTTAGACTAAATCCTTGTTTCCGGACGACTCGCTTTACGGACCGTCCAGTTTCGTAGGTGAAATGTCAGAAGTTGATTGTGTGACGAGATTCGTTGTCCTGTGACATGTAAATGCTGTAGTAAATACTAAACGACTAATGTGTCGACCGAAATGTTTTGTTTGGGAAGATCCGTTAGAGCAGGGGTTCTCAACCGAGGGTAAATTTACCCCCAGGGGGTAAATTTTCGCAATTAAAGATCAAAGAAAACTTTAATTTTCAGTAATGAAGAAGCAGTAGTGGTACTCTAGGGGAAAATTGTTCTTCTTTCTTTCGGCAAGGGGTAAACGAGACAAAAAAGGTTAAGAACCCCTACTTTAGAGCATGCATGCTTCACCTCTTCGCAAGAGCTTTTAACCCTTTCAGACCTGAAATATGATTTATGAATAATTTATGTTAAACTGATGTGAATTCCACGTGGTGGAGGTCTCATTCGAACAACTTCAATGAGATAATTGGGTAATTAGTAGGCTAGGGTACTTTTTGGGGGGTGGGATTCTCAGTTCCCGTCAGGCTTCTACGAAATAAAAATCCGCTATGGATGTAATCAGAAAGTTATCATAAATCATCATACTGTAGTGTCGCTTGCAGTCTAAAAAACTTGCAGCTAGAGCCCTATGCTTATAAGGGCTGAATGGGTCACTATTCACTTCCAATTTATCTCCCACAAGAGAACTCACTCCCCACAAAAGTAACCCCATCTAGAACAAACACCTTGGAATTGATTTGATTGCTTCCCATTTGCTTTTCTCATTTTCAAATCACCTGCTTTACCGGTACTAAAAAATTCCCCCATCTTACCAACTTTGGGCACTACCCTAGTTTAGCTATGAGGCCTTGATTGCAATAACACAATCAGCAAAAAAAACAAACGAGTTCATTCTGTCATAGAAAATGGTCGTTACTGAAGCCAGTAATAGTTACAAAAGCAATGTACCATGCAATAACAGCGACCAGTTAGTAGTAAATATATAGAGATGCAGGAAATTCAATCACTACCTAAGCCACAAAAGCACAAACTATCTGAAATCATATTGCATGTCTGTTTTATGAATGTATTTCACAAAAGATTACGTCATCACTAGGCAAGAAAACTATCACAGGAGCAGCAATTCAAAGGATACAAAAAAGCAAACTAACATGTACGGGTATCAATACAGTACAACTGGTGCTAGTTGATGCAAGTACTACAGTATAACAAAAAATGCTTATTCTAGGTATAAAAAAAGAAAAAAGTTTGCCATGTCTTATGTACCAGTGTTTTGAGAAAAAAAATATAAGCAGTCATGACCTCCTTCATTCCTTCTACTACACCTTTCTTGATTCTTACTGGCATTGCCTATATCCTGTGAAACAGGAGAAGCAAGAGCTGATTAACCCCCATTATCATTAACATTCATCTGACCAGGATCATTTACAGATTGAGCTTTAGATAGTGGGTCCAAACCTTTACCAACATTACGAGCATCACCACCTTCATTGCTATCGAAATCACATTCCAAATCTGTGTCCTCATTAGCATCTGATGGAATATCCAGAACACTGCATAGTGCATCTTCTGCTGTCCTAGGCCTACATACTGTGGTATCTTCATCCATTGCAAAAACCAGAATAACTTCAATACAAATCAGCAAAAGATCTCAGTTAGTCTTGAAAAAGACTGTTTATTACTGCAATTTTGTACCTCCAAAACCTTATTCCAATAAAATAAAGCTATAAACCAGAAACTGTGTCTGTGAAATAAAGAAATATTTACAATACCTGTAGGCTACCAGTACAGCTTACTACAGCAATAACTGAGACACCAGTATGAATCTGATAGATAAGCTTAGTGATGCAGCTGTTCAAAATACACTGCAAAACCAGAAAACTTCAATACAAATCGGCAAAAGATCTAAGCTAGTCTTGAAAAAGACTGTTTATTACTGCAATTTTGTACCTCCAAAACCTTATTCCAACAAAGTATGGCTATAAACCAGAAACTGTGTACGTGAAATAAAGAAATATTTACAATATCTGTAGGCTACCGTACCAGTATAGTCTAGCTTACTACAGCAATAACTGAGACACCAGTATGAATCTGATAGATAAGCTTAGCACTGGAAGGGTAGTACATAACCCACACAAATCTATGCTAAAGAGCATGCCAAATCAGTCTATTTGTAGATGAGCTATAACAATAAATTCTAATCAAACTGTCATTTCATTTCAAATTGAATGACTCTCAGTCTTATCTGACTCCCCTCATTTTTCAAAACTCAGTTTTCAATTTTCATGCTTGAACTCCAAATTACTTTTTATGGTAACCTAAATTAATTTTATTTGGTTTTTGATGGGGTTACCCGTCGCCAAAAACAATAAAATTTCGCGAATTCTTACAAAAAATTACAAAAATTTACCCCCCCCGAAAATGAGTTACACTGACGGGAATTACAATTCCCACAACTTCTTTTTGTCATTACTTGACACATACTCAGAAATATTTCGGGATAACTCAATTTTCTCACCTACCAGTAGTTCCTTTCATTTTTGAAAATAAAATAAATTAAATATTTGCAAGAAAAAATAACTTAGTTGCTCATTCATATTTTGACTTTTTTTTCTGGTAAAAATTAGATTAGTTATGAATTTGAAGAAATAAAACTCATTCTAGAGTCAATATTTTTTGCAATATGATTTACAGGCTGAAACGTTGATGGGAACTCAGCATCCCGTCAGAGTTACAGACGAGATTATTAACACAATACTCTACCAGGGCTAAAAATATTGAATGGGATCGAAAAATCCCGACAGGGCGGAAAGGGTTAAAGCAACTGGCGGGTTGACGTAGCGATTATCAGGAGGTCTGGGGCTAGATTCCCGGGCCGGTTAAACTAGACACTGTCTCCAACAGCTTGCCACCGCTGCGATGTTTCTATGTTGCTCAGCCGCTTTGTCGCGGAGATGGACCCCGCCACCTGTTACACGTTTCGACCTAATACTGCAAGTATCACGATGAGTTGATTTTTGAGCTATTCTATACTCTACAATACTTCACATTGAAACAAACTTGCACTGAACAATCCAAACTTGAAACAAACTTACTTGATACAAACTTACATGAAACAAACTTGAAACGAACTTACATCGAAACAATCCTGCACTGAACTTAAAATTCACTTGTTAAACAACAACGTAGGCATTTGTTGTATTAGTTTACACTATAAGCTAGAATGGCGCGAACAGCAAAGTTAACACAAAAGTATCAAAAACTTATAACAGCGATTGTTACGTCATAAGTCCAAGGAGCGTGGCTCCTGCATGCAGCGAGCGTGATAATCAATGTCTGTTCGAATGTTCTAGCCACTGCTACAGATTGTTGAGTTATAAGCATAAGCTACATCAAATGCATCAAGGTCGTCAGCTGTCAGTTTATTAGTTACGGAAAAATAGATGCATATAAACACGAAAGTGCAGAATTTTAAAATCATAGTTGAGGTATGAAATTCAGAGCAGAAGTTCTTAATTTTGCAATAAATTTCTTGAAAAAATTGTTTATGAAGAAGGTTTAATCGCAATAAACAACACTTTTCTACGTGTTTATCTGCAGCATATGGGCGCCGGCAGAGAGGGGGCGAAAAAGGCAAGTCGACCCTTCAATACTTCTTGGCCATTTTTTCAAGTCGCACAAATCCCTTGAGTTTTTGTTTAAAACTGCACCCCCCTACCCCCTTCCAGTTCAAAATATTTTGTTTATGTTCAAAATTTTTTGCTAAAGTGTTTATCATTTCTAGATCAATCGCTTGTTTGGTTAAAATTGCCTATATATGGGCGATAAAGCAGCGCTAACTCTGCCTCGTCTACCATGGCGAAGCCTCAAATATATTACGTCACAATAAACAGACAAAAACATTTTGTTATTCGACAAACCGCAATAAAACAAGGGCATAATTGCATAGGGTAATTTTGGGAGAGATGCCGCATGTTTTTTGATCCTCTGTAACTTTGTCGTTTCATAACCCAAGCATTTGTTTTTCTATGCTATAGTGCACACTTCTAGGGATGAAGCATTTTACACGTATGTTTATAAGTTCGATAACTTGCCGCGTTTGTTAGTTATTTTAATTTTTGTAAAATGACGTCACTGGCCATCTATCTTCAATGGTGTAGGTGAGATGACCATAAGACTATAAGATAGATGGCCATATGGTTATTGCCTTAAAAAGCAGCTGTTTTATCGTAATTCTTCAATTGCATGTTGGAAAATTAATCCAAGCTATACTTCATGTCACTCAGCTGATTTTTAAACTGAAAACAAAAAAAAAACAAAAAAAAAAAAGATTGAACGATATCAACAACACAGTAAAACGTTCACACTTCAGACAAATGAAATGTTGTGTGGTTTTATGGCGCTTAAAACCTACTGAGGTCCACTATCGCCACGACTACGTGTTGTCAAGAATTCACTGACGTATTTTATTCTCTGTTCATTTCATCCTCCGCGCTACACTTAATTGCTGAGCGTTTAGCAAGTGTAACAGCAGATACCATTTTTAAAGTTTTTGGTTTGACCCGACTGGGAATAGAACCCAGCCTACCAGCGTCCAAGGCGAACGCTTAAACCACTAGACCATGGCGCTGGTGACAGTCAGCTCTTTGATTTGTCAAAACAACAGTTTCTGCCGCAGACAGCACGCACGTAGAAGAATCGTGATCACAGTGGCCTATTCGATTAAGAAACAATCAGCCATTTTCTCCCAAAATTGAAATCCTACTCATCTATAAAAAATATTGAACACAAAATGTTTGCGAGAATTTAATAAACATAAAACAACAAGTTCAAGCATTTCCCAACCTAACTCAAAATTGCTTTACCGCGTGGCTGACGCTCGTCTTTAAATGTCGAGCAAGTTTCATGAAACCATCTGGTACACCGCATACATTCTATCCAGTCAACCTTTTGCCTGGTCGAGTAGAAATTTTCGCCACAGCCAACACATTCATTGTTACAATCGTCAAAGTCGAGATCACCCTCACTAAAATCATCCAGCTCGAGTGCTTCATCTTCGGAGATGCCAGAGTCAGTCCTTGCAGCTTGCACTTTTCTGAACTTAGCTTTATTGTTTGCGTTTTTGGCAGTGCCTTTTCTTTTTGTCGGTTCCACTTTTTTCCGCCAATTGTTGCTAGGTTTTGAGATGATATGAGCAGTGGCGCGGGAACGTTTTTTGGACAGGGGGGGCTCAAAATAGTAAGATCGTGTCAACGTCTGGGGGGCTCAAAATAGTAAGATCGTGTCAACGTCTGCCGTTTTCTCGCACGCACGTTTTTAAGAGCGGGACACTCAGCGGACCTACTTTGATAGACATCAATTGCATGCACGCTCAAGTGACCGGAACTTTTTCAGGATAATTTATTATCATGGAAAACAAGATTGCTTACTACCATTAGGCTTTTCTAACTATGCATGAATTATTACTCACGTATTTGTAAAATGCAAATACCTCAATGACAAAACCGAAAAACAGGCAAACAAAATTTGTCCGATCTAACTTTTGCTTTGCTGATCAGAGTTACATGCAACAAACAATGCCCCACTAAGGTTTAAAAATAACAAAAAAACATGATCAAAATAAAGCACTGAACCATTTTTTAACATAATGAAATGTGTAGATTTTGGTATTTACGTTGGCGTACTAGCTCAATTTTAATGATAATCATCGGCAGTGCTCGAGTTGTGAAAACACTTATGGGGGGATGGTAGGCTACAAATTTTTACGTAGACGTAAAAAGAGATGATCATTATAGTTGTAAGGGAATGGTTTACGCTAAAACGTTTTATGGGGGAATGGTGTTGTTTTCAGGGGGGATGGCATCCTCCTCAAATCGAGTAGCCTACTGATCATCGGTGCCAGTTTAGTAGTGATTTAGCCGCTTCATTGCGTTGGTAGAAAAAATTCAAAACCATTAAAAAACTCAACCAGATGAGAACTTGCACAAGTTCATATAAGCTTGATTAGGGGTGCCCAACCAGTCGATCGCGATGTACCGGTCGATCTTTGGATGCGTGGCTGTCGATCCCGGGTCAATTTGGCATGTACACAAATCAGGTTGGCCACCAACATTTCCAGTTCATGTCACGCGTCCGGGCCGTGAAGACCTTTTTTTAGCTCTTCACAAAAATTTTAGTGGAATTCAGAACATCTGAACGATTGAGGACCGTTTTTTTGCACTTCATCGCATTTTCGTTTACGATTTGCGTAATTCTCATGATCAGTAGCGACTTTCATGAGCAATCAGAGTAGTTTGGCCTAAAGTGTTTGGCAGCTACAAGAATTGGCAGCCATTATACTTTTACTGGTCTATCGTCCATGACTGCTGTAAAGGTTTGCAAACGCTGATATAAAACACTGTTAAAAATGAACTTCAAACATTGAAAATTTTATCAAATTTTACGTTGACCTAGTGAATAATAACTGAGTGATTTTTAAAAGAATAGTGATTCTTCGTTGGTTAAAAGCACTATAAAAATATTTGCTTCATTACGTATGTACGTTGCGAGCATTAATCACGTCGCACTCAGTGCATAATTTTTTCAATTGTCAGGGGGGGCTCAAATGGTTCAGGGGGGGCTAAAAAAAGTTGAGGTGAGGCTTGAGCCCCCCCAGGCACCCTACTTCCCGCGCCTATGGATATGAGTTGCTGACCTTGCTGCTTTTGTCTTTTTGAGCGTGACTTTTCTGTTTGGGGAATAGCAGCAATAAAATGAATACATTGTCAATAGCTTTGCAGGCTTCCAGCATTTGATCTTTTGTCCATAATCCTCGGTTAAATGCTATGTTTTCTTCGATACTTCGTTGGCATATTAATAAAGTTATATCACTTCGGATTAAATTCATTA
Organism: Trididemnum miniatum; assembly: GCA_964006365.1. NCBI lineage: Eukaryota > Metazoa > Chordata > Ascidiacea > Aplousobranchia > Didemnidae > Trididemnum > Trididemnum miniatum. The sequence goes on along the minus strand of OZ023249.1, from coordinate 18,188,242 downwards.
AACTATATCTGAACAAACAATAATTGATGTGGGGCTAGATGGCCAATGACTCAAACGGGATAGATGGCCATACTCACAATTGGTCACCTCTGCCTTAATTGCATGCTAGTGGCTATCTGTGTTATCGCTAGGGAGAGACAGCCATATCTCGCTCCTCAAAACTTACGAGGTCTAGAAACACTCCTGCCCTCGGGTCTCAAATAAACTGAACCAAGCCACCTAACTACAGACAAATTTGGTACAAATATGCGCTAAAACTTAGTCTTACAACTCTGTATGTTTTTAGTGAAAAAATAATCGTCATATTCAAAAAATAATGATCCAAACATCTTCCAAAACTTTGAAGTCAACTTAACCCAGTTGACACATGTTTCTAATATTGCCGTTATCTTTCAACTGAGAAAGCCGCTCAACCGGGATGTCTATACAGAAAATATGGTGGCAATTGGACATCTCACCAAAGCGTTCTTCTCTCCCGGAATTACCCTAAGGTACGGTAATAAATTTTCCTTTTAGCCACTAGTCAAAAGTTATGTTTAAATGGAGGAAGATTGTACTAGCCTAAGTCAAAGAAGTTTTTTTAAAACTTTGCGATTAATCTGAAGTTGAGATAGAGTGTACTAAATATAGGAAGACATATTTCAGATCTAGATAACCCGCTTCGACAGAGCGAGTGCAAAGAGACTTTCCTACACTGAAAAAAATCAAAACTTGTAGGAGCTATCGAAGTGAAGAAAAGGGTCTTCCATCGCTGGCAACAACCGCCATTGAGATGGATAGACTTGAAGAGTAGTGACAAAAAAAGTAACTTTTACTACAAAGTCGTAGGTGTTTTTGTCCAAACCGACAAGATAGATTAGAACCTCTTATGTTCATGTCTGTTGAAACAGATATACATGAAAACGTAGATGTGACTCAACTTGTTGATGTATTTGCCTCTACGGCCCATTGTCAAATGAAATTATAGTCATTCTGTGCATTTTTTTTCTTTCGTTGATTTCGTTAAATATTTTCCTTTAACATTTAGTAGAGGGTAGCGTAACTTTACACGAGTGGATTGGAAGCAGAAGCGTATTTAAAGAAGGGGGGCATTGTGCTATGCCCCCCTTTTGACTCAGCCTTTTAGTAACAAAAAACAAACTTAATGGTGATAAGTGAGTGACTGAAATATACCAGACTCTTTTTATGGTTTTTGTAATTTATAGCCAGGGGCGGATCTAGGGGGGTAGGATGAGGGGTATGCATTCTCCCTGCAGCCATCTTCAAAAATGTTTTTGATGTATACAATTTTTCCATAATATCGCACCTCTTCGATAACAATAAGCCTTACAGCTTAAGCACGCATAATCGAAAATGCGCGAACAAAATGCATCTCATATTTGGCGAAGCACTCAGAATTAGGGTCAAGAATTTTAAACAAACTTTGCCTGAAAATTATTTAAAAAGCACTAAAATAGCCATTATAGCATGTCAATTTTCAAAATTTTCCGGGGGAGCATGCCTACGGACTCCCTAGAGCTTTTCTTGTTTCCTAATCAGCTACGCTTAAAAAAAGTGGAAACTATGCCCCCCTTTGAAATTTCTCGCTACGCTACTGATTGGAGGTTTTCATTACTTTTTGCCAATAATAAGAATTTTTCGATTTACTCAAACTTGCTTTTGGGGAATATTACAGGCTTACGATATGCCGCCCGCATAAAATTTTGAATGAAACCCTTGCGCTGAAAATTTTGCTCATCCCTGGCCAAACGGGATGTGTTCAGTACAACTGCACATCAGTCCATTACGCGTCCTAATAAGCGTAACCACTAACCACGCACTCATTGCTATATCAATAGGCTTATCTGTATCACATTCAAAAACTTGGTTGGTGACGTCATAGATAACGATGTCACACTTTGCCAATCCCCCCAATATTTTTTTCTGTGGCATCATGACATTATTACAAAACACATAAAAAAGTCTTGGTGACGTAGCAATGTTTTAATTAATGAGCGTACCTTAATAAAATTGAAAATATTATGAGCAGAGAAAATCATGGACAAAGGAATATCACCAAGAGATTATCTCCATAATTGATTTTTTGTGAGTCGAAACTGGCTATATTGAAATCAATATAGAAAATGCAGTGATAGCAACTACACTGGTGAAACTCCAACGCTTCAGTCAAAGTTCATTGCTTGTCGTGCAGCATGCAGTAAGTTAATCATATTTACACTTTTGCAATAAACAATACATTGCACATTGATTCCAATAACAGCAGAAGTTAAAACAGATTTCGATGTAATTCCGTCATGCAACTGTAATAAGGTGTATCCGCCATTCGCTTTAGTTCTCAAAGGCAAAGTATTGCGGATCGTCACGTTTGGTTGTAGAACTGGAAGATGGATGTATAATAAGATTTGATGCTCTGTGACAAATAAACACTGTTTATAGTTTTTTTAATGGAGACTTTTTTCTATTGGTCCAAATGTTGAGTAATATCAAGCTTCATTCCATCGTTTTCTTGAAACTGTGAAATCATACACAAACTTTCTATAGTGACATGCAGTGCCCAAAGGAATATCTTCAAAAGTGAAGAAATCTATGTTTCAAATATGGCTCAGAAAGTTTTATTACCGGTGTATAACGTAACGTCTACAGCGATCACTTACTTTGGAACATCTGGAATGAGATATGGGTTGGCTTCGTTCGACTCAATGTAAAGATTCTCTTCTGGTTTCGTCGAACTTGCTTCAGTTTTGACATTGACATATTCTCCCATTTCGTTCACATAGATCTTGTTGCCAGCGCTGGCTGGTGTTTCGGGGTTGATTTTTTCGTAAAGGGGCACTTTTTCGTCTAAATGTGGATTAATAGCTAGATCTGCAAAAGGACTCAACATTTGATTAATACGTTACCAGCAAACGACTTTTAATACTCACAATTGCTTGAGGGTTCTGTTTTACCATCATCGGCAGCGTTTTGCCTGCAAATAATAACAATTAGTTACATGGAGCAACCACAAAGTTTACCCATTGGCCTACTGAGTATTTGATTAAAAGTATAAAAACACTATCCAGAGCAGTGGTTCTCAACTCTTTATGGTTTATCGCCCCCTTCTATAAATCCCTCAACACCAGTGGCCCCCTTCTCAGCAAAAAAATTGTCATGTTGGTATTTCATTTGTAGTGGCTACGACCGTCCGCTGGTCATTAAATTACCGTAGATTGGTCAATAAATTTTGCGTTCGTGGCTCACTGGTAAATGTCCTGAGGCCCCCTAAGCGGACCAATGGCCCCTGGTCTAGAGTGTAAAACATAAATTCGAACGTACTTAACTTTTTAAGCAACCGAAATAAATTTTTATTTTGTTTCAAATATTTTTGTAGCAAATATAGTTTAGTAAGTTTCATAATAGGTATTACGTTGCAAACGTTTTCGATCTCTTACTTTGAGATGTTTGGCCCCAGATACGGATTGGGATCATCAGGCTCCATGTAAGGATTCTCATCGGGTTTATTCGAGTTTGCCTCAGTGGTAACATTGGCATATTTTCCCATTTCGTTCACACAGATCCTGTTGCTTGCAGTTGCTGATTGTTCGGGTGTTCCAGCACAGTCAGGAAATTATAAATTTGATACGTCATTGGGAACCGAAGCTGGGTTTTATTTTGTTAGCGCTTCCACCCTTCACAAAGAATTTGGATTTCGCAATTTTGACTTGGCAGTAATCAAGCGACTTCCTGAATTACGCAACGTCTTGGCGTCTTTATTAGCTTGCACCGAAATCATTAAGCAATCGCACTCTTTCACAGTTTGGCAAATTTTCCCTAGAACCACCCGTTTTTGTGTTTTCGATTAATTACTTCCAGTGTATTTTGCCGAATTGTGGCAGAATCGAATTGTTGGGCTTGGATAACAGACGTTATTTCTGCTTAGTTATTTTGATTTATTTTGAGTGAACCTCGGTGAGTTTTTGCCTCTCAGTATATTTTATGATTTATTTTATGAAGAATCAGCCTGAATATACTTCAGTTCCAAGTATATTTTATTTGTGAATATTGAGAGGTGAAGGTCTTAAGGGCTCCCCTGGACGCTTAGTGTTGGGGCGTGGTTTTTCCAACATAAAAAAACTCACCGTGTATTTTCTAAAGAAGCTTATTGAAGATTATTTTCAAATTTGAATATCCGGAGACAGCTATAGTTGAATAATCAATACACTTGAATAATCAGAAGCTATATTTAAATACCCGAAGACAAGGGAATTTGCTTCCTTCTCCGAGAATCAATCTACACGAGAAGTTTCCAGTTTCCAACTTTCCATTTCCGTCTAGAGAAGTTCAACGAACTGTGGCTTATTCTAGTCAAAGGTTTTTACTGTTTTATGTTTGATTTATTCTGTGATTAACTTGAGGTAAATTTTTTTGATTTTATTTACTTATGGCTTCCAGTTTGGAACCTGGGGTTAGTTTGGGGGGGGGGGTCGTGTCGACCTTCCTTCTCAAGGAGTAGAACCTGGGGGGGATGTATCTGAAAATACCCTGGGATCGGGTGGGTGCGTGCCCCTTAGCTCTAATAATGCTGGTCCCGGTGAAGTCATTGAGGCAAACGGTCGCAAGTTGTTGACCCGGAGGCGGTTGTTAATGGTGGAAATGAAAAAGTTTTGTTCTCTTTCACGATGCGCGAAGGATTTTGAAGTTGAAGGATTAATTTCTAAATTTTATGAAATCGAAGCTCGCTTTAAAAACTTTAACGGCGACGTTGAAACTATAAAAGATCATGAATTGGTTGCCGATCTGTTAGAGGGCGTCGCTGAATGTTTTGGTAGATGTCGCAGTCGTATGACGCAACTGACGCGTAAAAAATTTGATGGTACAGGGGATGGTGGTGCTGATTTGTTAAAACCCTCTGATAGTATTTCTCACGCTGAATTTTACAGCACCGCCTCTAGTAAAATATCATCGGCCTCTCGTAAGATTGAAGTTAAACGTAAACGTCTGGAAATGCAGGCTAGGAGGGATCTGGAGCTGGCTAAGGCTGAAGTCGAGGCACGCTTCAAGATAGAGCAGGCCAACCTTGAGGCTGAAGAGGAGCTCATTAGTTTATCGGGCCGTGAGTCCTCTGTTGCCATTTTTCGCAGGGGTGAAGAACGTAAAGAGATTGAATGCTTTCCTCCAAAAGGTACCTCAGCGCGGTCGGGTTCACTTGTGAGACCTTCGGCACCTGTTTCGGTTCAGAGTAAAAACGGACCTGGGTCGTCGGGGGCCATGAGGGACCTAAATGCGTTGGGATCGAGAGAGCATGCTGCACCTAAAATTGAAACTGGAGTTACGTTAAACCCCAATGTTAACCCCTTTTTGCCTTCTAAAGCTCTAAATACTGTGGGACCGGTTTTGACGTACCAACCTGGTGATAACATGCGGCCTTGTGGGGCCTTTACTAATGTGAATTCGGAAAGTAAGGACTGCGGTGTAAATGATGTGTCTGTATTTAAAACGTATCTCGACCGTCAGGGGCGAAATGAATATCTCAACCTGGCGAGTCAGATCGGTTATAATGGCAGCAATATCGCTTACGTTTTTTATGAAAATCAAATACGAACAGTCATGAATGAGGCACCTAGTGACGATCAAAGGCTGGAGGCTTTGAGAGCTTCATGTGTTGGCCAGCCTCGTGAAATGATTAATATTTTCATTGCGCCTATGAAAAGTTTGTCCACGTCCCAACGTATTGAGATGGCACTCAGTCGTTTAGAGCAGCGTTATGGTGTGCCAGGTGGGCTTACTACTGAACCTATAATTGTTGACATTCGTAAGGGACCGGTTGTTAGCTTCAACGTTGAGTCTCTTAAAGTGTTTAACGAAGAGTTGAATATGCTTGAAGTTTTTGCTTACGCTCATGACGAGTACGAAAGGCTCTCTGGGCAACTTTTATTGGATGTGGCAAATCGGCTTCCTGGGACCCTTAAAAGGCGTTACCTCGACTATTTGTCCCGCTTGAACCTCGATCTTAACCGTCCTAGTTTTGAGTCCCTGCGCGAATTCATTCAACATGAATTAAGCGCCGTGTCTTCGGATTATGCTCGAACGTTCTTTAGATCTGACGGGAAGGATAAGTCACGTGGAATTGGAGATGGGCGTGGCAGTGCGCGAGTTCGCCAAGTTGCCATTACAGCTAAGGGTCGGAGTGAGAAAAAGGTTGCTGTTGCGTCAGGGCTATCAGTTGAAGGTAAAGACACTCAACGTAGTCGTAACTCACGTGGGAATCGAACGCTGCCCCTTTGCTTTGTATGTAATGATTCTGTGTCCCGGCATTTTTTGAATAACTGCTCTGTGTTTAATGGTCTGTCTAAAGAGGACAAAAAACAAGCTGTGATAAACGCCGGTAGATGTTGGAATTGTTTTTCTGTAGGACACGTGGCTCGTAAGTGTTCGCTTGATTCGAAGTGTAATGTTTGTGGCCCGAGTAGTGTTCTTAAGCATGCTAGCGCCCTGCACGATGTTTTTGTACCGTTAAAATCTGATAACGTGGGGGCCGCTGTCGCGAGTATCGATAGTGATGTTGGAACCGGTATTACAGAAGGGGATGACGCCTCAGATGGTTCCAGGCAGATTTCTGTTAAAAAGGTGGCACCTGATTTCAGTGGGGTTTTACTTCGGACTAGCGCTGTTAGGGTCATTAATCCCCGGACAGGAAAGTCGGCACTTGTATATGCGCAGCATGACACCGGCTCGTAAGCCACGTTGGTTTCCGAACGAGTGAAAAATGAACTTGGATTAGGAGTGGAAAATGAATCCGTAACTATCCGCACGCTTGCCGACCAGACCACTAAAAGCTGCGGTCTTACTAATTTTGGGTTGCAATCTCTTTCTAATGATGAGGTATATTCTATATGTGACGCGTTGGTGGTCCCGGATTTTGCGGCGGAGGGAGAAAGCCTTCCCCATGCCGTGGAAGTCGGACATCTAAAACATTTTGAGGGTGTTGATATTCCGACGATTCCCCAGCGAAATAAAATTGATGTTTTGATTGGGCAGTCGAATAAGGAGTTGTTGGTCGTGTTAGAGGAACGTGAAGGTGCGTGTCCCGAGGACCCTAATTATGTGTTGACCAGACTGGGTCCTATTGCGAGTGGTGGGAAAACTGAAGGGAATTCGAAATACTGTCTTGCCCATAAGGCATTTGTTGCTAACGAGTCGCCTTTGTCTGTTTGCGAGTGTGAACGTCTCCGGAGTGAAGTTTCAGATTTGAAAGAGTGTTTGAGGAATCAGGGGCTTGAGGACGAAATTATTCAGCCTTCTAGGAACGAAGAAACCGCTCGAAATTTGGTAGAGTAGAAGGTTAAGCTTGTTGAGGGGCGCTACGAAATTCCTGTGCCGCTGAAGCCTGATGTCGTTAGTAATTTGCCAGATAATTTTCACAGCGCTGCTAATCGCACTGCTACCTTGCGGAAGAAGGTTCTCAAGGACACTAGGTTGCAGAAAGTTCTGATAGACACATTTAATGAACTTATAAATGAGGGTTGGTTGGTTCCTGTCGAGGAATCTGTCGCTACCGGAAATTGCTGGTATTTGCCGTTTTTTATGTCAAAACAAGATAAACCTCGCGTTGTGTTTGATGGCGCAGCAACTTATCGAGGCATGTCACTTAATGACGCTGTCCTGCCCGGAGTTAATTTGTTAAATGGATTGATTGGAGTTCTTACTCGTTTTCGATTGGGTAGGTTTGCGTGTATGGCCGACATAAGCAAATGTTTTTTCCAAGTTGCTTTACCTAGAGAGCAACAAGATTTGTTTCGCTTGATTTGGTTTAAGAATAATGATATTCACGCTGGCGAGACTCAGATTTTTCGATTTACCAGACATGTGTGGGGAATTAACTCGAGTCCGTATGTTGCGTTATTTGCGATAGAGCGGTTGTTGAGTGAAAACCCTACTAATGCGAATTTGATGACGTTGAATGCAATTGAGACTAAGCGTTATATGGACGATTTGTTGTTGTCCTTTGACTCATTTGATGATTTGGAATTGGTCGCTAAGCAGTCCATGGCACTGTTCAAGAGTAGAGGGTTTAAACTTCGCAAATGGGTTGCAAACGGTGTTTTTAAGTCCGTCCTGTTGAATGTCCCTTCTGAAGATCTTGGGAGAAATGTTAGAGAGATCGACTTGACTTCTCAGCTTATGCCCGACTCGAAAGCGTTGGGTCTGGTATGGGATGTCGAAGGCGATAAATTGCGTGTGTGTTCTAGACGGAAACTTGAACGGATCTCTACCAGGCGTGAAATGTTGAGTGCTTTGGCCAGTCAGTACGACCCTTTGGGTTTTCTGGCTCCTTGTTTTCTAAAGGGAAAGTTGATCTTGCAGAGGGTTACGGCTTTGGGCCTTGACTGGGACGATGTCCTGCCTGATGACGTTTTGAGTGAGTGGAGAGCTTGGGCTGCGTCGGTTGAGCCGTTTTTGGAGTACTCTGTGCCTCGCTGTTTATTCCCTGAGACTTCATTGGAGGTAGGGACGAGCAGTGTTGAGTATCAACTTCACGGATTTTCTGATGCGTCCAGCTCCGCTTTGAGTTGTGTTGTGTATTTACGCCGAGTGGTGAATCGTGAGCAATCTTGCGTTGCATTCATTCAGGGAAAGTCCAGAGTTGTTTTGGCTAATCAGGGTGGCTGGGTGATTTCGAGAAAGGAGCTGGAGGCTGCGGTGATTTGCTCGGAGTTGATGCAGTCGGTGTCTGAGTCGCTGCGGCATCTTAACTGCGGTCTTCACTTCTGGACCGACTCCCAAGTGGTTCTGCGTTGGATTGTTAATCCTGACCTTCATTTGCCGCGTTTCGTTAAGCGACGCGTAGATAAAATTCATTTTGTGGCCTCAGCCGAATCTTGGAGTTACGTGAATACGTTAGCTAACCCGGCTGATATTGGAACCCGGGAAGATAGTTTTAAAAAATCGTCTAATCATTCGGTTTGGTTGAGTGGTCCTGCATTTTTGTCGAATAATGGTTTGGAAACTCGCTGCCCTTCTGCTGCAGTGTCGGTAAAGAGGATTTATGCCGATGGAAATATTTTGGGCGATTGTGGTAATGATAATGCCTTTACTCTCGATCGTCTTATTGAAGTCTCACCTGATTTGTACACATTGAAGAAACGTTGGTGTTATTGGCTCATTGTTAAGCAGACCTTGTTTGCTAAAATTAAAAAGGTGGCTTATAAGAGACCCGTGATAAATGCTGGCATGCTCGAGAATGCGCTTGTGGACATTGTTAAGTATGTTCAATCTAGTCGCTTCGGGGCCGCTGTGGGGATGCTAAAACGTGATTCGCCAGATGCCTTCGACAATATTTTAAAAAAGATTAATCAAAGTGCGTCAAATGCAGAGGAAATGAGGCGAGTGGCGGAATTGCGAGCTTTGCGTGATTTGAGACCTTGCGTTGATGACGATTTGTTACTTCGGGTAGACGGGCGACTTGAAAATGCCGAGTTACCTGTTGATTGTAAACACCCACTTATTTTGCCCGGTAAGCACGCGTTAACTAGACTGATTACTTTGCATGAACATGAATTGGCTGGCCATGCTGGCCCTTCTTACACGCTAATGAAAATCCGGCAACGCTTTTGGGTTATTCATGGAGTGGCGAACATCAAACGTTTTCTTGCTGATTGTAGTGAATGCGCTCGCAGGAAAGCTACTCCGATTCGACAACTGATGGCTGACCTTCCAGCGTGTCGGGTCACTGCCACAAATAAACCTTTTAAATTTTGTGGGATCGATTATTTGGGCCCTCTTTCGTTTAAACAGAACCGCAGCAACTGCAAGGCCTGGGGTTTGCTTTTTACTTGCCTGTGTACTCGGTGCATACACGTCGAGATAGTTACCAGTCTTGACCTAAACAGTTTTTTGCTGGCCTTTTCTCGTTTTGTCAACCTGAGGGGGGCCATCGATACAGTTTTTTCTGACAACGGAAGTACCTTTAGGGCCGCTGCCGACCGACTTCCTTCTTTAATTGGATCTACTGAATTCCATAATTCTCTGCGTAAAAGGGGCATTAATTGGGTTTTCATTCCCCCTTATGCTAGCAGCCAGGGAGGTAGTTGGGAAATCATGGTAAAATTGTTTAAAAAGGCCTTGGAGTCTGTCGCAGGAGAGGCGCGACGTAAACCTTCTCTGATAGAACTTCAAACCTTTACCTCTGACGCAGTGCGCATCGTGAATGATAGGCCTCTTACCACCTTGAGTAGTAGGCCTAATGATTTAATGCCTATCACTCCATCTTCATTTCTGGGTCAGGGACTTGCCCCCAATACTCCTCTGAGCACGTTTCACGACCGGGGAGACCTTCGCCGAGACTTCACTTATAACGCCACTTTGGCTCACAAATTTTGGCTTAGCTGGGTGAAGGGGTATCTTCCTACTTTACAGGGGCGTGGCAAATGGAGGGTGACCAGGGAAAATCTTGCTCCCGGTCAGTTAGTTTTGGTGGGAGACGCATCAGATTTCTCAAAACGTGGTGCTTATAGATTGGGGCGAATCCATGCAGTACACCCGCAGATAAGGAAGGGAAAAGAAGTTGTCCGCCGGGCTACCGTGGCAGTGCTGAAACATTCTGGGTCCGGGGAAGTTGAATATATTCTTAGAGACCATTCCAGGATTGCCCCTGTTTGAACTGTGTATTGAATTTGTTATGCGTAGGCCTATTATGCTAATTTTCTGTGAAAGTGATTGGTGTTTTTATTGTTATTGTTGTTCATTTAATAAAACTGTGTTGATTACGTTCTTGATTGGCGTACCGCCTTACCGAGGTTTTACTTGTGCACTTATATATTAGCAACTGAATTTATTTATCCTTTGGTGAAGATTGCTGTGCTGTACTTGTGTTTTTGTGTTGAAACCTCACTTTTTGTTTGTTTCAAGGGGCCGCTATGTTCCAGCACAGTCAGGAAATTATAAATTTGATACGTCATTGGGAACCGAACTTGGGTTTTATTTTGTTAGCGCTTCCACCCTTCACAAAGAATTTGGATTTCGCAATTTTGACTTGGCAGTAATCAATCGACTTCCTGAATTACGCAACGTCTTGGCGTCTTTATTAGCTTGCACCGAAATCATTAAGCAATCGCACTCTTTCACAGTTTGGCAAATTTTCCCTAGAACCACCCGTTTTTGTGTTTTCGATTAATTACTTCCAGTGTATTTTGCCGAATTGTGGCAGAATCGAATTGTTGGGCTTGGATAACAGACGTTATTTCTGCTTAGTTATTTTGATTTATTTTGAGTGAACCTCGGTGAGTTTTTGCCTCTCAGTATATTTTATGATTTATTTTATGAAGAATCAGCTTGAATATACTTCAGTTCCAAGTATATTTTATTTGTGAATATTAAGAGGTGAAGGTCTTAAGGGCTCCCCTGGACGCTTAGTGTTGGGGCGTGGTTTTTCCAACATCGGGTTTGATTGTTTTGTGATAGTGAGCTTGTGGCCTTGAAGGTTCTTGTACACCTAACAATGTTTTAGATAAGTATAGGCCTAATAAGGAAAAAAGTGAATGGTTGGCTAAATGCATCTACTAACTTCTTTTACTTACGATTGCAAGTCGCTGCTGTTTCACCTGCATTTTGGTGTGAAAGCGTCTTTTTTTTCTAACGATAAATGAGAATGATCCCAATGATAATTAATATAGAAGGTATTACAATCACTACAGGAATATATGGCTCTGTGAAACAACAGCGTTTTTAATTGAATTAAGAGTAACATAAGTTTACATTACGGAAGTGAGTGACCAATAGGCCTACGTGGTCATTGTAATCAACAAACAACATCATCTTTAAAATGAATGTAAAAAGTTCTTTTCACGTAGTTGAGAATTGATGTGTAGCCAGTAACGCAGAGGTTAACTACAAAACGATTTTTCAAGCCTTATTATAGCGACTGGCTTAAGCATGACCAACGGATTGTTTTACTACTATCAAAAAACGCTGAATAGTGCAATAACAGGCTAATTTACCGAATGAAGCTTCATTTAAACAATTTGCATTGTTACAATTTTCTTCTTTTGTTCGTGTTGATGAACCTGTATCTGCAAAAACGTAAAATATTTGCATCACAAAGATGTTCTTAAGTCAACATTTTTACGTTTACCATCGCATGACGCAGATGAACATGTGGATGAAAGAATTCTTGTTCTTACACCACAAGTAACTGTACAAAATGAAGATTCACTCCACGATGACCAAGTAGGACATGATTGTGTGTTGCATGGCTCTTCTTTCATGCGATTAGATGAGCCATTGCTGCCTAAAATATATGCAAGAAAAGTTTTTTGCTCGGTGTCCGTTTTTTATCAATATAAGCGCCTATTTTTTTAAATCTGCAAAAATCGGCACTGACGAGGTCTTAAAAGTCAAAACAGTGGTCAGTGTTGCAGTTCGTATTCTAACGCGTTGAACAAAAAAGATATTAAAAAATATAATTTAGTCTACAGTTTTTAGCTTAACTAGAGATCAAAGAATATCAAAAGCTCCTGGAAACTATGTTTTTTTGAGAAAAACACGCCTTATCAACCTTTTAATTTCCTTTGTTTTTTGGAAGCAAGTTCACGCTTACAATGTATGAGTGATATTCTGGATTGGTGTTAATTTTATCTGCATGGCCATGTGCTCAGAAATTTTGAGAAATAGTCTACACCAACTACGTTTGGGAATCCTATTGTACAGTTGCAACTGACAGCAAATACACGGTATTCCGACAACAAAGAAATTTCGCTCTATTGATGACCTATTTTACCGTTGCATATTGTAGCTGTATTCCCATAGTACATGCATGTTGATGAAAATTGTTGTGTTCCTCCGTCACAAGTAACTGAACAGGATAAAAATTCACTCCATGATGACCAAGTAGGACACGATTGTGTGTTGCAAGATAGATTTCTTTTTCGGTGTGATTCTCCGCTATCTAAAATCATCAGAAGACTGTTTCCGTCGTTTGCGAGGTTACGTTAATGTCAAGAGTAGTGATTACCATCGCATAATCGCGTAGGCACGCCGTCATATTCACAACTCGATGTAAGAAGTTGTGCTCCATTACCACAAGTTACTGAACAAGCTGAACCTATACTCCAAGATGACCACGCAGGACACGGTCGTGTGTTGCATGGTTCGTTTCTTGTTCGATTTGAGGTCCCACTATCTAAAAACAAGAAGATTTGTTTAACGTTTACAGCCATGCATTCAAGAGTCGTTGATATAACCAAAACATAATTCTAGTATTTAATGCACTCGTTCAGCTAGTGTGCGATTATTGCGAAACTAACGGTATGTAATCATTACAATCTCTGGCATTGTTTCAGAGTTATTGATACACATAATAGCATAGTACATAACGCAGTGTAGCCCAGGCAGCGATTTTTTGCAGTATATCCCTTAGACAGTGCCGTATCAGCTCAACTTTGGCCCCCCCCCAAAATCCTTTCAAAGGCTCCCATACTAAGCTTTCGATATAAATTGTTTTAGGTTTTTCCAGGGGTAACAGCTAGGCCTAAGTGTCTCACCACAATGCAAATGCTGTAACTTAGTAAAACATACGCGTTGTCACTGTGAAAAATTAAAAGGTTTAATTTGAAGACAAGTTTGTTACACCCATTTATCCATTACCATTAAAATCGCCTAGCTAGAGCGCACTTTTTCGTTGCAGATGCTCTTATCGGGCGCAGTAACTTTCGATTGACAACGTGGCCTGTGAAAAACCAATTAGACGGCCAGGTGGTTAGAGCGTCTACTTCTGCATCGGTAGACTCAGGGTTTGATTCACAGTCGAGTCAAACCAATGACCTAAAAATTAGTATTCAGTATTCATAGCTTCCCTACTAGACGTTCGGCATTAAAGGGATAGGGTTAAGCAAGCTGTCAAGTTCGCTTGTTGAGCCGTTGGGAAAAACACACAACGGGATTCCCCCATCTAAGTGTGGTAAACAGATGGCCGGCAACTCATTAGCGAGCTCGTGCAGCGCCCCATTGCTTTCTGTGATAGGTGGAAAAAATGCCAATCAATGAAAAGTAAAAAGATAGTCTGCTGTTTGCCATATTAGATGTAATAACCGTTTTAATTAATTTCAGTTTTCTGAAGCGTTGTGCAGCAGTGGTAACAGTAACAACGCATTTTATGAACTCGAGAAGCAAGGCAAGCGAGCACTTATTACCATTGAATTAAAAGTTTAACGGCATTGAAGGGAGACTGCCAAATGAGCTTGTGCCGTTCTAATCAGCAGCCAACCGGTATATACAGTAGTGTGTAAATTAATTGACTCGCCACAAAAAAAAAACACAAAAAACTACGTTTTTTCAATTTATCTCCATTTCAAAGCAACAACAACTATTTTCAATTGCAGATATGGTCACCTCTATCTGTAATCCACTTCATCACTCGTGTTGGCGTTGATTCTACGAGTTTTGCGCAGTTCTGAGTGATTTCTAGGTTACAGCACCACACGTCAATTATAGCATCAATAAGCTTAGTTTGGGATGTGCCATTCCTTTTTAATAGCCGAATTTTTACTATACTCCATAAATTTTCAATCGGCTTTAGGGAGGGCGAATTCCCTGGCCAGTCAAGGATCTTGATGTGATTTTTTTCAAAAGTTGTTTTCATTTTTTTGCAGTATGGCAGGGAGCTAAGTCTTGCTGAAAAATTCCTCTTTCGTTGGGAAATGCTTTTTTCATGTCTTTCACCACTTTACAGTGAATTACTTTAACATATTTGTCGGCATTCATCATCCCTTAAACAGAGAAAAGAGATCAAATACCCTTAAAGCTACTTTATGGTGCAGAGACAGCAGAGTTGTTATTCCCAACGAAAGAGGAATTTTTCAGCAAGATTTGGCTTCCTGCCATACTGCAAAAAAACGAAAACAACTTTTGAAAAATATTACATCAAGATCCTTGACTGGCCAGGGAATTCGCCCTCCCTAAAGCCGATTGAAAATTTATGGAGTATAGTAAAAATTCGGCTATTAAAAAGGAATGGCACATCTGAAACTAAGCTTATTGATGCTATAATTGACGTGTGGTACTGTAGCCTAGAAATCACTCAGAACTGCGCAAAACTCGTAGAATCAAAGCCAACACGAGTTATGGAGTGGATTACAGATAGAGGTGGCCGTATCTCCAATCGAAAATAGTTGTTGTTGCTTTGAAATGGAGATAAATTGAAAAAACGTAGTTTTTTGTGTTTTTTTGTAGGGAGTCAGTTAATTTGCACACTACTGTACTGTATATCAATTACAATACTCGCCAGCCTGAATCAAACCCGTTGCCAGAGATGGGCATTTATCGCGATAATTTATCGGCGATAATTTTTTACCGATTATTGTTATCGCTCAAAATAGTTTGGACTTATCGATTACCGATATCGCTTTTGTGATATATTTTGTTATCGCCGATAAATTATCGCGATAAACAATTCTTTATGTACACAGTGTTCAAAGTTAGGGAGTTGGCGCTAAGGAAAAATTTACGGCGTCGATAAAGTCTTGTTGCAATTTAAAAAATCTATCTTTGTTGTGTTTAATCCCACGGCAGAGTCCGTGAACTGCTCTGTTTTCTTGAAAAATCTAGAAAAACACTTTTATGATTTGACTTACAAAAAAAAACTTCGTCAAACACTTTGAAAATTTACCGCAACATTTATCGGAAAAATTTATCTGCAATAATTTATCGATTACCGATATTGCTTTAAGTAATTGTGATTTATCGATTATCGGTATCGCCCAGAGCATTTTTGAAATTATCGATTATCGTTATCGCTTTAGTACGGAAAGGTTTATCGTGCCCATCACTGCCCGTTGCAAAGGATCTGAACCTGTGTGCGGTAATGCCAGATCATATTGCTGACAATGACTGTTCATGCACGAAGCTGCTGGGTGTAAACAACAATGAAAAGACAGAAGCGATATCACTTGTCAGCTTAAAACTTTCCATAGTATCGACATAACAGCCTGGTCCACCAGTTGTTTAAAAAAGTTTGCTTTGAATTTCTTCCTCAGAAGCTACATGTTTAACATTTGCATCGTAAGTAAACATTTTCTTTTTTTATTTTCCTTCTCTTTTTCTGTTTACTTTTTGGAAAGCAGACGTTGTCGCTGAGGGTCGCCATGGCCCTCCCTTAGCGCTGGTCCTACGTTGTCGAACTAGCAAAACCTCTTTTATTTAATGGACTTTTGTGTTCGGTGTCAGATTGTGGCTACTGACACAAAATTGGATAAGATTGCATTTAATTTACTGATCGGATGGCCCAGTGGATAGAGTGTCTATTTCCGAATTGGTAAACTCCGGGCTTGGATTCCGGGTCCGGTCAAACCAATGACATAAAAATTGGTTTTCACAGCTTTCTTGCTTGACGTTCAGCATAACAGGGATAATGTGAAGCAAGCCGTCAAGTTCGCTTATTGTGCCGTTGGGAAAGGCAGTAAACGGGATTCCCCCTTCTAAGTGTATTGTGCCGTTGGGAAAGGCTCTAAACGGGTTTCCCCATTTAAGTGTGGCAGACAAAATGGTCGGCAACTCCTAAGCGAGCTCGTATAGCGCCTAGTCCCTTTCTCGTGATAGGAAGATAAAAATGCGAATAAATAAAAAATAAGCAAACGAAATTTTAAATCCGCTCACAGGATATTAATGAATTTGAATTCAATTTTTTCAAAAGTAGCCTAATGATTTTGAATTTAAAATTAAAAAATGATTGGATCCAACTCTGCACCGGCTTCCTTTTTCAAGTCCTACGCGCACTCTTACACACAGTATATTCTTTATGACATCATTACGCAGTTTATGACGCTACTTAAAAGGAAACGACAGCGATTGATTCAAAGCTGCAATGTGGAATCTGAGCGTAAAAAATCCCAATCAACGCGATTCGCAAAGCAAGATTTTGTTTTTGAAATGATGCAACTTTGGTTCCTTTAAGACAATTTGGGGCCAATTTTGGCAGTGTGCCCCCCCCCCAATTGGGGGGATTGGGGGGTGGCTGCTACGGCTCTGCCCTTAGATTCGTACTGCGCGGTACAAAAAATTTTCCAGTATCCTTTTTTCTGTTGGTTTTATTCCTTTCAATAATGTGATAACTTATTTCTGTTTGCCGCTTTCTGGCCCGCTGCTTGTTTTTTCGAAGCTTCATTGTTTATTTTTTGCGTTTTAGGCTCAGTAATAACATGCTAGGTTGTCGTCATAGTTTAATTATGATCTTCAGACTTGCTTGAACTAACGGTAAACAGTATTGAAAACAAATGATAAATTATTTTAGGATACTGAAACTTTATCACGGTCTCATGAAAGTAGGTAACGCGCGTGTAAATTTTGCTAGTAAAAATTTATAGCTTAAAATTTTCGTCATCACCTGGGTATGCTAGAGAGTAGAAATCTGAAGTGACGAATTTTAGTTATTATGAAGCTATTTTTATTGTAAACCACAAAGCACTTAGTGCTAAGAACACCACTGGGTTTAACATTTTTAAGGTACAGGTATATTTACATAACTAATCAAACGTTTTCGGCGATTCCATAACGCCCTCTTCAGGATCTACAATAAATTATTGATTATTAAAAAAAAAAACTACACTGCAAACATTGGCTGCAATAAAATCACAAAATACTAATAAATGCTGAAACTGACTTAGCTCTAGGGTCTAGACTAGCTATCTCATTTTTCAGTAAAATTTAAATTTACGGTACGACAATTACAATTATGACTAATTGATCACATCACAACAATAAGCAATAAGGCATGAAAATTAATAAATATTTAACAAAAATGATGCTTCATTCGCGTATAATTGCTTATTTAATTTCGGGTTTTGTTGTTTGATCAATAAGGCTTCTTGGATTTTGGCTTCATAAAATAATATGATAAAGGATGAGGGGTAGCGATTTTGGACAAGGAGGATTATTTTGGGAAGTTGGACTCTATAATCAATGACTCTTCAAAATTTGAACGAATTAATGTCACCGACTCAAAGCAACATCCAGTAGCCTAATAACTAAAAAAGCCTCTATTTCATATTATGTTAAAAATACTTCAAATCATATGGAAAGAACGTCATCGATCAACTAATTCCATCAGGAAGTTCTCCTGGAAAGCTGTGTAGTAGAATAAAAATTCAAAAAAAAAAAAAAAATCCAGCAAGGCCTGTTGTATCTATGATAAATACACTGGAGTACAACTTGGCCAAATTTCTTGACAAATTAATATAGCCTTTCCTCCCTAAGCAATATGTATTGGATTCCACATCACCTTTCATAGACAAATTAAAGCAATTTCCTTCTAACGAAAAACAAGTTATGGTCAGTTTTGACGTAGTGTCTCTTTTTACCAATGTACCCCTGACAGAAACAATAACTTTGATAGCAGATTACGTCTATGCTGAAACCAACTATTCTATTCCTCCTTTCACAAAAGATATTTTTATAAAATTGATGAACTTGGCTACCAAAGGTTTATTTCGTTATAAAGAAGTACTCTATCAACAAACAAACGGTGTCACCATGGGGTCGCCATTGGGCCCCACTTTAGCCAATTTTTTCATAGCTAATTTGGAAAACAAATTACTTCAAAAAGAATCAGATACGAATCCAAAATTATATCTTAGATACGTCGATGATATTTTCGCAATTTTCGAAGACCAACAATCTAGCACTGCGTTCTTGCATGGATTTACTTAATTACCAACACAAAAGCATTCGTTTCACTATGGAAAAAAGTAATGGCACAATTTCTTTTTCGGATGTAGTGATGAAATTAACCCAAATGGATTTGACACATGGACAATGGACATGGAGAAAACCAACCCACACAGGTCTTTTTCTCAATTTTTGCGCGGTGTGCCCTAAAGCTTGGAAAGAAGGTTTAGTTCTTTGCCTGCTACATAGAGCAAAGGCAGTGTGTTCCTCTGTAAAGTTTTTTAAGATTGTGGTACAAATTTGAGGCGGCTTTTTATGAAGAAAAACTATCCCATCCATTTTTTCAACAAAATTTTGGTACGTTTTCTATATCAACCAGACACGCAAACACCGACCGAAAATGAATCAAAACCAAAAATTCTGTTTAAAGTACCTTTTGCTGGCAAAATATCGAAAGATTTTTTCAATAATATTCGCCTGATAATAAAAAGAAAATTTGAAATCCATGTTGTGCCCCTGTATACGACCACCAAAGTTGGACATTATTTTCAGCTGAAAAGCCAAACACCTTCGAGTCTACGATCAGATGTCGTTTATAAATTCACTTGCTTACGTAATGTGAGCACTACCTACATAGGCACTTCATCGCGACACTGAATGTTAGAATTAAGAAGCATTTGAGCGATTCAGCGTCGAATAAAAGTGCTGTTAAAGAACACATCCAAAATTGCAGCAGTTGCTCTCAAGAACAAGATCTGAATTCATTTACAGTAATTCGGAAATGCAATACAGCTTATGAAGCCAAAAATCCAAGAAGCCTTATAGATCAAACAACAAAACCCGAAATTAAATAAGCAATTATACGCGAATGAAGCATCATTTTTGTTAAATATTTATTAATTTTCATGCCTTATTGCTTATTGTTGTGATGTGATCAATTAGTCATAATTGTAACTGTCGTACCGTAAATTTAAATTTTACTGAAAAATGAGATAGCTAGTCTAGACCCTAGAGCTAAGTCAGTTTCAGCATTTATTAGTATTTTGTGATTTTATTGCAGCCAATGTTTGCAGTGTAGTTTTTTTTTTTTAATAATCAATAATTTATTGTAGATCCTAAAGAGGGCGTTATGGAATCGCCGAAAACGTTTTACCTTAAAAATGTTAAACCCAGTGGTGTTCTTAGCACTAAGTGCTTTGTGGTTTGTAAAAAGCACCTCTCTACCTAAACTGTATTTTTATTGTTATTATGAAATTATCCTAAATTCCAGAAAACTTCTGTCGTGAAAAGATCAATGCTACATTTTTTTCTTTACGTTTGATTTATACCAATTTAATTATGGTAGGCCACTTCATATTGCGTGCAATTCTTTAAAACCTCAGCAACACTTGCTGACTTTAAATTTTAGTACCGACAGGCCAATACAAGAAAGTCTGTCCGATGTAGATAATAATGATTTCATTATATGTCGCGGTGAAATTGCAAACTACTATTTGTGAAATTGTAAAAAAGTAGTCAGACAAAGTAAAAGTGTTTTATACTAAAATTAGTTAGCAAATAAATGTTGTATATATTTTGTAGTCTAGTCTCATAATACAAGAACTAAAAAGGAGTGTTGTGCAGAGCGAAGAACTTTTGCGATAAAATGTCTTCACAGTTTGAAGTTAATATATTCATGATATATGTTTTGACCATAGTGTTGTTACGAGACTGCATGATAAAGTTTAACATTTGAAGAAATCGATTATATTCCATTTTTCTACAAATGTTGTATCGTCCAGAAAAAATGTTTAGAAATTGCACAAACGTTACAGTATAAGACTTACTGTCACATAAAGCCACTGCAATTCCATCTTTATCGTTGCATGTTGATATAAGTTGTCGTGTTCCTCCATCACATGAAACATTGCAAGACGTAAATTCACTCCAAGATGACCAAGTAGGACATGATTGCGTGTTGCATTGATCGCTGCGTGTTTGCGACAAAACTAATGCATGAAAAGTTATGCAATCAAATATATCATTTTACAACGAATGTAAATTACCGTATGATTGTATAGTTTATGGGTTGAAAAGATAGCCAGGTATTCATCAGTTCCTTAGGGATTTTGAGCAATGCAGTAGACTACAGACCACAGGTTCTTAACCTGGGGTTTGTGAACCTCTAAGGGGTTCCAAAAATTATTTTAACTTGTTCATATCAACTCAAAACAAATATAGTGCAAATAACATTTATTCCATTATTATCAATATTTGCCTTTGCATCTTGCTTTATACGAAAGAGTATGTAGTTTTCGTTTGAATGTTTTAGGATCCAGCTTAAACAATGTCAAGAAACACTGCTATAGATTATTATTTGTGCAATACACTCTTTTAAACTCCAAACCGGTTGTTAGTCGGTCTTTTATATCATTTGATGCTGATGGAGTAGTCATTAGCATGCTCACTTAGTTGCCGAGTACAGAAAATGTGGGAAAATCTTTGTGTTGATAGCTTGGTCTGCATTATGCTTATTTAGTGCAACTTGCTTGCTGAGGTAGTTCTACTTTGATTTATTTTGTAAACAAAACCAAAAACTGCAGTCACTATATACGTTTCGAAGCACAAAACAGACATAAATTCTCAAGCTGATATAATTTGGCCTAAACTAAAGTTTACCGGTAATTTTATGATTGCAATAACTCAACTTATTTTCTACACGCAATAGTTTAATCGAAACGACAGTAGATTGCAAAAACAAAAACTAGTTTCACGTGGTCAGACAACTGAAGAGTTTTCTGACAACTATCAATAAGTCGTGATTTCATTACTGAAACATCAAAAATGTCATTCTACGTCAATATTATCTTTATTACCACCGCATAAACAGTTTCGCCGAATTTTTTGTATTCCTCCTCCGCACTCAGCATCACACTGAGTAGCAGGAGCCCATAGTCCCCACATATTACACGGATCAGGAATGCATTCTTCTCTCCTTATTCGAAGCTTACGTTTAGCAACGCCTGTAAAAATGGTTATGAACTAAATGAATTGATTTATAGTTTGACTTTGCACTATCTTCCATACGTGTTAAAATGGTGATTACCTCTAAATTGCTCCACCCGGGTAACGTTTTTCTGTGAAACCAACTTTCCTTTGATTGAGCTACTACGTGTTGGTGTAAGTTCAGAGCATGTTTGAATATTGCAGGTATTAATTACTTCCACACTTGTGACTTGTCCGTATTTTGTTCCATTACAATTGTATGAATTTTCACCTTAAACATAGAATAGAAATGGTTTTGGTCTGAGTCTTATGAGTTGATATGATGCATTAAGTAAAAACACGCAGAGTGAGTTAACAAATGATAACTAGGGCCCGCTAAAGTCAATAAAGCCTAAATTTTTTCAGGACCTTGTTGCATGATCAAACGTGTACTAACGTTCGTTTCAGATGTTCAGGAGTCTGTTTTGGTAGATTTTATAAGTCAAAATCAAGTCAAAATTTTGCATAAAGTCAAAATTTGTCAAAATTGTCTTTATCAAAAATTTCCTTACAAAAACGAACAAATTTATATTTTTTAAATATTTTTTTGAATTTTTGAGCTGCTATTAAAATTTTATGCGCAGTTTTATTTGATTTTAAACTTTTGAAATAGTTGCAGTATTTGCGCTATCGTCACAATAATGCGTGCGGTAATTGAGAAGGAAATAGCACTGATGCATGAAACGTCATTGTTGATGCATAAATATATACTTGTTAGACAATTAACCTAATCCTATAAAAGCCTTGCGCACTTTACACGTGGTCTTTTAAGTTGTAGCTTGCAAAGCAAAGAATGCCAAAACAAGCCAAATCTTCTATAGCGAAAGTTAGGCAAACTTGCCAGGAATATCCGGATGAGTTTTCGGCAACTCCTGCCGGCGACTTGCGATGCAACCTTTGCGACGTGTTAGTCAAATGCGACAAAAAGTTTTTGGTGGAAAGCCACCGAAAAAGTAAGCAACACCAAGAAAATTGGAGACGAAGAGCAAATCTCAAAGTAAGCAAACCTTTTTACATTTCGATCAAGTAAACTTCAAGGAACAGGTTGTTTCTTCATTCTTAGCTGCAGATATCCCACTTCATAAACTGAACCATCCTTCTTTAAAGTCTCTGTTTGCTAGAATGGGAAAAGTATTGCCTTCGGAGACTGCAGCCCGGGCATGTGTTGCTAAATTGGCATCCCAAAAAGAGGAACAAATTCAAAAATTACTTCGTGACAAAAAACATTTTTTTGATTGTGGATGAAGCAGAGGTTGTTAAACAAAAGTATATTAGTGTGTTTGTGGGCAGCTTAGATGCTCCAAATCAGACATTCCTCGTTAATTGCCATCCACTTGACAGCGGTCGCAATGTTAATAGCAGTATTATTCTGCACATTGTGGATGACATATTGCGACAACTTGAAATGAAACGCGAGAATTTTTCATTGTTCTTGACTGATGCTGCTCGGTACATGTCTTCCGCTGGAAAGACATTAAAGGAATTATACTCTTCTTTGATGCATGTCACTTGCGTTGCGCACTTCCTACGTAACTGCGCTATGCGTGTGCGTGCTCATTTTAAAATAATTGATGAAGTAATAGCAACGATCAAGGCAGCAACAATCAAAAATAAAGATCGCAAGAAAGATTTTCATGATGCTGGTCTGTCATTTCTTCCTGACCCTGTAATTACAAGATGGGCAAATTGGCTTAGAGCTGCCTTATAGTACAGTGAGAACCTTCCAGCTGTTCGTACCATTGTCAACAATTGGACTAGTGCAGGCCTCTTAGTCAGCAGAGCAATAGACGCTATCAATATGGAAGGTTTGGTGTCGGACTTGGTTAAAATAAATCAATACCGGACTCTAGCAGCTAACGTAGAGTTCTTAGAAGGAACCAAAGCATACGGACTGCTGAAGAATATGCAATTCGATGATGATCCTTGCGCAATTAAAGACTACATCAGGGTGGTCCAAGGTTGACAGCGTCGCGGGCCAGATTATTTTTTGTATATTAATTCCCGGGCCACACACAGCAACATCAGTGCGAACAAATAATAAACAAAATATTGCGCACTTCTTTACGGTTTCTCTGTCTCTGAAACCTTTTCCATTTTTAGCCAGTATCAGAGAAACTTCGTAAGATGTCTTCTTGTCGGAAAGATTAGTTTTTCTGAAGTTGGTCATTAGCGTATAGTATTTGCCTTTCAAGTCTTTTACAACTGCTATTCTAGCATACCCGTCGTATTGTTCCTACTGACTCTTATGACGTGTTTCGTAATGCCGTTTTACGTTGTATTCTTTTAGCGCTGACACAATTGGCAGACATGCCAGGCATTGTGGTTTACTCGTACCCTCAACAAATAAGTACTTTTCCTCCCACATTGAGTTAAAATGTCTACTTGGATTGGTTAACTTTCTTTTCACACTCATTTTTACCAAATAATTGTAAATCCTAAAGTTATAAACCACTGCAGAAACAAATGCAGGTTTTAGATTTCAACTGATTCTACTTTTCTGACTATCAAGAGTAACTTTACAACCTTACCGCTAGTATGACCCTGGATGGAATAATGGTAGTGAAGTTGTTACCATCATTATGTTGCAACGTAACAATGCAAAGATTGTGACATTGCAACAAAACAATGCGAAAAACAATTAATAACCTTACAATTGTTGTAACGTCATAAGTTGTTTTTTCGACTAGTTTTAATTTATACTGCTTCACGTGCGTTTTACTATCCTGCTGAAAATGAATCGAGTCTTAATCGAAATGTTCAGGCTCAAATTGTTTCGTATACCTTTGCTTAGACTTAGAGATTCAGGAAACCGTGTTGACTACGGCTATGTAACGTTGGAATGCGTGTAAACGGGAAAAGTAAGTAGATGACCAGCGAATAGTAAACTAAGCACAGCGGGGAGTTCGGTTCAAAACGCAAAACTGCAAGCGTTGAGTCAAAATAAGTTCGCAACGTTCCTTACCAATAATAAATGTGACTGATTGTACGTTGTAAGTCGGTAACTTGGATGTTATCATATCTCACTAAGACTTTCTCGCAGTTTCTCCAGAATTTTTGCAGAATCTTCCGCGGGCCAAAGAAAATGCTGCCGCGGGCCACTAGTGGCCCGCGGGCCTGGGTTTGGACCACCCTGGACTACATTAACAAACGACTATCCAACTCTGATTTAAAAACAATAATAAACTGTGCCAACTTGATAATTGACCCAACAAACTACGCACTATTGCAAAAAGCCCAGCCAACCTCTGCTGCTGTTGAGAGGTCGTTTTCTATGCTCAATAAATTACTGAGAAAAGACAGAAATTTTGATGTTAAGAACGTAAAAAAATATATGATGCTGTATTACAATAAAACGTCCTTGTAATTATACTGCGTGGGCTTTCGTTAAAAAAATCATAGACATAATATTATTTTGCACCAGACGGGATACGTTTCGACTATTAAATAAAGTCTCTTCAGTGGTGCTTAAAACTTCAAATCCATGAAGTAAATCCATCAACATACAATGCATTCTACCTAGCACCTTTAAAGGTTACTTCTATATCAAACTCAAGTTTTTGGCCCCAAACAACGATATCCAATGAAAGAAAATATAACCACTAATCCACAACTAAGTTCCCGGTAGCCTAACTAGCCCACATCACTATAAGCCCTTATGGTAACCCACTCATTTGCAGCTGCAGACGCGTTTCGACCTTATTATGGTCTCATCAGTGCAGCATAGCAACCTCCCACCTTCCTGAAAAAAAAAAAAAAAAAAAAATTCTAACCTACAAATGAACTACACGCTCCAAATCTAAGCCTCTACTCGTTCTGCTCAAAGTAGAAAATTTGAAATAAAACCTTCAAGAAAGTAATACAGGCTGGATTATGATGTCACAGATTCCCTGTAAACAATCAAGGATTGCGACGTCATGCTGATGTTGCAGTACAGTCAATCTTCACTAAACGAATTGCTGAATTCAGATAGGCATGTGGACCATGACAAGCACTTGCAAAGCCAGCCAACGTCAGAGGGCGCTTACACTATGCTTTCTCTAAAATTCCTCAGATCCTTGTGGACCGTGACAGGCACTTGCATAGCCAGCCATCGTCAGAGGGCGCTTACACAAAGGAACCTTGGAACAATCCATCTAAAGAAGGGATGAATGTAGCCAGGCGATTGTAGTTGAATGGAGCTACTGTCTTCTTGCGGTCCAAGGTTTTACGCTTCGACCTTTTTACAGCAAGAAATAGGCAGTCCTTTAAACGTCTTACCACAGGAGAATAAGATTATTTTGCACCAGACGGGATACGTTTCGACTATTAAATAAAGTCTCTTCAGTGGTGCTTAAAACTTCAAATCCATGAAGTAAATCCATCAACATACAATGCTTTCTTGAAAGTTTTTGAAGGTTTTATTTCAAATTTTCTACTTTGAGCAGAACGAGTAGAGGCTTAGATTTGGAGCGTGTAGTTCATTTGTAGGTTAGAATTTTTTTTTTTTTTTTTTTTTCAGGAAGGTGGGAGGTTGCTATGCTGCACTGATGAGACCATAATAAGGTCGAAACGCGTCTGCAGCTGCAAATGAGTGGGTTACCATAAGGGCTTATAGTGATGTGGGCTAGTTAGGCTACCGGGAACTTAGTTGTGGATTAGTGGTTATATTTTCTTTCATTGGATATCGTTGTTTGGGGCCAAAAACTTGAGTTTGATATAGAAGTAACCTTTAAAGGTGCTAGGTAGAATGCATTGTATGTTGATGGATTTACTTCATGGATTTGAAGTTTTAAGCACCACTGAAGAGACTTTATTTAATAGTCATAGACATAATGTTAGTGTACAGTACAGTTGCGATAGCAACGCAATTTTTGTATTACACACTAATTGATACCGGTACACACAATGGCTCGTTATCCTAGGTTTTAACGTCATGCGTCGCTTTGTTGCATTAGCTTCAACACTAAGTAATTGAGAAAATGTTCAAAGTAGGCTACCTTTTTCTTTAAAAACTTATGTAAATTGCAGATCATAAAACATATTTAATTAATAAAGTGCAACAAGACATAAATAATACGCGGAAGCGGTTAAGTCAAAATGAACTCAAAATTTTACTAAAATAAAGACAAAAATATATTTTTTTAGGTCAAAAAAAAATGGCCCTAATGATAACATATAGTGCTTTATAATTTATGCTGTTAATATTGACAAAAAAGCACCGGTGCTGTTTTCACATGTCTGTCCGATTATAACTGCAACGATGAAACAATTTACAATGTTTTTGTTTCCAAAAGCACACTGTTCTGAAAGGTTCTAGACCAGTGGTTCTTAAACTGGGTGCGAAGGAATCATGAATCGAAAACGTGCGAAGATAATGTATCATATTTGGGGAAGGACTGAGAGTTAGGGGCAAAAAGATTAAACAAAATTTGCCTTGAAAATTGTTTAATAAGCACTAAAGTAAAATGATCTTTAGAGTGTCTAAGTTTTCAAAAGTTTTTCTGGGGTGCATGTCTCCGGACTCCCTAGAGCCAATTTTGTTGCTCAATTTGCTTCAAATTAACTCTGCCGAGAAAAATATCCGCTGAGAAAGATAAAAATTTGGTGCCACCATCCCCGTAAAAACTTCTGTACACGCCTCTGACGTGAAACATTTTCCAAGGGTCTATTAATATTTACGCTCTTTTCCAGGTCTGAACGTCTAACGTCTTTATACTTGCGCAGTTAACATTTAGCCTAATTCAAACTGCGTCCTACGCACCAAGTTTTTCTGGATACGCTCCTGCTTATAATAAGGGTTCGATGCATACCTGCATGACACTTTAAGATAATGTATCATATTTGGGAAACTTTAAGAGTTCGATATTTCCGACAAGTTCAAGAACCACTGTTCTAGACTGATGTGTTGTTTTCTAAAATGTACTCGTGGGATGGTTTCGTATAGTTGTATTGTGATGTAATAATACTTTTCTTTGAGAATATTCGGGGCGGCTCTTGATATTTTGTAATTTTGGCCAATTGTAAACTTAGTTTTGTGCTTTTGACGCAACAATGATGTTTTGAATTAGCTTGTGAATTTTCGCATGCCATATGATTTATTTCCTCTTGTTTCTTTATTAGAATTTTATAGAACAGAAGTGGGCCAATTTTTCAGACGAAGAGCCACATTTGAAAAAATTTGAAACCAAGGGCCGCACTGATTGGAAAAGCAAATGTAAAAAGGTCTACACTTCCTCAAATGTCCTGTTTGCAAATAAAATTGGCGAAGAGCAAAAAAAAGAAAAAGGTTTTGATTCACGGTAGGAGTTTATATTTCTGTCAGTGCCCGCGGGTCGCATAAAATGGTCTCGCGGACCGTAGTTTGCCCAGTCCTGTCATAAAACATTGTGGATTTGCCTTATGAGTATAAATTGGTGTAGTTTGCTGGTGTTATTTATTTAAGCATTTTTTAGCGTAATTAGTTGTGTGTAGCAAAGGTGCCTTGGTAAAATTTGAAATAGGGGGGGCCCTGTATAATGCAAAAAAATCTATTATTTCATACCAAACCTTCTTAAACTTTTTCAGTCACGCTCTCTTTGGCGTTAGTTATTTTTGCCCACGCCCATCATCAGTGCCGTGTGAAGACTGTTGCTCCTACCCCCCAAAAAACTCCAGATGGGGCCCTTTAATATCTACTAGCATTAGGGTAGTTTCCAAGAGAAGATCCAGATAGTTTTGGAGGGGGGACGCAGTTTTGAATTAGGTTGAATCTTAACTACAGTAAATGCAAAGACGTATAAGCCCTTCGAAAATGTTTCTTGTCAGGAGCGTATTCAAAAATTTTTTGAGGAAGGGGCATCAAATTTCATCACTGTTTCAAACGTAGTTTTTTTTCGGCAGAGTTGATTTTAAGCAAGTTAAGTAACAAAAACAACTCTAGGTGGTTATGGGGGCATGCTCCCCCGGAAAATTTTTGAAAATTTACATACTGTAATGGCCATTTTAGTGCTTTTTGAACAAGTTTCAGGCAAATTTTGTTTAAATTTTTGGCCCCTAACTTTGAATGCTTCACCAAATATGATGCATTTTGTTCGCACAGTTTCGATTATGCGTGCTTAAAGCGACTCAGGCATGTTGCTATGAAGAGGTTTAATATTATGCAAAATTTTTCTTCATCTAAAGCATTGTTGAAAATGACTGGTGGGGGGGATGCCTTCTCCGAACCCCCCCGTGGATCCGCCCCTGGCAGTTTCGCGCTTTTTCGACTCGGTCACTAACTTTCCTTGGTAGCTGCATTCTTTCAAGAGACGTGTCCAAAAATTTCCTCAGGATGGGCGCCCCAAACTTTCGTACGCGCAGTTTCTTTCGGTGTGTGGCAAAATCAGGGCAAATTTGACGCAGAATAAAAATCAATGATGACACATAGGGAGGTCCGGGGGCATGCCCCCCGGAAAAATTTTGAAAATTAAATTGTAATTTACGTCATGTAGGCTAAGTGTCATTATAGTGCTTTTTATGCCCTCTTTCCCCGAGCTGGAGAACCGAACTTTGGAGATGCCTCGATACGGCACTGCCCACCACGCTACAAAAAACATGCAGAAAATATAGCAATTTGTAACAGAAAATATAACAACGCCCCCCTTGCAAACCTTTTAGCCTTCCAGTTTAAGAACTTCTGCTCCAAAGTCTAAACGTTCACAATTAAGGACTTGGCCGATTTTAAGAGCCCTCCTCGGCTCCCCTTACAAACAATTTTGTAGAACTAAAGAGCCAAACCTCCGCCGCCCCCCCCCCCCACCAAGGCAACGCTGGTGTGTGGAGTTAAGCAAGTGTTGTATGCTGAAGGGTGTAGCGCTGGTTTAATAGTGTTTCAAAGTAAGCGGAGAACTCATGTTGTTGAAGGTTAAGTTACGGTGCGTACTGCAACTGAGTGAGTTGAGCTTGGGTCGTATTGTTGTATTCGTTTGATGAAGGTCTTTTCTGTGAGGTCAGTTCAGAGGACGGATAACTTCCCGCGGTGTGTCATCCAATACTTATCGATCATCCTGTCAGCGATCAGCGAAGTAATACTTTTTCCTGCGTGGATTATTTTTTATCTATTTCGCGACAATAGCGTTCATTAACCTGTTGTTATATTTTTGCATACAGCCACAGTTGTTTGTGTTCCTCCTCCACAAGCAGCAGAACATTGAGTAAATGTCTCCATTGGAATCCACACCCCAGCACAAGTTTGTTCAACATAACAACGATAGTAATCTAGTAATTGACAGTCGGGATAGCCTTGACAGTCGGGATAGCCTTGACAGTAGTAGGAGATTATTTTGGTTGAATCGTAGCAGTGTCCTTGGCATGGTAGAAAAAATTTCTGTAAAAAACAGTGTCTGTAATTGTTAGTATTATTGAAAATGATACTAAGTCGTCCGCTTTTGAATATATTATTTCCTGGTAAGTAAAGCTCGATATTTAGTATTCAAATTTGTATTTATCATCTATTGTTTCAAAACGTCTCGTTTGTAGAGTAATCCTGAATGTAGCAATGCAAATTAGAATTGAGGTAGATCCCGTATCAAGAATGCCATAAGCCATACAATATTTTCAGCTATCGACGTAATGAAATTTTTACCACAAGCCATGATTTAGAAGTCAAAGTTAAAAAGACTCACAGTTGTTGAGGATTCCCGTTGTGATTAGTTTGCAACGCACGCTCCATCGCATCCATTCATCGAAAGTGATACAAGTCTTTGCTCGTACAGTTCATCTCTTGCACATTGAATTCCTTCACCATTGTCACAAGTTAAAACTCTTCGTCGAAAACAGTTTGGTATCGATTCACATGTAGACCATGCTGACCACGTTTGACCGTTGGTTATGGAAATCAAATATAAAATCAAGATGACGGAATTAAAGCGCATGATGTTTTCACAAGGTGCAGTGTGTATCAAAAAAAAGCTACTTGGTGACTTTATATACTAAAAAAAATGCTAAATCGCATTCGCTGAATACATTAAGATGACCGAAACAGATACTGCCTTTTACTTGCGAAATCTTCCAACATCGCTACCTTGTAACGACAGACATGCTCGATACCGTTATGCTTATTTTATTTGTTTCGGTTCTCTTCACTAATTAATTCACAACTGCAACCTGCCGATAGAACCTTGCATAACTGCAATTTCCAACTGGTACAGGAGTTTTAATTCATATTTTTGAGCTTTTCAGTGTGTTATTGCCAGGTTTTGGCTGAAGCTTATTACTTTAACTTTCATCCATTTGCGGCACACATTGTGTATTTATTAATTATGGACAAAACTTCGTAGGTGTGTGATGTACTAATCATTTCCGCGCGTCAGTTTAGTTTACTCATCTTTTTCTTAGAGTGTAATTATTGTTGAATCATAAGAAAGTACTATTGTAGCAATGCATCTATTGCTAGTAAACGGATATGACTAAACACCGCAAAGGACGACAAAGGACCTCACATTGATGTACTAAACACCGTAAAGTACGACAAAGGTCCCTAAAACCCCAACCCTAGCTCTAACCTAACCCTATCCTAACCTTAACCCAAATTTAAAGTCCTTTGTCGTTCTTTGTTATGGCATGATTCCAAGTCCTTTGCTGTTCTTTGCGGTGCTTAGTAGATCAATTTAAGGTCCTTTGTCGTTCTTTGCGGTGTTTAGCACATCAATTTAAGGTCCTTTGTCGTTCTTTGCGGTGTTTAGCACATCAATTTAAGGTCCTTTGTCGTTCTTTGCGGTGTTTAGCACATCAATTTAAGGTCCTTTGTCGTTCTTTGCGGTGTTTCAGTCCTGTGCTGTGTTCAATAGGACCGCGAGTAAACACAACGATTAAATTATGCTTTTCTTTTAATGGCAACTGCTTATGATTTGAGATGAATTTTTGATGACCTTAAAAAGATTTACTATTTGTAATTTTTCACAACGACTTTGCTATTGATTTAAACTGCACACGATATGTTTACCAAATGTTTATTGATTAATCTCCCAGCAGATTACTATGAAAACACTTCAAGTCAAGCATTTGCATTAGTCAACAAGAAAACAAGTAATACGCTTTACGTCGGATGGCTCTGGTCGCAAGTAATACGCTTTACTATCATACTAAACGCTCTATTTGTGTTTATTACTTATAATGTACATCCACCAGTGAAAATAAGTTGCATTAATGGAATGAAACATCTGCAAGCTATATCAGAGATAATTTAATATTAGGTACACGACCATAAGCTAAATAAAATATAATCATCTGAAATACGTATCATTATTCATTGTAAACTCTGCTGTTCTACGCATGATATTTGCCTCTTAAAATTTGCGGTTTCAAGCAAAGCGTTTTGTCCCAACAGTTTGGCAATAAAACAAAAGATATCAATCTTTTTGTTACAAAAATCATTATAGGATTGATGCAATTTCATTGTTTTTTCTTCGGTTTAGTTTTTTGTCCACAAATATCTCTCATTAAAAATCATCAGGTTTTGTAGTCGGAAGGTTTGCAAGTCGTATTGAATGTGGCGTTTTCTCCTCAGCTGTGACATACAAATACAATTGTGAATATACTCAAATTAATCGAATTCATTTTTTTGTAATAACAGATCTTTAGTAGGCTACCTATCCACTTTTATTTTTATTTTTAAATTAGCATAGTAACTTTGCACGTAATGTTTAAGCTGAGCATGTTTTTGAATTTTTTTGATATACCAAATTTATCTTAATCTTAGCAGAAGTTATAAAACACACATTGTCACATGTGTCGTGGACGCTCGCTAAAACTTTCCGAAGGGCATGGAGAGCTAAAACATGATGTTACTAGATATTGATTCATTAACCTGCGGCCCATCATCACTTATACGAAGTCAATCCAGCAGTACACCCTTAAATTCCCAACAGATATTCATGTGATTTTGACTTACATTGAAACATTAACATAAGGGTTGGGTTCGTTAGGTATGATATAGGGATTGTCGTCGTGCTGGTTTGAATTTGGTTCACTTTTAACATTCGCATATTCTGCCATTTCGTTGACATAGATGGCTTCGCTTGTCTCGTTTGATTGCTGGGCTTGAATTTCTTCGTGCAAGTAAACGGGTTTTTCAGAAAGTTGTTGAGTACCTATAAATTAATAGATAAAACTTGATTTACATTAAAAATCAAAGTTAAAATTGAGCTTGAGTCACAAAAAGAATCTAACTACTATGGCGATTTTTTGTGATCTAAAAAACTTGAAAACGTGACTTTATTTTCGCAAAAAAGTAACCAAAAAGTGGCTTTATTTAAAGAACAGCACAAAATGAAACGTGACAGCAGCCTATCCTAAAAAGCAATAAAACAGTCTCAATTAGTGCTCAAATTATAGTGCACGCACATATTGCGCTTAGCATTCTTCGGTAAAAAGTTTTTGTCTTTAGCAAGTAGCTTGCTCAGCATGGAAAAACTGCGTTCTGGTGCAGCCTTTGTTGGTTGGCATCTTTGACCCAAGCCATACAGCAGGAGCAACTTCTTGACGACGCATTTTAGTAATGTCCATCTTGTCATTTTTCAAAAAACTCAAGCAATGCAATTGCAGTTGCTGCATACCAGTGGCGCCCCCAAGATTTGGAAAAAGAATTGGCCAAAATCGGTGGGCCGCCGAAGTCTAATTAAGGGGCTTACTTGGTGCTCTGCTCCTACCCAGCCAACAGATTTTTACGATTTTCACATAAAAACACTCATTTTAGCGCACTTTTTGATGATATAAGTTAGGCTACTGCTAACATGTTATCTAGCTCAAAAAGAATTTTAGAATTAGCTCAGTTAATTCTGATAATTTTGGTCTGGGCCTGCCTGCAATAACTTTTTTTTTTCTTCCATCGTTGTTGAAGACCAGTATTTCAGCTATGCTCATCTACGATGTTCATTTTAAGCCTTCGGTTTAAAAATAGACAAAAGTTGGTATGGGAGACTCTAGGTCAGCGGTTCTTAACTTTTTTTGGTCTGTTTCCCAACATAGACTTTTATTATGATCGAATTTCCCACCCGACTATTTTAGTCAATGTTAACATGAGACATTTTATAGACAGCCAATTGGTTTTAAAAGACTAACAGAACACCTAAACAAATTGCATAATACTGTATTACGCTGAAATACATCAAAGCATAAACAGTGTGAATGTTGAGTTGTCGACTTTAATGTGGCTTTTGAATTTGCTTGTCGTTCACCAGCAAGCCGATGCAACCTGCTTTCTCTCCACATTTGAG
This sequence comes from Trididemnum miniatum, assembly GCA_964006365.1. Lineage (NCBI taxonomy): Eukaryota > Metazoa > Chordata > Ascidiacea > Aplousobranchia > Didemnidae > Trididemnum > Trididemnum miniatum. Next base: position 18,154,373 of record OZ023249.1, on the reverse strand, counting down.
CAAAATCACCTAATCCTTCACTACAATACCCATAATTTAATGTATTTCAAATTTTAGCAGAGCATAATATAAAGGAGTCACTCTGAAGGTTTTTGTCTTTTACTCTCCTCAGGAGAAAATGTAAGCAAATGGAGCTAACTATTAGACAGGTTAGTATTTCTTTTAATTAACGACCTCATGGCTCAAAGTTATATCCTTTTTTTGGACTTATACAATTAGCTCCATTTGGTTTCCCTCAATCATAGGCACGTTAATTAATTCTTTTGATCAACGACCAGGTGGACCATCTTTTTCTCTTCACGCTTAACAGTTAGTTCTCATGTAGGCCTACTTGGGCTACTTGCAGTACCGGTATGAAATTACCACCAATACTTTGACCTGCTGTTGGTTGCTATTTTTGACTCGTGGGCTACTAACTGTTTCGAAAAAAGGAATAACAATGCCTTTGTTGATAATTGTTACAAAACAATGTCCAAAACAATAGGTTAGGTTTTAAAATAAATATTACATTTTTGCAACTTTTTTTTGTCTTTGGAAAAATTTTCCAGTTGTTATTAATTTGAATGGAAAGACATTTCCCACTGCTTTTACCAAATTTTCTCCATAGTGGGAAATTTCCCACCGGTGAAGAACAACTGCTCTAGGTGTTAAATTTCCGCTGCTTTTCTATTGAATGTTAAAATAAATCCCTTAGATAAATTATAAAAATTTTAAAATTAAGTGTTTGTTACCATAGGCTGAGAAAGCTATTTGGGTTTTGGTAGATGCGACAGTATGATTTACTAGCCACTATTACTTCATAAAGATTGGAATGTTATAACCACCATTCATTCGCTTTTCACTCAGTCTAATCTTCAAAAAATGTATTGTTCTAAGCGAAAACTAAGCAATAGAATAGTTTAAGCAAGCGTTTGAAAATTCCAAGTGTTGACATCGCATACATGCCATTGCATTACTGGAAGATGTAGAGCTTTATGTTTAGTATATATAACCACCTTGACGCATTATGCAAATTGTAAATCTATTCCATGCAGCAAGAAAAGATAAAAAAAAAAGGAAAATTGGTCAAAAAAAAGCACAAAAAAACTTTGTATCCTAAACAATTAGATTTAACCTAAAAACACCAGAAGTAACTTTTGGTAACTTTACAACTTCTTAAATACTGGCCCCACACCCGTAAAATTTTGGTTCCACGCTTTTTGTGTTAATTAGAGCCAGCAAAAAAAGTAACTTTGTGACCTTAAACCGCCCTACTTATTACTATTAGGCAATTTTGCCAATTTGTTGTACTAACCGTCATTAATATTTCCCAAAGTTTCTTTTCTGCAAAAAATAAAGTTTATTTAAAAACTTGCTGAGTCAGTATAGCGTATAAAACTGCTAGGCTATATCTCATTTATAATATTAGGCCTACATATTGGAAGAATGCAGAAGATGTTCTTTACTGCCTTGAGAAACGTGATACCAAAAGGGGTTGCTGTGTTTTGTTTCGTTGTGAGTTAATTTATGACATTTTTTTAATTTAAATTTTTTTGTTGAGAGCTTTGGCTTAATGTGATTAACTCACGATTTAAAAATTATTTCCTTATATTGTCAAACTACTTACTGATTGGTTTTGCTCATTTCCATTGTATGTTTGGGATTGTTGTTGAGAGAAAATGTTTTTGAACGCCAACGATAAATCAACAATATCACCACAATAAGCAATACACTAGGTATGGCAATTACTATTGGAAAATATGGTTCTGCGAGAAAATTAAGCTATACTTGAAAATCGTATCAATCACAGAATTGGAACAGGTTTTGCGAATGAAAGCTCGTGATTTAAAAATCCAAGATAGCCCGAACGACCAAAAAGCGAGACATTTTCTGGAGGCTTTCACTTATTCTGCACAAAATAAATTCATGCCGAAGCAGCATTACTGTTCCGATGGTGTGTGGATAGAGCGTGTGCCTCGGAACCGGTGTATTTGAGAGTCGATTCCAAGTCTGGTCATACCAATGTGAAGGTTCAGCATTAAAGAGACAGTACGGAGAACAAGCTGACAATCTCACTCGAAGTCCCATTGAAAATGGTACTTAGCGGGATTGTATTATCTTTAGCTGGTAGAGAAGTGGTTTGGAACAATTTTTGAGCTTGCAACTGCGCTTCTGTTGCTTTTTCGGAAAAATAGGAAGAAAAAATGCTGCCGAGTGAGCATAGTTTGCAGTTAGCGCATCTCGCGAGTCTGACTGAAGATTCGCTAACAGAACACGCATAATAAAATCAAGCTCATACGAAGAAGCAGCAGCGCATAATCAGTAGTAGTCAAAACCACATTTGTAGCATACTTACACTTCTGGTACAACTAAACTTACGAAACATATATTGCAATTGTGTATTTTTAATCAACCCAGCTTTTAGAAAATGTATGTTTTTTTAATACTAACGGACGATGTTTTGGAAATCGTTTTTACAGTTCAGTCATGTAGCTTTTCTGTGCTACAAGTAAAAGTTAAAGATTTGCAACCAAATAGTTGAGTTGACTGGTTGCTCGCGAAAGCGTAACACTAGACTTACGATTGATGAACAAGCTGGAAGTTGTATTGGAAGTAGCCAAGCATTCTGGTGAATTAGAGCAGGATTTTGATGCTGTATCTTTGCTTATTGGTTCACAAATGAAGCAATCCCTTTAAAAAATTTGCGAAGCAATAATTTGTACTAATTTATGAGCTTGGCGTTTATGTAGTCTGTTGCACCTGTTTCTTATTCTCACATCATCACATGAAGCACATGATGTCCATTGAGTCCATTTACCATAAAGAGTGGGACAAGAACTTAGGATGCATTCTACTGATCTTGTTCTTGTTGACGAACCATTGTTTACTAAAAACACAGAATTTAATTGAAAAAAATTCTTGTTGACCTACTCCAAAATTTTATGTTCTTATGCATGTTTACATGCATCTTTTAATGTTAATATGGCTAAATGTACAGTAATTACCACTACATAAAGGCAATATTGTTCCGTTATATTCGCAATTTGATATAAATTGTTGTGTTCCTCCACCACAAGTAACTGAACAAGATGAAGATGCACTCCAAGATGACCAAGAAGGACACAATTGTGTGTTGCAAGTTTGATTTTTTCTTTGCTGTGATTTTCCACTACCTACAAACAATCGAAGTTTGCTGTCGTCTTTTGTGAGTTTGCGGTACTCAAGTGCCAAATATGGTGATTACCATCGCATAAAGGCGTCAGAATGCCGTTGTATTCACAATTCGATGTTAGTTGTTGTATTCCATTACCACAAGAAACTGAACAATCGGAATTCAAACTCCAAGCTGACCAAGTAGGACACGATTGTGTGTTGCACGACTCGTTTCGTGTTCGGCTTGAAGATCCACTACCTAAAGAAAGATCCAGTTAATATTCTACAACGTGTACTACTGCATCGCTTAAAACTGTACAATTAATTTACCAAGGTTCAGCATTAAAGAGACTTTAAAAATTAAGAGAGTAATTCGAGTTCACGTGAAAGCAGTGAATTTCAATGCATTAATCCTTGAACCCAACTTACAAAATCTTTGGGTATATAAAACATAATCGAATAAAGATGGTTGTTGCACCTTCGAGTTTGTTTCTTGTACCTTTTAGCAACTATTGTAGATCCTTGCTTTCACTTGCTGATGATAACAGCTGAATGTTGTCGAAACCTCTAGTTAGGAGAAACAATTTGGCGTCTTTTAACTTTTTATTATGTTGGTGCGTCAACAAAAAACTTTAAAAACACAATTTTTAGTTCTCACCATTGCATAAAGCAGCTACACTTCCGTTGTATATGCAAGTTGATATAAGTTGTTGTGTTCCTGCACCACAACTAACTGAACAAGGTGAAGCTGTACTCCACGATGACCAAGTAGGACACGATTGTGTGTTGCAGTCTTCAGTTATGGTTTGGCTTGAGGATCCCTCTAGTCAAACGAAAGGTCTTGTTTAAGTAGAAGACGAGCATTCAACGTTTTATCACACTTAACATTTTAGTTCATTTTTTCAACTCATCCCAACGTAAAAAAATACGTAATGATTTGAAGAACAGTATGAAAAAAAAAAAGATAATAATAATAATAATAACTATTGTGACAGCGAAATGAACCCATTTATGCCTTAACTAAAACAACATAAAATACGTCAAAATTTTTTAAGGAAAAGCGTAACTAAGCGTGCAAAATTAGTCAGCCCCAAGAAGTAAAAAAATATTTTTTGGTTATTAATGTTTGCCAAGGATTAACTTGCGCTGAAGCAAATAGGCTTACTTTGTTGAAGGTTGTATAACAAGCTTACATACACGTCTCAATACGCCTATTAGTATCATCAGTATTTCCGTTTATCCATGACGAAATTTTTGAATCTGAGTTTTCTAGTTTTAATCACCGCATAAAGAAACTGGACTTCCATTGTATGTGCACCTTGATACAAATCTTCGTATACCACCATTGCAAGTAGCAGAGCAAGATGAAAGTTCACTCCACGATGACCAAGTAGGACACGATAGTGTGTTGCAGGATTGATTTCTTGTTTGACAGAGCATTCCATTATCTAATAAATTGACGTATTGTGCGCTGATTTTATTACGTCATTTACCAGTGTTTTTAGTTTGTATTTATTTTACCTGTTAAACGTCAGTACGCATGTGAAAATGCGATTTTGAAAGGATTGTCCTAATAAAAAATCAATGCGAGAAACAATTTAATATGATTTGGGTCGATGGTGTGTCCTCATAATCATATTGCCTATTTCAATATTTGTTAACTTGCTTGAATAAGCTATAATTTTTTTAATAGCATTTTTTTACGTGCAAAAAAATAGAACATAAGACCGTAGTCACGTCATCGCAAACTAAATTAAAAAAACGAATTCAAAATTTTACAAAGTGTGAGTTTATTATATTTTCTTGGCATTTGCATTCACATAATAATTTTTCACCTCAATCTTGCTTTAAAACAAAAACAATTTGTAAAATAACCAGAAAAGCAAAGTAGCAGGGTACGCTGCCTGTAATCCTGTATTTCCTATCTCTAACAAAAGTTTTTGTGCTAATAAAGCCGTTGACCTTGTAAATCATGGATAGAGAATGCAATCTAGGATGCAAAAAAGTGCGCTTATAACTCACCATGAATGATAAGTTTGCAGCAGAATGTAGTTTTAACAAACTGATGACTCACAGTAAATCTCTACTTAACATTCATAATTACCACCACTGCATGAACATTCTCGACGAAAACTTTGCATTCCTCCACCGCAAGAAATATCACACTGAGTAATAGGAGCCCATGATCCCCACATGTTACACGGTTCGGGAATACAGCCATCTCTCCGCATTCTTGTTTTAAAATCAACTTCTGTAAAAAAAACATGTCCACCGCCATTCTTCATCTATTATTTTGTTCAGTAGTTACCTTCGAAAATTCCTGGCAACGCTTTTTTCGGCGAGATCTTCCGCATTTTTGAGGTAGTCCAACTTGAATGAAGATGTGGGCAGGCTATGGTATTACAAGTTTCACTAATATTAGTTCTCGCAGTTCGCCCGTAATTTGCTCCAACACAGTTGTTCGAAATTTTACCTTTGACGCAGAATCCAATTACACATAACAAAACAAACCAACTGTAGCCTACGTCATCTTACTGCACAATGAAGGACACATGTTATAGCATTTTGTCTGATCGACCAATGACCCAATTGACCATTCATGCATAGATGGCGGAAGCGGGAGACCGAGGGTGCCCTGCCCCTCCTTACCACTTTTTTTCAGAAGGAGCCCTGGGGGGTCCTAATTTGCGCGTTTATTTTTATATTAGTAACCTACCTCTGCATGAATGTACTTGAAACTTAAGGCCTATCATCGAAACCGAAAGTCAGGAATGAGCTTAAATCCTGAAACGTTTTTTTAAATTTTGTTTGCGGGGTGGGGGAACAGAAAAAGTGCAATATTCTTATAGCAAAAAAAAATTAACTTGCGGCTTGTAAATGTCAAATTGACCATCTTAACATATAAAAGGCAAACCAGCGATTGGTAGCATCTAAGCCAGGGGTTCTTAACTTCTTAACAGTGACTCTTGGCCCCCCAAAGGGACCACAGAGCAAAAAGTATTTTCTTTGGAGTCACGATGGTAGGAATTATTAATCAATTACAACTGACCGAGACTTTTAAACTTCCTCACTATAGGGGCCACGGTCTTTCAGAGGTACAGTCAATGGGCCACGGCTCAGAAAAGATTGAGAATCACTGATCTAAGCTTTCCATGGACCGAGTTCGGTTTTAAAAAAGGGGGGGGGACAAATTTTGTGTGATAGGATATATCGTGCATCCTCTGCTCTTGACAGCAGCGCAGTATGTGAATTGAATACTACCGGTACCGTAAAACGCCGATGTTGATTATGTAGCCTGCAAATGCAATTCTACATTTTGTGAATTTATTGATGCTACATCTTGAGTTTGTTATGAGAAAGACATGTCCATCTGATTTTTACCTCATCGGCTTTCCATTTTTCGAAAATTATTGCATTTTTACTCATCTTTTCGATTTCGTTTGCCACGTTGACGTACATGAACCTTTAAAAGCACATCAAGCAACAGCGATTGTGACGCCACTCGAGGTCTTAGGTGTAGCGCGTTTTATTCGCCTTTTAAAGTAAGATGAATATACGCTCTTTATCAAGACCACAAAGTATAGAATCAATAAGCTACCAAAAGAAATTTGCTTTTACGGTTCCTTTCAAAGCACACAAAAATTTGAAGTACCGGTACATAGACGAATGTAAATTGCAGTATATATTCAACAAAAAACAACAAATATAAAAAAATGCTATGCATATTTTATGAACAAAGCACATTCCGTGAATTGAAGGCCCACTGAAAGTTAACACCAAAGTTGGACGCGGGCAGGTTTTCTCGGCCCAAACCCGACGAAAGAATCAAAAGCTCGATTTCGGCCCGAAATAATGCAGTATGCAAATATTGGCCTACAGATTATTCTCAGCTGCTCTATAAAAGTGACAGTAAGTAGAAGGCAAGCACTTGAAAACTTATTTATTTCATGCGGAAAAAGCGGAGTGAATAATTTCCAATGCCTCAACAGTGCGAGGCGACAAAAGTGTTCGTTTTAGATTGATCGTCAGCCCTGCTGACGAAAAGTCGCTATCATGCCACTACTGCAAAAAACAAAAAAAAATCTAGACGAATGCTCGCTATACAAAATACAGATTCAGATAAAAAATACAGCAAAAATATTTAAAAATAAGAAAAAAAAAAATTTTGTGTTGACATGCCCTATATCAGCCCAAAATAATTAAAAAATCACGGTCAGAACCCGACCCAATCCAACCCTGGTTAACACAATTGATAGAGACAGAAAGTTAACACAATTATGTTGACTGAAAGTTAACATAATTGTGTTGTCTGAAAGCAGGGAGTCGAACCGTATAGTTTTTCCGGTTCAGGTTCGGTTTGGGTTCAACAGCAGTTTCAAATTTCGGTTCAGGTCTGGTTAAGGTTCAGATAAATTAAAACGCTCCGCTTTGCGTTTGCTCCAGTAAAAAAAAATTTCAAAACCAGTAAAAAATGTTGCAATTCTAGTAACACAATTTAAAAAATAAAACGTACCGGTACAAAGCAATTTTTCTTTGCATTGACTGGCCAATATAATGAATACTTGTAGTAAAGCCAACTTCGAGGTAATTAAATTGTTACTATGCTCTGACGTCGGCGGCCTATACTGCACTTTCATGAAGAAACATATCGTCACATTGACGGGCAAATGTACTGCTTGTAGCAGGGAGTCGAACCGTTTAATTTTTCCGGTTCAGGTTCGGTTTGGGTTCAACAGCGTTTTCAAATTTCGGATCAGGTCCGGTTAAGTTCAATTAAACTAAAACGCTCCGGTTTGGGTTCGCTCCAGTAAAAAATATTTCAAAACCGGTTTATAAAGTTCCGGTTCAGGTTCGCAGTAAAATATGGTGTAATTCCTAGTAACACAATTTAAACAATGAAACGTACAAAGCAACTTTTCTTCGCATTGACAGGCCAATATAATGCATAAAGTACTTGTGGTAAAGCCAATTTCGAGATAATTAATATATGCTCTGACACAGGCGGCCTATAGGCTACTTTGATAAAAAAAAACATATCGTCACATTGACGGGACAATGTACTGCTTGTAGTGCTGTGCAAGTTATTATATTTCTTTGAATATAACCCGCCGTCAAAGTGACGCGTGTGACCTCACCGAGCGAACCGCTTTTTCTATCGGTTCGGGTTCGGTTAAGGTTCGCAAGTACTCAAATTATTAGTTCAGTTCGGGTTCGCTCTTTGCGATTTGAAAAATACGGTTGGGTTCGGTTAAGGTTCGACAAAAATAGCGTAAAACCGGATTATAAAACTCCGGTTCGGGTTTGGTTCGACTCCCTGCTGAAAGTTAAGTTACACAATTGATAGATGTTAAAAATTGTGTTAACTTTCAGTCAACACAATAGAAAGTTACTATAATTGTGCTGACTGAAAGTTAACGCAATTGTTAACAATTGTTCGTCCTGGATCAGCCATCGTGCTTATGATCTTTTTGCACGCTGTAGCACATGTAGAAAACTTTTTCTAGCTGGGACTCCTGGGAGAATTGTTAAAATTTTAACTGCGGTTTCAAGACCTTTTGATCTTTTAAGACCTTTCGGTCTTAAGACCAAGTAAAAATAAAGACCCAAGGCCGCGATTGGCGAAGACCAAGACCTTTAAAAAATAGTCGTAGACCAAGACCTTCCCCGTGTCACTGACATCAATAAATACGAAGCGGCTTGCTAGCCAAGCTTTGCATGGAAATTTTTACGCCTCTAGTGGCGGTGTGTTATGTTATACGTGTGATTGTATATCGATAAATGCTATGTCTTTTGGCAGCAAAAAGTGGGGAAGAAAAAGATATTATGTCTCCCCAGTCTCCCCCTCTTAAACTCGGTCCATAAAGCTTTAAGTATGGAAAAGCATTTTACAGCACGTTTTGAGACGAGGCGAGGTACAGTCAGGGTCGAAACTAGGCAATGCGCCCCCCCCCCCCCGAAATCATCTTTCGGGGCCCTCTAAAAGCTTTTTCTTGGATGGTGATACAAAAGAGCGATGCCTAGTCAAGTGCCAAGCTAGGGAGGTCTGGGGGCATGCCCCCCCAGAAAAATTTGCGGAATTTGACCTTATTTGGAGGCTTTTTGTGCGTTTTGAGCCTTTGAAATTCCTCAGTTTTAACAAGGTTCAATAGTCTGTTTTACTAGGTCCTTTCAAAACCCGCTAAAATAATGCTGCAAGCAAATCCTACTCTAACATTTCCCTACCTATGCGAAGAAAAAACGTTTTAAAGGCTTATTTTTGCGCCTTTCACTTGAGGATGAGGGGCCCTTGGTATGTTACTAAACGTTTGTTTGCTAGTTTTGCGACTGCTATTTTTCGAAAAATTTGCAGGGGCCCCCCATGACCAAAAGCATAAATATGGTATGGGGGCCCCACATCGCGCGAGTTAAGACAAAAAATATATTGAATCTTAGAATAGGCGTATTTAAGGTACCTTTATCATACGTTGAGTAAATAGTACTACGTACTGACTATATACGGGGCTCCCTTTTTGTGCGGAGCCCCCCGGTTGGGGGTTTGGGGGGCGCTAGTTTCGGCACTGGGTACAATAGTTGTCGTAAGTGTCGTTAATAGTACTGCATACAATAGCGACTAAACTTAAAACTACAGGCTCCTCCACCAATGCATTGTATACCCTATGCACTGACTTTGCAGACAGTCACTCCAAAAAAATGTAGCCTGTGCTGCATTTGCAGTGTAGTTTTTCATAATGCGAGGGGCGGCGGGGCTTATTTTCGAGGAGGTGGCAGCTTTACTTTTTTCAAACTTACTACTAACTTCTAATTTCAAAATTCAGTTGACGTTAACTTCTAACTTCAAAATCGATAAAATAAGCAGCTGTCACAAAATATAAGCGGCAAACTAAGCAAAATATCTAGTTTTTTTAAATTTTTTAAATGCATTAAATTTTTTAATGCACTTTGTTCTGCTGTTAAGTGCTAACCCTAGCAATTCCTTTGCTAACAAAATTGCTTTTTTCTCGTCTGAGAAAGCAATTAAAACGTTTCGATTCTAGTTTTACGCGTGGCGATGCGATTTATAAAGTTCTACTATAACGTTAATTTGACGTGAGTTACAGCATAACCTTATCATTTCGTATGCTCCAAAAAAGCTTACTTCTCGTTGTTTTCGTGACCGTATACGTGACATACCGTGAAACCTCTATTTAAGCGCCACACGGCCACAGCGCTCTATTTTTCAACCCTTTCCCTCCCCTCTCCTATTGTGGCGTTTTATTAAAGATGGTGTTCAGTTAGACTAAAGCAGGGGTCACTAAAATCAAGTGAAGAGCAGAAAAAAAAGGTCTTCACGTCCGCAGAGCTACATTTTCTACTAAAATCAAGTGAAGAGCAAAAAAGGTCTTCACCTCCGCAGAACTCTATTTTTCTTTGAAATCAGGTGAAAAGCAGAAAAAAAGGTCTTCACGTTCGCAGAACTCTATTTCTCTCTGAAATCAGGTAAGAACATCCGCAGAGCTTCTTTCAGACGTTCATTGCATATGTTGTTGGTAATCCTGAAATCGCCCCCCTAACAAGCAAAATCGACCTCCAATTTCAACAATTGATAAAATCGCCCCTCTGAAGGTCAAAACCGCCCCCTGGGGGGCGATATCGCCTCTGTTGAAAAACCATGGATTAAAGGATGGTGCTAAACGATAGATTAAAGGTTGAAAAACCATAAAAAAGAAAAAACTTATAACAGAGTTAACATAAAGAAAAAAACATCCACCGTAACACAGTTACTAATAAGTAATAATCAAAAATTCATTGCGGAAAATCAGGCGACACGTCCCAGTGTTGCCGTCCTCGTCATTTTCAACTTTTCAACGCCTTCCCTGTAGTGACATTACAAGGAGTGTTCAATTAAATAGAGGGTGACGTTCTATTTTTCAATCCTTTCCTTATCGTGGCACTCCAATACAGGTTTTACGGACAATTACGGTATTTACAGGTAACTGTTGGGGTTGCTAAAACAATAAACTTTAGCTACACAATTACCTTGTATCCTTGTCCACATGTTCAATTTATGTGGGCTTTAGACTAATGGTTTTTGCTTCTAGTTTCTGCATCACAATTAAATTTTTGATTGTGATGCAGAAACTAGAAGCAAGATTCGTGAGTTTAAAGCCCACATAAGTTGGACATGCCACATGTGGACAGGATAAATATGGGTTGTTGGCGAAGGAAATGTGGTCATTGCTTTTTGCCCCACCCCCACACTTTACAAATGCTTCCGCCATCGCTGCGATGTATGTCAAAACATTGAGCACAAAGAAGCAAGAAATGCCCGTTTTTCAATTTTGCAGTTTAAGTGATGATTAATAGTTTTCACTAACCTGTCGCTGTATTTTTACATTCAGCTACAGCTGTTTGTGTTCCTCCTCCACAAGTAGCAGAACATGGAGTAATTGTCTCTATTGGAATCCACTCACCAGTACATGTTTGCTCAACATAACAACGATAGTAATCTAGCAATTGACAGTCGGGATAGACTTGGCAGTGGAAAGAGATTATTTCAGTTGAATTATAGCAGTGTCCTTGGCATGCTTGATTCTGTACAGTAGAATTCAACGTTTTAAAATCAACGTGAAACTTGTTTGTATTTTTGTATTTTGTTGCATATTTATTGAGAAAGCGATCAATGCGCTGTACAAGCTCGCTTAGGAGTTGCCAGCCATCATTCTATTTACCACACTAAGAGGGAGGAATCCCGTTTTCCCAATGGCACAACTAGTAAACTTGCCGGCTTGTTCTCCACACCATCCCATTAGTGCTAAGCGTCAAGCAGGGAAGCTGTGCATACCATTTTGAAGTCATTGGTTTAACCCTGCTGGGAGACAAACCCAAGTCTGCAGCTCCTACCGCGGACGCTCTTACCGCTCGGCGATCTAAGCTGTATATCGGTTTGTTTTCAAATGATAACACCATGGTGGAGTACTCTTTGGTATATTGACACAAAATTTGTGGTAAATTAATTAATCACCATTGGTTGTTTGCATGTGCCGCTAATCCTATTTCACGTGGTGTTGCAAGTGTTTGCCATTATGATCTAAACATTTGTGGTAACATATTAAGTGATATCTAATATTTTACCAGAAGGGTTAATAATTTGATTGTTCAGGCATGATTTTAACGATGAATAAACTGTTAACCTAGAAGTTGAAATTACTTACAGTTGAGGATTGGCTCAAGGTTTTGTCTTTAATACAAATTTCACCACATCCATTCGTTGAAAGTGATACGAGTCTTTGCTCGTACAGTTCATCTCTAGCACATTGAATTCCTTCACCATCGTCACAAGTTAAAACTCTTCGTCGAAAACAGTTTGGTATTGATTCACATGTAGACCATGATGACCAAGTATAACCGTTGCATGAGGAAAGCAAATAAAAGATCAAAATTACCAAGTTTAGGCACATTACTTTATCTCACAATGCACAAGCTTAAAATCCCAAATCACCGGTATTACGGAAACGCAACAACCTTGAATACCAGTTTTATTTATATCACATTCTAAAATATCAATCTTTAACTTGATTTCTTTTACTAAAAAATCGATTATATTCTTCGGTTGCAGTTGATTTTCTTGGCTGTAGCCCACGTCAACAAAAACACAAATTTCACTTTTTTGTAAAATATTTGCAAAAACATGGCGTATTAGCGATGTAGGTGTTTGCCACTGATCCAATTTTTCTGTTGGTACGTAAAAAGCCATGATAGGCCAAATATATGCCATTATTACATTTAAAAAGCTCATCTTTTCGGCATGCGCGAGGCAATGAGTTTTTTCTGCGCGTCATTCCGTGTACGTTACTGCTTTCTGAATTCTGATGTATTGACGATTCAGTTTCACTTAACCTATTTTGACTAAAATTAGTTGTTGCTAATTACTGTGACGATAATCCGGTTGCACAATAAAGTATATTATAAAACGTATTATATGTATAGCTGCTTATTGTTTCTTTCGTAATCACCATCATCATCATCATTGCGAATGTGTGTTCATTTGAACTCAGCAACGGAAGTGGTTGAACTGACCTCATAACTTGAACATTGTTTCGCTCTTTCAGGCCAGTTTCTGCTTTTGGTGTTTTCACCCAACTTGCTTCTTTTTTCATCTTTCTAATCTTTACATTTGAACTAAATACTGAAGTTACCTGTCAGGCGCGGATTTAATCAGCTTTTGTCGGGGGGAGTGGGGGGGGGGGCAGAAAATTTAATGTTAAGGCTTTTTCAGGGGGCTGAAGGAAAAAGTTTATGATTAAAGTACGCTATCTAGCAGTGGCGTATGCAGAATTTTTCCGTAGCCTAGAGGGAGTTGCAGTGACGTCCACTGCGTGATGACGTAAAGATACTACAATTACGGTAGTTCAAAGGTATTAAAGTGCATCAGATTATAATGTTTCTAGTCTAAATTATTACGCAATTGCAGTTAACCATGATTAAGCTATATAGGCCTAATGCCATATATAAGGAAACAACCAAGATGTTTCATTCATATTTTAACTTGATGCTGTCAACCGTGGTTAAAAATTTACTGAAAAAAATTTAGTTTTCCTAGTTTTTGAGCCATAGGAAGGTTAACTGACTGAAGTAGGCCAGCTTTCGCAACGTCACAAACAGGGTGTAGCTAGGGGGGTAAAGCAGTTAATTACTTCCCTTCAAAAAAATTTTTTTTGAACCAACATTGATATAAACAACGCATTTAAACCTTAAAAACATTTAATATGCACTCATTATGAAGGGGGCAGTTTCTCCCATGACTGTCTTGAAAAGTGAAAATAGTGGAGCATGAGAAAACACTGCCCTCCCTACAAAACATTTTTAAGCTGAAATGAGTTGCGCTCGAGAGGAATCTCTGATCATACGATTAAGGTCAAAAACAGCGTCGATATTATCTACAAATACAATTTTTCCTCCCCCCCCTGTTCCACCCCTGGGCCTCTTCAAATCGTTTGTTTGTCTGGTCTTCTTTGGCAGTATTTTTACTTTATTTTTAGCACTTATACGGCAGTGTCAATTTAGATTTTTATATTTTAATAATTTTGTCAACAAACCGGCCTGTTACAGCGCAGTTGTGACAGATGTCGCTATGGATGCGGAAGGTTTGGGCAGAGTTGGACTCGGGCAGGGCTTTTCGGTTCGGGGCGTGATTTTCAAATTATTTCGGTTTTTTTTTTCGGGCTGATATTCAGCATGTCAGCACAAAATATTTTTTATTTTTTAAATATTTTTGCTGTATTTTTTGTTTGAATCTGTATTCTTCAGCAAGCACTCCTTTGGATTATTTTTTTATTTTTATTTTGCGATAATGGTATGATAGTGACCTAACTGAAGAGCACTGCGTTTTGGTAACATTGTTTTGGGCCGAAATCCGGCTTTTGATTTTTTCGTCGGGTTCGGACAGTGGGTTTCGGGTTCGGGCCGAGAAAACCCGCCCGCGTCCAACTCTGGGTTCGGGGTTCAATTCCCCGGGCCGGCCAAATCGGACACAGTGTAGCCAACGGCTCGCCACCGCTGCGACGTTTCTTCGGAGTTGCGTAGCCCAGACGCTAAGCCGCGGGGTCGGGCCCCGTCACTCGTTACCGCTTCGGTACTACAGCGAGCGTAATGAAACGAGTATAATAAAGATTTGGTTTAATTAAAAAAAAAAATTTTTGTGTGTAGCCATAGTTACTGCATATACACCACATTTTAGGAAACTCCTACTTTTTCACTGCTTCACAGTAGCATCAATGACAAAAATGCAGTGCAAGCAAAACACATCAGAAAAGTTGGACTATCGAATTGTGGCATCGCATCGTAATGAAAGTTTCGCGAAATTAAATTAAAAAGTCGGACAGAACAGAAAAAACATGATAGCAAATGCAGCAAGCTCCGCACGAACAAAAGTAGGTTTTGTTTCAAAAAAAAAGGTTTCTTTTTTCTGCAGTCGTCAAGGGGGTGGTGTTGGCTGTTGACAGCAAGTGTAGTCCATATCAACAGTTCAATTTCATTAGTTTGTTTTTGCGTCTTAGACTAATTTTTACCTGAGGAAGGGGGTAGGCCTACTGCTCTCAATTGGTTAACGCATGCTAGTTAAAGAAAATGAGGTAGGAGCGTAATTGGTAGAAATATGGCTTGTCGGCTCTAAACACTCGGCTTATAGCATCGTATCACAAATAGGCTACTGAGCTAAGCTACAGTTCCTAGATTTTCAAAGCATAATGACGTATCAGTAGGCTACTTCAATACTTTACTACTAAAATAAGCAAACTCTTTATCTGTATTATGCTTTTCCGCAATACTGCTCTAAAGCAATAGCCTACACTGATTCACCGAATAGGCAGTCCAAGCAACCTTTTCGTCATGAATTTATTTCTGACTTTCATATGGATTATGATGGACGCCTAGCCAGTAACAATAGCAGCCTAGTCTTCCTGAATCTTAGTTTAAAGTACTTCAGATTTTGATACCAATTATGACATTTGCTAACAAGTAAAAATTTATAAAATATTTGGAAATTTCGGGGGGGGGCCCTGTACCCCCTCCCCCTTTATAAATCCGCACATGTCGCCTGTGCTCGTAGACTTTAACATAGAGTTTCGCGTGTCAGCTTTTGCAGCTTTGTGTTGGTAGTTCTGTACCTTAAATTTTGCTTCAGCAATTGATATTTTATGCGGCAGCTTTGTTAAAGTACCGGTAGGCTACTTCTTATTTCGTTACTGTTACAATCTTTATCAAATAGTGATTCACATTACTACTAAGGCAAAGAAATGTTAAGTATGGCTATTTATATTTTGTAAAAGGTTCATGTTTTAAAAGCAAAAATGCACGACACTTTCATACTATTTTACCAGCTCCTATGGCTATCGGTGTATATTTTGACTCTTTCTTCCATGGGACCATGCATTTTGGTTAATTCACCAGCTGCAACCCGGTAAAAACTTCAAAATCAAATCAAATCTTCATTATACTCGCGGTATTACGCCGAAGCGTGTAACGAGTTGCGGGGCCCATCTCCGCGGCTTGGCGCCTGGGCAACACAGCTACGAAGAAACGTCGCAAAGGTGGCGAGTCGTTGGCGACACTGTGCCGATTTGACCGGCCCGGAAATCGAACCCCAGACCTCCCGCACCGATAGCGTGCGCTGAGCAACTGAGCTAACGGCCGAAGTTTAATATCTTAATATTTCGGATTCCCATAATTATGTCATCAGTTTTCGCTAAAAATCATAATTTGATCGCTGAGTGCATTTTTACGCGATTGCTGCAGACACAAAATATTTGACGTATGTAAAACCACTTATGACCATCAGATCATTATTATTTTGTTGCATATTTCTCTTCCGACCACGAGAAAGCGGTCAGTGCGCTATACGAGCTCGCTTAGGAGTTGTTGTAGAGCCGTCCAAGGATCGGCACAATCGATCACGTTACGGTAGAGCTGTGAAGCTACCGGCAAGGCTCCGTTAGCTGAGCCTCCGTTACCAGAAGGCAAAATTGTTGTTTATCTCTCTCTCACTCACTCTCTCGCGCGCGAATGCCGAGCGCGCCATGCCTTCTAGTCTGTATTTTTTTATACGAGTGTTTTGTTGTATTTCCTTCCCTTCTTGCGTTCTGTTCTTTTCTTACGCGACTATCTTTCATTATTTCTTTTTATTACACAAACACTCTTATTTACACGCGTCGCGGTTATACAAGCACATTTCAGCTAGGTTACACAAACACATTCGTGTAGGCCTATTATCGTATTTAGTTTGATTGTAAATTGTTTTTGGGAATGAGCAGTGATTAGTATTGTAGACTGTAGTTTTGTTGTTCCGGGTGCTTTTCCCCCCTTTCTTGGTTTGACAATAATTGGCAACACTGCTGTTTACCAGTTTTGCGATTGTGAAGTTAGTCTGTAAATTAGGTGTAATTCTTGCAGCGTCTATTGTAGGCAATTCTATGTTTCAGTAAGTTTGCCAGTTCTAAGTGCTTTATTGTAGGCCTAAGTGCTTGTTGCTTATCACATTCTATTTGAATAAGGGTTCTATTTTTAATAAGTAAAATTGTTAGCTGGTTCATTTGATTTCTGATAAGCTGAATATTTATTTGAATATTGATGGTAAATCTGAATTTGTGCTTATTTGAAGAGAAGGGAAGGAACAGAAAGGTTTTTGATAAACACCATTTTGCCGGCGCAGGCGTATTGCTGAACCTGCGCAATAGGAGTTGCCAGCCATCTGCCTACTACACCAAGATGGGGGAATCCCGCTAAGTGCCTTTCCCAACGGCACAATGAGTAAACTTGCCGCCTTGTTTTCCACATTGTCCCTTTAATGTGAGCGTCAAGCAGGGAAGCTGTGAATTCCAATTTTAAAGTGATTGGTTTGACCCGACTCGAAATCAAACCCGACTTTACAGCTCAAGATACGGACGCTCTACTCCACTTGGCCATTAATGGATGATTGTGCAGTAGCCTATATTGCCATATTAAAACGTTATCAGCATTATGTTCTTGCTGTGTATTGTAACAAACAGATAAACTAGTACCGTACCGTAGCCTCAGCCTCATCAGCATCCATGCGATTTCTGCAACGATTACCGGTTCTCAGTATTATAGATGAGTTTGGAGATGTGGTCTACAGGAAAATTAGCGTTTTGCGTCGTGAAAGCTTTTCCCACTTCTTTTGCTCCTAAATTCATTCCGTTTAAGTTTGAAAAACTCTTAGAGTAACGCTGAATTGGAGTTAGTCGAGTTATTTTGCCAAAAGTTGTGGATGACTAAAAAAGATAAAGCTTTTGTTTTGATTAGTAAACTTGCAGCATACACTAGCTGTAGCCACTACACTGTGTTTCACATACATCAGCCATCTGATGATTGCTTGCACGTGAAACACAATGTGGATATAATGCTTGCTGTGAGCGATTGTTTTTTTTGAGACATTTGGACGAGTTAGTTCATCATTTTGGTGGTTTTTGTGTGACATTAATTCGCTAAAAAAAAAGTGGAGGAAGTGACATTCAATATAAGGTTTGTATGCTCCAGCTTTCAAAAATCTTTGGTTTCACGTTGAAGTTTTTTCATTACACCTTTTTGCCTTTTTCTTTCGCATCTTTTTGAGCTTAACTGCTTTAAACTCGTGACAAACTTTTAATGTTTTCAGAAAAGCATTTGCTATTTTGTGATTTTTCACAATTAATTTATATGTTTATTTCGATAAAATATCGATTAATCGATCAGCCGAGTATAAAAAACTCTCCAAATATTGATATCTTTTAAAAGAAAACAAACACGTTATGATTCAGCATACTAAAACACTGCAGTCATGCCGCTTAGGCTATAGAATCATCCTCAAGAAAGAGTTTTAGTAATGGGACGTACGCACGGGTCCACAAGGTTACTAGGTAGTTCAGTAAATAAGCCTACCGAAGGTGATTTAACACCTCAAGTACGGATATTAACCGCTGTGCTACGCTGCCACGTGTGGAATTGAAAAAGGATTGTATTTTTTATAAAATATTCTCAATAGTTTTTTGGTTACGGTTGAAGCAATTTTATGGAGGTTGGTTTTGCATATTTCTGAGGTAGTGACGTGAAAGGTGGGATTTATTTACAAGGATGTAGAATATAAACATGTTCCTAATAAAGGGCTTGGGTTAAGAAAAAGAAAGAGTCCAAAAATGTTTTTTCATTGGTTTTATCGGTACGTCAAGGCAAACGTCATTGGTGAGTCACCGAGTCAAACATTGGGACTGCGAAGACGTGAAGCGAAGATACAAGTTGCATTTGGACTAGTTAGGATTCTTAGATACTGCATGAATTTGCCTTTTTTAAAACGTAACTATATCTTCAATAAATAAAATCTGGCATGCAGTAATTTGAGCCAACAACGCCACAAGCCCAAACAATATATTGGCCTCATTAGATTCCATTTACTGCGTTTAACAGCAGTTTTGCGATGAAGCAGCAAAAGCAATGTTTTAGTTTCGAAAATCATCAAGGTAGTGCAGTGTCATTGCGTCTTTTCGATTCACTTTTTGTTACCGAACGTCTCGTATTGGGAGTCATCAGGTTTTGTTGATACAGCATCAGGTGCCGACTGGGAATCAAAATTTGTTCCTCTGTAACATAAAATGCATTACTACGCGGCAAATGCTCAAGCATTTAATTGTTTTGCTTAATGTAAAAGTTTTCAACTAACGCATTTTTAGGGTCTTCAGTCGGATGAGCAAAAAATACGAACAATTTAATGATTGCGCGAAGCAAGCCTGTGTCTTTTTTTTTTACAAATGTGTTATCAACAGAAAGTTACACTCTTTGTTCCTCAAATATTCCATGTGGTCAGAAAGCTCGGTACCCCCTTTATCTCCACAGGAAAGATGATGTAATAATTTTTACTTACCTTGAAATGGTATTTGACATACTATGGGAATTGGGTTCGTCGGGTATGTTGTAAGGGTTGTCGTCGTTTTTTTTTAAGTTCGATTCTTGGTAAACATTTATGTAATCTCCCAACTCATTGACGTAGATGTCTTGGTTTGTTTTACTAGATTGCTGGAGTCGGATTTTTTCATACAAATGAACGGGTTTATCAGAAAGTTGCCGAGTATCTAAAAAATGATAGGTTTTGCATGAAAAAGTTGAGATTTAGTCACAAAATTTATCCGATTATTACTAATCGATTTTTTCTGCTTAAAGGCCTGACAATTTATAGGTTCTATATCTTACCATCAATGGCATTTTCCAGAATTTCTTGTCTGCAAAAACATCGACTTTATTGAAGAAGCATAATTTCTCTTTTCATATAATTTCTCTTCAAGCATAATTCCTAACATAATTTTTCTTTTCAGTGTAATTTTATCACTTCTAAAATATAAAAAATGCTGAAGCCAGTGGCGTAGCCAGCCCAAAATTTTTGGGGGGGGGAGCAAAACTTCATAGGCTTGTCCAGTGGCGCCCCTAGGATTAGGTAAAGAGGGGCCACAACCGGGGGTCTGGGGCGAAGCCAGGAGGCTATAAGATTCTGGGGGCAGAACCCCCAGCAGCCACTTTTTGTAGGGTTTTTACAAAAAAACACTCATTTAACATAGTTTTTTTGTCGAAAAAAGACACACGGGTACCGCCAAGTGGTTTTAATCCGCCCCTGCTTGCGTTGTAAATAAATTTACGTTATAGGTTTAGTATCTTTGTTTGTAGGCTAGTGGCAACTGAAAACATTTCGGTGGAGGGAGAGAATTGCCCCCTTTGCCCCTCCTTGGCTACGCCCCTGGCTGAAGCAGATCTATTTTGAAGTGAAGAATCAATGTACAAGTTAAAAAATGGCTGCTTCGGTGACTAGTTCTCGCGTAGGCTGATGCATTTTATAAGTAGAATAATATAGTTAAGTGTAGGATAAGTCTTCAAATTTTATGATTAGATTTTAATTTAAAAGTGAAATATTGCAGTTAAGTCGGCTAAGTTTTCAATTTAAATTTCATTGATAAATCTGTGGTCTAATATCATTAATTCACAATAGAGAATAATTGTTTTTGTTATTAAACTACTTACTGGTTGGTTTTACTCATTTCCATTGTATGGTTGAGATTTTTGTTGGTAGACGACGTTTTCGCTCGCCAACGATAAGCCAAAAATATCACCACGATAAGGAATAGACAAGGTGTCAGAATTACCACTGGAAAATATGGTTCTGCAAGAAAATTAAACTACTTTAGAATCGTATCTATACGGAACAAGATAAGCCTAAAGCTCTCAAGAATTGGAACAGGCTTGGGGAATATCAAGGTTGTCGATTGCTTTAGTATCAGTAACTTATATTGAACTGGTACGTATCCGAATTTTGCTCCGATATTATATTCAGCTAGGGTACTAACTTTACACATATTTATGCGACCAAGCTCATTTAATAAATATTGTAATTACTTCTTCCCATCAACTACAGTATAAGCGTGTATATGTGGGTTCTGTGAATAGAAATTGTTTTCTTGGATGTCAGCGCTTTCCTTTGATTGGTCTTTTCGCATTTAATGCGAATGTGGTTGTGGAAATCGCTATGTAAGTTCATGTTCTGCAGCTTTTTCTTTCATTTTTAGTAATTAGAATTTAAAATTTTACGAGCAAAATATTTGACTTACGATCGATTAACAAGCTAGAGGTCGTAGTGGCTGAAGCTAAACATGCTGATGAATTCAAGCAGGATTCTGATGATGTATCTTTGCTTATCGGTCCACAAATAAAGCAATCTCTACAAAAACATTCACGAAATAGTAATCAGAACTGATTGTAAACAGTGTAGTCGGGTTGCTTTTGTCGAAACTGGTTTACCTTTTTCTTATTCTCACACCGTCACATGAATCACATGACGTCCACGGCGTCCATTTTCCATAAGGACATGAATCGAGATTGCATTGCACTGATCTTGTTCTTGTAAAACCGTTGCTATCTAAAACACGAAGTTTCTATTGACTATTGAAATCAAAAAAAATTTATTATTGACCAATTCCCAAGAATAGCATTTTTACAAACCCTCCTTTCTTCGCTATAATAAGTATTTTTATTGGAGTACTCTATTTGGTAAAATTTATTTTGCGCTTTATATTGATGACTTTCAAAATGTAAAAACATTTTACACTAAGCCTTTAACTATTTCGCATATCGCATTCGCAATATATTGCAAAGAGCATACATAGTTGATCACATTGTTTTTTTACAACTCGCTTCGCGGAAAAATACGAAGGTTCAATCAACAGAAAAGAAAATTGTTGCGCAAAATTAGGTTTTCCCTTTTTCCCTGATTTTCAACTTCCCGGCAAAACCCGGGAAATTTCCGAAATCCCGAAAATCCGGTATTTGGAAAATTTCGAAATTTTCCCGGGAAAATTTTTCGAGGTTGATTGTTTTGCTTTTTTTTCTGGTTTTCAGTATTTCAGATTTCATTTTTAGCATTTTGTTATGTTGTTTTGACAAACTCAGTTTGAATTTTTCACATTTTTCGACAAATTGTGGAAAAAATTTCAATCTCACAAGGATTTTGCCATAAAAAACTTTGCGAATTTTTAAACGTAATTTTTAGTAAGCAAAAAAAACTTATAATTTGCAGTGACGCCTATTTTTATGTCGGAATTATAGATATCAGTACCACTGAAATCCTTGCTAAAGTAAAAAATTTCCCGGTATTAATCCTTGCTAAAGTAATAAATTTTCCGGGAAACGGAATATTCAAAAAAGTCAAATTTCCCGAGAAATTTTTCGTCCCGATAAAGCTAGTATATTGGAAGATTTAGGACGGTAATTATTTCTTGACCACGGGTTTGTCATTACATAACAAAAAACACTTTTTCAAAACAGTGATTACCGGTGTACCCCTTTTTGCTGCAGTGTGATTATTCAGTCCAAAATATGTTTAAAATCATATAAAGGTTACATAACAATATTTACTGTCGCATAAAGCAACTTCATTTCCATCTTCATCGTTGCATGTTGATATAAGTTGTCGTCTTCCTCCACCACATGAAGCGTTGCAAGGTGTAGATTCCCTCCAAGATGACCAAGTGTAAGTACATGATTGCGTGTTGCATGGTTGGTTGCGTGATTGTGTCGTAACTAATACACGCAAATGTAGTTACAGTTTGTCCAAGTTTAAGATGAATTATGAAAGCTAAAAAATTAATCACAAGAATAGATTCTAAAATGACGAGAAAATCCGAATAGTTCTCCCCTCCATGCAAAGCGTGAGAGCTAATTTTGCCTGTTCTTCCTGCCATAACAAAAAATTAATTTTGGTGTTGTGAAGGCTGGCGAGCTTGTAAATGATAAATCTTTGTCCATACCCAAATCTAACTAATGGTGACTAACACAGAAAACTAAGTTTTATGATATTATCACTTACCATTACTGCATAAGCAGTTTCGAACAAATCTTCGTATTCCTCCTCCGCACAAAGCATTACACTGAGTGATGGGAACCCATAATGTCCACATATTGCACGGATTAAAGGTGCATTTTTCTCTCCTTACTTTTGTTCCATGTTTAGCATTGCCTGTAACACTGGTTTTGAACAAAGTGAAGTGAATTTTTGAAGTCTTTATTTTGGTCAATGCAATCAGTCATTACCATCGTATTGACTCCTTCCATGTGTTTTATGTGAAACTCCTTTTCTTGTTTTGAACTTAATCCACTTTGCTTGATGGTCTGAGCAAGCTTTGGTATTGCAAACTTTCAGCACTTCTGACCTTGCAATCAATCCGTAATCCGTGCCAACGCAGTTGTACGAAGTTTTCCCTTTGAAAGAAAATACCTATGATCGTACGATTCAAAAACTTGTTTCTCGAGAGTTTTAATTTATTGTACAGTGAAGTAAAAGAATTTTTTCTACAAATTTTCTTTAAGAAAACTTTCTAAAAGAGCATTACTCTAAAAGGGCAGCTGACGAATGTTTTTAATATTTGGCTACGCTTTCGATATAAATCGAAACTTTTGACGCTGACCTGTTGTTACATTTTTGCACTCGGCCACAGCTGTTTGTGTTCCTCCTCCACAAGTAGCAGAACATTGAGTAAATGTCTCCGTTGGAAGCCACACACCAGTACACGTTTGCTCAACATAACAACGATAGTAATCTAGTAATTGACAGTTGGGGTAGCCTTGACAGTTGTAAGAGATTATTTTGGTTGAATCGTAGCAGTCTCCTTGGCACAGATGATATTTCATTGAACCTCGGCATGTTTGATAGTAGCAATTTTCTTTCGTAGATGTTTTATTCTGTGTATGAAGTGGAAATTCATTAAGGTTGTTTGTTTTTTCTAGATATAACTAGCTGGGTATATTTTAGTACATTGCTGAGGTTTGAAATGAGTGATTAGTTACTCATGGTTTGAATGTCTTTATTTTTCGCCTTAAGAATCTCAAAAAATCTGACCTAATAATCACGAAAAAAAGTCTTAATATGATTTTGCTAACTTAAGAGCAAAAACTAATGAAATATCTCACTGTTGATGATATCCGCCAAATATCGTCGTCTATGCAGACTTCATCACATCCATTCATTGAAAATGAAACAACACTTTGCTCGTACAGTTCATCTCTTGCACACTGAATTCCTTCACCATCGTCACAAGTTAAAACTCTTCGTCGAAAACAATTTGGTGTCGATTCACATGAAGACCATGATGACCACGTTCGACCGTTGGTTGATGAAAGCAAATAAAAAAACACAACAAAGCTGAGGTACATTACTTTTTTTTAGAATATTCGCAAACTCTGTTCTACGAAAGTAATAAAAAAGCTTATCACTTCGAAAACGTAACAAGTTTCAGTGTCAATTGATTTTTTGTAATCAAGTTTCATTGTGTATTATAGCTGGGGTCGACTGGCAGCTGATAGGCCTTTAAATTTTTGAAAATTGGCAAAACAAATTATCCTGGGAGCAAAATTCTAAAAAATGTTATTGGTGTGCTCATTTTTTAGACATCGCTTGTTTCCTGGCTACGCTTCTGTCTCTTTTCCAAATAGCAATGGTAAAATTTTTAAGATTAATATAACTTTTGCATTGTAAAATCTCCGCACCGGAAGCTCTGGCAGCGTTGCAACTTAGGTACAGGTTTTTGAATTCTCATCTACACAATTGCAATTGAATCTTTAAACAATATCTGTGATTATCAAATAATCTGTGAGCTGACATCACTGTACAGTACTTTCTATCGTTTCATCGTTTGAATTATGAAGGCATTTATAAACTCGAAGCCTTTGGACGGAAGAATTTTTGTGAGCCTGACGTTTGCAATGCTACTCTTCATCTCGTGCACATTTCCGGTTTGAGTTGAGTTCAATAAATAACCTATCGGGCAAACGAGCAATCACCTTTTTTTGGTAAACTAACGCGTGGGTAACAATGGGTCGAAAGTTAATAAATCAAAATGATTTGCAGTTTAGAGCTTAAGCATTTCTTATTGATGGCAGATCATAACATTTCCAAATCTGGCTTTGACGTAATTTACTTACAAAAAAGCTATTCTCATTACGTATGCTTAGTCACAGTTCTTGCTATACGTCAAAAGTAAATCAAATCTTTATTGTACTCGCGGTATCACGCCGAAGCGTGTAACGAGTGTTGGGGGCCCATCTCCGCGGCTTAGCGCCTGGGCTACACTGCTCCGAAGGAACGTTGCAGCGGTGGCGAGCCGTTGGCGACACTGTGCCGTTTTGACCGATCCGGGATTTGAACCCCAGACCTCCCGCACCGAGAGCGTGCGCGCTGAACAACTGAGCTATCGGCCGGTTTACAAAAATTAAATCTCATTAAACTTTTTGGAAAAAATTTGCAAAAATAGTAAAACTAGTCAAAAACATCATAAACTAGCTACTAAGTTGCCTATCTATAAGTCAAGAAATGAAAATATTTTTTGACGTATGAGCAACGTAGGCCTAGTTATGATAATAATTACTACATGAAAAGCTCATTTTGAAAGCATGTGCTCTGCTGGGGATTCTTGTGCAAAAGTCAGGATGCGCATCTTATGCTGCATTAATAATTCAGTCTAGCTTACCTCATGTTGATTTCATTAATTGTTTTTAATAGCTGTGAGTCTGTGACGAGTGATGCCTAAAAAAGTTTTCTGTGTTGTCGATTACGCATCATCATCATTGTTGCGAATTTGTGTTTACCGAACTTGTAAACCAAAGCAAATGGGTTGACCTTTTACCCTACAAAGCAAGAGGCATTCAAACGCCCCTACCGGTTAAATTCTGCATTTCGTGTCGTCATTTTTTTGCCTTTAATCGTTCTTTGGTCGCGGTCTATCGTTCTAAACTCAGTACCATGACATTCAGATTTTTCGATTTTCAAATGTAACACATACTGACAAGTACCGTTGATGTTTTTAATTGCCTCTCCTATACATGTTTTTTTTTTATAAGCATAACGTTTATAAGCATAAGCATATTGAGCCTGTTTTTTCTCCCCAAAATTAAGCATATTCTAAGCATATTGCCAGCCTTTCCAGCTGTCATTAAACTTAAAACTTACTCAAGAGTTTAAACAAAGGTCAAGTTATTTGCAGTTAATTGTTTTTAAATTCAGCTACGGTATTAACTTTAGACAAAAAGATTATGACATCACAGAGCGAGCGGAGTTCTAAAATACTGTAATATTCCTTTCAAGAGACTGTGAAAAAGACTGCAATTGACACCAAGTTGCTGTTAAAGAGTGCATTGCAACCTAACAGCTTCACTGACGCATAAGCAAAAAATACAGCAGTAGCGAATGCAAAAAATACAGCAAGACACATGTTAAACATGGCTACGAAACCTAGTTTTCATTTTATTACAAAAGACCTACTGATATATATTGTAGACTTCGCATTTCGTAAGTAATAAGCATACGCTAAGCATATTTGAGCCTAAAATTCAAAACGAGCTAAGCATACGCGAGCCTGACCCCTTGAATTTTATATGCTGTAAAAAAAAAACACATGTAGGTGGCTGCTTGACACGAAGACCATCACCGGTCACTTCGCAGTCTCCTGTCTAGTTGTATTGTATATTATGTTTTGTCATAGTCTATTATTATTGTCACAGACTAACAAATATATTAAAGTGTCTGTCTGTATTATCTAATCTTGTTTTCATATTTCGATTAGCAGTATTTTCAATTGAAAGCCAACTATAAATCTATGTGCAAATTGTGCATAAGAGACAACCTGTAGATCCTGCTTTCGGTGAGAAATACCAATACATAATACTGTACTATGTTCAGATGTATGTTGTCAATCCCTTTGTATTTTCTGTTTTAAGTAAATCACATTTACTGTATATCTCTCCCTTGTTTCTGATTACGGTGATAAGCTTGTCTTGAATTTTTAAGTACTGACATTTTCTGAAGCCTTTTCACTTCACTACGTTGTCACTAAGACAAAAAACACATGTTTATTTGGTTGAAAATACATTCACACAGCAGAAATATGCATCATTGGTTAAAATACGAAGCATTGGGCTACAAATTGGTTACAACCCTTAATGTAAACCAAATGAAAGCTAAAAGTTCAATCAGAACGAAAAACAATTTTTACAGTAGAGAAAAAGAGTGTGTTATGATTTCTTGCAATCAAGAGGAGCTTTTTGTGTTTTGCTCATTCAGCTTTTGTCCCAAGCATCTGGTTGTGAGGATCATCAGGTTTTGTCGTGGTTGCACTGGAAGAAGGCGATGAAACAGGATTTTGTGGCCTGTAACGTAGCATTAACTCAATTAATCAAACAATATATCAAGCAAGGTATAGGGAATAGGTTACAGCTCAGATGGCCGAGTGGTATGGAGCGTCTGTCTCTTGAGCTGTAGACTCGGGTTTGATTCCGAGTCGGGTCAAACCAATGACTTTGAAATTGGTATTCACAGCTTCCCTGCTTGACGTTCAGCATTAAAGGGACAGTGTGAAGAACAAGCCGGCAAGTATACTTGTTGTGCCGTTGGGAAAGGTGTGGTAGACAGATGGCTGGCAACTCCTAAGCGAGCTCGTATAGCGCATTGATCGCTTTCTCGTGATAGGAGGATAAATATGCAACTAACTAACATTTGCTAAATTTTTGTTCATTGCATGGAAAGATCCTAAGTTGAAAAAGGGAACCGCTTGATCAATAACAATCTTGAACGTTTAAAGTAGATATCCGGTATCCGGCCGGACAGAGAAGCTTTTTGAGGTATCCGGTATCCGGCCGGATAGAAAAGGATAGAGAAGCTCTATCCGGCCGGATACCGGATATTTCTGAAGTTCAGGGAAATTGCTCAGAGTAGACTCTGTAAAAATAAAAACTTTTTCGATGTATGTGAAAAAATTTTGGTGAAAGTTTGAAAACTTTAATTTTGTTTAGGCTCTCTGCAAAAAGCACAACCGAGTCCAAACCTTAGATTACGTTGGTAGTTTTTTATATCAAATGGATTTAAATTTAGTTTACAAGTTTTTTTTCGTTTGGTGCTGAGAGTTTTGTCATCAGGAAAGTCCCTTCGATGGTGTAGCAGCAAGGCAGTAATCATTAATCAATCAAGAGAAAACAACGTAACAGCTGAGATGGCCGAGTGGTATAGAGCGTCCGTTTCTTGAGCTGTAGACTCGGGTTTGATTCCGAGTTGAGTCAAACCAATGACTTTAAATTGGTATTTACAGCTTCTTTGCTTGACGCTCAGCATTAAAAGAACAGTATGGAGAACAAGCCGGCAAGTTTACTTGTTGTGCCGTTGGGATAGGCACTTAGCGGGATTCCTCCATCTTGGTGTGGTAGACAGATGGTTGGCAACTCCTAAGCGAGCTCGTATAGCGCATTGATCGCTTTCTCGTGATAGGAGGATAAATGTGCTACTAAACGAACAAACAAACAAACAAACAATCGGCTTCAAACCGAGACGGTATAAGTTCGGCGACCAATATCGTTGTTTCATCCCTAAAGATCATACAAATAATTTACATTTAAAAGCCTGTCTTCTGTCCTACAACTGGTACGTTCGTCTTTTGTTCAAAACGAAGAAAAAGAATGTGTGGGGATTACGTGCTCGTTGGTCTCGTTGCTGGACGTTATGCAATCTATTTCCCAGACGAAATCTGACTGCTTCGCGACATTTTTATCGGTAGTTCAATTTTTCTTATGTTTTTTGTCACCTTCTCCTCGGTCCTGGAACATGCAGATTTGTCCGAAATGGAAGGTGTGATTTCTAGCAACCCAACGTGGCAATGCTAGCAAATGCTTTTTTTCACCGTTCTTTAAATTTACTTGCACACAAAAATATTCATATAGATCGCGATCATGACAGAACAGATCAGCGCTGGGTTAGTTCTGAGTCATCAGAATCAATCTCTGTTCTGCAATCGTTGCCGTTTTTGCTTTGCTGCTTGCAACTAATTAAAAAAGCTCTTTCTACTCGGATCTGCTCGTGAATGTGTCATTCCCAGAAGAAAAAGAATTCGCGCAACAAATGCGATTAGCGGCGGACATACGCGCCATTGCTTTCTCGAAGGCAAACAGCAGGGAGAGAGAATTTTTGTAGAAACTTTGTTTACTACGTTCAAAAAACAACATTTTAAGGCAACAGTATAGCATTGTAATGGATGTATTTCTGCTTTTGAATGTTGTGCGGTTTTGTAACGTCATGTAAGTTGAAGTCTGTAATTCAAGGTTCTTAGTTCATCCATCGTCTATTTGTATTAAAGTTTGATGTAATCTACCAATCATTACAGATTTACTGCAGGATCGATTTTTCGCAGAATTGTTGTGGTAGAGTAACTACAAATGAAACCTTGCGTTTTTTAGTAGCTTTAAAGATAGCGCAAACGTGCGAAAATTCAAATTCAAACTTGCCTTTTACCGACCGCTTAGCGTAGTGGTTAAAGACATCGCTGTTGGTGTGGGAGGCTCGCCACCGTTGCGTCTTTTTTTTTTCGGGATTCGAGATTGTGTTGCACGGACGCAGCGATGGGCTACGCCACTCGTTACATCAGAGTTGTAAGTCGAGCCGTTTTCGGGTCGGATTAAATTCGGGCCGAAGTTTGAAAAATATATCGGGCTTAGTTCGGGCCTGAACTTGGTTTCACACTTTGTAACATTGTCGTTTTGTCAAGTAAGAAGGTAAGAAAGAGTCAAGTAAGAATGTGTCCAGTAAATCAAGTAATAAACGTTAAGTTGCATTGTTGTTTCTGTCAGTTTACAGTGCGGTATTGAATTTGCGACCGAACTTATCTTTTTGTTACTTTATTGGAAAATTGTTAGATTTCGGGCTTTAGTCGGGCCCAAATGGGGCTTGAAACGATTTTCGGGTTCGGGCTTGTATTTTCGGATTCGGGCCGAGTTCGGGCCTAAAATTTCGGCCCGTTTACAACTCTGCGTTACATGCTTCTGCGTAATACCGCGAGTATAATAAAAATTTGATCTTTTTTAAAGTTTGCTTTTCGATGGGTATCACAAATTATTGCTCACAAGTGCAAAACCACAAAAATCAACACAATGTGTGGCGATTGTTAACTCGATTGCTTTACTCGTAAAACCACGCCGCTGACGCTGGTCACATGTTTGATAAGAGTTTTCTCGCTTTATACACAGCATGAGCGCAAAATTTCGTCAAAACAATGCTGAGATTTTGCGCTGTTACATTTTGGAACTGTTATAACTACTGTGCATGCAGTCAACTTTTGATGTAATAATGAAAATACCCCGTAGGCCAGATATGTGCCACCCCCTTCGGTATTAAACCCGAGGAAACACTGCTCCTGCTCCGGCCGATTAGACGTCTACGGTGGCCAACCGACATGGTAACCGATTTTCGGCACGCTTTTGACCAAAATCCACACTTTTTACACAATTCTTCTTAACCAAAAAAATAAAGCCCAGCATTGAAAACGTGTTGCCACACAAACGTAGCTCGTGGATTGAAGTTAAATCAAAAGAGATCAGTAAGATGGTCATTTTATCAACTGCGCTCCTGCCGCTCGACCACGCTGTCGATTCGGCCAACTTAGATAGAGTAATGAAATCCATTCTTAATAAGGTAATGCTTTTGGAAGTTTGCTGTATGTCACATGATCTCATGCAATTATAGTTTCATGGCTCGCTAGTCGAGCAAGACGATAGCGAGTACAAAAGCCATCAAAATATTAATTTTTGCTTAGTGCTACTATCCGGTATCCGGCCGGATAGTGACGTACCGGATATCCGGCCGTATACCGGATGTCTGGCGAGTCAGAATTGCCGGATATCCGGTATCCGGCTATCCGGCAAATTTGCTATCCGGCGCATCCCTAGTTTGAAGCAGGTAGTTTCACAACGTGACTGAGCATATCAAACTGACGATGATTACGAGGCAAATTTGGGTGCACTTACTGTTCAACATTAGGTATCATGTAAGGATTTGGTTCATCAGCTACATTGTACGTATTGTCTGGTTTCTGCAAGTCGCTTGGAATATTTACATAGATGCTTTTTTCTCCGTTAGATGGTGGCTGAGGGTCGATTTTTTCATACAGGTGGACTGGCAAATTTGAATGAAGCCGAAAGTCTAAAAATAAGAAATACTGTGATGTTGCATTTGGTCGAAAATAGGTGTTAAATAACATACACAATGCCTTTGCACCAATGCTAAAACGTTAAATTTCCTGACTAGAATGGATTGTTGTTAAATCGTGTATCTTAATTTTTTGTGATAGTGGCGTTGACCATTTGCAGATATGGTAATATCAATATACAACTAATGAAACAGTTATAATGAGTATAATAAGGTGTGGCATGACATGTGCATTGATCGGATGCATGATATTACTAAAATAATCAATGTGTTTTTGTAAAGGGTTGCTACGGAAATAGCAGCTGTATTGAGTTTTACAATATATAACATAATTATATATCATCTTTATTGAGTTCTACTGATTTGAGTCTGGCCATGATAATGTCGCGTCAAATTTTAAAAACGTTTTCTGTTTGTGATAGCCAATGCGTTATATTTTAGCTCAAGATTTCTCACTTGATTCTTCGTATTCGCTACCCATGACATTGTTTGACGCAGAAGATGGTTGCATAGCTGGCGAGGTTTTTCTTTGTCGTCTGATACACATTACCACCATTATTATGACAAGGCAGAACATGAAACCTCCTATGCCAGCAGCAACCGGAATAACGTATGATGCTGCCAAAACAATATATTAGTGCACGTATAGCAGTACTGTATTTCATTTACTGCACTACTGACTGTAATAATTAGGAAATTATTGTAAAAAAAGTTGTGAGAAATGGATTCGAGAGAAATGCATAGTTAAGCAGAATTGGCATCATACGTAGGTTATGAGCCCGTTGGCATCTACTGCAGTAGTTCACAAGTGGTGATAGTAAGAAGATATCTTTTTGCATATACTAAGCCACTTTTCATGCACAATTTAAGCGGGTTAACCCGGTAAATCCAAACCGCTTACGTCAGACGAAATTTCACGTCGTTCTGCTTGAGTCACCATTGCGAGTTGGAGATTACTTGTTGGTCACAGATAGGGTTGGATCCATTCATTTTTTTTTTCTAATTTTGAAATTCAAATTCAAATTCATTGACTTCGAAAAAACGAAATTCAACTTCATTGACTTTGAAAAAACGAAATTCAAATTCAAATTCATGAAGAATTTGCGGATTCAAATTCAAAATTCAAATTCAATCCAACTTACCAGTCACCAGTATACTCAAGAGTGTCGCCACTATACTCACTAGTGTCGTCCCTCATCAGCCACCTCTACTAATTCTATACTTGGTCAGCCAGATTATTATAACTATGCGTTTAAAAAAAGAAATATTTTTAAGTGCTGTAGGTTTAGCGAGTAGCAACTTGTTTAAAATATTTTCACTCAAGAAATGCGTAAAATAAAGTAAAAGTGAAGCTGACTTCAAAAATGACAGTACAAGATGCAAAAAACATAACTTTTATTAGAAAACACGAAGAACAATTAACGAAATCGAAGAGATGAAGCAAGCACACGAACAAATTTTTAACGACTACAAAACATGTTTATTGCATTTTATAAGAAACAGCCTCTGAAACGTCTCCACGCCTAGTAAAACCATAGACTGCGCCTAGTGAAACCACTGCTATTGAAACCATAGATCAAACGCAGCTATTTCACATTCAAGATCGCTGCGCGTAAATGTGCATTCTACATGAGAGGAGAAAGCATTGTCCGGCCATCCGATTTTTATATTAATAAGCTACTGTAAATCGTTCTTATCTTGCACTTATAATTAATTTTACGAAAACAGTTTAAAGTTAAAACTTCGTATCTTTTTTTTCGCTCGCCTTTTGGTGAAATAAATAAGCTTTACTGATCTCATGCGGAAAATTGCTGACGTAAAGACGAATTTCATTCTCGGCAACTTCACTTCAAGTTAAAATGCTATAAAAACCTTTAAAGATATGAAATCCGAGCGATTGAGTGTAAAGTCTGTTCTCCAGCAGGTACACTAGGGGGGTTACTGTGGCCCAAAAACAACTTCAAAGCGCCTTCCAGCGTCATAATTGCCATCATAAACTTTCTGTTGGCTTGATAAAATTTTATGGAACGTTTGCAACATTGACTGATATAAACCAGTTACAAATTGCCACATTTGCTTTGTAAGGTTTAAATCGAAAAACTCAAAGTTCGTCAATTGTTTAATCAAAATATTCAAATTCATTGACGTTGAAAAAACAAAATTCAAATTCAAATTCATTGACTTTGAAAAAACGAAATTCAAATTTAAATTCATTGACTTTGAAAAAACGAAATTCAAATTTAAATCCATCGACCTTGAAAAAACGAAATTCAAATTCAAACTCATGAAGAATTTGTGAGCGGATTCAAATTCAAATTCAATCCAACCCTAGTCACAGGTAGGTTCAAACCGCTAAAAAGCACGTTGAAAAAATAGCTGTTTAACTAAAAAAATCTCCTCTAATGAAACTGAAGCGTGTAACCCGCTTAATCAAACCCGCTCGCGTAAATTGGCTTACTGTTTGCTTTAGTGTGTAACCCCGTTACTCAAAATGTGAAACATCATTTCTACTTACCTGAAGCAGATTCAGATGAACAAGATGGCATATTGCAATCTTCATTTCTCGTTTTTATAGTTAAATCACTGTCTGTGAAAACAACCGTTGAAGTTTTCATTGAGGTTTATGTTTTGATTCCAATATTTACTTTCGCAAAAAGCAGCTAAATTCCCACTGTCCCAGCACACTGAAACTACAGTAGTTGTCGTAATCCTCCACCACAAGTAACTGAGCATTAGACTGACTCAAATTTAGGAAAATTTTTTGTGTCCTAATGTATTGTGACTTTTCTGCTTGGATTTTTTGCGCTGATTTCGAAAATGTGCATAAAAATTTTTTTGGGGGAAAAACTTGGGAGTTATTTGCAGTTGCTTAGCAACAATTTTTGATAAAAACTACGAAAATCATTATTATCAGATCTTTATGATGAAACTGCCATTTTTGTATTTAAATTTTGTAAAAGCATGCTTTCAGCGTAACACTTTAAAAAAAATTTTCAAATCCATCGATCGGTTTCAGAGTAATGACTATTTAAAATAAATAATTTGGGTCACGTATGAATGATTTTTTGTGATAACTTAACACATAGCCTAAGGCAGGGATGTCCAACCTTTTAATTAAATGGGCCGCATTGTAAACTAAAACTAAAATATTTAACTGGGCCGCAAAATCACCACAATATCTTAATACAATGGAAAATTTCATTGACCGCATTTCGCAGTGTTTTTAGCTTGAAAATTTCGCTTGTTTTGCAGGAAACGAAAGATTGCTATAGTAATCAGAGGCGCACCCACGTTTTGATAAAGGTGTGGGGGCCTGGGGGCGTTAGCCCCAGCCCGCCTAAAGAGTTTTTACGATTTTTAATCGAAAAACGCTCATTTTAACACACTTTTTTATCTAAAGAGGACATACTGGTACCTGCAAGTGAGTGAAGTCACTACAGACTCATACGGAATACAAAAATAAATCAGTAGCCGATGCTCGATGTTTGAGAACAGAAGTTTGACTAAAATAAATGAAAGAAGGCTGCAACCATTATTAATTTGAGTATTTGTCAACTAAAAGTTAGATTTAGCTTATTACAAATTTCTTGAACGCCAGAGCCGAGGGGGAGGGAGCATGGCGCGGTGGCCCTCCTGCGTGAGTCTATGATTGTAATTTAAAAATTGACGCTTGACGCTGAAACAGCTAAAATTTTATGGCCTATCGTGTATGCCCAACGTCGGCTTTTTGAAAATTGACGGCGCATCAGGTAGCGTCAACGGAAAGTTGAAGTCGTCAATTGACATCGTCAAGTTAGCGGCGTCAAAGGATATCACGGCTAATAACTATTTCAAAAATGATAATTTAGTTTTAGCAAGATGGCCTTCACTCAAATGCATGACGACTGCAACAGCCACGTCTAAAAACTTAAAATAATGTTTATGAACAAATGGTGGGTTTCACGACAAATCAAAAATTTTTCAAGATGAGAACATGTGTTATAATCAAGGTTTCTACAAATTTGTTCTCTATAAAAGATAGTACCGACACACCATGCAGTTACAACAGCTAACAAAAGATTTTTCAAAGTAGTTCAGGCCCAAACAGTGCTTCAAATCGAAAAAGTGCAGGGTTTCAAGTTGTAGCAAATTTAATCACCGTCATAGAAAACGTTTCCAAATTTGAGTTAGCTATTGTTGTGAAAAAGTAATAAACCAAATAGATTTTTCAAAAATGCATGGGTCACAATGACTTAAAATTGTTTATGTTAATCACTGTATTTATTAAATATAAAGTATTTTGGTCAAACTACGTGAAGATTCTTGTGCTTACTACTTAATAAAATTGCCAAATTATTTTTTAATGAGTCGATAGTGGGCCGCATCCAAACATTAAGTGGGCCGCAGGTTGGACATCCCTGGCCTAAGGAAAGCAGTGAAAATTGCTATTGTGGGTTTTGAAGGTAAGGAATTGAAAAAAGTCAATAGCAAACATGTCAAAAAAAGAGAAAAAGATGTTCGGAAAATCATGGTAAAAAACGTCATGCATGAATGATTTTGTTTGTTTGTACAGGAGTCGGAGCCGGAGTCAAGCGATTTTTTCCGGAGCCAGATTGAACATGGAGTTGAGTTTGACGACAAAAACTGAAGTAGGAGTTGGAGCCGAAGTCACTATTTCTTTAAGCCACTATTGCAATGTAAACTAAACATTGACTAAAGTTATGCTTGCAATTTGAGGCATCGGGTCGTGCACAGTCTCTAAACACCAGTAATATACGGGCTTTAAAGTATTAACAAGGTGCTACAACTAAGGTGAATTGTGTTTTACTACGATACTGCATTTTTACTTTCTACCTTTCATTCATTCAATTTGTTACAGAAAATTTGCAAAGTTTGATTAATTTTGTGATTGTAAAGTTTGTAAAAAACTAAAAATACTCCGAGTAACAGGAGTAAAAACAGGAATTGGAGTTTTGATTTTTGGCGTAAACAGGAGCAGGATTGGAGTAGGATTCTGTAATTTCAGAGCAGGATTGGAGACGGAGTCTCAAAAAAGAGACTCCGGACACCTCTGATTTGTGTCAACTACGTTTTGTCATGAACTCCGAAGCTTCCTATATTGCCAAGGTAAACAACATCATTAGTGCTTACATTCACTGCACAATATAGCACATAAAGAAAATCAGCTATAGAAATCTCCACTAACATCAGGTAATCTAAAGGCAAAGCTCTAATAAACCATTTTGATCTCATTAAATGTTACACATCCTACCATTAATATCGCGTGATGGCTACAGCAATTGATATCGCGTGATGGCAAATATCTCTAAGTATACAAATACAAGAACGCCAATCAGGCTTTATATTGATGCAGTTAAATGCCTTTCGTGAGCCTGAAAAAGTTCTTCGAAGATGTGATATAGGCACGGCGTACTGCTTGTACTTGCTGGAAAATATTTTGCCACCTGGTTTCATCTTTTGTGATCACATCCGTGAAATCACTTCCGAATTTGACGCAACGCTCAACAGAGTCATTGATATAACTTTTAGGTTGCAAACAATCCTTTACAACTGTTGAAAAGAAATATATAGGCACATTGTGCAGGTGACACTCATTCAAAAAATGCCGGCTGAACTTCTAGCAAGTCAAAGAGAGCAGGAGCAATTCGTCATGTGAGATGGATGGGTGCTGCAATTTACATCATTAAAATGGTGATTGGTGATAGTGATCATTACAAAATGGGGGTTTCGAAGACTCATGGTGTGATTGAACTTGCTTTTTTTTTTATCATTTACATCTATACCAGATATTGTTTTTATATTCCAGTTGCTTCTGATGCTCCTCACCTTGCTCTAATGCTGTGGAAAGACTTTGGAAAGAAAAAGCTTTGACAAGGAAAAGCTTTGGAAGGAAAAAAACTTTGGAAAGAAAAAGCAGCGTTGATGCAGGAAAGTTATAATAAGCGACTTAACATACTAATACATCGAATAGAGGAAGACGAAGATAGCGTTTGGGAAAGCCACCAAAAGGTCCTAGAAAAATTTGACGAATTTCTGAAAAATGCGCTGGAAGTGGACCCTGATGACATTGCGGTAGCTGACATCCACCGCCTTCCCCAAACACCACAAAGCAGGAAAGGAGTCAGGGTCAATCGCCCAATTATAGTGAAATTATCTCATGCCATGGATAAAAAACAAATTTTTTCCAATCTAAAAAGACTAAAATCATTCAACACTATGAGAAGAACCGCCAATAAATCGACCATATTTGTTACTGAATATTTGCCGAAAGTTTTCCTATAACAAAGGAAGTTGCTGATGCCGCAATTCAAGATTGCCAAAGAAAATAAACAAAAACCTCCTGGCGTGCTGAAGATGGCGAATACGTTCTCTATGTTGACAATGAAAAGGTAGTTCATAAGCCTAGTTTATCTAACCCC
Organism: Trididemnum miniatum; assembly: GCA_964006365.1. Classification (NCBI taxonomy): domain Eukaryota; kingdom Metazoa; phylum Chordata; class Ascidiacea; order Aplousobranchia; family Didemnidae; genus Trididemnum; species Trididemnum miniatum. Next base: position 18,116,804 of record OZ023249.1, on the reverse strand, counting down.
TCTATTCATTAAGTTATAGGACTGTACCGTGTAACTCGTATCTATGCCGTTAGCCTATACTTTACCCTTCTTTCTTTATTTTGGTGAAGGAATACAATCATAGGCTCAACCGAATAGGCCTCCCCAAAGTCGCTTAACTATTATTAATTCGAGTTCTTGATCTTACAGGGTACTTATGACCTACCATTGTTTTCTCATGTCAACTTGTTTAAGCTGTAATACTCAGTTTGGTTTTATTTTCAATTACAGTGACTTTGCATAACGCCGCTTGGTATAAAACTCTTGGAGATTAAAACTGTCATTCTATCTTGTTTAACAAATGCTTGTAAAATTTACCATACCTCCTAATCGGTTCACCGCCTCTTTGTTTAAATGTAGTTCTCTACCAGCTTTTAGCTATCACGTATTTAATCGTAAAATTGTATGAGTAAATCATGATAAATTATGTATTTAATCGTGACATTGCATGAGTAAACAATGCATTGTTGATTGTAAAGTATTGTATGAGTTAATCATGCGTACTAAAGCTATCGTCGTTCTTATGCAAAACTTTTTGCTAAACGATAGCACATTAAGCCATTCAGAGAATCGAGCTTTGCTATCATCATCCCAACAATCGTTGCTGCGATAGCAAGTCATTTTTTCATTTGCATTCTGTAAGCAACCACGTCACCGCTGCTACACAGTGACCTTTTAATGCACTGCGTGAACTCCTACGTGTGTTTTTGTTGCAGCAAGTAACCACGTTATTTCTTGCTCCCAAATGCTTTACTTATTGTATGGCGCCTGATTTATTATACGACAGTGACTTGTCGGGATCCCTGCGCATGAGTCAAGCAGCCCAACCCAGTAACGACCCTACAGAGTTGTGCGACTTAAACCGCGAGCCTCCCTCCTCCTTAAAATAAATAACGTGATTTCGAGGGAACCTTCCGTTATCGCCAACGAATTTAATGATTTTTTTTTGCATTATGGGGCCAACTCTTGCAGGCAAAATTAAAGACATAACGAACTGCAGCGCTGAGCCCTTCTTCGACAAACCACTATCTGACTCTATATTTCTCGCACCCCCGAAGCTCACTGAAGTCTTTGATGAGATCATGTTCCTTAAGGACAAGACAGTGGGCCATGATAACATCTCCGCTTTTTTCCTTAAAGCTGCTCGGCACGAAATTACTCCTTTTTTAAAAATTCTTATTGATTTCGTATTCAGTGAGGGTATTTTTCCTGATAGCTGTAAAATTGCCAGAATTGCCCCAATTCATGAAAACGGCGCAAAAGACGAAACTAACAATTACCGTTCCATATCTATCTTGGCATGTTTCTCCAAAATTATTGAAAAACTTATCTACAGGCGATTAATTCATTTCTTTCAAAAACATCATATGCTTTACCCCGACCAATTCGGTTTCCAAAGCAAAACTTCGACGGCACATGCTATGCTCGATGTTGTTACTTCCTTATATGACTCTATTAATCGTAATCAGTACTCGGGACTCGTCTTGATAGACCTTAAAAAAGCCTTCGACACCGTTTCTCAAACCACTCTTCCAAAAAAATTACTCAATTACGGCAATCGTGGAGTAACGCAAAAATTGTTAGTTTCTTATCTTGAATGTAGAAAGCAATTCGTCGCCCTTAACCAAATGCGATCTAAACTGATGAATATAGAGTACGGTGTACCCCAGGGTTCTACTTTAGGTCTCTCGTTTTTCCTTATTTATATCAATGACCTTAACAACGCATTGCGAAGTAAACCTATCTTATTTGCAGTTGATATCTGTTTGCTAGTTACTGAAGATAACTCACACACCCTAAGAAATACAATTACTGATGAATTGAACCGACTAAGCAACTGGTGCTCTGCCAACAAATTAACTTGTCCAAAACTTGCGTACTTTTTATTCCGCCAAAACTAACCATCAATTCCTACTTTTCACCCTTTCTTCTTTCGAGTAATGATAATCCTATTAACATTGTTAGTACTACAAAATATTTGGATGTTTTCATTGACAACAAATTGAACTTTAAAGAACACATTCTTATACTTGATAACAAAATAGCTCGCTCCGTGGGCATCCTTAGTAAAGTTAGCTATAATTTTCCTCTCAAAACCCTGCTGCAACTGTACAATGCTCTCATACATCCCCTATTAACTTATGGCATTGTGGTTTAATTAAGGTTCAACTTATCCCAGTTACCTTAGCAAATTAAAAACCCTGCAAAATAAAGCAATGCGAATCATATCCGGTAGTCACTATCGCGACGAAGCCAATCCTATATACAAGAAACTTGAAGTGCTACAAATTCATGATTTATATACTTATGAAACCGCTAAATTTGTTTACTCCTGCTTCTATAACCTCACACCAATACCCTTCATAGACTTCTTTACAAAAGTCGATGAGGTTTCCCAAAGAGCTACTAGACAATCAGTTGATAAATTCAGTCTATATACTCCCCGCTATCCCATAAATAGAGTGCAGAGAAGCATAAAGTATCAAGGAGTTAAAATATGGAATTCCATTCCGAAGGACATCAAGTCACTGAAATTTCACCAGTTCAAACCTCGTTTTAAAACTTTCCTCTCATCCAAGTACGATCAATAAATATTATATTAATTCGTTGTATTAAGATCGGGATACCAGGCTGTGGCGGTTTTTTCCTGCTATTGGTATGCCGACTCGTTTCTCATCGGGAACGTGGTCGCTCGCTTTAATTTGGACATTCAATCAGATAAATTGCTCTAATTGACACTGGGTGGTTGCTTGACTGGATGACCGCGAGGTCCATTTGCAACTTCCCTGTCGCATTTCGTGCATTTTTTTCCCTTTGTATCGTGTGTATTTTATCATTTACGTATCGTGTTGGTCAACGAGCGACTGACATAAATATGTTCTGTTCTGATGAATGGGCAATCCGTGACTCAGCTTTATCTGCTGCTTGCTTGCGGAAACTAGACATGCCCACTTGGTATCTTCCACCAAAGCACATACCATTGGCCTTAATCTCAAAAAGAGTCGACAGCAAAACAAAACTTGCTATTGTAAGTGCAGTGCAGGAAAATCTTCCTAACCATCTGCAATGCATGTAAACCAACCTGCAATGCAGGTAAACCAGAACGACCTCGAGTTTACAAAGACAGCACACTGGAAAGCTTTGCATCTTTTCAATCGGCGATGCAGGTAAACCAGAACGACCTCGCGTTTACAAAAACAGCACAATAGAAAGCTTTACATCTTCTGAGTCATGGCTATTTTTTGACTTGCTAAAAGTTCAGCCGACATTTTTTGAATGTGTGTCTCCTGAAGTATGGAAACTTAGAGCTTTTTTCAGCAGTTGCAAAGGATTGAAAAGTTATTAATGACCCTGCTGAGCGTTACGTCAAACTGCATTGTGTTAGTTGCATTTTATTTATCCTTCTATCGCAAGAAAGTGACAAAGCGCAAGAACAATCTCACTGAGGAGTTGCCGGCCATCTGTTTATCACACCAAGATGAAGAAATCCCTCTAAGTACCCTTCCCAAAGGCACACAAGTAAACTTGCCGGCTTGTTCTCCACACTGTCCCTTTAATGCTAAACGTCAAGCAAGGAAGCTCTGTGAATACCAGTTTTAAAGTCATTGGTTTGACCCGATTCGTAATCAAAGCCGATTCTACATCTCCAGAGGCGGATGCTGTTACTACTCGGCCATCTGAGCTGTAAAAATTCGGAAGTGATTTCACGGATGTGATCACAAAAGATGAAACCAGGTGGCAAAATATTTTCCAGCGAGTACAAGCAGTACGCCGTGCCTATATCACATCTTGGAAGAACTTTTTCAGGCTCACGAAAGGCATTTAACTGCATCAATATAAAGCCTGATTGGTGTTCTTGTATTTGTATACTTAGAGATATTTGCCATCATGCGATATTAATTGTTGTAGTGCCAAGTCAGGGCTACTTTTGCGGTTTACGAGAAGGAACTAATCCTGTGATCATTCATTGGCTTAAGCATCAGGTTGCACTGCACAAACCCTCATAATGATGAGTCGCTGCCCTCATCTTGGTAATATATTGGGTGGGATGTGTAACATTTAATGAGATCAAAATGGTTTATTAGAGCTTTGCCTTTAGATTACCTGATGTTAGTGGAGATTTCTATAGCTGATTTTCTTTATGTGCTAGATTGTGCAGTGAATGTAAGCACTAATGATGTTGTTTACCTTGGCAATATAGGAAGCTTCGGAGTTCATGACAAAACCTAATTGCCACAAGCAAACAAAATCATTCATGCATGACGTTTTTTACCATGATTTTCCGAACATCTTTTTCTCTTTTTCTGACATGTTTGCTATTGCCCTTTTTTCAATTCCTTACCTTCAAAAACCCCACAATGGCAATTTTCACTGCTTTCCTTAGGCTATGTGTTAAGTTATCACAAAAAATCATTCATGCGTGACCCAAATTATTTGTTTTAAATAGCCATTGCTCTGAAACCGATGGATGGATTTGAAATTTTTTTTAAATTGTTTAGCTGAAAGAGTGCTTTAAGTTGTTCAGCTAAAAGCATGCTTTTACAAAATTTAAATACAAAAATGCCAGTTTCATCATAATGATTTTCGTTATTTTTATCAAAAGTTGTTGCTAAGCAACTGCAAATAACTCCCAAGTTTTTCCCCCAAAATTTTTTATGCACATTTTCGAAATCAGCGCAAAAAATCCAGGCAGAAAAGTCACAATAGAGAAGGACACTAAAAATTTTCCTACATTTGGGTCGGTCTACTGAGCAAGGTGAAGATTTACTCCAAGATGACCGAGTAGGACACGACAATGTGTTGCATGGCTCGTTTCTATTTTGCGTCGACGAACCGCTCTCTATTAAAAGCGTTGCGAGTAAATAATTCTTTTAGCTATTGAAGTTGCATAATTTTCGAATTTACAACACTAACGGAAATTGCAGGTTTTATAAAATGTCATTAGGTTGAAATAATCTGCTAACAATATTAAAAGATAACGGGTGGCAGTTTTGATTGCTACCGGTACTTGTTTACTAAAACCAGTAAGACATTTTTTTATTGCGAATAAACTGTTTGTCTTGCTACATCAGTCCAAATTATTCCAAACCGCTGAATTAAATCCAGGCATTTGACACCTTGGCTGGAGAGTAAACACATGATTTAGAGTTAAAACTTGTTAAAATTGTTTTCTGAGAACTTATTGCATGGAAAGAAATGTACCGTAATACTATGAAAAGAATTGTCAGCCGTTACCAGCAAGAAAATTTTCTGCAAAACTGTACTTGCTGAAACATTTTACCACCGCACGAATCCGCTAGACTCCCATTGTATGTGCATCTTGATATAAGTAGTCGTGTTCCTCCTCCACAAGTAACTGAACAAGATGAAGCTATACTCCAGGGTGACCAAGTGGGACATGATGGTGTGTTACATGACTCATTTCTCGTTCGACTTGAAGATTCAGTACCTAACAAACTTGTTACCTAATTAAAATGTATTTGCCTTGCTTTAATGTCATTACCCCATCTTTCAGTGGCTAAGAGCTTACCGTAGGATTAATAGGTTTGCAACGTTACTGTATCTTCATAGCAGGTGCTTTTTAATCATTACAATCAGTAACATCAACAACTTTTAGTACGAAGAATAAAGGCCAAAGTTATTTGAAAGATTTGAATTAATTAGATGTTTTGGATTTGTGCTCAAACCACTGCCAATCTTACTTAAATAAAGGATACAATAATTTTTTAAGTTTAAATAGTCTTGGCTCTAATTCTTGTTGTTGAATATCGAAAAATTCCATAAATGGTACTCCGAAACAAGGCTTTTTGAGTCATAATAGTACAACTAAAACAGTTAAAAAACTCATTACGCAAATTTGCGAAGACCGTCTAAATTTCCTATGTAGGCTATTTGCAGCTTCAAGTTCTTTGGCGTGCATGCTTCTATAGTGCCGCCAATAAAGCATGCTATGCCAGTAATTGAAGAAGATGCATAGCTTTATACTCATTGCAGCATGTATTAAAAAAGCCTACGGCAGTCAAAACGAATTTTGTTTATTGAAATATTCCACCATTAAAATCAAAAACTTGATTCCCACCATTGCGTAAAACAGCTAGACTTCCATTAAGTGTGCAAGTTGATATAAGTTTTCGCATCCCTCCTCCACAAGTAACTGAACAAGATGAGAATTCACTCCAAGATGACCAACAGGGACAATATGGTGTGTTGCATGAAGCATTTCTTGTTCGACTTGCGAATGCATTTCCTAATGCAACGAAAGCTTATTGGTTATACCTTAAAGGTCATTGTCTGATTTTCAATAAGTTGCTAAAAGCAGCGTTTACACTGCTCAAAGAAAGCAAAAAACAATGACTTATGAGGCTATACTCTCAGCAAAATCCAACCAGTGCAGCTTTAAGTGTAGGGAGTGGTTCAACTGGACTTGAATGATTACCAATGAATTAGGACTTGAATCGAATTTTGCTAGATCTTTAGCTAACTTAGTCAAAAAATTTCGACAGTGCTACCGCAGGTTTGAAATTAGAATTTTAAGATGTTCAAATTATTTTTTTTAATCTTGAAAGCTGCATTTTTATGGTGTATTCACTGATGTTCCATTAAAATTTATTTCTGAATTAATAGTATTAGTATAGGATTATCGACACGTACGTCATGCTGTATAACTCGATGTAAAAAGCAACTGCTAAAAGAAAGTTTATTATTTTTCTACAAAGTTAGCAATCGTATCTCATCGAAAACGTCAGTTTCTGTTGTGACTGTTATAAATTCAAGTATTTGCTATATTTGTAACGTAAGAGCCAGCTAGGATTTTCAGATCTTGTAGTAAAAAAGTAATAATTTACCATGATGGTTTGATAAAGTTGCGACGGGACTAAAGGTATTTTATGTAAAACTTTCTTAAAATTGCCCTCACTGTTTTTTAGGCTTTTCACACCTAGTATAGGATAAACAGGTTCGGTGCTTACAATATTTCCCGATTATCACAAATTGAATGTAAACCTTTGGCTTAGTAATATCAATATTATATTCGTTTTAAGACCAACGAAATCATAAAATCAAAACCCTATTGACCCCATCACATCTTGCTGGACTTCCATTGTATATGCATCTTGATACAAGTTGTCGTATTCTTTCACCACAAGGACGTGAGCAAGATGAAAGCTCACTCCAAGATGACCAAGTAGGACATGATGATGTGTTGCATGGTTCGATTCTTGCTCGACTAGTAAAGCCATTACCTAGTAACACTAAGAGTTTGGCCTTTTTCCTACTCGGAACTCGTTCTTACATCGCTCGAAACGGTCTTTGTACTGTTCACGTAAAACAATCTTGCTCAATATTTACAGTACGTTTGAGGTCATCAATATCAAATTGCTATTTTCAAATCAAAATTAAATTTTCGTTATACTCGCGGTATTACGCCGAAGCGTGCAGCTAGTGGCGGAGTCCATCTCCGTAGCCTAGCGCCAGAGCTACATAGCTCCGAAGTTCCTTGGCAACGGTGGCGAGCCGTTGACAACACTGTGCCGATTTGACCGGCCCGGTAATCGAAGCCCAGACCTCCCACATCGATGTTATTTTCTTGTGATATAATGCGCTTGGAAACGGAGATTTACCGATAAGTTGTGCACTCTATCGATCCTTCTCAATAATAATTAATCAGATGTTTCTGATTTTATTGAAATCACCTTGTAACGTCGCATAGCAGAATTCGTCAGAATCAACCTTGTTTTTTTTAATTTATGTTGACATTATTCAACGCACTCTTTAAATTTGAGAACGTTGCCAGTAGATTTGAGTGCCTAGCTTTTCGATTGAATACAAAACTCGTGAGTAATCAGAGCACTTAATCTGACACTGCCTTCAACATTAGGCGTCACCGGGTTGGTATGTCCAGGCGCGAAAAAAACTCTGCAGTTAATACGCCTTTCTTATATATTTACACATATCAATCAAACAAACAAACAACCGCCAGAGTCGAAGAAACACGTTTTAATTTATCAGAAATATAAGATCTTTTGAAAGGAATCAGCTCGCTTTTTGGAGTGTTAAATCAAAAGTCAGTAATTATTCATAGCTATAAGTTAGCATTGCCAGCATAGTTTGTTCGGAACTGTTTCCAGTCCAGGGGGGAGCTTTTAATATCCTCAGGGTTGTAAAAAACAGCGCTGGTAGGAGCAAGATTTATCCCTATCCAGGGGGTCGCCCTTTAAATCTCATCAAAAAATTAACATGTATCATTACACTGTTAGTTCGTTCGAACCTATTGCTCATTCTTTATTATTGGACTCTTAGTCCGTCCGAACCTATTGCTGATTATTTATTAATTAATCAGATTGGTATTTGCCCTTTGAAGTTCCGACTCCTGGTTAGACTAATTATTGTGTCGTTCGCCGTCAGAAAACTTATTGGTGAGTTATTGCCTAGGCTTATCTTACTTATTTTTAAATAAGCAATGAAGGCTGGCACCGAAATTTCTCCAGTCTAGCTACAAGGCTAAGAGAATGAACTTAACCTTTAAATATTTATATTACTGTATTTGAATCGAAAAAACGATGTAGGTGACTAGGTGATATACTTTGCACTTCGATCTTGGTGTGAGCACGGCAGTATCAGATATTATTAAGGTTTTTGTTAAAATTTGCACTTATTGTTTGCTGCTCTATTGTTTGCTAAGAAACCGTTGATCGTTACTTGTGAAATACATAAACACGGTTGACGCGTTTGTAAATACGGTCGAAGGCGAACGAGAAATCACGTCGTTTACAGATCTTCAGAATGATTTCAATAAATGATTCAGTAGTTTTGAGATCATGCATTACAATTCTATCGCATATTTTGATCGTATTGCAATGTAAGATTCACGTGACAGTTTATTAATGCATAACGCGTACACCTCGATGAAAAGAATTACCAAGCTGCCAAGATAAGTACGACAGACGATAGCTATTTTCTACAAAGTGTAACGATATAACTGTGTAATATGTTTTGTTTTAAATGCTTTGTCTACGGTAGAAGGTTCTAGACCGATGCGTTGTTTTCCGAAGTTTTATTCGTGGGATTGTTTCGTAAGGTTGCATTATGAAGTCATAATTTTCTACTGACACAATTTTTCACGAATGCCACTAGGTCAAAATTTGTACTTGTGACGTCACAATTGTGTTTACTATAGTTTGGTGTGAATTTCTACATGCCATGTGATTTGTCGTGTTTTTTAAGAATGTTATAGAACGTTCTCGAACTTAAATTTAGAGTATAAATAGGCGTGAATTTTCGGTTTTGATTTATTCGAGCGCAATTATTCGAGTGTAGATTTAGTGAGCGTAGAGTAAGCAATTTTGTTGCATGCTGAAGGGTATACCTTGTTGTATGGTGTTGCTGAAGTGAGCGGTGGTGCTTGCGTTTATTGAAAAGTAGTACGGTGAGTACCGTAGCTAAGTGAGTTAAGTTGGATCGATTATTATATTCGTTTGGTGAAGAAGGTCTTGGGTTTTTCGTGAGGTCAGATCTAAGAACGCATTAATTCCTAGGGTTTGTCATACAATTCTTATCAATCGTCCTGTCAGCGAAGTACTACAATTTCCTATTTCGCGACACCAAGTTTTACGTATCTTTAGGAAATATCGGTTAAAAGTACCAACGCAAAAATCAGTTTGCTTCCAAGATCATTGTAACGATATAACTGTTTAATATGTTTTTGTTTTAATGCTTTGTCTACTGTAAAAGGTTTTGGACGGATGCGTTGTTTTCCGAAGTTTTATTCGTGGGATTGTTTCGTAAGGTTGCATTATGAAGTCATAATTTTCTACTGACGTAATTTTTCCGTGAATATTCTGGACAGATCTTTTCGTTACGTATTTTCACTAGGGGACACTTTGACTTGCTTCACATATGCCGCTGCTCTTCTGGTACGCTGGTCGCTGACCGTTTGGACATTACATTAGCAATTATTCAACAAGCAATTCTAAATTTAAAACTAGCCTACTTTGTACTTTCACAAGGCTATCGGTAGTTAGTTTTGACTACCGGTATTTATACAGTTTATACTTTAACTGTTCAAGTAACAATGCTTTTACTTCAGTAGATTTCTGGAATACTGGCTTGAACTTTGACCACCTCTGAATGTACGGTACCGGCAGGATACCGTACTGTATTTCATTTGAAATAAACTTCAATCCTTTGCACTAAATTTGTAATTGCTAATAGCGTACCAATATTACCGGTATATCGGCAATCTAACACAAGGCCAGTTACTGGTACCGGTATTAGTACTAACAGGCTAATGCAACAATAAATCACTGTTAGATAACTTTGCTACTCTGTATCACCTCCAGACCCACACTGTTTATTGCTTAAGCGGTTACCGGTACCATCTCAGAAACACCGGCTAGCAAATTGCAGTTGATGCAGTAATTGCACTGGTAAATCGGTAATGTCAGAAAAACGATTCGTCATAACGATTCATGCAAAACCATGCGAAGTTCTTGCACAAAAGAACTAATATCAGCGACTCCTGTAAAAAAATGGCATCAAAAATTATGGCACGCTGCGCTGACGCGGCCAAATAGGGCCGATTTTACTTACCACGCTGCACGGTGCTGGGGATCGAACAGCGTACGCGGCCGCGTACGCCGCGCTGTTGCCATCTCTAATGCGTAACATTCTTTCTGCTTTTTAAAATCTAATGAGTCTGAAACAAGCAGGGAGTCCAACCCAACCCAAACCTGAACCTCGAACCGGTAAAAACCGCTTTTTTTCGGTGAACCCGAACCGAACCTCAACCGTTTAAATTTGAGATCATTGTCCTGAACCGAACCCAAACCTTTAAATTTTGGTGCAACTGATCCCAAACCTAATCTGAAGCCAAATTTTTGAAAAGTCTTGAACCTGAACCGGAACTAAAGAGATAAAAATTAAATTTTTTTAAACCGGAGCGATATTTTGGTGCAAAGAGTAAGCAATTTTGTTGTATGCTGAAGGGTATAACCCTTGTTGTATGGTATTACTGAAGTGAGTGGTGGTGCTTGTGTTTATTGAAAAGTAGTGCGGTGAGTACCGTAGCTAAGTGAGTTAAGTTGGGTCGATTACTATATTCGTTTGGTGAAGAAGGTCTTCGGTTTTTCGTGAGGTCAGATCTAAAAGCGCATTAATTCCTAGGGTTTGTCATACAATTCTTATCAATCGTCATGTCAGCGAAGTACTACAATTTCCTATTTCGTGACATTTGGGGGGCTCGTCCGGGATATTGTTTTTCTTTGTTCGGCTGATAGTTAGCGGATTGTCATGGCAACTGAAAGCGGGTTTATCACGTTGGAAGATTTGAAACGGCAGGCAGAAGAAATCGGTCTTGAAGGAAAGGAGAAGTTCTTGAACCAGGGATGGAAAATGATAGAAGAGAATGAAGTACGAAAATTGAAATTGGCGGCAGAAGCCGAAGAACGGAAATTGGCTGCCGAAGCCGAGGAACGGAAATGGGCTGCCGAAGCCGAGGAACGGAAATGGGTTGCCGAGGAACGGAAATTGGCTGCCGAGACCAAACAACGAAAATTAAAATTGGCGGCAGAAGCCGAGGAACAGAAATTGGCTGCCCAAGCCGAGGAAAGGAAATTGGCTGCTGAGGCAGCGGAACGGGAAGCGGAGAGAAAACACAAGCTGCAGTTGGAAAAGTTGCGTTTAGAAAGCGAGAGATTGAATGAACAAAGGAGTGCTTCATCGGAAGACCAACAGGCGGCATTAAGCCAAGCTTCTTAGAAAGCGGTTGCAAGAACTAAAGCCCCACTGCTTCCTGGTTTCGTGGACGGAAAGGATAATATGGATAGCTGCTTGCTTCACTTTGAAAGGTATGCCACTGTTGCAGGCTGGGAACGATCTGACTGGGCTACGCTTCTAAGCCCGTTACTTTTAGGCCGATAATTGGATGTCCACTCCGGATTGCCAGACGAACAAGCAAGGGATTATGATAAGCTACAGAAGGCTCTTCTACAAAGTTATGACTTCACTCATCAGGGTTACCGTGAAAGATTCCGAGGAGCTACGCCGAAAAGACAGGAATCTCCTAGTCAGTTTATTGTAAGAATCTCCCAACTACTTCGATAAGTGGGTCGAACAAGCCGGTAGGGACAAAACTTTTAAGGGGGTGTCGGAGTTGATGGTAAGGGAGCAGTTTAGAAACTCCTGCCCTAAGGATGTGTCGGTGTTCTTGAAGTAGAGGAGTCCTAAGAATTTGCAGGAGTTGGCAAAGCTGGCGCAGCAGTACCTAAATGCCCACGGGAAGAAGTTGTCCACGAAATCGCCGGTGACGAAGCAGTATGTGAAGACCAGTTTACCTAAAACTTATAAAGACGCAATGAGGTGTTACGTGTGTAATGGCAGAGGCCATAGAGCAGTGGAGTGCTCAAGCAATGCATCAACGTCACGGAATGAGCCGTTTGGTCATGGCCGCCGGTCTTATTGCTTTAAATGTGGGGCAATGGGACATAAAGCTCATGAGTGCAAACCAGCATTACAGCGCTCTCAAACTGGATATAGATGGGGGGACGTGGTCCCGGGGGGAATCCGACCCAAGCTCAACGAGTTGCATGCGCAATGCAAGTGCCACCGAGAAGTGACGAAAAAGAAGACGGATTGGGGATGGAAACGCTAGAACTAAAGTCTAGAGAAAAAATCAAGGTGCTTAATGGTGCGTGTATGGCGGAAATTAAAGATAACTTACCTGTGTTGTCGGGCAAGGTCAGAAGTAAGAAAGTGAAAGTGTTGCGAGATACTGGACGCAGTGGAGTAATTATCACTGTAGAAGAGAGTTGGCGGATTATACCGGAGAGATGGTACATATCATGACGGTGGATCGCACGATTAAGCGAGCTTCCATGGCTAAAGTAGAAGTGGACACACCATTCTACGTTGGAACTGTTGAAGCCTTGTGCTTGCAGGACCCCCTCTTTGACTTAATCATTGGGAACGTGCCTGGAGCTAGACGATCAGACGATCCAAATCCAGAATGGGGAGTAGTGACGGCGATGGCTACAAGAGCGCAAGCACGGAGTGGCAAGGACCCCAAACCACTTAAGATGAAAGAAGTAACGGATAAGATGTCGATTAACAAGAAGGATCTCATCAAGACGCAAGAGGAAGACCCCACCTTGCAGAAGTTAAAACAATTGAAAAGAACTGATACCAGGAAGGGATATGTGGTCTCATATGAGAAGCGAGGAGGAATTTGGTACCGGATACGTCAAAGGAAGGATGACGTCGGAGACCCCCGTAAGCAGATCTTGGTTCCGAAATCTTTAAGAGAAGGAGTAATGGGAGTGGCTCATGACTCTCTTTTTGGGGACACTTGGGGGTGAAGAAGACGGAGGATCGAATTCAGACCAATTTTTTTTGGCCAGGTTTGCACGAGGATGTTACCAGTTTCTGTCGGTCTTGTGATGTTTGCCAGAAGACTGTCGCCAGAGGCTTAGTGCCACGGGCACCTTTAAGGGACACGCCATTGATTAATCAACCCTTCAAGAGAGTGGCAATAGATCTAGTGGGACCTATAGCGCCGGCTAGCGACAAAAGGTACAGGTACATCCTGACCTTAGTGGATTATGCGACAAGGTACCCAGAAGCTGTTCCGCTGAAGAACATCGATACAGAGACGGTAGCAGAAGCGTTGTTAGACATGTACAGTCGGGTTGGAGTACCGGAGGAAGTTCTGAGCGACCTTGGAACCCAGATTCAGATTTTATTTATTCGCTGCCGTCACTCGCAATGACTACATCAAGCAATAACAAAGCAATGAACAGAAACAAACATACAAGTTGACATAATCACAAAAGCGAAACAAAAAATAATATTATACTGTAGACCGCAGAATGACAGCAACAAGGTGGCCGCGAAGGGACCAAGGGGTCATCGAGTCAGCAGCCACCTTGCAGTTGCCAATAGAAATTCTTACATCACGTACACAATCAAGATATCAGCAACATTGGCAGACGAAGCAATTCAATTAAAGAAATGAGTGCATGAAGGAGGCATCTAGGTTTACGTCGGAGTGCATGAAGGAGGCATCTAGGTTACTGTCCATCAGGAGACTTACGACTTCCCCTTACCATCCCGCTTGCAACGGATTAGCGGAGAAATTCAATGGGACCTTGAAACGGATGTTGAGGAAGTTATGCCACCAGCAACCACCTCAGTGGCATCGTTTCATCAATCTCCTTTTGTTCGCTTATAGAGAGGCTCGGCAAGAAGCCATAGGGTTGTCACCTTTTGAGCTACTGTATGGAAGGACGGTTAGAGGCCCTGTCCAGATTTAGAAGGAGATATGGTCTGAGGAAGAAAAGGTTCCGGAAGTTACAACAAGTTACCACTATGTTCTTGAACTACGGTAAAGGTTGGACAAGACAATGAAGTTGGCTCAAGCCGAACTAGAAAAGAACCTAGAAAAGAACCAAGGAAGAAACAAAAACTTGTACAATCGGAAAGCAAAGAAACGGAGTTTCCAGGTGGGAGATAAAGTCTTGGTGTTACTTCCCACTGACCAAAACAAGCTTCTTTTGCAATGGAAAGGTCCGTTTGAAATCAAGGGAACCTAATGGGTGACAATTATCAGGTCGAAGTGAACAAGAAGGTGAAGACGTACCACATTAACATGTTGAAGCTTTATGTGGAGAGAGCTAGGATTGAAGAAACTGCAACGCCTGGGAGGAGGGATATCCCAGGGGAGTCTTGGGGGGAAACCCAGGTGGGCTGCGGTGGTGTCCAGGGTGTTCAGGGGAGCCATTCTCAGGCGGCTGCAGTTGGGCAAGTAGGGACAATTTTCGTAGGAGTAAGGAAGGATGTTGCTGAGAAGGTCAGTGTTAATGAGGAGGACTTGCTGGGGCTGGTGACGTTCCAATCAAAAAAAAGCATCCAAGATGTGTGCGTTGGATCAGTTTGAACGAAGTGATGGAAGTTCTAAGAAGGTATGAGGAAATCTTTACGGAAATGCCAGCGTGATGGAACATAAGATTGATCTGACTGACGATCGCCCGATTAGGTAAAAGCCTTATCCTTTGCCTTATGCCAAGAGAGGTGAGATTCGGGAGGAGATAAAAAACATGATGGATACCGGAATCGTGAGGGAATCAAGCTCGCCCTATGCTTCTCCGCTGGTTGTTGTCAGGAA
Organism: Trididemnum miniatum; assembly: GCA_964006365.1. NCBI lineage: Eukaryota > Metazoa > Chordata > Ascidiacea > Aplousobranchia > Didemnidae > Trididemnum > Trididemnum miniatum. The sequence goes on along the minus strand of OZ023249.1, from coordinate 18,101,632 downwards.
GAAAGATGGTTCTAACAGGATGTGCGTAGACTATCGAAAGCTCAAACTAGTTACGGTCGCAGATCCAGCGCTAATGACTACGGCCGAGGACTTGTTTGGGAAGTTAGGAAAGTGCCAATATTATTTGACAATAGATCTGAGTAAGGGGTATTGGCAAATACCGGTTGCTGAGAAGGATATACAAAAGACCGCGTTAGTGACCGCGGATGGCTGTTATGAGTTCCTGCGTAAGCCGTTTGGATTGAAGAACTCTGGAGCAAGGTTGGTTCATGTCATGAGGAAGCTACTTCAAGACAAGAGCAATGTAGAGTGCTATACAGACAATCTGATTGTCTACACAAAGGACTGGGCTACTCATCTGCAGGTGCTTGATAAACTTTTGGATAACTAAGACAAGCAGGCTTTATGGTTATTCGACCTACTAAGCGCGTATTTGGCTCGAAATCTGTCGAGTTTTTAGGACATTCTATCGGAGAAAATTGCATTTCCAACAACGAGGAGAACTTGGAGACAATACGCAGTGCGAAGACCTCCACAACAAAAACGGAGGTTCGATGGTTCTTGGGTCTTGCCTACTACTACCGCGACCACATACCATCATTCGCGGCAATTGCGGCGCCACTAAGTGACTTGACAAAAAAGGGACTGCCGGAAAGTGTGAGATGGGAAAATACTCAAGAAAAGGAACTAGTGACCCTACGCGAAAGCCTGGTGCGTAAGCCCATTCTGCGTCTGCCAGATCACAACAAGACTTATATTTTGCGTATCGATGCGTCGAACTGTGGACTTGGGGCTGCGCTTATGCAGGAACACGAAGGAAGATTTTTTCCAATCGCATACGGAAGCAAGAAGCTGACATCTGCAGAACGGAAGTATTCTACCATCGAGGAAAAGTGTTTGGCCATTGTGTAAGGAGTATCGAAATTTCGTCTGTATCTGGCCGGTAGGCCATTCGTTTTACAGACTGACCATCAACCCCTTGTTTTTCTAAAAAATGCCAAGTTTCGAAACGATTGAATTATGAGATGGGCATTGGCACCACAGGAGTACGACTACATCGTGAAGGACATTCCTGGCAAAGACAACGTTGTAGCGGACTATTTAAGCCGTTTAGTGGTTGATCCTGAAAATTATTAGTGTGTGCCGTGTTTGAAATTTGTTGTGTGAAATAATTATGTAAATAAGTGATATCGTTTTTTTTGTGTGTGTATTATACTTTCCGTTGGATAATATTCTTAATAAGGGAGGAGTGTAATGATATAACTGTTTAATATGTTTCTGTTTTAATGGTTTGTCTACTGTAGAAGGTTTTGGACGGATGCGTTGTTTTCCGAAGTTTTATTTGTGAGTTTGTTTCATAAGGTTGTATTATGAAGTCACAATTTTCTACTGACGTAATTTTTCCGTGAATATTCTGAACAGATTTTTCCGTTACGTAATTTCTCGTATACATGATAATTTGACGCGGACGTATTGACGCGAGCAAACTTTACGCGGCCGACTTGACGCGAAGACGATTTGAAGAGAGGACTATTTGACGCAAACCTCAACCCCCCGACCCCAACCTCCCCTTCGACCCCAACTCCCCCGAACTGAAAACACCCGACCCCAACTCTCCGACCCCAACCTCCGACCTCATTACACACGTTTCTAGTCAAATCGTCTTTGCGTCAAGTTGTCTTCGCGACAAGTCGCTCGCGTCAAGTTTGTTCGCGTCAAATCGTCCGCGTCAAATCGTCTTGCTCCGTAATTTCACTGGGTTAAAGTTTGTGCTTGCGGCGTCACAATTGTGTTTACTGTGGTTTGGTGTGAGTTTTGCATGTCAAGTGATTTCTCTTCTTGCTTCTTTTTGAGAATGTCGTAGAACGTTCTCGAACTTAAATTTAGAGTATAAATATTAAATAGGCGTGAATTTTTGAGCGTAATTATTTGAGTGTGGATTTAGTGTGCAAAGAGTAAGCAATTTTGTTGTAGATTTAGTGTGCAAAGAGTAAGCAACTTTGTTGTATGCTGAAGGGTATAACCCTTGTTGTATGGTATTACTGAAGTGAGTGGTGGTGCTTGTGTTTATTGAAAAGTAGTGCGGTGAGTACCGCAGCTAAGTGAGTTAAGTTGGGTCGATTACTATATTCGTTTGGTGAAGAAGGTCTTCGGTTTTTCGTGAGGTCAGATCTAAGAGCGCATTAATTCCTAGGGTTTGTCATACAATTCTTATCAATCGTCATGTCAGCGAAGTACTACAATTTCCTATTTCGCGACAACCATAAAAATACAATGGTTACAGGCAAGGACATTTGATGCATATTGCTTAATTAATTATTGGCATGTCGTTAAAACCCTTATTAACATCCTTATTTATCAATAAAGGAACTCTAAAAAACAAAACTTTCTTGATTCCTTACCAGCGCATAAAGCAGCTCGATTTCCATTGTATATGCACATTGATATAAGTAATCTTGTTCCTCCACCACAAGTAACTGAACATGGTGAAGAATCACTCCAAGATGACCACGTAGGACACGATGGTGTGTTGCATGGTAGATAACGTATTCTGCTCGAAGATCCACTATCTAATGAAAGAAAGACTGTGTTCACATAACGAATTAGTATTTAACATGGCATTATGAAATTTTCGGTTATTTGCAAAAACACGATGATGCTTATTTATCACAGTAGGTATCGAAAAATGCTAATAACGTTACATGCATAATAACTAACTTAATCTTTAAACACGGATGTGTTAAATGTGGCTCACCATCGCAAAGAGCAGATAGACGTCCATTATATACACAGCTGGCAAAATATTGTTGTGTTCCTCCACCACAAGAAGCATTACAGGAATTCGAAACTCCCCAAGATGACCAAGTGGGACACGATGGTGTGTTGCATGGTTCGTTCCTCGTTTGAGTTTTCAATATATCATCTGATAAAACCACATGCATTGTGTTTCAGTTCCGTTTATGCTCATCAATAAGTAGGCAGAAACAGCTGATGCTACTGCGGATCAGTGCTGATGCAGCAAAATTTTGAAAACCGGTACCCGATTAGTTAAGTGAAAAACGTAAATACTGGTCGGGTACATTTTATGGGTTGTATAATCTGTATTTCGATAGGAAAAATCAGGGGCAGCGCCAGCCAGAAATAACTGGGGAGAGGGAGCAAACCAAGCGACGAAAATTTGTAAAACTTTAGACTCTTTCAAGAATGTCCGAGGAGCCTCCTCCAGAAAATTTTGAAACTTTAGAATTAATTTAGTGTATTCTGGCATATATCTAGGAGGGTTTTTTGACAAAATGGGGACTTAATATGAAGTAAAAATAGGATACTAGTAAGCATAATTGTTCAGAAATTGACATTGCCTTTGCCTTCGGTTATCGTGCATAGTAGCCCGGTTGTGTAGTACAGTATACTCCTGTTGTAGTACAGGCCAAATTTAGTGAAACATATGGGGTATTATTACAGTATCACGGTAAAGAATGAAACCGAAATATGAAAAATCCTGAAAATGTTACAAAAACAATCGCCCTGGCAGAATATAAGAAGCGTAACGGTTAAACGGTAGTATTTTGTGGTCAAGTTATACTACTCATGGGTTTCCTGGACACTTTATCTAGTGACTTCTTTAAATTTTTGTCGTGTTTTAAAGACAGGGAAAGAAACTGGCCAGAAGGGGGCCCATGTCTGCTCCCTCCCATCCCCCAGAAAGAAAGTAATGGATTTGCACGATCTACAAAAATGGGCCTAAGCAGCAATAAGGGGACTAGTCCCTCCCATTTCCCTTCTTGGCGCTGCCACTGAGAGAAGCGGATGTTGTTGTTTTTCATAGCGTAAAAAAGTTATTGCAAAGCAGTTGGTTAAAGCTGATAATTGTAGCAAAAGAGGAAGTGCAATGCATCACACGGTGCAGCGAACAGACATACTTCCAATCTACGCCAACACGGACAAAACCAGTTATTGCTTGCGTTGTAAAACCAAAAAAACGTAGGCTTATCGCTTAAACTATAGGTGGTCCGCTGGTCCCAAGCGTGTTTCTGTTTCTTAAAACATAGAATTTCCATGTTTTCTGCAAGGTGATCAAACAAGATCAAGGTTCATCAATTTCATTCATCATAAATTTTGCTATTAAAAATCTGTTTAATGTTTATAGTTGACTTGTTCCCATAACTTAACATCAGCTTAGAAAAAGTCAAATATCAGTTTTTCTTGTTCCTGAAAAGCATTGTTATTTTATCACATATTTTGAGAGGAGGCAGGGCGTTTGTCTTGTGATTGCCTTTTTACATTTGATAATTCAAGGTAATTTTTCAGTTACATTCAGTTGAAATCTTAGTTTTATATTCGGATTCCTGTTTTTTCATGTTCCAGATAAAACGCTCATTTTTCTCTGAAAATCAACGCAACCACTTAACCCCAGAATAAATTGTAAAGCAGTCATGCAGAAAAGCAAGGTGCAGTAGCTCCATTCACGGAGGAGGAATGTGATCTCGACGAAAAGAATTAAATCTGGTTCTGATGACGTCGGTGAACTTATGAATAAATTACGTAAACACGTAATGATGATCTGAAAAATTTCGCTTATATACTGCCATGAATGACAAGTTTTTGTCCAAATTTAGCGAAATGATAATAACAAAAAGATTATTCTGATTCTCAAGATATTAATGTTTACCACTTCTACATGAACAATTTCGACGTAATGATTGTGTTCCTCCACCGCACGAAACCTCGCACTGAGTGACTGCAGCCCATGATCCCCACATATTACACGGTTCAAAAATGCATTCTTCTCTCCTTAATCTTGTCCTGGGATTTACTTTACCTGTAGAGAACTGCTTTTAGCGACTGGAATTTATGATTTATGAAACTGGAATTTATGATTTTACACATGTTGCCACAATAACTGAAAACATTTTTTTATTACTTGACATTTCAGGATGCTACTCAACTCATTGTCAAAGTAAAATGAAACATCAAGTAATTAAAAATGCTCTCAGTTATTCTGGCTGCATGTTTTCTACTGAAATTTGTGAGAAGTTCCAAGGATTATGCTCTGAAGTTTATAGATTTTTATTTTTTTGAATAGTGTAGCAGCAATCACCTTCATGTGATTCATGCCATGTGTTCTTATGTGAAACTCCTTTTCTTATCGTTGAGTTGATCCACTTTGGTTGAGGGTCTGAGCAAGCTCTGGTATTACAATGTTTTTGTTCTTCGGCTCTCGTAATATGTCCGTAATCCGTGCCAACACAGTTGTACGAAGCTTTTCCTTTGATGTAGAATAAAAATCTAGTTTTAGCTAGCGTTAGTTAATGAAGCTAAAACACTAGCAGAAACAAGCTTTTTATTCTTGACACAGTGAGATATGAATGTTATCATTTGATTATGATATCAAACAATAATCCTAAAAGACAAGCCTCAGGAGTGCACAATACACGTATCACAGCTCAGATGGCCGTGGGGTAAGAGCGCCGTCTTTGGAGCTGTAAACTCGGGTTTGATTCCGAGTCGGATCAAACCATTGACTTTATACTACAGTTGGTATTCACAGTTTCCCTAATCGACGCTTAACGTTAAATGGACAGTCTCGCCAACAAGCCGGCAAGTTAACATGTTTGCCGTTGGGAAAGGCACGATTCCCCCCTATCTTGTAGAGATAGATAGGTGGCGCACAACTTCTCAGCGAGCTTGTCATGGCGCTTTGATTGCGTTCTCGTGATAGTACGATAAATATGCAAGTAAATACAAACACAATAAAAAAAATAAAAATCAAACATTTTCGACACGCTTCGAGTAAAAATTGACATTTGTACACCGACCTGTGGTTACGTTTTTACACACAGCCACATTTGTTTGTGTTCCTCCTCCACAAGTAGCAGAACATTGAGTAAATGTCTTCATTGGAATCCACACACCAGTACACGTTTGCTCAACATAACAACGATAGTAATCGAGCAATTGACAGTCAGGGTAGCCTGGATAGTTGTAAGAGAAAGTTTTGCTTGAATCGTAGCACTGTCCATGACATGCTTCGTGTGACGTTTGATTCTACAATGGAAAAGAAATTAAACGTTTCTCATTGGGTGTAAAAAGTTGTTTAAGTTTTTAAAAATACATAACTGGTGGAGTACGTTGCAGTGAATTGCGCACTGAGGTTTAGAGATGGATAATCACAAGATGTCTATATTTGTCGTAGTAATAAACATTTTTCGTTACTGATACGTACTGTAGTATTTTATATGCCTGTATTATTTGACACATAAAAAATAACAACAAAAAATGTTTATTCATTAAAAACGTATACGATCTCACTCCTGGTATTATTGAAGCTGACTGAAAAGTAAAAACTAATAGATTTTCTCACTGTTGAAGAATTACGCAATGATGGGTTATGGCAAACTTGATCACACCCATTGATCGAAAGAGATACAAGTCTTTGCTCGTACAGTTCATCTCTTGCACATTGAATTCCTTCACCATCGTCACAAGTTAAAACTCTTCGTCGAAAACAGTTTGGTATCGATTCACATGTTGACCATGATGACCACGTTTGACAGTTGGTTGATGAAAACAAATAGAAAACTAAGGTGACCAATTTAATATACATTAATGCAGTAGCGTAGCCAGAATTTTGCAATGGGAGGGGTTGAGAATGACGTCACATTTGACCATACGTGGTATAATTACAACAAATGGCCTCAGTTTTAAGAGAGATGTAACTAAAATATTGAAGGCAGTTAAGGCACAATCATTGTAAAAAGAAGTCAAAGGAATGCTTTATGGTAAAACTGCAGGTTTAACAATATTCAAATGTTAGCGATTTAGTTCTTTTTTGAGCTACGTAAATCATTTTTGCTTGAAATCGTTTTGCCTTTTTTCTACGAAAGGTCTAAGGGACCGAAGGCAGTTGCCTGTACAGGAGCGGCGCTGTCTTGCAAATAAAGTTTTACGATGAATTGCATAAATTGTTCGTCGTGTAGGAGCCGAATTAATTCTAAATTTCCTGTTAAAGAGGCGCTGAATTTGTCTTACTGATTTATACACTTCTTGCCAAACAGCAATTTTGCACCTCATTTCTTGGGTTAATCTCCTTGTCATTCTGTGGGTTGATAAAAATACAAACAATGCGTAAATTTTACTACTTATCTGTACTATGTTATCTGAAGAAATGAAAGCTCTATGATGAGTACCTGAAAAACAAATCAAAATTAAATGTGTATACTTATTTTTGAGACACCCTGCATAAGCACAACACCTACATAGTAAAATATCACTAGAGGGTAACAGTTAAAAGTAAACTCTGCGCTGTTTCACACTTTTGTTCCACAGAGATGCAAGTACGACGTCACTAGAGGTTCAATCTACGCCACTGCATCAGTGTCTATCGCAATACACAAAGCCATGAACGATAGACTAATAAAAATACAAAACAAACTTCCAATTACGAAAGCGTGACGAACTATTATATCAGATTTTTGTAGCCATTTATGTGGCGTATTATCGACATTTTGTGATTATCGCTACTGATAATGTAACTGGGATATATCGGAGACACAAATTACTTTTTTAAATTCATGTAGCCTACTTGCGATTAGACAACCTGCTCTTCTTGCAAGATCTCAAGGACAAGGTATAGCAATTGCAACGTTTATTTTCGGATCTCACCAATTTATTTTCTGGTTCCTTATTTGTCTTCTACTCACAGCAGCATTCTTTAAAGCTTTTGTCGGTTACGGTTACTAGCCTATTGCTTTGCATTTAATTGTGCAACAGGGGAATTGGTTACTACTGTAAATTTTGCCAAGTTGCTACTCAAGTACAGAATTTTATTGATTGTTTTATCTACTAAATAATATCGCAAAGCAGTGTTTAAATATTAACCTTATTCGTTGGTTAGATAATTTTACTGGCTAATACCTGCAGCACTTTATTTTCTATCTTCTGACTTCTGCAAACAGAATTTTTGTGGGCCCGGCATCTAGCTACTCTGTTCTGTACTCATTTCCGCTTTTAGTTTACTCCTCTGCAAAAAAATACAACGATTTGCTTGTGGATGTATTATGATTTGGAATCTTGCTGAAGCATTCAGTCAATGGCCAATTGGGCAGACGAGTATCTCCTCAGTCAGGATGTTTGACAATTGCGTAGGTAATTCCGAGAGCTAAAAGTTGAAAATGAACAGAGCTCAGAGTTTGTAACTCTTACTGCAGAGAAATGAAGAGCTTTTTGCTTAAAATCACGGACCAATATTAAAAATTTTACCTCAACTCATTTCTTGTATACGAGAAAAACTGTTCTCATAACGCTTTCTTAACAACAGTTCTTACTATAGCCTATGTCTGCAGCATATAATGTCATTTAAATGCAAGTTTTATTTCTTTGTTACGTATTTGCGGAAATATTTCATTTCATGGTGTATAGCATATATATACTACATATTCTCGCACAGTGGCGTAGCCATGAGGGGGAGGTTGGGGGTTACAACCTCCCCAATGAGCCTCAAGTGACGTCATACTTACGTCTCTTTCTGACTTTCTTTTTGAAGCGATAGATATTTTTACTAGTAGGCCTAAGTCGGTTATTTTATGTTAATTGGACGCGTATCCAGTGGCGGATGCCAAGAACTCGATTTAGGGTGTGACAAACGGCGCAGAAATATTGCACATTCAAAACAGAAGTATGAAACAGCACAGAGTTCACTTTTAATCCGCTTGTGAAATTTTAATACTCGGATGTCGTGTAGGGATGTGCCGAGTTGGGTCCGAGTACTCGGTCGACTAATAAGGCATTACTCGGCCGAGTCCGAGTATTAAACCATTATCATTTTGACCTGTTTTTTGCTTTTTATCCGAATTTGGGTCAAAATTAGGACTTCTACGGACGTGATGACCCTTTTTTTTGCTCTTCACCTGATTTTGAGTTCATATTTTGACGTCGTAGATACTCGGACTCGAATTCGGACTCGGCCCAGTAATGTTGTGAATACTTGTTACTCGGCGAGTCCGAGTAATTTTCCTCGAGGCACATCCCTAGTGTCGTGTTCATAGAATTTAAAATTTAGTGGCGTAACCACGGTACGGAAAAGTTAAAACTCTTTTTGAGACTGCTATGGCTTCATACTAACTTCTTTTTCTGATATTTATTTCGAAATACTAGATACTTTGTCATTGGTAATCTGGTTTAGTAATTGTCATAATAACAAGAATTACGTAGTGTTGTCTCCTGAATCTTGTTCTTTGCCGTTATGCTTATGAAGCAATGACGCAATTTTATTTGCAAGGCAGCGCCGCTCCTGTACAGGCAACTGCCCTCGGTCCCTTAGACCTTCCGCAGAAAAAAGGCCAAATGATTTCAAGCAAAAATAATGTAGCCTACGTACTGTTGCTCAAAAAAGAACTAAATCGCTAACATTTGAGTATCGTTTTACCAGTTCACCGGAAAGCATTCCTTTAACTTCCTTACAATGATTGTGCCTTAACTGCCATCGGTATTTTAGTTTCATCTCTCTTAATTCTGAGGCAGTGGCGTAGCTACCCATTGGATCTTATGGATGAATCCAGGGGCGGCAAGTTGCTGGGGGCGGCAAACTGTGATAACATTTTAAATGAACAAAGTCAGTCACATTAATTTATTCTCAGACTTAAACAAACTAAGTCAAAACTGATCTAAGTGAAACCAAGAAAATGCACAATTGACTATAGGCAAGTAGGGATGTGCCGAGTTGAGTCCGAGTACTCGGCCGAGTATTAAGGCATTACTCGGACTTGGCCGAGTCCGAGTATTAATTGCTACTCGGCCGAGTACTAAAGCACCATCATTTTTAGGGATAAGGCGAGTCGAGTCCGAGTACTCGGTCGACTAATAAGGCATTACTCGGACTCGGCCAAGTCTGAGTATTAATTGATACTCGGCCGAGTCCGAGTATTAAACCATTATCATTTTGACCTGTTTTTTGCTTTTTATCCGAATTTGGGTCAAAATTAAGACTTCTACGGACGTGATGACCCTTTTTTTTGCTCTTCACCTGATTTTGAGTTCATATTTTGACCTCGGTGTACTCGGACTCCGATTCGGACTCGGCCGAGTAATGTCGTGAATACTCGTTACTCGGCGAGTCCGAGTAATTTTCCTCTAGGCACATCCCTAATCATTTTGACCTTTTTTTTTGCTCCGTATCCGAATTTGAGTCGAAATTAGGACTTCTACGGACGTGATGACCCTTTTTTTTGCTCTTCACCTGATTTTGAGTTCATATTTTGACGTCGTAGATACTAGGATTTGGACTCGGCCGAGTAATGTCGTGAATACTCGTTACTCGGCGAGTCCCAATAATTTTCCTTGAGGCACATCCCTATTGGCCAGCTACGCCTCTATCTATTTAGTGAGAAACTTTTTAGAATATGACTCGCTTTGTGGTCTCTGTTTCGACATAATCGGTTAGTGCAATTCAGTAGTTTTACATCAACAATGACGCTACAGCGCTGGGGGAGCTGCTGTGGTTAAGCAAACATCGCTTATGCGAATCAACACCTTACTTATTTATGAGTCTTATACTTTACCTCACTGTTGCTGTTTCAATCGCAAGCAGCGAAAGAAGTTTTTCAAAGGTTAAGTTAATAAAATTTCATTTGAGATCAATGGCGTTGAAACTACTTTTAAGTAGGGCTTCGCCCCCTTTACTCTTTTTCGAAACTTCTTGTTATCGCAACATACATCATACGTTTTATGCACTTACTTCTGTAAAAGTCACTTGAAGACTTCTTCATAACTCAAGCTTTCCTCGAGCTAGCATAGACACAGTAGCTAGATCTACGTTTGTAAACGTGTTAACCTCCTCTAAATGAACTTACTATCCGTTCACTAGCTCCTTGGCAGGAGAGTATTTAGGGGAGCATTATGCCATGCCCCCCCTTTTTCACTCTGCCTTTCAGTAAAAAAGAACAAAATTAATAGTGTCAAGTAACTGAAATGTGCTTTCTGATGGTTTTGTAGTGTATGGTTAAGGTTGGATGTAGGGGGTAGGATGAGGGGTATGCATCCATCCACCAGCCATTTTCAACGGATGGTTCGATGTACAGTAAGTTATACAATTTTTCCATATTTTCGAACCTCTTCAATACCAATATGCCTTACGCCAAGCACGCATAATCGAAACTGCGCGAAGGAAATGCATCATATTTGACTAAGCACTCAGAATTAAGGTCAAAAAAACTAAACAAATTTTGCGTGTACAATTTCTGGGGTAGCATGCTCCCGGAAACCCCTAGACGACCTAGAGCTTTTCTTGTTTCTCAATCAGTTTCAAATTTGTTCTGCCGAAAACACATACTCTTTTAAAAAATGTGAAAACTATGCCCCATTTCCTTTAAAATTTCTCGCTACATGAACAAGTAACAACGAAACAACAAAATATCAATTCTAAACTGATAATTATTTTGTTGTTTCGCTGTTATTTGCCTAAAAGCTTCTTTTAAAATTGGGGAAAAATTAACTGTGACATCCAGGGCTGCGTACTCGATCGATTTTTAATCGAGTTCAAGTTCGAGTTCGGAAAAAATATTTTTTCTAGTTCAAGTTCGAGTTCGGCAAAATGATGGAGTTCTTTCGAGTTCAAGTTCAAGTTCGAGTTCGGAAAAATGATTGAGTTCTTTCGAGTTCGCAGCCCTGGTGACATCATAATAAAGCTCTTTAAGCTTCGTTCACGAAGTTACGAGGAAATCTAACAGTTTTGGCGATTTCGTTCGCCTTGGTCACAAAGTTGCAAAAATTGGTACGTTGGCTTAATGGTATCAATGAAGGAAAGAAACGAATTACAAGTGACGCCATTAGCTATCGGTGAAGTACCATAGGGTGCACCGTAGTAACAAAATGTTTTATAGGGTTGCTGAAAAAATATAGGGGGGCTGCAGCCCTCCTCAGTCCCCACCTTCCCACGCCCTTGCTTGAGATCAACGATGGGAGAAAACAGGCTGTCTGCGCTATATCAATACTGTCCATTGAAAGTGATTTAGTCGAGTCACTATCTTTTGACGATATAATTTCTGAGTTTGCTTCAGTGAAAGCTCGAGGTAAATAATTTTGAACTTTCGATAAAAATTAAACAAACACTACTTTAATTATTTTGTTGTGAGGAACTGTAATCAGCTCTATGACCAGGGCCGGATTTAGACAATGAGAGGCCCTACGCTATTTCTATTTTTTCCACTACAAATCGGTGAAGACCAAAAAAAAAGTCTTCATGTCCGCAAATGTCGTGTTTTCACTGAAAATATCGGTGAAGACAAAAAAAAAGGTCTTCGTTGTTCGTGATGAGGCCCCTTATTTTCTCCGAGGCCCTCCATTTTCTCCGAAGCCCTAAGCTTCAGCCTGCCAAGCCTATTGTTAAATCCGGCCCTGTTTATGATGGTGTTAAAGGCGGCATTTCGTGCAAAAATCCAAGAGCAGCATATTGCGTTGCTACGCTACTGTTCTGAGGCCATCTTTTGTTATCATATAACGTATGGTTAAATGTGACGTCATTCTCAAAATTCAACGATAGGCGCACACAAGGGGGCACTGTGCCATGGCCCTCCTTCGGCTCTGTAATAAGGTGCTAAAATCTAACTTTCAATTAGTATGTAACAAGAAAAACAGTAGCCTACGGTGTTAACAATAATATCACAATGAAGAAACAGCTAAAAATACTTCGGCGGAAGTTTCGGTTCACTTCTGATACTATTGTCAACGCTAAAAGCTTACGTTATGCTGCGTCTTAAGCCATGGCGCAAAACCACCATGGCATGAGATCGTCCGCCCAAATGCTTTTAGCTGTTTCTTCGCTGTGACGTTTACTATTGAATGGCATGTACTTTGTTATTGTACAAAAATCAATATACAATACTTTTCTATATGATGTGTCAGTGATTCACTTTTCGTAACCCACAGTTGTTCAATTAATTGTTGCTAATTACTGTGACAACTGTCCTGTCGCACTACTAAATCTATAAAAGTATAACTCCGTAAATCACCAGCAAAAGTTTATTTAAAAGCCCCAACAGGCTGTTTTGCCGTGAGGCTCTTCAGGGGGGCAATAAGACTAAAAAAAATGAAATTTAGAAACAGTGTAACAACAAAGGTGAAGATTGAGAAAGCGCTCAGACTAAAACCAAATATTGGATCAACTTGACTTAAAGCTCTGCATAGCAAAGATACATTTTTGGTCGACCTGCACTTTGAATAATTTTTCAGCCAAGAGGAGCGGGCATTTTCTAGCGTTATTCCGGTAAGGCGGGGTGTAATTAGCAATTGACCAGGATATTATGGACTTGATGTTCGCGTCCTTGCAGTTCTACACAGCTTTAGAAACAAGTAACTTACAGAGGTGTCTGATGGTAGGCGTGATACTTTAGTAGAGGCTACTAAAGGAAAATAAGATTGGGCGTATTTAGGTTTCTGGACGCACATAGATATTTCAGCTTATGGTAGCCTACCTCGCTGGGTGCATTCCCATGAAAATGTTTCTGGTCAATGATTTTTATAGTCTGTAGACTCTTTACCCCACTTTCGAGATAGATCTTTAAATCAATCAATAAAGAACAAAATTAAAGCATGAAGACCAAATTGAGGACGAAAGTGATGAACGAGTCTAAGCAATAGGATGTCTTGCCGTCACTAATTCACCATCAACCTAAGTTTGCATTTCACCTGGCTGACCTGTGCAGTTCATGATGTATTTATCGGTTTTGCACACTAACAGTAAATCAACTTTTGCTCTTTCTGTCATAACCAATACTTGATAAGCTTATTACGGATTCCCAATCTGTATCATTTTTCTCAAGTTTTCACCTCACTAGTCTCAACGTATTTATTAAGTTAAGCTGCTGGACGCAGCGGGATAGGTGTTGGACACAGTGGAATAAACAACGCGTACATTAGTTAAGGTACCGTGTGAGTTTTTATGATATCACTCTGTCCCAAGGCCTCGCCCTTCATGGTGTTGTAGTTGGTTTTAAGAATTCATCATTGCAAGAAATAGCAGGATCACTTTTCAAAGATCGCTAAAAGATCCTAGGCTTTGGCTAGACTGAGAAAATATGTCAATAAACAAACATTGGTTGAAGTTTAGTACTGTATGGTGTATTCGCACTTGAGATATTGTATAACCACTTGGGAATTTCTTCTAAAACTTCCTTTATGCCATTAGTTAGAGTACAAAAACGAATTATTCGCATAATGCAAGGATGCAAGTTTATTAACAGTTCAGATGGCCGAGTGGTATAGAGCGTCTGTCTCTTGAGCTGTAGACTCGGGTTTGATTCCGAGTCGGGTCAAACCAGTGACTTTAAAATTGCTATTCACAGCTTCCCTGCTTGACGCTCAGCATTAAAGGAACAGTGTGGAGAACAAGCCGGCAAGTTTACTTGTTGTGCCGTTAGGAAAGGCACTTAAACGGATTCCCCCATTTTGGTGTGGTAGACAGATGGCTGGCAACTCCTAAGCGAGCTCGTATAGCGCATTGATCGCTTTCTCGTGATAGGAGGATATGTTACTAAATAAATAAAAAATAAAATGCAATTATCGAACTCACACTGAACCAATACGCAAGGAAATGAAATTATTAACTGTAAGCGACATACACTTTCTTGAGACTGCAAAGTTTATGTATCGTATCCACAGCAATCAAAACAATATACCATCTAACTCCCACAAGACAGCTTCTTCAATACAGGAACACAACACAAGATATAGCGAAGGACACAACTACTACATCCAACCAACAAATATCTCACTTGGAAAAAAAGCAACAAATCTAACAGGTTTTGCAATTTGGGCCAAAATACAGTACCCTTATCACTGAAAAAATATTCGCCAACAAAATTTGCAAGAAAACGAAAGGACTTTTTATTCTCGAAATATCAAGGTTCTGTCACACACTAATGATATATGATGGACTGATGATCCTAGCATTGAAAAAAAAACGAGACCATTGTGAGATGAGTACGATAAGTGTTTTGGGTCATTGTTTGCGGTTATTATTGCAATATTATTGGTACTCATTTTGCTGCTTTCTACGTTAAGATGGGAAAGAGTTTACACCAATTTGGCTGATATGCTTGTTTTGCGCAAACTACCTACATACTTAAACTGTAAATATGTAATTTTTATTTTGTATTTTTCTATTTTTTTTATTTGTATTTTAATTTATTTTAATTTTTTTAAGCATTAGTTGTTGTTTTTGCTTATTAATGTTTCGATAGCATTGAACTTTGAAGACCGCATGGTCATTTTCCTTGCTTTCCTGCCAGGCAATACGGATTTAGCTAAAACTGTGAGCTTAATTACTATGTACTTGTAGTATGTGGGCCTACGTGGCAAAAAAAATTGAAATTAAATTGAAATAACGGTAATAGTGGTCCTGCTATTCTGCTCCTCACGAAAATCATTAGTTAAAATAGTTCTACCTATTGCCACCAAATCGATGATTAAGGGGTTCAGCAAAAACTACATTATTTGCAGTGATTTGTTACCATTGAACCTTGAAGTACTGTACATACTTTTGGTTGGAAAGTCGAGCGCAGTGGCATCTTACGCAGAAGCAACTGCTTTCCATGCTTTCTTTATAATCCATCACTACATGTTTGCGCTCAAGTCAAAATATAACCATGTATACAATTAACTAGTTGTGAATACATGACAAGAACAATTCAAATCATGTTTAAGTTAAAATTTTTATCAGGAAAAGTTTTTTTGGAAGCAGTTACACCAGATTGATGCTTGTTGATGCGATAAAAAATCACTTGAACTCGTCATGGATTTTGCTAAACTTTTTGCTTAATCTTTTTTCATAGCGTCTTATGATGAGTTTTATCATTTTTTGTAGCTGTGGTATAGTAATGGAAGTTGATTGTAAGATTTGGTGCTCTGTAGTAAATAAATGCAGGTTATGCTACACCTTCCCGTCTCGATATTGAACAGTGAACAGTGTGAACACTATACGGTAAATGCTATAGTTGCAACTTAGTTTACTTCAGTATATACGGCAAGGCACGCTTATTCACGAGTTAATCTGTTTGTTTAGAACACTGTTGATACATTCATATAGTTTACAATTTCTGTGCAAAAAATAGGCTACTAAGCTGGGGTAAACTGCTTCAACAGTTTGAACAAGTCAATCGTAGAAGACAACATGCAAATAGCGTTGTGTCTACTTAATTTTATAAATTACTATCATGTAAGGATTCGATTCATCAGGTGTATCGTACAGACTGTCTGGTTTTTGCAAGGCGGTCGGATTATTTACGCTCACATGTGGTCCCATTTCGTTTACACATACGCTTTTTTCTCAATTAGAAGCTGAGAGAGGATAGATTTTTTCACACAGGTGTTGGTATATGTTTGCTTTTATTCAGTTTTTAAACTTCAAACAACTAAGCATGAACTTTTTTTTGTTATTATTGGCATATTTATTCTCCTATCACGAGAAAGCGACGAAGCGCTGTACGAGCTCGCTTAGGAGTTGCCGGCCATCTGTCTACCACACCAAGATGGGGGAATCCCGTTAAGTACCTTTCCCAACGGCACAACAAGTAAACTTGCCGGCTTGTTCTCCACACAGTCCCTTAAATGCTGAGCGTCAAGCAGGGAAGCTGTGAATAGCAATTTTAAAGTCATTGGTTTGACCCGACTCGGAATTGAACCCCGAGTCCACCGATCCAGAAGCAAACGTTCTATACCACTCGGCCATCTGATCGGTTTTAGCGCTCTGCATAAAAACTTTAGCGCTCTGCATAAAAACAACATAATAATATCTGCATACACATACTAAATGTTCTCCTACACACAGACAAATTAACTTAATATACACTAGCTACAGAACTGCATTCTAACATAAGAAATCACTAAATGAGTTAATTCAGAATACGATAGCTACAAAACTGCACTTTAAACACAATTAAATCCCACACATTACTGTAAAGCACACAGATTAATTTGCACCCTCGAAGTAGCGTAGCTGGAAGTACAGGTTTAGATTGCGAAGCTTTACTGACATCACGTGGTGTCTGTTGCTGAGATCACTCAGTAGGTATCGAGTTCATATATCACTGGTCGACAGGCATGTTGGATTCTTGCTGGAAGTCTAAAAATGTTAAAGTTAGTATGATAAATAAAAAGGTGCTGGTTTTGTTAGCTTATGCTGAACCCTCGTTGTTGAACTGAATGAAGTGTTAGCTGTAGTTGCAGCTGCATGGGTAGTGTGTTTTGTACTTGCTAATTGGTGTATACGAGTTTTGCGTAGACATGCATTGGTAGGCTAGGTCATTGCCGAGTGATAGCAAAAAAAAGAAAATCAGGTTAAGTGAATCGGTGAATTATTAAATTTTTGTGTCGCATTTGAAATGGGGTACCTACATGAGGTAAAAAGTAGTTATATACACAGAGAAATCCAGTAGTTGTACGTAACAAATTTTTCATATAACTTGAGATTTCGTTGTAAAATACAAGTGCTGCTGCATAATTATTATTACTGATTTTTCTAAGCAATATCACTGCAGTCATGTAAGGTCGTATCGGTTATTGTTTTGGGTTATGAATATTAGCTTATTTTGCTCCATCAATAAACAAGTCGCATTTTTTGTTCCCTTTTTTATAGCCATAAACAGGTTTTCTTACTCGTCTCTTCATACTCTTTCTCCATGACATCGTTAGATGCAGAAGACTTTTTAAAAGCTTGGCGCGTTTTTCTTCGTCGTTTGATGCACAAGGCTAACGCTATTATGATGAGACAGAACACAAAACCACCTCCACCAGCCGCAACCAGAATACCGTATGGGTATGATGCTGTAATAACACATTTCAAACACCCATGTTAGTAAAACAACATGTCTTATAACTATCTACAACGGTGCAAAATATCTGCACAAGTAGGCCTATGACGAGTTGCGAAATTATTAATATGTACTTGCAGTTTGTGTAGTACCATAATGTTTCTGCTACAGACATAATCATGTTATCATCTAGTACAGGGGTGGGCAAGTTTTTCACACGAAGGGCCAGATTTGGAAAAAAGCTGTTAAGGCCGCGGGCTGCACGCTGATTGAAAAACAAAGTGAAGACTTTTTTTGGCAATCACGGTCCACGTACGAATGTGATCTCCAAAATAAAAGGTTTTCACCTCGTTTTTTATTCCAATTTTGCACCGTTGAGGCTTATTTCGTTGAAAAACATCGCCATCCATGATCTCCAACGGAAAGAAGGTCTTTCGCTCAATTCACAGTGAGAGTTTAAGGTTTAAGTTTGTGCAAGTGCCGGCGGGCCAGAATAAAATGACCGGCGGGCCGGATTTGGCCCGCCGGCGGTAGTTAGCCCATGTCTGACTCTAATCTTGTAGTACAAGTCAACCACTAAAGTTTAATCCTTAACCAATGCTAAAATGCTATAAAGTATGGCCAATTGGCCATCTAAGCTTCACAAGTGGGTGTCCATCTGTTTTACAGCTTGAGGAGAGATGGCCACCCACGTGATTATACAGTACAATAGCAGCACTACTTTCAAAAGGTACCTGCTATGTGATTGCATTATTGGAAGTGTAAATTCCCTAAATCTGAAGACTACAGAGTGAAAATGCTCCTACGAAAAGTATTGCTGCGTGCTATCTATATCCTGCCGAAAAAATTCTCCCTGCCTTAAAAATTATTTTGGCTACATCACACAAAATTTAGTGAACTTCGACAGCAATTTCAAACATGCTGTTATACCATGTGCTGCTTTCCAGACAAAGTCAATCTTGCGTAACGTGCAAAACTAAAAAATGGATATCTCTACCAGAGTTACTCAATTTGTAAACGTTGTTCGATGGATGTGAAAGCGTGATCAACTTTTGCAATGTGTTGTCGCTGGAGATGCAATTCATCAAGATTACCATAATTGCTGTGAGTAAGTGAAAAGAGAATTAAACGATCAGCTGCAAGGTGATTTACATAAGATGCTAGTACTTGACAAGTACTTACTAGACTTATGTTACACGAAAGAGATTACGAGTATAGTTTTATAACAATATCCTGACCGTTTGCGTAAAATATCGTGAAAAATCGAAATGGAAAATAGGCTTTTACCGTTAAACGATTGAACTCGATGTTACATCATCGACTCATTACATTGTTAGTTTTTCAACACATGATATAATAGATTAGTTTAGGGGCTCTCAATCGTGGCCTGGGGTCTTCCAACGGGGCTACAGAGTGTTCTCTGGGGAGGAACGAGCGTACGCCTCACTAACGAATCATAGCACGTATCCCTTGACAAAAACGGAAAGAATGTTTTCAAGTTTTCTTGTATTTTTTTTTTTCTATTAAAACTTTGTTGAAAGAAATTGTCACATAGCAAGCAGTCATGTAGGTGCGGGTATCGTAAAGCTAGCTGAAAGCATGTATTTTCCATTGGGTGTTGTATCTCACTAGATGTTGCATCATCATTTGTGGTTGTAACGTAACAGTTTAGGGTACGCTTCCTTTATTGACATGATTGAAAAGATGTCAGTAAGTTAAGAGCCTGAACCTTTTGTTCCTTCGTAGTCATCGCGTACCTGCTCTTAGTCATGATGTTTACAGGCGTTTTGTTTCGTAATTGCGTGTAAGATCGTACCACTGTAATTTGATTTGATTACTGCAACACTTTGTGAGTTATCGCATAATAGCTTCTACAGATTTAGATGGTGCATGCTGTACAGTTTCAACGTGATTCTTCACATTGCACCCATACTGAACAGCGTATTATATAATATGTAAAAGTTCTTTAGTTATTCTATTTGTTACGGTTATTTAATTAGTCTCTTAGAGCGTTAATTAGGAGGTATTAAATGTACAATGTTTTATTCAATTTAGTGATTTGTTAGTCAGCTTACTACAATGGTCTACTGGACTTTTAGAATTACACTCAAGGGACCACGGTCTCTTAAGTGGCCACAAATCAGCAAAGATTGAGAATTACTGGCTTAGTATGCTAGCAGCGATCACTTTTTTTAGAAGTACCGAGTTTTCAGCAACCCAAGACCCAACGTAAAAAAGCTTATGAAAATACTAAGCATATTGCATTAGTTATGTGAAGCAATTAAGATAAAGCGTGTTAACAAGTATTCGTAATTACCGGAAGTAGTTCCCGAAGAGCAAGATTGCGTATGACAATCTTCGCTTCTCAATTTTATTGTTGAATTGCTTCCTGTTAAAACAATGATTTAGATTGTTTTAATGCGGTAAAACTTACGGTTTACACTCACCATCGCATAAAGCTGCTAAAGTTCCATTAAATGTACACCTTGATGAAAATTGTTGTATTCCTCCACCACAAGTGACTGAGCAAGATGAACTTAAACTCCATGGTGACCAAGTAGGACATGATGGTGTGTTGCATGTTTCATAGCTTCTTATATTTGACCATACAGTGCCTGATAAAACGAAACCGATGTTTTCATGCTATCATGTTAAATTATATCAATTGGTGCAAACAACGTTTAGATAAGATTTGTGAGCGTTTATTGCCAAAAAGAAAAAAGCTGATGGGTTCAAATTTTGTGTACTCACCGTCGCACAGTGCAACAGAAATTCCATTGTATATGCATCTTGATGTGAGCTGTCGGGTTCCTCCACCACAAGTAACTGAGCAAGATGAAGCTACACTCCAAGACGACCAAGCAGGACATGATTGGGTGTTGCATGTCTCGTTTCTTACACGATTTGAAGATTGACTACCTGATAACAAATTAAGACTCGATAATTTTTCTATAGTGCTTATACTATCGCATCTTTTAGTAATTGTTGAGTAACATTTCATAAACACTTTTCATTGCATTCTTTGCTTTTAAAAATCACAAAGTTGATGAGTAGAAATCATGCATCCAGAATAATTCAGCACATTTGCTATCATGCCTGACGTTCAAGATTATTCTTGTATAAACTTTCAAGACGTTGTTTCACATCATGAAACGTGAGGTGCCTGTGTAGTTAATCAAAAAATGTTTTCAGCCTGTCTTGTATTTTTTTTTTTACGAACACTTTTTAAGAGTTCCAGTCAAACATAAATTGCTCGAACAACCCACCATCACACCAAGCAGATGCTGGACTTCCATTATTCACGCAATGCGATACAAATTGTCGTGTTCCTCCACCACAAGTAACTGAACACGATGCAGTTGAACTCCAAGACGACCAAGTGGGACATGATTGCGTGTTGCATGTCTCGTTTCTTGTTTGGTTTGAATATCCACTATCTGTCAAAACAAAACGATGTTCTGGTGTTTAATTATTGCAACAGTTTCGAAGAGCGTTTATGTGACTTGTTTGCATTTACTGCAAAAAAAACTATTGAGTTCAAAGTGTTATATATTGACCGTCGCACAGTGGAGTTGGTTCTCCATTGTAGTTGCACGTTGATAAATACTGCTGTGTTCCTCCATCACAAGTAACTGAACAAGATGAAGATACAGTCCAAGTTGACCAAGCAGGACACGATTGTGTGTTGCATGGGTCATATCGGTATTGAAATGAAGAAGATCCGCGATCTAATAAAACAAAAATAAAGGCTTAATAATTTTCCTGTAATGCTTTCTATCCTATCTTTTAGCGATTGGTTTTGATCATTACATCAGTATTTTGCTTTGCATACGTTGGTAATAAAAAACAACGATTAATATTTGGCTGAAAACATGCAGCCAGAATAACTTAAAACATTTGTTTCATGCTTGACGTTTTACATGTTACATACATAAATTTATGGGACGTTGCTTGAAAAAATAAAAGAGAAAGAAGTGTTATGTGTTACATCTTGAAACTTTCTATGTAATTTGAAAGTATCTTTTTAACAGTTCTTGTATTTTTTCTAAAAAAACTGGTTAAGAGTTTCAAACATCATGCTCCAAAATTTAATGCTTAGTTAAAACAGTGGGCATATGGCAAAAGCTTGCTGATACCATACTTGTTACTACTACCCACCACCGCATAAAGAAATTCCTGTGCTTCCGTTGTACATGCAAGTTGATGTAACCTCTCGTCTTCCTCGGCCACAAGTAGTTGAACAAGATGAAGATTCAGTCCAAGATGACCAAGTAGGACACGATTGTGTGTTGCATGGCTCAAATCGCCTTCGAAATGAAGAAGATCCACGATCTAGTAAAACAAACACTAAAGGCTAAATAATTTTCTTGTAATGCTTTCTATCCCATCGTTTAGCAATTGGTGTGATCATTGCATAAGTATTTTGCTTTGCATACATTGCTATAAAAAATAACAGTTAGTGCTTGGCGGAAAACATGCATCCAGAACAACTAAAAACATTTGTTTTATACTTACCGTTTTAGACGTCACTTGCATAAATTTACAGGACGTAGTTTAAAAAAGGAATTAAAAGGAAGTGAAGAGTTAAAATTTTATATTTAATTTGAAAATTTATTTTTAGAAGTTCTTTCATTGTTTATTCGAGTTTCAAGCGTTATGCCGGGAAATCATAAAACTAATTCGAGTTTCAAGCGTTATGCCGGGAAATCTAATACTTGGTTAAAACAAATGGTATGTGGCAAAACTTATTGGTATCGTTGTCACAGCAACCCACCACCGCATAAAGAAATTCCTGTATTTCCATTATACGTGCAAGTCGATGTAACTTCTTGTGTTCCTCGGCCACAAGTAGTTGAGCAAGATGAAGCCAAACTCCAAGATGACCAAGTAGGACATGATTGTGTGTTGCATGTCTCGTTTCTTTGTCGACTTAAAGATCCACTATCTAATACAGCAAACACTTTATTGTATGGCGTTCGAGTACTCTCCGTTCATCACAGATTAATTCATATCTGATTATCTAAGCATAATGAACATCTTACTCACCTAGGAAAAAAATACGCATGGCTTGTCACAAGTACTGTAGAAGCGAAAGTAAAAATGAGTTTTAGTTCCATCATCTATTATTCGGCCTACGCCGGTTTTTGCTTATTAACAAAGATACTCATTTAAAGATTGGTGTTTACCATCGTAGCGAGGAACTAAGCGCCAATTATATGCAAATGTTTAAACAACAATTGTGTTTGTCTCAGGACTGAAAAATAAAAAACACTAAGGGGCTCCCAGACTTCCGTCCCCGTAAAAAAGTGTTCATGGAGGAAAACAGGCGCCTTAACTTTTCGTTGACCCATTGGTTGATTTTAACCAATTAAATCGCAGGTCGATGCCAGGAAACACGCTCAAACAGGAGTCAGCTATACATTGCGTTCGCACTGCGCTAATTGCCCAAGTGACGGATTTTTCGAGACAGATCTCAAGGTTGTCGGGAGACGCAGTTTCAAAGTCTCGGTCTGAGACCTGAGCTTTAAGTCTCGGTATAGAGTCTTGGTTTTATGAATTCACGTTTTTGTAGAATGAGAAGTCTCGAGACTCAATATTCTAGATTTGCACAGGACTGGAAAACTCGAAATTCTATCAAGCGAGAAAAACAAAGATTTTATTAACAACATTTCAAATTTTTGCTTCGAAATCTCAGCATCTGGTGATTGCTTTTTCGGTAATCTAAGATTTTGTTATTTAACATTTGCAATTTTTGATTCCCTGTTTGAACTTGTGCAGTGAAAAATGCATTGAAGGCTACTCAGTTGCGAAATGTACCGCAGGGCACCCAACATTTATTTTGTGACAGCGCAAAGAACAAAATTAATCACTTTAATTTTTTTTCAGAACTCTAGCTTGGAGTTTCTTCGCGGAATGTCAGGACGGAAACATTGAGTTTTGAAATCTCTCGTTTTCCGGAAATTTATGTCGGGATCCCGCGGGATTTTTCGGTTTCAGTAGCACTCGTGTCCACTTGTTCATATTTTTCAAACGAAAATACATTATTCATCGCGCAGGGAGAAAGTATTAAGCTGCTTTACCAAAGTATTAAATAATAAAGCTTTTATGAGAAGTTGTTGTGCAAAATAGTTGAAATAGGGCCTACATTAAATTTGAAACTGTCACTATAAGTTCTCAAATGTATTATTGGTAGTGAAAATTCTAAAACTAAAAGTGTTTGGGCGCGTTTTGAAATTACAAATATATAGTTTCATATCAAATCTATTTCAATGGCTAAAGCATTGGGAGAATTAGAAACAATCCAGCCTTTTCAAAGTCATTCACGTCTCTGCAGAGACGCATATGCAATGTACTAATTGGAAAACTGGTTTAAATCTTTTTGCTCACAAAAATTGTTTCACAAAATTCGTGAAATTTTGTTTCAAAGACCCAAATTGCTTGCAAAATCAAAAAGATTTTTCCTCAAATATATCGGCGTTTAAAATTCAATACGATTTCTTTTAAATTTTGCGTAAAAAAGTTACAACCGCAATGTTCGACCTTTGGTCAGACAAAGAGATTTCGGTTGTCGAACACTGCAGTCGTGACTTTTTCACGCATCAATGCGTAAAACGTACACTTATGAGAAATCACGTAAAAGTTTAAACGTCGATTTTTCGTTAACTAAAAGCATTTAAAAACTTTTAATGTCATTTCTAAATTTGTCTTGTGTTTTAATTCCTTTAGTAAAAAAATATTTTTGCACTTCAGTTCCCCTTTAAGCATTCAAAAAGCTTGCATCAAGCGTCAAAACAAAAATAGTAAATGCAAAAAACGTTAAAACAAACAAGTTCAGAAAATATCCCGGGTATTTCTTAAAATTAAAGCGAAAATTGTTTTCAACTTAGAATTGAAAAACCGGCAAAAAAGGAAAACCCTTCTCTCGTCTCACCAAAATTTGAATTGACGAAGCAGATACTTGTAGAGCAAGGTTAGCTTGACGGAGCGTATTTACTACGTGAAAAGTGCGTACTGCGGCAAATACTTTTTGACCATATTTTGTGACGAGACGACGACGCATTTAAAACAATGGTTACCGGAGTAGGTCTACTCTTGCGGTTCCCAACCTTATTTTCTTCATAATAACCAACTTTTGATGTGACTGATCCTCAATTACCCACCATGATCTACTGTATTACGGAAGTTTACCTCAGTTATATCGATCGGTGAGGTACCAATCTGCAGGTGTCCTGTTTTCGTGAAAATATCGGTGAAGAGCAAAAAAAAACATCTGCAGGAGTCCAGCTTTTGTGAATTCGTGAAAATATCGGTGAAAAGCGAAAAAAGAATGGCCTTCAGGCATATAGTTTTGACAAGGCATATATGGTGTGACATTACCCACCAAAGAATCACATAATACCCCTAAGGGTTAATTTACTCCCAGGTTGGAAACAGTGGTGGGCAGTATCGAGTTACAATTGTAACAAGGTACTTTTGGAGTTACTGTAACGGTAACGTCGTTACATTTGAAAAAAAGTAACAAAATGCGTAACAAAATTACTTTATTGGCGATATTTCAAAGTTACTCGTTACTATTTCACAATGCATATTATTGTCCCTGTTAAATGAAAATCTTAAAAAGCGAAAATAACCATATTTTTATGTAGACTTTCAGGAACGATCTAACTTTACCCGAATGAGTTTGACTTCAGGAACGATCTAACTTTACGCGAATGAGTTTGACTTGTAACAAAACAGGTTTGTGATTAACGGGCAGAGAGACTAGACTCCAGCAGTCCAGTACCGTTCGAAAATCTTTATTCGCAGCGATATGCAGCTGCTGCTGGAAGTGTAAAGTTTCACACTTTGCAATGAAACATTAAAAAAGTACAACAAAGTGAGAAAGCAATAGAACCCCAGGTTTTTTTGGTGCCTTTTATGTGAAGCAGAGATTTTTTTGAAGCCCTTTCACAATTGCCAGATGCGCTACTTTTCTGCCAGATACGCTTTTTTTTTTAATTTTTTCGGCAGGCGTATGCGGGTGTGAAAATCTTCAGGCGGGATCGAAAAAATCACTTTGCCGATTTTTAAGATTCAAAAGGCTTGATTGATGAAAAATGCATGTGATCAAGCTCGAGCAAATTTGTTTTTCACAGTGCCGATTGTTTAAAACCTTTGAGTGGATACAGCATTTTACAATAAAAAAGCTATGTTATTCTAGTTGCAAAAAGTAGATTTTTAAAGATGCTTTAGGGATTTATTTGTTGCAAAGGTAACAATGTGGCACTTAGTTTTGTGAATACAAACGCACCTTCGGTATTTTCTTTTTGATTTTATAGGCTTTGTTAGGTTAATAAGTTGAAACGAAATTTAGTTCTTGATAGAGGTATTCATTTTGGCAAAACATCTACTAATTGTGCATTTGTAATGCTTTTCAGGTTTGGATGTTTGGGCCGTAATTTTTTGTGTGTTTTGGCCCATTTTGGCTGGTCTTTTTGTGCTTTTTGGTCATGTCTTTCAAAATCTGGCAACACTGAAGCCCTTATGTGATTGATTCCCAACACAAATAGTGCTTCGAAAAAGTTGTATATGAGTTTTTGAACATCTGCCAAAAAAGGAACCTTTTAATGTTCAGGTTTTCTGATGCAAAGTTGGGAGAAATTTTTATTAAATATAACACTGCCCTACCGTAATAGATTCAATACCCTGTAAAAAGTTAATTTCACTTGAAAAAGACGCAACGTTGGTCTTTTTATGAAAATCGTTGCGCTGTGCTGATATTTGAATGGCTGTTGCGTACTGGTTTTCCTAATCGTAATTAACTTCAAAAAAAAATCTAATCATCATTATATTCGCATTCTTATGCAGCAGCGTGTAAGGAGTGGTGGCCCATCTCCTTAAGTTATCACCTGGGCAACACACGTGCACAGTGGCGCGGGAACGTTTTTTAGACAGGGGGGGCTCAAAATAGTAAGATCGTGTCAACGTCTGGGGGGCGAAGCCCCCCAGACCCCCCTTTTTTCGAACGCACGTTTTTAAGAGCAGGACACTCAGCAGACCTATTTTGATAGACATCAATTGCATGCCGCTCAAGTGACCGGAATTTTTTCAGGATAATCTTTTATCATGGAAAACAAGATTGCTTACTACCATTAGGCTTTTCTAACCATGCTCGAATTACTACTCATGTATTTGTAAAATGCAAATACCTCAATCACAAAACCAAAAAGTAGGCAAACAAAATTTGCCCGATCTAACTTTTGCTTTGCTGATCAGAGTTACATGCAACAAACAATGCCCCATTGAGGTTTAAAAATAACAAAAAACACACAATCAAAATAAAGCACTGAACCATTTTTTAACATAATGAGATGTGTAGATATAGGTATTTAGGTAGGCGTACTAGCTCAATTTTAGTAACAATCATCGGCAGTGCTCGAGTTGTGAAAACACTTATGGGGGGTGGTAGGCTACAACTTTTCATGCAGACCTAAAAAGAGATGGTCATTATAGTTGTAAGGGAATGGTTTACGCTAAAATGTTTTATGGGGGGGATAGTGTTGTTTTCAGGGGGGATGGCATCCCCCTCAAATCGAGTAGCCTACTGATCATCGGTGCCAGTTTAGTAGTGATTTAGCCGCTTCATTGGGTTGGTAGAAAAAATTCAAAACCATTAAAAAACTCAACCAGAAGAGAACTTGCACCAGCTCATATAAGCTTAATTAGGGGTGCCCAACCAGTCGATCGCGATGTACCGGTCGATCTTTGGATGCTTGGCTGTCGATCGCGGGTCAATTTGGCATGTACACAAATCAGGTTGGCCACCAACATTTCCAGTTCATGTCACGCGTCCGGGCCGTGAAGACCTTTTTTTAGCTTTTCACAAAAATTTTGGTGGAATTCGGAACATCTGAAGGATTGAGGACCGTTTTTTTGCACTTCACCGCATTTTCGTTTACGATTTACGTAATTCCCATGATCAGTAGCGACTTTCATTCGAGCATTCAGAGTAGTTTGGCGTAAAGTGTTTGGCAGCTACAATAATTGACAGCCATTATACTTTTACTGGGCCATCGTCCATGACTGCTGTAAAGGTTTGCAAACGCTGATATAAAACACGGTTAAAAATGAACTTCAAGCATTGAAAATTTTACCAAATTTTACATTGACCAAGTAAATAATAACTGACTGATTTTTAAAAGAATAGTGATTCTTCGTTGGTTAAAAGCACTTTAAAAAATATTTGCTTCATTACGTATGTACGTTGCGAGCATTAATCACGTCGCACTCAGTGCATAATTGTTTTAATTGTCAGGGGGGGCTCAAATGGTTCAGGGGGGGCTAAAAAAAGTTCAGGGGGGGCTTGAGCCCCCCCTGGCACCCCACTTCCCGCGCCTATGCACGTGCAAACTCCAAAGAAACGGCTCCACAGTCGCGAGCCGTTGGCGACGCTGTGTCCGATCTCACCGGCTCAGGGAACGAGCCCCAGATCTACTGCACCGATAGCGAATGTTGCTGCATTGTAATGTCAACCGTCCTGCTTTACTTTTCGGTCTTAAAATTTGTTCCTACAACTAGTGTTTTTTTTAAAGCGTTTTGAGGAACCAAAACGGTCTCCCAAATTTTTGTAATGCTCTTTCCAGTAGGCTACGCTTCTTTTCCATGTTGTCTAAATAGATACACTTACTACATATTTAATTGGAATAGTTTTTGGTCTTTTAAAATTTGTAAATGGTCTTTAAAATCGAGTCTTGAGAAAAAGCATTGGCTACTAAGCACTGCAGCTGTTTTGAATTTAGTCTAAACCGAATGAAATAAAAGAAACCTTCATTATACTAACGGTATTGCGCAGAAGCGTATAACGAGTGGCGGGGCCCTTCTCTCCGGCTGAGCGCCTGCGCATCACAGTTCCGAAGAAATATCGCAGCAGTGGCCAGCCGTTGGTGACTGCCGACTACGTTGGATTTGACCGACCAGGGAATCGAACCCGAAGCTTCCCGCACCGGCAGCAATGTCTTGACCACTACGTCTATCGGCCGGTTTTAGCGTAAACCAAAGTTGGAAAATTTCTTAAAGTAACGTATAACGAGTAACGAAAAGTTACAAGTTACATTTTCAAAAAGTAACGAGTAACTGTAACTTAGTTACAATTTCTTACAAGTAATTGTAACGGTAACTTCGTTACTTTAAAAGTAACAAGTGCCCACCACTGGTTGGAAACCACTGCTCGACTCTTTATTACGATGTGATTATTTGGTCTAGAATTTGTTCAAAATAACGCAAACGTTATACAGAACAATACAGTACTGTCACATAAAGCAACTGCACTTCCATCTTCATCGTTGCACGTTGATATAAGTTGTCGTGTTCCTCCACCACATGAAACATCGCAAGGTGTAGATTCACTCCAAGATGACCAAGTGTAAAAACATGAGTGCGTGTTGCATTGTTCGCTGCGTGTTTGCGTCGAATCTAGAGCACCAAAACAGTTATGTTAGATACGCAATCCTACCATTGCATGCATGTTTCAAAAAATAATAATAATTTATTGGCTTGTTTCTTCTGCTTTGAGGCCTTATAGTTTCGCAATTCAGCTTTTCAAACTATGAACCAGTTTTTAGTCTGGCGATAGTCGGCTGAGACATTTAATGATAGATTTACGATTGCAAAAACAAAATGCTTCAAAATGTGTGGATTATGCTTATACTTTTTGCGTGTGTAGCCAAAGCAGATAGGAGCCAAAATAGGATCAAACCAGAGTAATCAATCACACTTGTACTTGGTTCTTTCTAATTTGCAAACAAAAGCAAGATCGTTAAGCATCCAAATCAACGGCCACAGTGTATCAGCAGTAATATTACAGTTACCGATATTACTTTTCCAATTTTGTCTCAAGTTTTTAAGTTCCAGAAAAACCGTGGTTTAATTTATTTGACAGCGTGGTTCTATGTTAATTCGATGAGCATGGTTGCTGACCGCAATACTTCAAAATTCACATTGCAAAAATAATAAAATAATTTAACACAGTAGCGTAGCCAGGATTTTGCAATGGAAGTGGTTGAGAATGACGTCACATTTGACTATTACTTTGAGAATAACAAAAGATGGCCTCAAATTTAAGAGAGATGTTTTAAACTAAAAATACCAAAAACAGTTAAGGCACAATTATTGTACGGTAAGGAAGTCAAAAAAACGCTTTCTCGTAAAACTGGTGACACCATATTTAAATGTTAGCGATTTAGTTATTTCTTGAGTAACGTAAATCATTTTTGCTTGAAATCGTTAGCCTTTTTTCTACGGAAGGTCTGAGGGGCCTAGGGCAGTTGCGTGTACAGGAGCAGCACTGCCCTGCTAATAAAACAGTCATTGCATCATGAAGCGCCATTGGTCCATTACAAGTAATTGTAACGGTAACTTCGTTACTTTAAAAGTAACAAGTGCCCACCACTATGTGCCAACAGCCAACCACCAGTGCCAACAGCTCAGATGGCCGAGTGGTATAGAGCGTCTGTCTCTTGAGCTGTAGACTCGGGTTTGATTCCGAGTGGGGTCAAACCAATGATTTGAGAATTGGCATTCACAGCTTCCCTGCTTGACGCTCAGTATTGAAGGGACAGTGTGAAGAACAAGCCGGCAAGTTTACTTGTTGTGCCATTGGGAAAAGCACTTAGCGGGATTCCCCCATCTTGGTGTGGTAGACAGATGGCCGGAAACTCCTAAGCGAGCTCGTACAGCGCATTGATCGCTTTCTCGTGATAGGAGGATAAATATGCAATAACTAACTAACTAACTAATTACATCACTCAAAAAACAGCGCTACGTAGATGGCAGTTCAGATGGCCGAGTGGTATAGAGCGTCTGTCTCTTGAGCTGTAGACTCGGGCTTGATTCCGAGTGGAGTCAAACCAATGACTTAAAAATTGATATTCACAACTTCCCTGCTTGAAGCTCAGAATTAAAAGGACAGTGTGGAGAACAAGCTAAGTTCACTTGTTGTGCCGTTGGGAAAAGCACTTAGCGGGATTCCCCCATCTTGGTGTGTTAAAGTGATGGCCGGAAACTCTTAAGAGAGCTCGTATAGCGCATTGATCGCTTTCTCGTGACAGGAGGATAAATATGCAACTAACTAACTAACTAACTACACTGGCACTGCTGCGTGCAGTGACGAATCCAGGGTTGGGAAGTGAGGGCGATCACTCTCTCTCTCCTAGAAACGTCAGCCTTTCTCTAATTCGGTTAGTTTTGAATTATAACAATATACCGCTTTTTTGCTTGGTACCTGTTTTCGTGCGCCGTTTATCATCCCCTAAATCGAGTTCTTGGGATTCGCCTCTGGCTGCGCGTTCAATTAACATAAAATATCCAATTTAAGCCAACAGTTACGGATACTTTCGAGAGAGTAGTAAAAGTATTCAACGCTTCAAAAAAAAAAGTCAGAAAGGGACGTGAGTATGACGTCACTTGAGACTCAATGGGGGATTGTAACCCTTCCCTGTGGCATCACTGCTGATTCAACATACAGTCAGTGGCGTTGGAAGTACTTTTAAATTGGGTGGTTGAAATTTGTGTTAGGATACCAACGTCTGGGGGACTTCGCCTCCAGATCCCCCCTACTAGTTATCGCAACTTACATCAAGCGTATCATGCACTTTACTTCAATAAAAGCCTCTTGGAGACTGCTTGATAAACTCAAGCTTTCCTCTAGCTAGCATAACACACAATAGCCAGATCTATGTTTGTAAACGTGTTAATCTCCTTTGAATGAACTTATTACCCGTTCACAAGCTTCTCGTCTCAGGCTCCAAGGCAAAAGAGTATTTAGGGAAGGGGGCATTGTGCCATGCTCCTTCCCTTTTGACTCTGCTTTTCAATAAAAAAAAAGACAGAACTAATGGTGCCAATTGACTAATGGTGCCAAACTCTTTTGATGGTTTCTGTAGCTTATGGCCTGGGGCGGATCCAGGGGGTCGGATGAGGGGTATGCATCCATCCACCAGGCATTTTCAAAAGCACAATTTTTTCATAATTTGGAACCTCTTCGATAGCAATGTGCTTTACGCCTTGAGTAAGCATAAGCGAAAAGGTGCGAACAAACTGCATCATATTTGGCGAAGCACTCAGAATTAGGGGCCAAAATTATAAACAAAATTAGCCTGAAAATTATTGAAAAAGCACTGAAATAGCCATTTCAGCATGCAAATTTTCAAAAATTTTCAGGGTGGGGCATGCCCCTAGAGCTTTTCTTGTTGCTCAATCAGCATCAAATTTGTCCAGCCGAAAACAATACGCTTGAAAAAAATGTGGAAATTATGACTTCCCACTTTTAAAAATTCTCACTACACCTCTGCTCCAAGGATAAGCTTATTCTAATTTGACATTTTGTTGTTTCGCTGTTATTTGCCCATAAATTCCTTTTAAAATTGGAGAAAATTTAACTGTGACATCATAGTAACGCTCTAAGAACTTTGTACAAGAAGTTACCAGGATATCCAACAGTTTTTGCGATTTTGTTCACCTTTCCCACAAAGTCGCATAAGTTAGTACGTTGGTTTGATGGTATTAGTGAAGAAAAGAAACGAAGAACCAGTGAAGCTATAAGCCATCGTTGAAGTGCAATAGCCAATAGGGTGTACTGTAGCTATAAATTTCTGAAAAGGGGGGCTGAAGGAGTACTCAAAATTTTTATGGGGGAGGGGGGGCTGAAAAAAATAGAGAGGTTTCAGCCCCCCTCAGCTACCACCTTTCAACGCCCTTACGTACAGTAGTCAGAGGAGAAGCAAAAGATAGGCCTATGGATTACCAATTTACCACCAGCTATCGTTGTGAAATTTCTAAAAAAAAAGGTGATTCTACACTGTATTTAAATGTTGGATTTACCATTATTGCATAAACAGCTACGCTGAAATCTCTGTATTCCTCCCCCGCACGATACAACGCACTGAGTAATAGGAGACCATGTTGTCCACATGTTGCATGGATTAGAAATGCAAACTTCTCTCCCCATTCTTGTTCTAAAAGGTTTAGCATCTTCTGTAAAAAAAAATATACATGAACCAGAGGGTAATAAATTTTGTAGGATATTTCATTTATTTTTTTGATAGGAATGTTACTGAGCACCTTTAAAAAGTTTCTGCCAACCAGCATTTTTCTTCGAAACCAATTTTCCTCCGATCGAAATATCTTGCCTTGGTGTGAGTTTCAAACATGCTTGAGTGTTGCAGATGATAATTACTTTGGTATTTGTAATTTGTCCGTAGTTAGT
This sequence comes from Trididemnum miniatum, assembly GCA_964006365.1. Lineage (NCBI taxonomy): Eukaryota > Metazoa > Chordata > Ascidiacea > Aplousobranchia > Didemnidae > Trididemnum > Trididemnum miniatum. Next base: position 18,068,590 of record OZ023249.1, on the reverse strand, counting down.
TCCGTTGCAGTTGTACAAATTTTCACCTTTGAATACATTGTAAATATTGATCACTTTATCCCCTATCTTAAAATTTACTTTGTACCGATACCAAGTAAAACACGTATTTTCTAAGTGAGCTTATAATATTTCCTGCTTTTTTTCGGCTATATTGACAAAAGAGTATCTGTGCTGTTTGTGTATATTTGTCTGTAAGCTCGTTGTAATTTTCTACATACGAACTTACCTGTTGTTATACTTTTGCACACAGCCACAGCTGTTTGTGTTCCTCCTCCACAAGTAGCAGAACATTGAGTTAATGTGTCCATTGGAATCCACACACCAGTACACGTTTGCTCAACATAACAACGATAGTAATCTAGTAATTGACAGTTGGGGTAGCCTTGACAGTTGTTAGAGATTATTTTGGTTGAATCATAGCAGTTCCCTTGGCATGCTTGGTAGACCTATGTCACATAAAAACGCATCCTGACGATTGACGATTACAGCAGTTTATGCCCGGAAAAAATTCAATAGATTCCTTTCTCGCTCACAAGCAGTGGTTACAAATGAATAAATGATATTAATACTGGTAAGTTTATGTTACACTAGGCGCCGTTTATTCTGACCACGGATAATATGACCAATCGACCAGCCGCTTATTATGACCAATTTGGTGCGGTTCGGAATTTCTCCATGTACAATTCTCCGTTTAATATGACCGAATTTCGAATAATATGACCAATATTTGCTTCATCTCTCTTATCACAGTACACTGTACAGCAAGGGTGAGCAACCTTTTTAACGCAAGAGCAATTTCGAAAAATGTAATGTTTACTGGGGGCCGCACAGCAAACGAAGTTGCAAATAATCACAGGCCCATGCATACAAAAATATAATTGTATGACGTCATTGCAGAGATTGCGACGTCACTACACAGAGCTTTACTGGCAGCCGGTCTAGCCTTTTTCTGCTTCCCAAAACACGTAGCCTATGCGATCGATCGGTCCTAACTCCTACTAAACACCGCAAAAGACGACAAAGAACCTCAAATTGATGTACTAAACACCGCAAAGAACGACAAAGGACCTTAAATTGAAGTACTAAACACCGCAAATAACAACAAAGTACTTGGAATCATACCATAACAAAGAACGACGGATTAGGGTTAGGTTAGGATTAGGCTAGGATTTTGGTTAGGATTAGGCTAGGATTGTCGTACTTTGAGGTGTTTAGTACCAGTGATGAAGGTCTAAGACCGGTCTTAAGATCGTTTTTTTAAGGTCTTGGTCTTGACCATTCAGTTTGGTCTCAAGACCGAAAGAACTCAAAAGCATCTAGTAAAAATTTAAGTGATCCTGCACAGCTGGAAAAAGTATCCAACAGAGTGTATGTGATTGTGTTGTTCTTATTTCTTTTAATATTCTGTATATATTTTGCCCGTTTTTTTGTTGTTGTTATAAAAAAATAGCGATAAGTGATAAACAGTTAATTCTTATCCTATTTTTAAGGTCTTGATTTTGGTCTTGAAAAAAATCAAAGGTCTTGGTCTTGAAAAATTTACAAGGTCTTGGTCTACAGTAGTAGGTGATGGGCCTTACTACATCACTGTTTAGTATATCAATTTGAGATCGTTTGTCGTCCTTTGCGGTGTTTCAGTCTTTTGCGGCGTTTAGTAGGACTCTGCCAGAGCTGGACACTAGGTACTTTAAAAGTAACGACGATATCGGTACCGATACTTTGCTAAAAAAGTACCGTCGGTACCGATAACGGTACATTTTTGAAAAAGTAACGACGATATCGTTATACGGTACCGTTTTTCGGTACTTTTTAAACAAAACTTTAATCTTAAAAATTAATTTTTGTTTTGGTTTACGTCTTGCAAAGCAACGAAATTAAAACTTATCAAGGCTTTTGTCGTATCTGGTGCTAATGATAGATCTGAGTTGTAATCACGAGCGAATTTTGACACCGCAAGCGAATTCTTCGGTTATATCAACAAGGCGACAGCGGCGCGCTCACTAAAACAAGCATTCTCTCATTTAAGGTAGCATCTATAATTTGTTCATCTCCTACATTAGTTATGAGGCTAGGTATAACTAAGGAGTATCATTGTCAGAAACTCGCCCTGGAGAGCAGAAAAGTTTGTCACACCCTTATTTATCTGGCTACGTTGCTACATTCGAACAATACTAAGGACGTGAAAGAACTTATGGCCTATATACGAAAAGATGTTGCAAAGGTTCTTGCTGTGCTAACTTCATCATTGAATTTGAAGAAGAATGTTTTCATTTTTCATGCCACTTTCAGTAGAGGTTAGTGTATCAGTAGCAGCATACTCAGAGCTTTTAGATGAGTCAAAATCTACAATTTCTCAAAATTTGCAGGTCTATAGTTTTACGTTGATTCAATGACACCGAAATAAATTTTTCCATATGGTCTAAACCAGCGGTCTTCAACCTTTTTTACACAATCGCCACTTTTTGAAAAGTGTGGGTCCAAATTGCCCCCAAAAAGCATTGATGAGCAAAAATAGAAAAAGATAACTCTACACGTCCGCAGATCTACTATTTTTCCACTGAAAATCGGTGAAGAGCAAAAAAAAAGATCTGCATGCGGCTCGCAGTTTGCCCAGCTCTGGCGTTGGGGAAATTTTTTATAATTTTTGTTTAAATTTCGTTATTTGCTACTCGGGATGTGCCGGAAAGCAAATTTGCCGGATAGCCGGATATCCGGCAAATCTACCTTATCGAATATCCGGCAGGGGGCCGCAGCCCGGTGGTTGCCGACCACTGATCTACCACAACGTGGTTTTGCCATAGTCTTTGAAGATGCTTTTCGCGGAAAATCCCGAAAAAATTTTTGCTTTTGCTTTCTTAAGTTTATTCAAAAAAATTACCGAAATATCAAGTAAAACGGTCTAAAAAGTAACGACGGCCCCCCAAAACAGTACATTTTTTTAAAAAGTATTGACGGTACCAATAACGGTACCAAAAAAGTACCGCGTTACAGCACCGTGGTACTTTTGTACCGCGGTACTGCCCAACTCTGGACCCTGCAATCGATTGCTGCACCGATGCAGCGAGATGTTATGATTGCGTTTAAATAAGAAATCAAAAAAGGAAACGTTTCATGATGAACATTGAACAGTAAACACTTACGTAACTTCATTTATGAAAAAATAGTTAGAAAAGGAAGAGCCAAACAAAAAGTGGCAAAGAGCCGCATGCGACCCGCGGGCCGCACGTTACTCACCTCTGCTGTACAGTACAGCTTTGGACAAATAGAAAATTTTCAGATTTTCCAAATTCGATTAGCATTAGAATGTAGCTACGCAGTGTTTTCCAAATTAGATTAGAATTAGAATCATAGGTACACATTTTTTTTCCAAATTATCTAATTAGATTTACTATAAATGGTTCTAGCCGTGTCGACCGTAACTTTCTTGCAATAAACAACAATATGGCACTGCAGTCGACTGATATTTTATTTCGCGAGCTTTCGAGGACGAATGCCCCCCTCTTCAGGTGATAATGACGAAGCTGCTGATGCTTAAAATGAAAAATATAAGTAAACAAAAATTACAGTTGTGGTGAAATAAAAGATAACATTGAGTAATAAAAATTAGTATTCAGCAATAAAAATCAATAAGTAATAATTATCTCGACTGGTGGTAAGGTTTAGATATATAGAATGCGTGGCAATAGAAAAAAAGAAGGAAAAAAAATTTTTTTTTTGAAAAGGCTTCGTTACAAGCGCATTTGCTCGGAAGCTCATGACCGCAACGAGCAGCTCGCTACACTACAAGAAGGCTTTAGACAGCTTGGGTACAAGCGTGACCTTATTGCTTCACAAATCCACAAAGCCGTACAAATACCTAGGGAATCTCTCCTTCAATACTAACCCAGAACTCAATGCAACAGAACACCCTTAGTCCTTACCTACAACCCACGCCTCCAAGCCGTAGCTCGCATAACCAAACAACTACAACCTCTTTTGGATAATGACCCTTATCTGCACACTATATTTCCCTCACCTCCTCTCTTGGCATACCGACAACCACCCAACCTTAAACGCATTCTCACTTCCAGCAAACTTACGAATACCAATACCACCTATGGTACATTTCCCTGCAATCGCACTCTATGCTTTCTTTGTACTCATATCAACCCCACTAACACAGTCACCGGCCCCAATGGTGTCCAATACCACATTAAAGGCTCTTTTAATCAGGGAGTCGAACCGTTTAAAATATCGCTCCGGTTCCGGTTCAGGTTCAAGAAATTTAATTTTTAACGGTTCAGTTCCGGTTCAGGTTCAAGACTTTTAAAAAATTTTGGTTCAGGTTCGATTCGGGTTCAGTTGCATCAAAATTTAAAGGTTCGGGTTCGGTTCAGGTTCAATGATCTCAAATTTAATCGGTTCATATTCGGTTCCGGTTCACCGAAAAAAAGCGGTTTTTACCGGTTCGCGGTTTAGATTAGAGTTCGATTCGACTCTCTGTTAACCTACCAAGTTAGCATGATCTGTCCTGACTTGTTTCAGACTCATTAAATTTTGAAAAGCAGAAAGAATGTTATGCATCGCAGCACATGTCTAGAGATTTTTATTAATATTTTTTAAGAATCAGCTCAGGTTCAAACATTGTTACTAAACGATTTCTGTTCAGGTTTATGAACACAAAATATTATAGGTTCGAGTTCGGTTCGGGTTCACTTGCATAAAATTTTAAAGGTTCGGGTTCGGTTCAGGTTCAATGATCTCAAATTTAAACGGTTCAGGTTCGGTTCGGGTTCACCGAAAAAAAGCGGTTTTTACCGGTTCGCAGTTCAGGTTCTGGTTCGGTTCGACTCCCTGCTTTTAATTGCAATACTGCTAATATAATTTATGCTATTACTTGTACCCTCTGTCCCAACAACCTTTACATAAGAGAAACTGGCAATACTTTGAGACAAAGACTAAACGGACATAAAAGCGACATCAGAAAGAAAAAAAACACACCGGTGGCTGACCACTTCAATCTTCCCAACCACAGTCTTCAGGATTTGCAAGTTTGTGTTCTACGACGACTTAGCAACGACAAAAGGAGACCAAGAATAATTGCGGAACAACAACTTAAAAGAAAATTTGATACAGTTCAAAACGGACTTAATAAAGATAATGCATTTATGTCGCACTATATTGCCAATTACTAATTGTGAAACTTTCTCGATCTTTCCCTCTTCCCTCATTTTTTTCTGCTTTTTTACCTTGCCATTTTCAAAAAAAAAAAAATTTTTTTCCGTCTTTTTTTCTATTGCCACGCATTCTATATATCTAAACCTTACCACCTGTCGAGATAATTATTACTTATTGATTTTTATTGCTGAATACTAATTTTTATTGCTCAATATTATCTTTTATTTCATCACAATTGTAATTTTTGTTTACTTATATTTTTCATTTTAAGCATCAGCAGCTTCGTTATTATCACCTGAAGAAGGGGGCATTCGTCCTCGAAAGCTCGTGAAATAAAATATCAGTCGACTGCAGTGCCATATTGCTGTTTATCTAATTAGAGTTACTGAATTTGCAAGAACTTAAAGATTGAATTAAATTCCAACTTAAAAAAAATGTAATAAAAATCAAGTTTAGTTCATATCAAATCAGAGTTCATTCTCATAAGCTGAGAATGGCAAATGCCTGTACAACCAAGATTAGCACGTTTCGCACTATACAGTTCGCCTGGATGGCTGAAAATCGCAATAATAACAATTATTGAAGGCTTGACGTTCACATCACACGGCGACCAGCTTAATCTCTCGTGCTTGCCAAATAGCTTGCACTTGTTAGAAATACACAATGGTAACGATTACAACGAGTTTCTTTTCTGTATGCTTATACTTTTTTACATGTACTCCCTTCAACATCTTGCCAAGTTGTACAAATGCCTTGCTACACTTTTCTACATGTACTCCCTTCAACATCTTGCCAAGTTGTACAAATGCCTTGCTACTGTCCGACAAACACTTAATTAATACAGCACAAGCAGCTGCTTTCTAATGGATCCCACTGTGATCTCACGCTGCAAGCGACAAAAAAACTCCTCGCTTACAATGGCCTTTGGGTTTGCAACTTCTGTTTTTACGTCATATGACGATATAAACAGGTCTCTGCACCATCAAATTTGCTCGGAGCTTGGTGACAAAAAGGCGGTTGGACAAAGTAGCATTTTCGGGAAAACCGTAAATTAGGTTAGAATTAAAATTAGAGCATAAAAACATTTCACAAATTAGATTAGAATTAGATTACCTGCATTTCGCTCTAATTTAGTTTTATCAGACAACTAGAATTATACAGTTGTCCAAATCTGGTGCAGTACTATTTTTTCCCGCCACACATTTGCACTTGTAACTTCGCTTTTTCACGATGCGTGTTTTTTGTACGCGTGCATGCCGTGTGTGCGCTGTAGTATGTGCGCTCTATAGTCTCAATGACGTTACAGTCACATCTGTTCGGGAAAAAAAAAAACAATTTAGGTTTTTCCACATGTTTTTTGGCCAATTGAAGCTACATTTTGTCCAATATATTATATAAGATAATTCCTATTTATACATAAAACAAATACGTAGCTTAAAAAAGCCAAAAAAACTGACAAAAATTATATAGGAAAATTATGAAACGCCGTTTGGAAAAAAGTAATTTAGGTTTTTCCAAATGTTTTTTCGGTCCATTTAAGTTACATTTTGTCCAACATATTATATAAAATATATCCTATTTATATATAAAACAAATATGTGATTTGAAATAGCTGAAAAAACTGCCACAAATCATAAAGGAAATATCCTATAAGACAAATTATTGCATAAACTTGTCTTATATAATTATTATATAGGAAGTTTCCTATATGTTTTGCGTCGTTTTTTTTTTGTCAAATTTATGCAATAATTTGTCTTATATACTACTGTATATAGAAAATTTCCTATATGTTTTGTGCTGTTTTTTTTTTTTTGTGAAATTTATACCACAATTTGTCTTAAATATTATTTAGAAAATTTCCTGTATATTTGTGTCAGTTTTTCGGCTATTTAAACCACAAATTTGTTTTATAGGAAATATCCTGTATAATATATGGACAAAATGTAGCTTCAATTGACCGAAAAAACATATGAAAAAACCTAAATGATTTTTTCCAAATGGCGCCTCATACACATTGTACCACTTTGTTATGTTGTACCACCGCTTGTACATATTGTTTCATAAAACTTCACACTACTTGGTTTCACCATCACTTGTATTGTTACAGTACTCTATTTTGTTTTACTGCCAGTGTCACACTGTTACTTCGGTAAAGCTATGAATTTGACGGTATATGGACTTCTTTGGCTTACGGCCTCATTTCAGGCGCGATTATGGCTACTTTGGTTTTTATGACCATACGGATATTATGACCAAAATAGTCTGCTGGTCCCAAGGTGGTCATAATATGCGGCGCCTACTGTATATACTTGTGCAGTAACGCATTCAACTGCGGCTAATTGTATGAGGTGACAGAGAGTTTATTCGCCAGTAACTGAGGCATCGTAAAAGTGAAACTTGTAGCTTTAATTTGCACTAACTGAAAGTAATTTTGCTTACTTAAAAGCACTTTGCAAGGGGTAAGAGTAAGAAAATTACAGTAGGTAACATAGCTAATTGGTGCCCGTTTAGAGTAAAAAAATAATTTACACTCAACGCCGCTCAGAAAATTCTCTTGCCCCGGAACAAAAGTAGAAATACCGGTACCTATAATTAAAAGGCATCGCCTAAAAAAAGGTTACCGACTTCCGGCGTGAACGCGGAATCAATTGCTTCAACTTTTTCCCTGACAACGCTGGTGAGTAGGCCTACACTTAGGACTTACAATAGTATTGCTACGTGAAGAATCGTTTTTCGTGCAGACTTCATCACATCCATTCCCTGAAAGTGAAATAGCTCTTTGCTCGAACAGTTCATCTTTTGCACATTGAATTCCTTCACCACCGTCACAAGTTAAAACTCTTCGTCGAAAACAGTTTGGTATCGAGTCACATGTAGACCATGATGACCACGTTTGACCGTTGATTGATGGAAACAAATAAAGGAAAGAAATGATAAGTTTTACAAGCATTGTAGTAAAAAGTAAGCTGAAATTATAAAGATATGCAGTAAAAGTTTAGAATGTGGGCCAAGCAGTACCGGTATAAGTTTTAGAATTCTGGTAATAGAAAACTCTTGGCGTAATTTGTATCGGCATTGCTACCTTCTTCTGTCTGCCGACTGCTAGGGTGTTTTGCTTTGTATAATGTTACCGCGCGTCTAAAGATATTTTGCTGCGAAATATTGCTGAGTTAGATTGGTTGGGATTGTCTTCAGTGGCGGATCCAGGGGGGGGGGATGCATCCCTCCTCCTCACCAGCGATTTTCAACAATGCTTTGGATAAACAAAATTTTTCCCTAATTTTGAACCTCTTCATAACAATATGCTTTAGTCGCCTTAAGCACGCATAGGCCTGCCTAATCGAAACTGTGCGTACAAAATGCAACATATGTGATAAAGCACTTAAAGTTAGGGGCCAAAAATATGCACAAACTTTGCCCGAAATTTGTTCAAAAAACGCTAAAATGGCCATTACAGTATGCAAATTTTCAACATTTTTCCGGGTGAGCATGCCCCCGGACCTCCCTAGAGTCGTTTTTGTTACTTAACTTGCTTAAAATTAACTCTTTTTTTATTTTTTCGGATAATTTTTTCTAATTTTTTGGACAAACCATTTCTTCTATTTTTTCGTATAACTTCTTTCAGCATCAAAATTTCTGAAGTCCTTGCTAAATCATCTGCATGTTTTAAATCGTTGAACAACCTATATCACAGCATTGGTAGTGCAAAACAAAGCGTAGGCAGGTTATCCAACGGAAGAAGCGTAGGTTTTCAAGTTTTGAGCCATCACAAACTTTATAGGCCTACGTTATTAGTTAGTTTCGATTGGGTTCACCGAAAGCGCACATAACGATATTACCTTTCATGAAACAAAAAGGAACTGCATAGAGAAGCAAAAAATTTACACAAGGTTCGGTGAGTTGTTCGGGATTCCAATGAAAATTAAACTCCATAATCTTACATCAAGGATGAAAACCAAACCTAAATGTTTGGGCGACCAATTATTTAAACACCGTCCTTTTGGTCCCCTGCTCTTAGCTTAGGTGTGTTGTTTTGCACGGCGTGTCACTTTGATATGACCACTAGGTGGTAGTAACGCGATACCGTTGTATGCAGTTGAAAAACATCAAATTGCCGGCTCATAAAGTTGACCGAGTGGTTGGTGCCTTGGGCTCCGGAATTGGTTTCACGGGTTCGACACCCTGCTAGGTCATCTTCCATGATGCATATACTGTAATTCACTCATATAAAAACCCAAACTGCAATGGCGCGGCTTAAAAAAGAATTATGCATCAAGTTGCTGTGTGGCTGTCTGCTGTGCGGTTTAGAGAGCTCGATAGCGAACGTCTGAGCAAATTGTTGTCACAAAAATCGTCATCACATGATCATAAATGTCCAACTAGCTGCTCCATCACCTAAAAATTACTATATCACGATAGAGTTCATCTAGAAGTTTCATCGTTGTGGTGATTGGGAGTAGCAAGTGTGCGATGGCCTGGAAAAGCCAGCGGCAGAACGGAAAGCTTTTCTTAACAATTTCTTGGCTTTGTGTAGTTGCTGCGAAAGCTTAAGCCTTAACTTTGCATTTTGGTCGGAAAATGCTATTTCATTCGAGAAAAATACTTGAAATTAATAAATGTTTAGTTACTTTTGTTGATAAAAAAGGTCAGTTTTGGTGATCCAAATTCGTCATTAACATGATTCGCTTTGCAACTATTTAATTATTGTACAGATGAAAATGCATGTCAAAATCAAATCTTCTTTATACTCGTATTACGCCAAAGCGTGTAACGAGTGGCGGGGCCCATCTTCTCAGCTTAGCGCCTGGGCTCCACAGCTCCGAAGAAACGTCGCAACGGCGGCGAGCCGTTGGCGACACTGTGTCGATTTGACTGGCCCGGGAATCGAACCATAGACCTCCCGCACCGATAGCATGCGCTTAGCAACTGAGCTAACCGGCCGGTTGAAAATGCATGTTATCAATTATAATCAATTATGAAATATATCAGCTTTTGATTTGCGATTTTTTCATGACATGTGCAGCTTGTGAATTCTAGGTTTTTAAATTCCGTTTTTAATTTAATAGGTCTATCCTATTACGTCAATAAACCAACCAAGTAGTGACTTAGCGAATTTATTATTAATATTACTAATATTATTGAGTAAGCCCACGACAATTATTGCATTGGTCGAAACAGCTCAGATGGCCGAGTGGTATAGAGCGTCTGTCTCTTGAGCTGTAGACTCGGGTTTGATTCCGAGTCGGTTCAAACCAATGACTTTAAAATTGGCATTCACAGCTTCCCTGCTTGACGCTCAGCGTTAAAGGGACAGTGTGGAAAACAAGCCGGCAAGTTTACTTGTTGTGCCGTTGGGAAAGGCACTTAGCGGGATTCCCCATCTTGGTGTAGTAGACAGATGGCTGGCAACTCCTAAGCGAGCTCGTATAGCGCATTGATCGCTTTCTCGTGATAGGAGGATAAATATGCAACTGACTAACTAACTAACTAACCAACTAACTAACTGGTTTCATGATTATGGATCTATGCTGCAATTCAATGTCTGGCAGTTTCATACATTGCGTTGTTTGATGATGTTCATTTTCATTAATTGCGCTGACAAAACGGTAATTTTTTTTAATTATAAACTGATGTCAAAAAATTGCTCGTTTTTTGCTGAGCTTCAGACATACGGCATTACTATGCATATTGCATGAGCTGAAAGTGCGCCGACATTGTTTTTTTATTTCAACATATGTTTTTCGTGATATTTGAAGTGACTGTGTAAAAAAACGATAAGCATTTTGTTTGTGTGAAGTTCTGAACTTTGAACGCATTGAGAGCAAAATGACAATCGGCATTTTTTGTAATATTGAACTTTTAACACTGCATGTGTCGCAATTTAGCTCACGTGCAAAGCCTTTGGCTAGTTGCTGAGGGCTGACTAATATACACATAGTTTAAGTCAACTGATTGATATATTGGCCAATATATTTAGCCTGAGAGCTTTTGCTATCGTTATGTCTAGGCTTTGGTTGGAATCAGTTCATGTACGGTTCGTGCTTCCTTCGCATTCGAAACTAAAATGTGTCGTACACCTCCTTGGTAAAATTTCGCCGACCGTTCAGCGAGACAGCGACCTAGCGTTGTAAACAATGTGGCTTTTTACCCATAGCAGGACTAAATACCAACGGTTTCAATACTCAGCCGTATCACAAAGCTTATGGTGAGGGCCCGCTAAAGTCAATAAAGTCAAAATTTTTTTAGGACCTTATTACATGATCAAACATATACTAACGTTCGTTTCAGGCCTTCAAGAGTCTGTTTTGGTAGATTTTATAAGTCAAAGTAAAGTCAAAATTTTGCATAAAGTTAAAACTGCTCAAAATTCTCTTTATCAAAAATTTCCTAACCCTAACCCTTGCAAAAATGAAAAAAACGTAGATATTTTTGAATTTTTGAGCTGCTATTAAAATTCTATGCGCAGTTTTATTTGATTATTCCGAAATAGTAAGTTGCAATGGTAAAAGTGCGTGCGGTAATTGAGAAAGAAATAGTCCTTATTATGCATGAAATGAGAAATTTGCAAGGGACAAATTAATGTTTCGACTGTAACAAAAGTCTCGTCAGCCTTGCTACGCACAGCCAATCCAGGCTAAACTCATTCCAGACCGTAGAGACTCTTTTTTGCATTGCTTTACCTGGACATCTCGACTTCATCTCTTTTCTAGGTTGTGCCCTATTTTTAGCAGGCGACTGGCCCCAAAAAAGAGATGAAGTCGAGATGTCCAGGTAAAGCAATGCAAAAAAGAGTCTTTACAGCAGGGGTGGCCAACCTTTTGATTCCATGCGCCAATATTTTTGCACCCTTAATTTAGATGCGCCACATCAAGCGTCCATTTTTTTTCAGTTCTTTAAAACAAGGGCGAGCAATATCGGTGAGGAGCAAAAAAAGGATCTTCACTTCACGTCCTCAGACAGTGGAGCACCCAGGATTTGGCAAAAAGGACCACAACCGGGGGTCTGGGGGTAAAACCCCCAACCGCCAACGAATTTTTACAGTTTTCATATAAAAAAAAACTCATTTTAGCACATTTTTTCATCGAAAAAGGGCATGCAGTGAGTGCAGTCACTACGGACAATGCAAAAACATTTTACCAGCATATGTCTAAAAGCAGAAGCTTGGCTAAAATAAGTGAAAAGAGGCTACAACCATTATTAGTTTGAGAATTTATAGACTGAAAGTTAGGTTTTAGCACCTTATTACATGGCCAAAGGGGGAGGGCATGGCACCGTGGCTCCCCCGCGTACGCCTATGCCCTCAGACGTCCTGTTTTTCACTGACAATGTCGGTGGAGAGCAAAAAATAAAAAAAGGTCTTCACGCCCTCAGATGTTCTGTTTTCCACTGAAAAATATCGGTGGAGGGCAAATAAAAAAAAAATTAGTGAGTAGACGAGGCTTGTCATCAGAAAGGTGCAATGCGCCACTTTTAAGTAGCCAATGCGCCACGTATGGCGCATGCGCCACAGGTTGGCCACCCCTGCTTTACAGTCTGGAATGAGTTTAGCCTGGATTGGCTGTGCGTAGCAAGGCTGACGAGACTTTTGTTATGCATGAAATGTTTGTAAATTGCGGATTATAAACCATTTTTAATCAAAAAAGTGCAACAAGTCATAAGTATTTAGGCAAAAGCGGTTAGGTCAAAATAAAGTCAAAATTTTGCTAAAATAAAGTCAAAAATATGTTTTTTTAGGTCAAAAAAAAAATTGGCGCTACTTATGGTGATAAAGTTAAATTTGAGCTTACGGCATTGGCGGATAGAAAAACTGGTAGCCTAAGCCACGCCCACGTTATTCAAATAACTTTGACGATTTAAAAATTCGTTTAAAGCTAACTTGAAAACAGAGAAAACCTGTACAGAAAATACTAGGCTGCTATGCAATCGCAGCACAGTTTTCGGAACCACCATAACAATTCAGGTTTCAATCGAAAAGCAAATCATTCCCGTATCTTTCAACATCTTTGAGCAAATTATGTTTGCGCACCGCGCAGTTGCTTTTACGCTTCAAAAGTTTAACCATGGTTTTACCCAAAACCGACAGTCAGCTCGCAGTGACTCGCACTTAGCAGCTGCTTGTCAAGGAAAAGCGGAAAAGCTGTTTGTCACGCCTCCGGTGCTGTAGACAAGTCGAGACGTAATTGGTTTTACCATGCGTTGTGATGTCAAAGTCGGTTTCGCAACGCATCGCACGAGGAATTTCACTCTTTCAGAACGAGGTTACTTTTGGTCACTCCTCTTCTCGTGCAGCGAGTGTAAACTCTGATCGCTCTGATCAAATAGTATTGATGACCGATAGTAACCTTTGCATAGTAACAAAATAATCAATGCCTTTGTTTTGTAAAGTGTGTTGAGAATGAGATGGCTGTAAAGTTTCAATATAAAAGTTGTAATTGTGGCAGAAAGGGCAAGCATTTTTATTGCCTTTGCACTAAGAAAATTTTTTTAACAATTAGGTAGGCTGCGCATTAGACTGGTAATAGTCGAGCAAGCACAAGAAAAATAGCGCAAGTATACACAGGTTAAGGTAGGGTTTGAATCACGAAAACGTAGTAGCCAGGTAGGCCTTGCGTGTGTCAGCAGATCAAGTGTTTGTAGCTTTGGATTATTGTTCAAAAAGGCCCATTTTCTTAATTAGACTTATCACTTATAGGACCTACCAACTGACTAATGCATTAATGAATTAACAACGTTACAATACCAATGCTACACTGTACAGTGCTATTATGTAAATTTTCAAACTTATCAGTTTCATCTATGTGGCCATACTCAGTACTGGTTGGTCTACTATTTGCTGGTTTGCATATTCTGGCAGTTTGGCTCTTACCTAATCTGGGGTCTCACCTAGAATAAGCCGTCAAAGCGAGCAGTCATTATATTACTTGCTCGCTTCGCTCGCTCGGCAATTAGCTGCTCGCTTTGACCAGTTGACGGCTTATTCTAGATTTGACCCCCTAATCTGCATGCTCACAGCTCATTTTTTGAAGTCAAAAGCTGTGAGTTGGTCTACCTTCATAATCAATCTTCTGGTCCATGTTGTATGAAATCAAAAACAGTGATTATGAAGTGAAAGGTTTAATCTGCTAATGGTAACCCCCAAAATTTACAGGCTTTTGACTGATGAAAAACTAGGCATGTGGACTAGGTATGTACCTGTAATTTTGAATTTGTGATATTACGATCAAAGCTAGTTTGATATGATGGTATGATTTATTAAAATGTTTAGTAGACTAGTAAGTTCTGCCAAACTACACAGCTGCGTGCATATTCATTAGGCCTAACCTTTGGTGATGCACTGTGACAAAGCTGGAGTTGTTTGAATCAAGCCGCATCTAATAACAGGTGGATGTATCACGAGCACATGGAGTGCTAGGGGTGCTAGTGAGTTATTAGTAGGGGTTAGGGCCTAACCACAAACCATGTCTTAATTCAAACAACTGTGACAGTCATGTCTGTGTCTTACATTACGTAAAGCGTAAGCTATCTAGGTGATGTCCTTGCTAGTCATTTGACACACTGGTACTCAGTTATGGTTGGTGTATTATCACAAATAGGCCTACATTTTGTCAATGCCAATGGCTAATCATTCATGTTACCCAAAAAATGTACTCCAGTAAAGCAATATTGGCATAAAGCATTTAAATTATTTGATAATGTCTAATGTCTGCGGTGTGAAAACATGTGTGCATGAAAACATGTCTGCATTTACCAATCAGATGGCCAAGTGGTATAGAGCATCTGCTTCTGGATTGGTAGACTTGGGGTTTGATTCCGAATTGGGTCAAACCAATGACTGTAAAATTGGTATGTACAGCTTCCCTTTGTGACGTTCAGCATTTTAAGGGACAGTGTGGAAAACAAGCTGGCAAGTTTACATGTGCCGTTGGGAAAGGCACTTAATGGAATTCCCCCATCTTAGTGTGGTAGACAGATGGCTGGCAACTCCTAAGCAAGCTCAAATAGCGCATTAATCGCTTTCTCGTGATAGGAGGATAAATATGCCAATAATAAAAAAAGTAAATGGATTGGCGTATATCTGTACTGGTATATGTTACTGTGAATATGTGTTTTAGTCTATTGATGATGCTCTTGTCAGATAATTATTAAGTACTTGTATTGAATTACAATTGTTCCTGTCATGCTTAACTTTGCTTCAACTGAATTAAGTAGAAAGTTTAAGCAACATGTGACATAACCTGATGACCCCGGTGCTTTGTTGATGTGTAGTCTGAAAGTTTTTTTTTACAGATCTTATAGTTTGTATGACATTATGACTGTAACACTTAAAAAACTGTTATTTATTTATTTATGGTGCATAGTTCTTCCTCATAATTTGCTCTCCAAACCCTCGACACATCGTGCAAAAGGAAACTACACCAGATTTTTAAATCTCAATGCAACTAGTAGAAAGCCTGTTGTAATGAGTAAGTTTTTATGCATTTGTTAAGCTTGATCTTGCAGTAAAAAGGATGTCTTCTGCCATTCTAGGTATTTATCACCTAAAGCCTAGAGCTGAAATTTGGATCCATTTTGGTTCTTGTTGTTTTATTATTTTATATTCAGTACGACTGTATAGGTGCATGAATTGTAAAAAGTGCACATTTGGTGATATATGATACTCAGATACTGTGCTTGACTGCTTAAAACTCAATTTAATACCATGTATAATTGTTTTGGTTATAGCATGAACTCCCTGCAGTGCATTAGCAACAGTGTTATTAGTGTCAACTTGAAATTGTTGAAAAAAGATACTGCTAGTATATTTTCTATGCGTGTAATCTTACACTTGCAGCAAAACGCTTTCCATTTAAGTATATACTGCACTTTAAATGCTCTACGTAATTGTGTAACATTGCTAAACTTTTTGTTGATTCTTTGTTACCGTCAGTGTGTTGGTATATGTGTAATTTGTATTTTATACTTTTAGTTCCAGGAATTCTTGGATCAAGACTTGAAGGAAAAATTAATCGTACTAGTGCACCATTTCTATGCAAAAAGCATGCAGATTGGACAGAATTATGGTTGAATGTCGAATTTCTCCTTCCAGGATTTGTTGATTGTTGGGTTCAGGATTTAAGGTAAGATTGACGTTATATCTGTTTCTTCCATAGTAATGTCAAGTTTAGTCTTAGTGATTTGTGAAGTTGTGCTGTTGACTGTGGAAGTTGGCATGAAACAAGATGCTTTGCTTAGAATATGATCTCAATGAACATAAAAGTTTTCGGGCGAAGTTTAATTCCAATTTTATTTAAAGTGTTACATTAAACAGTTTGAGATGAGAGAAGTCAATTAAATTTTAGTTTAAAGTACTGTATTTTCTGTAGCACAGAGCTGAGTTGTCAACGGCTCAAAGATGTTAAGCTTGACGCAATCCGAACCTGATTTTTCGAGCCCAAATCGGACCTCAACTCAATTCCTAATTTATTGGCCAATCTGAGCTCGATTTAAACCCAAATTCAAAAACACCACTTTGGATTTTCAGAAAATTTTAATAAAAAAGAAAATGAGTTTTACCCATCCACAGTCACGCCAGTTACCAACAGCAATATTTATGCAAGGTGTTCAGTTTGCTTTATTCCAGCAATCGCAAAAGCTCGTTGAAAATCTCAATTTAACTCCGGCGTTCGGCCTGATTGAAGCTCGACAATTTTTCAAAATCCAAGCCCAAACCCGACTCTACCCAAAAAGCCCAAGCCCAATTGACAACTCGGACACAGAGTATGAAAAGTTACATTAGACAAGAGATAATTAACTGGAGAAGTTTTTGTGTCTTGAAACCATGTATTTTACTGGATTTAGTGGAAAGCATGATATGCTTTCATGAGCATTTTTTGTTTAAATGCTTACACGTACGAATTTTTAAATACTCGTTAAACTTTCGGAGAATGTAAAATATTTAACGAATATTCGAAAATTTAACAAAAAAACAAAAAAAAAATAGAAAACTGCTGCAAAAATTCTACTTTTATTAGTACAGCTTGGTAATATGTGAAACGGCTAGAGGAACACTGTTGCACAGTTCAAACATCGACTTGGTTGTCACTGTAACAATAAATTTTGTTTTGTTCAGCATGGTATACGATAATGTTACTCGAACATCAAGAAATAGCCCAGGAGTAGACATAAGAGCGCCGTATTTCGGTGATACAACTGGATTTGAATACCTTGATGAAGATCCTTATGCTCCAGGTGAGTGATTTTATCTGTAGGTTCTTTGAATTTGTGTTTTAATTGTGCATGGAGCGACGTAGCTGAATTGTATTTTGATCGTAGTTAACGTAAATCCATTTTCTACTTATTACTGATAATTGCAGCAATGAAGTTAGAGAGTTGTACATTTAGTTACGATATTTCTTTAATATAATTATAGCGTGGTTATTAGCTGCAGAGAAAATTTATTTGGGAGTTTAGGTGTAGGTATTTTATTTGGGTCGGATGACATTTTTTTCATTTTTTTTTTCTTTTCTCTTTTTTTAAAATTTTTCTCCAACTATTTTTTAATACAGGTGGTAGAGGACTCAGAAGACCGTATGGTTATTTTCTCTATCTCTTTGTGTACTGTATATGACGTAGCGGTATTTATATCTGTAATGTGATGCATTCAATAAATCAGTCAAAAAAAAAAAAAAATTGAAAGTAAATTGCGTTATTTGTTCCAGGTAGTAAATATTTTGCTCCGTTTGTGGAATTTTTAGTCAATGACCTTGGGTATACTCGGAAAAAAGATCTCCGAGGGGCCCCGTTTGACTGGAGACGTGCACCTTGTAAGTAGTTGGTAACAAATATATTCAGCATTTTTGTGAAGTTACTCTAGTGCATTATATGACTTGCATGTAAAATTTCAATAGAAAATACCTTTATTTTGGCGTTTTTGGTCATTATTTGTCATTTTTTATTTCAGATGAACAAAGCGAATATTTAAGAAACTTAACTGCGCTTGTTGAAGATACATATTACACAAACAACAATCAAAAAGTTGTGTTGATTAGTCACAGTCTCGGGTGCCTGTTTGCTCATTATTTTTTACAAAAACAATCTTCTTCGTGGAAAGCGAAATTTATAGATGCGTATGTGTCAA
This sequence comes from Trididemnum miniatum, assembly GCA_964006365.1. Classification (NCBI taxonomy): domain Eukaryota; kingdom Metazoa; phylum Chordata; class Ascidiacea; order Aplousobranchia; family Didemnidae; genus Trididemnum; species Trididemnum miniatum. The sequence continues at coordinate 18,050,316 of OZ023249.1, read as the reverse complement.
TTAGTGGACCTTATATTGGTGCTGTCAAATCACTTAAAGCAATTGTATCAGGTGAGCAATTTCGCGTACAGGTACTTTACATCATGGGTTTTATTAAAGTTTAAAGCAGTGTAGACTCATATTCAATCTCGTCAACTTAAAAACAATAATCAGATAGTTGCTTGATGCTCAATCTGGGCTTTTCATGTCAAGGTTCTCTTATAGTAAGACTCGACGCCTTAATAGTTTTTGAACAAGATTTTATGTTAACCTGAAGAAAATGGTTTAATCAATCACATGCAGTTGAGCATTTGCGGGTTGGTGCAATAGAGTCAGAGTTATTGGACTCCAATTTGCTCCTCCGTCGTTGTTTAGTGTTGAAAGTAGTTTATTAATACCTTTATGCTTCGTTTCTGTGATAAACTTCAAATTAATCTTAGTGTTATATCAGTAAGTCTGGTGTACCAAGTGCTAAAATTTTGAAGGGTTTTTGAGGCAGATTTCATGGTAAGCAAATTTCATGGTGTAGTCTTATGTTCATTTATCTCAGCATTTTTAAATAACTGTTCCTTCCGTTTTACATTTATTCCGTTTCTCATTAAGTCACTGATGTGTATTGTCACGATCTATCTGGGAATTTTGTAAAAAATACGAATAAAGCGATTAAGATTCATATTGAGCGTTGGAAAAATTTCGTTATGGTGTAATTGTTATTCATTTTGCTGTGGTTGCGTTGTGTTGGCTTCAGTAGACTTGTTTGTAGTATACGCAGACTTGTTTGTTGTATCGGGCTTTTGGTTGGGGTCTAAGTTGCTTCTTTAACGTGATTCTATCGTTTCTTAGCGCGCTCGGTATATTTGCTTTCCGATACTTCATTAAAAGAACGAAAATTCAATTGTGTTTTTGGCCAAACTTGGTGTTCTTGGCTCTTACTTCTTAGTGATGATGATTATGTGTATTATCTTAATTTGTAAAGCTCTGTGGCCTTCACCAAATGCCAAATTCCACTAGCGACGAAACATTGGTTGCAATAAAAATAACTTAAAAGGGGTGTAATAATTTTGCGTTTAAAATTGTTTTTCATTTTGCAGGTGCTACTGAAGGGCATCCCTTTGTGCTACCGAGGCTCAAGATTCGAGAAGTTGTGCGTACAGCCTCGGCGTTTGCGTTTTTATTACCGAGGCCTGACTTGTGGCCTAAAAATAAACAATTACTGGTAGTAACATTTAAGCGCAATTACACTGTGAATGATTACCAAGCTTTATTTGAACGAATTGGTTGCAAGTGGTGTTATGACATGTGGAAAGATAATAAGATGACTTTGGGTACTATTGCAGCTCCGTCTGTTCCAGTTCATTGTATATATGGATCCCAATTGCCGACAACGGAGGTAAGTTGATTGCAAGTTTGAATGTTTTATTAAGTTTTTCTCATCATCGGGAAGTGATCAAGGAGTTATTATGCTCACTTAGCGCAATTCAGTTCGCTATCAACGTTTTGCGCCATTCGCTACCTCTCGGTTCAATCTTTGCTTCAATACGCTGTATTGGTGTTAGCAATGTGCAGAAATCGTGAAGTATATTGTGGCTTAAATGTAACGCGGTAGTGATTTGATACTAACGCTTGAGCCCGCGGTCTGTTGCCAATTTGACAGCTCAGATGGCCGAGTGATAAGAGCGACTGCTTCGGGAGCTTCCAGACCAATGACTTTAACATTGGCATTCGCAGCTTCCCTCCTTGACGCTCAGCACTAAAAGGACAGTGTGAAGAGCAAGCCGGCAAGTTCACTTGTTGTGCCGTTAAGAAAGGCACTTAGCGGGATTCTCCCCATCTTGGTGTGGTAGGCAGACGGCTGGCAACTCCTAAGCGAGCTCGTATAGCGCATTGATCGCTTTCTCGTGATAGGAGGATAAATATGTAACTGAATACAAAGTTTGATTTCACAATCGATTTTGTTTTGGTAAGTTTAATAATCGAATAGTCATATCATGAGTTTAATACTTTGATTTCAAATGTTGGCATTGTTTCATGCATTAGTACTGATTGAATAAAGTAAATGCCACTCACGCTTTAGATTCGATTAGTGGTGCAATTCTTTTTCATTTAGCAACGTTTTCTCTCACCACGAATGCATTTTTGTCTCAGCAACACACGTTTTTAATAGTTTTATAAACTTGTAAATGAAATTGCTGGTTTCTATTCAAATGAATTAACGCCTAGGATTCGCTTGTCGATTCGGTTATGTTGCATAATGCGTAACAAATTTAATGATAAGTGGTGGAATCGCTGATTCGTTTCAATTATCTGATATTTGCTCACGTTCAACAAAGTTTGTTCTTGTTGGATGTAGGAAACTAGTCAACTACTGTACTTGGATGTCACTAAAGCAATGGTGGCGCCGTACTAAACTTCGGTCTTTTTTGGTCGATAATTTCATGTTTTTTTTCCTCGTTAAATTTTTTGTGGAGTGAATAATTACAGGTGTACGTAGATAAACTATAAAACACCTGAGGTGTGTAAAATTGAGACCTTACTTGAAACAAAAGAAGGTAGAATTTTGGATTGTGTTTTTGTTCGTCTTTTTGTTTTAATTAATACTGCGGTTTTTAACTTCTGTTCGCTGCGATAGACGTGTTATTCATGGTGTAATTGCGACAAATCAAAGAAAACCTTTGAATTGTTTTGAAGATAAGACACTGGCTTGGGAAAGTTATGTTTATTGTTTGCTGACGTTGCGGATATCCCGTGACTAAGCGAAATGACCGGTTTCATAGGGAGCAATAAGAGTGCGCTCCGGTATTTTGTTTCCAGTTACTACTTTTTATGCAAGCAACCCACTAACGTAACGAGGTGCAATCAGTTAAGTGAAGACCTAACAGCCGGTAAAACATTGTTGTATAAGAAAATTAGCTAGTCTTTCGGTTTGCGACGAAAGTTCACCGAAGTTTTCTGCAGTTGGATAATTTTTTGCACGTGGTTTGGGTCCCGTCGTTTTTAATTGTGGTTGCACAATGTGTAGATCGTACGTATATCATCCGACTGTGGTGCCGTCCAATAACAAATGTTGCACTGTGTTCAAAGGTCAATTGTGCAATAATTTTGAATGTTTGAAAAGATCACCTAACCTCTGCCAACTTTTCGATTGTGATTTGTGAGACGTCAGTGTGTATTCAATCAAGCTTAGCTTACGATATCACTTGATGTTAGTATCTTCGATGCTGGCTATCAATTTTATGATTTTTTTTTACCAAAATAGATGGTTGAAACTCCCTCTCCCATTCAAAAACCGTTGTATAAAGTCACCGGAATGCCTTGCTCAGTTCGTCATTTCTTATACGGCATTCCACTTGCTGGAGTGGTTGATATGCTTACAACTACGCATTCAATATTATTTGTTTGAAAAATAGCGAGTTAATAATTATTATTTGTTTGAAAAATAGCGAGTTGTCAGAAGCAATTAATTTAGCAAATGCAATTACAACACTTCATAAAGAACTGCTGCTGTGTAGTGGTGCAATAACTTCCACCCACCATTTATCACACAAATATTTTTTCAGGCGCTTATATACGATGAGGATCTGTTTCCTGATGATTCTCCGTCGTTGGTGGATGGAAGTGGAGATGGAACTGTGAATGTGTGGAGTGGATCATATTGTCTGCGGTGGAAAGATCAGCAAACGCAACCGGTCAATGACTTTGATATGCCAGGAAATGACCACGTACAAATTTTATGGAATTCAACTCTGCATAAGTATTTAAGCAAGGTTTTAGTAACTGACACAAAGTTATAAAAACGCACAGTTTTTGTGTATACTTGCTTGGCAGTCGGTAGAATCCGCTAAAAAAACTCACCCCAATGTAAGTTCAAGTGTCAATTAAAAGCCATTGTGTCTTTGTACTGTACATTAAAGCACCAAGTTAGAGATACATCTTTTAGCCGATTCTACTGTATCATACTGATTGGATTAACTGAACATAAGGTTTTGCTGCAAGTAACCAACAGACTATTTCAATGCGTAGGTGTTTTATGATTTCTTTTTCAGTGTTTTTTTTTTTTGATGTTTCATAATTTTTCAATGATTTATTAAATAACTATCGTGTAAATAATGTGACCAAGTTGAGGTATAGAGTTATAATTTTTAACGCATTCTTATATTTCACCGAAAAATTAGACATATATTTTGTTTGATTTTCATCTTGCGCTTTCCTGAAAGTTATTGCTCTAATTTCGGTGAAATGCATGACGTTCATGATGTTTGTTTCGTTTAATTCACGTTTGGACCAATTTGTGGATTGTACTTGCATCCACTTTCCCTTAAAATTTGTTGGGGGATAATTTTATTAGGCCTTTACTCCTTTGGGAGATGTAATTAAAAAACAACTACGAGACAATCCAGGGGCGGGCGTAGCTGGCAGAAAATTTAGCGGGGTGAGGAAAAACTATGATTTGCCAAATATAGTAGCATTTGATGAGGAAGGTTTAAACTCACTTGGGTTAGATTTCGTCAAGAAAAGAAAAAGGAGGCAGTGGCCCATTGGCTGCGCCGTTGTTTATGCCTGTGAAAAATTATCACTTGGATTAGGAATACGTAATTTACGTAATTTTAAAAGTGATAGTACTCTGACTCTATAACAAAAGAGTAGCTACTGCATGCGTTGTATTTAGCTAACTGTGGACATTATGTTTCTTCTTCTTCGTGTTTGTTTTGAGAGTGAGCGAAAGCGGTACATTATACAGTGGTGTTGACTGTTGAGCATTAAGGGCTTTGCAACATAAACAAGCCTTCATTGGTTGCCACTTGCGAGCCGCATGCTTTTAATTGTTGTCGATGTGCCAGTGATAACGTTGCAAAAGACTTGTCGAGATTAGTTAAAGGTATTTACGCTGGAATGATTTTTACTTTCGCAAAGTATTATCGGGCAATATTAGAGGTATCAAAACATCTAATTAATTGATGAATATTACCTGAACTTAACCCTACATTATCAGAGGCGGGTGTAGAATTTTTTTTAACGGGGTGAGAGCTAGGAATCAAAAGATTTTTTTACCATTTCTTGGTCTAAAGGTATCTTAGACACTACGAATGTATATTATACTAAAAATTTAGAGAAGGGAGCTTTAACCTTTTACCTCTCTCTACCGCTTAAGTAATCCCGTTACCCTTCGTAGTGAATTTTTTCTATTGCTTTTACTGTAGAACCATTCAGAAATCTGCCAGTTGGTAGGCATTAAACAGCGTGACATCTTCAGGATGTAGTTGCTATTGACGCTAATATGAGACAAAAAATTATTTTTAATTGTGAAGTAGTTCAGATATTGATGTGACACTTGTTATTGTTGTACAGTTCTTTTGTTCTGTGTCGTCTTTTTGCTATGCAGTATAGAGAGGAGTTTTGTACATGTGTTGTGTTGAATATTTTCTTGTATGGTTCTAGACTAGCGCTTCCGGATATGTTTTTCAGCCCGCACCCCATTGGATTGATAATAACCTTTCATCCTCGTTATTTCTGCTGGCTTGCACCGTCGTTTCATTTACATATTTTGTACTTTCCCATTGTCGCACCCCCAGTCTGGAAGCTACAGTCTACTCTAAAACTACATCAAGCCGTAGAAATTCTTTTAGAAGCAAGCATAAATTGGCCCTTCGGCTTTTCCCACAACAATATTAATTGTTTTCTGTGACAGTTTCATCAAAGTTTTTTCGCAATAACGTAGGTCAGTAACTAATGATAAAGTTTTGCTATCTACCTCATTACTACTTCCTTCAAATAGGATATGTGTCTGTGTAAAGCATTTATCACCATAAGTTTTGTTTTTTGTCGGACTCGTGCCATTTATTGAAATTGTCCGTTCTTGTACATCGGTGTAAAATTTCAGTATCTAGGGCGGATCCAGATTTTAGGGGGGAAACTAAAGTGCGTTTACCGATACGCTACTGACGACAACGCGACCAGGGATAATTTTTTATCTCGCCTTGTTTGTTTTAAATTACTGTTTGGCGATCACGCGAAAACTTGCGAACATTTTCTACATTCATTTACATTATAATTTTTGTCGCTTGTCGCGTATCGGTATCAAAAAATGCTCATCTTGCTGTTACGTGGATTTGTGCTTTAAGTATCGAAAGTATTAACGTATTAGTAATAAGAATAACCGCAAATTTAGTGGCGGGTTGAGCTGTTTTGGCCTTTCCTCGGATCCGCCAATTGTTAAGCCGTTCTCCCTTGTCTTCTGTGACTATCTACTAACCGTTGCGCAGCTGCTCGTAGAAGTTGTACATGTTTTTTTCGTGGGTCGGAGTAAAAGTGCTTCAAGGGTGATACAGTTCTTTTGCTGGTAAATAAACATTTGTGCATGAAAGTGAGCAGATACAAATACGTATTTCATGCTTGGTGTTTTTTGCCACTGAATCAATAAATTTTGTGATGTGAACAAATGCTGCTTTTTTCACAGGGCGTTGCGATATATATATTCATCACGTAAATATGCCTGTTATTGAATTTCCTACCAGAGGACTAGTTTGTTATTTCTGGTCGTCAGCCTACGTCAGCCAGTTGTTATCTCCTCTGATGAAAACTGGTTTTAGGAACTATGGGGAGTCGAATAACAGAAAACTGAGGATTAAATTCGACTCCCAAAGATAATGTTCACGAAGCGATACTCAACGTCATGCTTATACTAAGATACGAAAAGTTTGGAAATGATGTGCCGATTGTGTGCGACGTAGTCTCAACTGCTTGCATCGATCTGACGACCGAGTGGATAGAGCGTAATTTGGAGTTTCATTAGCTGCCCAAATCTAATTCTCCAAAAAGTTGTTACTTACAGCTTCCCTGCTTGACAATCAGAATTAAAAGAACAGCTGTCAAGAACAAGGCGGCTAGTTTTCCTGGGTCGCTATGAAAAGCCTCTTACTAGAGCCAGGTAGCTCCTCAACTCTTTTATTGCAGTACCTGTTTAAGTGATTGCTAACTATCTAGGTGCGGCTGACTTAATGACCCTGCCGTTTCCTTCTGGTATGTTTTTCGTAAACTCTCTGGTAAAATAAACTTGACTTGCCTCGGCGAGTTTTTTCAAATCACCGTGCAAGTCAAAACTTGAAATAGAAGTTAATCGAAAAGTCAACCTGAACTTCCAGATGTATTTGCCAAGTTTTTCCTAAACGAAGTTCTTATAGTTTGATAGCAAGCAAGCACTCCTCCAAAAGCAAGCAATGTTAATGCAGAAACAGAATGTTTCATTGGATTCACTTTAGACTATTTCTTTCCAGTAACCAATGATGAAGTAAAAAGATCTTGTTCCCAGTGCTCTTCTGAAGAAAATGTCCCAGCCCTATTTCAGTATTTCTACTGTCACTGACTTCCATGAACAACTCAATCACGTCTTCGCATGTCCCGCTAGAATTCAAAAAAGCAATCCGTTTTCCTCTTGTGAAAAATTCTAATCTTGATTCGAATGAACGCTTCGTGATGAATAACATACACCATGAATTTTCATCTGGATAATAGAACTAGTTTTGCCACGGAAATTGCATTGATTAATATCACTGGTCACATTCTTAAAGCTCTATTTTATTTTGTTTTATTTTTCCATTGTTATTTGTATTTGGTGGTCTTATTGTTAGTTTATGGATAAATAAATAATCAATCAATCTTGAGACCAAAACTTCTGCTGTACTGATAATGATTATTATATCTTTCGTTTTTGACAATGTGGATCATAATATTTTACTGGACAGGATTTCAAGTTGTTTTGGTTTAAAAATTTCTGCACTTGCATGGTTTTGATCGTATTTGTGTAATCGCAGTCAAAGTGTGGTTGTAAATATGTTGTCTCTTTTTCTTTTCAATTATCTTCTGGTGTAATGCTAGGCTCGGTGCTTGCTCCATTTTATTTAATCTCTAGGCTACATGAAACCACTTGGTCATATAATTAATCAATTTGTATTTTTTTATCACGTGTATGCTGAGGATGTGCAAATTATTTTACGTCTAATGCTGGTAATGCAAAACCGAATGTGTTTACAAATTGTTTGAGAGCGTTTGAGCACCGGTTAAGTCTTAACAAATCGAAGCTTAACAAAAACAAATTCGGTGCATTGTGTTTAGTGGCCAATCATTCAAATTTGCTGCAGATGCATTTGATATAATTTTTGTGGCCTTAAGTGCTTTCGATATGTTACCTTGTGAGGAATGTAGGTGTTCTTGATAGTAATATGCGTATGGAAGAGGAAATCAAACCTATTGTCAAAAAATGTTATTTTTTAACTTGTAATCTATCAATAAAAAGCATTGTTAAATGTCAGTTACCGGTGACAGTCTTTTTTTTTTAAATTGACTGCTGCAGTGCTTTTTTATCAGCTTGAGCATTTACTCTGTTGCATCGATCGCATTAAGTTCAAAATAGGCTACCGCTGTCTGACTAGTTTCCTGCATTTGTAAATCTATCCAATGCCCTTATTTACTCTCATTTTAACGAAGCTGCGTTGGTTACTTGTTCAGTATTGGCTTAAGTGTAAAATTCTTTCGCAGATGTATGAAGTGGTAAATGGCGATTTTACTTTATATCTAGCCTATCTAATTTTACAGCATGTCTTCTCCCGTTATTAGCGGTCTAGGGTTTTGTTGTGCCTCGTGCTCTTTCAGAATGTGGTGACCGTGAATCTAGTACTCTGAGCCTCTACTCCAGAATAATTTGCCAGCTGATGTCAAATGTGGTGCAGCTGTATCTCTTGTCATCTTGTAAAGTTTATTTGCTCACGCTGACCAAGTTACCATTCACTGGACTAGATTAAATAAACAGTCTAAACAAAAGTAATAATAGCAATAATGTAGCGAGAAGCTGGACAGCGAAAAGATCATTTTTATGGTCATCTAGTCAAGCTGCCCATTCATAACTTCAAGATTTTAAATATTAAACAATATTTTCAGAATTACCTAAAACACTAGAAAACTTGGCAACAACAAACACAAGCAGTCTAGATACATTGGCGAAATAGCGAAGAAGACACTTCACACGGATTCAAAATCTTGACTATTGTTATCCATACAGTAAAAAATAAATAACCACCAAACACACACACAAAAAATACAAAAAAAAGAAGAAACAAGCATGACCTACACATTTTAACTAGGTACGAAATGCATATTACAGTTAATTAGCTGTGGAGATACAGCTTTTGATCAGTGATATTTGGAAATTAAATTCTTTGTCAATTTGTTGAAGTTGAATTTGGACAATAATTTACTGTCGCATGGAATATTATACCATATTTTAATACACATGAAGAAGCACAAAGTTTGCCCGCAGTGAGAATTTATTCTTTGAAGATTTTTTTTTTCGGGGTGATTGATCTTGTATTATGTGTATGGTGAGTATTAGCACTTTTGAAATATTTAAGATCTTTTTGAAAACCTTTTGTTACAACAAGCACCGTTTTTTTATGCTTTTTAGAAAATTATTTTTGGGACGTTACTAACCGTGTAAGTAGGCCTATGCTACTGCTAACTAAACAGCTATTATGCTTTCTCAGTAAACTGACCGTTGTGTCATATTGTTCATAATTTGATGCATGTCTTGCCGAAGTTTTAAGTGGTAAGTTACTATAAATTCTTTTTGCTGCGATTTTTTAATAGTATTTTCTTTGTGACTTTTGCATTTACTGTTACTCCAGTCATTTTTACTGAGTAAATAATTAAAATGATACCGGCAACCTTTTTCTTCAAACCTATCATGATTGTGGCAGTCTTTCACCATTGCAGATTTATGATTTTTATTATACTGTACGTTAAAAATTGGAAAATCCATTGTAATTTGTCACATATTTTTTTAACTTCTTTTACATGGCCGTTTCTTTGATTCTGAGAGTTTCAAGATTGGTAGTTTTGTTTTGCTTGCTATATTCCATAATAATCTTGAAATTTCGAATTTATTTGTTTTTTAAATCGCGAACTGTTTTATTATCATGAGCACAATTTTTCGTGTGATATTTGTGGCGCCAAATTTCTGTTCGTTTTATCCACTGTGCTTTTATGTTTTTCGTAATAGGAACTCCAAAACGAATATTATTGGCAAAACGTTAGAGCGGGAAATATCGTAAATTTGGAAAACACAATCGTAAATTTGAAAAACAAAATTAATGGAATTTTTAAATAATTTACTGTAAATGCTGTCTAGTTTAATTGCAAAAGATTGACGATGGTTAAAAGCGTAAATCAAAATGTATCGAAAATATTCAAACGTTTCGAATATAGGCTCATATTTTCGTGATTAAACAAACTTGAATTTTAGCTATATTTTGCCTATGTCGATTCAACTGTTTTGATTTTTGCTGTTTTGTAAGTGCTTTCGATCTGACTTCCGGTCAGGGACAAGCACTACACAAAAGCGTTATTATTAATATTAATCCTTCATCCCTGTTTCCATACTCTTTGTGTATTTGTGTGTGCAATTTATGAACTTTCTAATCAAGCTTTTGCTATTTTGTGTTCCTCGTTAATGTAACTTGTAAATTCTATCCAACTTCTTACGCAAATATTCAAAATAAATTCTCGTTGCAGCTGCAAATAGCCTATTTGCTTTATGAAAGACCTTTCCAAGGCTTTGACTCAAGAGTCCATTTAAGTCAGGACTGCCCAAAGTGTAGCCCGCGCAACGGTCTTTCGCGGCCCGCGACTGGCCTCGTGACATAATTTTTTTTTCATTAGATTGTAGATTTTTTCAAAATTTAAACTGATTTAACCACTAGCAACCGCATAATTTACATCATACCTGCGTGTAAACTTTTACCAAAAGACGGATGCCGTATATACATAAAGTTTTCAAATAAAATTTTGATGTAGTTTTGGAAGCAATAAAGCAGGATTTCACAACCAGGGGAGGGAATTACTCACCAAAGAGGAATCCACCGCAGGGAGGTGAAATTCTCCAAAGAAAAATTTTGTATTTAGGATTTTGTTGGTAAATTATAGCCAATGTTGGCTCTGCACTTCGTTCAAAACAGCAACATTTTCAATATGACGCAATAATAGGGAGTTCTACAACAGATACGTAGATAAGGCGAAGGCAGCCGTCATGCTGCCTTTTTGACCAAAGAGAGCAACGAAATAAGTAGTTAGTAGCATTTGTATCTATAGGAAGGCAGCACTTTCTGACTAACATCTTCAATCAATCCTTCAAATTTCTACCACACGCTGCGCACCAAGATACGACAAACTTGTTGGCGAAAAGTCACAGCTGCATATTTCTCAAAATGTGATGGCGCATTAAGAAAAAAACAGTTTTTGTTGTGTAATAAAAAAATATTCGACTATTGTTGCATATAAAATTTGTATAGGCTTACCATACGTTTTCTTTTTGGAGGATATGTCTTCCTTTTTATTGAAAAATAATTTGTCTTTCGAGGACATTAGAAAATGTTCAAATGTCCTACTTTTCGGCATTTTCTTTGGATGCACGAAACTTGGCAAGTTTTGGCTCAGGGCTGGGCAAACTACGGCTTGCTTTTTATTTGATTTTGGGTGGAAAATTGGACATCTGTAGACGTGATGACCTGGCCCTCGGCTTCAAAGATCCTGTCCTTTTTTTGCGCAATGAAAATATGGTAGCCCCAGTATAATATAATATTATAGCTTAATAGTTTCCAGAATAGTAATATGCAAGTAGTTTTTGTGCGGCCCGCGAAAACTTGAGAAAAAGTGTGATGCGGCCCGCCCTGCAAAAACTTGGGGCATCTTCGATTTAAGTTGATTGAGTGAAATGAAGTTGATTGAGCACCAAAACAGAAAAATAGGTTTAGTCGGTGTAAGAGTACATGAAATCAAAAGCAACGACGACTTTGGTAACGACTTTGCTTTTGGAGATTTGCAACTGGGAGACCAAGAAATAGGCTATCAATCTTAAAAAATAGAGTCCATAGTTTGCTTGGTTGCAGAACTGCTCCGTAAAACTTAGAGAATGAAGTAGAAGTTGTAGAATTGTCGAACAGCTAGCTGCTTGTCCGGATGTTTTTCAGGCAAGCTCAAAAATAGAGGGCTGATGCTTGCCGAAAAGTGAGATTTTTGCTTCAACAAGACGGTAATGTCAATGATTATTACATTTCGATAAAACTAGAATTAGTTGTTGCTTTTGCCTCTCTAACATGTGAAGGGAGTTAGCTCAGAGAGTTAAAGCCATAGAAGACATCAAGATACTGTGGTAATGGGTTCTCTTCGCATGCCATAGGCCTACTATTATTTTTTTCATCGTGACCCAGGCTAATCCACCCTGTACATTCGGCTTGCATATGCTACGTCATCCTATTTACAAATCGGCCGTTTTAACATATACCGCTGGGGTCCTGCCCCCCTTGCTGAAATATAAGCTGAGGACGTGGAGACCTTTTTTTGGTCTTCACTTGATTTCGGGCGGCCTACGTCAAAAATTGCGCCCCCCTCCTTTTCAAAGTTCTTCCCCTGTAACTTGTAATCTTTTGGATATCATATCGTAATCTATTCTTAGAAACAAATCGGAAAGCACTCTTTACCTCATATATCACAGAATCTCAGAACAATTTCGAAAGTCCGCAGATTTAAAAATTTTTTGAATTTGCAAAGCACATCAAATATGCGAATTTTACGTCGTATATCACAATATCTCAAGTCAAATTCTTGAAATAATGTTTGGAAGCACTCCCAACCAAATTCGCAGATTTCACGCCATGTATCACCCAAATCTACCTGTCTTACATCGATTTTGAATTATTTTTGAGGCACTTAAAATCCGCGGGTTTTACGTGACATACCAAATTGTAAAATCATTTTCGGAAGCACTCCAACTCCGCGAATTTTGCGTCATATATCACAATATCTCGAATCAAATTCCGAAATAATTTTTGAAAGCATTCAAATCCGCGGATCTTAGGCAACGTCAAATATCAAATTGAGAAATGATTTTGGAAAACACATTTAATCCGCGGATTTTACGTCATTTATCATAAACTCTCCGATAAATTAGTAAGTATAGTTTTCGGCAGAACTCCCGGGAGTTCCGATCCATGGATTTTACGTGAAATATCACAATATCTCGCATCAAATTTTGATAATGTTTGGAAGTCTTCCAAATCCGCAAATTTTTCGTGTATTGAATTATTCTTCCAAATCCGCAAAAAGGAGGATTTTTCGTAATCTTCAGAAACGCTTGGATTGAATTCCAATTTTCTGGAGCACTTCCAATCCGCAGATTTTACGTCAGAACAGAAAATCCCAGATATGCTATGCCATCGAATTTTTTAACGTTGTAAGTAATACTGGGTGTTCCATGCAATATCGGTATTAATCAGGGTTGGGAATCAATACCCAAAAAAGTAAAGAAATAATCGATATTCGATAGTTCACCAAAAAGTAAACAAATAATCGATTTCGATGGTAGTTTAAAAAAGTAAAGAATAAAGAATATTGCAATCGATATTCGATATATTACACGGAGCATTTAGCGGTGTACGCCAAGCATTTTTTGTGACGTCCTCACATTCATGAGGTAACTTACACACAAACGACGGACATAGTACATACGAAGCAAGTTTGCAATTAAAAATCTTTTTTTTTTGTTTTTTTGGTTAAAAAAAAATTATCAGCCAAAACAAGGTAATAACGTACCGCCGATTATTTTAAATTTGCTAAAGTGAGATAAAGTAACCTGGACAAAAAGAATCGAATATGGAATATCGAATTGCTCCCCAAAAAAGTAAAGACAAGGCCTTATTTGATACTCATGCAAAAAAGTAAAGGCTCCAGTCAGGGGCGTATTCTCCAGAGGTTCAAGGTGTTCAGCGCACACCCTGCGATATCTCAGGCGCGCACGTTAATTACATTTAACAAAAATATTTGGATTTTCTAGTCTTTAATTTTTGTAGTGTCAGCGCAATCTGCGTTCTTTTTGCTTTGATGAACGACAAATTGCTTTTTTTCAACGCTGACCGATGACGCAACATTCTCTTGTACGGTAGGTTCAACAGATATCGTTGAACACAAGCGAGCCAGACCTTCTTCATTGTATTCTGAATCATATTATAATAGCGGAGAGTGACTTTTTCTCTTTCCACACGATTTAAATGCAAAAAATGTTCTATTTGAAAGTTGAACCCCGACGCATCGTCACAATACATGCTCAATCACGCCACAGCAAATTGCTTTTATCATCGCAGAAGAATGATGCAAAGGCTCTCTCTCAGGGCAGGTTCAACAGATATCGTTCAGCTCAAGCAAGCCAGACCTTTTCCATAGTATTTTGCATCGTATTAGGATGCGATTGCGAGTAATTGCTTGTGATTTTTGAAAGTGTGGCGGTCAATATATACATTTTAAAGTTGTTGGTCAAATTCAAGTTGTAGGTTAAATTAGTGGAATGGAAGTAAGTGTTGACAGTATGATTGAAAAGCCGTTTTGTAGCAGAGATTACGACGAAAAATTGGAAATAGCAAAAGCTAAAAAGCCGACACCAAAATTAAATATATTAAGTAGCAAATTAGGCTGCTTGAAAAGGCGCTTGATGTTGGTTCGGCTACCAAAAATTATCTAAGTGAAATCCTTTTTTTATATTTTGTTATATTGTGTAGTGAATGAATGGCGAAATAAATCTCTCTCTCTCTCTCTCTCTTGGTTCGCGTATTTGCGTTAAACTTTCGTGCACTTCCACACATTTGTTTAATAAATGGCTGCATGCGGCAGCAAATATTGTAGAGGAGCACACCCCTAAAAAATGCTCACAGCACGCCACTGGCTCCAGTGCATTTGATGAACAAAAAGTAAAGAATATCGCAATCGAATATCAATTGCAATCGATTTTTCCCAACCCTGGCATTAATAACCAAAAAGTTTGTTTCGGCACCGCCTGGCATTTTTGCGTAACATTAATGCTGTTCACATGTCCATTTTAAGTGGCTCCAAAGACCCAGAGGGCTTTCTGCATCGTAATCAATTTTCGATATCATAATTAAAACAAGTGATTATTCCATCAAAAATTTGATGCAGAAAGTCAAAGGCCTTTGGAAGCATTCAAACAGGACATGGGGACAGGAATGGGTCCAAAAATCATAAAGACACAAAATAACTACGCACTTGGCTTAAAGAGTAGCCTACACCTTCAGTGAGGGTAGAGTTTCAATTTTCTACGTTAAGTATGTCATGGGCTGATGCAGGGAGCTTCCCTAGATGTTTTGTTACTACCATGGAATTTAGCTGCAAATTAAACTTTTGATTTCCAGCCCCTTGCCCCGCTGAAAACGAACCTAGGCACAGCCCTGAAATTGTGTAGAACTAAACTACAGGCATATACTACTGTAGCGTACATTCAACAACACTGCAACATCTTCAAATATAGGCCTAAAACCAAAGTAGCTTCAAGAAAGACACAAGAAAGCGGATCGAGCGTAAAATAAAAATACAAAAATGAATTTGTGGCGTTGCCGTCGGCCGAGGGCCGATAAAAACATTTTTAGGCAAAGGCAGCATCGGTCTTGAAACAAAAACCTATAGGCCCACAGAATTAGAACAGTTATGTCTCTAATGATAAAATAAGTGCACTTCCGCAATAAAAAGTTTTTGAAACTTAGTAGACGCAGGCTGTAGTGCGATTAGGGTTGTAAATTTGGGACCAGTTTATACAATCCCGGGATCGGGATTTCCCGGTATTTTAGACTTATAATCCCGGGATTATTCGGGATTGAGCAAATAATTAAAAAAAGTAGTATGGAAAGAACAAAAATCTCTCTGGGCAGAAGCTGAGCTATCTGTTAGCTGCTATAAGTATTAGAGGCATTAGAGCACATCATACTGTTTCCATCAACAACTTTATCGAGTGTAGAAAATAGTAACTTTATTTAGTCTCTCTCTGACTCCACTCATGTAGAGCAGCATGCCAGGAAAAGGGTTTTGCGCCAAGAATATGACTGTAATAATTGCAATGTCGGATATCTTACAACTTCAAGATGGTCATCGTATCCAATTGTATAAATTCCGAAAATAAAGAATAGTGCAAATAACAGGTCGTAAATTTACGAAATACAAGTTTGGCGCACCTAGCTAACCCTTGCGGTGCACCATTTGAGAAACGCTGAGCTAGGGTACGTAAAACTTAATTCTATACTTTAGAATTGTAACATTACATGATGCTCATTTCCGTAGGCTGACATAAAACGGTCAATCAGGGGTATAGTAAATTTAATAAGTCCCGGGATTTCTAGACATATAATCCCGGGATTGGGATTGGAAAAAATACCCCAAATCCCGGGAATTCGGGATCGGGATCTCCCGGAATTACAACCCTAAGTGCGATGGACTGCAACAATCTTTGTGAAATAATTATCACGAATATCCGATAAAACATTGCGTTTGAAAAAGAAGTACTTAAAAATATAGCTTTATTGGTCGCATTGGCGGGTCCAGGGGGGCAGAAGGGCTAAAACCCACCTTTATAATTGCCAGTTATACATGTTAATACATTCAGTATTTCGACGCTTTTTGACGTACAAAGAGCCTATGCGTTTTTTGAGATTCTTAGCATCTCCCCTAAACGTTTTCTGGATTCACCTCTAGATTCGCGTGCTTTATTCCAGAACACAGCCGCAGGCGGAGTCCTCGCTCTCAAAATGGAAAGACTGTTTACATTTGCGAAAAACTCCCTGACTAAAGATCTTCAGGGTGATTTCTTAAATGAGCGTGTGGCGGATGTTCCAGTTATCACGGTTCGAACCAAGTCGGACAAATTCATCGGCATCGAAAGAAAAGTTCCAAATTTTTGAGTTGATCTTATTGACTCCGTTTTTCCATATTCCATTTCTTTGCTATCCACTTCTCATGATAATTAGTCCATGGAATTGAGGCAACTAGCCAGAACGTAGTACGTCGTCGCAATTACATACGGTACCTGAAATAAAATATCGAATTCACATGCAATGAAAACACAGACTGTTGAGTCGTTTTTATGACAGCGGGACAAAATATCACGGGTTCGAGGCTAGTCTAGGTATTTGTCGTTTATGCTTATAGTCCACTGTTACAAGAAAAATCATGAATTAACAACTGGTGATGGTATATTTAAAAACAAAAAGGAACAGGAAAAACTAAAACACCTTCCAAAATTACTGAAGATCTCGGAAAATTGGCTGTTGAGCTGGTCTGGAGGAATACATTCTGTGGATAATGCGTATAATATTTATCGCTTTTTTTGTGGCATGAAAATAAAAAAGCAATAGGAACGAATACACACAAACACTGAGTGAGTGTAAAAACATTTACGTAGTGCTTAACCCCTAAAAACATCAAGCATGACAAATCCTACGCAAGTCACTTTCGTCTTCCGCAGCGTGGCGCAGTGGTTTCGAGCGTCGTTGTCACGACGAGCATGATCGCACGGTTAATGGTTCAACTCCTAACCTATAGTTTCGTTGTTGCATCTTTGGATAAGATGCTTCGCGATGATTATCTCTGCTTGGTGGAATCTGGCAAGCAGCAAATTAAAGAAGTCAGAAGAAAATTCAACCGGAAAACCGAGAAACAAAGGCAACTCCTAAGCGAGTTTGGATTCGTCCTATAAGCATAGCGCCTCAGTCGCTTTCTCGTGATAGGAGAATAAAGATGAAGAAATTAAATCAAATCTTTCAAGTTTAGCATAGATTCTGCTGGGCATTCAGAATCCGGCAATACAGCTAAATTAAAACTGAAGTCAGGAAATTTGAGAAAAATCGCAAGAACTGGATAGGTTTCTGCTGCCCTTTACATGAGTTACGCGCTCTATTTCCAAGTCGTATGCTGGACTGGGTTACCAAAGCGGATCGTCTTCATACCCAAACGGAACTTTATTCTTTTTTGTGAGGAAGCTACGAATGCTGCGCAACGAACTCGCTTTGTAGAAACCGGCCAACGGTTAACCCCTCGAGGAAATCTAGTTTAAAGCTTTTCCCAACGGCACAAAAACTTAATAGCCTACGCGATAATACGTTGTAAGTTGTCTAAAGAAAGCCCAGGTTGTTCCAGGTCAAAGTCAACGCCACAAACCCATTGGATAGATACCAACAAATGGACGAGATACTGCAGTTTTAACCACGCATAAAAAAATTATCAAACGGGCTTCAAGTTATCGCCACAAGTTTGAAAAATTATTTTAAAATTTTTCGAACATGAGAAATCATTTCGATATCAGTAGCCTACCATCTTGAACTTAAGGTTACTTGATTGCTTTTTTTTTTCAGGAAAGAATAATCATCAATTAATAGGATTATGATAAATACAAATTACAATTTAAATCCGATAGTCCAGTCACGAAGGAACGTGAAATGAGCCCATCCTGCTGCAATCCGCTCCAATAAACATTGCGGATCTGTAGGCTAGAGCAAACTTCTCCGCAAAAGATGTATTGTAGCTGAGCTATGCGAGTAAACGAACATAATAGGTATTATGCGACGCAAAAAAGAGCAGTATTGCAGACTACAAGTTTCGACCGCAGTGATACTCAGCTGGTCTAGAATAGATCAGCACCTAATAGATCGCAACCCTACTTGGGACGGCAAAGCATTGTTTCTATGAAGATGTAGCATGATAAAGAAATTATAAGAAGGAAAAATAAAGCCATAGTAAATTTCAAAACTGGATATTTCGACTACATAGGTTCAGCTGTCATCATCAGCAGTGCATGCAAGGCAGTACAAAACTGTAAGATGAATTAACAGTTCTGCACTAACAGTTTTGTACTGCCTTGCACACACTATTGATGATGACAGCTGAATCTATGTTGTCGAAACGTCCAGTTTTGAGGTTTACAGTGCTGGCTTCATTTTCCTCCTTAAGCAGTTTTCGTCCCATATTTATTGTATTCCGATATTAGTTTACTTAAGTTACATAATAATTATCCTCCTATCACGAGAAAGCGATCAAAGCGCTATAACGAGCTCGCTTAGGAACTGCCGGCCATCGTCTACCACACCAAGATGGAGGAATTTCCTCTAAGTGCCTTTCCCAACGGCACAGCAAGTAAACTTACCGGCTTGTTCTACACACTGCTTCTTTAACGCTGAACGTCAAGCAGGGAAGCTGTGAATAGTAATTTCAAAGTCATTGGTTTAACTCAATATGGAATCAAACCAAAGTCTGCAGCTTCACAGGCAGACGCTTTTACGACTCGGCCGTCAGAGCTGCTACAAATTATTATAATGTAGGGGCGGAATTAGAATTTTTATTAGGGGGAATTGGGAATCGAGTGAATGCTTACTTTGCAGTTTTGTGGGCCTAGAACAGCGGTTCCCAAACTGGGATACATGTACCCCAACAGATACATTTCGACATTTCAAGAGGTGCATTAGGTAGTATTTTTTATTACCTGATGTTAACAATTAGGGCCAAGATTTGGGCTGCACCGATTGGAAGAGCAAAAAAAAAAACGTGGAAAATAGGACTTCTGCGGACGCGTTGATCTTCAAAGAACCTGTCTTCCTTTTGCATGATGAAAATATGGTAATACTAGAAGTGATATAATTTTCGGGGTACACAAGCGAATCCATAAATTGTCCAAAGGTACCGATAAACAGAAAGTTTGGGAAACCCTGGCCTAGAAGTATCGAAGTATTGTTGTTGGTTTTGATCACATTCAAAATGTCGTCTTCAACGCTAGAAAATTTTGATGCATCAACAGCAAAATCGGATAAAATTGGATTTTGCATAAACTCATTTCGCCTAGTCTACAGTAGAACTAGGTTTGTTAAAAATTTCAAATTAAATTCAATTTTTAGCTCCGGACAGATATAGCGATTACCACAATACCACTCCCATAGAGGATTTGTTAACTTTGCACTGTTATGTTTCGTTCCTGCTTAAGTTTCCCTCGAAGTCTTTTCGGCTTTATGCCCCCGTGCACTTTTTCCTGTTACCGGTTTGTATTGTCCGCTCTTAAATCTCGAGCTGAACCTAGGGGGGGTTTGCGAGGTGAAAAGCCCCAAGAAGTTGACCGGTTTAGCGATTTCGAGCTTCACTGTTACAATAACATTCCCGCACCACTGGGTACATACTTGATGTTACTATATTGTAAAAAAGTCAAGTTTATTGAAAATGAAAATATGTTACAGCCTAATCAGCTGTGGTTCCAAAAGATAATCAAAATCATGCTGCGCACAGTATGCAATGGTTTGGTGGCAATTATCGGTTTACTGTTGTAGCAAGTTCTTGGCAACTAAAACTTTGAAACCGCTCGTAAAAAATCTGTTCAAACTAATGACTTTAAAATTAGTGTATACAGTTCCCTTGCTTGACTTTCAGCATCAAATTGCCGGAAAACAAGCCGACAAGTTTATTCGTTATGCCCTTGGGAAAGACAGGTGGCCGGTAACTTGCAAACTCAGCAATCCCTTTGCTTTCTTGCGATAGCATAGCAGTAAAAATAGGCAAATAAAAACGTAAAAAATATTTAAAACATTATTAAAAAAATATCCATGGCAATCTTAACGCAGCCGTAAAGCTAGAGTTTCTACTTCATACGTTGTAATAGTGCGGTCCATATTCCCTTTGACTCTTTTGATCACTAGCGTAGCCAGGATTTTGCAATGGGAGGGGTTTTGAGAATGACGTCACATTTGACCAAACGTTTTATACAGAATCGGATCCAGAAAGTTTTGGTGTGGGCGTGTACTTTTGAATTAGGTTCAATGTGAACTAAATACAAAGACGTTTAGACCCTGAAACGGGCGGAAATAAGCCTTTTGAAAATGTTTCATGTCAGGGGCGTATTCATAATTTTTTTTAGGTAGGAGGCAGCAATTTTCGTCAGTTTTTCAAGCGTAGTTTTTTCCGGCCGAGTTAATTTGAAGCAACTTGGCCTAAGTTGGCCTCTAGCAACTTGGCCTCTAGTGGGATCAGGGGGCTTGCTCCCCCGGAAAAATGTTGAAAACTTGCATAATGTAATGGCCATTTTTGAGCTTTTTAAACAATCTTTAGAGAAAGCTTGTAATATTTTTGGCCCCTAACTTTGAGTGCTTTATCAATGATGCATTTTCTTTGAAATAAATATCAGAAAAAGAAGTATGTATGACATCATTTGAGGCTCAATTCGGGGGGGGGGGGGTGTTGTAACCCCCCAACCCCCGTGGCTACGCCACTGCTTTTGATGATTTTCGACGTTTTCAAGATTTTTCAAGTTGAAATTGATGGATTTAAAACTGTCAATTGTTTTGTGAAATAGACAACAATAAAAAGCATGAATACTTTGGCACTTATCGAAAAAGAAACGGAAACATGTAAAGAGAGTGATATAACATTTGTTATCACAACAACTATTGTGTCCTGAGATTCCCTCATCTATTGTTATCACAAGCTTTTTTCAAGTTTCTTCAGAGGGGAAAGCGATTAGAAAAACGCCACTTTAACAATCAAGGAGCTAAGAGAGTTAAAAACTATTTGGCTGTCCCTGAAGTTTTTTAAACGAATCCAAGTGAGACTTAACTTAAACAGAAAAGTCACGAAATAAATTTTCGTTTTTAAGCCGTGTGAACAGAACTAATTAACGTTAAATGGCTTAATTTAGTTACCCGACCAACAAGGTCCTGGAGCCAATTTTTCAAAGCTCTACGTAGTCAACCATGCACGTACATATGTTTAAAAGATTAGTGCAATGAGCCAGACATTATCCCAAAGCCTTTAGAAAAATTTCAATGAGTCTCTTAATAAGTAAGCTTGAGTTTGAACTTTACTTTTTTCCAGTAATTTGCAGCAAGGGGTTTGGTCTTGCAGATGAGAAAATGCAAAAGCATAAGCATGCCAATACTTCAATTAAATTCAGCCACGTTTTGAGTTCGTCTGTAATTTCCTATCTTTTTTAAGAACTTATTGCATTACATTTCATTAAATAAATACTGTCGACAGACATAAACACAAGAGTTTATTCTTTAAAAAGCAAAACATAAAATTTAACCAAATTGGCTGAAACCCATTCGACAGTCTTCATGGCATCGGCAACCAAGCATGTGCCAGTACCCAGTTGTCCAATGCGCTACGAAAAGGCAGTAGACCTACCTTCAACAATTTTTGGCGTAGCCTAAAACTTTGGTTCAAAGCCTAAAGCGCAGAGCTAATAGCGGTGTTGCTGGCCGTTTTCATCGGCTCAAACCATGATTCTTCAACGTGGACGATTTCGGCTTTCAGATGGGCGATTGTAACAATTCTTGAAATTGGACTTGCCAAAAAGATTTGCCAATATTGTTAACAACTTGACAAATGATAGACATGAATCAGATTTAGTCGCAGCATATTCAATAATTTGTCGAGGAACTGGTTCAGCCAACGTGCAGACCTTTTTTTTGGTCTTCACCCGATTTCAGTCGAAAACAGTAGCTCTACGAATGTGAAAACTGTTTTCAGTGGGAAAAATAGTAGCTCTGCGAACGTGAAGACCTTACTTTTTTTGGTGTTCACCTGTTTTCAGTGGGAAAGATAGTAGCTCTACGAACGTGAAGGCTATGTGGGGGCAATTTGGACTCACACTTTCCGAAAAGGGGCGATTGTGTAAAAAAGGCTGAAGACCCCTGGCTGAATCAAACACTTCTTTTGTTTCATTCGAATTTCCTATAGAAGGAAAAGACGCGGCCTTGAAATTGATGAAAAGCATTCTAAGTTTTTCTCATTAACACGTTTATCACTTTCTTTTTTAATATTTTCTATACGTTTTAGTTTCTGCATTCTAATAGGCTACCAAGCAGCTGCATTACAGGGCTCTCAACTGTACATCATTCAAAAAGTTTACTTTCCACAGTTGTAAGTCAAAAGCACTTTTAGCTGCATCTGCAACCAAATGTCAGCTCAAGAAACAAAGTTCTTGAAAAATAGGCAATTGCAAAAAGTATGAAAAAGTTTGCCTTTGCATTAAAACTGTCACGTGTTTGAAGTTGGCGCATCTGACCTTTGCTGAAATTGAAGCTATTGACAATTTCGGGTTTAATTCTTAGTTGAGTAGAATTAGTTTTTGTCTGCAATGCCAATGCTCACCCATATCGATAGACACTGTGACTAAAATGACATGCCGGCGTTTCTACTAAACTTAAAAAATTATTAAAATGACTCTCCTAATCTTGTCGACTTGGTTTGGTATTTAACGAAGTTATTGCAAATATCTTGCAGTTTTGCCTTTGTTCCGCGCTTGTTAACGCAGTAGTGAATCAGACAAGTTTCGTTTGTATTTGGAAACCATGAGCGGTCTTCGATCTTAGCACTGCATTCGGTATATTCCCATCCTGTCTCGCTCGTTTTTTGATTTGATAGTTTATGCTTTTATACCTGGGGGACAATGGACTTGGGGACCTGCCGGTGTTTAATGCCCGACTTGAAATTACAAATAAAATCCCAAAACCCTACCCGAACAAAGAAAGAATGAAAGCGGTTGTGTCCGTAACGTAACAAAAACGTAGCCAAAATTAAAAATTAGCCACTTAGTGGTCTGTTGAGCTGTCTCTTAAGCTGTAGACTGCGTCCGTCTCTTGAGCTGTAGACGCGGGTTTGATTCCGAGTCAGGTCAAACCAATCACTTTAAAATTGGTATTCACAGCTTCCCTGCTTGACGCTCAGCATTGAAGGGACAGTGTGAACAACAAGCCGGCAAGTTCACTTGTTGTGCCGTTGGGAAAGGCACTTAGCGGGATTCCCCCATCTTGGTGTGGTAGGCAGATGGCTGGCAACTCCTAAGCGAGCTGGTACAGCGCATTGATCGCTTTCTCGTGATAGGAGGATAAATATGCAACTAATTAAATAAATAAATGTTAGACCAGAAGCTGACTTAAAAGGCCCGATTAACAACTTTGAGGCTCCGCAATTTCAAAAGGCAAAAGCATTTGAAGTAAGTCTAATACAAACTTTCGCTTTTGACTTTCAGAGTTTTAATTTAAACTTGAGCTTGACCCTTGGGAAGGTCTCATGGCTTCTTTTTTTGTAAGTTTTTTAAAAAGAATATGGAAGATTATAAAGGCAATTCTTTCTCGTTGTATATTTGTCCTATTCTGTTTCCTAGCCATCTGGAGGGTTACGGAAGCACTAAACAATGAGCAATACTGGTTACTCCTGTTGGCTCTTTCGCCTTTAGCTGTGGAAACTCTTGATGCCATTACTTCCCGAAACACAAATCAACTAAAATGGTGGGTGTGAGTGTGTAGTTCGTATTGGTAGCCTATAATATTTTGTAGTGGCAAGAAAGATACAAACAAAAGATATTCTCGTCGCTGAACGTTTCGACAACGCAAATAAAGTTGTCATCATCAGCATTGTGTGCTATTGGCAAAACGTAACTGTAAGTCTTCGCAGGCTCTAGTTTTCATCCTTTAGTTACTTCCACCTCATAGTTGCAGTTGATTTTGCGTGCAGGTATATAAAGTGCAATATCATTGCATCCACCTGATTTGTAGGCCAAAATCACATTCCCTTGACGAAGGAAGCCGAACTAAACCATCTAATCAACATTGTTTTTATTTCTCTCTTCCTTTTATTCACTTACTACCATCATTCTTCTTATTATGCACTTGACTCCCATCTATTTTGTGGTAACAGCGACAGACTAATATGTTATTAAAGACAAAAAGCATTACCAGTACTTCGCTTATTTCAAACATAGAATCTATGTCACAGGATTACTCCGAGTGTTCTATTCTTTTTGGTTTGTGCGATTCCATGCATTTGGCTTTTGGAACTGAAGTTATTACAAGACCGTCTGAATGGAGGATCGAACAACACAGCAGTTGTTAACCAGGTAAAAAATCAGCAAAAATAACGCTGTTTTCTGTCCTTGCTGCTCCACAGTTATCACTCTCGTAGTTACAAAGATCAATTTCATTCGTTATGAGTTCTGTTTGTTACTTTTAGCTATTCAAATCAGCTCCACGGGATACTGTATTTATGTGTTAGCTTACTATCAATCTCACGTTGACTTGCTACTCTGGATTCTTTTGACAAAACTTCATGATCTATTTTGCAATCCTTTCCTTCAAGTTTAGCTGACCAAAAGAAAACTTTTTGTGATGTAGTAAGATTCCACCATCAATTGGGTAAACTCCCAGCTTTCCATCATTTCTAGGACAAAAAAATTTTTTTTGTAGAATATTGTCATCATTAATGCAACAGATGAAGAATGGACATTAGCGTTGGAGCAACTTTTAATATTTGCTCTCGTCCTAGCGAAATGGATTTCCCCTAAAGGAGGATTAACTCTTAATGAGTTGTCGCAACTTTTGTTGGTGAACATCGCAGCTGGAGCAGATATCATTGAATTGATGGAGACTTTTGGCGAAGAACAGGTTTTTGCATACTCTGTTTTCCTTGAGATTGTGTTGACTAACTGATTTTGTCTACATGGATATATTGCAGCTGGTTTTCTCTTACTGTAGGTTAGATAATAATACTAACGTTTGTTTTTTTGCCTTATGATGTCCCGCCTCTTTTTCTACCGTCCATGTGCCGGAATATTTGCAGTAAACTGCTTAAATTTGTTTTACCATATCTGCCTCAAGGTTTGATTATGAATAATCGCTCCACTAGAAATATTCTCTTTTTTACAGGTTCAGCAAAACAGTGAGATCGTTTACATGATTATGGGAGTTTGGAGCTGGAGTTTACTTCAATTTACTCTCGTTTTAACGTCTTCAAAGAATCTTCCCGAGCTTGAGGATAACACCGAAGAGATTGTTGTTGGATGTAATGGAACCGTAGTAGATGAAGAGAAAAAGACGAAGGCTAAAACGCAATCTAAGCAGAATCACACTGACAAGGACAAGCCCGTTGCCAGTAATGGTAAAGCCAGTGAAGCACAAAAACAGCAGAATGGTGTTGGAGGGGTCCATGGGACGAAAAAAGAAAAGAGTGAAATTATTGATATTGAAGATGAAACTTCACCAATGGACAAAGGAAAGATTCACGACAACTTGAGAGCTGATGAAGAGGTTGCTGCGTTTACACAAGGAAGAAGATGCTTTGAATGCTTCTGCTGCTATAATGAGATCTGGGGCATGGCAATGAGCATTTTCTTCCAAGATGGGCCGTTTTTTATCATTCGAATGGTAATTTTATTTCATTACAAAGTTATAACACATATGAACATTTTTTTCACTGGCAAAAACATCTTTGTCATTATCCTTCTCCTAAATCGAATCCGGGTGATTTTCAAAGAAGACAGAAAGCCATGGCTAGAGCATATGAACAAAGTCAAAAAACAAAGGCGAAAGCACAAAGACCTTTCACGTAAAAAACTGGGCTTACCGCCCAAAACTAAACCTGTAGCGAATCAAAAATCTGTTAAGAAACCACGTTGGATCATATGGAGATCTTAATGTTTGTCTTTTTGCTTTTTTACGACTGTGACAAACCTTTACACACACCAACAATCTGTTGTGTCAAGTGTTTTAACCATCATCATTTTACGAAAAAAAAATAAAGCCTCAGTTAGCAGTGTGAGCAAGGCAGTACAAACTGCACTGCCTTGTTCACACGGATGATGATGACAGCTGAATCCATGTTGTCAAAACGTCCGGTTTTGAGATTTACTGGAGCTTTATTTTTCCTTAAGTTATTTTTCTCCCACATTTATTGTATTCCGTGACATATTCATTTTACGTGACGCAGCAATGAAGAAACCATTTTAAAATGAAAGAGAAGCAAACATAAATGGCCACTATACAGTACATTGGTAGGATTCCGCAGCAGAAAATTGCTTGTATAACTTAGCGACTCTGGTTTTCAAATTTTATTGAATGTAGACACTACAAAAATTTAAAGTTTCTATTGCTAAAATTTCTGAAGTTTAAGTGATTATGATGTGGTATACGGTACTTTGTTTACAAAGTTGAAAATTAAAAAAATTTGAAACGTACATACAAATATTTTTGTAAAAGCGTCGGTTTATTAAACTGAAGAAAACTTGGGCTTGCTGACAATTCATGCTGGTGGAAAACCATCCAAATGAAATAAACCACATTTGTTTTAAGACATTGGTTGGATTTTACGTCTATCTGTCACTATGGTGCAAAAATGAAAATGATAAACATGTTTTACCAAGCTCAGTTGTTAATCACATTGTTACTAGCGAGAGAGTTCTAAAGTTGAAGTTCGATTCCCAGAAATGCCAGGCCGGTCAAATCGGACACTGTCGCTGCGACGTTTCTTTAGAGCAGAGCTATGTCGCCCACGCGCTAAGCCGCGGAGACGGCCTCCCGCCACTCGTTACACGCTTCGGCGTAATACCGAGTGTGTAATGAAGATTTGATTTTTTGATTTGTTTTACTAATCATTTTTGTTTTTTCGATAAGTTTCGTGTAATTTGAGCTGTATGTCTTAATGACATAAATATAAAGATGTGTCCGAATATATTGTTTAAACGTAAGTAGAAAATAAAGAATATTAGTTACTACAAACAACTTCAGAAGCGCGGCTATAAGAAACATTTTAAAAAGCTACAAATTCTCTTCCCATAAATTGTTTAATTCTTCAAAAATGCCCCTATACTCTTGAAGTCCTTTCAGCACCTCAAATTTCCAACCATTAAAAACCTATCAACAACAATTCAAAATCAGTTAACCCTTTTCACGTAAAGGCTTCTGCTTTATTAAACAATTTAGTTCCAACTTTTTATGAATTTAGTTTCTTCAGCTGTCCTACGAACTCTTAAGAAGAGTCACTCTTCCACCCTCAACTATAATTGCTTCAATCTAAAGCTGTTTCTTCAGGCATTTTTCCATCTGAAGAAACAGTTTTAGATTGAAGCAATTATAGTTGAGGGTGAAAGAGTGACTCTTGTCAAGAGTTCGTTGCACAGCTGAAGAGACTTAATACATAAAAAGTCGAAAGCAGTTGCTCCTGCTCTTAATTTAGTTCCAGCGTTTACTTGGCGTACTGTAGATTTCGGGGGATTGAGTAGTTAAGTATGATTACTAAGCAAAGCAGTCCAGATTTTTCAAATCCAAGTGATTTCGTCATACGTAACTATTAACTTTGATAAAAGTTAATGCTTAAATAACTATAAGCTTGAATGCTGAAATTAAACAATGGTTTGTGACGCAAGATGGAACATTTTGCTTGTTCTGACAATGGAGTTCGATTTGATTTGGTTAACACTCTGTCGCCTACCTAAATAAACTGAACCCCAGGGCAGAATTTGTGTTATTTTAACACTTTAACATTTTGTCATAAACCGATAATCGCTATTGAACAAGTCCAAGCAAGTGAACAACGCAACACATGGCAACATAAAGTCTAGAACACAAAATAAACAAAAAGAAATAAAACCCGGATGAAACAACCAAACAAAACACAGTTCTTTGCACGCAATAAAATTTTGGGATGACGTAACTTCAGTACATGTTACAAAACATTGTTTATGTGGTGCATTTGGATTGTTTGCATGCAAAAAATAAGTTTTTTACGTGTGGTGTAATTTGTATTGACGTCATTTATGCATGTAAACTTGTTTATTTAATTATGACGTAGAAAAGACAAGTATACAAAATCATTATGGCTACATGGAATAGACTTGACAGAGAAACGCTGATTTAGCGTAAACATAAACATTTATTTGCTCTTCTGACTCTTCCATTAAAATCGTTTTTTACTGGGAGAAAATCTAATTTTTGGAGTTCTTTAACTATTAAAATATTTATCTGTATGCAGGAACGCACGGATAAATTTTCGAAGGGGACGCGTTATCAGGACCTCTTCCACATAAAAGCATTATTTTTCTACGAGAACATTTGAGAGAAAACAAAGTTGAAACGTAACAGAAAAGACCTAAACATGGTGAGCTCAAAGGAGCCCCTTATGTACATAGCTCGTTATTTTAGTAACTCAAACCTACTCAAACTTAGCACGTAAGCCCATGTTTTGGAAGTTCAAGTTTACAGTAAGTTGTGGTTCAAGGCATGTCATCTTTTGTAGCAAGTTTGGTCGGCAAAACGCAAGAGTCCCACTCGGGGTCATTTCAAAATTGTATTCGAACTTAATCCATCGCAATATAAGATAAGTCAAACATCAAGTGCCTTCCTTATTTGAAAAATAACTAAAAATATAAACAAAATCCCAATCGCAAACTTAGTCCTCATTGTGTTGTAGAGTGGATGCTATGCGTGTCGGTCTCACGCTGTAGGGTTGCTTAGCGTGTCTACTGTTTATCTAATTTTTTACCTCGTTTCTACGTTTAGTTTAAGCTAGGGGCTGGGCAGTGGCGCGGGAACGTTTAGTGGACAGGGGGGCTCAAAATGATACGATCGTGTCAACGTCTGGAGGGCTTCGCCCGTTTCCCCGTTTCTCGAATGTACGTTTTTAGGAAAAGGACATACACCAGATCTGTCTTGAAAGACATCAATTGCGTGCTTGCTCCAGTGGCCGTAGTTTTTTCAGGATGATTTTTTATCATGGAAAACAAGATTGCTTACTACCAGTAGGCTTTTCTAACTATGCAAGAATTACAACGAAGCATTTTTGAGTGCGTATATTTTTTCGTTGCTTTACATTTACGCTGGAAAATATGATTCAATCTCTTCAGTACTTAGGTAGAAAAAAATTCAAAACCATTTAAGAACTCAACCACAAAAGAGAACGTGCATACGCTCATAAAAGCTACATCAGGGGTGCCCAACCAGTCAATCGCGATCTATCGATCGATCTTTGAATGCTTGGCTGTCGATCTCGGGCTGATTTGGCAGTACACACATCAGGTTGGCCACCAGCATTTTCAGTTCATGTAACGCGTCCGGGCCGGGAAGACTTTTTTTTAGCTCTTCACATAACTTAAATTTTGGTGGAATTCGGAACATGTGAAGGACTAAAGACCGTTTGTTTGTCCTTCAACGCATTTTCGTTTACGATTAGCGTAATTCTCATGATCATTACTTCTAATACCCTTTTACTTTAAGCAAGTTTTAGGTAAGCAGATCCCTAGTCGGAAAGGTTGGTCACCTCTGACCTAGATCATTATCTTTAGCATGAAAGCGAATATTGACTTTACTGTGATGTACCTGTTGATCTGGCTATTGCTTTAAACAATACAGTTAAAACTACACACCGAACGTAGCTTTTCTTTCAGCAGTTTTACTGCACGATATTAAACAGCGGTTGCCAACGTGAAATCCACGAACCACTCAGGCCCAGAGCCAAAAGAAAATGCTCAGGAAGATATTTTTGTTGCAAGGGGGACGAAAATTTTTTAGACAGGCTATTGTAACCAATTTTTTTAAGAGGCGAAAATTTTTCCAGAAGAGACTCCCCAATCCCGCACGCATTTTTATGTAATGTACTCAACATCAGCGGAACCTTGCTTTTTTCTGACAAAGCGTGGGTTTATAACAAAGCGACTTTTCCATAGCTCGATGATTTAGAACGCAGCGTGTAAAGGTAATCGCTGCACCAGTTTTAAGTTCGATTCTCATCGCGGCTTCACTTTTGACATGTGATGAATAATCGGGTTCGTGAAGATAGGCAAATAGAATAGGAATGTAAGGTTCTGCTGTGTTGGGTACATTACTGTACATAAATATGCGTCCCGCCAGGGGTACAAATCTATGTTGAACATTGGGGGAATGATTCTACAAAATTGACCATTTTTTGCCATTTTTCGATATTGAGGGGGATGATTTAGCAAATTTGATTCTTCCGCGCGGTTGCCCAAATTTTTGCCCACCACAGTGAAGTGCAATAAAGTGAAAAGTAGGCCAAAAAAAAGGTCATCACTTCCCAGATGACCGATTTCTTGCCTCAAAATGTACTGAAGACCAAAAGAAAAAAAAAGGTCATTCAGTTGGCTGATGTGGGGCATGAAAATATTGGTGGGGACGCAATAAAATTATTGGAAGGATGCATTTTCCTCATCCCCCCTAGATTAGCACCCATGCGTCCCGCACTACTCCTGGCTGTGGGCCTGGGGACGCTGCTGCTGGTCCGTAAAAATATTCAGATATGCACAGGTTGTGGGAAAAATTGGTAATTACATGAATATTTTATGAGCACTCAGAATGGTTTGGCCCAAAGTGTTTGGTAGCTGTAGGAAAACTTGCCGCACGCTTAGAGAGATAAAAGAAATGCAGTGTCTAGATCCACGGACCGTGGATTGTTTCCTAAACGCTACATCCACGGCAGCTTGGTATCTTTCTATAATGACGTCGGTGCCACGTGGTGTCCAGTTTTCCTGCGCTGCAGCGGACTGCTTGTTTGTTTAGTAGGTTGCTGTGGATCTAGACACTTCCTAAAGGAAATGTCGTGACGACAGTCTTGAAGCTCAATTCCTACTATCTTTTAGAAGACTTTAGTGGTTTTGGGCTCTGCAAGAACTGAATATCCGTCACTGAGTGAAAATGCTATGGATATTTTATTTCAAACTTTCAGCAACTATTTATGCGAAAAAACACAATAATTAAAACACGTAACCGCTATCGCCTTTTAACAGACGCATCTCGCTGCCTTACAGCAACACCATTAGCGCCGAAACTCCATGCATGCCAACATCAAATATACAGGAATAGCCATGAGTTTTGTTTTCTTTTTTTAAATTATAATCTCCCTTACTTTTCTTTACTTTGTATTAAAAAAATTAAACTTTTTTTTGTAGTGTTTGCAGGCTAGTTTGCACACATAGGCCCTTTTTCATTCCCTTTAGTTTTTAAAAAGTCATTTTGGTCGTCGGCCAAATAAACCATTATACTTTTACAGGTCATTGTCCATGACTGCTGTAAAGGTTTGCGAGCGCTGATGTAAAACACTGTTAAAAATGAACCTCAAACATTGAAAATTTTGCTAGATTTTCCGTTGACCTAGTGAATACTAACTGAGTGAATTTAAAAGATATAGTAATTCTTTTTTGTTAAAAGTGCTGTAAAAATATTTGCTTTAAGTAGGTACGTTGCGAGCATTAATACCGTCGCATTCAGTGCATAATTTGTCCATTGTACAATTGTCAGGGGGCTGAGCTAAATCAGGGGGGCTGAAAAAAATCGAGGGCGGGCTTGAGCCTTCCCTGGTCCCCTACTTCCCGCGCCTATGGGGCTGGGTAAATTACACCCCGCGAGACCATTTTATGTAGCCCGCGGGCACTTACAGAAATATATACCCTTACCGCGTGAATCAAGCTGAAGACCTTAATGAATTAAGCCGAAGACTTACTGATATTGAGTGGAATATATAAGAATGTGAGAACGCAATGCCCTTTTTTTGCTCTTCCAATCACTGCAGCAATCGGCTTCAAAATTTTTTCGAAAGCGGTCCTTCGTGTGAAAAGTTTGCCCACCCCTAGTTTAAATGATTCTAAGAGTTCATGAGCTTTCTGCATCACAATTAACTTATTGACATCAACAAATTAATTGTGATGCAAAAAGCTCATGGCATTTTAGAGCCACCTAAACTGACACGTGGACCAGCTAAAAAACTTACTGTAAGTGCGCTCGCACTGCCTATTGCGATTCAGAGTTACTGAAAATTTGAAACATCTATGATCATTTTAAAAAGGAAAAGTAAAGCCACCGTAAATCTCAAAACTGGACGTTTTGACAACATAGTGTAGATTCAGCTGCCATCATCAGCAGCACAAGCAAGGCAGTTGCTCACACTACTGACGATAACAAATCTATCTTGTCGAAACGTCCAGTTTTGAGGTTTACTGTGGCTTTACTTTTCCTCCTTAAGCTATTTTCGTTCCATATGATCATTTGTTTTGCTATTAGGTCAACTGTTCGTGCTATTACGACATGGCACAACCGGCCAGTCAGTTCAGTGCTTTCGGTACGGGAGGTCTGGGGTTCGATTCCCGGATCAGTATAAAAGGACACAGCGTTACTAACGGCTTGCCACCGCTGCGACGTTTCTTCGCGGAGCTGTAGCTCAAGCGTCGTGGAGATAGGCCCCGCCACTCGCTACACTCTTCGGTGTAATGCCGTAAGTATAATCAAGATTTAAGTCTTTTTTTTCTTTTCTATCACATTATGGCACCGCAGATGTGATTAAATAATAGAACATATCAAAAAGTTCTCAAAAACATCGAGAAGTTTACTGCAATTCACTAGGGTTGGGTTGCTTCTTCAGTCTGATCGTTTTCCTTTAAAAAATCATGGATATTTTGGCGTTGCATTCATCTTGCACTCGAAGATAAATCTAAAAGCAATATGATTTGAGATACCCGAAACAACTCAAATCTCGACTTTACAAGATGATCAGTCCAAAGACTTGAACGGTGCAAGTTTTTATGCACTCAATTGGACGTCACATTAATTTTGTAAGAGATAAAACAGCTTGACCATTACGTCATGTTTCATAAAACTGTATTCTTGACAGAAACGTTTCAACCAGCAAAAATTCCAGAAAATATGGCATCATTT
Source organism: Trididemnum miniatum (assembly GCA_964006365.1). Classification (NCBI taxonomy): domain Eukaryota; kingdom Metazoa; phylum Chordata; class Ascidiacea; order Aplousobranchia; family Didemnidae; genus Trididemnum; species Trididemnum miniatum. The sequence goes on along the minus strand of OZ023249.1, from coordinate 18,016,996 downwards.
TTCTCCCAAAGTTTTAGTTATCAATTTGCTGGGATAATATGTGTTTTTGTCGCAGACGATACAAACTAAAACCGTTTCGAAACTACTTGCATCTAGCTTAGATGCTTTCTAACACGGCGTTTTGACGAATCAAAAATACCCTTTTACTTAACAGTAAATTAAAAAATTTTCAAGCTCAAAAATAACAAATCCTTATAACAAAGCGTGCAACGAGTGAAATACGAAAGCGTGCAAAGAGTGACGGTGTCCATCTCCGCTGCTTGCGCCTCGAGAACACAACTTCAAAGTAGCGCCGCGCAGAAGGAGAGCCGCTACCGACACTTAGTTCAATACGACCGGCTCGAAAATCGAACCCGAGACCTCTCGAGCCGATAGCGATGCCTTTAACCACAAGGCCAACTGGTTAGTATAATTTTTATTTTATTTGAATTTTTAAAGCTGACTGACGTAATTGTGTAGATCAGGGTTTCTTAACCATTATTGTCTCGTTTACCCCTTACCGAATGAAAAAGCATAATTTCCCCCAGTGCAACACTGCTACATTTTAATACTAAAAAGTGAAGTTTGCTTTGCTTTATAATTCAGAAAACTTACCTCTTCGAAAGATAAATTTACCCCCAGCTACTGTATGAACCCCTGGGTAGATAGATGGGAAAATACCCAGTAGTCTCTGATGTACGGTACTGTTACGCATCAAATAAAACGGACCATCGTCAATAAAATTTATACAAACCTAAAAGCGGGTCCATTTTTGGCGTAGCCATAACCCTAAAATAAAAGCACAAATTTCAGGGGTGAAACAATTTACAGCACTTCACCCCTGAAAAAGTAAGGCTCTAAGACACTGTTCTTCCCCATCCCCTTACTCACCTGACCTTGCTCCATGTGATGTCTTTTTTGTTCCCCATGCTCAAAAGACCTTTAAAAGGAAGAAGATTTGAGACCATTCCAGGGGAGTGCCCAGAAATTTGAAAAAGGGGGGGCCGCAATTTCCTGTTAACACGTTTTCACTGAAAATATCGGTGAAGACCAGAAAAAAGGTCTTCACGTCTTCCGACGTCCAATTTACCCCCCAAAATCAAGTGAAGACCAAAAAAAAAAAAAAGGTCAACGTGTCTGCTGTAGAAAGTTCATTTTGTGTTATGACTTCAGTCTACGAACTTTTTGAACAGACCTCGTAATCAGACGAAAGCAAGCATGAATAAATGCTGTTATCACATACTAAATTGGCCGTTTTACCACGGCTAGAAGTTTAAAATGAATTTACCAGCAGGCTGCAATTCAAAGCAAATGTAAGTATATATGTCGCAGAATACAAGTTAGATGCAAAAAAACCTTGTCGCTATACGCGTTCGTTGTCACCATGTCGAGTGCCGGTAAAAGCATACCATAAGCTTATATAACACGGCCACAAATTTGGAGATGGACGGCAAATCGGCAATTTTATGAGCGAAAAAAAGAAATGGCATTAAGAGGGATTTTTGCATGTAAGCCTAAACATTGCAATAAAATCCCCTGAGCTCACTGTAGTTACGCCTGACTTTTTTTGTTATTAGTTGGTAATAAGCTTATTTTGCGATCGAAACTCAAATTGGAAATTCTGTTGTGTTACTTTTTTCGTTTGTTTGGTTTCGAAAGAAGTATTTTTTAAAAGCTCACAACTAATTAAAAACTGTAAGCGACATTATTTAAAGCTTGTAAACGATATGCACTAACACAACGGAAAATCCAAAGTGTCCGAAGGGCTTGGTAGAAAAGATCCTAATAAGCTAATGCGTATTAAAATAGCGTTAAATCGTCACGTCACGTCAAATTGTGAATTCGGTATAAAATACTTGCTAGGAAAACGTTGTTTCAGTTTTAGCATTAGAAATTCGCGCAAGCAACCGAAAAGTATGCTTAAGTATTATACTGCATTCAAGAATTTTTAAAAAATTGTTTCTTTTTCAGAATTTATTGTCAGCTGCTGACGCAATTTCTGTAACTGCTCGTATAAACAACAGCACATAATGTGCCCGGTTGAAAACGCCACAAAAACGAAAAGATATGCAGGAATTTGCAAACGTTTTCTGAAAATCATGAAAGTCATTATATCGAGATTAATATTTGTGCTCTTCAGTATTATCTCAATTGGCGTTGTTACCTTGTTGTATAATGATCAATTCTACTGGTTCTTATTATTCACTCTCATTCCTCTACTGGCTGAACTTGTGTACACCATATACCACAAAAAACCAAAGCAATTCAAATGGTAAGTGCAGTAATTGCTCTAGCCTACACTGCATCTATTTGCAAAGTAGTAAGATGCAAATCGTTGATGACAATTTAGTGGAAAAATAACTCTTGAAAACTAAGAACTATACCATAGGTTGATCGAACCAATACGAACTTTCTTCATGGTTAAGTACTACTTAATGGAAAATGCCAGAAAAAAACTTTGTAAAGGTACGGGATAATCGGGTACTCAAATGAGAGTCCAATGTACATATTAATCTTGAATGGTTGAACGATGGTTTTGGACATACAAGACAAACGACACTTGTGCACTTAATCCTACGCAGTCCCACTAAAGTCGAGCGCCAACGAGAAAATTGCAAAATTAATATTTTTCAGCTTTTATTTGACCCTACGAGAAATAAAACCCAAATATCTCGGCTACCTAGTGAACGCTCTTGACTAGTGTTGCAAGTCAAAAAAAACGTCGTTTTTTTGCCAAAAAACACGTCTTTTTTTGTTTTTAAAAAAAACGAGTTTTTTATTCTTTGGGTTTTTGTTATACTCGTAGGTTTAACAGAAATCTTTTAATAGTGCTGCGTAATTTTGCTGCGTATTGGTATTGCGAACATTTGGGGTTGAGTAAAATGCTGAAAAACACGTTTATGGGGAGAGTATTTCGGTCACACCCTTTTTTCAAATGGTAAGTTAATGCGAATTAGGGTTCGATTTTAATACTATTTTTATTTACTGTGCCAACAACATGACTCGGCTTGGTACTATCGGAAAAATGGTAACCTTCCAATAAAAGGTTGTTTTTAATATCAAATCGGGAGAAACAGTTTGATTTTTAACAGATATTTTAACCTAGAGCTACGACTTTACCAGTTATCGCAATATAAGATGAACAACGAAGGTGATTATTTCATTGTGTCAGCAGTCAGCAGCGATACACATAAAAGCTTTGTACTTTGTTACCAGTGGCGTACGGTGAGCATTTTTTAGAGGTGTACTCCTCTACAATATTTGCTGCCGCATGCATCCATTTATTAAACAAATGTGTGAAAGTGCTCAAAAGTTTAATGCGATTACGCGAACCAACATCAAGCGCCTTTTCAAGCAGCCTAAATTGCTACTTCATTAATCTAATTTTGGTGTAGGCTTTTTAGCTTTTGCTATTTCCAATTTTTAGTCGCAATTTCTGCTACAAAACGGCTTTTTAATCATAATGTCAGCACTTACTTCCATTCTATTAATTTAACCGACAATTTGAATTTGACCAGCAACTTTAAAATGTATATATTGACCGCCACGCTTTCAAAAATCACAAGCAATTACTCACAACCGCATGCTAATACGAAATAAATCACAATGAAAATGGCCTGGCTTGCTTTTGTTTAACCATAGAAGTCAATGGTTTAACGATATCTGTTGAACCTGCGTTAAGAGAGAACCTGTGCATCATTCTTCTGCGATGAAAAAAGCAATTTGCTGTGGCGTGATTGAGTTGTATTGTGACGTTGCGTCTAGGTTCAACTCTCAAATAGGACATTTTTGGCATTTGAATCGTGTGGAAAGATAAAAAGTCACTCTCCGTTGCATAATATGATTCTGACTATACAATGAAAAAGGTCCGGCTCGCTTGTGTTCAACGATATCTGTTGAACCTAACATACAAGAAAATGTTGCGTCATCGGTCAGCGTTGAAAAAAAAATCAGATTGCGCTGATATTACAAAGATTAAAGACGAGAAAATGCAGATATTTTAGTAAAATGTAATGAACGTGTGTGCCTGTGATATCGCAGGGTGTGCGCAGAACACCTTGAACCTCTGGAGAATACGCCCCTGTTTGTTACCACGAAATGTCAACATGATAGAGAGCCACAGAAACCTTGCACAAATAAATGATACGTTCAAAGATTGAACCCAAATCTACATTGAGCCAGTCAAACGACTTGCATTCGCTGCACCTAACCTCGAGTTGCAGAGCAAAAATTAAACACAAGTTACACAACAAAGAAAGCTTTAGTTTGCAAAATTAAATCGTTTGACCGTATAATTAAAAGTAAATGAATTTAAAGGGTTTTCAATGATACTCTTGCGGCTCGTTAGCGGCCCAATGCTAGAACGAAGCAACAGAACTGGACCATTAGCGGACCAAAAAAAGTCCTGCTAACAGCTAGGCTTATACCCGGGAAACGGAAAATTTTCAAAAAATTTCTCGGGAATTCAGGGAAATTTCCTTAAATTTTTGCGGGAAAATTTTTCGAGCTTGATTATTTTGATATTTCTTCTGATTTTCAGCATTTCAGATATAATTTTTAGCATTTTGTTACGTTGCTTTGACAAACTTAGCTTGAGTTTTTCCATTTTTTCGACACATTGAGGAAAAAATTTTGATCTCACAAGCATTTCGTTTTAACAAATTTTGCTAATTTTGAAAAATAGTTTTTAGTAAGCAAAAAAATTTTTAATTTGCAGAAACGCAAAGCTAACACATTTTTTATGTCGAAATGATAGATATCACTACCACTGAAATCCTTTTTACTAATGTGAAGACATTTCCCGGAATTCCGACATAAAATCCCCGGGAAACGGGAAATTTCAAAACCCCAAATTTCTTGTCCCGACTTTCCGCGAGGAAACACTAGCTAGGCTAGTCAAACTAGCCCTTAAGGCATCCAAAATGGCCCATGGCCATGCCATAAATGCCATCTTTAGCATCGAGCAATGAGTGCAGGGCTGTATTTCTGTTGTTAATGGAATAATGGTAACTTGACATTGCAAATAACATATTGGTACCATTAAAAACAGCCTTGTGTTGCCTCAATGTCGAGCTGATAACAAGCCAAAACGGGATAGACTATTCAATTAGCTATGAAATGGTCAACAACACAAAAAACAAAACAAAAAGAAACACGAAGCAAAAAAACCTTTTTTAACAACACTAGGCCTACTCTTGACCAATCAAAACATAGTAAAGAACTGAGTAAAGTATTAATCATTTTTTTCGCAGGATAACCCCCAGTGTTTTATTTTACTTGATCTGCTCTGTTCCATGCATATGGCTCCTGGAGTTGCAGTTGTTGGAGGATAGATTAAACCGGAAAGGAAATCGCACGGCGCTTCTTCAAGACCAGAATCCAAACACAAGTCAAAACGAAATTATACAACTACTCCAGAAGGTATACGGCCATTATTGACTTATAGCCAGTAACTCTGCGTTTCCAGCTCTCTGGTGCATTTAAGAGTTGTAAGCGAGCCAGTAGTTCAATTTTGAAGCCGAAATCCCAACCTAAACCAAAATTGACCATGAACAGGGTAGTCGAGTAACGTCTAGTATCAGCCCCCAGGTTCGGTTAGAGTTAGTTTGGTTAGGATTAGGTTCGGTTAGGGTTAAATTTAGTTAGGCTTCGGTTCAGTTACAACCCTAACCCTAAGCGAATCTTATAATCAACATATCAACATAGGGAAGTTGCAAGAAAAAAAATTAGGAAGGGGGGGAGTTAAATTACGACAGACTAAAGGTTAAAAAACTGAGGTACTTTACAATGTGTTAGGCATACGTTAGGTTAGGTTTTCTCAAAAAAGGGGGCTGCTCCCTGGTGACCTACTTGTAGCTACGTCACAGTTTCAGTGTACACACGCAGTCTCCCATTTGGGTAAGGTAGTTGAACCACGAAAAATTGAAATAGTCGCTGATTTTGGCTGAAGCAAATGTTTTTGCTGCAAAGTATTCAATTATCGGGTGAATAAAGTGATTACTGTTGATGCTAGAGCCGTTTGATTCAACATTGCCGCTAAAACTGCAACTGCGTCCTTCTATCTTTTCTACAATGTAGGTAGGCCTCTTTGTCACGTAATTTAATATGCACTCAAATTTCCAGGTAGAAATTCCAAGTTCAGACGTTGTAACGGCCTCAGGTTGGACCTTGGCATTGGAGCAAATTTTGATTTTCGCGATTATTTTTGCCAAATGGATCGCTCCACAAGATGGAATGAGCAGCGATGAGCTCTCACAACTTTTATTGGTGAATATAGCATCTGGAGCAGATATACTAGAATTGCTGGAAACATTTAATGAAGAAAAAGTAAGAAACTATGATTAAGGCGACTTTAGGTCAAGCTAGTTACATTTTTTGCTGGCTCCAATTAACATAAAAAGTGCGGAAACAAAAATTCGCAAGTGTAAAGTCAGTATTTAAGTTATAAACTTATAAGGTTACAAAAAATACTTCATCATGTTTTTGGTTACATTATATTTTTTGAGTAACCTTGTTTTTGTGCTTTTTGTTTGCTTAATTTTCCAACTTTTTATCTTTTATTGCTTCAATTTGAATAGATTTACAGCCTGCATAATGCACCAAAGTATTCATATGCCAACAACTTCCAATATTGCATAAGCAGTTTTTTTTTAAATAAAGTAACAATGCTTCGGAGCATGGTTGATGAAAATTTTACGCACTTTAATTACATATAATAAAGCCAGAACAAATTGATACATATTTGGATTGAATAATTTGAATAACAGATAGAATTCTATTTGAATAAGATTGATAATGGTTAGTGAAACTTAACCGAAACGTCTCGTTTGTGGGCTATCAATTTGTTTTGGCTCTATTATTTGTAATTAATTTGCAAAAACGTAGTCACATTTTCAAGTTTTTAGGCTTCAAAAATCGCGAGTCAGTGTAGGACAACGAGACACCCTTGGGTGGTTGGACGTTTACCACTCAAAGGTGAGGGAATTCCGATGCATACCTTCTTCGACCGGACAGTCAGAGGGCTGGCCAACTTGTTTTCCACACTGTCCCTTTTAATGTTGAAGATCAAGCAGGGAAGTTCCCTTGTTAAACCGCTTAGGAATTTCCCACTTTTTAAGTGGTAGACTTTGGCTAAACTTGGCCCACTTTTTAATTTAAGTGGTAGACTTAGACGCAGGCTAGCTTTAATATTCGTGCGCATCATTTTCGTAGCAAAGAGAAAAGTTATTTTTAAGCAAACCAGCATGCTTAAAAACAATCTGCTAACCAAACACATTTTGTTATTTTTAACAGTCACGTTCTTCAATGATAGAATGTTTTTGCATCGTTAGTTTTGTGTCTTTTACCAATTTAAAACAATCATCAGTAGCCTACTATCAAAGTGTTGAAATAATCAGGGAGTCGAACCGTTTAATTTTTCCGGTTCTACAGCGGTTTCAAATTTTGATTCAGTTGGGTTCGCTCTGGTAAAAAATATTTCAAAAGCGGTTTATAAAGTTCCGGTTTATGTTCGCAGTAAAAAATGGTATAATTCTACAGTAGTAACACAATTTAAAAAATGAAACGTACAAAGCAGTGTTTCTTCTCAATGACAGGCCAATATAATGCATAAAATATGTAGTAGAGCCAATTTCGAGATAATTAAATTGTTACTATGCACTGACTCCGGCGGCCTATTCAATCCACAGATAGCGTTAAATTAGTGTTAAAGCGCTTTGTTTAGTTTGTAACGCGTGTGCTACGGGTCCGGGTTTATCGAACGTAAAAGACTTCTTCACCATGCATAAATCACATGCATAAGTGACTATTATTTTGAATTCGAACCAACTTCTAAGTGACGCGAGTGACTTCACGGAGCAAGCCGCTTTTTAAATCGGTTCGGGTTCGGTTAAGGTTCACAAGTACTCACATTATTCGGTTCAGTTCCGGTTCGCTCTTTGCGATTTTGAAAAATAAGGTTCGGGTTCGGTTAAGATTGGACAAAAATAGCGAAAAACCGGTTTATAAAGCTCCGGTTCGGGTTCGGTTTGACTCCCTGAAAATAATGCTTTTGAATGTACTGTTGTATTGCAGATTCAAGGAAATGCCAAAATAGATCGACCAATTGTCTACATCATAATGAGTGCTTTTACGTGGAGTTTGCTCCAATTTATCATTGCATTAACTGCCGTAAAAACGTTACCAGCTATCGAAGAGGTTGAGGTTTTAAACACACCAGCTTTCCGGCTAGTCGCTGATGAAGTAATAAGACAGAAAAGAGAAACGTTAAATTTAGACAATTCTTCCTCGGAGAATAACGACGAAAATTTGAATTCAGGAGGCCAAATTGTGACCTCTGATTCCGTCCAGCATCTTCAAAGAACATCAGACCCAAACGATGAAGTAATTGACATCGAGCCTGCAGAAATAAATGATCAAGATACTCACAGCGGCGATCAAACAAGCTCATCAGGTCAATCAAGTAACAAGAAAAAACACGCTGTCAGTTTTTGCATCGAGGAACAATCAAAGAGCGATGATGTCATTGAAGCATTAGAAAATGAACCTAATAATCAAAATGAAGAAGTATTTGATACTCAAGAAGATAGTCAAGTTTCAGCCGTCAACTCCTCAACCACAAACATTAACAGCAATGTCTCAGTCACCTTGTGGAGACCAATATCGAGATTGCTGAAAGATGGACCATGGTGTTTTTGCTTTTACAACGAGATTTGGGGAATAGCTCTTACTCTGATTTTCCAAGACGCCCCATTTTTTGTGATTCGGGTGGTTACTGTGGCCTACTACGGCATTATCACTCACACAAGTTTATTTTTTACAGCTAAAAACGCTTTTGTCATTTGCCTTCTTTCAAACAGAATTGTCAGCATTATTCGGTCTAACAGGAAAGAATGGATTGAACAAATGGAATTGGCAAGAACACAAAAACAGCGACGCGCTCAAGCACAAAATGACGAATTTGGAATAAGGTTTAGATACAGGTTCCATCGTCCTAGCACATCGGTGTGGCGATCCATGGTTCGCTAGAGCTTAGTTTGCACTTGGCCTACCTACTACCCAGTTGCCGTCTCAGTGAAATGAAGTAATCCAAAGCAAAATGTAAAATAGTGTTTTCTTTTATTATGCTATGCCATATACAAGAGGCTGGGATAAACAAGCTTGATGTGATTTTTAGAAAATGGAAAAGACCTATAATTTTCAGTAAACGCATAACAGTCTCCTGCGTACACCGCTGGTAGTATTATTATAACAAAGCTTTTCAATGAACTTTTGTTACAGCAGTTTGCAGTAAGTTGTGTTTCGGGGAAAGCATGTCGTGCTAACGACTTAAATCAAACACAAATCATCTTTTGCAGCAACTTGGGTCTACAAAAGTCACACCCCGAGCAATTGGAAAACATTACTCGAACTTCGCCCCTTTATTTGATGAGCTAAGTAATTCTCCGATCGCTGTTTCCCCACTTTTAACTTTGCCTTTTAGTAAAAAACTATCAAATGTTGTTAGGTGACTGAAATATAACAGACTTTTTTGATGGTTCTTGCAGTATATGCAATCTCCCCTTTTCAAATATCTCGCTACGTCACTGCATAGTGGTGACGTTGTAGCGTCGTAAAGCGTGCCTATACTGTCAACTGAGTAACATGTTTTCGGTATTCTTTGTTCTTAAGGAGCGATCATACTGACTAAGATATTTAAATATTTTAATGCCAATGCGACATATTTTATTTGTTTTGTTGTTACGTCATCATGCTGCTAGATGTGACATAATAATAACGAAACAAACCAAATAGTTAACAAAGACATTGAAAAGTCTCAGTAGTGATTACAATTTTAGTCTGAACGTTTATGATACACCGGTAGATAGAGCATCGTGGTTATTTTGTACGTGTACGAGTTTTACCTAATAAATTCAACTCGCACCCAAAAATATATATAACTTAGTTTTATCATTAGAGATACCCCAGACACACCTCAAAACTTGACTTGACATGATGGGCCAAGACTTAAACGGTATAAGCTTTTTAATCAATTTTAGGTTAAACCATTTTCACAAGACACTTTGCATCCTTGTTTACAATCTTAGCAGAGAAATTTCATTCACTAAAACAGGGGTGGGCAATTATGCTTACACAAAGGGCCGCATTTAAAATAGTTTGAAGCCGAAGGCCGCATTGATTGAAAGAGCGAAAAATTGGTCTACGTGTCAGGAAATTACCTATTTTTACCACTGAAAATCGGTGAAGAGCAAAAATAGTATAAAAAAGATCTACACGGCCGCACATGTCCTTTTTTACTGACATTCAGCGCGAAGCTATAAAAAAAAAGAAAAAAAGTCTTCGGCTTGATTTGCAATAAGAGTTTATATTTCTATAAGTGCCCGACACCGTCTTTGCCCACCCCTACACTAAAAATTTCAGATATTATGACATCAATTTGTTCCAAGTTTTCCGTTCCTTATATTTGCCGGAATGAATACATGTTTTTTTCGCAGGCGATACAAACTAAACCAGTTTCGAAACTGTTTGATCTATATAGTTTTTAATGCTTCCTAACAGGGCGCTTTATTAAATTGAGAATACCCGTTTAATTAGATAAAAGTTTTCCAAGCTGACTGACGTACAGTAAATGGCTATACGTACGTCAGTGCTCTTTTCGACTTATAAAACAAACTAGCCAATGCAAATATCGATGAACTAATAACACGAAATAAAGAAACGTAAAATTCAGATTATTCTTCCTCAAAGACTAAAGACGAAGGTTTAAATTTGGAGGGCAAAATTTGAAATCTCTGATTCACTCGAAGCAAATTCTATACAAAGTCTAGCTGGAATACGTCTTTAAAACACTCACAGCGAAGAACAACTAAGCACATCAGATCAATTAAACAACAAGAAAAATCATACCGTCATCGTCACTCATGAAAAGTGTTTTTTTACGGCTAAAAACGCTTTGTTGTCATTTTTCTTTTTAAACAAGATTGTCAGCTCTCAGGATTGCAAGATCTAACAGAAAAGAACGGACAAATCTAATGGAATCCGCAAAAATACAAGAAGAACAGGGACACGCTCTAGAACAGGGATGCCCAACCCGTGGCCCGCGGAAAGGTTTTGAGTGGCCCGCGCGAGTTTTTTAAAATGACCAATCTTATCAACTTAATTGCTATGTAATTTATGGTGAACTTGCATTCCGAGAAATTGGCATTAATTTTGTTGATTGCTTTCTTTCAAATTGATTTTATTCCACCACAATGCAAATTGTTTTACATCACATTTCCCATATTGTTACGTCCGCATCCTTTCCACACAATCGTGCTCGAGCTTCAAGAATCAGTAGTCAGTAATAGGCTAAGTTTGGTCGTGAACTCGTGATCCCAATTTATGTTCCACGTCTGAGACGTAGAAATAGTCGGCAGCGAGGGTGAGTGGTTCAGAGCGTCGTTTTTACGACGGCCATGATCGCAACGTTGATGGTTCAACTCTAACCCAAGCCTCGTTGTTGCGTCCTTCGATAAGATGCTTCACGGCAATTGTCTCCGCTTGGTGGAATCTAACAAGCAGCAAATTGAAGAAGTCAGAAGCAAACTTTAAGCGGAAAACTTGGAAACAAGGGCAACTCCTAAGCAAGTCTGGATTCGTCCTATGCATAGCGCCTCGGTCGCTTTCTCGTGACAGAAGGATAAAAACGAAGGAGAAAAAATCTTGAATTTTTTGGTTGGAAACCGACTTAGTCGAGAACAGAATCGTTCAATAACCTAGGTTTGGCTGTATCTTTTGCACTCTGCAGTGACATAGAATATGTCAAATAGGAAACGAAAAGCAACCAATGCTAAAAACTTTGTTGACTTTAGACCTACCGTTGGTATGTTTATTGTTCTTATGATAATATTGTAAAAGAGAATAATACACATTTCTAAGATGAGAGTTTTAGTGTGAAGATTTGTCTGCCTTAGCAGTAAATACTCAAGTGGTCCGCGCAATCATTCGTAAATTGCATGTGGCCCTTTGACCAAAAAGGTTGGACACCTCTGCTCTAGAACAAAAAGAACAAACCAAAAATCCGTGCAACGTTCCAGCCGCTGGCCCTTGGGTTTTCTTTTCGAGATTTCGGGACGGAAAATTTCCCGGGAAATTGAATTTCCCGTTTCCGGATTGGGATTCCGGGAATTTTGAAACTTTTCCGGGGTCCCGGGAAATTTTTGAGCTGAGCAAATTGAATAGGCAAGACAATCTTGGTGTATTTTTAACTTAATTTGCCCTATTTCAGAGCTACGTTTTAGATGTTCGATCTCAGCAGAGAAATAACAGTGGCCTACATCCAGGATCTAACAGTAATGCAGCTTTTTTGCACGAATTATTATTACGCTACTCTTGTGATTGCAACTTAAAAATCATTAAGAGTGAACTCACAAAAATAAATTTGATTGCTTAATGGTGGTTTGCACACAGTGCCGTATTAACCGTTAAGCTAATTAAGCTACCGCTTAGAACGTCATGTTTAAGGGGCCTCGCGCTGAGATCAGGTTTCTGATATCTTAATCCTTCAGTTTAAAATTATTTTTATAATTTATCTTACAAAAAGCCTCCACTTTGTTTATATCACCAGACTAACTTGGCTTTATCAAACTCTAATGAAGGACCTGAGACTAACGACAATAATCAGTTGGCTTAAACGAAATATCGCAGGTTGTGTCGTCATATGGCTTATAACTAGTGTTTCTTCCCGGTAAATTGAGACGGAAAACTTCCCGGGAAATCTATGTCGGGATCCCGGAAAATTTTTTTTCTTTAGCAAGGATTTCAATGGTACTGATATATATCATTCCGACATAAAAAATGCGTTACTGCAAATTAAATACTTTTTTTGCTTACTAAAAATTATTTTTCAAAATTCGGAAATTTTTTATGACAAAATGCTTGTGAGATCAAATTTTTTTTCTCATTTTGTCGAAAAAATTGAAAATTTCAAACTAAGTTTGTCAAAACAACATAACGAAATTCTAAAAATGTGATCTGAAATGCTGAAAACCAGAAAAGAAAGCAAAATCATCAAGGTCGGAAAAATTTTCCGGGAAAAAAATGCCAAATATTTCCCGAATCTCGGGAATCCCGAGAATTTTCGGTATTCCCGGAAATTTTTTTGAAAGTTTTTCGTTTCCCGGGAAGTTGAAAATCTGGGAAAAAGGGAAACCTTAAGAGCTGGCACTGTCTCGTTATTCGTGATGGCGATCAATGGGTCGCTAGGGCCAATGCTTGATCATAGCGGACATTTTTGTGCGCAGTGTGGACTACATTAAATGTGTTTTGGTGTTGATAAAAATATGTTTTGTACAGCAAATTTTCAACTCTTATGATGCAAGTCTTTAACTCTTTCTCTTTTATATTTGAAGAACAAAACATACGAAGTACATTTATCATGCTTTCTCCACACGAATGCAGAAGAATATATCGTCAAAACAACTATACGAAAAACACGAATTCGAGTTGAGCATTTGAATTTTTTTCGCTGAATTGGCAACACTGTTAGTTTTATTGTACAAGTACACCAGTAGGAGCAAAATACGTTTTTCGTTAATAATTGAAAACATTATTTAAACCTTCGTAGAATTTCTATTTAACTTGTAATAAAAACAGCATTAATTGTATTTGATCCGATAAATTACAACGAGCAATAACATCCCAACAAAAGGCCATATTGAAAAATCAAGCCGTAAAATAGAGAAGAGCTGATACTAAAACACGTTAAAAGTATCAGGCAGGTTGAAAAATACAATTTACCGAAGCGAGGCTAGCTTACAAAGCCCTTCTGCATTTGAGCGCGAAAACAGGCACCAACACAGAAACAGCTTTAGTAGCCTACATATCCGTGTGATAACTAATTTTCAGAGAACGCTAATCCACAATAGAAAAAAAATCCGTCAAGCACGTTGTGACTTGTGACTTTGTGAGTAGTAGACTCTTGAGTGAATTCTATAAACGTAGGCCCAGTGTACTGCATACAAAAGTGCCCTCGCGCTCTGCGTCTGGCTTTTACCAAAACGACGCCTCTCAAAAAACTCCTGAATCATGGTTTGACGTCGTAATGTAGTGAGAAATTATGGCAAGTTAGCTTTAAACTCCAATAAAATACTACCAGCAAATTAATGAGTTCGACTTCAGGGCAGTAGGCAGAAGTTTTCGGAGGAGCGTACAAAAGCTTTCCCACATTAAGAGAACAGAGAATAAAATACAAATACGTCAGTGAATTCTTGACAAAACTTAGTCCTGGCGCTAAAGGACCTTAGTAGTTATAAAGCGCCATAAAACAACACATCATTTTATTTCATTTCAAAGATACGTTCGCAGGAGAGCTGAGCGATTACAGATTTGACTTGCATTGGAAGAAATCTGAGATGAGGAGGATGCATAAAAGTTATTTGTTAGGTTACACGAAGCAACATGTTTTATAAAAGGATAGTAAGAATAAGAAAGTCAACATCATATTGACTTTCAGCAAACACCCAAAGTCTTTTCAAAACTTATTTTCAAAACCGAATTCAGCTTCACAAAAATTTGCGCCAGCGCTTTCCGCTGCATATAGACTCTCCAAGTTCATGCTGCTCAGGGCCGGCGCTAAGGGGGGCCTGGCCCCCCAATCGACATGCTTGGCCCCCCCAATTACAAGCTTTCTCTATGGAAAACAGCAGCTTTTGCGTTTAATTTCAGTTTTTGGCCCCACCTGATAAACACTTGACCCCTCTAAATCGACTGCTCTGGCGCCTGCTCTGATGCTGCTCATACTTGGCTTAAATTTAAAATACAGTCAAGTTTTTACTTTACGTTATTTTAGGCCAGCGTTTTTGAAGATAAAAAAATGAATGATGCATTTTAGCCTCGCAGATATTTGATTCAACTAAAGTTTCAATCACTGAGCAAATCACTGAAACTAACAAACTCTGCAGGCACAATTTGGCAAAAATTTTTGGATCAAACAAAAACAATCAAATTTTACTTCGAGTTTTATGAAGTCATACGCATGAAGCTTGGAACTAATGGATTCAAAACTTCCTCGACGTCACAGTTCAGCAACACACAAATATTATGGTAAGTAGCTCAAGCACTAACCCGTGTGCACTGCGCAGTTTTGCAAGCCAATCTGTTTGCAGTTGAAAAAAATTTGACTTTTTGTCAACCGATCAAACTAAACAACCATAAGTTCGATGAGAAATTTGCAAGGATAAATTAATGTTTCGACTACAACAAAAGTCTCGTCAGCCTTGCTACGCCCAGCCAATCCAGGCTGAACTCATTCCAGAGTGTTAAGACTCTTTTTTGCATTGCTTTACCTGGACATCTCCACTTCATCTCTTTTTTAGGTTGTGCCCTATTTTTAGCAGGCGACTGGTTCCCAAACAACGATACCCAATGAAAGAGCCTATAACTACTAACTTACGACTAAGTTACCGGTAGCCTAACTAGCTCACATCACTAGAAGCCCCCATTGCAACCCACTTATTTGCAGCTGCAGACGCGTTTCGACCTTATTATGGTCTCATCAGTGCAGCATAGCAACCTCCCACCTTCCTGAAAAAAAATTCTAACCTTCAAAAGAACTACACACCCCAACTCTAAGCCTCTATTCGTTCTGCTCAAGGTAGAACATTTGAAATAAAACCTTTTTACGAGACTTTTGTTATAGACAACCATAAATATTGACTTTTTGTCAGCCAATTTCATTGAAGCGAGTTCCCTTAAAAAAAAACAACAATAGCATGGGAACAGCTAGAATAGTAAAATGGTAATTGGTAACTAAACTTCTTATCCAGTGCTTGCCGCTTCGACCACGGCTAATAGGCCTATCTGCATAAATCATACTCCTATTCGCTTGACTGCTGACGGTTGTTTCATTTTCGGCTGAAGGTGTGCACTTATTTACCGCTCAACTGTGTAGAGTTTACAATTATAAAAAATATTGACAATAAAAAATTTAACATAAGTTTTTTATACAAAAATTTTTTGATGCAATTTTTTAAAGTTTTTGTTTTATATCTAATTTTTCCGACATTTTTTGCAAAAGCTTTGGAGTTGCTGCAGCTCCTTTAACACCAATCGCCATTGTTATCCACAACCAACTAACGTAGACTATCAGCGGACCAATCGCGTTATTCGCCGAAAAGCTTTTCTAAACTAACTTTGACACCATAAATTATGCCAAAAAAACATGCCGTAACATTTTGGAGACTATACCGTGTTTTGAGGGTCATAAGGCCCATCACCAATAAATTGCATGGATTGTTTTTTTTTTTTTTTTCATACATACAGTAAGGTGCACCGGACTACAGTACAAGACGCAAAGGTTTTTGAGAAGCATCAGGTTACCGCATAAAGATCATTTAAGAAAAACTCGACATTTTGATGGCATTAAAGCCGAAAGCACAACCCAATCCATACATTAGATTAGTCGAACCGGCTTAAAGGCGCTCCATCTTATTGTCCTTAAAATACGGTACATTTAATTGTTTTTCTCATCAGGTGCAACTTCTTATAATGCTTCTGAAACAACTTATCAGCCAACTGTGGACCATAGACGAGGATCTTTGCAAGTCACAAGAAGTGAATCACTTCCAAGCTCATCTATCGTGAGTTTGTAATAGGCCTGCAGCAGCTTACTACACCCAACGTGGGCATGATATCGTTCCGTTTTGAAAACAGCTAACTTTAGTTCTTTATAACTTGGGCTATATGCTGTAACTAGAAATGCCACTTTTAATGGTTTACTATTAGGTAAGAAACTAAACTCAAGCTGTTCCCCAACGTGGCTCATTTGAAAGCAATGACACAACGCTATGCACAGTTGCACACAGCGCTGAAACAATAGTTTAGAACAGCTGCAGAGAGCAAGACCAGTACTGCGCGAATCAAACGCTCTGCAAAAAAGTTTAATTGCCATTACTTCTCCAGTCCTTCCACGCTTTTTTGACACCATGCTTTTACGCTGTATGCAAAAAAAAAAAAAAACAACAACAGGTCTGCCGTCATTTGGCAAAACCCATTCACTCCAAAATTTTGAAATTTCGTTTTTTTGCATTTTTTCAATCGTTGCTTCAATGCCCTTCTTGTGTGCGAATATCGAGTTTGTACTCCTAACCGATTTCGAGTTATCTATGGCGGCAAAACCCATTTACTCCAGTTCTGTACAAAAAGTTGTCAAAAATTTTCAAAATTATCTGGCAAAACCTGTTAACTCCACTTGTAATTGTTAATTTTGTTATTGCGTCATAAACAAAGTTTAATGCATTTCTCAAAAATTTTCATCTCACCAGTAAAAAAATTGTGCGTAACAATATGAAACAATAATAATGGTGACGCAATAGCTAATTGGGTTCAATGCAAATTTGGATAAAAATCGAACGCAAGATTCATACGCTATTTATACATTCATTGATTAAAATTAAAATTATTAACATTAAAGGTTATGAACAGGTCTGATGGCGACAGTCTCCCAAATGTTTATCGTTCATTGGCTAAATGATTTTAATGCAATTTAATCACTGTAGTTTACATACTGATTTTTACGTATTACACATAACAATTTGATGATTATTCACGCATTTCGCCTTTTTGTGACGCAATAGTTAATCGGGTTGATCCAATTTACACTTCATAACTTTTTAATCAGTTCAGTTAAATCAGTGCTACTACGTTTTACTGTTCTCGACCTGGGTTGATTTCCTTCCCAGGTCACTGTATTTTCTGATGAAGCTTGGCGTTCATTGCCAAGCGAAACGTCAAAAATAAAATTGGAGAGTAGATTTTTTCTGTCTCCGTTTTTACCGTACCGGAAGAACAAGCAGCGCAGAATTAAACTTTATCATTAAACTTTTATGATCAAGCACTTTCATCAAACCAAAAATTTAAAAAATCTACAATCAGGAACATTCTTAAAAAACCTAAAAACTAAAATTTGATTTTCTCGAAAAGTGCAAAAGTGGAGATAATGGGTTTTGCCAAATGACGGCAGAGGTGTTCGTAGACGTCCAATCGTTTTCTGCGTTGCAACACGCTGGCCAGACTGTAGTCGAAATGTTATTTAGCTCTATCTTGAATTTGCACGCAATGCCACGCAAAATGGTTACCAACAACAAGACGTGTCAGCATTTTTTTTTAGCTCCACAGAATCGCAGGTTAGGCTTATGCATTTTAACTCCACACAATTGCAGGTTATGTGTTTTCAGAGATAGGCAAGATCTTGATGTTCAAGATCAGATCGTAATCTTAAGATCAAGATCGTGATCTGACCTTGATCTTCAAAATCACGTATTTCAAGTGATCTTGATCTTTAAGATCAAGATGATCATCTGTTGTAAACATTTCTACTAAGGACTGTAGGTACTGAGATGTTATATCTTACTTAGGCCGTTTTATATTATCATGCATTAAATGAAATGGAAATTAGGGAAGCTACTCCGCAGACTAAAACTTATCAAGAAACATTTTTGTTGAAAAAATAATACAAAAAGTCCATGCGTTTATGGTGTAGCTCAATGGAATAACGAAAAAGGAGCTCGTCTTTGAGTGCAAAAGTCTTTAGGTCGAAACACGCAAAGGCTGTTTTGACTCCATCTGTTAACCTCAGGAATACCGGTGCCGTAGCGTATACAGCAGGTTAGGTTATGCGTTGCAGCAAAACAAAATTGTACAATGAATGAAAAAATGTTTTTCATATTAATAGAACTTTAATCGTTTTTTATGATCACCTCAAAATGTCGTAATGTGCTGCTAATCATAGTTGTTTGTCAGGGACAAGTTGTGCACAAAGAATAAAATAGTCAGTAACAAATTTAATCTTTCGTTTAAAAACTACTGAAAAGGTAAAACTCTCAATTCTCATGATGTGCTTTTTTGCTGCGTCAAATGTAGGATCAAGCCATGTAATTACATTAGTTATCGTTAACTTGTAAACTAATTTCTATTTAGTAGCCTACGCTGTGCAGTATAATACGTGATCTTTGAAGTGATCTTGATCTTTTATCTCGTTTTATGCCTGTGCACAGCTTTCCAGTAGATGATTTTTAAGCTATTTTTAAATTTTGGGTAGGATTGCTTTTTTTGATCGGGGTTTAATGAGTTCCAAATTTTAACTCCTTGAAACCTCAGAGATCTTTGACAGCGGCACGTGGAAAACTTAGGAAGATAAACATTATTTTTTGATTTTGACCTGAATTGTTGTTCGTGGATTTTAAAAAGTGAACTGAAAAAGGTTGAAAAACACGGCGGAAGCATGTTTTTGGAATATTGATGCATAAGCTTAACAATCTCATAAGAGTACCGGTCCGCAATTGCAAGAACATTTAAGTTTCGAAATTGTGGTGTAATGAAGGAATGCCTGTCGGAGTTGGTAATGATGCGAATGGCTTTATTTTGGAGAATTTGCGGTTTGTTAAGATAGGTTTTAAATGTACTACCCCAGATTGGGAGTCCGTATAAGAGGTGGGGATGTACGAGGGCATGATACAGGAGAAGAAGGGTGGAAGAGAGAAACAGGAGCCTTAGCTTGCTAAAAATTCCTACAGACCTGGATACACGTTTTTCGAGGCAGAGAATATGAAGTTGGAAATTTAACCTTTTGTCTAAAATAACGCCAAGATAATTATGGAAATCATTTAAAGAAATATTTGCGGTATTATAAAGTAAGTTTAATTCTGGTTGAGGAGTATTCAGTTTAGGAGATACCACGATAATTGCTTTAGATTTCTCGGGGTTGATTTGCAGTTCATTAGCACAGTACCATCGATTCAAGTTACGCAGTTCAGAATTACATTTGATTTCAAGCTCATTTAATGCGGAGTTCTTTACTATTAAATAAGTATCATCTGCAAATAAACGGGGTTGACAGGAGATAGCATTTGGAAGATCATTAATATACTGTAAACAAGAAAGAGGAGCGGGCCTAAAATAGATCCTTGAGGTATATTCCTATACTAACAGGTTTTGGGGAGGATTCAACATTACTAATTGAAACAAATTGCTGTCGATCAGACAAATAACTTTCTATTACTGTGTGAGCTGGGCCTCGAATGCCATAATGAAGGAGTTTATGGAGCAGTATTCGGTGAGATACAGTATCAAACGCTTTACGGAGATCCATCAGGAGAAGGGCTGTAAATTTGTTCTGTTCAATTGCATCATATCCTGGAGTAATACCATCTAGTAATGCGTGAAGTACTCTACGTTTTTCTCTAAAACCGTACTGATAGTCATAAAAAATTTTTGCTTCTCCAAAAAACTAACGAGATTATTTTCAATGACTTTTTCTAACACTTTGGACAAGCATGGCAAAAGTGAGATAGGGCGATATTATGGAATAAATTTTTGGAACCAAATTTATAAATGGGAATGACTTTTGCAGTTTTAAAAATTTTTGGAAAAATTCCAAGTTCAAACACCAAGCCAAAATAGAGGGACAATATGGGGGCTAATGCTTCATTTCCCAAGCGCAAAAAAACAGAAGATATGTCATCACAGCCCGAGGCTTTGTGAATGTTAAGCGAATTTATGGCATTAAAGACTTCGATTGGTTGTGGAAGGTCAAGGACTATGATCTGGGATACAGAACTTTTCAAAAAAGATTTGAAATCTGGGTTTTCGTTGGCGCTGGCACTTTTAGCTATTGAAAGACCTGTTTCAACAAAGTAGTTATTGAAGTGTTCAGAAATTTCATCAGGATTGACATTTTCGGCGTTATCGACTTTTGTTGCAGTTGAGGAGGGAGAAAAACGTTTTGAAGGAATGACCGAGTTAATAAATCTCCAAAGTTCTTTGGGATTATTTTTCTTATCATTTATTGCCTCATTATAATAAAGTTTTTTGGCAAGGTTTTTTACTCTAGTTAATTTGTTGGCGTATTTTTTGTAATATAATTTGCCGAATTCATTGTTGCCGAAAAAAAAGTTTTTATATAATAATTGTTTATTTTTGATAGAAGTTAGAAGACCTTTAGTGAGCCAGGGTTTGCTTTGGACTCTTTTTTGCTTTCGGGAGGCAGTATGAAGGGGTGCGTGTTTCTCAATTACCTTGGAAATTGTCGTGATCAGGTTGTTGAAGTAAAAATCAAGCGAAGATGTTACGGAAGAGTTCGTTATGTCATAGATTAAGGGCAACAGAGATGATTGTAAGTCAGTATGGAATTTAGAGCCATCAACGGAACAATAATTGCGACAGGCATACGTATTTCTAATGTTACTAGTATTTTTTAACTTAGGGTGAGTAATCAAACAGTAAATGGCGCAAAATGGTCAGCCAGTTTATATAAGAAAACACCTGGTGTGATTACAGATTCGTAATCATTGGTGAATGGTGAGGATATGATCAATAATTGTTTGTGAATCAGCAGTCACACGAGTTGACTGAGTAATTAAAGTTGAAAAAGCGTTACTTTCAATCGAATTAACATAATCAGCTCGTTGAGAGGAATCAGAATTCAAATCAATATTTAGATCGCCCCTTAATATTACTTTTCTACGACTGTTGTTTAGTATTTGTAATTTATCGTCTAATGCATCCAAAAATATATTTACATTATTCCCTGGATGACGATAGATGACAGCGATGGTATATCTATCAGTTTGTCCAGAAAATTGCACTTCGAACCATAGGTCTTCACATCCTTTTGTTTTTAATTTCACACACTTGATTTCAGTGAAACTGATGAGGTTTGAGAAATACGCACCGACGCCTCCGACAATGGTAGGCGAGGGAAAGTGAACAAACGTGTACCCAGGAATGTCAATATGGTGTGCGGTTCTACGTTTGTATTAGTTTCGGAGAGAAGGATTATAGAGGGTGGGTTTTCACGCATTTAAGGAACTGGGTTAGGTTTTGGAAGTAGGATTGTAGGGAACAAATATTAACGTGAATAATTAAATGTGCAAAATCACTGTTTACAGAAAACGTTTCGTTAGTGATAAGATCGTAAGTTTCACAGGAGTTAAAATATGTTCGAAGTGATTAAAAAAATATCTAAGAGAAATTATCATAGTCAATTGTTACCTCGTTCTCTGTAGTGGC
Source organism: Trididemnum miniatum (assembly GCA_964006365.1). Lineage (NCBI taxonomy): Eukaryota > Metazoa > Chordata > Ascidiacea > Aplousobranchia > Didemnidae > Trididemnum > Trididemnum miniatum. The sequence continues at coordinate 17,994,973 of OZ023249.1, read as the reverse complement.
TGCTTGACGAGTCGCATCGCAGTTTAAATCAGCAGTCATAACCAAATAACGAGCACACAAAAAGTTAGAAACAGCCAGTGAATTTGCTACAGTTGTATCGAAGTAGACCCTATGCAAAAAAGCAAGTTTTCTGCCTTGCCACAAATGACAAGTAATTAAGTTTGCAATAAGTTTGTAACCGTTTATTGCAGGCGCCTAATGCACGATCGAGTCCCTTGCCTAAAAGGAATCTCGATCGCGCAAGAAACGCCTTGGCTTTATTCTACACCGTAGCAAGACTAGTTCGAGTTCAGACACAGTCAAGAGACATGAAACAAATAGACCTACGCAGTAGTTTGTCGAGCGTCATGAAATCCAACATAATTTCGTATCTTGTCATAATATGATGATCTTATATTGTCATAATATTGATGACAATGTCTCCTAAGAGGGTGGTTGCAGATCAGTCCGAGTCTGATGTCATGCTGTCATTGTCAGTAGGCGAAGTTGGAAGTAGGGATGTGCCTCAAGGAAAATTACTCGGACTCGCCGAGTAACGAGTATTCACGACATTACTCGGCCGAGTCCGAGTATCTACGACGTCAAAATATGAACTCAAAATTAGGTGAAGAGCAAAAAAAAAAAGTCATCACGTCCGTAGAAGTCCTAATTTCGACTCAAACTCGGATACAAAGCAAAAAAAGATCTAAATGATAATGGTTTAATACTCGGCCGAGTATCAATTAATACTCGGACTCGGCCGAGTAATGCCTAATTACTTGGCCGAGTACTTGGACTCGACTCGGCACATCCCTAGTTGGAAGATCGATTTTTATGCCATGGACGTATAGCAAATAATGTCCATTTTGGGCCTTCTAAACTGTTTTTTGTTTCTACGCTTGGCTTCTTTGAAAAATGGTAAAAGCAGTTTTCTTTCTTGTTGAAATTGTTTCGGAAGATGTTCAGTTATGTAAACAGAGCTTTGCTTATTCATTCGTCTTTCTTCATAGAAAGCTTTCAGGTTTTTTACGTTGTTGCAGATTTTACGTTTGTCACTTGCGTTTGTTAGTTTGATGATGATAGGCCTTATTATTTTAGCCCCCGGGCCCCGTTCTGTCGTAAATTGGCCTTTGCGGCAAGCGATGGTAATCAACCAAAGGGATTAACGTTGGGTCCTCAAAACGAAGTCCTTTTTTCATAAAAGTATGTATGAGGCCGAGGGTCTGAAATGGGGTCCTTCAAGCACTTTCTTCTTGTTCGGGAATGCCGTGTATCAGAACATTCAAACGTTTTTCATACGACTCCCGCATTATTAAGACTTTGTCTTGTTCTTTCTTGGCGCCTTAGCTTTGAGATTCTTGCTTGCAGCTTTTCAACCTCTGTTCTATCGACTTTTAAAAGTTGATTCGACTCCGTTTCGTCCCATTTTTCTTGAAATAGGTTTTCCAACACATTTAATCTACAGGTGACGCCATCTAACTTATTTACTTTCTCGTTTAAGAAACTGTTCATCTTGCCAAGCTTTTCCGATAACTTGTTACGTACTTCTTCCAATTTTTTATTAAGACACGCTGTTGACATTCTAGAATTATAAGTTGACAATTTTTGCTCTGAAAGCTTCCCTTTGTTGGCTGCAGAAAACTGCAAATTTTGCCTAGTTAGTAATTCGATGGCAAGCTGGCAGCTGCTGCTCACACACGTCTGCAGACCAGCGCCATGGCCTAGTGGTTAAGAGCGTTCGCCTTGGACGCTGGTAGACGGGGTTCTATTCTCAGTCGGGTCAAGTCAAAGACTTTAAAACTGGTATCTGCTGTTACACTTGCTAAACGCTCAGCAATTAAGTGTAGCGCGGAGGATGAAATGAACAGAGAATAAAATACAAATACGTCAGTGAATTCTTGACAAAACTTAGTCCTGGCGCTAAAGGACCTTAGTAGTTATAAAGCTCCATAAAACCACATAACATTACATTTCAATAACACTAGCATAGCAAAACGACGAATGGCCAAGCACTTACTGCATTGGTCTTATCCAAAATATTTAAAAAGCCTGTGATCGACTTTTTTGAGGTTATTTTTCACGGTTCACACTTCATACTGTGGTCCGCAAATTATTATTTTTTAACCACCTTTCAAAATTAGACTATTTAATCGACAGATTAAAAAGTGTGAGCCAAGGGCGGATCCAGAAAGTTTTGGTGGGGGGGATGTGATTTTAAATTAGGTTGAATGTTAACTAAATACAAAGATGTTTAGACCCGGAAACGGGCGTAAATGCGTGAATAAGCCCTTTCAAAATGCTTCATGTCAGGGCGTATTTAGAATTTTTTTCAGGGAAAGGACACCAAATTTCGTCACTTTTTCAAGCTCAGTGTTTTCCTGGCAGAGGTAATTTCAAGCAACTTAAGTAACAAAAACGACTTTAGGGGGTCCGTGGGCATGTTCCCCCGGAAGATTTTTGAAAATTTGCATACTGTAATGGTCATTTTAGCGCTTTTCGAACAATTTTCAGGCACAGTTTGTTCATATTTTTGGCCCCTAACTTTGAGAGCTTCATCAAATATGATACATTTTGTAAGCACAGTTTCGATTATGCGTACTTAAGACGACTAAGGTTTATTGTTATGAACAGGGGTGCAAATCTATGTTGAGCATTGGTAGAGATGATTTAGCAAAATCGACCATTTTTAGATATTGGGGGGGATGATTTAGCAAAATTGACACGTCTGCAGATGTCCAATTTTTTTGCCCAAAATGAAGTGAAGACCAAAATTAAAAGGTCATAACGTTCCCAGATGACCAATTTTTTCCCAAAATGAAGTGAATACCAAAAAAAAGGTCATCACGTTAGCTGATGCCCAGTTCTGGACATGAAAATATTGGGGGGGATGCTGCCGGATTATTGGGGGGATACATCCCTTCATGGATTTGCACCCATGGTTATGAAGAGGTTCGAAATTATAGAAAAACTTTATTTATCCAAAGCATTGTTGAAAATGGCTGGTGGGGGGATGCATTCCCCACATCCCCCCCTGGTATGAGCAGTCTAGTTTTTGTTTTGTCGTATTATCGATATTTTAACTCTAATATGCAGCAAACCAATAAGTAGGCTAAGTTATAGTGAAAACAGCCATCATGAGTGAAAAGTGTATAAATCATATTTTGTCAGAGTATTTTGTGTAAGTATAATCCTTATATAGCCTACGTTGTTACACCATATTATGCAGTTAAACGCACTTAAAATTTACTTTTTTTAGGCAAAAAATACAAAAACTTTCTGCCCCTAGCCCTGCTGGAGGCGGAGCCCCTAGCCCCCTAGCCTCCGGCGGCTTCGCCCCCAGACCCCCGTCACAGCCCTACTTTCTGCAAAATCCTGGCTACGCGCCTGGGAACCACAAAGCCTGCTCCTTAGCCCTACTCACCAACCACCAAGCATTGACTTTTGCAATAAAGAACTCTGGCATCACCTAGCGGAATCTTAGTAGAGAAGCCATTCATTCAGTACTGACTGAAGCTTATTGTTGTTTTGAAGAACCGGCGATGGTCGCATGATACAGAAGCGAAACCTGCCTTCATCGTGAACAACCCAAGCACATGGAAGCCTACTGGTGTAGGCAACGATCTCTGGCAAAAAAGTGAGCCTATCTTTCAATGCAACGCTTAGTAGGTCAAAAGCGTCTCCAGTTACATTGATTCGAAAGCTTTGCCGCTTTTATAAGAACAAAGGGTATTAAATTCCTATAGATTGGCGTGCAATTTATTCGTAAGTGTGAAGAAGTATCGTGCACGCTATATACAGTGGGATTAGTGTAAACTTGAATAATTTAACAGGTCAGATGGCCGAGTGATAAGAGCGTCCGCCTCGGGTTTGATTCCGAGTCGGGTCAAACCAATGACTTTAAAATTGGTACTCACAGCTATCCCTGTTTGACGCTCAGCGTCGGAGGGACAGTGTGGAGAACAAGCCGGCAAGTTTACTTGTTGTGCAGTCGGGAAAGGCACTTGATGGGATTCCCGCATCTCGGTGTGGTAGACAGAATGGCCGGCGACTCCTACGCGAGCTCGCATAGCGCTCTGATCGATTTCTTGTGATAGGAGGATAAATATAGGGAGTCGAACCAAAGTTTTATCAACCGGTTTCACGCTTTTTTTGTCGAACCTTAACCAAACCCGTACCGTATTTTTCAAAATTGCAAAGAGCGAACCGGAACTGAACCGAATAATTTGAGTAGGCTACTTGCGAACCTTAACCGAACTGATTGAAAAAGTGGCTCGCTCCGTGAGGTCACTCGCGTCACTTTGAAGGCGGCTTATATTCAAAGAAACACAGTACTTGCACAGCACTACAAGCAGTACATTGGCTTGTCAATGTGAAGATATGTTTCTTTATCAAAGTAGGCCAATATAGGCCGCCGGTGTCAGAGCATAGTAACAATATTATCTCGAAATTGGCTTTACTACAAGTGTTTTATGCATTATAACTTATCAATGCGAGGAAAAATTGCTTTTTACGTTTCATTTTTTAAATCGTGTTATTAGAATTATAACATTTTTTACTGCGAACTTGAACGGGAACTTTATAAACCGGTTTTACAATATTTTTTTACCGGAGCGTTTCAATTTATCTGAACCTCAACCGGAACTGAACCGAAATTTGAAACCGCTGTTGAACCAAACCGAACCTAAACCGGAAAAATTTAACAATTCGACTCTCTGGATAAATATGCAACTACATACTAAAACACCATACAGATGGCTTTTGTTTCGGGGGTAAAGTCGCTAAGAACGCAGCGTTTAGCGAAAGACAAACAGCCGAAAATGTTAAGATAGCAACATTTTTTAAAAGTTTCCAATAAACTAGCAGAGTTGGTCTATACGCTTGATGACACTATGTTAATGCAGAAAAAATCATTAAAGAAGAAGAGGAGTTCCAAAATTTTGATGAGGGCCGAACAACGGATGCAAACCAAACACTTCAACCAGAAGAACAAGTAATACCTCAATGGAAGCTGGACTTGTTTGCTAGGAAAAAACAAATGGACAAAGATTTCCAAAAAAATGAAAAGAGTTAAAGAACTATCGATTTTGCGGAATAGACGCTAGGAATCCAGTTTGGGCCAAATGAAAATACAGTACGTTGAACCATAATCAGCATGTGAGTTCACCGTATAACAGTTTGTGTTCTCGCTTTGATTTTTATCTAGGAAAAGGTTTAAAACACCAAATATCGATACAGAAGTAGGCATTTGATACTTTAAAAGTCGCCTAACGACGATATTGATACTTTGCGACAAAAGTAACAAAGGTATCCGGAGATGGGTATTTATCGAGATAATTTATTACCGATTATCGTTACTGCTCAAAACAGTTTTGATTTTTCGATTAGCCTACCGATATCGTTTTTGTAATATAGCCAACTTTGTTATAGCCCAAGGGTGGCCAACCAGTGAGATGCTAAGAGCCACATTTCTTTCCGTGTTTTAGCAAAGAGCCATGTTATACATAAGCGCCTACGATTGCATTAACGTCATCATACTTCTTTTTGATACACAGTTACACATACTTTTGCTTAGCTAGATTAGTAGTATGCCGGCCGGTTTAGTTGGTAACGACATCGCTATCGGTGGGGGCGGTCTGGGACTCGTTGCCTGGGCCGGTCAAAGCGGACACAGTGTCGCCACTGCTGCGATGTTTCTTCAGACTTCGAAGCTGTGTTGCCCAGGTGCAAAACCGCGCAGTTGGGCCCTGCCACTCGCTACATACCTCGTCGAAATTGTCTCAACAAAATGATTATCATGTGATAATGCACCTTTATGCGTTATCAAACGCAACATGATTGCAGAACTATAATGCTGATAGAAGAAACAAACCATATGAAAAGGAGCCGCATCGAACTGGGAAAAGAGCCGCAGGTTGGCCACCCCCTGTTATAGCCAATAAATTATCGCGATAAACGATCGTTTGCGCACACAGTGTTCGATCTTTAACGTTAGTGAGTTGATGCTATCGAAAAAATACACGGTGTCCATTAAATCTTGTTGCAATTTAAAAAATATTTCTCTTAGTTTGTTAAATGCTAGTGCAGAGTCCGTGAACTGTTCTCTCGAAAAATTGAGTCTAAACATTTTTGGAATATGATTTACAACAAAAATCTTCGTCAAACACATCGAAAATTTACCGCTACATTTATCGGCGATAATTTATCGATATCGCTTCAAGAAATTGAGATCTATCGATTATCGTTATCGCTTTAGTACAAAAAGGTCTATCGTAACCATTACTGACGGTACCGATAGCGGTACATTTTTTAAAATATATAAACGTAACGTTACCGAGAAGTAACAGCAGGCTACTAAAAAAGTACCGCAGTACTGCCCAACACGGTCAATATGCTGCAAGTCACTTTTTCAAAATTTTATTGATGTTGAAACATGTCCGTCCTTCTCCGATGGTGACAGTTTCAACTTAAAATTTGACATTTCAGCTTTTTACAATCAAATGCAGTGTTCTGAACGTTTCGCTTTGTTGAAATTTCAAGGCAGGTGAAACCAACGCCTTCATCGCAGCCCAATCCTGCTCATGATAAGTAAACAAAAAATTTCATAATTACAATACCAGTACATATGTTTAGCTTTCGCTCGTAATTATTGCACAACTTTTCTGATCGTTTTCCGTCATAATTTCACAGCAAATAGCCTTTGCATATGGTTTAGAGAGGTTGTTGTTTATTTTGAGCAATGTTTGATGAAGTCAAATTTGTGAGTCTCAAAGAGCAAAAAAGATCGATCACGCTAGGTGAGCTAAAACATTAAATTGTTTGGGAAAGACCAACTCAAAATATATACTTTTGCACCAAATAAGACAAAAATTACAGTTAATGCAAGAATAAATTACAAATGTTGCCCAAACGTCTGAACTGCTCGAACAACTAATCTTCCACACAATAGTTCAAGCATTTCATAATAATAATAACTGAGGTTATTTTCAAATTATACTGAACTGAAAATTCAACAGTAATTGAGGGAGACTGCGACGTGAGCTTGTGCTCTTTGAATCAGCAGCCACCCGTTACATATGTCGAATGCGATCGGCTCGAGCCGCGAATCGAACCCGTCACGTAGGATCTGTCACTTGCGCGTGGCACCGCTAGGCCATGTCGCTGACATTTGATCAATCAGAATTCAGATTAGGTAAAAAAGACTGCTGCAAGTTTATATTTTTTTTGCTTTTAACAAGACTTTCAGCTTGTCAAAATTTAAGTTGATAAACTACAAACGGTAAAGTATATTTTTGATCGCAAGCGTGAACAAAACCTTGGAAGGCAAAATATTCATCATATTAAGTCAAAATGTTTTGAATAACGTATTGCGTTTTATATCGCAAAGTTGCGCCTTTTCTCGCAATGATGAGTATTGCGACTGCTTTTCGATGACGTAGCAATGCACGTAATTAATTACAAAACTCTTAGCGCAAGAAACTACCGCCATTACAGAACGTAAAGCCCAGCAGCATTTAAACCAAATTATTGTTGGTCATCATTCCCACACATCCAGCTAAAAGATGTTGGCTCTAAACGTGTCGAGACTATATCATGGGTACATAAGAAAACTGCTTACTATTACAGTTCACATTGGCGCGCTTAACGCATTATATTAACAGCAATTTATTTACACCTTCAACAGATGAGAAGAATAATTTAAATTTGCGACAACAATTAAGACTGGCTAATGAAAAAAGACCTTCGTTAGGAGGTCATAGACAACATTGGTGAAAGGAAATTGCCACTTGCATATGCCGCAGCCACAGCGGTAGATCATCCTACATTACAACCCTGATACGCGTCTGCGACCTTCAAGATGACAGTATTTCATACGTTTGCGGGCTACTATTCATCTTCGCTATATCAACGACAGAAAATAGTAAATTACGGTTTATTTGGCAATACAGGTTTTATTCTTTTCCATTTTAGTACATAAGTGATTTTCTGAAGCAGATATTAGCTTGAACAACACAAAAATCAAGACACAGGACTCGGTATACTAAACATATACGTTGGTCGTGAAAGCACTAGAATTTAGCACGATTAAATTCCCGACAACGAGCTTAAATATAACAATAGGAAATGACATCATCATTAAAAACGCACACTGTAATGGCTGCGCTTCCGCAGCCTCGAAATGGTAAAAATATACCGCATTATATCTGATAACCCAATTTTACGCACGCGTATGCTTTACATACACCGCAAAAAATACTTCATCGAGCCAAAAATTGCTTCCCAGATAGCATTCAGATGATCAGTTGCCCCTAAAGGTGTGACTGGAAGCTTGCCACAAAAATGATTCTAGAACTACTGAAAAGCTCTCTACTCACGAAAAACAAACAGCAAAATTTGATATAAACCGTACACTACAGAAGTATGAAACTACCATGTGAGAAAAAAACCTTCATAATTGGATTTTAGGAAATAATGTAAAAGCAGCACAGAGTTTTGCTATTCAGATGGGTTTTAACGATAGATCGATTAGTGTCAATAGCATCTAGGATTTTAAGAAATAAATCTATAACGATAAGACAACCAGATCATAACTAAACCCAAGTTCATTACGAATCATTAGAACTAATTACGCTACGTCAATCTTAAAATGTGCAAATCTATTACAGAAATTTGTGTATCATGGTGCATTGTTGAAAATCACTTCCTGCCCTCTTCGTAATGAATTTGTCGTCACACCCTTTTTTAGAGCAAAAAAAATTATCGTTTGTTCAGACACAACATAATACTCTTATTAATCTAATCTCAATTATTCCGAATGCATTGTGGGGGACTGATCAGAAATTTGCACTTTCTTTAATAACACAACTGCTAATAGTTGGTAGCAAAGCAATTATACACCGGTAGCGGATTAAAAAGTCTGTGAGAGAATAAACAGAAGGAATTGTATTGGGTAATAGACTATACAGGCCCAGCAGCAGCCTAAATCATAGCATGATGAAGTCTAATTTGAAACCAAAAACGCAAATTTAAGTCAATCCGAAGAAAAAAAAACTACTTAAAAAATTGCTTAAGTTGCAACAACCAAACAGGTTATACATGCCAGAAAAGGTTAAAATTACAGATAACCTTTTAAAAAGAAACTACGGTTTTCCAAGAGAAATTATATTTTAACAAATTCCTTGCAATGTATGTATGCGAAAAAAAGGCATTTTACATGGAAATATGTCACAACTGTGATGTAATAGTGACGTATGATGCGTCACTCTCATTACAAACATAGGCTACCTTTAAAAATAACCAGAGCCAAGGAGACTTTTCATGCTAAGGCTGGATAGATGAATGCTGAGTACGATGCTACCACACAGACACGTTACATAAAGGCTCCCCATAGGCATCAGTTGATTGTGTATTTAGCGTAGGCGACATAATGAATTGATAACTGTAGATATTAAATGACCTTAAATACGCACTAAGTAATGACTAGGTACAAAGAGGCTTCACGTGCCACGTATTTTTGAATAGAAGCTACGCAATTCACAAACTACAAACATCACAAAGAAAATCTCAACTGGCTGGCTTGATGCAGTAACAATGTTTCGTAAACGTGATTTTCAATTTGTACGCACCAAATACTTAACCATTTCAGCATTAGGCGCCGTTGGAGTGGTAAAGGCTTATTTAGTAAGTTTTTGTGAAAATCACACTATTTAGTGTAAGCATCCAAAAATCAAAAGACCATCGCCAACCAAATAAAACCTACTGAGCCATGCCATATTATTTCTGTCTTGGCAACAAGCTAACAACAGTTTTAAAAAATGAAGTTTGCTTCAATTAAAAAACGAGTAATTATTTAACTTCAGCGAATAAAAAATTTGGTACAAATAGTCAGGGTGGCAATCAAAAAAGCAGTCGATATTTACATCTAGTCCATTCAGTCACTGTTGTAAAAATGCACTTTTGGGGATTAGCGGTATTAGGTTGCGTATGGGTGAAATGCACATTCTAGGCATGCGAAACGGTACTGGTGTACAAGTAAACTCCTATCGGTAAAATAAGCAAAGCTGCAAAACGTAAACAAAAACTGCAGGATAAACATGATACAGTAAAGAATTCATTTTAACACATTAAAAAATCACCAAGAAAAACACATCAAAACGAGGACATAAAAATAAAACAAACAATACAAGACCATAAGCGTGGAATAGAAATACAAATGCTTCTCAGAGTAAAAGTAGAAAACAACCAAATTAATGATGGTCGAATAAAGAGGTGTTATTTTCACTTTTTAATAAAATTGCCCAATAGAAATGGTGTAGACAAGTCTAACAAAGAAGTCAAACGTCGATGCACTGTGTTACATAACAGTAACAGAATTTCGTCAAACGCTAAGGAAAGTCTTGAATTTCTTAATGAGCAAATACAATAAACTGAATCAAATTATGGCGTAGCTGCTCTATTATTATTTACAAGTTACAATCTGCACTAAAACCTGCACCGCTAGGTTATTTCGGGCAAAATCGATTTGAAATAAATCACAATATTACGAAACAATAGGCGCTTCAAAAACCATAATCGAATAATAACCGGATTACAGATTTACAAATAGAAATACATGCTATGACACATTAAAATAAAAATACGAAGCAGCTGATTAAGTACAAGCTTTTGAGATTGGCTAGACCACATTTCACGTGACATAGACTAATAAGCTTGCTGTTTGCGTTAAATAATCATTGACAAGCGTCTCGTTTCGTAAAGTAAAATCGCAAAAATTATGAACCACAAGCAACCTTTGCCCAACTCTTGTAGCTGTAATATTATCTGTAAAAAAACGGGTCTTTTACTCACAGGAATACGTGTTATTAAGGCCTTCCTAAAACTATTTATTTTAACTACGACATATGGGCGAGGTAAAACGCCCACAGGCACTTGTATTACGCTTATTTGAGGGCATATGTGCTATTGTAAAATAGTTAATTAAGTATATATAATCGCGCTAGTAATTACACCTTAAAGCAACAGAACGAAATTCTTGAACTAATATTTTAAGAAACACACCCACACAAGTTATCTTTTACCAAGCATCATCTACAATGGTGTCGCTTTGTCTGGCCAACATTACCGCCAACACAATTTGCAAAATTAAATTTATATAGATACGTACGTCGAATTAATAGCCAAGCCAGTAAGTAAAGCATATATCAAATAAATAAGGTAAGAAAGAAGAGAAATATGTATAAAGGCTATGAAATTTCACGGTTTGGAACATTTTTCAAGTCTCTCCATATGCAAAGTATTAGAGCTCGACCGATATATCGGTCAGCCGATATTTATCGGCCGATAACGAGATTGGCCGATATATCGTATCGGCCGTTTTCTACCGATAAATTATCGGCAATCAACAAAAACGTCTTATTTACGATTTTACTAATAAATGCAAGGTTTTTCGGCGATTTTGCGTGCGCAGTTGCGCACACATTCAAGCACAAAAACCACGCTTTAGAAAGAGCGTGCATCCGTGCATGCACACTCAAACGACAACACGTAGGACCTTCAGATTTTCAGAGTATATGCATATCAATGTGTGGAACAAAAATATGCCCAATAATTGTCTTCGACCTTTGACCTGGGATAATACTTTCAACCTTTGTAATACTACCGACCTATCTTAACAGTTTTTTGTGCAGCCTAACGCTTTTGAACCGCTGACGCTAGAGACTTCAAATTTTCAGGGATGATAGACCTTAATGTGAACTTGTGTCTAACAAATTTTGAGGGGGCGGCGGTCAAGAGGTTAAAGGTCAATTAAAAATTTTGAAAAGAAATCTTTCCAAACGCCAATAACTCGTGAATGGAAACAAGTAAAACCTTCAAATTTATCAAGTACACGCAATGCATCTCGATAAGGGTAAAAAAATATTCACAGTGAATATCTGCATGCGACGTCACTTGGGGTTAAAGATGAAATATGAAAATATGTTGTTTGAGTTATAACTATTGATTAAAAACAGATAAGAACTTAAAATTTACAGGATTGGGGTATCTTACCAGGTTCTTGCATTGTACCAACTATAAACGCTCTATGTCACGTGACTCAGGGTTAAAGGTCAAAAAATTGATAAACTTTGCCAATATTGTGCAGTCTAAGGTATTTGAACTGCTGAAGCCAGAGACTTGAAATTTTCAGGGATGGTAGATCTCAATGTGAACTCGTGTCTAACAACTTTTGGAAGTGGCGGTCAACAGGTTAAAAGTCAAAAAACAAATTTTATCAAAACAGAAGCGAAGTCTTCAGATATCAGTTATCGGCCTTTAAATTTTAAATATATCGGTATCGGCTACAAAAATTCATATTGGTCGAGCTCTACAAAGTATGGCCTTCACAAGCATAGGACTGTCAAGTAATAAAACACTAAATGCTCTTTTTTTTTAGAAATACCTTTTGTCTCAACTCTCAACGCAATTGGAGTTCAACTACATCAAATCAAGAATAAAATGGCAGATGTAGCATATTATGACGTTTGCGTAGAACTCTAACAAGAGAATAAACTCGGAAGAGAAAAATGAACCAGTTCCTATGCCTACAAGCTACGATTGTTTTATCTTCAAAGCTTAACGATATCACGCGTAAACTGGAAATCAACTAAGTATTAATTCAGCAAAACCTGACAATCGCTGCATTAGATATTGTAGCAAAACATTTTTTCAACATACCTGTAAAGCACATATTATCTGGTTTCACCAGGCAGACTTCCAGCTATAAAATTGCACAGCAGCCGTCGCCCTTACGGGGCTGGGACATGAAGTTAGTTTCACGGACAATTTCAGCAAAGAGTTCATCAACGTTTTGTTTGCTTTTAGCAGAAGTCTCAAAAAAAGGACAGCCCCATTCGTTAGCCAATGCTGCCCCATCTGATGTATGAACTTCACGTTCTGACTCAAGATCAACCTGAGGAAAAAAATAACATTTCGCTAATACCAATTTTTGAAAAACGAAATCGAATACCACATTACCTACAAATAACGACAAACACTTGGTAGACACCCTGTTTCACCCAGTTCGGTTCATCAGGAAACAATATATATCATAAGTAAAACAATTTAATTAAAGTAGGTTCAAAGGTTACATGAAATAAACATTCCAAATTAACGCTTAAAAACAATAAATGAAGTTTGCCGCTTAAGGATCGCGATGCAGAAACATGACAAAGCATGTGATCTTGTAAAACTCTAACTTAAGCCAAAAAGTCAACAGGGTTTGTTTAGCATGCTTTTAGGTTCACCAGGAACTCGAATTACCCATAGATTTAAGCAAAATAGGGTGCCAAGTTTGTTAAATAATACTCCATCAGATTAAGTGGGACAAAATGATTAGCATATATGATACACGAAGTATTGTTTTCATGATAGCATACGCCATAAAAGTGGCAGTAAAATGAATCTACTCGAACTAAGGAACATCCTGCGTTTTAGAGAGCATATCCTTTACTTATCTAAAAAGCAATCAGCATATTTTGATTTCAACAGCAATGTGATGATAATAGTTACAAAAGCGCCCAGCTAATGTGAAAGAAAATGATGTCAATCTAACGTATTGGTACTTCTGAAGTGCCTAAGCTACAACCAAATCCTATAGCATCGATCGTAATTCAGTCCATTAAGTCGTTAAAATACATCACTAAAACGACTGTCAAAAAGTTTGACGTTTGCTACAAATGTGATAACGAAGAAATTATTATGCAAGATGAAATAAAACATTAATGCAAGAATGTAACAAACGCAAATCAAACATCAGCGTAGAAAACGAAATTAGTGAGGTCACAATAGAAAGGTTAAAACCAGCATTTAAACTGTGAAAGAATGTCTAAAAAATCACTTCATTCACACTTGCTGCAAGGCAAAATACCACGCCCAAAAAGTTACAGAGATTTTTATTGTACTTCAACAATAAAATTAAAATAAAATGAAAAATAAAAACATAATCTCAACTAATCATATGCTTGGAATAACGATATACGCAATAACTAATAACACAAAAAATGACCAAAACATTTGTGACATTAATGTAACACTATACGCTAGTGACTGCCGCAATAATATTTGTTCTGGAGAAATTTTAGTTTAAAACCATTTTTTTTGCACACTGTGTAAACTAAGCTTTTAAGAAAAACACGCAGCTTCAAGAAGTAAGCAAAACAAATTCATAGACTGCTTTTGTATTTTGACTCTGCCGTTACTACCAAGTTACGCTAACACGCAATGATCAATAAGAACATTTTTCCTTCACATGATTAAATTCACATATAAATAATAGTCTTCAGCCAAAAAGCATACCAACTGAAATTTTTGCCAATTAAACTTACCTTATTTCCAATAAGAACAATCGGAACTCTGTCTGTTCCTTTCAGTCGACAAATCTGCTCCCTCATCGGTTTGATATCATGAAAGGATTGTGCATTGACTAAAGAAAATACCAATATAAAACCTTGTCCGTTTTTAATATATAAATCCCGCATCGATGCAAATTGCTCAGTTCCTGCAGTATCCAAAATCTCCAAAATTGATGGAGATTGGTCTACTTCGATTTCTTTCCTGCAGCAGAAAAAAAAAACAATTTGGTTCACTTAAAAATTCACACTATTGTGACTTTTTTGAGTACCAGTATGCTTTACAGTAGTTACTTAGTGAAGCTTAATTCTGTGGTAATACTCAACTGAGTCCAAAATCAAACAAAGCAAGCTATGAAACGGAAAAAGTGAACACAAAACTCACAATACTACGCCAGAGTCAACAATCTAAACATCGTAACTACAATAGCTGCACTAAAGGCATGAACAGTATTAACAGCAATCTGCCACTTGTTAACAATACAATAATACCTAATAACCCTACTGCTCAAATCAAGTGGTAAATTGGTACAGAGCTTTTATTCATGCTCATTGATTTTCTTTCATAGCCCAACAACTTTCATTAACAAACCCACAAGCTGACATAAATCTTGTTGTACGTTAGCAATTATTGAAACGGAAATTGCAAAAGGGTTTTCAGGTCTTCTGAGTTAAACAGTCAGCCCAAACACAACTGTTTTAGCCTATTTGCTGGTAAGTTGTGATAAATGCAGGCTACCATTGCGCATAATGCATTACAGGCAAACTTTCAAGTTGTCATTAAACTTTCTATTGTAGTCAACAAAGTTTAAGCAAGTAGCTAAATAACAGTAGAAGTTAAGCTACTACCACTCCATTGCTAACTTTGCATATCGATTTCTAGGTAGAATACTTGATAGCAAGTAACTAACCTAAACCAGTTTTCAACTAGATAATGCATTAATGTACAAATTTATTACCGATAAAAGTCTTCTATGGTAGGATCATATTTTTCAGCAAATGTGCCAGTGACAAACTGTACAGTTAAAGCACTTTTACCAACTCCACCAGAACCCAGGACTACAACCTTAAATTCCTTCATGATTGTTTGGTGTACAAAAATAAAAACAATGCCTCAATCACTTTTTTCCAGCATTACCAAAATAAGTTTAGATCACAAAACCTAAAAAGTAAGAGAGAATGACAGCAAACAAAAGCATCATAAACACATCATTAATTAATGCAGTGTTTTTCAACCACTATGCCGCAGTACTGAGATACTGTCCCATGTGCCGTAGAATATTATCCAATTTTACCTAATTGGTCTAAAAAATATTTTTTGAAAACAATTATTATCCGCATATAATATGCCATTGTCGAGTGTCTGGTGATCGACAGCGTAACCATGCAATACTCTTCTATATCTGGGTTTTATTTCTTTTTTCGACAAAATTTCGATCAGAGTCCAAATTAAATTTGTAAAAACCGAAAAAATTAAAGCCATTTCAACCAATTGACCGAAGTATATAAATATCTTGCCAATATGCAAGCAACAATTACAAATGAACTACCAGTGTCACAGTGTCAGGTTTCACAGACATCAAACTGATCAAAGTAGTTTTTATTTGTGCTGCAATTGCAAATGAGTAGGTGTATACCTATTTATGGAGTGCCTGCTTCAAACTTTCGTTAAACGTCTTGTTGATACTTTAAACATGACTGAAAAAAATTGAAATGACCAAAATTTTTGTTGATTGACCGAAACCAAATTTTGAAAAAATAACCCAGTTCTATATCAGTAGGTGGCAGCAGGTAGCTAATTGCTTTGTAATTTGAGACAAGAGAATTAGTGATGCATGCCCATTGCATGGATGCGTCAGGTGGACAGTTTTTGGTTGGCTACTCCCAAGGAGTTCCCCATTCTGGCAAACAAAGCTACAACGTTGCTGAGGAGAGCTCCGCGTGTGTCTTTCTTTAATTCTTGCTAGGATATCAGCTCTATGTTCATCTAAACAAGCCCAGGTTTCACACTGAGTAAAAATTTGAACGATTATATAAAAATACCACTGCTTTTTTTGTGTTCATTTGATTCCTATTCAAAACGCTTTGATGAGAATTACTTTATATTGGCAATATGGCTACAGAGTTTCATTTTTTAACATTTTCTGCTGGTGGTGTGCCTGGTGATTTTTTCAATGCAAAAATGTGTCTTAGCTCAAAAATGGCTGGAAAACACTGCCTTATTGAAGCAATACAACACTGAACAGTACAACCATATCTATTACATGGGAGATAATCAGCCACACACCCACTGCCCATAAAGCAATTTGCTGAAACAAAATATGCTCATAATTCCAGAACAAACAAAATATCAGAAATGAAAATTAAACCCAAAACTAGTGCAGCGCTTCCCACTTTATGCTGCGCTCTATCCACTGGGTTATTGAGAAGGTTGCCAGTAACTTCGCCACACTTTGAGAAGGTGAGGGGAGATGTGGATTTCGTAGAAAAATGTGTTAGGTTGTGGGGGTAGGAAGGGGAGATGTGGGAAGAGGTATGAGAGGAGGTGTAGAAAAGTGTGTTGGGGTGTGGGGGAGGTAAGAGGAGATGTTGGGAAAGGTGGGGGAGGTAAGGAGAGATGTAGGGAAAGGTGAGGTGAGGGAGGAGATGTGGGGAAGTGTGTTGGGGCCCCACACTCTAACACATTTCCCTACACCTTCCCTATTCCTATCCCCACATCCTTTCCCCACATGTCAACACACTTCCCCACTCACCCCATACACTCTCCCACACACCTCCACCTGTCCACAGACTTCTTCACTCCCCACACATCTTTCCTTACCTTCTCCATACCCCAACACACTTCCCTACACCTCTCCCCACAGTTCCCCTCACCTCCCCCTACAGCCCAACACACTTCCCCACTCACCCCATGCAGTATGCACTCTACCACACCTCTCCCCACATCTTCCCCCACAGTTTCGACAATGAGGCGAAGTTACCATGTGACGATGTTACCTAAATAAATTTAACTGGAAAAGCCCGATCAAATTTTTTAAGACAACTGGGAATTTAGTCTTGTTTTGGTGTAGGCCTAGTCAAAGTAAATTATCGATGCATAAAAGTGTGGCGAAGTTACTGGCAACCATCGAGAAGTCATGGCAATCTTGCACAAAATGGCGCTTAAAAGCCCATAACGTCACTTACGGCAAAATAAACCTAAAAGCTTATATTGCTGTTAAAGGCAAAATAGACACTAGTAATACCAAAGAAAAAACTGTTTAACGGTAAGCCTAGTTTTGGCTGTTTGGGTCTCATCTAGAATAAGCCCCCACACTTTTTCTGTCTGCCAAGCAGTGTTCCCTCTAGGATTTTGACTAGTGCGAATTTGCCCTAACGATAAATTCATTGAAACTTTTGCCCAAAGATTTCACTACTTTGAGGACCCTTTTTTACCAATTTTTTGCATTACATAAATTTGCTTATTCCAAGATACAAGCTACGATCTTGCATTAACATATTCAAGCTTTTTGTTTAAGTTTTTCAGTTTTGCATTTTATAATATTAATTTTTGGTTCAAAACCAGTAAAATCTGCTCAAAAATTTCGCATTTTTCTCAAATTTCTCACTCTAGAGGGAACACTGGTACCAAGGTTAACCTAACCTACAAGCTTACCCAAACCAAATCTAGTCCTAACCGAACTTAACCTCACCTAAATGTAACCCTAACCTGCTAACTGAACCTAATCCTATTCCTAACCAAAACTAAACCTTAATCGAACCTGGGGGCTGATACAGATCTACCGGTAACCCCAAGTTTCTAACATGGTTTAACAAGTCTTTGGTTTCACCTTAACTAAGCGTTTAACTTCTTTTGAGAAAACTATTGCACTGACTTTATAATATGTCATCTAGACTACGACTCTGTGGTATGAATCCACAAAACTCGCTGTGATGGGCACTAGAAAGACGAAGTTTTCTGGTCTGTTACTATGTACGATAAAATTTGTCACGTGACTTGCCAAATTCCTTAAAACAAAATATTTGTTTTTCGGAAATTCAATCAACATGGGTGCAAATCCAGGGGGCATGGGAGGATGTAACTCCCCTAATAATCTGGCAGCACCCCCCAATACATTTCATGGAAGTGGAAAATTCCCCATATGAGCCAATTTCATTCTCCCAATATCGAAAAATGATCCATTTTGCTAAATCATCTCCCCAATATCCCAAAATGGTCAATTTTGCTTAATCATCTCCCCAATGCTCAACATAGATTTGCATCCCTGTCAATCAAGCATGATTTCGGTTAGGCCTACTTTTTTTAAAAACTTATTCTACAGACCAGAAAACTTCGTCTATTCTAGTGGTTACCACTCGCTGCAGATCAGTTGAGTCAAATCCCGCGAGCTAGAGAGAAATAAAGACAGCGACCGAAAAACAAATCCGTTCAGCAGAATTTTTTTAACCTAAGCAAAACGCTAGCTTGTGGCATCATGATGGCATATATACCCTGTCCATATGTCAAATTTATGTGAGCTTTAAGCCCACATTAATCACAAATAATAAAGCCAGAACAAATTGATACGGTCAGAGCCTGATTAAGAGGGGCTATAGCCCCGGGACCCCTCGAGAAAGAGGGTCCCCGATCAGTGATAAAAAGTTTTTCAATGACGTCCTAAAAAAAAGACCCCTTCGGTTTCAAATTTAATCAAATTAAGTATGAAAAGTTTAGATGGCCATTGAATCACTTTACTGTATGTTATGTTGATTTATTGAGATTTTAGCAATTGATACCAGTAAGTGACAGCCCTGCAAAAGTTTTAATACAGCGTTTCGGCGAAGCATTTGAAGGAGGATTATTCTTTACACTAGTTTCGCTTCACATACTGTATGGGCTATTTTTTCACTGGTTTTTGACCATTACTCAGTGGCGTAGCCGGGGAAAGGGGGCCCCCCTTTTTTCCTTGTGAAGATATTCTTTAGAAAAGAAGGCCTTTTTCCTTGATGATTTGCCTAAATCCGGGTACAGCACCCCTCTAAATATTTCGCTGGCCACGTCGCTGTCATTACTTATCCGGCTTGAAGAATCTAAGCCGCCGAGGTGGTTCGGTGGATAAGCTATGCTATTCGCTACTTTATTGATAGCCAGCACATAAGGGATTGTACGTGTATCACCACTACAGACAGTGATGGGCACGATAAACTTTTCTGTACTTAAGTGATAACGACAATCGATAAGTTCAAAAAAGCTTTGGGCGATACCGATAATCGATAAATCTCAATTTTGTAAAGCGATATCGGTAATCGTTAAATTATCGCCGATAAATTTTTCCGATAAATGTTGCGGTAAATTTTCAATGTGTCTGACGATAAATAAGAATAAACATCAATCTTTATATTTCAAAAAGAAGTCCATAGAACAAGTTAAAAATATAATATTTTTTGGGTTAGGCCTACATCTTAACGAAAATCTCTCGTGGAAACCGCATGTGTTAACCTTGTTTAAAAAACTCAGAAGGAATATCGCCCTTATGCATAAACTGACGTTTTACTTAAACAAAACAAACTTGCTTAATGTCTATTATTCGTTGATTGTTAGTCACCTTCGATACGCAGCGATGGCGGAAGCATTTCTAAAGTGGGGGGGCCCAAAACCAATGACCAGATTTTCTTCATCTACAATCACGGACGGCAGTGGCGTAGCAAGAAATTTTGAAAAGGGGAGCATAATTTCCACATTTTTTCCAACGTATTTTTTGCGGCAGAACTATTTTGAAGCTGATTAAACCAGGAAAGTTCTAAGGGAGTCCGGGGGCATGCTCCCCCGGGAAATTTTTGAAAATTTGCATGCTGTAGGCTAATGGCTATTTTAGTCCCTTTTAAATAATTTTCAGGCGAATTGTGTTTAAATTTTTTGATCCTAATTCTGGGTGCTTCGCCAAATATGATGCATTTTGTTTGCACATTTTTCATTAAGCGAGCTAAAGGCGTAAGGCTTATAGCTATCAAAGGGGTTCGAAATTATAGAAAAATTGTTGCCTATTCATCAGGGAATGCATTCACCAATTTCACCTCACCAGCCTTTTTCAACTATGTGTTTGATAAATACAAATTTTGCATAATTTCGAACCTCTTCGATAACAATAGGCCTTAAGCCTTAAGCACGCACAATTGAAAATGTGCGAACAAAATGCACTATATTTGGTGGAGTATTCAAAATTAGGGTTAAAAAATTTAAACAAAGTTTGCCTGAAAAATGTTCAAAAAGGACTAAAATAGCCATTGCAGCATGTAATATTTCAAAAATTTTCCGGTGGAGCATACCCCCGGACCCCCTAAAGTTTTTTTGTTTTTTAATCTGCTTCAATTAGCTGTGCTGAAAAAAACTACGCTTGAAAAAAATGGTGAAATTATGCTACCCCACCCCCCTTTATAATATCTTGCTACGCCTCTACATCGCCCCACGAACAATAAATACCATTTTCGCAACATTATCTTGTTATTTGGGTTCAGCATTCAAGCAAAATTGAAGACAAAAACATCCCCCTCAGCAAAATTTTTCTACTTCGCACACTGCTTAAAGCTACGTCTGCGCGATGTCAAGGCCTTTTCCTTTTTAGAGAATTAAATTTTAGTACCGAGGGGGCCCGCATCATATCTCTGCCCCGGGGCCCGGATTTTCTCTCTCGACGGCCCAGCATGCAACTACCTTCGGCCCCCCAGACCTACCGTATAAAAACGGCTAAACGATTTCAAGCAAAAATGATGTACGTACTGTAGCTCAAAAAACAACTAAATTGCTAACATTTGAATATCGTTTTACCACTTTCACCAGAAAGCATTCCTGTGACTTCCTTACAACAATCGTACCTTTACCGCTTCGCTATTTCTGGTTTAAAACATCTCTCTTAAAATTTGAGGCCATCTTTTGTTATTACACAACCAGGGGCGGATCCAGGGGGGATGTGGGGTAGCCTATGCTGCGTATGCATTCCCCCACCATCCATTTTCCACAATGTATTGGATGAATAAAATTTTTCCATAATTTCGAACCTCCACGTAATAATATGCCTTTCTTAAGCACGCATAATCAAAACTGTGCGAACAAAATGCATCATATTTATTGAAGCACTCAAAGTTAGGGGCCGAAAATACAATAAACTTTTCTTAAAAATTGTTGAAAAAGTAGTAAAATGGCAATTGCAGTACGCAAATTTTCAAAAATTTTCCGGGAGAGCATGCCCCCTTACCCTTCTGGAGTCGTTTTTGTTACTTAAGCTAAGTTGCTTAAATTAAATCTGTCGAAAAAAAAATACGCTTGAAAAGTGACGAAAATTTGTGCCTCCTCCCTGAAAAAATTTCTGAATACGCCCCTGACAAGAAAACATTTTTATAAATCAAGCTCATCAGTGTTATTTTCGATCAAGTTCAGCGAAATTTGATTTTTTTCAGTTCAAAAACTTTAAATTTTCAAATTCGAGTTTAGCGAAAGATATCTTTCAGGTTTGAATTTGCAGCCTGATACGTAGGTTGGTGTATTTGAGAACTGCAAAAAGCAAAACAAGGGGCCTATTATGTAAATCGTGCCTTTTAAGACAGCTGCTTACATGGGTGTGCCACCCAGAGATGGGCAGTATCGAGATACTTGCATCGGCGATACGTATCGCGCGATATTTTTTATCGATATCGGTATCGATTAAGTGTTTCACTACAGTATCGCGTATCGGTATCGATTAAGCATGTTTTTGTGCATCGCCGATACAAGTATCTCGATACTGTTTTTGAGCAAGATCAACCTTACCAGGTGTTGACTGCGTGTTCATTTACGGTTTCCGAAGAATGTGAAATGAAGCTAAATTCCCTCATTGATTCAAAGAGACGTACTGTCCGCAAATTTCTCTTATCACTAGCCTATTTGCAATTGTTTCGTAACTCCATTGAACGACGTTAATCGTGAAATTATAACATGTCCCAATTAACAGCTCAGATGGCCGAGTGGTAAGAGCGTCCGCCTCGAGAGCTGCAGATTGGGTTTGATTCCGAATCGGGTCAAACCAATGACTTTATAATTGCTATTCACAGCTTCCCTGCTTGACGCTCAGCATTAAAGGGACAGCGTGGAGAACAAGCCGGCAAGTTCACTGGTGCCATTGGGAAAGGCACTTAGCGGGATTCCCCCATCTTGGTGTGGTGGACAGATGGCTGGCAGCTCCTAAGCGAGCTCGTATAGCGCATTGATCGCTTTCTCGTGATAGGAGGATAAATATGCAACAAAACAAAAAAATACGTGATATTTTTACGTTTCGCAATTGTTCGCAGATTGCTAACTTGTAGCAGTTTTTTTAATTCATTTGTAAACCAATTTTTTTAATTGATTTTTTTTCCTGATATTGTATCGAGATACTTGTGTCGGCGATACGAGTATCGATATCGATTTAACACCTCCTCAAAGTATCGTGTATCAGTATCGATTAACTCTATTTTCAAGTATCGTGCATCGATATCGATAAACTTAAAAATTGAGTATCGCGCCCATCTCTGGTACCACCCTAGAAAAGATCGTCAAATGGCGTCCCCCAAAAATGTTCGATACTAACGTCAAAATCAGGTCTGCAAAAAGCATGGGGGTCTCTCGGAAAATTAGCCATGGGGCCCCCCTAGGCCTTAATACGGTACATGTTTAAATGAGACGTTTCTGTTAAGTTTCACTAACCATTATCATTCTGAAGAAAAATACAGTCACTGCAAAGAGTAAGAGTAAAGACACTTAGAAAATGCATTGGAACAACTACAAATTTTGCGAAGCAAATAGGCCTACATTCACTCTCTAAATTTATTGAACCTGAGAATCACTCCATTTTATATGCTTTCGAGTTTACTAGCCGATAAAAAAGTGTGTCAATAGGCTTATTCTTAGGCTAATTAACAGTGATTTGATATGACTGCGGTAAAAATTTTCGCTCGGCTGTCCAAGCTCTACCGTAGTGGCCGCAATATTGCTTCCTCTTTGGGTTATCGTCGATTCAAACATATTCTTCGCAATCGCTATAGCCTAGTACACGTACCAGCAGCACAACTTTACTCCACTCGTTTTGATTTATTCAACAAATCGATTAAGTGTACGCAAGCAAACTTTCAAGTTGTTATCTCATGTATTAACGCAATCAGACAGTTCATTTACACCTTGCCTCACTAAATGAACTGGCCCTCCACCCCCCATGACCAACCCGTATGCTTAAAACATTTTCGATCACGATACGGTAAGATCTGTAAATCTTAGTCTATTGTAACAAATTTTTGACACCCCTACATCTGTGGAGTCTACCCTCTGTACAGCTGCATAAAGCCTACAGTAAAATGCAAATACAAAGCAGCTGCTTGTTTTTAAGTTTTTTTAAAAACTTCGTAATTGCAACACAGTCTTTACATCTAGGCGTGCAACTGCGCAATGTCATTCAGCACGTACGAGCAACTCTTCGAATCAGCTCTAGAAGACCTTTTTCCAGCTCACTTTATAGCAAAAAATCGAACATTTCAATGCACAGTTATTTTTCACCATTAACCTCCAAATCAACAGCATAGAGCAGATCTCCAACACAACTCTCAATGATGTCATTAAACGCTCGATAATGCATAGCTTTCCATTGATGTTTCAACTTGGGACGATGCTTGAATTTGGGCCCAAAATTGACTCGAACGCTTGCGGATTTGTAAATTGAAATACAAGGAAAATATTCGCCACCATAAATCTCATCCTCCCAAGCCCTGCCTTGCGACACTCCGTTCTTGAAAAATTCCATATACGACCCCTTGAGAGGTTTTAAAGCTTTTTCCGCCACTTCAACTTCATCCTAAAAAATTGAAAACGTTTTGCTTTGTTTTAGAAACATAAACCATACTAGGGAATAGTATATGAAGCGAAAGTTAGCTTTTTATTCTAAGTTGAGGTGGGAAGTTGCTATGCTACACTGATGAGACCTAACAAGATCGAAACGCGTCTGCAGCTGCATGTGGTTAGGTTGCATTTTGGGCCTTAGTTTGCATTTTTAGTGGCAGATTAGCCAAGCAGGAAATGTTTAGTCAGTTCATTCTTACTAAAGGAATGGTTTGTTTCCTACAAGCGCCTTCTATGTTGTAAGAATTGAGCAATAAGAAGGTGGAACATCCATCACCTTGATATCTGTTGGAATAAACCATACTCTTTCTCCTACCGCCGGGACAAGTAGCCAAAAAGGCTATTGGACAGAAAAATTAATCAAAACACAGTCAATCAAGTTCGAATTTGTCCAGTTTCAAAACTATTTCAAAACGCTCGCAAAAAGCGATTGTTCAATGCAATACGATCTATTTTCAGATGCACATTTTGGCCAGTTCAAAATTTTGTATAGTCTATCACTTATCAGCATTAAACGGCAACAGCTAATGCAGTTCAAGGTAATAAACAGACTTACAAAGTAGTCTGTTCAGGGACTTGTTCGAATAGCAACTGCAATTACCGCAATTTTGTCAGCGACATGGCCAAGCGGCACCGCGAGCAGGTAACAGATCCTGGGTGACAGGTTCAACCTGCAGCTGGAGCCGAGAGCCTACACCGGGTTGCGGCTGACTGCAAGAGCGCAAGCTCACGTCGCAGTCTCCCTCAATTACTGTTGATTTTCAGTTCAATATAATTTGAAAATAACCTCAGTTTTTATTAGCCTATTACCTTTTCTTCAAAGTAAAAGAAACTTTTAAATTTGATCAAAGCATCGTTCTTTGACGTTTCTGGAATAGAAGGTCCGCCTTGACGAGGTAAGTAAATGTAAAAACCCAAGCAATCACCCTTGCCGTATCCGTTGCTATAATGCTTCCCACAACTTTGATGAAATCTGAAATATTGCGTTTCGCGATGAAACACCAATGAAAAAATGAGGTGATAAACTGGGTAGGCTGCAGCCTTTTTTGCTCTCAATACAAGCCGCCCAAGTATTAAGCTACCCTAACCTAACACAACGTCGAGTCGGCTACGCCGAATCGTCTCACGTCGAATTGGTCACGTTGAATAATCCTGCCCCATATAAGCCTACGCTGTAAAACTAGACCAGCAGTGGGGAACCAGGAAAGCACAGCGGGCCACATTGACTTTTTTAAAATTTCGCTTCAAAAGTACACAATTTTACATCGAAAGCCTATTAACCATTCATGGTGACTTGATGAGTTCATTTTTTTACCATGAAATCAAAGACTTTTGCGCGGTTTTTACATGTCGGTGAACGTGAAACAGAGTTTAAGATTAACGTTCTCTATTTCCCACAACTGAATTAAACCAACTAGTCTAGTATCTTCGAATACTACTTACAAATTTGCGTTTTGCAGCTGACGCAGCATGCTCATTGCAATTGCAATTAAACATGTAATGTACACGGGCATAATACTATTTTTTGTCCCAAAAAAGGGCCCGCATCAAGAAAGTATTGTCTTAGCTAACAGACATTAAATAAAGCAATCAATAATGGCAGCCCAAAAAGATTTGCACCAATGCAATTGCAAAAATACATTGTGAGCAAATTAGGCACCATGGCGTCGTAGTAAACACTTACACACTAAAAAGCATTGATAAACGTACATTAATAAATAACGTTATACCTCGTTCCTTTTCTGCTTCGCCATGAATAACTAAACTTGTCATATCCAAGCGGTGCTTGCAGATTTCCCAGTTTTTGTGACCAGCCTAGTCGAGTAGCAGATCCTTCAGGCATTTCAGTAATATCGACTTCAAAATACCAACCCCCTTCTCGAACAGCATGTGATGCTCGGATCATGGAATAGCCCTTTTCTCCAGTCACAGACAGTCGATCATCACAAATTTTCAATTGCTGTGCTCTGTAATTAAATTGTATGCAGTATTATAGTTTATTTACAAGTAAATTATTGGCCAGCAATAACTCGGCATATTTTTGCAACCACAGAGCATAGCAATTGCTTAAAAATTATAGCTGAACTTTTACGAGATTCAATATGCATATATATTTTCCAAATTCATGACATCGCTACCCCAAGAAACAAACCTGCAAACATTAATCACGCTTTTTGTCAGTGACATGGCCTAGCGATAACCGCGCGCAGGAGACATATCTTACGTGACCGGTTCGATTCGCGGCTGGAGACGATCGCATTTGACATATGCAACGGGTGGCTGCTGACTCGGAGAGCGCAAGATCACTTCGCAGTCTCCTCAATTACTGTAGAATTTTCAGTTCAATATAATTTAAAAATAACCTCAGTTATTTAAATATTTTCTAATGTAGCTAGAAATCAATCAAAAGCAATTTAATAGAAAATAAAAGTACATTAACAAAAGCAATTTAATAGAATTAATACATTATCTACATTAATTACACTGGCCAACACATTTTTTGTGCCCAAGGTTTTTAAGCTGATTTAGATAAATTTGGAGTGCTGATTCCGAAAATGATACTAGTTTTCACCCATCAGGATAAGTTCTTAAGATATTTGCTATTTTATACCACTCATACCTGAAACCTAGGCGTGATTTTATGCAAATTGTAGCGTCACCATTTTACTTGTTGGCTATTCGTGTGATTGTGACATCACAAACGTCAAAACAAGAATCAATTGTCAAATTTGCTATGCAAGGAGTTAAGGCCAAGGAACTATGTAATTAGGAAGAAGTGGATAGACCAACTAAGTAGAATGAAGGCCTACCGATTGTGGCATGTTTCGGTTAATTCATGAGTCCAAGCAAGCTTCAATTTTTTTAATGTTCGAAATTCATTTATAAGTACAACCGAAAATAAATAGGCTGCATTATTTTACTTGAGTTGCAGGTTTTTAGGGCAAAAATTAAGCATGGCTACATCCTCTTCTAAGCGACGTTGCTTAAACAATCCAAATGTGCTTTGTTATATTTGCGGGGAATACACGTTGCAATCTAACAGAAAAAAGATCAGTAAATTTGTGAGGGTTTAACTTGCTTACTTCCAAGTAATGCTGGGTGATCAAGACAAGGCATGGGCACCCCATATTGCGTGCAAGCAGTGTGTTGAGCAATAAGCATCTTAGACAGTAGACAAAAAAGTTAGAAAGTCACTCCGCTTTGGCATTCCTATGGTCTGGCGTGAACCGAAAAATCATTTCGATGACTGCTACTTCTGTGCTGTCAGTACAAAAGGAATCAACAGGAATTCATTGGTTTACCCAAACCTTGAGTCAGCAATGAAGTCAATTTCACATTGCAATAAAATTCCTGTTTTAGTGCTTGAGAGCTTGCCCGAGTAGGAATTGCTTAGTTTTGAAGAAGACTAAGCTTTCGTTTTATCCACTGACAGTAGTGAAACCACGGTTTCAGATGTTCATTTTACTCTTTCTTCATTACCACAGCTTTTTTTCTCAAAGAGAACTTAATGATCTGACTAGAGATTTCAACCTTTCAAAAGAATTTTCTGAACTTCTAGCTTCAAGACTCAAAGAAAAAATCTGCTTCAGCCTGGAACTCTCATAACCTTCCATAGAAAACACCATAGTGAGTTCTTGCCATTTTTCACTCAGGAAAACAACATCGTATATTGCAACGATGTTGCCGGCCTGCTGCGGCAACTTGGCGTCCAACATTATACACCTTAAGATTGGCGCCTTTTCATACACAGCTCCAAAAGAAGCTTAAAATGTGTTTTTCTTCACAACCGAAATTCACATGGGTCAATTCCTCTTGGTCGTTCAACAACCCTCGAGGAAAAATATGATGAAATCAAATTTGTTCCGGAAAAAAATTCATACGGACAGCACCAATGGATCATATGTGCCGATTTGACAATGGTTGGTTTTCTCCTCGGATTACAAAGTGGCTACACAAAATTTCCGTGCTGCTTGTGTTTGTGGGGCAGCAGGGCAAGAAAAGAGCAATGGACAAGAACAGATTGGCCAGTGCGCAGTGAGCTGATTCCTGGCTATCTCAATGTTTTAGCTCCTCCTTTAGTGGAGCGTTCTAAAATTGTACTTCCTCCTCTTCACATAAAGCTTGGCATCATGAAACAGTTTGCGAAAGCTCCAGAGAAAGATGGCGACTGTTTCAGATACATTTTTTAATTATAATAAATCTATTTAATATTATAACCGCTTTAAGTATAATTGCATCCTTTTTCTTTTGAATATATATAATATTCTTATACTGTATAAGCGTATAATACATGAATGCATACAAGAGATTATTTTTTTTTTTATTGTTGTAACATATGTTTAATACACTAGGTGGCTGCTTGACCCGAAGATTTTAACCAGTCACTCCGCAGTTTTCTCGAGAGAACTTGATAATATAGCAAAAATATTTCTTTTTATTTTTTTTATGTTCTTTTTATTTGTAAACATGTAATAGTAGATGTCGTTTCTGTTCTTTCTTTTCTCGTCGAAATAAACTTACTTACAATTTGCATGAAATTCCCAGGCTTATCCAATATCCATAGAAAAATTAAAAGCTGGAGTTTTTGACGGACCCCAGATTCGAAAAATAACGAATGACGAAAATTTTTTCTATTTTATGAATCCGACAGAATTGTGTGCCTGGACCGCATTTACAAATTAGGTAAAATTCGTCATAGGAAGAACAAAGGTGCCCAACTACGAACAGCTTGTTGAAACATTGCTCACAAATCTCCATCAACTGGGTGCAAATATAAGCATGAAGTAACATTTTTTGCACAGCCATATAACTCGTTTTTCGGAAAATCTAAGTGATGTCAGCGACGAGTAAGGAGAGCGTTTCCATCAAGACATCAGCATGATGGAAGTTCGCTATCAAGGTCTGTGGGATGCCACCATGCTTGCAGATTACTGTTGGTCAATCAAACGCAACCATGCTGGAGCCACACATTCTAAAAAATCACTTAAGCATCGATTTATAGATGATGGTGTCTAATCCTTAGTAATTTTGACAACTTTACACTTTATTGTGAATATTTTGCTGCAAATAAATGAATATGCATCATACACTTATACACGAATATCGTTTCTGCAATCTGCTTTTCCTTATTGTAGCTATTAGTTTCCTACAGAAAGGAGCATAGCTACTATTGCAAAAAAACTAGACCTGATAAAGAAAAAGTGACTGCATTTTCGGTATCAGCGCCCTCAAATTAGGTAAAAACAGTTAAAATATGTTAGGCACCATAACAATATTTTTTGTTGGCCAGTGTTATTCGTCCATAAATAAAAAGGGTTGTGCGAAAACATGGTCAAACCTGGTTATATAGTTTAGTTACCACAACTGTAGTAGCAGTTTAAGAAAATAACTTGATCTATAAACAACTTCTCACGATTTGTGTTAAAAAATGTGGGGTGTTAACTGTTGATATGTGCACTATCAAGACAATAATGTTTTCAAAAACTTCTGTTTGGACAGTAATGAACACTGACAGCTGACCTGCTGACGAAGCAAGGGAAATTGCCAAGCTTAAAAGAAAATTTTGTTATGATATACATAGGGATTCTTATTGCATGCAGTTCACAAATGTCAACTAAGATTGTCTAATTCCCGGAAAGTTCCATGGAGATTGACAAACTATAACAATTGCTGATAATGCAGTAGAATTCACCTATATCGACACCTCAAGGGGACAAAGAAAAAGTGTCAATATAGGCAAAGTGTCGATATAGCCGAACTCTACTAATTTGTTCCTCAATTCTGATTTTAGTTCAATGTAAGGGCGTGGTAAGGTTTAACTGTGTACCCTAATCAAGATTGCAGCATAATATGGTGTTTTCACATACACTTGGCTAAAATTAACGCAAACAAGATCGTGAAAAGCAGTGGAAGTTGTGCTGCATTTACACGCAGTACGCACGCAGACGGGACTGATGCAAAGCAATACAACCTTATTACACTGTAAGGTTTAAGACAGTATTTACTTCCTCGCAAGAAAATCGATAATTTTTTTTTTTTCTGTTACTGTACAATATATGCTGAGCTTAAACTAACCACAAACACAATAATGTCCAGTTTTAAAACGCAATTCCATGTAGTCTTTAAATTTTTATAAGTCAACAATCGTCTCTATTGTTTTATCATGTTTGCTTATTGTGTTTTGGTCTATGATGTTACAAGGTCCTTACGGGGAAAACAAACGACCCTCTTGTACAGCACTAAATTGTAAGTGGGATTTCATTCCGCAGTGAAAAGGACTACAGCTATCACTATAAATGAACAATATGCTCTGGGGGTTAAAAAAAGTGTCGATATAGGCGAACTGACGATATAGCCGAAGTCGATATAGACGAATCCAAATGCACATAAAAGATAAAATTTCGTCGAGACCAACAAAAAAGTGTTGATATAGACGAACTGTCAATATAGGCGAATTCTACTGTATATACTAGATAACACTCTCATTGCAAATAGACCTGTCATGAAGAGTAAGCAGCACTTTATCATGAAGCCATCTTCTGTATAGCTTGCCAGGAATAGGTTTTCCAGGAACATCTGTGTCAGGATCATTATCTGGTATGTGGGGATCAGGTTCAGCCAAAATATACCGATATCCATCCTTATTCCAAGGATGCTCCAATGGAAATCCATGAGATGGAAGTCTCTGAAAGCAACACAACCAAAATCAATAGAAAACATTAAATTATCAAATTCAGTATGCTATGGTTTATTTGGACACTCTTAAATAGGGTGACCAGACGTCCCGTTTTGAAAGAGACAGTCCCATATTTTCACCAGATTTTGAGCGTCCCGACTTTTTCTCAGATGTCCCGTTTTTTATTATTTTCGCATTTAGCGTGAGAACATGATTATGTGAGAATTCAAAAATAGAATACTTTTTTAAAATAGCAAAAAATTCATATTTCCTGATGTCATTGGATTTAGATCCTAAAACGTCTTCGTTGAAAAGCTATTGCAGCTTTTTAACACATTTGCTACTACCTGTTGCGGACGTAAGCGTGTTGGAGAGATGAAGAGTAGCGAGAAAAGAACTCCTTGGTGGAACCAAGAAGTTAAAGAGGCTATTCGAGCAAAAAAAGGGGCCTTTAAAGCCTGGCTTTTAAATAAGTTATCAGTTGAACTTCGTTCGCAGTATTCGGAAGCACGTAAGGTGGCAGCCATAAAAGTTGAACTGTCTCAGAAAAGGGCGTGGAAGGAATTCGGAGAAAGGTTAGACAATGATTTGAAAATAGCAAACAAAGTATTCTGGCAGACCATTCGCCGTTTGCGTGAAGAAAGATCTCAATTCTCAAGCCACTTTCTTCATTGAAGGTTGAATGGCGTCACTCTGAAAGATCCAGATGCTGTTTTGAATCGGTGGAGAGAATGCTTTAGTGATCTTTTAAACCCAGTTGATGCTACATCGACACATATTCACAAGGAAGAGGTTGGGGAAGATATTCAGATCACCGAAGCAGATTGAAATGTAGTTATCAAATCATTGAAAACTGGAAAAGCACCTGGTGAGGATGATCAGACCTAAAATGTTAAAAGCAATGAACAATGCATGGTGTTCGTTGGTTGACTCGTGTTTGTAAGGTGGCATGTACTGTAGGACTAGCCAAGCACCAAAGCAATGGCAAACCGGTGTGATAATACCTATCCACAAGAAAGGAGACAATAAAAAATGCACCAATTATAGGGGTATATC
Source organism: Trididemnum miniatum (assembly GCA_964006365.1). Taxonomy (NCBI): domain Eukaryota; kingdom Metazoa; phylum Chordata; class Ascidiacea; order Aplousobranchia; family Didemnidae; genus Trididemnum; species Trididemnum miniatum. The sequence goes on along the minus strand of OZ023249.1, from coordinate 17,963,001 downwards.
TCTCATCAGTGTTCCGGATAAGGTCTATGCCAAATGCCTTGAAAAAAAATGCCATGAAATAGTCGAGCCTAAACTAACGGATGCTCAGTGTGGCTTTTGTCCTGGCCGAAGCACGATGGACCAGATCTTTGCTTTGCAGCAAATCTTTGAAAAGTCGTGAGAATATGCAAAAGAGGTCAATGCAAGTTTTGTAAATCTTGAAAAACCATATATCCCATTCCTAGAGACAAGCTTTGGGCGGTGCTGTTACAGTATGGCATTGGTGGTCAGGAACTACCGTAACTGCTATTAAGTCGCTGTACAAGCATTCTGAGGTCTGTGTTCGTGTTAACTGCGCAATGACGAAATGCTAGGATTTTTCTGCTGAACTTATATAACGAATAGAGTTAACATTGCAATATTTGCAAGTCTTTTTCATATTTCAGATCAATTTGTAAATATATCCTTCCACTTTTTAGTTGATAGCATTGTTTAGCGATGGGCTGGGACAAAGTTGTAACTTGTAATCATAGGCACATGCAAATGGGGGGGGGGGGGGGGGCGCGGTGTCATGATCCCTCTCCCCGTTGTCCTAATAATAAGGTGCTAAAACCTAACTTTCAGTCCGTAATGTCTCAAACTAATAATGGTTGCAGCCTCCTTTAACTTATTTTAGCCAAGTTTCTGCTTTTAGACATTAGCTGCAAAAATATTTTTGCATTGTTCATAATGACTCTACTCACTACGTGCTCTAGTTTGACAAAAAAGTGCGCTAAAATATGTTTCTTATGTGATAACCGTAAAAACTCGTTGGCGGCTGGAGGTTTCACCCCCACACCCCGGTCGTGGCCCCACCTTTGCCAAACCTTGGGTGCGCCACTGCTTGTAATCATACACTCTTGTCTCAACTCTTTCCACTTTGGACTGTTTCGTTCGGTACCGGTAAGAGATGGTTGATCACGGTTCTTTCACTTCTACGTTTGTTTGTTTTTAAAATGTCCCATTTTCATTATAGTTTAATCTGGTCAGCCTACTCTCAAAACTTTCTCAAAAAGAGGCGGCCCTTGCCTAGAAAATAGCAAATAGATGTGCATCATCTACATCTTAGTATTTTCTGATCAAATAAAAAGCTTAAAATTATCAGTTAAAAAACTAAATATATCATGTGACGGTATCTGGGTATTGAAATTAATAAAGCACCAACACGATAATCTGGAGAACCATACCAATCTTGAAGTGAAAAGTAGTGCCGGCAACAATTAACTATTCTTTATGGTCAAACTAATACATATAACTGCAGTACCTGGCTATACGGAACTTCAACTTTGCTTTTTTTGCTGTTATTATTTCCAGAATTATCCTGCTGTTTTCTCTTCTTGCGAGTTCCTCTACCTTTGCCAAATGCAGGCAAATTTGTATGTTGAGTTGGAGGTGGGGGAGCATTATTATAGGGAGAATTCATGCTTCAGTATATACAGAGTAGCTTAATTCTTATTATGGTGTTAGGCCTATAAACAAATAAAATCTGTAAACCTGAAACAGTACAAACAATAAATATCTCAATACCAGTTTACAGGTAGGCTAGCTTACCGGTTTATCAGAAAATTGCAGAGCATTAGTATTTATATAACTAAAAATAATCCAAGATCCGTAGATGAGATTTTAAACTAACCAAAGATAGCCTATATCACTGCATCACCAGCACAGAGTATGATATTGGTACTACTTGTAAACACATAGCTACCCTAATTGGTAAGTTGCCAGAACTTTTGTTACACGGAACTTTCATCACAGAACTTTTGTCATGGGGAACTTTTGTCATACCATACCGCTACTTCGACAAAGTTACAGTGTTTCTTGTTTTATTGTGAGGATACTTTATACTGTATAATTTTAATCAATTTTGATGTTGCCACTTTGTCCTTTACTACATAGGCTATGATCATTTCTTACTAGGCCTACAACAAATCCTGATCTAATTCTGACTGAACCAGACCCTCACTGAATCCTAGCTGAACAAAGCTAACCCTAACCATACCTAATCCCGACTCAACTAACCAAACCAAACTCTAACCAAACCTAAGCTCTAACGGGTTAGATGTATTACCGGTATCAGCCCCAAGGTTCAATTAGGATTAGACTAGGTTTGGTTAGGATTAGGTTTGATTACGGTTAAATTTAGTTAGGGTTAGGTTTGGGCTAGATTTGGTTAGGGTCAGGTTAAAGTTGGCAGACAGAAAAAGCGTGAGGGCTTATTCTAGATGAGACCCAGCTCTAATTAACCAAACCTGACCCTAACTGAACGTAGCCCTAACCGAACGCCCGAACCTAATGGTTGGTTCACCACACTGAGCGCGGTAACGGTGAAATCCGTCGCGGTCAGCGGCAAACGGCGGCGTAATTCCGTTCAACGTTCACACGCTGTTGTTTACACTCGTCGTCGTCGTTTGGCGGGGCATCTCTTCCAAGACAGATGGAAGGACCAAGGCCGAGGGTTTATCCTTTTACCACCCTGGCCACCAAACTGCTTGGGTCAAATGCTGACTGTAAGGGACTTCAGCCAACATCTTGTTTCGTCATCCAAAACCATTAGACCAAACATACCTCGGGGTGCTCGATGTATGGGACACTGTGAGATGATGTGATCTGCGGTTTGTTCACTGGCACCACACTCACAATTCGCTAGAGGAGCGAGACCCCATTTGTGCATGGACGAACAGAAACGTCCAACACCAGAACGCAGACGGTTGAGCTTGACCCAGGCTGCCCTGGGCAGACCCATACCCAAGGGTCTGGAGCTAGCCTTGGGAATGAAAGCGTGGAGTGACAATGCGTTAGCAGAGTACTCCATGTCCCATTTCGTGTTCGTCCACTCGGCTGCACGGACGTCCATCTCAGAAAGACTGTCTAGTAATTTCCGAGCAGCAGGTACAAATGAGCGTCTAGATTTCAATCTCTCCCTACATATGTCCTGTGACTCATGAAACTGGCCATGTAAAATGTGGTCAGGGTCCAGGGAGCTGCGGTTGGCTAGGGAGAGTGTCGCTCCTTGGCGGCGAAGCTCAGCTGGCTGGATGCCTGAAAGAACCGGAAGGTAGACCGATGGAGTGGGACGCAGGCACCCAGTGACAATGCGCAAGGCGTCATTTATTACACTGTCGATAAGCCGTATGTGCACGCTGCGGTACCAGACTGGTGCGCAGTGCTCGGCAGTCGAGTAGACCAGAGACAGGGCAGCTGTGCGTAATGTTTTAGCGCTAGCACCCCAACCTGTTCCAGCAAGTCGCCTCAACTGTGAGACACGAGCACATAACTTCTTGCGCAATGCTTCAAGGTGAGGACGATATGTGAGCGATCTGTCCAGTTTGACCCCAAGATAAGTGGGAACTGGACAGAAAGGTAAGGTCTTACCGATGTTACAGACCTTAAGCTCACGCTTAGCCTCTCGATTGTGGAAGTGAAAGGCCGCCGTCACTGTTTTAGTGTGGCTAAGCTTCAATCGCCAGGTCTGGAGATATTCCGAGAGTGTAGTCATGTCCTGGCTTAGAGTCCTTTCCAACTCCTTCCATTCTCCAGATGTATGAAGTATCGCCAGGTCGTCAGCATAGGCGAACTTCTTGGAGGTTATGGAGGGGATATCATATGTATAGATGTTGAAAAGGAGAGGGGCCAGGACCGATCCCTGGGGGACGCCATTTCTCAGGCGTCGTAACCTGCTAGACTTGCTGTCGCCAGTTGTAAGGGTGAAGCTTCTGTTGCGAATCAGCTCCATAATCATACGAACCATGTGCTTGTCCGGCAGAAGCCGCAACAGCTTGCAGGTGAGGCCACGATGCCAGACAGTGTCATAGGCAGCTGTCAGGTCGATAAAGACGGCACCGGCCTTCTTTTTCGCTTCGAATGCATTCTCAATGCTTTGCGTGAGCAAAGTTAATTGATCCACGGTGGATCTTCCGCGTCGGAAGCCCGCCTGTTCCCGTGGGAGCAGAGGGTCAATAAGAGGTTCGACGCGGGCGTAGATAAGTCGCTCGAGAATCTTGTAGGGAACACAGAGCAAGGAGATCGGACGATAACTCCTTGGGTCCTCTACCGGTTTCGAAGGCTTTGGGACCGCTACTACTAGCGCTCTTCTCCAGATCTTAGGAATTTTGAGGTGGTGCAGGCAGGAAGATAGGAAGCCACGTAGCCAAGATTTTAAGCCGGCTCCAGCATGGATTATTAGCTCCGGACAAATGGAATCAGGTCCAGGAGCTTTGCCTGGTTTTAAATGTTGGAGGGCAGCAGCGAACTCCCGATGGGAAAAACTCCCGGAGACATTCGCAGGATGTAATGGATCAGCCCTCCAAAGGTCAGACACTTCCTGTAAAACGAGCCGAGATGAGCGTCGATTCACACCTTCGTATTTCCCGTTTTTAACCAGCTGAGAAGCAATAGCATCAGCTGAAACGGGACATTGACGAGGGGATTGTCGTGACCTACCAGTCAAGTTGTTTATAGTATTCCATGCCAGCCGGCTGGAGTGTGAAAAGTCAATGTTGCGGACCGTCTCTGACCAGCGATTTCTCCGCTTCCCGTCGAGCCTTGTGAGTAGGGCTGTAGCAGCCCTATCCGTATCAAGGCCCCCAGGTGACTGCAGGAAATGCTGATAGAGGTCTTCACACTCCGCATCCCAGCAAGGTATGTGGTTTGATCGTCGACCACGAGGGATGCATTTCTTCGCCGCAGTGCTTATTACCTTGCAAAAGCACTGGTAAGCCTGATCGATATTATGAGATTCAGGTGGCGGTATACTCTTGGCCAGTTTGTTGGTTAGGTTAGAATAGTGGTCCCAGTTGGCCTTGCGGAAGTTCCATCGCTTTACAGGCTTGCTCGGTTTTGGATGAGCAAGTTTGGGTGGACTTATAAGCGAGGGTCGGTGTTGTGACCTTGGGAACTTTCCTAAGATACGTCTGTCAGTTAAGCGACTGTCCAAATCGACACTGGCAAATGCAAGATCTGGGTTGGTGTCTGTTTTCCAGCGGCCAGAGTGGAAACTGGCGGCCTCCTTGGGGCTATATAGCAGGGTGAAGTTGTTGGCACTGGCCCAGCCAGCCAGGCATTCACCATCTGGATTGTTATTATCATAACCCCAGTCAACATGGTGGCAGTTGAAGTCGCCAGCATAGAGGCAGGGATGGGGAAATGCTGGAAGATCAGATGCTTGCATCCGTGTTGGAGGGGGTTTGTAGACGTTGACTACTTTATAGTTATCAACATCCACGCACACCCACTCGATCTCCGATGTTGGTGGGGACTGGTCGATTAGGATCCACTTCAGACGCTCATGGACAAACGTAGCAAGACCATGTTTCCTGCTCAAGGAAAACCCAGCTAGATGGTAGCTCGGAAGATCTAACCTTTCTACCGAGGTGCAATGGGTTTCCTGTAAGAGGATGACGAGTGCCTCACACTGTAGCGCAAGATGATGCAACACGCTCATCTTGCTTGCAGTGAGGCCTTCGATGTTCAGTTGGAGAATGCTGGGCCTTTGGAACTTGTTGACGGTGCGCCGAAGATGCGCATCGCCCCGTCCTGAAAAGGACGTTTGCCACTGCCCAGCTTGAACATCGTTAGGTGTCCCGCCGTTAAGGCAGATTCGGTTTCTGTCAGCCAGATTAAATAGCGTAGACAGAGTAACGCTCCGTGCTACGGGAAAGCATCTGCCATCCGGAGCAGATGCTTTCCCGTTGTTTACACTGAACGCGCCCTGCAACCATAGTTCGTTACAGATGACCCAGCTTCTTCAATTTAAATTTCCTTGTAGGCTATGTCAGAGAAAGCTAAATTGCATAATACGAAACAGAACTAACGAATAACGAGATAGGTAGGCCTATAGCTAACAACAAATAATAATAATAATAATGATGTTAAACACGTAAGTCCCCAAAGTAACTAGTTCTTGAACTTCATCACAATCCGTACAAAACGTCACAATCAGTTTTATTCGTGAATTAAACTCGGATTTAATGATTTTTGTTTTCTTTGCAATAGTTGTCATAGATTATACAGTATAAATACTCTGTAGTCTATTTCATATATATATTGGTACGCAAGCTATTAAGAATTCAATACATTTTGGTAAGTAAAAATTTGAAATTAATCTTTGTTTGTCAATACATTCTGATAATGATTATCACATGAAGATTGCTTGGCAAACATTATTTTTTCAAAATTGACTTTAGACCACAGAATATTTTCATACCGTAATAGGGGTAAACTGTAGGACTAGTATTAAAAAGAGCCTTAAGTGTTTCAAAATAAAAGTCCAAATATACTTTTATGTAGACGTTTCACTACACACTATTATCATTGATTGGTTTTTATTTTATTATTTTAGATTACTTTTTATTTCATTAAATTTTTGATGTTGTATGAGTTTTGACATCAAAGTCTGGTGTAGCAACTTAGTTTCAGCCAATAATCATGTCTAGTTAAGAGTGAAAAGAAAAGAAGCGAAACAAACAAATAACTAAACAAGTTGCTTAAAATCAAAGCAAAGTTTTCTCTTGCTAGAGAGGCGTTCTACGGACAACTGATCAAGAATGATCAACTCAATTAAAACAGTCGAGCTGTGCTATAGTGCAAAACTATGCACAAAAAGCACCAGTCCAAGTGGGACTAAACTTCAATACGTTAGAAGTTTTCTTGTAAGGCATCCCATCCAATTTTACATATATTTAGTCCGGTGAAATCCTATCCAACCGTACATAGTAGGAAGTAAATCCACAAATGTTTTTGTTCATAACGACTTTGTTCATAACGTACTTTTGACAGAACAACACGTTCATAACGACTTTGTATATAACGTTTTTGTTCATAACGAACAAAAACGTTTGTGGATTTACTTCCTACTATGTATGGTTGGATAGGATTTCACCTGAGTAAATATATGTAAAATTGGATGGGATGCCTTACAAGAAAACTAAAGTTTTCTCTTGTAAAACAAATTTAATACTTGTTGCGTCATAAAGATATTTATACGTTGCATTTTGTCTGTGATGCAACAACCGTAAGAAATTGTTACAAAATGCTTGTGCTCTAATTAGTTATACGTTGATTCATTAAAGTTTTTTGTCGTTGTTAGCAAACACTAATTTTTGAAAACCTAAACTTCAAAACCACCTCGAATTTTTTAAAAATGTATTTTTCTGTGATGCAATTGCTGCCCCTGATGCTTTTTAAGGCGTGTAGATTTAAGCCTATTATGTTCTCTAAAAGATTTCATCGGCGGTAAATGGAGCAAAGTGATTTAAATATACAGTCTAGTTGGAAAGTAGGGTTCCCGTGCACCCCAAAGATATATTTTTTTAACCTACATTTTTGAAATCCTTATAGCATCCCATAAACGAATTTTGATGTTCCCAAGAAAAATTTTTGTCCCATGGGGGTCATTTCGGGGGTTTCCCGATCGGCACCCCTAAATTTTTACTCATGAACTGCGTGGAAATAAGTGCAAAATTAACCAACTTCTCGTGAACGTAGAACAAAACTTAATATTGCAACTGAAAGAGGAAGGACCAAAAAAATTTTTATGCAACTTTTTTTTTGGTTTGTTTTATTATGACGTCATCAACTGAGCTTTATTTGTAAAATTTACTTAAAACTTTACTTTTGCATTACCTATCTTTAACTCTAGACTTGACATTGTTTCCATATTAACCATTTTAACGACTTAGGTAGAGTCCTCAGGTTATATTTAATTGAAATTTATCATTTAAATTCGACTTTCAAGTCTTTTGACCCCACAAAATAAAGGTAATTACCCCCTCCCAAAATTCAACCAAAACGTGGAATTTCGCCATAAGGTGGTGTCATATCTAAATTTAACGCGAAAGAAAGACGTTGTAGCATGAAATAAAATAAAAACAAGTTAAAAAATATTTTACCGATTTTTTTCTTGTTTGTTCTTTTATGACGTCATCAACTTTGCATTTTTGAAAAAACGATTTTTCGAAATGAAACGCTAGTTTTTATGAGATACGATCGTTTGTCTGAGGCAACCGATTAGAATGCAAAAATATTATTTGTTTATTCTTTTATGACGTCATCAAATGGAATGTTGTTGGAAACTGTTCTCAGAAAACAATGGTTGAATTAGCCGTTTTATTGGTAGCATCCGATCTCATCAATAATCATTAAATTCTTCGCGACGTGGTGAAAGTCGGCCACGTTTGTCTCCCAGGGTTTGAATTTCTATTAGGAAAAGAGCAATAAAATAGAAATGTTCGCAGCATATCCTTTATGGCGTAATAATCACGACAGGGGTGCTAGCAAGAAATTTCAGACTTACTGCAGAATTTCATTATTACGAGTTTACTTAGTTGTGACAATGTCTAAAAAGCGCAGGCGAGAGGAAAGTGACCCAGAAAGGCAAAAATGCAAAAGTAAAACTGTCGACAAGTGTTGTATTTTGCACATTGATGGTAATCAACATCTCGATTTTACACCGTTTAGTGAAATTAAAGTCCCAGTCCATGAAAAGCTAGCTCAGCTACATACTATCAGAGATAAAAGGCTTGAAGAACCGATTGAATCCAAATACCGTCTCGAGGATGTCTGCAAACGCATTCCAGAAACTCTTAAAGATAAAGATTTACATGCAATTGGTTACCATAGAGGCTGTTACCAATACTTCACAAAGAATCTCGATCGATTGAAAGGTCGTCAGGCATCAAACGAACCCCCTTCTTCTCGACCTTGTCATAGTTCTCGATCTGCTACGTCTCTGTTTCCTCCAGAATGCATCTTTTGTGACAAACTGGAAGTAAAAGTTTCTGGAAAGACTGAGAGATGCACGAAATTTGCGGTATTCAAAACTAAAGCTGGAAGTATTAAAGACCCCAGCTGGAAGCAAATTACGCCCAGAGCACTAGAAATGAATATACAAAGTTTAAGTCGCAAAGTGCAAGGTGAAGACTTGTTTGCCCGAGAAGCTAATTTCCATCCATTTTGTCGAAAGTCGTTTAACTTAAAATATCTTAACCATTAGCGCGAAAAAAACTGCGCCAGTGATAAAGAAGGAAGCCACGATGCTGCAGCACATGAGCGTGCTTTTAAAGTCATTCTTGATTACATCCAGGAAGAAGTGGTGAAAGGCAACAAGATCGTGGATCTCTCATCAGTATGACTTCTTTACGTCGAAGCACTGAAAGAGCATGGTTTACATAACCCAAATTATAGAAGTGAGAAGCTGAAATCTCGACTCGAAAACCATGCAATTAATGAATTAATTTGCTTTGATAAACTAAATTTTGGCGACCGAGGTTGCATTTTTTACAATCTCATATATAACACCAATACTTCAATATCCGATGCAATGAGATACGCATATAAACTTGGCAACAAAAATCAATGTGAAGATATGGCATTGTTTCTCCGTGATAAAATCAAGCGGGCGTTTGAAGAGTCGAATCCACTTCCCTGGCCACCAACGCCCGACGATCTTGAGGCTGAGTTATTAGATGACATCCTCCCTCCGGACCTTTCAAGGTTTTTAAACAGCTTGATCTATGGCGATTGCAACCTTAACCCATGCGAAAAGAAAAAACGCATTGTGCGCTCTATTGGACAGGTAAGAAATCTATTGGCTGATATACAGCATAACTATAACCTTGGCAAGATTATTTAATTTACGTGTATGTGGCTTACTATTAGATAGGCCTATACACTGTAGTTGGATTAAGCGTGAAAAATACTTAAATATTTATTTTTTGTTTCGTTAGGATATCTGCCGGGCTGTGACGAAAGGAAGATGGAAACTTCCTAAGCACATACTGCTTAGTACCACACTGCGTCATCTTTATCGCAGTAAACAATTAACTACAATGCTCAATCGTTTGGGCCACTGCGAAACATACAATTTTTGTTTGGAGCTGGAATCAGCTTTGGCGAAAGCTTTGTACGAATCTTCCGCCTTTATAACTCCACAAGTAATCACTGGCGACGGAAACAGCGTCTTTCATATGGAATGGGATAACCTGAACGCGATGACCACAAATGTCAGTGGGCCAAATGTGGTGAATAGTACCGGTGGGATTATGATACAGGAAGTGAAAGACGGATTTACAAATACCAACAAGAATCGAATGCTACCACTTTACGATCGGAGTACTCCTCGCTCATTGCGGGTAGATTTGCCTGCAACTTTGGCTCCTGTTCATATTCACAAGAAAATTGGTCCTCGGATTCCTGAAAATGCAATACTAAATCCACCTGCAGCTAATAATGAAATATACGTAAAAATCCTCCAGGAGTATCGTGTCTGGTTTTTGGCTCGGGTAATCGGAAGTCATGAGGAGAAACAGCTGGTTCCAGGATTTGGAGGTTTTGTTTCGGCAACCGGAAATAAACCCACCAGTAAGTCAACAATCGACTTTTTCTCACCCATTAACCATCCTTTTACGGAATACTCCACAATCAAAGAGTTATTGCGACAATCGGAAGATGCTACAAAAGAGATCGGGCAGGAGTACATTCTCAACACGTTTGATCTTGGTGGCTGTATGAAGGCCTTGCCTCTCATTTGGAAATTCTCTGATGAGTACAAGAAGCACATCGTTACTCCCGGACCTTTCCATACCGGCATGAATTATATGGGTATGATAACTGCTCACAAATGCAAGGGCTCAGGATATGGTGAAATTCTTGTTGAAGCTGGACTTGTAACATCGGGGTACTTGGTTGGTGTTTTAAGCGGGAAATCTTATACCAAAGCTCTTTTTTGCCTTACAACTGTCACAGAAGCTATGGAGAGATTACTAATAGAGCAATTTATGGAAGATGAGCATGTTGAATCGATAAGTTCCAGCTCAATGTTAAGCCTTGTCCACGAGTGTAGTCGTGAGACTCTGAACATTGCTTTACAAGACCGCGATACTTGTGCTATTCTTGCAAAGTATACAGCGTATGAGGACAAGGTTCGTGCTGGTCACCTTGGAAAAACTGCTGCTTTTTGGATTACCATAATCGATCATGCCAGGCTGGTTTTGTTATTGCAATACTCTGTGAAAACTAACAACTTAACGCTTTTTCACAAGTGCAATGGAGAAATGGCAAATCTCTTTTTTGCTTATGATGGTCCAAACTACTCCAGGTACCAATTGTTGCATTTTTTTTTTCAGTTCGTAGCCTTTATCGAAATTTAATGTTTTTCACCTATATCTTGGTATGTTTCCACAGGTATTTAACGTGGTACGAAATGTTTTTGACCAATATTGATCAAACTCATCCTGGAGCAAAGGAATTGTTGAGTAAAGGTGGCATTGCAGTGGCACGGTCTCTAATTCCCGGGGCGCTTAGTGCAGTTGATAAAACAATGGAGGAAACTTTTATGAAGTTTGCAAAGTCCCAAGGTAGGATACTGTTGAGAATATGAACAGTATTGAACCAAGTACTACTGTATATGAATTCACAACAAAATTATCACGTTTTACGTAATGTGCGGCGTATATACATTATCCGCTTACCTGTATTGCATATATACGATATCGATTAAGTTGTCGTTACCTAGGACATGTTAATTTCAGGTGGTTTTATCGGACTCTTCTCCAAGCATGAAGCATATTATCGATGGTGTCGAACGACTTCAATGAGATCCAAATATTTTTGGATGATGATGGAGACGTGTGGACTAGTTGACGATCCAGAGAGCCCCAGATCTGGAAAACATCGTGAGCTGGAAACAGCTCAAATAGGTAAATGTGAGAAGGCCGTTCAATCAACAATCTCCGCTATCTTAAATTTCACCAACCCATTTTCATTGTGCGACAAGGAGCGACTTTATAACTTGGCTTCCGGTGCTCCTGTTTCTGCAGAGGTAGAACATGATGTGCTTCGTGCTGAGGAAGTGGGGAAGAAAGCCAAAGAAGCGTTCATACGTGATCGTTTTCAAAACGGTTCAAGGGAAATGTTCTTTGAGCCAATAAAAAAGCAAAGGTTAAAAACAATGGAAGCTTCCAACAAAACTGTGAAGTTAAAGTCTTCACAAGGAAAGGTAAACGAAACTGAATTACTGTATATATTGCATGAACCGTATGCTACTTTGCATTTTATTACAGTTACTTTGTTTGCAGGTAATACAATATCGGGAGCAAAGTGACCTCGCTTTTATGCTACTTATCAAGTCACAGCAATTTGATGAAGCACTGAGTATCGATGAGCTCATGCGGTACTCACTGACTCCAGTACCATCCAGTCTTGGAACACCAGATGGCTTTTTTAATAAGACCAACAAAGCTGCGATGCTTCATTTCGTATTGAAAGATATTCCTGAGATTGTCTCATATCCAAAAGATGCTATTCATATCGAGGATGGAAATGCACTTTTTCACGTTCTGACGAATTTGCCTTCGACATTTGGCGATATCTGCCTCCGAATTTTAGATCAGATGGTAGCCAAGAAACATTTTATCTTCTCAACAGATTCTTATCATCCCAACTCCATCAAATCCCAAGAAAGGTTGCGTCGTGGTGTTTCTCAATCCCACATCATTGACGGGCCAGCTACTCGAAAGCCAGTCGATTTCAAATTATTTTTGACTAACGACAGGAATAAAACGCAACTCTGCCATCTTCTTCTTCTTGTGTGGGGAAGCGATTCAGCAGTTTCTCGATTGACGAAATGTGAAAAAGCTGTAATTGTTGTTCAAGGAAAGGCGTATCACCTTGATTCAAAAGAAGGAAAAGTAAGTGTGAAAACGTACAACTAAATCGATCAGCTTTCATGTTTTGGAAACTGAGTTACTGACGCTTGAAAGTTTAAAACCTATCCTCTTGCAATTTCAGGTGAGAGTAAGCGAGATTCATGAGGTAATGTCGAACCAGGAAGAAACGGACACTCGAACAGTGATCTATCTAAAGTATGCTGCAAAGTTGGGATACGAATCTGCTGTCGTTAGAACACCTGACACTGACATCTTTTTTATTCTTCTCTATCACGCTCGGCATATCACACTCACAATCTACCTTGATGTTGGCATAGGCAAGCAGCGCAAAGTTGTAAATGTTAGCAAAATCGCTGATAGGAATGGTCCAGAGTACTGCGATATGATGCTTGGCGTTTGCGTTTTCACTGGAGAAGATGCAACAAGTGCTTTCAAAGGAAAAGGAAAAGTTGGGCCTTTGAAAAAGCTACTGAGTAATTACAAGTATCATTCAGCATTTCGGTGAGGCTTGCTAATGGTCATTTTAACAGCAAATACTTATAAATTAAAATTTTGTTGAATTAGAAGAGGTTTTATATAGTCTATTTTCATTGCGACCAGCATTGTACATTGCATGCTGTCAGTTCTGACATTTCACTCATTAATGCTACTTTTGTTCTCAACAGGCAACTCGGAGAGGAATGGTCGATAAAGCAAGAAGTGGTTGATGACCTGGAAAGTTTCACTTGTCTGATGTATGGCTATGCTCGAGAAGCGTCACTAAATAATGTTCGTAGCATCATGCTAAAATCAATGGTAGGAGAAAATGAGGTATTAACATCCAATTCAAAAGTGGATCTTTCGCGGCTCCCACCTTCCAGAGACAACCTTATCCCCCATATCAACCGTGTGAATCATCGCCTTGCCCATTATGAGAGAGCGGATAAAGCAATATACTACAGCCCTGAGCCTCATGATGGACAAGGCTGGAAGAAAGGTGAAGGCAATACCTTAGAGCCGGAGTGGTCATGCGGTCCCATTCTCCCTTCTTCTCTCATTGATTTGCTGGAAAAAACCGTTGAGGAAATCGAAGAAAGGGAACCAGATGATAACCAAGATCCGAGTTATGACGAAATTTTCAGCGAAGAGTAGAGAACGCTCTGCAACTGACCATCGCTCAGGCGCTATCTTCAAAAAATGTTTTGTGCTGTCTTTTTACTTTTGTGGTTATCTAGCCTATGCCAAACAGGCTTAAGAATTTATTTCATAACAGCTGTTTAATTTTATGACTTTAAAGGAAGGAAGTTGATTTCTTGAAAAGATACGATTTGATGACGTCGTAAAAGAATAAACAAATAATATTTTTGCATTCTAATCGGTTGCCTCAGACAAACGATCGTATCTCATAAAAACTAGCGTTTCATTTCGAAAAATCGTTTTTTCTTCAAAAATGCAAAGTTGATGACGTCATAAAAGAACAAACAAGAAAAAAATCGGTAAAATATTTTTTAACTTGTTTTTATTTTATTTCATGCTACAACGTCTTTCTTTCGCGTTAAATTTAGATATGACACCACCTTATGGCGAAATTCCACGTTTTGGTTGAATTTTGGGAGGGGGTAATTACCTTTATTTTGTGGGGTCAAAAGACTTGAAAGTCGAATTTAAATGATAAATTTCAATTAAATATAACCTGAGGACTCTACCTAAGTCGTTAAAATGGTTAATATGGAAACAATGTCAAGTCTAGAGTTAAAGATAGGTAATGCAAAAGTAAAGTTTTAAGTAAATTTTACAAATAAAGCTCAGTTGATGACGTCATAATAAAACAAACCAAAAAAAAGTTGCATAAAAATTTTTTTGGTCCTTCCTCTTTCAGTTGCAATATTAAGTTTTGTTCCACGTTCACGAGAAGTTGGTTAATTTTGCACTTATTTCCACGCAGTTCATGAGTAAAAATTTAGGGGTGCCGATCGGGAAACCCCCGAAATGACCCCCATGGGACAAAAATTTTTCTTGGGAACATCAAAATTCGTTTATGGGATGCTATAAGGATTTCAAAAATGTAGGTGAAAAAAATATATCTTTGGGGTGCACGGGAACCCTACTTTCCAACTAGACTAATAGATTTATTCAACAGTCTACACTCAATAAGGTAATGAAAGTTGGAACATAAAACGGTGCACTTTTTGGCACACGTTTATGATGGAATGGAGCAAAATGTGGAATCGAGTAATTCACCGGTCAAATTCAACTTTATAGGCCTCGGCAAAAACTCATGGTACTACATTTACGAAATTGAAACACACTAAGTTGTCACATCAAGTTGCATAACGATGTCGGAATTTGTTTTTCTTTTTGTCTCGATAAATACCAAATAGCGTAGCTTGATCACAAAAATATAAGCGTAGCTTGATATAACGATAAATAACACAATGAAGTTGTTTTGTTGCAGAATCTCCGCAAAATCTGTTCGATTTCTCGCCGAAGCTTACAAATTGGAGCTTTTGCGACCAAAAAATACAGAAAGGTTAGTTATTATATCACTTTTTTTTTCTGTAGTTGCACAGTGATATCCCGCCAACACGCGAAAGCGATCTAAATGAGCTTGATAAATAGTTGCCACCCACCTGTCTACCTATGGTTGTCAACAGTCCTATATTTTGAAGGACAGTCCTGAAAATGAGATCTTCGCTTTGTCTGTGCCTATTAGAGAAGCTGGAAAGGACGCTAGATATCTTGCTTTATTTCAAACATCACTTTTACAAGAGCTGCAACACATTTCAAAGTAACTAAAATATCAAGTGACTACAACGATGTGGTCTACAATTGCTTTTGCTTCAGTCGTTCAGCACAAACGAGTTTAATCATTGTCTTAGATTAGAAACAATAACTTGAAGTTATTTCGCGGCAAAATCTTCGTATTATTCGAAGCAAAAATCTTTTCCTTCTCATACCGAACCTTATAAATTGAAAGTTGCAGCTGAAAAACAGAACTCAGATTGGTTATTTTTATAATCATGATTTTTTAGTTACACGTTTAACCACTTATCATAAAAAAGCCATGAAATCGCTATAACAAGCTCGCTTAGGAGTTGCCGGCCATCTGTTTCCCCGCTAAGATGGAGAATCCCGCTAAGTCCCATCATGGTGCCATTTTAAAAGTGAACAAGTAAACTAGCCGGCTTTTTCTCAACATGGTCTAGCGTGCAGGTTACAGATCCTGCGTGGCGGGTTCGATTCGCGGCTGGAGCCGATCGCAGTTGACATGCATACCAGGACCTACCAGGTGGCTGCTGACTCGAAGAGCGCAAGCTCACTTCGCAGTCACCCTCAATTACTGTTGAATTTTCAGTTCAATGTAATTCGAAAATAACTTCAGTTATTTTCCACACTGTCGCTTTAATAATGCAGAGCGTCAAGCTGGGAAGCTGTGAATAACTGGATACCAATTTTAAAGTTGTTGGTTTGACCCGACTCGGAATTAAACCTGGGTCTACAGCTTCTCAGCAGATGCTCTTATATCAGTTTGGCCATGCTTAACAACTTATCACGAAAAAACGATCAAACCGCAATAACGAGCTGGCTTAGCATTTGCCGAGGTCACCTGCCTGCTATTCTAACGTGTAAGGATCCTGTTTAGTGATATTTCAGCGGCGCATCAAGCGAACTTGCCTGCTTGTTCTCCACACAATTGTTTAATGTTGAGCTTCATGCTGAAAAGTTGGGAATAACAGTATCCGATATTTTGGACCCAACTCGATATCGTCACAATACTCTACACCAGCCTAGACTTGTAATTGGAACTTGATGGGCCTAAGTTTGAATAACACTTTGAACTAGTTCCAAACATACAGATAAACGACAACTTTTTTTCAGCCCCGAGGTAGCAATAGTTGTTTTGACTTTGGGCGTTATGATTGGTTGTCCAAAGTTTAGAGATTATTTGAACTAACAAGAAAGTAACACACGCATGTAATTAATTGTTTCAGACCAAACATGACTTTCAGGTTTTTCCAACCTGCCTATACGACTTCAAATTAAAACCAGATTCGGACCTGCTCTAGTCCGTCCGTTTACAATTATATAGTTACTAGCCAGAGGCAGGCGCTGTATCTACCCGACCATCATATCGGTTAAGAACTTGTTTTTACGAAAATAGTAATTGCGTTTGCAGAGGAGATGCATGGATAATAAGATAACGAAACAATTTGCTTAACAGAATGGATGAAAATCAGATGGTTAACAAAGAAATAGGAGAGCAACAAAAGGTCGTAGTTGCTGATTCAGAAAAGAACATGGTGCTCAAAAAGAACGAACTTAGTGCAGTGAATGAGGAGGTATGACGCAAGCAATTTAACCTGAAGATTAGCTAATTTGGAACGAAACACTGTATAGTATAAGCAGTTCACCGGAGTTAACTAAATATTTAGGCTTCTCAATACTGTACAATCAAAAACAATACCACACGACTAGTTTTATGTTCATTTCATTTTTTCTTTCTTATTTTTTTGTGACTATTATGTCCTGGAAACAATATAGGTACTTTTGAACGATCTTTATCGGGTATGAGCCATACACCACAAAACACGACCGCTCTCAATGCTGACCAGAGATTGAAGCAATTGTTCATTCAGTCACATTCATCCTTCATCGTAAAAAAGTGATGAAAAAGCAATGACGAGCTCCAACAGAAAAAAAGAAAACGGCTACAGGTGTTTTTTTGCCCCTCATCGTACTCGGTGTCTATGCTTATACAAGTCTAATCTTCCAACAATTAGCCCCTAAGTGAAAATTGTTTAAGCATAATCTAAATACAGTATATTCAAACTAACTAATTAATTTAGAGCGAAAAGGATGAAGGTTTTAAACAATTGTTTGAAAAAATGAAAAAGGATAAACTTGGAATTAAATCTCTAGCAACTTTTTTTAAAAAACGGTAAGCAGGTTAAAGCTACGAATATTTGTGATGAATTTGATATAAAACAGCTGCAGCATTGTATTATGATGCAATTTGATGATTTTTTTGTGCAATACTTGTAAGTATACAATTCTTGTTCATATTTCATCTGTTTCAAGTAACTTTACACACTCCAAAGGATAGCCGTCATGGTTAAGCTTCTTTTCGTATTCATAATATAACATCATCTTGGTAAAACTATGTCTATGTATTGCAGTGCCGCTGCGGAAGATTTATTTGCTCACCAGCTGCACAAACTATCTGCTTCAAAAACGACAAATTGCGGGGCACTGAGGTAAGTATAAAACCTCACTCATTCATTACTTGTAGGCTATTGCGTTTTCGGTTTCTTATTTTGAGTTCATTGTGACTGGTTGGTTGGTGTAGTGGTTAAACACGGAGCAGAAGCTCTGGGTTCCATTCCTGGGTAGGTCGATTTCTGAGGTTCGGTTCTTGGGAATTGATTTCCTGGACGTAACAGCCAAATCGGACGAAGTACCGCCAACGGCTCGCCACCGCTGCAGCGTTTTTTCATTCTGTATTGCCCGGGCCCTTAGCCGCTGAACTGAACCCCGTTCTGCGCAGTAATGAAAATAAGACTTGATTTTTTATTTTGAACAGCTTTGGAGCAGCAATGTTATCAGGCACAAAAAAATCAGCCACGTCGCACAATAATTTTGTTTATGCATTGGAGAATCTAGCAAAAGAATTGGAGAAGCTTCACGGCAAGCAAAAACTTAAACAAAAACAAGTAAAGTTGCTGATATTACTGTGTCCTATTAAAAACATGAATGCATTTTTTTGCGTTTGAAGGCGATTCCGCTCTTGCTATGTCCACATTCAAAAAACAAAAATGAAAAATTGCAGACAATTGAGAAATTAATATTTTAATATGCTGGAAATGTTTGAAAAGCAATGGAGAGTTTTGCATACCTTACGTTAAGTTAACGCTAAAAAGAAAATTATCGTATTTGTTAAAAAAGCTGCAACCTGGTTAGTGGTTATAACCTTGAAGACTTCGTAAGCTAAGGTATCACAAGCAATGCCTGTTTGTAGTGATGTTCAATTTGATGAAAGCGTCATTGTTTTTCTTGTGCAATGCGCAGATATCGGACGAAATAAAACAGGCTCGTTCTACCCTGCAGCAACTCAAAAAATCGGCTAAAATTCTGAAAAAAAAGAAAGCAATTTACCAACAACTGGTAGCTAAGATGGACAGCAAGAAACAAGTTGGAAACTTGCCTCAAAATATAGTCAAGGTGAACAAGTTTCAGCTCAATGTCATCAGTTTCATTTCAGTTATAATTTGGACATTAAATCTTTTTTGTTTTGATTAAGTAGTATTGAATATTGTGTATTGATTTCCCTCATCTTCGCGTACTGTCTGCCACAATTTTTTTCCAAATTAATGATTCAATATTTAGAAACTTTAACATCATTGTAGCTTGCAGAAATAGAGATGACTTACCATTAGCAATTGATTTGTGTTTACTTATCACGGTTTTGAACTCGAGTATCTCAACCGGTCTGAACTCAAATTCAAAGTTTTGCGAACTCTAACTCAAATGAAATTTCCTCGAAATCGCAGTTGCAGTTTTCCTATTCGCATCAATTTCTATGGATCCATTTTGCTTTAAATGTTACAATATATAGCAGCACGTCTCATCTATAGCTAAGTTAATAATTCGGCAAAACTACCAACCAAATGGTTTTTGCGTATTTTTATGAGTCCCGATTATATATATCACATTTTAAGCAATGCGAACAACATTTCTATGTTGGAATGGTCATTTTCATAAATTTATTTTGGCAGTAACATTTAGGCCGAAGCAAAAATGATTGAATCCGGTCAAAAGTACAAACAAAGAGTGGAAAAGCATGTCATCGTAAGAAAACACTACGACGACGCAATAGCCGCAATGTGGAAGGTATTTTTTCGTATTATTGTAAAAAATTATGAAGTAGAACATGGTTCGGTTAAACTGTTGATGTTACTCAAATTCCATTTTGTCCGTGAAGTGTAACTAGAATTGATAAACTGCGCATCGCTTGCTTTCGAAATACTGCAATATTAATGCGCATAAATAACGCAAATAATTTTGCATAAAATACAAGACATGGAATCGGAGATGTCAAAACAGCTTCAAAATTCCCTAGAAATATACATATCTACTCTAGAAAATTGCAATACTTCTGCTGCACATGTAAGTTTTGTGATTGTTGCTCTCAACAATGTAAAACATTGCTTTGCACCAAGGCTCAAAATGTTCAAAGAACAGAAAACATTATGGGCTAACCATAAATGTCTGTTTGATACCAATTACATTGAATTTTCAAGTTCATCGCTAAACTAATCTTAACTGTAAAACTCAACTGGACTTGCCTAGCTTTCAAAATTCGAAATTTGATTGAACGTATTGTATTGCAAAAAAAGTGATAAGATTCTACTACTTTAAAAATCTCGAAATTGTCACCCGCTCTCCTGACATCGTCAGCAAAAACTGAAGGCATCTCCAGACCTGACTTTTAACAGGCCTGGTTTGCATCTTTTCTTTCCAAATTGGAACTGCTGCTCTACAGTGCTTAAGTATCACCAGACGTATATCATAGCATAGTATCTGGTCTTAAATTTTTTATGTGTAGCGATAAAAATGGAAAGTAAACTATGCGCTTTGTGAATCTTTGTTACAACAGATGACAGCATCTCAAAGTTCACAATCCTTATTGTTTGAAGCGATGCCTGGTGGTTGTAGCTACGATGCTAGTTTAGATAAGCCAGTAGTTTAGGTTACCGGTAGTTCAATCACAGGCCTTAAATTTTTAGCCGTTCTCTTTTTTATATAACAGGTTCTTCAAAATTTTAAACGTGATTTTTTAATGGATAAGCAAAGAGTTGGTGCAAGCGAAATCGATGTGCCGGGTATGTTCAGTCATTCACCATAAAGTAATCGAAAAATTTTAAACATCAAATGACTTAGTCAAGATCGATGATTGCTTTATTGTTTACATCCCCATAAATGTAGATAAGTAAAGGTTTCTGAAGTCATATTGATCATCCAAGAAAAATGGAAAACAATTTTTGGGGTTGTTTTGGGGGTACTTATTAGTTGTATTTTAAGAGATTTTATTTTGATTCAGTATGTGCAAATGCACAAGAGGCTAATTTAAAAACTAAAGAATGTTTCTTTATTTTGAAGGCTTCTTTACTTTTTTGATGAATGCGTCTTATTTGAAATTGATTTATTTTCGCGATTAGTCGGTTGGTTTTCACAGAAAAGTGCGCTCAGCATGCTGCAGTGCCTACTTATTGTTCAGTTAATACGTTTTTCTTGTGCTTTCAGAACAACTGAAATATCAACTCATTGACCTGAACACTGAACTCAACTTATGTAAATCTATACCAACACGCAAACCCAAATCTCGTTTGAAACTAAAGCGCTGTCTTGTAGTTAAAATTGAACAAGAAAAATGTGTTTCGAGTTCGAAGTCTAGCTTAGCGTAAGTCAAATACTGTATGTCAACTTTCATCGGGTTTGTGGCGTTATTGCCACAATACTGGTTGCTTCAGAACAGATGCAAATTTATGACGTTTTTGTGAAAAACAAACAAAAGGATTCAAATTGCTTTGGGTTAAAAATCAATCAATCAATTTTCTGGACCCGCTGATCCTTGGAGGGTCGCGGGAACAGCAGCTCGAGTTGTATCCTCCAAGCATCTTGATTCTCTGCAACAAAGGATAGATGCTCTGCTGGGATGCCAAGGCGAGACCAACTAAGATCTTCTACGTAATCTCGCCATTGAGTTCTGGGACGGCCTCTAGGCCTTCGACTAATCGGTGTTGAACAGAGCAGTTTTTTGGCTGGTCTTTCCTGGGACATTCGAGTCACATGTCCATACCAACGCAGTTGCGATCTTTCTAGTCGGAGAAGCAGCGATTCGATGTTTAGAGATTCACGAATATCTGCACTTTTAATCTTGTCCAACAAGGTCAAACCGCTAATTTTTCGCAAGAATGGGTTAAAAATATCAATAAAAATTATAAGCGATCAAATTTGATAAAAGCATGCAGACTTATTTGTCTGGAATGACTTTGTGTAAAATTCTCTGCCATATTCGTTTCCTTGTGATTCGCCAGTTAAGACTTTATTTACAAGGTAGTTGCATTTTGTAAGATCGTGTATTGTTTTGCAGCGATGCACCTGATGAAGCAGTAATTCCGGTAAGTGCTCTTGAAATGTATTTAGAAACTTTTAATAATTCAAATCTCCGAAAAGCTTTTTGGTGGTACAGGATTTCAAAACAGATTTAAAAAGCGCCGAAAACATCTTTTAAATTTAGGTAGTCTTGGAAAAGACTGTTTTTGAACCAAACATTTTCGTCTCGCTCTCTTCAGGGTTCAACGCGAGAGTTAATTGAGAAGGAAAAAGTTGGTCTATATATTATCATCAGCTTCATCGAAAAATCTGCAACAAAAAAGGAAAAAGAGCTGTGATTGGTTGTTAAAAGACAGACGGATTGTGATTGGTCGAATATGGATGAATTTTAGAATCTAACTCAACTATCGGAGAACTTGCAGTGAGTAGACAAATTCCTTTTGACGGCACAGAATAGGTTTCAGCGTTTTGATGAAAGTTACCTCCAGCGCCCCCAAGTGGAAATTTGTTCAAGCGAAAGCGAGAACAAATTTCCACTTGGGGGCGCTGAAGGCAACTTTCATCAAAACGCTGAAACCTATTCTGTGCCGTCAAAAGGAATTTGTCTACTCACTGCAAGTTCTCCGATAGTTGAGTTAGATTCTAAAATTCATCCATATTCGACCAATCACAATCCGTCTGTCTTTTAACAACCAATCACAGCCCTTTTTCCTTTTTTGTTGCAGATTTTTCGATGAAGCTGATGATAATATATAGACCAACTTTTTCCTTCTCAATTAACTCTCGCGTTGAACCCTGAAGAGAGCGAGACGAAAATGTTTGGTTCAAAAACAGTCTTTTCCAAGACTACCTAAATTTAAAAGATGTTTTCGGCGCTTTTTAAATCTGTTTTGAAATTCAAATCTCCTGTTAATCGTTTCTTATACTATTCAGCTGCATTGTTTTTTTCTAGAATGTGGATGAAGAAGGCTACGTAATCAGGCCCGCAACACCCAAGGTGAATAAACGCTTTTCTTCGAGCTAAATTCTACAATCTAGGAGATTGCGTAAATTAGTAACAACAATCAAATCTCCATTGCTGTGCTTTCGCGGTATTAGGCCGAAGCATGCAACGAATGAGCCATGTTTAACGCCTGAGCAACACAATTCACAGAAATGTCGCAACGGTGGCGAGCAATTGGCGACATTGTGCCGATTCGACCGGCCCGGGAATAATACCCCAAACCTCCCTCACTGATAACGTACGATTCACAACTGAGCAAACCTATGGTGCGTAACTTGCTTAGATAACTTATTATAGCCAATATACAAGAATCGAAACCTAATTTGAAACAACGAGATTGTTTTCTATTCTAGCGCTTGACTAAAACGAGCAATAGCTGCAATAGCAATTCATCATGGGGCAATGATCTGATGGAGCGAAAAATCATGGTAAAAATAAATCCCAAGAAACCGGTAAGCAATAATTTTTTCGTTTCGAGAAGGATGTTTTAAAACTTAATTGTCTTTTTCCAAAATTTTTATTCTGTAACTTTCTTAGAGCTTTTTTTCCAACGATTCCAAACTTTATTTTTACCGACCCTCCTTCAAACTAAACTATGACGCCTTTTTGTTTTCAGGACAAAGCAAATTTGAACAGCACCATTAATTTGGCGGATTTCTTCATCGCTCCACCACCGGTAACTTATTGCAGTCTGATAAAGCTAATGCTTTGTGTTATATTGGGTGAAAGGGTGTAGATTGTTGCTTTCGGATTGGGAAATAGGAGTGCAAAACCCGTTCAAGATGGGAAAGTATAATGGATACTCATAAAATGGAAGATGCAGGGATGCGAAAGCGTTCATATTTATAAAACAGGGAGAGCGTAACTGGCTTCAACAATTTGATAAAGGTGCAGGATGAAAAACAAATCGGGAAGCACTGGCTTAGACGTAGGTTAAAGGAAGGCCAAATAATGCAGCCTACATGATTTTAGCTTTGATACATTGGCAGCTAATTTTCTGTGCTTCGAGATTTCACAATTTTAATTTTAATTCACATCCTTTAACGAGGAATATTACTCTATGTTTAATCAGGCCACAAACACAGCCCAAATCTTACCCAATCAAGCCACAAATATTTGTCGTCATGAACAATTCAACATATTGAATATTTTCAATGAGGTATTGTTATTGCAGGATGACCAGAAAGCAGAGGATAGTAAGTATCTCATTGCTAATTTACGCGAATGTGATATTTGGAAACAATATGCGGCATAGGCCTATACCGCCAATAATTTTCAATACATAGATTCTTGTTAAGTTTGGCTACTTCCTACGAGAAGGCTTTCATCCGTATAAATGTTGCAAATTTTCAACTTCGCCATCAGGGTGAAACAATGCCGGGTACAGGCAATGAGGAGCGCTAGTCTGTTTTGATTTCACGTTCGGCGCTAGCGATTGATGATCGCTGTTTGAAGTCATCTCTAAATAAATAAAGGTTTTCATTGACGATCTCAAAAAAAAGTCCTTTTGTGATTTGTAATCGTGTCGAGTTCTTTCGTTCGTGACGAGGCAATAGACTTCAGTCTGCACTTTGTAGGTTTCAGTCTTCAAAACCGAATTGGTAAATCCAGCCCCGGGTTCGATATGAAATCGCATGAAAATAAGCAGCTCATGCGATTTGCAGGTTTTTGTAAATAGCGGTAGTCGAGTGAGGGTGCAAATTGCTCAGATGTCCAACGTACGAGAAAGTCCATGAAGTTGAGACAAATGACTGAGAAAAGTTGCATTATAAAGCCGAAGGAAAATTAGGTCAATAATATTTTTGCTGTACCAATAATGTTGCTATGTTTAAGAGGTACGACCTTATTAATTTTGAAGAGGAAAGCTCTTGAGTGAGTTAAGCACTGCAGCTCATATCGTAAAAGTGTAGGGTAGGCTTGATGGGTAGGCGACGACTCAAGATCTTTGTTGCATTTTTATTGCACTTCGTTTTGTTGCATTTTTATTTTTGAGTTCTTGTTTATCAGATCAAGCATCAAATACAGCTGAGGACACCAAAAGTTTAAAGATACAATCAAGCATAACCTCAAGTTCACCCCCAAATGAAGACTTTGCTGATTTTCCTGTAGCATTTGCCAACTTTCTACCACCCCCTAAAACCTCCGATTTTAACCAAGCGTTTTTCCCTAATCCAGCCTTTCCAGAAAATAACATTAAACCTATCCATAACAGCCCAGATAATTTCATATCCAATGATATTTTTTTTGCACAATTTGACGACATTGACTTCAAGAACCAACCAGCTGCAGGAACATTTAAAATGGGGAAAAAATCGACTTCACTTTTTGCAATAAATATCAAGGAAAACAATTCATCTCTTTTAAGCAAAATTGTAAGATCTAAGAGTTTGAATTGGATTGATTTGAAAAATGATGACAACCCATCAACTTGCGAACAAACAGAAATTGCTGAAAAAAATGACTTTTTGGATGATTCAATAAGCCAAGAACTAAAACAAGATCAAATCAGGAAAGATGATGCTTCTGCTTTCTTTGCCAACACCTGTCGAACGCACGGGATCGCTTTTGACAATTCTTTAAATGCAGAAAGCAATGCACCACTGGAAGTAGAGCAAACAAAGATTGAATTTGAGATCGGTAGGTTAGAATAACATAGATTAATTTCATAAAAAAATAACAGATTGACATAATTCAGTCGAAGCATGACTCCGAATTTGACGTACCGGTATTTTCAACCGAGCTCAATTTTGAAATATAAGTTCAAGTTCTTAATTTCTAATTTTTTTAGTTCAAGTTCGAGTTCAGTAAATTGAATATGACGCCAAAAGGTAACGAATGTTTTTGCACCAAAAGAAAAAGTACAAAACGATGCATGACGTCAGGGCAATGGGATGTAATCTTGGGCACACACAAACATGCAACAAGCATGATCAAAAGTTTGTTCTTAAACAAGCTCTACTTAATATTCTCCAGATTAGCTTTATCATTTCGTAAAAGAGTCCCAGATTTCGATGGAGAGATTACGTAGAAGATCTTAATTGGTCTGTCTTTGGCATTCTACCAAAGCATCTAGGGTAAAGTTGGGTGATATGGACCACCAGGGTGATATGCACCAGTTTATAACTTCCTTCACAAGAATTAAAGAAAATTGTTCATTGCGTAGAATAGCCATAGGTTGCCTGATGGCTGTTTTTCAACATGGCGTACAGTGAAAGCAGGTGCGATTTGCGCCGACAACAGTTTTTTTTGTTTTTCAGCTTTTTCTTACAAAAAACAGCGTTATTTATCCAACTGTTTGGACCAACGCAATCGACTAAACGTTAAGTTGTCGTTTGTAGTTTGGTTTACATTCTGTAGGCATACTTTTGTTGTAGGTTCAGGTTTCTTCAGCTTTTCATGCAAAAAATAACTGAAAAAATGTTAAAGGCCACGTGCGTGGAGTGATATGGACCACCAATGCTTGGGTGATATGGACCGCCGGTCCATATTATTACATTGCGTGGGTAGGCTACTTTGTAGCAGGATCATACCACTTTGCAGATGCCCAGTTACACTTGGAAGAACATTCGGAGCAATTGGAGTGAAGAGTCCCTATTTAAGGCAATTGATAATGTCCAAAACGGAAATTCATTGAGAAAAGCAGCCGAACAATTTAAGGCACCACGGACAACTCTTAAGTCGCCGCTTATCAAGTCCTCAAGTTGAAAAGCTGCCTATATGGGTGGCAAACCAACAATGAATATACCCATATCATAGCACCCATATGGGTGGTCCTTATCACCCGCCTCAACAAAAATTTATCGGGGTATATGGGCCGCACAAAAACTTTTCTTGTGACTTAAGTACTGAAGTTGGGATCGTCGCTTTCATTATGAATAATGTGGATGGTAGGGCACATCATAGCAGCAAATAGTTGACGCTTTACAACTAGCCAATTTTCCTGAGAGCTTAAGCGTCCTATATAACTCGAATTTCCCCTACCTTTCGTCGCGGAGGATCAAGTTGTTTGAAGGCTCCAACTCGAGCAGCTGCCATGCGAACCCCCAGGGATAAGCGGGTTTGAAACAAAAAGCAAGTATTTCTAACAAACTTTCTTTAGAATTACACAAATTGCTTTAAACAATCCAGTCATCCACCTCGTTATAAGTTTTAAATCCCGAGTTTTAATTTTTAAAGTATACGTCATCAAGCTGATTTGTTTCATCTGGTTAATTCTTTGCTATTTGTTTTTCAGAAACGAATTTTGGCCATGATGAGAAAAACGATTTAAAAACTGAATTTAAAAATTGATTTCTTATATTTTACTGTATTTGTCTACATATCGGCGTCATGCATTTTTTTAATTTTTTTTGATATGATTTTTCCTCATATATTTACTTCAAGATATACTGTAGGCCTACTCTAAATTTTATGTGATTATCTTTTCGAATTGTCGCAAAAAGGTTGAAAATGCTTCGTTTGCTCGTCATCTCCACTACGTTCTTTTTCAACCGGATTAGGTTTTCAGGTTTGGCTCGACGCTCCTGCAGTTTTGCAAACTTTTTTTTTTGTTCACTTGCTTGCTGATCATTTTCGTCTCCAGAAGAATTTTGTCAATTTTGACAGAATGTCCCCCATCTTTTGGAGTTCGGGGTGATCAGCAGTAACTAGAAAGCGAACTGTTTGTGGTATTTTTCAAAAACGAAAGTAAAATTGAACAGATAGACATAATTGTTAGGACAAAATGACGCAGACTTTTTTTTCTCAAATTTGTTTATAAATTGAATTACAGTAAGCTTACATTAATATAGGCCTACTGAAATATTGAATTGTTTTTTGCTCGTTAAACTGTTTTAAGTTGAATTATTTGATCGTTTTGCATGTTTTTAGTGTTGTTGCTGCCAATAAAAATTAACATGGTGGTCAGGGGAGCGCTTCTCCCAGTGCTCATCCCTCCCCTAAATGCTACACTGAGTATATGTTTGGGTGAACAGGTTATTACGTTAATATGGGTAACGGTCAAACATGGAGTGTTCCAACAGTCTTGAGCATATTTGAAGTCCCCATACCTCCTTAACTATTAATGGTGCCGGTAGTAAGATACACTTTGTGCCATTATAAAGCGAATTAACCTACATTACAGTAAGTTTTTGTAAGGTTGTTGACTAAGTTTTTTGTAAGATTTTATATCCTTTGGGTTTCGGAGATCAATCGATGTCAATGTGAAAATGTACCCAAAACTTTTGGAACACTCTGTATTTCACGTTAGAGTTGGTCTCCACATCCTTCCTTTAATACAGCTTTAAAACCGAAGATTTTTAATTATCGCTTCTGGAACACTCTGTATTTCAGGTAAGAGTTGGTTTCTCACATCCTTCCTTTAATACAGTTTTAAAACTGAAGATTTTCAATTATCGCTATGGAGGATAAGAGCGCCTTTGTTGTGTTGGCTGATGATTGAATCGATGTTATTCAGGAACAGCTGATTTTTCCATTGAAGAAAGGGTGTGGTTTATAATGGGGCGGGAAGCGCCTATCACCACTTCAAAATATTCCCTGCCAAAGGTTGGTGCTCACTTGCCCGTTCCGCTGCGGGCTGAGAACCAGAGGACGTCGCGATTTCTGTTTTGCTTTACATTATTACGTGTAGCTTTGTAAAGCGGGGCAGCTTTGCGGAATTCGTCGCGGATGCCAGAAATGTTGCTTGAGCCATGCGGTTAACTATCATGGTGGGATTCGTTTTTCAATTTTGGAGCGTAATTGGAACGGACATCAACATAAAGTGGTGTCAACAAGTCGAAAGGTTACGTGAAGCGTTCACATTCACGACCGGTTTGGGATAATGCAGTTCCGGTAGTTTGAAAACATCCAGGGGTAGCAATCAGCATTCGCGTTAAAGGGGGATGCCATCCCCCCGAAAAACAACACTATCCCCCATAACACATTTTAGCGTAAACCATTCATTTCCCTATACATAATGACCATCCTCCTTTACGCCTGCGTGAAAAGGTTGCACTCCCCCCCCCCCCCCCCCCCATAAGTGTTTTTACAACTCCAGCACTGACAAAAAAGTGAGGTGTCAAGACTGCTTGGACATTCACAATGCCTTTTGGTTGTGATGATTGATGAGTCTCGATGTAGGGGAAGTGTGGGACCTATCGGACAAATTTTACTTAATTTTATTTTTTGTCCAACTGGTTGGACAATCTTAAATGCTTTTTAGTTTAAGTTGGACTTTGGTTTGTGGTTAACTTATCCCGCACTCAAACGGAAAGATTCAAAATGCGATGGGTGATTTTATTTGTGATTGAAAAGTGTCACTCAAAGGCTTCGTCGTTGCGACTGAGACGGGTTGCGGCAAGGTTTTTACAATATCATTCAACGTCTTTCAGACAACGTCTGAGTAATTGAACATGTCCGATAGGCCCCGTCGAAAAGGTCCCCTGATAACCATTTTGAACTTTCTTCCCAAAATATTCTGGTATAGAAATGTCACCTAGATTTATTCTCGCTAGCTTCAGCAAGCACAAGACTCACTTAGCTACCAGTGCAAACGAGATCTTAACACTGCGACTGCGTGCATGCTTCCTAAAATCTCAAAATTATTCTGCCTAATTTATTTTACTTTGAACCAAGAAAAACAGTTTTTGTTGTAGCCACCACGTTTCTTGCTCCATCCTTACACAAACACGTGATTTTGCCACTAGTGAAACTCACTTCTTTCACTAAAATGAAACCGCAAATTGATCACGTGATCACGGAAATATGCTGCTGTCCGATAGGTCCCACATTTCCCCTACTTTTTAAAAAGGGTGCCAGAAAAACGTGGGACAACTTTTGTATCGGCGTGGAGTTGGGTAGGATGCCAATGTAGAACCTGCTGGTTCTAGTTGGAACATCCCAAAAAATTTAAAAGTGTTTGACCAGCTTACTCCAAAATTCGATACTGATAAGAGACAAGGTAAAAACAACACTCTGCAGTTTCCAGTCAAAAACCATGACTGTGTCGCACTATGCTAGCCCATAAGTGCAATGCACCTACTGTAGCACTGTCTTGTGACTAAGGTGAAGAAGAAATTGAAAACGAAGAGAGATGTGATTGTTATAACCGGTGGCGCCGCCAGGGTGAAAAAAGTGTGGGGGGGCAAAATGACGTTACAACGTGATGATGTCACGAACGGGAAATCCCCAAGTCGGCCCGTAACCGCGCGCTGTGTGCATTCGGCCAAAGTTAGCATCAGAGGGCGTTGATAATAGCTTGTTTCGGATAGTGCTGCTAAACTTATTGTCATTCAATCAAGAAACAAATATTTTAATGTCAGAAGAGCTTTAGTGTGATAAAAAGAACCATAGCACAGAACTACAAAATCGTGAGCTCATGGCTAACTCCAGCAACGTGATGTTTTAACAGTATGCTACTATAGGCTTGATTAGCAGCCGTATAATCAAGAAAAATCCACGCAAGTAACGCGCCAGCAGCCTACAACAAATTGTCAGCAGCCAGGTGTAATGGGTTAATCTCAAACTTGTGGTGCAACTTCCACCCACCTCTCATTGTCCCGTCCTTGGAAAAAATGCTTCACTATGAGAAATCGCTGCTTGGTTGATTCTTAACAAGCGGCAATTTGAAGCAAATCTTCACACTACCTTCAATGCTAAGCGTCAAGCAAGAAAGCTGTGAAAGAATGGCGTAGCGAGAAATTAAGGGAGGGGCCCTAATTTCCACATTTTTTTTCGGCAGAACTAATTTAAAGCTGATTGAGAAACAAGAAAGGCTCAGGAAAGTGAGGGGGCATGCTACCCCGGAAAATTTACATGCTCTAATGATTATTTTAGTGCTTTTTGAATAATTTTCACGCAAATTTTGTTTGAAGTTTTTGACCCTAATTCTGAGTGTTTCGCCAAATATAACACTGGTCAGCACGATTTTTCTTGCATGGAGTTTTTTAACGGATTCGGGGTAATTTGAGGTCGCTGAATCCGAATCTGGCGTTAGTTTTTGTCCATCACATCACGTTTTTGAGATTATAAAAGATTTCAAAAAACATTTTTTTCAAAATCTTGGTCAATTTACGCAGCGTTCATGCACCCGTAAATGGGATGATGATTGCAATAGAAGGAACCTACGTCCTTAGAGTGCATTTCCTAAACTCTTCTCAAGCTCGCATCCTTTTTGAGGATTTTTGATCCAAGTGTACAAACACTAAATTAAGTGAAATAGGCCTACTTCGGAAAAAACGCAATTTGAATCATTAAGCTTATCACACACGAAAACAAACACGGAAAAGTGATTATTCTCGGTCTTGCGTATTTTTCTGAAATAGAATCGGCAATTTTCAAGTTACAACACGCTAACATTCGAAACGGTTACATTATTACCAGGGCCGGGCCAGACATCGCTTTTGTTATATACACGGTATCTGAAAAGTTTCGCCCGATTTTATATTAATAACAATTATTGTAAGTTTAAATTGTAGGCCTATAAATGAGAACTACAAGCACAATAAGAATTATTAATAAACAAAGAAACCTGAGAATATTTTTGGATACCCTGTATTTCATTATCGCCGATAAATCATCGCGATAAACGATTTTTTATGCACAGTGTTTAAAGTTAGGTAGTTGGCGCTGTGGAAACAATAGTAAAATACCCGGGTGTTCATAAAGTCTTGATATAATTAGGGCAAGTTTTTGTTGCACTAAAAAGATAAAAAAGTTGCGTATATTTTTAACAAAAGTTGCAGAGTTACAATTATTTTTAACGAAAGTTGTAAAGTTGCATGAAAGAATACGAGCGGTGAAATCAGTTCGTGTCTGTTATTGACATGAACATGATTCATTTACATACACTGCTAAATGCTTCCAAACATCGTCCTGAGCAAAGTCTGTCTTTAACTAACAGCTGCTTTGCCCAGCATGCTGAGCTGCTTTGCCCAGCATGCTGAAGCTCATCAGAATACGAGTACAGCGAGCCTATTGTAACAGAATAAATGACGCTGGAAGAACTCATTAATTACGCATTCTGTGACAATTACTGCTTGCATTAAAACAAACTAGACGCAACGCAGACTTACCTACACCTGGAAAATTATTAGTAAAATTACACTTGGATGTTAATTTTCATACTTTTTTGTGTGATTTTTTTTAAATATTTCGTAAAAGTTACAACAAAAAATTGCCTTTAAAACACAAAAAAGTTGCAAAATAAAGTTTAGGCAGCTTTATACATGCAGTAATTACGTTTTTTGTCACTGAAGAAGCTTCCCAAAGCTGTAAAAAAAGTTGCAAAAACTTGCCCTAGTTATAATTAAAAAAATCTGTTTTCTTTAATGCCACTTCAGAGTCCGTGAACTGCTCTATTTACAGTACTTGAAAAATCTAAAAAAAAACTATTTGCAATTTCACTCACAAAAAAAAACTTCGTCTAACACATTGAAACTTTACTGCTACATTGATTGGTGATAATTAACTTATCGACTACCGATATCACATAAAGAAACGGAGATTCACTGATTATCGATATCGCCCAGAGCTTTTCGAAATTATCGGTTAACGCTTTAATTCAGAAAGGTTTATCGTGACCATCTTTGGCTACGGAGAACAGACTAACCCACTTCAGATCAGGACGACATCATCGTTTCAATCAACATAAATATATGGTTTATTAGGCAGTGCTACAACAAGAGCTGTACAATGCACAAATTAAACGAAGTCAGAAAAAGGCAGAGTTGTACAAAAGCAAACAGTATGATTATTGAAACCGGTAAAAGTATTCATTAAGCCCACTAAAGACATTTTAGGCTCTAAATTAGCAAAATGCTTGTAGAAAATATTCGATCTAACTAAACTTATTGAAGAGCGGAACAATCCTTTTTTTATGAAAATCTAGTTCAAGAAAGCGTCTTACTTGCAATGTCCTTACCATGGTGGTAACACTACGAACAGCAATCAGAAAGAGATTAGCAATGCAAAGATACAGATAAGACTAGATAGTAGATATCATATACAAGAGAAGCAACATAATCTAAAATCGTCCAAAAAGCTACCACACGCGACAGTAGGTTCATCACAACATAGAATTTAGCACCACAGCAAAGGAAAAAAAGTGTCCACATCAATCAGTAAAACACACTGGTGTCGTTTATAGGGTAGATTGTGAGTTTAGTTTAAATATCTACTATTAACTCTAATGGTTTAAACTATTGTTTCCACCTTCTTTCGCTTTCTGAACGAGCCTGTCCTTCCCAAAGCAATAGTGGCTGCTTTTATGGACGATCCAACTTTTTTCCTCCGTGCAGGCGGAGTTGGAATTGCGGGAAAATCACTAAAGTCAGCGGCGGTCTGAGGTCGGGCTAAAGTAAACGTGCTCACCGAAGGTTTAAGGTTTGAAGGCGGGTGATCTTCCATCTTTTCTTCGATCAACTGTGCATTGTGCAAGAAAACGTGCAAAGGTGCATGAAAAACAAAAAGTGTGCATTAATAACATGACACAGTATCACAGCAATTAAAAATCTTTATGATTTTTTACAAAGAGAATTTCTAATTGTTCAACAACGTATTTTATTTCCAGAATCACTTTTTTATGGACGGCTTCGGAAAACAAGAAAACGAAGAGTCAACTTGTTCGGCTTTAAAAAGATCAAGTTTATGAACTGGACTAGTGTTTAGCACCTGTAAGCTCGATGTACTGGGAAGCCGGCTGGGTCGTTTCTCTCGTTGGGGAGTACAGAGACTTGCAACGCTCATACTCGGAGTGAGCGATGTTTGACCACTCCCTGATTCTTCTTGCGAATTATCTTGCGATTTATTCATTGAAGGACTGAGCAGGTTGCTCATAGCTCGTTGCACGGCACGGCGGGGAGTGCGACTGAAGGAGAAGGCGCGAGTCAGTTTGCGGCTCGATTTCTTGGCAGCTCTGTGAGAAGAGATTCAGTAGTAATGTCTTCATTATCATCAACAAGCTATTTCGTCGGAGTAACGGAGCAAATACAAGCAAAGAAAACCTTAAGCAACAGAAATTATCTAAAAGTTGCGACTAGAAACTTTAAAAAGATTGTCGCTTACGAAGTTGTGCAATCAATTTTTTGAATACCGGTATATGATGAAAAGAAACTAATTACTTTTAGCCAAATTGAAATGCTAGGCAACTGAAAAGCACTAATCAGATGCAAAAAAAGTCCAAAAGTAATTTAAACAAACGCGTCGAAATCCAAGACATGACTAGCAAGCCTGCTCTAGATGCAACTTCGTTGTTAGTGCCTGAGAAAGCAACTAAGCACTTGCAGGCTTCTGTTCGATGCCAGCCAGAAGTGCGTTGTTACCGAGCTTATTACTGAATCGAGATAATTTCATCCAAGCTTACTCAAGTCGAACAAAGTGTAAATCTTAACATGAAATCACTGTATTTTAAAACCACAGTAGTTTCAAAAAATGAAAATGTTTACTAGCGCCGTTAACACTCTGATAAACAATACTGCAATTTTAAGCCTAACACATTGACACAATTTCAACGATGATTTTGAGGAAAAATTACGCGTATTGCAACGAAAAAGCGACCAATATTCAAAAATGATAATGTTTGTTGAGTTAATGCAATAAAATAACGAAAATCTCCGAAATTTTTACTTATAACCGTAAATCCTGAGCAAAATTCACATCTCAACCAAACAAAACACTTTCATGCAGCATTCAGGAAATGCACCACACCTTCCCCACAAAAAAAAAAAAAGAAAAAAAATGAAATCGTTTTAGCCTATATGCAAATGTTTCAGTAATTTTGATGCAACTATTCAAGTTGTCTCTTGGGTGATTGCGTGTGGGAATCCGCAGAGGTTACTTGTTCAAGAAATTCCCAGCTTTTATTCGGACTTGAAAGGACGGCGTTGCGAAAAAACCTGTTCAGAGAGGAAACTTCACTAAAAGTTGGAAGTAGGGGCCTCGCAAGAAATTATTGATTGCAGTTAAGTAAAACACGAAGACTCGGATTAGAGAAGTTTTCTGCTAACAAAGGAAACGCTTTTCCGCAATGGTCAGTAAATTGTTGTGTGCTAGCTCTAACCCAAATGACGGCTATTTAGAAATTGCAGGGAATATTATAGCCCAACGCAAATAAATGGGCAACATACAAGAGCAAAAGCGCTGCAATCAACAGTGCAGGCAAAGAAAGCAGGACGGCATATTAAAAGCTTGCCTTATTTAGAAACTTTTGCTAATGCATGGAAAATCATAAATCGCACATGTATATAAAATACTGTAAATACATACCTCACAGCTCGACCAAGTGTCGAACCCAGGTCAGTGGTAGATATATCAAGTGCATGAGGGTCTACTTCGCATACAAAGTTGTCATCGTTTGTTTTACACAGAGCATTTGCACGATGGCGAGAAATGAGGTTCAATAATTGCTGCTTCAAATTACCTTTGCCGCTGAGGGAGTTCTCTTTGTTAGCAAAAGAGTTGTCCTGCAATAAAAAAATCTTCTCACATTATGGCTTATAACGAAAGCCATGAGCAGCCACGACTAATGAAGTCATTTAGAATTGAAAAATAATTAACAATCCAAGTTCACAGCGTAGTAAGTTACAAATGGTAATGCGGGAGAGAATATTAGACCAAAAGAAGACAAGAAGAAATTATCCAGAAAGTACCGGTAGCAAGCGACAAGCAGACCTCTCGCAAAAAATTTCCACATAACACCACAATTTGAGATTAAAATAAGCCTTTAATGGGGTAGTAGCCATTACATTATTTGGGCTGAGCCAAATACTGGTTCCAAAATCAGTGTAAGTCCATTTATTCGGCCGTATATTTCGGTAACTACGTTGATTTAGGCAATGCTTATTACTTACCTCACCGGGAGGTTGCATGTCATCAGAGCAGTAGATGATTTTAAATGTATATAACCAGTCCTGCGTGTCCGTTGGAGTGCGACAATATAAAGAAAACGCATCTTCACAATCTAGAAATTAACTAGAATCAACATCACGTTGTAGCACAGTAATTAATGAAAGTAAAAATTTGCAACCTGGACTTGTAATGGGGAACTAAATCAATACAGCTTTTTCATACACAGAAAAACTGCTGCGCAATTGCAAAATACAAACATAAAAATTTTGTTTACTGATACCGTGAAGAGCGGAAAACATTGTTATAACGTTTAGACAAAGAGGATAACAATGCGAAAGTTAAAAACAATGACCGCTACTACTAAACAAAATTAAATATATGACATCCAGATTAGAATTCTCAGTCACTGATTTAACACTATAAAATCACTAACATTTCGTCTCTTGAATCTTACCTTCAGAGTTTTTTATGTCAACAACTTTCTTGATGTGAAGAAGAGACATTAGTTTCACGTGTTTCATCGGCTTTGAATTAGCTGGTGGTCGGGCATGGACGTTGGGACTCTTGAAGCTACTGCCCTTCACTCCACGCCGCCGCTTTGCAATCTAAAAAATGAATGATTTGTATAAATCAAAGTGTAGTAGAATCCGCTTAATAATTCTACGCTTAATAAATCCATCCGCTTTATGCATCCAAATTGCTTGGAACGAAATTTTTCTAACCCTTTCCCATAAAAAAAAACTCCGGTTAATAAATCCATCCCCCGCTTAATAAATTCAATTTTCATTACGATCGTAGGTTCTTGTTAATACATACTGTAAGTGCAAACCAACGGCAATACAGTATTGTATTTTCAATTATTGAACAAACAATATGCAATTTTGTCATTTTAAAGTAGTCCGATTTGAAATAACAGCTTTTTCTGTTCTAATAAATAAAGAAAATCGCTAAACTGAGTGCATTTTTACCACCTATGGATAATTTACATAGCGTTATAGAAAATTCGGTTAATAATAAGCCGCTTAATAAATCCAAAATCGACTGGCCCAATGGCCATGGTGGATTTATTAAACGGATTTTACTGTACTAAAATATTAAACTTATTTCTACTCTTATTAAAGTAAAATGATGTACATTTCATTTTACAAACATGGCATAAAAGAAGTTTAAAAAGCCATGGTCATTTTTCTATCATAAATGCTACAACAGCATATTAGCAGAGGCAGTACAAAATTAACGTTTAGAGTATGCGTAATTGTACAGGTTCAGCCTAGCATGCGTAGAGAAATTTAGCAATAGGTCTATTTATCGCACCTACCTCTACACAGTCAGAAAAGACAAATATGCAAACATGATCTCCTCGATTGCAAAGATTGTCATCCACTGCCATCACTTCAGCTCGAGCAACAAATTGCCTGAGACGAAAAAGATATGATCAACAGAAAAGTGTTTTTTACTATACAAAACAGCTGAGGTTATTTTCAAAGTATTCATTCAGCTAAAATAGTGTTTTGGGCACACTGCAAAACGAGCCACGATCTTCGAGCAAACAGCTACCACAACATGCACCAAAACCGGCTGGCTCCGACCACAAATGTACAACCAAGTATGCGACTACGCCTGGTACAGCTAGGATATGTCGCAAAGAAAATCCAACTTTCAACCAATGACTTGAGTGTTACTTAGAAATACAGCATCTGAATTTACGCAGTTACGTTGACAAGATACTAACACGTGTTGGATAACAAGACCATACATAAAAACTACAATTGATTGAGAATTGCATTTGTTTTTATTCAGAATGCAGTGATAATTAACGACTGCCTTAAAAGCAGCTGTTTTTGTGTTTAAACTTTTCAATAAAGACGTAGTTAATAGCTCTAATTATTCCTATTCTTCTTCTATAAAAACTTCGCAGTCACGCAGTGACATTTTCGAAATAATTCAATGAAAGCTTTGTAAACAAATTAGAAAACGGTCGAGATGACAAAAGAATTCGGCGCACAAAATTTCAATCTGAGAGCATTGAGAGAAATTCGAAGCTTCAAGTCAAAACTCGCTGATTTAACGAACTAAGATATTCGTTAAATATCGTAAAAATCGTACCTGTGTGATGAAACTAAAGTAGGCGGGCATCCATCAACTTCATATACAATATCAAAAATCTGTCGCTGAGATTCAGTTTTTCTTTTATCCTCATTGATATGAGCCATTACTTCTTTTAGAGCATCTAGACAAGCTTCGATGCCTTTCACATCCTGGTGGTTGGGGTTTTCACGTTCAGTATGTTTCTTTATATCTATTCATCACAAGTTTAAATTTGTCGGGATTGCGGTTTTTGAGAGAAAAATAGCAACGAAAATGTTTCACCCAATAGTCCATTCTGAACCCATAGATTCTATTACTTCTTCGTAGGTGATTAAGCTGAACCCGAGCCTAAACCAAACCAGAACTCTAACTTGAGCCCAGACTAGAATTCCAAATCGTTGTTATAACACCACTAATTATGTCTTTAGAAAAGTACTGTCTTGTTCACTGCTTACCTTGCAGAAGCAAAATAATCCTTGGGATCCGCTGAACAGGGTTAATCAGCAATTCAGCGAGAGTTTGGCGTCCACATTCTTTCTTGGCTTGATTTATTTTGAGGAAGGCGTGAAATCGCGGCGATTTGGAATCGCATCGATTGATCGTCTCGACACTTTGTTCAAAAAAATTCACGAATGGAGGGTAGCAGCGGCCGAATTCAACAGCCTGAAATTTAAAAACTGATTAGGTGCACCTGCGTTTGTCTTGAGCATATTCCAACGTTTTCAATTATAAAATCTGGTGTGAACGTTCGAACTTTTGCCTGATTATGTCACAAACATCCTAGTTGTTAAAAAGCTCTCAATTATAGTAACGTAACACCAAAAAACCAGGGGTCATGCCGCTTACTTTTCAACATCTGTTTAAGAATGTATGCCGAAAGAGATTTAAAAACAATATGGCGGTAAAACATAATCACGCATTTGTGTTCTTTCCAAGCTACGTGTCCACTACACCGGGTACGTCAACAGGAAAAAATGTAAACTACATAAAAATTGCGACAACAACTTACGTATTTCGATACAAGTTCTCCGACACAAGAAGTTTCATCCCAAGACATCAATATTTTCTCTAAATCATCTCTCATAGAGCGATGAACAACTTCCATCTCAGGAAGAGAGCCAAAAATCGCCTTCACATCTTCGCTGGCCAAGATTTGTCCCCCAGGCTGCTTCGGATCGTCCAGCGGGGTTTTGAAAAGCTAATGAGACACAATTACAATCGATTTTATGCTATTTAAAGCATCAGCGAATCAGTGTGAAGTGCTGTTTTATTTGTGTCAATGAAACGACAAATCAGTTTGCACTATTTTGTGTTTTCGTTCAAGGCAAAGAACCTCTTTAAGGTAAGATTATCAATTATAACCACATCAAGGTGGTTGTTTAAGGCTTTAAGCAGTCTTCCACACCGTTCGGCTTCATTATTCTTGGATAAGCCGACTTATTTCGTGGCAGTGATAACAACGTGTTATCTACTTGTTCCAAAAACATGGAGTATTTCGCAGATAAGAAGCCTTCAAGAAGTTTTCCTGACCAATAATTATTCTTACCTAAAAGGGATGACTAGGAGGCCTTTTCACTACTTTCTCCCAATGACATACGCAGAATGTTATTTAGCCTAAAAAGCAACTCACGCTAAGTATGGTTTGTAAAATTCCTACGTAATTCTTCTCTGTTTGTAAAAATTCCATTGCAACTTGATAACGAGCCGACACCACCGCTTTGGGACTGGTTACTTTTTCTATATTGCAAAAAATCAACAATGACTACCACAATTTGGCAATATGACACTTAGACACAATCACACTATCTTTTGGATCTGCAGAGAAAAGTTGAGGCTCTTTTAATATTGGATTCATTTGATTTTATCTAGAATCGGAGATTACTATCGCAGTTTTCATTTTTCTCTAATCAGAGACCTAATTGAATTTTGTGCAGCCCAAAAAGAAAACTATGATATTGTTTTACTAACTTCGTTTCCCTTTAACTACAAACAGAGCTACATGTTTGTTTGATAGCTTGCCAGTTAATAGTTGTAGCTGACCTGTCTTTTGCATAGACGTTTCTTTTGCCATTGAAATCTCACTTTCATCAATCACATTACTCAAAAACCCTTCAGCATCAACGAAAGTGCGATTGAACTCGCTATCGTCAACTAAAGTGTCCTCATCCTCTTCCATAACCTCACTTTCATTGTGCACAGAAAACTGACTTTTTCTGTTTGAAATTAAACTGAATCTACGACGAGTGTTCCCAAGAGGAGCGTCGAGGAAAAACAAAGAATAACGACGATGTTTATGGCTTAACTGATCTTCCTTCTTTGATCTATTTTTCAACCGAGTAGTCATTTTTGCCTGATCTGCAAAAACTAGGGTCAAAACTGATCATAATAAGCTTTAAAATTAAGAGATGCTAACCTGATCTCGCACATCTGTCGGCAGTTCTAGATTTCGAAGAGTGGGATTCAGATTTTCCATTCTTATATCTTCGCCTAGAATTGCTGGTACTTGATCTGCTACTGTGCTTGGGTTTGCTTTTATTTTTAATTGTGTTAATAGAGTTCTTACTGGAGCTATGCAACGACGGACTAGCTCTTGCTAACTCTTTAAAATGATTAAGAAGAGCAGGTGGAGTGGAAGAATTTTGATGCATAGCACATACAAACACATCAGGTTCATGCATTCTTTGCAGTGATTCGTTCGCTGGATTTTGAATTTCTTTCGCTTTACTTCTTTCTCTTAATCTTGCTGATCGTCTACGAGCTAAACAGAAAATTTGAAACAAATACGAGTGTTAATAGAGTTTTTTCAGCTTTAATGAAGTTAAATTTGTAGTATTTATTTAGAATTTGTCGAAAGCAAGCAATTGAGTCTTACGTAAAGCCAAAAAATAATAACGGCTAGCCATGCCTGTCTAATAACATTGCCGTCTAACAAGTGAATTCGTGAAACAAATACAACGTACGAGTGAAAATATCAGTTGGCGATTTGACACCTGACGTAGACGAAATATCCAGCATAGAATCAGGAAGACAAGCTGAAGTATCAGTAGATGGTCGTTTACAAGGAGGCCTTGACCCATCAGCATCGCTGTCCTGTAAACATGACACATTTGTTTCTTTACAGCAGTGCTTTTCAACTTTTCTGGAGGAACGGAACTCCAATAAAACATTCCAGACTCGAGGAACCCCTGTGCATTAATTTTACTTACTAATTCACTTGCACCCAGCTCTAAGTAAACTCGCATAACCTCTGGACTGTAATGGTAAAACCTGAGGGTCCCACGGAACCCTGGCTGAAAACCACCGCTTTATTAGGTAAGTAGTTATTACAAATTTTGCTGCTGAAATTGATTTTTCACACGATTACATGCGTTTGTTCAAAATCAACGATAACACCAACTTAAACTATAATGTACAAGCAATGTTTTAATCCAACTAACAACGCTATTACTAGGTAACAAATTTTTTCAGCCAAATTAAGTTTACCTGAGCTAATTTTGCAAGCGTTTCTTCACGAAGACGTTTTCTCATAAAAGATGTTTTCCCAGTGGAAGCCCTAGTAGGGACTCGTGAAGAACTCTTCCACCTTGGAGTGCCTAAAGCACACACGCGTATAATTGAAACAAGGATTTTACAGAATTATTGTGGTGTAGTCAGACTTACCCAGTAGCGATGAAGTTGATGCTACTTTAGTCAGTCTTTGTGGATATTCCACCATTTCAAAAATGTATATAGATTCAGCAGCTTTTGCTTCGATCTGTATGCTTCCCCAGAACCACTAAATTGCAAATGCGCAGGTTGCAACTAATGCAAAATAAAACCAAGAACACACAAACGTCGTAGAACAAACGCACAATCGCAAGTTCTTAGAGCAGTAAACTGCTTGAAAATCTTTGTAAAAAGTTAATATATATAAAAAAAAAACGGTGTATTTTAACCTCCACTTTTTTAACAAAAATTTATAAATTATACAATAAAACTGGATTTTAACAACCGCATGTTTTTAACGTTAAGACAATAATAAAAGCCAAATGCAGTTGAGAAAAAGACTCGAACGTAAATATAGTAGCAAAATGAAACACGCGCATAACCATGCTAACAGTAGAAACGAACTTCTTAACTTTATAAAGTAGGTAAGACCTAAAAATGAACTGATGGATGGGTCATTCCATATTTAATTTAGGGCTTGTCCACCCATGTGCTAGTGTTGGTCTCAAATTTTGCACGTAGGTGGAAATATTTTAAACGTTTTGTTTAAAAAAAAAATTGAGCAGTGTAAGTTAAGTAGTTTTCGACATATTTGAGTATAAAATTTGACCACTCTGTGATTTTTTTGGTCATGCGTGAGTCATTTTTCTTCTATAATGGCTCTCCCTTGAACTACAAACATGATCCAAATATGTATTCTGACATTTTTTAGGGTGCTGAGTTCAAAAATCACACTTAAAATGCAATATTTCCATTACTTTAGTTGATAAACCAAGCAGCTTTTGATCGTAATTACTCAGCGCTCCGAAGCCGAAAAAATTTCTAATTAGCATAGTTGCAAAGTGATCTTTTAACTTTCAACTCCAAGTCCAATCCAGAAAGGTTTCTGGTTATTTATGCGCAATAGAAAAAAATTAACCATTTTATAGCATACATGGTGCACATCTGCTCGCAAGTCGGAAATACAAAATTTAGCAAATGTCAATATATATACCAGCATGCCAATACTGCTATAACAACCATGGCTGGTTTTAAATGTAACAAGGCATGTCATGTTCATCTAGGACATTAAGTAATAGGAAGAAATTGGGGCTTCACTGAATTAAACCACCCCGGTCAACTTGATCGTGTTACGTTATAGGGTTGGGTTAGTATTAAGTTCGGGTTTCAGGTCATGGCTAAGGTAAAGATTCGGATGATGTGTGTTAGGGGTAAGAATTTAGGTTATGTATACTAACCGTATGACAAAGTATGACATAATGGTGTCAAGCTGAGATGACCACAGCTTATTTCAAAAGAGCGCTAAAAAATTTACATGTGGTGCACATCTACTTGCGAGTCTGAAATACATAATTTATCAAACGTCAATGCTGTATGTCAATACAGCTGGCAAACCTCAATGCAATGGTGTAGTGTTCATAATCAAAAATAGCAAAAAGTTCTACAGGTACTTTTAATAG
Source organism: Trididemnum miniatum (assembly GCA_964006365.1). Taxonomy (NCBI): domain Eukaryota; kingdom Metazoa; phylum Chordata; class Ascidiacea; order Aplousobranchia; family Didemnidae; genus Trididemnum; species Trididemnum miniatum. The sequence continues at coordinate 17,920,147 of OZ023249.1, read as the reverse complement.
AAGTATGAGATATATACAATAATACTCCAGACAATTTGAATAAAACACAGATCATATATTATGCACTTGAACTAAACCAGTGTATATAAGATTGTTGCTCCAATAGGCCAGCTAAATCATTACAGTGTTGCAAGGTATAGTATTGCTACTCGCTGCTGTCATTATTGTGTATTCCGCACTTAATTCCATATAATTGTTCTTAATCAAATAGAAAAATAAGATGAAACAATTTAGAGACAAACAACAAACATAGGTTGTTCTCAACTTTTTAATTGCGATAAGTTACAACGCAAGAAATCTCGTCACAAATTATCAAAATGCAGTTGGTAAAATTTCCACCTACATGCAAAATTTGAGACCAACACGAGGAGGTGGAAAATTGCCAAATTCACTAAATTAAATATGGAATGATCCAGATGCTACTATGCTGAAATACCGATAGAAAACTTAGAACTGTCAATCACCTCTTGCACAACTATATAGATTCGTCCTTCCGGTACAAATGGAAGTGATTTGACCGTATGTTCATCGACCACCAAATGTGTGCAAGTTGGATGACCCACTGCGCAAATTGTACCGCCTTGCTGAACAGCTTGCTCCTCCATGTGCATTTTTTCTTCACCTTAACAATTAAGATATTAAATTATTTGAATTACAAATGAAACATACAGTCGAACAGTGAAGAAATTGAACGACAATTATTAGTCACTGTTTTGACTACGTCAGCGTCTAACAAACGAATATCGCATTTTTCAAAGCAACGTCATGTTTAATGTAAAATTAAGACTACTAAAAAAAGCAATCGAGTTTATCCACAAAAGCAAAACACGTGTATTTGATGAGGAGAGGTTACAACCGCTACCTCTTGAATATGCAGTATGAGCTACCTTGCAGCTTACCAACACATCACTCACAATATCTTCATGCAAGAAAGGTTCAATCCAGTCATAAATAATAAATACATGGTGTAAAATAAAGGAAAAAAAATTACCTGAAAATCCTAAAAAGCTTAAGATGCACCCTTCAAACGGTTTGGATTTGCAAGAAGAGACAAATTCCTCATCGGTAGCTTTGTAGACAACTTCGCGATTGCGAGCTGCCCAGCACTGGTGTACCCACTTTTCTTTCATAACCGGAGTTCCAAGACTAACAGCCGTCTGGTACAACACCCTTTGGTGAGCAAAACAGCAAGTACAAGAACTAATTATATACAGTGGATGCCGCTTCATGTAATCACATAAAAATGTTATCAATCGGTTAATATTATCGGAATTCCTGATCCCCGCCCGAACGTACAATATGCATTACAAATATGCCGCTTAATGTAATCACTACATCGGTTATTGTTATCAATTTTTTCCCAACCGTAGAGACTAATTTTGTTAACTTCCTACATAAATGCCAAGCTTTGAAGATCAGCGGCCTGAAAAACCTGTAAACATCGAATCTGGAATTGTCGGGACGATGAAAGAGCAAATGAACTGGTGATAATTTCACGGCAAGCTTTAATCTAGTGAATTTGGAAAAAGGAGATTACAGCAGGGAGTCCAACCGAACCTGAACCGTTGAAATTTGAGATCATTGAACCTGAACCGAACCCGAACCTTTAATATTTCAAATCTGTGAACCTGAACCGAACCTCAAAAATTTTATGCAAGTGAACCCGAACCGAACCCGAACGTATAATATTTTGTGTTCATAAACCTGAACAGAAATCGTTTAGTAACAATGTTTGAATCAGAGCTGATTCTTAAAAAATATTAATAAAAATCTCTAGACATGTGCTGCGATGCGTAACATTCTTTCTGCTTTTCAAAATTGAATGAGTCTGAAACACAGGAAGTCGAACCGAACCTGAACCGGTAAAAACCGCTTTTTTTTGGTGAACCCGAACCGGACCGTTTAAATTTGAGATCATTGAACCTGAACCGAACCTGAACCTTTAAATTTTGGTGCAACTGAACCTGAACCCAAATTTTTGAAGTCTTGAACCTGAATCGTTAAAAATTAAATTTCTTGAACCTGAACCGGAGCGATATTTCAAACAGTTCGACTCCCAGGATTAAAGCTTGCCGCGAAAAGCTGACTTGATTTTGGTTAGTCTTAATGTTCGGGCAACAAAGGGCATTGTTTATTTAATGCTCTTCTTCGTGTCCTGCTTTTTACAACTGTCAGCTGAATTACTGTATTCAGTTACTGTACAAGACAATCAGTTGTGACAAGCGATCTGGTGCAAAAACAATAGGCTGTGTGGCAGTGAGTTTTTTCTCACTGACGATTTTTTAAATAAATGATGTACTGTATTTACTGTGTCCGTTGTAAATTCTACTGTTTATTGAATATTTCGTTTACAGTTGTACTGTATTTAAATTTATTTTTGAGACACCTATTGAATGATAAAATGGCAATTTTCATTTTTTTGGTTAATGTTATCAATTGGTTGTTGTTATCATTTCTGATGTGAACAAAAGTAATCACATTAAGCGGAGTCCAGTGTATATAGTATATATAACTGTAAATTAATTCAACTAAAATTCTTCGTAAACTTGGCACATAAGCTTAGTATTTCAAAGAAGCAGACTATGCATTATAGAAACTATGACAACATTTATAGGTAAATGCTTCTGCTCCTAAACAAATTTTTTACTATATATAATTTGCGATGCATGATCATTGAATTAAAGTGCCAAGAAAAGAGCATAGGCTATTAATAAAGGTATGGCAAAACTCTTAATCACCTCTAAATGGAGAACAGAGTCTTTGATAAAAGCAAAACATCGCATACTTACTCTGTATTTCGGTCCATGAAGACTGTTGGTTATCAAATAATCAATCTTCAAGCTCATTTCTTTTCGAATAGAGGCACCCATGTAATGGCACAAAGTCACCAAATGAGCAAGATGCTCTTTTGTTTCAAAATTTGTGAAGCACAAGGTAAGGCCTTGCATACAAGTGCAAAATAAAGGCCGAGAGTTGTATGGAAGAGGCTAAAACATAATTAACCCTATGATGTTAGGTGAAAATCAGCAACTTGGCAGAAAATGGCCGAAGATAGTTTAAGATTAAGTTGATGACATTAACCGCACGGATAAAAACCTTACACAATCTATCCAATAATATCACTTAACATCTAGAACTGCTTGAACATAGTTCAACTTTCAACTAAGCTTGGCATTGTCTTTGGGATGTCTCATGTTAATTATTATGCTTTGCAGATTTTACGCAGCATAACTAATTTAAGTTTTTCCTGTCAATTTTCGTTATAGTAAGGGAAGAATCAAATTTACAAGATTTTACAATGAAGGCAGGAGGTAAATTTCAGTTTCGTCCAAAGAATTCATGATCCTATCAAGTTATACATAGAAACTTTAACATATGCTTTGACAAATGCATTCTCTCACCTCGTTACTTAGGGCTACAGCAGCTATTACCGGAGGTCCAAGTATCCTGATACGAGCTTGCTTTAACTCATTAAATATGTTGCTTTCAAAATCGGAAATGATAAATACAGTTTCATAGCATGAATCATCCTGATCAAGATACTCATGGCCGTCATTTGAAGTAACAAAAGTAATGTCGAGGCCCTGAAACATTGGATGAATAAAATTTCAATGGTTTTAGAGACTTTCACTTCCATTAAGTTACAAAGCAAAAGAAACAACTTTCGCAATTATTAAATCTAGCATTACTTGCCAATTTTTGTAAAAAACAGTGATGTAAATGGCTCGAGTGAAAATCGGTGAGGATTTTTAAAAACGCCTAATATCGTAACCCTCAACGGGTGCTTTGCTTTGATATGTCAAGTCACTAGATTTTATGGAGAAAACATTCGTATTTTGTAAAATTCAGTAGGTGGACCCAGGGCCGAATCAACGGTTTCGGAGACCTGGGGCTATATGGTAGTCAGGGGCCTATATTATACCCGTAAGTCGAACAACTGCTGAAATATGTAGCCTACATACTGGTATTAAACACATTCCAAGAACATATTTCCTGAATTTAGACAGAACTAGGGATCGACTGGGGCCCCAGCCAGGGATTCCACTTTTTGCCCCGGTCTGGCCCCGGCCAGGGGGGTCATAAAAATTGGCCAGGGCCGGGGTTGAATTTCAAATGTGTTTACCGTATATTTTGGCATATAAGACGACCTTTGAAGTGCAAAATCCAATCTTAAAAATTGGGGTAATCCCATACAACGAATATAAAAGTCACATTTTAATTTTCACATGAAGAGATTTTTTATCTTATATGAAAAACGCGTTGGTGCATAAAAATAAAGAACGCGCATGCTTAAAGCGTTTTTGAGGTTCGTCATGCACTAATGAAAAGTTCAATGAAAAGTGTGTACAATTACGAAAGCATTATGTAACACCATTGACAGCATTTACATGAGGAGTGAGGACGTAAGTAGCCTGCTTAGCTATGTATTTTAGACACAATATAAAGCATTGTATAAACCCCGGCCCAAATTCCCAGGCCAAAGTTGTTGCCCCAGTCGTTCCCTACACAGAACGCTCTATTTTGAAAGTTTAAGAGGATGACATATCACAAAGCCCCAAATCCTGCAAATATGCTGTCTATCTGTTGTTTGTAAAGCCTCCTATGATTATTTCCCACCAAGCCATGCAAACTTTACGTTAAGCTCCTTCATTGCCTTTATTTCGTACTGTCCTTTCACGTACCAGCACTAAAAATCGTACGACATTTTATGTAAAACTATCATATCTTTAATTTACGCTACTGTCTATGAATTATTACAACAAAATGATTATAAATTTCATAAACTAATTAACAACTGCGACTTTTCCTCGTAGCTGTGTTGCCAAGGTGCTAAGCGATGGAAACAAGCCCCACCAAACAAGTGTCACACGCCAGTGTTATCTTGAGTTAATGAAGATTTGGTTTGATTTTTTTTGGTACAGAAGAAAACGCTACATAACTGTAACACACTGCAACCGATGCTGGGCTATTGATAGTATCTGATTATCCTATAATTTGATTTATTGCAAAATTTGTGCAGAAATGAACATTTTACATCAATAGTGATTTATTTATCCAGTCTGAATTCTATTTCGAAAATCGTCAAAATCGTTGTACGATGCTGTAGAACATTCGCATGGCATCATAATGTTTTCATGTACAGTAGCCTACACTTTCTGGTATTTTTTTGCTTTCTGCAATTTTGACCCAATACACAGGAAGATTTGATTGGTTAAGAGAGATCCAAATAATTTAAGGCAGCTTCTGGACTTCGTTTCCCGTGCATGCGAATGTCTCAACCATTGGACTGGTGGCACGGTAGCCTACTGGTCCGTTTAAGTGACTGTACACTGACAGTTAGGTTTTAGCTGCTTATTACAGGGCCAAGAAGGGGCCATGGCACCATCCCTCCTCCCCCTGCATGCGCCTATGCTGCCACCACACTGCATTGAAGCTGCCAATTAAGGGTGTCTAAGAGCAATGTGCGCGCTAGATCTAATGAGTCAGACAAACCATTTCCCTCTTCAATATAAACAACACGACACTCAAGAAAAAATATGCCATCACACTTTGATTATACAGTATTGATCACAATTGCAAAAGCCATTACAAATGATTGATTAGTTTCATATAAAACACCTGAATATGCATTGTGCACCCCCAATGCCCTTAAATTGTCTCAGCAGATTTAGACGATTCACGAAAATGACTTTTTTGGCCACAAAATCAGCAAAATTCGCTGAAAAGCGAAGATTTGCATCACTGAAAAAACAATGTGAGCAACACTCATCATGAGTTATGACACGCCTAGCAGGACTTAAAGCTCATATTTAGACAAAAAAAGGTTCAAAGTTTCTGTTCAAAAAAGAAACCTTTGTATAAGTTACTGCCCTGATGGGTTGAAATACCGCAAAGCTGTTCCCAGAAATTAAATGGCAAAAACATAACAGCAAAGCATATTCATTTTATTCTGCAGTATACCGGTACCGATAAGTTAAAAAATTACTATATATACTATTAACACATAACAGAATAAAAAATCTGAAAATAAAGGTTTTTGTGATAAAAGTAGAAGAAAAAAGCTGTCATGTCAGGTGCAAGCACACTGATAAATCAGAAGTTTAAAATGCCATAAAAAAAAAACGAGTCAAATTTCTATTATGTCTATCTTTTTTAGATTATGGAAGACTTGTATCAGCACCAGAAACGCCCACCTATTAGCACCCTATTACAAGTAGTTTATCATGCTATGGTTTGCATCATTACTGTACATGCAGCATAAAGAAAATTATACTAGCTGATTAGGCCATGCAAAAAGATCGGAGCCAACTAATCGTCAAATTTTTTCAAATACACAATAAAGGACTATCAAAATGAAAAAATAGTTTATGCAAACATAGATGGTATTATAATCCCTGTGAGTCATGCATTTAACATGCAGTTGGGCCTGTGCAGCAGTTACTCGCAATTCCATCAACAAATTGCATTTCCTTGATTAGTAAAGCTGCACACATACCACTTTAATGATGCATTTCTTATATTTGTTTCTGCCATTGCATCGTTTAACACGATCAATTGCAAGAATTTCCACTTGCTTAATACGCTGCATAAAAATTATTAAAAAATAAAAACCTTTTTCAATTCAATTCAACTGCAGTGCATTTACATCAAGAAAAATGTTACTTAAAACTTTATAAAAAGCTAGTAATTACATGAAGTTATTTTCATCATAGAGAAGAATTTAACAGTTCTGAGTTATTGATCAGAACTCTAAACTAAGCATCAGAAGTTGTAGTCACACCATCAACACAATAAGGAATATAATACTGGTACATTAAGATAATGACGAACATAATAAAATCTTTATAAAGAACATAATAAAAACGTAACAAATCACCTAAAATATGTATGAAACAAAATCTAAGATCAGTCACAAATAATGTTGATCATGCCAAATCGTATTCTATGTGCAATGTCACTTGGTCATGTAACCAAAATACGCAAAGCACTGTTCCTCCAAGTTTTAGCCAGTGCGAATTTGCCCAAATATAAATTTCAATAAAATATTTGCCCAAAAATTTTGGCAGTTTAAAAAAAGTTTGGTTTAACTTTTGCCTCGAAGTTGAGTTTCCAGAGTATGAAAAATCTGTTTTGCACCAAAACATTAAACACTTTGATTCAAATTTGGCCAAAACCACCATTGCAACTGGCAAACGTATAAAAAATTGAAAAATTTTGCTTTTAAGTTTCTCACTTTTCTCAAATCTCACCTTAGAGGGAACAGTGACGCAAAACCTACGCTGTACAGTATACACAAAAAAAATGGTATGATAGTTTACCAGTTTGTGACATTGACAGTTACAGGTTACCAGACTGCCACAGACCAATAGTAAGCAAACAACTTATGAAAACAATAGACTTACAAGCTGTTTAATGACTCTAATAGAGAGATTTTTAATCATGCACAAGATGGTTTTGTACTGGCCTACTGTACAGGTATACGGTATAAATGCAGGTAAAATTAATATTTTCTATCTAGGCTTATACACTGTACAGTACTGGTATAGGCTATATAGAACTCTTGTTAATTAAATTTTCACAAAACAATTACAACAACCTACGCTTACTCTATATATACTGGTCACAATTTTGAAATAAATTAATATTCACCTTTAACTTTGTTCTTAAATTTTCATTTGCACCTGCTTCTCCGATTAAACAAACACGAGTTTCAATGGAGGAGTGATGTTCAGTATTGTCACTTGCATTAGAAGTTGCAGTTGAAGATAGTTTAACACTTTGTTCTGAAGCAGCTCTACTTAAAGCCATTTTAGTACCTCTGTACCTAGCCTAGGCCTATAAAATATTGACACATTGAGTTACAAACTCTACTGTCAAGCAAGGCTACTGGTATTAAAACGGCAAAAGCTATACTGGGACTGGTAGACTAGGCCTAACAAACCAAAGGAAATAAACAGTAAACAGACACCAATAGACTAAATGCAAGCTGGCAACTGGGCAGTGGGCAAGGTACCGGTAACCAATAGGACTGTAGGATATTGCACATGGTAGCCTATGGTACTCTGTACCTCTTCTGTACTGTGCATAATCCAGGCTTGAGCTCAGACCTTTAATAATATTATTAATAATAAATTGTATGTTATTATCATTGAACAGTTGAAGATTTAAGCTTGGTAAGCTTAGAATAGGCCTACTCTATTGCAGTATTGCTTATCAGCTTTTTCAAGTTTATCTGTTTATGCCAGCACCCTACCTAGGCTAGCACTAAAAAAACTGTTTTCACTTAACCTCACTTTCTGCAGATTCACACTACTCCAGACAATTCACATTGTACTAGACTAGTCTATTCTGTATTGGTCGTTTCCTTGCACAGTTCCACTTCCATATTACACTGCTTGACTACTCCACAGGTACCGTACCACTCTGCACTAAACAAGAAAGACACAATAGACCAGACTGTTAAGACACCATGAGACTAACTTACCTAGGTTTCAGAACTAACCGGTACCACTAATTCACTATTATCACCTAACATTGCATCTGTTGCATTGGGTATCATGCAACCGAGAACTTGATTAGGGATTTAAATTTTCGAGCCTCAATCTTGGACTACAGTGAACTTTCATTTCATTGGTTCTTACTTGCACTGTAGTCACGTGCGATCACTCATCCATATCCAATTTTTGTTGGATAGCCAAGTTTGTAAAATCCCGAAAATTACGATCTTAGGTTAAAAAAAGTTCATGATGACGTTTGCAATTTTTCCGAATTATTTTAACACAATTAGCAACTTAAAATTTCTAATTGACCATAAACATGTTTAACTGGAGCTTTGTCTTAGTCCAGTGGTTTTCCATCATTTTTCAATCGTGGCCCCCTTGACTGCGACACTTTAAGATTGTGGCCCTTTGAGTGTAATTTTAAAAGTCGCCATGATAGACATGAAAACATCTTTTATGCCTACGCTCGTGGCTCCCCAGATAACACTCTATGGTCCCTTACGGAACCGAGGGCCATAGATAAAAACACCTGTTCAAACCTAGTCCCATCTAGACTCTAATTTGAGTTGTTATGAAATTACAACATCTTGTCAAATTTACACAAGCTTTACACAAAAAATGCAACAATATTACGCTTCAACCATATCTGAGGAAGACAGTTGACTCGTAGACCGTATAGTTGTAGTATTGTATCCTCGTGGATAAAGATGTTGCACCTATGGGACATCAGCACCAATGGGACAGGGCTATATTTCGAACACGTATGAAAATAAAATTTAAACAACTCCGTTTCAGAGCGGAGTTTGATATTGCATTCATTTCAAGCTAACTTGCCAGCACGTGGTTTTTGTAATTAAATGGCAAGATTTAAAAACAGGTTTTTGAGATAAAATGTAAAATTAGTCGTTAAAAGCAATTTTAGTTTTCTCTATGAAGAATTATTCCTAAAAGCAAGTTTTTTTGCGAAGGATTGGGTAGTCAAAGAAGTTTTGTGATGAGAAGAGTTGGAGTCCTAAAGTTGTGAGCGTAAAAAAATAGAACTAGTTTGACCAATAATGGCTGATGTTGGACCAATGGGACATTGCAATGATTGACCTTTGGGACACTGACCCAAAAGTGCCTTCACGCAATCAAAGTGTAATGGAATACTCTTAATTGCTATTAAAATCAAACAATAAAACATTACCTGATTACTGGCAACCGTAGGCTACTGGTACTTTGTAAATATGATGATCGGGATCGCTCCTATTGTTGGTCAGGACTCTGGGAAAAATCTAAGTGGCCACAACAATAACGTACCAGTGAGCAATCTGTGAGTTAATGACTTTGTGGCTGTCAAAATCTATTCTTTGGACAGCAAGTGGAAAAATTTTATTGCTCAGATGGCATGAAGCCCGGATGAAAATAAATATTTTGAAGCAATTTTTTGAAACGCTCAATGAAGATTAAAGACGACTTTTTTTATCCAGAAATCGAAGACCTCGCTTCGATTGAACTTGCCGACGTAACGAAAATTCTACCCAAGCCAATGTCTACTGCTACTACCAAGCGTTCAGCAGTAGTTATTACCGGTACATGTGATGTTGAAGTTAAAGCTTCTGGAATGTACACCTACGAAGCACATCAGTCAATCATGTGTGATTTCAATTGCATAAAAAATGTGGAGACTCCGATTTTGTTATGATTATGATTGCTACAGTGAGCAGTAATCGCAAAGTAGTGTTTAAGTTCAATTCACTCACAAATGTATACCTACATACCATATTGTAAGTTTAAACTATATTTTCTAACTCAGACAATAGGCGCAATAACCATGTCCCATTGGTCTCTTATGTCCTGCACCAATGGGACATCTGATCGATGATATTAAACATTCAAAAAATCTAGGAAGACGGCAAGCTTCAAGCTCTTTTGGATTTTTAAGATTCTACGTAGACACTAAACTTCATTATTTAGTAAGTTTTGTTCACGAAAAATGTGAAATTTTTGATGTAGGCTTATTGCAAGAAACACCATTTTCGTCCCATCGGGCGAAACTTTTTGGACACCCTGTATATAAGCCTACCCAGTAGGCCTAACTGGCAGCTTATTAACATACCCAATGTTACGATATAGACCCAATGTAATGAATACAAAAGCAAAGTTAAGGAAAGAAAAAATTGACCAACCATAATTAAACAAGCAAGCAATAACTTTAAGATCATTGGATATCATCCAAAATTGAATCTGGATCCGGAAGAAGCAAAAAATCACAATTCTGTTCCGAATACGATTAAGCAACAGCTTGATTATCCGGTTTTTAAAATCCGGACTCGGCTCCGTTGTACACCTCTGTTGCGCACATATCAGAGATGAGCGGAGTCACAAAATACTGACTCCGCATCCGCTCCGAGTTCAAAGATTTGGACTCCAAATCCGCTTTGGAATCCTGTTTGTGAACAAATTTTAGAATCCGAAGCCGCTCCGAGTCCGAAAAACATGCAGGCGTGTAATGGTATCGATGTGCCTTAGCAAAAATATCGTACTTTATTTTCCTAATTGCAATGCTTTGCATAGTTGCAATAGGCAGTAATGGGCAGGATAAACTTTTCTGTAATAAATCCATAAATGGACAAGTTAATGCAAAACGTTAGCTTCGTTAACACAGTTACATACCTCCGTTACTTTGTTAAATTCAGCTCCAATTAATGAAAGTTAATTAAGTTCGTTAAATTGTTAATTTTGATTTAAAACGGCATTTCTTTTTTAAAAAAAGTTGAAAATTTTTTTATTGCTTGATAACTTCCGTTATATTTTTGTAAACGCTTATTTCTTTTATTGTTGGTTAAGTTTGACATCAATAAACTAGCAAAATACGACCAATGAGGTCAAAAAGCGAGATAAAAACTACAAAACATACTGCTTATGAGCAGAGAAATTGCTTAAATGAAGCATTTAAGTATCGAAGCATTTAAGCTTAAATGAAGTATAAATTATCACCGATAATTTATCTCGATAAATGTCGATCTCTGGCAATAGGCTAATTTGTAGAGTTGAGTTGCAATGCCTAATTATTCACCGCATAATTATTCACTACCGGTGCCGATATATTGCTCATGACGATTGCATTTGACTTAAGAAACTAGTCACTAGACCTATACAACTCGTGATCGTTCGCAATGTGATTGCATTAAACGATAACTCCATTGGATGATTGTATACCTATTCGCTCCGGTTTATATCGTTTTCCGTTCTTGCATGCCGGACAGGAAACAAACTGATATATTATGTGGATCTTTGACTTAATAGCTCTCTTGCTTATGAGTACTCCCACAGTTAGTAATGTTTTGCTGCAGTATCGTAGTAAAACTAAAAAGAACGTTACATATCTCCTTGGAGTCAGAACGAAGTGAGTTTAGCAATCCCGACTGATACAGGGCCTATTTGCTCACCGATGCATTAATGTAAGGCCCACCTATAATTGTGATACGGATACTTTACCTTGCTTCAGTTGATCATGCAATTTAAATCCTACTATAATATTTTAATAGATTAGAGATGGCTCGGGCTGACTTTTTTGAGGCCCGGACTGCCCACAACTCGGAACCTCTAGCCTAGTAACCGTAATCGACCCGGCAACTGATATCAAAAATAAAGCCCAGCCCGCCCAAAGCCCATTCTTTTTATAAACTTTTAATCACAATAATCAAACTTAAAGGGATTTCAAAAAGTGTTAGCGGCTCGTTAGCGACCCAGTAATAAACAAAGATAGAGCCGGGCCGTTAGCGGACCAGCAAAAAGACCGGTTAACGGCTCGTTGGCGGTTCTCTTAGCGGCCCATGCCATCTTTATAATAGATTAACGAGCAGTTTTTCCATTTGTATTTACTCGTCACATTATAACTTGCAACATAAGTCTTTTACTTTCAGGTTCCGGCTAAAATCCAGATCCGCTCCGAATCCGGTTTTAATTCAAAAATCCAAATCCGGTTCCGAATCCAAAAAATGCAGCCGGACTCCGGCTCCGCTCCGGATCCGTGCCCAGTCTGGAACATACTGAAAAATCCGTTAAAAAAACTAAAAATTCGTAACTTACATTTCTGGTATACCACCACATACTAGAAATGAGCATGGATCGGACTCGGAGCCGGATTGTGCCGTTTTTTCGTTGGAGCCGGATTATCCGAGCCGTAGCTTAGTGTTGAGTTGGATCGGACTCGGACTGACACTAGAGATGTGCTTAACCGTTACTTCTGAGTAACGGTTCCAAGTGATTACTTTAGAAAAGATATTCGATATTTTTTATCGGTTACTAGCATTCGTTTAGGTACTCACAAATCAAAATCCATTCGAATATAAAAAGAGCAGCAGAATCAAAACAATTAAATAGGACTACCACGCAACGATGAATATTTTTTCTTTTTTGTCTCACAAGCAGATAGACAATATCTCTTACTTTTTATCTGATATTCAGTAATCACTACAGGATTTGACTCAAACCATTCCAAATACGCCGCAAGCGAATATTTTTCTCTTTTGTCTGCGCGTGACGTTCACAAGCAGAGGGAAAATATCTGTTACTTAGTAATCATTATAGGATTCGACTCAAACGATTCCAAACACGCCGCAAGCGAATATTTTTTCTCTTTTGTCTGCCAACCAAACGTGAAAGAATTTGTTGACTTGACAGTCAGAAGCATTATGAAATGAAAGTAGAAGTCGTTTTCAGTGTTGCCAGATCGGGCTACAAGTCGCAAATTGGGCTACTGTAAAGCATTCTTGCGCCTAAATTTTAAAACTTGCGACTTTTTGGGCTACTTTTTGTAAGCCGCTTGCTAATTTATTTTTGTTTTGGGCGAATTTTGATTTCAGAGTTAATTGCTTTTTTTGAATAACTATTCATATACAGTAAGATAGATTTTTTTCTTTGGTTTTCTGAAAACAAGATAAAAGATCGTCTTTTGCGTAACATTACACTCAGATAATTACATTTTATGTTTGGTTGTTATTTTTTTAGGATGCTCAATAGTGTGACGTCATAAAAAGATTATATTTTAAAGTTGTGCAACTTATAATTATTTTGTCTGCGGGGCGATCCTAACAAGACCCTGATAATTTTGACAGTTAACTCATTATGGCTGCTTTACCGTAAATTTCAAGTACTTTTGGAGAAAGCAATCGCAATTAAGAATGTGGTTATGTATACAACATGGTAGAGCAGTAGATTAGTGCAGTTATAGTAAACACTTTTGGGAATTAAGCTGTAACGATTGTTGCCAACAGAAAAATATCATAACGTTACATAGGTAGCGACATCCTGGTACCAGTAGTCCAGCACTCAGTACTGTATTTAATCCTCAAACACTAAAACATGCATACAGTAGATCTAGAAAAAATACTATTTCCTGAATCCATAACGTTACCACTAATCCCAAAGTGAACACTATGTACTCTAATTGCGATTGCATATACTGGTACTTTACCACAATGGAATTTGACAGATACTGTTGCGTTACCGCTTAGTATTCTTTCGACCAATGTGCACAGGTAATAGATAATATATTTCAAATTTGCAGCTATTCTGAATATCTTCGCTTCCTTGCAGTTAAATCAGTCTGCCCATAAGCTAGAGACTGATGTAATTAAATTATCTTTTTATTTCAGATATATTTGTAAGTGGAGCACGTATGCTTAATTGTTTCGTCAAAAAATAATTTGGGCTACTTTTTATGGCAATTTGCTACTTTTTAGTGGATTTGGTCTGTAAAACATCAAAAACATCTGGCAACACTGGTCGTTTTCTCGCTTGATTTAAGTCAGTTCGCTTGCGCTTCTGGGTTGACATTTTGGGTAAAATTTCGATTTGAAACGAAATTTTGACTTCGAAAGTGCAGTAGGCTACTGTGCTGCAGTTATGCAACACAGTAGGCCTACAAAAACTAACACGGCATAGGCTACTGTTATAATTATACATCAACTCGTCACAAGGCTCATTTTACTAAACATTCATAAATCTCAGATGGCATAGTATCGAGATTAAGAGATGGCATATAGTACCGATAACTTCATTTCTTATTAAATTTCGTTGGGACGATCAAAAGCGGCATAGTATCGAGAGTGGCATAGTAGCAGAGTGGCATAGTATCGAGATTTGACTATACCGCAGACATTTCTATTGCCTTCATCGCAATTAGTCAATGCCGAAATGATGACATCATAGATTCAACCACGGTATTTATAGTTCTACTGCTTTCGCGGTGAAATGAAAAGCAAGAAAAAATGCAACATAAACCGGTTCAAACCAGCATTTTCATTTTGCCTGGTTTTCATTTCGAGTATCTTGTATTGTAGATAACAAACAAGTACAATTTGGAATCGATATTTTGAGAAAACGAATCTGTTAGTCAGTTAGTTAGTTAGTTAGTTAGTTGCATATTTATCCTCCTATCACGAGAAAGCGATCAATGCGCTATACGAGCTCGCTTAGGAGTTGCCAACCATCTGTCTACCACACCAAAATGGGGGAATCCCGCTAAGTGCTTTTCCCAACGGCACAACAAGTATACTTGCCGGCTTGTTCTTCACACTGTCCCTTTAATGCTGAACGTTAAGCAGGGAAGTGGTAAATACCAATTTTAAAGTGATTGGTTTGACCCGACTCGGAATCAAACCCCAGTGTACATCTCAAGAAGCAGACGCTCTGTACCACTGGGCCATCTGAGCTGTTACTATCTGTTACTTCTTGTAAACCATTACTCTTGTTAACCTTTAACCGCTGTGAATACCAATTTTAAAGTCATTGGTTTGACCCGATTCGGAATCAAACCCCAGTGTGCAGCTCAAAAGGACGCTCTATACCACTGGGCCACCTGAGCTGTTACTGTCTGTTACTTCTTGTTAACCGTTATGCTACTCTTGTTAACGGTTAACCGCTGTGAATACCAATTTTAAAGTCATTAGCTTTACCCGACTCGGAATCAAACCCGAGTCCACAGCTCAAGGAGCAAACGCTCTATACCACTCGGCCACCTGAGCTGTTACTATCTGTTACTTCTTGTTAACCGTTACTTTTCAACAAATGATTACTGTTCGCAAATCTCTAACATAACTGACACTCTATAGATTAGGCCACATTATATCTCCTTTTGAAAAACACTTAAAACTATTTTGCAACATATAGACTAATGAGTAGCTTCAGTGAGTTGAATTTAGATTGAAGAGGTTGCTCTGTGAAAATGTGATCATGAACAGCAATTAGAAATTTTTGTCAAGTGTTTTAATGTTTGGACTAAGATTGGACTGCGGACTCTCAGTTCAGCCCAAAGTCCGTAGAACTCAAACGGATTTTGGTTCAGCCTTTTTTTCGGAGTCGGATTGGATTTTCATTTTAAAATACTGGACTGGACTCGGATTGCAAAAAATCTCAGACTGAGACTGAGATTCTCAGTCCGCTCATTTCTAGTTTTCTAACACCACACGTAGGCAGTAACGCAGTAATAGACTTCCCAATCCCATTCAGCTGGCCAGGTAGGACGACATTCGTCGTAGCGTCACATTTTGTTACCAGTTATTCTGTACTGTGACTTGTGTGGTGGGTGTGCTGTATTCCGAGCCTAGTCTAGTCTGGTCAGAGTGAAGTCCTTGCACAAGGTGGTGGTTGTGTACACTAGACCGCTTGCTGGCTAGAGGTTACCGGTACTGAGGTTGGCATTTGGAAGATACCTTGGTACCATGGGTTTTTAAACAAATTTTTTTAAATTGAGCTAGACTGTAAATAGCTGAATAGTATACTGGTGTAATTTACGGACATCAGTATCGCATACCGGTACATACTTGGGACGAGAAAATTCATACTGGTGGTGGTAGTTTGTCGTAGGGCAACTAGATTACCATTCCACTAGACTAGTTTACCAGTATCTTGTATCACAGCAGTCTAGGCCTTTTAATACTGGTAGGCCTACTGGTATAGACTGCGGTACTGCAGCCAGTCTATGCATTTTTTTGTCTGGGTCTGTTTCATTATCGATAAACCAGCTGATAATCATGAATAGGAATAGCTTATTGGTGCTTTTTCATAAGACACAGTCAAACGATGTACTGGTAGTGGTAGTCTACAGGTCTAGTCCTAGACTAGGTAGACCTGTAGACTAGAATACTGTAGATAGTGTACTGCATGGCTACTCAACTGGTGGACCGCGGCCCAAATTCGGACCTTCTAAATGCTAAAGCTGGACCCCAATAAAGTTTTAGCATATTGTATATTTTCCAAATGAAAACGTACCATCAAATTTTATCAGACTACACACCTTTGAGCTCTGAAGAAGCATCACAGCGGTGGCAAGTGTCTGGCTACATTTAGCTGTTTAGACTAGCTTAACAGTTAAGTGGTTCCAAAAGCCGACAAGCTTTCTGCATCACAATTGAATTTTTGATGTCATAATCACTTGTTTTAATTATGGCATCAACAAATGATTATGTCAGCGACATGGCCTAGCGGTACCGCGCGCAGGTGACAGATCCTACGTGACGGGTTCGATTCGCGGCTGGAGCCGATCGCATTTGACATATTTAACGGGTGGCTGCTGATTTGAAGAGCGCAAGCTCACTTCGCAGTCTCCCTCAATTACTGTTGAATTTTCGGTTCAATATAATTTGAAAATAACCTGAGTTATTATTATTATTATTATGAATTAAAAAATTGATTATGAAGCATATGCAGCAGACCTGTCGGCCTTTAGAGTCACATGCAGACGGGGTAAATAGTACCGGTATAAATCAAAATCAAATAGTCATTATACTTGCGGTATTACTCCAAATTGTGTAATTAGTAGTGAGGCTCATCTCTGCTGCTTTGTGCCTGGACAACACTGCTTCAAAGAAACGTCACAGCGGTGACAAGCCATTGTCAACACCATGCCAATTTGATCAACCCAGGAATCAAACCCCAGACCTTATGCACTGATAGCATGTGCTTGACAACTGAGTTAACCGGCCGGTTGTGGACAGGGTGACTATACCAGCCGGTTGCCTGAGTGATTAAAGGCATTGCTATCGGTGCGGGAAGATTAGATTTCAATTTCCAGGCCTACCAAATTGGACAGGGCAACTATGCCCGCGCTGATAGCAATGCTTTTAATCATTCAGGCAACCAACTGGTATAGGCTAGTTTTTTGTGCATGAATCCAACCAGCTATAAATTTTTTTGTGCACCTTTGCAAATAAAGAACTTTTCCAACAGAAGCTTCCACTTCACCAGAAAAAGGTTACGCACCTACGATTTTCAAACTACAAATGATTGGAAATTTTACCATATTTGGCCAAACTTTCGGTTACCATAGTTTGAGTTTTGCAGTAGCAGAACTGTTTTTCTGATCACTTGAAACCTGGACGTGCAACATCATAATATGTGGTTCCTTTCGGTAACTGACCCCAACTCCCTCGACTCCAATCTTGCTGATCCCGACCCCCCTTACCCCAACCTTCAGACCTGAACCCCCCGACCTGAACCTCCTGACCCCAACCCCCCCTCTGCCCTTACCTCCCCAACCCTTCCAACTCCAACCCCACGACTACTCACTCCAAATTACCTGTACCAGACTGCTGGCTCTGGGCTGCTCAACGGTTTTCCTACTTCCATTATTCATTTCCGTACTTTCGGTTCCCCTAGTTGCATTATTAAACTACCATAACCATGCTTTCGATTCCACTACTGTGAGAATCGCATTATGGGAACCATATTCGGTTCCCCTGCTTTGACTTTCAAACTTTGGGAACCGTTTTCTGGTTCCTCTGGTGCAAAAAGCATGGTTCAGTAACCTGAAAACAGTTCCCAAAGTTTGAAAATCATAGTAGGGCATCCGAATTCTGGTGAAATGGACACTTCATTTTCCAATTGGACCGATCTTGATTATAGTCGAGTAGTCCTGATCTACTGTGAGCTTGAAGTTGAATACAGTAATCAGCATGCCAGCACCAACAAGCCATTAAGTACTGTACCGGTACCAGTGTTGTTGTAACTCCACTAAGCGGATCATCCTATTTTTAGGATTTTGCAACTGCGTCCGCAAAATAGACCAGTATCCAATATTAGAACAATGCTCCTACACAGCTCCAGATCACTTATCTGCTTATTTGTTCCTTTATATGAGGTTATATATATATGAGGTTGCAATGTAGTTATAAAGTTATGTATTGTCAGTAAGTTATGGGTATATTGCAAAATTTACCGGTATATTATATAAATTATGTAAGTTACAGGGAATTAGATAGCCTAACAGGGAAAAAGAGGGGGATTGGGTTAGCAGTATATACCTAAACATAAGTCTACTTGGTGGTTAACAGGTTGATATATGCAAAAAGCAATTTTCAAAGAAAAAGCCTGCCGCAGGCCAACTCTCTAAACACTGCCTATTGTTTTTCAGATTATTGCAAAGCTTTTTATTCTTTTCTAATCATGGAAAGCTGTTTGAATACTGAAAGAGACATTGATAAACTTTTGAATAAGTTCACTACTTTTAAAAGTGACACTTCTCAAAAACTCTCCGAAGTTTGTGAACAGGTTATGAAACTTCACGAAGTCTTATCCAATACTAATGACGAAGAAACAGTGTTGAAGTCTCATCAACTTCTTATATCACAGCAAAATAAAAAGTCAAAAGTCACAACACAAAAATTGTCATCACAGCACAAAGAACTACATAGTAGTGTTTCTAGAATTGGGAAAACAATTGATCGTAATTTTGATGCCGAATGTAATTGTGTTAGTATGCCTGAAATTTTAAATGATCAAGAGCATCAGAAACTTTTAAATACAGCTTTATGTGAACACTTTTTCAGGCAAGGATCATTCGATGTCGCTGAATCTTTGGCAAGAGAGTGCTCTTTAGAATTTGATGAAAAATGGCGTGAACCTTACATAGAGATGAAAGAAATCATGCAAAGCTTGAAAAATAAAAATGTTGATATGGCCCTGGCGTGGGCAGAAAAAAATGAGGAACAACTTGCTAAGTACCACAGTGATTTTAAATTTAAACTACATCGCTTGAAGTTTTTACAGTTGTTAGAACAAGGTTCCTCTCATCAAGGTGAAGCACTTCAGTATTCTAGAAAATTCCAAAGTTTTGCTAATGACTATAAACAAGAAATTCAGCAGCTTATGGGCTGTTTTTTGTACATTAAGCAAGGCCTGTCAAAGTCTCCTTATGCTTCATTTTTTTCTGAGAATGTTTGGGAGGATATCTGCACCTCCTTTTCGCATCAAGCTTGCCGTCTTATTGGTATGTCAGTTAATAGTCCACTTGTCACATCATTTGATGCAGGTTGTCAAGCTTTGCCAGCCTTGGTTGCCATCAAGTCTGTTATTGAACAGCGACAATGCTCAGGTCTTTTGACAAACAGTGAAGAACTTCCAATTGATGTTGATTTAGATAATTCTCAGCATTATCACTCTGTATTTGCTTGTCCAATTTTACGTCAGCCGACCTCATCGAAAAACCCTCCAATGCGATTAATATGTGGTCATGTCATATCAAAAGATGCACTTGAAAAACTGACGACAGGAACAAAGCTAAAATGTCCTTATTGTCCTGTAGAACAATTGCCTGGTGAAGCTAAGCAAATTTTCTATTAACTACAGAGTCACCAATGCGTAACATATGTAATGGATTGTGCGTGTTGTCTATTATGTACTGGTACCGATGTGAATGCTGTCATTTAATAGTAGTTTTGTTGATTCTGTTACATTTATATCGGAATACGTGATGACGAAAATTTATGCCTTGGAAACAAATTTAGTACGTAAAAGCTTAATCTGTAATGCCAGAAAATACTGCAAGTGCGCTTTGTGGTTTGAAAAATTCTTGGATCTAAAATAGCCTGCTTTGTTGTGTGTGAAATTATAAAAAGTTTTCCTCCTGTGTAAAAGTTTCATCTTAGGACTTGTTTCTAGTGTCTGATTTGTACAATTCCACATGATATTTTTGCTGTATTAAAATTGGTAATGGTACCGAGATGCATTTTATCTGTTATTTGAAGTTTTTTAAAGGCCGACATGAAATGTATTTGATTTTAGGTTATATTCTTTTTATAAGCTAGCAGAATAATTGTGGGGAATACAGATTCATTAGACATTTTCGGTTTTCAAACAAACGTTATATATATATAATTTTTGTTTTTTTTAATGTCATTTTGTTTGCAATAAAAACTATTTTTTAAGGGTATGTATATATATAATCAAAATCTTTTGTTGCATTTCTGCATGTAAATTCTCCTATTTTTCGTCGTTTTTCAAGAACATTAATATGTGATCTTTTCAGCTCCCATTTAAATAAGTAGCTATGTGCAAGCAAAAAGTTGTTGCTTTGGTTAAAGTTTCAGACAAGTGCATGAATGATTTATTGCTGGTACACTAATGGCATTGTTACTGCTCTATATTACCAGACGTTATGGATTTAGCATTACAAATTGCCAGTTTTTTTAGCAAGTTTGGCATTTCCAAGCGTGTTGCTTCGCAATTCAATTGACTTGAGACGTTTGATGCACGCTGCAAGCTAGAACTAAATATGCTACACCCTAAAGAAAGTTGCTAGAACACTCTGAAAGTATTTTGCATTGCATATGCTTTGTTGGATCATGATGATTTTAATTGCCGACATTTTGTTGCCAGATACGCTGCCATTTATATATTTGAAAGTGTGTTGCTTCTTAAAGTTATTGAAAATATGTGATTTGTTTTTGGAATTCCTTTATATGTATTTGAAAATAAGAAACTTGCACAGACAGCAATTTTTGTTTTTATTTTTGAGTTTTGCTCTGTACGATTTGTGTTCATTAACGTATAAAGATAAACAATTTAACCTTTAAGGCATAGTGAGACAACTTTGTGCTTTTGACTACCGGTATCTCTTAAATGTCGTTGAGACAGATGCCCGACTCGTGGTCGGTTTAGGAAGTTGTGTCATACTTTATATGAAGACCGTTTGTTTTATATCGTTTTTTGTTTACACTTGCAGAGTTTACTGTTTTTTCAATTTATATTGTATTGAAGTGGCCTCGGACTTCAAGATGAAAAACTTCCTTGTAGTCGCTATCCTGCTTCTGGGTAAGTGAATTTGTTTTGTTGTATCACCAAAACATCTTAGTAGTCGACTAATTAATGTTTGCATAGTCTAGGTAATATGTTTTTACATTTTGAAAATTATATATGCAATGACAAAAGTATACTCAGGATTTCACTTGCTTCAAAGCATTTTTTTGTGTGCAGCTGATTCAACTATGTTATAGCTTACGTGTTAATGTCTTTATTATTTCAAAAATCAGAAAGTTTCCCTTCTCTTGATGTCTCTGCCATTTAGAGAGCTCAAAGAAAGCTGGATTTGTGTTTACCCAAGCGGCATTGTGATATGACTATATATGAGCAGTTTCGTACATTATTTATACGGCCTCATGCATTTTTAGCTTTTACGTTAAATTGCAATTTAGCGCTACATTTTCGAATTTGAAACTCAAGTAATTTCATTTCAATTTACTGCATTTTCTGTTGCCAACAAGTTTTCAGTTCAGCTTTGTTTAGCTGTGAGCATCTTAAAGGTGTTGTAGTGAAAGTGAACTAAAAAGTTTAGTAAAACTAAGCTGTTTGACTTTATGGAAGAGAAGTTTGTAAAATGTTTGCTCCAGATATGAGTAGGACTATTGTATTTAATATCAAGTTCTCTGAACTTAGTCAACATGAGAAATTGCTGGCTAGCTGCATAAGAATACTATTGTATACAGTACTGGTAGTTTTTTATTATGTTTGTTTTAAATGGCAGAGCTGTTGTTTCTTATCACTTGCAAGTAAAACGGTACCGGTAATGCAAAGCGACAATATCAGATTCCATAATTTTTATACAAATTGCTCATTACACACTATGAATCAAGTTAGTTGAATACACTAAGCAGTAGTTGACTCATTTGCCTATTGTTACTGTATGCGGGTTACACTTGTTGAGAGATTTAAGAGCAGGTAAACCACCAATGATCACCAAGAATAGAAAGAAACTTTTATGTCTTCGAATAGGTGGGTACGATGTTTATCCCTCATGCCAGCAATCATGAACTTGATCAAATGACATGAAGTTAATTACTGATGGATAATATAATTCGGTTGAACTGTGTAACGCGTATAAATTCTTTTGGCTTGAGCCAATAAAATTTTGATAACTTTAATGATAAAATTTTGGTAATTTTAATGAGGAAATCCACCACATACGACTATTAATCAGTTAATTTGAGATTCAAATTTACGTACCAGTTGGGTGTAATACTGCCTGATTAAAACTTTAGCAGTAAAACTTCACCTTTCCACCCCAGGAGACCCATATTTTTGAATACATTGGCTTGAGTACCCCTGTTTTTGCTTTTTGGAAACATTTGAGGATCAAAAAACAGGGTTTGGAATTTCTTCTTGGGATCTCAAGATTATCACTGGCGGTTCCTAGCAAGTGGGGGAGTGAGGCACTGCCTTTTTACATATAAAATATTGACTTTTTTTTGAGAATGATCACTTGGAGCAAATGAAAGCGGGACTTGTCCTTATCTAAATTTGGTCCTTCCCCCTAAATTTTTCATTGGCTACCCTTCATGTTTTCAGAGATTTCGGTAATAACCACCGCTGTTGCGTGACGAGTTGAAAATCGAAAATAATGTTCATCAAACCATTTGCAATCAGTGGTTCTGTGTATATTTTGTCGGCATTACTTTTCCAAAGTACTGCTTTTGTTGAAATACGTATGAAACTGATATAAATAATTGGCCCTTAAGGTAATGCTTTTGATTTGATTGAAGTTGAGGTTAAAAAGTTTTCATAGCATCTTCACGAGTTAAAGTTTATAATTTTGCAATATGACACATTTTTTGCTAGTTGTTAAAATTGTTATGTAATTCGAAAAAACTAAGCGTTTTTTTCGAAGTGTTGTTCAGTCGAAACAATTTTCGATTCAACAGCAGTAAATTTACACTGCGAATGATGCACTGATCATGTTGCGTGCCAATTTTTGTGAGTTTCGAATTAATTTGTTACTTTTCGCATTCAGTCTTCATTATTACGCTTTTATAATTATGGACTTGATTGAACATTTTTTGAATAACATAAGCAAGTTTTGCGATTTTACAATCATTGTTAGTTTTTGAACATGTCAGGTCAATCTGTGTTTGAAAGAAATTTTTGTACACAATATGATTATGGATGGTTTTAATAGTGCTGTTATTGGTGCTTAACTCTATATCTAATTAAAGTATTTTGATGTAGGATCTGTCTTGATAAAGGGTCAAAGCACAGATACACCAACACAAACAACAGCCCAACCTACACCTACACCGCCACATCCTTCATCGAACTCAAGCGATGCTGTTGTCAAACGGTTTCGCTACGAATCAGGCAATGTCACTTGTCTAATGGTCACTTTAAAAGCATACTTCAACAAGGTGAGCTATGAAAAAAAGGATATCGTCGATGTGTTGAATCGTTTCTCTTTTTAAAAATATCTCGTTACAAACTTCAGAAGATGGGTGTTTCGATGAAATTTACAACATCCAGCCAGCCTTAAGTTGTAGTTTATCCTGTAAGTTTTTTTTCCGAAGACGTTTTCCTAACTTGAAATGATTGCATTATACTAATCAGAAGAATGCTGTAATTCTTTATAAGCTTGTTTAGCAACTAATTTGTAACTAGCAAAAAATGTGTGACATTAATTTTGCAGTCAGGAGATATTGTCAATGTCACTGACGATGCGGAAACAGATGAAAACGCTAGCTCTTGCAGCGAAATGGCGATCAAGTTTGGAAACAACCAGTTCACCTTAACTTTTCGAAACAACTCCAGAATGTACTGGTTGTATCAAGTCGGTTCTTACATTGATAAGTATCAAGGTAAGTCCTTATACCAATCAACAACTTAGCAATTGTGGTATTGTAGCCCATACTTCTCTATGTATTAATGCAAGTTTTATGCGCTCGATGAGTTTACAAACTGCGCATGCAGTTTGTCGTAAACAAGTTATTTTCCGTTGAAAATTTGCTATTTGTTTGGAGATCAATAGCTTGATGAATCTGTCGATACATGCAGTGTTTATTGCTAGTGCATCCACACGATACCTTTATCTGGTCGATTTGTTTATATTGACGAATATTTTTTAGTTTCTGCTAACTCGAGTGACTTGGGAATTGGCAATTCCACATTGAAATCTTCATATATGTGCAACACAGGCATTACTTTGAGTTTGTCAAATAACGTAACTATGAGAGCAACTGATGTACAATTTCAAGCTTTCCAAATTACCGATGGAAAATTTGGTCCAGGTATGTTAAGTTTTCAGTCACGCAAGTGTATTTTTACCCACTGAGATTAGACTGCAGAAGTTTGAATTAAGTTCAGTACCGGTACTGTAAAGCCATCAAAAGCGCGTTTCAAATTTATGGGCATTAGTCGAAAATCTTACCCAGTAGCTTATTCGAGTTACGACTGAAGTATATTTATAAAAGCAGTTTGTTGCAACAATGAAAACTGTTTTTGTCGCTAGTGTTAAAAGAATACATTTACACACACTATTAAGTCTTGCAGTATTCTATTTACTGGGACAAGCCTGTAGCATTTAGGTCTTGAGAAGTTTCAGACAAGGAATTTTTTTAGCCAGTGTCTTAATTGTTTTCAAATCAGTACCTTGTGTCGCGTTTTGGCTGCGCTGCTTAAATTTGTTTGAAGCAAACTTTATGCGCGTGATAAATATTTATTGGATTGCGTTTAGTGATGACGTTGCAACCAGTCACCATCATGTGACGTGTTTAATGTTCGCTGATCGTTAAATTGTGTTGTGCTTTGTCTGCACAGCAAGAGAATACATCGCTTTCGCTTCTGCTTTGTTATTTTTTATATAAGTAGTTCGTTTCTGAAACTGACTGCTGTTTATTATGTGATATTGTGTCATCACAACGTTTGGATGACCTCACGATTGATAGACGCGAGGCATTATTTTGGAAAAGATGCACTTTCTTGCTGAGGACTGAAATAATGCTATGCCTTCTGCCTAGCTCGTTCTTTGAACTAAAATTCAAGAGTTTTTTTATTACATTACACCCTTGAGTGAGCTATGCCACCAAGTCAAGTAATTAAATTTGCGTAATATGTTTCCATCTGTGCATGAATGAAAGAGATTAGGAGAAGCTAACGTTAGGTGATTTGCATTAAGTTCAAAACAGCCACCTTTCCACTTCTGTTCATTGTTTACGAATTTGAGAGAGATACGTATAAACCCCCGTATGACTTCGCGGACTATCCCCAGAGATAGCCCACTGCAGATACGATTAAACTTCACAAACTGCACAGCACTCTGTGAGGTTAGGTAGACTTGTTCATTTTACGCAGGGTGCCTAACAAAAGTGTTGTTGAGCTATGTGTACTATTTCGCAACGGAATAGAAATATGCTCTCGTGCAAGGTTGCACTTTACCCATTGTTTAAAAAAAGTTGCCCGTGATTTGTTAATGTTTGGCCAATGTTCTAGTTGCTTTTACGTTGACGTTGTTAAAATACTTCATACGTTAACTTCATGTTCTCGTAACTTCTGTAGGTAGCATCTATTCTCGCTATGTCTAGCAGAATTGCATTTGAATTTTATGGTCGTTTCGTGCATGTTTTGATATAAAGAGCTGTGACCAAACTCCATGTGGTTTATTTTCTTGATTGATTGCTCAAAATTCACGTTCAAGAAGGTCAAGATCTTGTGGCAGTGTGCCTTTAGTGCCTGTTACTACATGGCTGTATTTTAATCTTCGTGCTTTGGATGTGCGAATTGGAAATTTTCGGTTATACTGTTTGATTCTTAAAAACATAAAAATGTTGCATTTTTCACTCACACCTTTGCATAATCTTTGAATGTGAAGTGCGCTGTAGTGGGAGTTATTAAACCCAAGTTGGGAGCAGTAAAGGTTGCATAAAGCAGTGTTTCTTCTTCAGTGCTCAATAACCACAAAGTTTAAAGATACGCAAGGAATTATCGCTTCTACGCTAATGGTAAAAGAAAGACCTTTTTTGAGATCAATTTAACATACATAGCCTAGCTGTTTTTGCTCGCTCATTGGTTTTCGCAGTTGGATAATTTTCGGTTGCAATGTTGCATACCTACTTAAAATCAAACCTTGTTGATGTTACTACTGACTGGATACAAGAATGCGATTGCATTACCTGTCAAAACAAGCCGCACAACTGTTCGTGACTTGCAAGCCCTAACAGTTATGCGTGGTTTGATGATTAATTGCGAAAGTTGTGATGCGACCTTAGCTTATACTATGGGTTGAGATTGAATGATTTTGCACATCCTTTGCAGAAATAATGGCAATATGTTCAAAAACACTTCAGCATACGGTTTCGTCTTTTTTTTTGATAATTTTCAAAGTACAATGCGTAAAATAGCATACAAGAAATATGTTGCCGACATAAATATGAACAAATTACTCACCTCATATTCGCAGAATTATGGTGGTTATATTGACTAATTGCAATCTACTTATAGAGCACCTAAGTTCTAGCAAAAATTCTTGTAGCAATGGCGGTTTCTGCTTTTTACAATTTTAGCTTTAGTTCGTTATCAGTTTTGACGCAAATGCAATTTGCGTAGCGATCAAAGCGTAATTTTTTAAGCCTTTTCACCGAAGTGCTTAGCAGACTGAAACTTGCAAGTTCTCTACAGAAATACTTCTTCTAAATCAGTGGTTCTTAAACTGGGTTCGACCGAACCCCAGGGGTTCGGTGAGGCTGTAGCAGGGGTTCGGCTAAGATCAGAATAAGTTTTTGCAAAAAGGCATGCAGTTGTAGTAAATGACTATCTCTGCGTGGAATGATGCATCCCCCCACCATACTCTTTCAACGCTGTTTTTGATGAATACAGTTTTTCCATAATTTCAAACCTATTTGATAACAATCATCTTTACGCCTTAAGCACGCATAAATCGAAAATGTGCGAACAAAATGTATCATATTTGGTGAAGGACTTAGAGTTAGAGGCAAAAGAATTAAACAGAATTTGCCATAAAAATTGTTCAAAAAGCTCTAAAATGGCCATTACAGTGTCTAAATTTTGGAAAACTTTCCGGGGAAGCATACCCCCGGGCACCCCTAGAGCCATATTTTTGTTCCTCAATGTGCTTCAAATTAACTTTCCGAAAAAAAATACGCTTAAAAAATGTAAAAATTTTATGCCACCCTCCACCGCCTTAAGAATATTCTGAATACGCCCCTGACGTGAAACATTTTCAAAGAGCTTATGCCCTTTTCCGGTTTAGACGTCTAACGTCTTTGCACTCATTTAACATTCAACCTAATTCGAAACTGCATCCCCCTCTAAAATTTTCTGGATCCGCTCCTGGTTATAATTAAGGGTTCGATGTATGCTTGCATGACACCTGTTGGGTTCGATACTTCCGACAAGTTTGAGAACCACTGTTCTAAATGGTGTGGACGTTTCACGCACTTGAATTTGTTGTGTATTGTTGTTAAACGAACAATGAACTATGACTCTGGCCAAGACAAGAGACGCACCGTTTGAAAAGCTTACTTTTATTCACAAAAGATGAAGCTTGCTATAAAAAACATTCGTCAGCGTGAACTGATCACGGTGCAGTTTGTATTTTATAAATTTGTTAAGTTCGTGATAAGCTGATTAATGATGATACGACTACGTAGGGATTTGGTAGCTCATACAAACCTCAAACTATTTCATCAGCAGGAACAGACTAATGATTGATACCACTTCTGCAAGTGGCCATTCAATTGCTGGGAGACACTAAAATAAGTTGGGTGCGAAAAAAGGTTGCTTATAATTACGAAAATCGCCAGCACACCACAACCTTAGCCTTGAAGTTTCAACTTTATTTTAGGTATTGCGTGTAATCATGACTCAGCTCAAAAGTATAAATCGTCAGGGCTGTTGTCAAACTTATGATTCAGCACTATTCATTTTTGAGCACAGCAAACGGAAAGTACTTAGTTAATTAGTTGTTTAAATGAGCATATGTCTATCAATCAAGATGTCTCATATTTGATTAGTGTAGTGAAATACCGTTTTTTAAAGTCTGATGAAACCAATTACTGTGTAGCTTTCTCAGGGCACATTAAGCATCTTCAGTCAACAAACCTGATCTTAGATGACTGGAAGACAGTTATTTTTTATGGTGGAAAATCCGTACCTGATGTCGATATACATCCGTGCAGAAACTTTGTATCTGTCAGTATTTTTGAGTCCTTGCGGTTTTAAGTTCGACTCTTTGTGTTGTTCAGCTGATGTTTTTAAAAAGTTACGCTCGTTTACTTGGCTTAGCACCTCCGGGCTTCACCTTATATTTTTTGTTTTTCAGCTCAAATTTGTACTGCCGATATTGGGAACAATATAATAATTCCTATTGCAGTTGGATGTGCCTTGGTTGGCCTTATAGTGATTGTTTTGATTGCATACATGATTGGGAGGAAGCATGCAAAACACCGTTATGAAGCAATGTGAAAATAAGTCGTTACATTACTACCTTTTTTGTTTCACCAAAACAACGCTTAGCTTTTTGCCCCTTTGAGTTGTATCTGGAATTTGAAACCATAAATAATTTAAAGGTACAAATTTGCTAAGCTACCGATATCTTCAGTTTCCAAAGTAGCCAGATATTTCAAATGCTTGCTTTAAACACATGATTTTGCGTATGACGCACAAAAACTCGATTTGGTGTTAGTGTAAAATTACAAAGGCTATTGCATGTACAGTATCAGTACTAACCAATCTTAAGAGTGGTGTTATTATTTTGGTTATATTTTGAACTAAATTTTAGGGTTGTGCATTGATTTGCAATTTTCAGAATAGCTTTTAAATTATTACTGTGTTACATTGATTTTGTGTTGCTATTGCAAGCAAGTGTGGCTTATGTTAGATCTTTCATAGTCTTTTTTTCTTGAACATTACCTTAAATAAAGATCAACTTCATATTTATTTTCTTATCTTCAAAAATTTTCTGGAATACTCTCCATTAAGTTTTTGTTAAAACACAGCTTAGTTTTATTTTAATATATAAAATTTTTGCTCTTTTGTAGTACTGGCAGTAGTTGGTTACTGGTAATTTTTTGAATTTGTTATTGCAAAAGCGTTTGTTAGTAATTCAATCAATGTAGGGCCTATACTTGAGGCAACGAAAATTTTGTTTTGTAATCTAGTTCGTTTTGCTGTTTGTTACTTGTTTTAGTTGGTGACGCTGTGTTAACGAGAGTTAATAATTAAGTATATGATGATATGGTAATGTAATCTTAACCTATCAACTTATTTCACCCAAAATTTCGATTGATTAAGTCTTTTTTGAGAATGCTTGTCAGACTAAGGTATAGTCCCACCTACATTTTTAAGAATTCATAAGGTGTCAAGCGGAAGTGAGATAAGGCTTGACACAAGCCTCAAAATATATAGCCTACTCCAGTAACACTTTACTGCTGTTTTTTGTTAATGTAAGCATTAACACCTGCAATGATACCAAATATTT
Source organism: Trididemnum miniatum (assembly GCA_964006365.1). Lineage (NCBI taxonomy): Eukaryota > Metazoa > Chordata > Ascidiacea > Aplousobranchia > Didemnidae > Trididemnum > Trididemnum miniatum. The sequence continues at coordinate 17,890,126 of OZ023249.1, read as the reverse complement.
TTTTGAAATAAGTATATTGGCGGTATTTGGAGTGCGTTTAAAAGAATAAACAATGCCAAAGTATTATTGTGTGATGAATGGTTGAGAATAGAAATCTGATCCTTCTTGTAAAGGTCTCACATGTTTCTTCAATGTTTGTTTGATTGGCCTAGTGAATGTCACACGAAGTGCTTTACCTTACTAGCATTTGGCTCTGTTTTGTAGCTGTCGCATGTTTTTTAAGCGATCAATCAGTGTACCATTGCCAAAAACTTTATAGCAAGGTGCGTTCCAAAACTAAATTGCTGAATAATGAAGGTAACAGCCAAAACAAGTTTATGAATACTTACTGACATCAGCAAAAGTGCGACTTCGATTATAGCGCTATTTTTGCGTAGTTCGACTTTTTTAGTTATTTTTGAAGGATAAACCAACATAAAAATGCCATAAAACTTATTATTTAGTTACAACCTAACAGTTGGTCACCGGGTAGGACTTTGGTCGAAAAAATCCAGTCATATTGTTCACTACCCGAGCGGCATGTGATGTTTTGTCATTCAGTCAATAAGCATTCCCTAGTCGCCGACTGGTACAAAGCACACATGTCGAGATAGCACCGTCTTTACACAGCCATTGTTTGCATTTTAGCAATGATTAATGTTTTTGTTCCATTGTAACAAAACAGAAAATTTAATAATGCTTAAAATTTATCGTATGTATCGTGCTGTTGTTTTTTGGTTTCAAAACCGATGAATTTTTGATTTTTGTAGTATGTCGTATCAAAAAATGCTGAGTCATCTTGGTTGATTGTTCACATGCTAGCTCACTTAATTTGCTTCTTGCTTTTGGAACGTTTTTTCAAATCCATAAAATATATACCTTCGTTTAGAAATGATTAAAGTGATGGCCACATTTTGTTGTGTAAAAATTTATTAAACACAATTAGAAAAGAAGCAAGCTTAAATCTTGATTTAAATCTTTATTGAAAGCTTCTCGCTTGAGCTAGCAAATTGAAGTTTGTGTTTTGCCACCTAAATACTTGCTGTATTGAAAAACTGGTGCGTCACTACTGGTGTATGACCACAAAAGAATCTTTTCATTAAAATTACAACCGTTTAGATACTCTCAATTTTCCCCTAGATAATTTGTTCTTCATTCGCTTTTAAAACGGTGTTCGTTTTTGTGTGGTATTATTTGTACAGGAAACTTTTATTCCTCATTGCATACTTTGTTTTTATTCCAGAAATTGAAATACTTTTCATTGACCAATCGAAATACAAATTACAAAAAGGAAAATTTTCTATACGACACTTAAATGGGTAGCGCTCAGCAGAAAAGCTGCTCATCAAAGCCTCTTTCTTTTCATCTGATCGGTGGCCGAACCTCATTCTTTCTTTTGTTGATATCAATAGATTTTAAGCCACGAAGTCGGCCAATTCAAAAATTTTCTCGGAAAAAATTGTTTCCTGCAACATCGCAGAAATTCAGTAATCTACGTTTAGTAGCGTTTACTACTTGAGATTTAATCTAAAAAAATCTTAAAAGTGTCTATTACTTCTGACTTGAAGCGTACCGGTATTTTTATAGTTGACATTGGCTGTCTGCTTGTTCTGGCCTCTTTTTGCAAAACTAGCGTTGGCCAATGGCCGTGGAAGGTCCCTCTTGGCCTCAATTTTTTGTCTATCACTCCGTATTTAGTACCGGGCTTAACAACTTTTTTCGACATCGTACACGCTTTCAACTTCAGTTAAAAGCTTGCACACCCCGCGTTAAAAAACCTGGATTCTAGAAAAAACGCCTCGCCGCATGCACTAGTTAAACTCTCATGAATGCTAAGTGTTAGTCAGTGGCTTACTTCTGGGATAAAAGTAACCCATCTCAGGACGCCTGTACTCTTCAGTACACTCTACTAATAGTAGGCCTAGTACACAATTTAAAATTTTGGAACACACTTGAAAGTACAATGCACCTGGTTAAATAGTGGTATGTCCACGAAATTTTGTCACGAACCTGTTTTTGGCATTACAATTGCCGCAAAATTTCCAACTAGCCTCGAGAGCGTCACGTTCGTTGAAAAAATTTTGCACAATTTTACGTGCAATTACGAGGGTGAAAATCCGCAGTTACTTCAAAGATTCTTACCGGTATTTAAGCAGTCCTAATGGTAGGCAATGTTTGGCTCAAAATATGTTATTAGAGAAATACATCAAATGTTTGACCAGTTTTTTTTTTTTTGAAACATGCCTCAATTTGAACACAAATGAAATCTCTTTTGGTACGAGAAACCGAGAAAAAATGTCAAAGGTTTGCGAATAGCTGCATTTTTAAGTTCTTGCATGCCAATTGAAACTACTGTGCGTTGTGAAGAGTCTGATACGCGCTGCTCCGGAGATCCTTGTTCGGTAATTTTGTGGATAACGCAATATGATTAAACAAGGACTGAGCTTATTGAAGATCGAAGAGTCCGTATTCCCTTATCCGCTTAAAAACCTGAAGCCTGTTTCTAATCATATGGTTTATCGATCCATCTACGAATGTCAGCAAAGCATGTCGGATTTAATATTTTTGAAAATGACGGACGTGAAAAAATCACGTGCGCAGCAAGGCTTGGTCTCTGATCTCCAACTGTTTCATTGCCTGCATGATTATAGGTATATGATAAACTAACGTTTTAACCTAGTCCAGACCTACTTCTTTTGGAAATGATTCAGGGGGCCAATTGTACTCTCGTTAAATCAGTGATTCTCAGCGTTTTTGATGTTAAACACCCTCAAAATATTTTAAGATATTCTCGCACCCCTAGGCTCACCGGCGCAGCCAGAAATACAAAAACGGGGGGGGGGAGTGGCAGTTTTTTTCATTGAATATTCGATCCTAAATTATTTGTTGCGTTTGTCATAAAGATATTGAGGGCAGTTTGTTCAACGAAATGGCGGTACATTATGGCAGGTTATCGACACAACAGCATCATTTTATTTTCAGTAGCATCGAGTAAGGGGGGCTGAAATCTATATTATCATACGAACGTAGACCGTATTAAAACTTACAAACCACGTATAATATATTTCACTTCAGTGAAAGTAAAGTTCGCGTAACGCGGTGCCGTGCTCAAAAAAATTTTTGGACGGGCGGCGCCAAGTTTTGAGACTTTAGATGCGGTTTCTTCTGGCGTGTGGCAACAATAGAGCTGCTTTAAAGCCAAAAGAGGAAGAAAAACTCTTCTAGGAGAGTAAGGGCAGTACTCGAGTTGAGGAGGGATGCCATTCTCCCATGAAATATTTTAGCGTAAACCATTCCCATACAAGTATAATGACCATCCCTCCTTACGTCTGCGTGAAAAGTTGTACAATCGCCCCATAACTGTTTTTACAACTCAAGCGCTGAGTAAGGTGCATGCCCCTCGAACAATTTTTGAAAATTTACATACCGTAATTGCAGTTTTAGTGCTTTTTGAACAACGTTTAAAGCAATTTTTTGTTTAAATTGTTTGCTTCAAATTCGGAGTCCTTCACAAAATAGGGAGCATTTTTGCTGGGCACATTTTCGAATTACGTGTGCTTGTCATAGGCTTAATAGTATCGAAGGGGTTCAAAATTTTGAAAAAGTAGTATCTGCACTAACGGACGAACATAGCCTACTTTAAACAAGAAATTACGGCACAAAGTGAGTTGGGAGCGGATAAAAAAACGGGACTTAACTTCTAGCACCAACCTCCGGCGGTTCAAGTTATCAAAATTAACCAGCACGATCAACAAAAAACTAGCATCTGCTTTTCACTTTACCTCTCTCGCACACTGATTGCTGGTACTTAAAGGGCAGGGTATTTTTATACCAGATAAAACGTATTTTCGTAAAAAAAATAAAGTTTACATAGTACTCGACCCAGCGCCCTCCTTTTCCCCTGCCGCACACGCCACTGGTCTAAAGACTGCTGGATAAACTCCAGCTTTCCTGCAGCGTAAATACAGTGGCCAGGACGACACTTAACACTGTAAACGTGCCAGCATGTTAACTTTCTTTTTTTTCATCAACATATTTTACGTCGCGAAGTGAATAAATAGCATCCTATTCCTAGAAGAAGCAAATGCATTGCCGAAGTATTAGCTTTGTCCGTATCTCGCATGTGTAATAATTGCTGCTTTAAGTTGGAATTCTAGAGGTATTAGTGTTAACCAGCCATCAAAAAGCGAAAACACCCTAAATATTGAATCAAACCATTTTTTGCCAAGTAAACAAGAAAGATCTTTGGGGTGGCATTAGATCGCTACTAAAGGCTATATTTATATACAATAAGTATACATGTTTGACTTATCTCACTGTATACATGTTTGATAGCCCACTATAGGCTATACATGTTTGATTTATCTAGGCTTACCATACGTCCTCTTTTTGGAGGATATGTCCTCCTTTTTAACAAAAAATAATTTGTCCCCCGAGGACGCTAAAAAATGCCCAAATGTCCTCTGTTTTTGAACAGCGAAAACATGACTAATCGTTGTTACACAAAAATTTTGGGAAGTTTCAGCTCAGATTAATAGCCTACCACATATCATGACGTTTTTTTAAATTTTTTTTGCTCTTCACTTGATTTTGGACGGAAAATTGGACATCTGCGGACGTGATGACCTTCAAAAAATCTGTCCTCCTTTTGCGCAATGAATATATGGTAACCCTACTTATCCATGAAAAATTAGGCTCACAATCACAATTCGTTGAGGCCTGATTACAAATATGTAGCTTAATATTTTTTTTTGACTTCAAAGAAGAAATGTAGAACAAAAACAGCACTTCAAAATAAGAAAGAGAAACGAATAACAGATCTTGCTATGAGTTATCGTTCAAGTGCAATAGGGTGTAGTCATACACTTTGAAAAAGGGGCTCAAAAGTTCTAAGGGGGGCTGAAAAAAACACACCTTTTAAACGGCGTTTGATAATTCTCATTGCAACCCTTGCATATTTTGCGGAAAGTAGGCTATAATCATTGATGGTTCAACAAATTATTTTCCCTACCTCACTTTTTTGGTGATTTGATCAATGCTCAGGGTAAAAAGTATTATGGTGAATCCATTATTTGATATTTTTCTAAATCTTTGCTTTGAAAAGGGGGGAGGGGGGGGCGGTCCCCCTACCCACCCCTCCCTGGCTGCGCCGGTGCCTTGGCTACAATAACCGGCATGTGATAAGAAAGAGCTCAGACAATAGACAAAAAATCAACTGAAAATGAAAGCGCTCTACATACGAAAACTCTAAATACGAAAACTCTACAAAGCTCTACATACGAAAACTCTAAAGCCCTTCTCACCCCCTGAAATGCTGCATCACACACACCCACAAGGGGTACGAGGACCCCCGGATAAGAAACCCTGCGTTTGATTGTCTATAACAGCTAACGATTGGTAGACTGTTCGCGTAGCATTTGGAGTTCAAATGTGCATTGTTCATACCTTACCATGTGCTACGAAATCATGGAAGTAGAACCTCCTCAAAACAGAAATTCTTCATCCAATCTCGACTTCGCCACTTTGCTTTTTTGTCCAACAAATGTTTGTAGTTTCCCCACTTCATACGCGGGTGTGTGTTTTGACTTGGCGGTGCCCGTTACCGCTTCTAGCTCCAGGGGAAAACAGCTAGGAATCAAACCGCAGAAATATGCGGCAGCAAAAAGTAACTGGCAACACTGGGTTTATCTTTCATAGGCCAGGGTTAACTTGCGTTTTCACACAACTATGACCCTTTTTAGGGGTTTGGAGTTCATGAACTCTGGGTCAAAAACCCACACGGCCCGTAAAACCGACACTGGTATGAATATCTATTTGTATTGGCCGTAAAAACGAGTTTTTTACTAAGGGGTCCAAAGTGTAGATGGAATATTTTAAGAGTCCACAACTCCCCCCCCCCAAAAAAAAAAAAAAACAATACGACACATCGCTTTCAGGCAAGTAATATTGCAAGTTTTCTTTTATTGTTATGTTTTGACAACTTTAGTTAATGATAGCCTATGTAGCCTAACTCTTTAATCTTTACAGGATTAGGATGGAGAGCGTCAGCACTCACATTGGATCCAGGTATGATTAAATTCATTCCATGACGATTGGAAGTTGAGTGAACTGAAAAATCTGTGATTTGTTTGCTATCTTCTATGGAGCCTGAACAACGTGCCAAAGTTTGTAAGGCTAATCCTAAAGATGATTAACAGCTCAGATGACCGAGTGGTAAGAGCGTCCGCCTGGGGAGCTGTAGACTCGGGTTTGATTCCTAGTCGGGTCAAACCAATGACTTTAAAGTTGGTATTCTCAGCTACCTCTGTTTGACGCTCAGCATCAAAGGGACAGTGTGGAGAACAAGCCGGCAAGTTTACTTGTTGTGCCGTTGGGAAAGGCACTCAACGAGATTCCTTTATTTTGGTGTGGTAGACAGGTGGCTGGCAACTCCTAAGCGAGCTCGTATAGTGCATTGATCGCTTTCTCGTGATAGGAGGATAAATATGCAACTAAATATTAAAAAGAATACACGACGCGACCGGTGGCACGTAGGCTAAATGTTGAAGGGTTTCGCGTGGTTGATGAGCAGGATAATTTCACAACCAACATGCGCTAAAACTATACTGCATTCGGAAGCGCCGCCTCTCGCGTATCGATAAACGCACTTACCAGCCCTGCGTTGTTGCGGGTAGAACATTTGCACGTATCTTTCTGTTGCTATTGAAAAAGCCAGAAAAGTGTGATTTCATTTTTAACAATCCAAGGCATAGGCGCTTGATCTGCTTTAATTTACTTTGAGTACAAGAGTTTTTTTACTCACCACAGCCTTAAGCTGCGGCCGGTATCGCAATACTGCGAGGGAAAATAAATAGCTGCGGATACCATTTGCAAAGTCGTGTTTCGATCGAGCAATTACGGGCCCCGTCCCCACACGCAAAGGAAACGCTCAACTTGATCAAGAAACTAGTGTATAAATGAGAGGTGGGCACAATTTCGTTAATCGTTAATTCGTTATTAACGAAGCTAACTTTTTCATTAACTAGTTAATTCGTTAAGTTTCTTTTTAAAATTAACGGACTAAATTCACTTTCGTTAGTGCTTGATAACTTCCGTTAAATTTTTGTGAACGCTTATTTCCCTGATTGTTGGCTAAGTTTGACATCGATAAGCTAGCAAAATACGATCAATGAGGTCAAAAAGCGAGATAAAAACAACAAAACATATTGCTGGTGAACAGAAAAATTGCTTAAGTTCTTACGTAAACATTGATATTGAAAAATTTTAAACTTTTTTTTTTAAATAAACGCGGATTTAAGTCAAAATTAACCATTTACGAATTTAATTAACTTTAGTTATTTGGAGCTGAATTTAACGAATTAACGTTAACGGAGGTACATAACTGTATGAACGAAGTAGTGGTTAACGAAGCTAACGTTTTGGTTAACTCGCCCATCTATGGTATAAATGAATAAATTAAAATTTTCAACTTCACTTCCTTCTTCGCTTAACAGAGGCGCTGCATTTATAGATAATAAACTAAAAGCTACTCTCTTCGTAGTTACCAATTGCTAAATGAGTCCAATTTGCCGGATGGTTTATGTTGCTTGTTCGTAAGAAGTTTGAAGCATTTTGTCCAAAAACGCGACCCAAAAACTTTGATACCGGTCTTCGATTTGGGTGAAACTTGTAGTTATACTGCAAAAAATATAGCTTGTATGCAAATGCTGGTTTTACTAATCTATCTCACCAATAAGGTAAAAACAGGGCTCAATTTTCTTAGTCAAAGTACTCGATAATTGTCAGTAGCTGGAGCTCATAATATAAGATAATAACTATATCTTATATGTAACCCATTATATAATTTTACAGAAACGTGGATAGCAAACGATTCCAACAAAAACGTCGTATTCATGGCAAAAGCATCATTTCAACTGACTGTTATGTATCCATCTGATAATAAAACAAGCATTGTAAGAATATAAAATAAAACTTAGGCGTTGATTGTGATCAAGTGTATAAAATTGTGCGCAACGTTGATTGTGAGACATATGTTTTTGTCGGTCTAGCCATTGCTTGACAATACAGGAATGACACGACCGTTGACCCGGTCCGGAGTTGAGTAGGTTCATTGATATCACAATTACCACACTGTTATTCTATGCGCATTTTCCTCTCGAAAACTTTAGTCACCGTAATATTAGCTGTTTTATAATCCTTACTGGTTTGTATGTTCCGTATTCGGGATAACCGATTGAGTTTTAAATTCAAAGAATTACATTCCAATACAACATAAATGCAGCCGTCAAATACTTTCCTTCAGAACTAAATAAGCAGAATATTTTGCAAAGAAATTTCACTTTAGCATCTTCTGACGGAAGCAAAATATTTTATTATGAACACCGTCCGACAAAGCAATCAGCATCAAAAATAAGCAGGTTTAGCACACGAAATTAGCCGAGTGGTTAGTGTATGGGACTCGGAGACTTGATTGCCATTAGTTCGCCTTTCAGCGAGGACCTCTTCACAATGAAATACGTACCTTTTACTAAGATAAAACCTAAAAGGCCTGAAAGTACAACCAAATGCCTCATGACATGTATGAAAACAGCAAGCTTGCTTGACAATTTTGGTCACGGTAGTGGTACTTTTAAGTTCAATAATTTGGAGATAACTTTAGTTGTTTCCGTAAATGCACCAGCAAATGATTCAATACTCCTTAAAGACCCTCGTAGTTAAAACGACCCAATTAATCTTAAAATTGCAGAAAAAATTTTGACTTTAAAAATATTTAGCTTACAGCAACTACAGCGCGATGTGTACAGGTAATTGATTGCGTGGGGTATCACGGAAATGGCTCTCGGTTTTGACACGTACTGGTAACGATGTTTACCCGAGGTTCCTGCTGAAATATAAAATCTTAAATTAACTTGGTTTCTGTTCCAAAAATTCCAGCAGGCTGCGAAGTGAAAATGAAAGTTTAAACAGAACATCACTCTGCAAACAACGCAAACTTCCGCAGCGGCTTCTACTGGCACGCGACAAAGCGACAAACTGCACGCTGTCGTAATGCAAATCGCTAGCAAAGTTTCGCGTTGGCCAAATATTTATAAACTATAAAACATGCCGTAAACACAGCGTGAAAAAACTTGTTACTTGCCGCACGTCACGTTGCCGCTGTCGCGTGGTGGTAAAAGCATCCTTTAAATGGGTTGGATTTGTTCGCTTGCTACAGAAAAATATATACAGTATGTATATACGTAAACGAAGAAATCAATCAACCAAAAGCGTTAACAATTCTAGACTAAACGCTAGTCTAAACTTATTTCTGACAATAGCATAAATAGTTAAGCTTCCTTAAATTAGAAAAAGGTTCCTTAAATTAAAATTCACTCATAGTCGTCCTGGCCCTTATGAAGCGATGTGACCCCAAACGTTGTGGAGTGTGGACCAAAAGATTAACTCCTTACAGAAGCACAAAGCATTTATTAAAATAAACAGTGCTGCGCAATGATTTTAAAGGTCGAGTCAATTTTTGTAAATTTTGTTTTAAACTAGTGCTAAATGGAAACTCCTGTTTTTTTTTATAGAAAATGTTTGATTTTACGCAAAGCAAGAGTGCCACCATCTCTGGTAGCGTGAAAGAAGATAACCAAACTACAGTCATCATCCAAAACAAGGACAAATCACAGTTAACCATGACGTTCACGAAGGAGAGCACTAGCTATCATTTGTCTGATCTGATCGCTCATTATCTTGATCCTACAGGTAGCATCGCACGCAATTTTAGGCGAATTTAATAACGCTTCGACTCGCCAAGTCTGATTTTTCAAGAAATGTAGTTTCAAGCTGAACATGCTTCCAGTCTTACCGGCAAAATGTTTTTGTAAATTAGCCACTATATCAGGGTCGTACCCAGCTGTAAATTAAAGGAGGGTTAATGCAAATCACCGTAGGTCGAAGATAACAAATATTACGGTATCTTATAAGAATGCTTTAAGCCTATACTTCAGATTAGGGTAGTCAAAAAAGGAAGATACAATCCTACTGTCACCATCTGCCTGGCTGCATTAGCGATTATACTTCCCATTTGAAAAAGACAGTGTCCTAATCTACTTGTCAAACACAGAATGAAACATTGGGAACAGAATATAAGGTGGTGATAAGAAACTTACCATTCTGTAGCATGACCGTTTAATTACTTATGAGGGTTGAGAACAGCCGCGGGTGATGTAAAAGGGGCTCCAAGTTTACGTAAAATTGGCTCTGCCGTCCCAGTTATTCATCTTAAACTTTTTTGTCTAGATGGTAAAATGGCGAATGCAACAATGGTGCAAGACCGTCCTGTTTTCATGACTCCTGTCAACCAAACTTACAAATGTTCGGTGGAAACCCAACTTGCATTCACTCCTCCAACAAAGGAAACTGTCTGGCTGGTCATTGGCGGGGTGGAGCTTCAAGCTTTTTCAGACCACATAAACCTTTCGAATCGTACGTTTGCATTTTATGTCAGTGACATGGCCTAGTGTTATATCACGCGAACGTGACAGGTCATACGTCACGAGTTAGACTCTCAGCTGGTGCCGATCGCATTTGGCGCATTATACTGTGTAGCTGCTGACTGGAACGCGCAAGCTCACTTCGCAATCTCTCTCAAAAGCTGTTAAATTTTCAGTTCGTAATGACAAAATAACCTTAGCATATCTATTTTGTTTTGTTTTGGTGAAAAATTTATCTTCTTTTCAAAATCTACAGACAGTAAAGCTACAAAGATTGCGTTTTCAGCTTTTAGCTGTTGCGTGACCCACATTTTCTTAAAGCCGAATAAAAATTTTCTTAGCATGTACCAGTAGCTCTCGACTGCATGTTCCAAAGTTCGAAAATTCGTAAAACTCCTCTGCTCAACAGGTTTAATTACTTACTATTTCTAGACCTGCTTATCCTTGGAGGGTGGACGGGGCAGCAGCAGCTCCCATGAAAAATTGCGGTTATAAAACGAATTATCTCTACGCTACTCATAGCTTACTACTCAGAAACATAGTAAATTGAAATCGCAATCTGTTTTTAGCACACTCATGTTTCATTGATATGGATCATACTGCGGTGCTGGATACTTGGGATTTCATGCAAGAGAACAAAACTTGCGCTCGCATCAGAAGCATGGCCTCTGTTGAAGTCACTTATCTTACAATAGCCGGAGGAGTAAGTAATTATCGAATCTGTATATATAATCGAAATTATTCTTATGATTACACTTTTTATTTACTTGCAGCGGTGATCTTTTTTTTTTTTTTTTTTTTTGGTAAGGTCAATCTTAACACTCTTCAGCGATCTTTTTAAAAGGTTTTAAATTTGTATGTTATTTTTTATTGATGCATTTTGCCGTTAATTTGAGGACTGGTAGCTCAGTGCACTTAAATTTTTGGGCACATCCAAATTTTCAAGGGAATACTTTTTTCATAACCGGCCGTTAGCTCAGTTGTTGCGCACACACGCTTCGGTGTGGAAGGTCAATTGAGGTTCGATTCCCGCGCTGGCCAAATCGGCACAGTTTCGCCAACGGCTCGCCACCGATGCGACGTTTTTTCGGAGCTATGTAGCCCAAGCGCTACGCCGCGGAGATGGGCCTCGCCACTTGTGACACGCTTCGGCGTAATACCGCGAGTATAATGAAGATTTAATTTTTCATTTTAGTAAAAATGAAAAATCTCGGCGGTCGTCTTATTTTAAAATCATTTTGTTATACAACAGATGTATACCACCTTTATTCCTTTTCCAAATTCAACTCTGGCTAAGACGATGGCAAACTGTAGAGAAAATGCTGTGATAGCTTCAGTGGAAATGGATGGGCCCGAAATTATGATGGAGCTTACCTTTGAAAAGTCTAATACTTCGTCATTTGCAATGGCAAATGAAGAAATCTATGAACTTACTGGTGTTAGTTTGACTTACAACTCAATGGACGAGTATTTTCCAAATCACGCTGGTAAGTAGGCCTATGTCGTGAACCGACCAAGAAAAGTCCTGTATAATTTCCCGATCTTTACAGTAAAAATAATAAAATTGTAAAGTTGACCCTTCTTCACAACAGTTTCTTTATCTTTAAAAAAAATGACAAGTTTTTTAGAATCGTCACATTTCCTGCTTGCGTCGAACGTCTGCAAATGGTAAATATTCAATGTGATCCGACCTAAAAGCTTCTGGTTACGTAGTTTAACAATAGTTGTAAACACACTTAAGCCATTTCGCACCACTTCTTCATCAAGATACTGTATGTTGCCACTAAAGCTGAGCATGAAATATTCTTCAAAAATTGTGCATACGCTGCTTTACCGGTACATGCTATACTTTGTATTTACTATGATAGCTGGCGTGCGTCCCTATAGCTGCGCTACATAAACATGCACCTGCGGTCTAAAAACTTTTCCCATTCTTTTAATGTTAAATAAATCTGCGGTGAAAGCAAACGAAGCACTGAAAAGTTCCAACTTGTTTATCGTAATAAATATTTATGAAATGCATTTGCAGGCATGGGTGCTCAGAACAAAACAATAAGCAATATGAAGCTCAGTGTTAATCCTGCACCTCTCAACCAGTCATATAAATGTACGGTTGAACAAACTCTCATGGCCAGTACAAACATGAACGTAACGCTTACTGATACTCAATGGCAAGTTTTTAATGTTCCTGAAAAAGATTTTGACAAAGGTAAGATGTTTTTCTGTCGAAATACTGCTAATATCATGAGTGGATTATGCATTCAAGTAGAATGTACGATAGATCAATGGGTAGAAAGAACAAACTTGGAACCACCAATTTTGCTGGTTTTAATCGCTCCTGACATAATCATTATTGTAAGTATACTGCCAGGAGCATTAAAATCCAGCAAAACCGGTGGTTCTAAGTTTGTTTTAAGACATCTTGAGATGCCATGTAAGGCCCAGTTATAAACCCAATTAGCTTATCAGTAGGACGATTTTGGGTTACAAAAGTTACTTTTTTTTGCTAGCTCCAATTAACGTAAAAAGGGTTTAACCAAAATTTCGCAGCTATAGGGTCAGTATTTAAAAAGTTATAAGGTTACAAAAAGTTACTTTTTGTCTTTTAGGTTACGTTTTGGTTTTCGTGCTTTTTTGCATAACTTTTCTAGTTTTTTGTCGTGGATTGATGCAAGAAAGATAAATTTACAATCTACAAACACTAAGGTGTCTCTTTGGTGCCAGCCAACAACTGCTTCTGTGGAAAGAAGTTTTTCTATGCTTAACAAATTGCTTGCAAAGGACAAAAAACTTTCTACCACAAAATCTGAAACACTACATGTGTGTTCACTATAACTTAAGCACGAGGTAGAACTGGGCCTTCTTCACGTTTTTTCATGTTTGGCCGCAACTATTTTCGTTTTACTTTTATACGTTTAATAAAGTTACTTTTTGATTACTTTTTTACAAAAATAAAGTTACATTTTTAAGTTTTTTAGGTTACAAAAAAAATCGTCCTACTTATCGATTATGATTTAGGACTTTGAAGTGTCAATAGGCTGTTGAGAAAATATAGAGCTAACGACAAGCTCGACTTGCAGTGGAAAGACCGCGTTAGAATCTTGGCTGTGTCATATCAAAAGACCTAAAATTGACTTTCACAGCGTATCTTCAGCTCTTTACTTAACAATGAAGTTAGCTACTGTACATGTGATATGTACTGTAATTAGTCCTTGAACAACTAAAGCCCGATCTTCACGAAGCGCTGTAAAACTTAATACCTATAAATTATATTTATTGCTCGACTAAATTGGTGCTTTTGGTTTCTAAAGTTTGGTAATTGTTATTTTCAGCTTCGGATTGCGCAGCAATGAAAACTACCACCCCAGTGCCGCGTAAGTGCAGTACTTTCGGAAGCATGCTTTTAAAAGTTACTTGCCATACGAGTATATTGATATTTCGGAAAACTAATAAACTATATATTAGAAATAAGCTTTTAATGCTTCTATATATATATTATTAGAAATAAGTTGCGTGGTTAATCAAAGCCGATCATATGATAACAGGTAAAGATGTAGGCTATTGATAATGGTGTTTTTTTAAAATAGATTTACTTGAGCAACTCTATGTTACGAATGGAAGACTGTTTCATTTAAATCTCATTCACAAATTTTTTTTCGTTATGACTGCAATTTTCAGGCATTTCCTTTTTTTCGCATAAGCTTTGATTAAAAATATGAAGCATACATATGTTTTCTTTTTTTGCAGCTACGACACCTCATCCTGATCCCGCTAACCCAGACGCATGTGAGTACCTATACGTACTTTGATGGTGAAAAATAGGACGAACACAGCTATAATATTACAATAGACGAGCACAGGCAGAAGCGCGAAGCGTAAAATTACACGTTATCCCTTGCAACTGATACTATCCACCAAAGTAATATATAGCAACCCAACATTTTAGGCGCAGATCCTTTTTAAAAATCCTTAAGCTCTCGATGAAAAGAAAATCACTACACTCTTAACGGTAACCAATCACTTAATGCATTTATTCAATTATATCAATTTACAGTCTTATAAACCCACAATGGGTCCGTCCTTTCTTGGTGTAGCCTAGAAGAGGTTTTGGCGAATAAGGATAAAACCACTACTAATACTAATAAGTAATACTGTTGATTTTTTAAAAATCGAATCTTGATTTCAGATAACTGGATGGCCATGGATTCTAAAAACCAGACATGTTTTGTAGCAAAAGCTGGCTTGCAGTTCCGCGCATCCTACAATAAAACCGGATCAAAAACATTAGTGGAGGTAAATATAACGAAAGGGCGAAAAAAAAGTTTGGGAGATGGTGCTTTTTAAAAATTTATTGCGCGCTTGCAACAGGCCACGCAAGAAACTTCGGAAGACAACTGATGATACAACAATCAGTTCCCCAATTTTTGTCATTTTAAAGTAATCTAACCAAAAGACACCGATTTCAAGATCGTTATTTCCCCTTATAACCTCAAACAAAGATAATAAAATAATTATACAAGATAAGACCTGAGCCAGTTTCTGTTTCGGGATCAAGTCTCTTATCAGTGACAACAATCAGGGAAAACCGTATCGAAAACCATATAACAAAATTACTGAATCTGGCGTATGGGCATTCAATACAATAAAAAGTATAGCAGTTGCAAAAGAAAAAAAGTAAAGAACAGACGAATGGAGTTGGTTAGATTAATTCCAAGAAAAACATAGACAACATTATAAATAATGTTGCTTCGGATAGAAATAGCAATCCACGATCTGTTGCGCTCTCATTATGAGCTCGTCAGGTGAATATAGCTAATAGAAAGTTGTGCCAAGAGATACAGAAACGTAGTGAAGAAAGACAAAAGAAATAGATGAATAGTACAAGATAGGAAATATCAGATGGCTAAGATAGCAACTAACGGCATTTTGGATGCAATCAAAGCGACGTCCAAATGAACAAAGTAAGATTAAACAAATATTTTCTAAAAGTCATTGCTGCCTGCTGAAAATGAATGAAAAGAATGAAGTGATCTCAATAAAATCATTAAAAATGTTGCGTGAATTAATTGTTTGGGGTTCCGATAAAAGCGGTGTTCACACATGTTGAGTTAGTGATGTTGGGTGCGGTTACGCACTGATTTGGCCGAACTAAATCAAAAGTGAAAAGACGAAAAGGCTTGGTTAATTTGATTGCGCGGCAGGCTGGTAAAGGAATTAGTTTTTTTTTTGTTGTTTTGTTTAAGATTAAAGGGACACATTTACAAGAGTCGCACAGTATCTTGTTTATTTACTGCAACCGACTTCTACATAAAGTATTCTTACTGAGACCTTTTCAGACTCGATTTGACTTCACCAATCAAAGCCATGCTCATTCAACGGATTGCAGTGGCGATTCTTTCGTGGTAACCTTTTCTGACGTGGAAAGAGCTCAAGACATTACTTTGTCTTTTACTAAAGACAACAGCTCCTACGCTCTGACAAACGTTAAAATCGTATTTACTGCATTAAATACAACATTTCCAAACATAACAAGTAAGATTAGATTGAAACGGTGTTCACTTTCAGCAGTTAAGGTTAGACTGTTGTGAATCGTATGGAATTATATTTTTTTGCTACTGGTCGTAGGTTTAGCAAACAGTCATCACGCAAACTTCATTAATAGCAGATTAGTGAAATAATAAACACATTTTTTTGATTTTGTTAAACTTTTATGACATACTGTTGATAAATTTGATCCTGGGAACTCGTAATCGCTATCCAGACTTGAACTGTGTCATCATGGGAATACTCGTGTAAGATTAACGATAATTGTATCATATTTTTCGATTTGAGACAACTCCAACACTGCAATGAATAGCCAGCCATTATCGGGTGCCTAATTAGACGCGATTACCGAAATCAAGGAGGATCCACTTTACGACGCAAAACATCACTAAAATATCTAATTAGGTTTTACAGAAGAGTGTCTTAACTAACCGTTTTCTATTAGATTCCATTGGAATAAGACTGACAGTGTACATTTAAGGACGAAATATTTTTTGATAAAACTTATATGGTAAAGCGACCGTGCTATTTCGAGTAATGAACTACTACATTTATTAAAGTGACAACTATCTTTTTTTCGCAGAAAGCCTATTGAACATGACACTAGAAGCTAAGAGCGTGGACAATCTTCATCTTATGGAAACGCCCGTGAAACACTCCTATTCATGCTCGGTGGAGTCCCAAGTTAAACTTACAGTCAATGACTCAGCAGTTGGAATTACAAACATGTTCTTTCGAATGACTGACATTTCTGGGCTTTTACCCTTCGTCACTTCTGGAAAAGCTGAAGAAAGTAAACAATTTTTAACAGTTGTAATGATTTTGAGATTTATAATTAAGAAGGTTTATAAATAAGCTCAAATGTTTTTTGAAACATTCTTTTCACAAAGATTTTTGTAGGCAGATGTTTTTGAACCGTAAACTCAAAAAAAAAAAACGTGCGCGAAGAGATAATAAGCTGCAGGACTGAGTAAACTGAAAAGTATTAATATTTTCGCAATTAAAAATATTTTTTATTACTCTTTTGGCGAAATTGCTTCACCAAAAAACACTGGTTGTAGCCTACATATGCTACGACATGCGTTTTTATATATCTGGTATTAAATTAATAAAAGTGCATATATGCATACAAAAAATCAAATCTTCATTTTACTCCCCGTATTACGCCAAGCTGTGTAACGAGTGACGAGGCCCATCTTTGCGGCTCAGCGCGTGGGCAACACCACTCCAAAGAAACATCGCAGCGATGGCAAGCCTTTGGCGACACTGCGCCAATTTGACCGACCCGGGAATCGAACCCCAGATCTCCCGCACCGATATCGTGCTCTTAGCAACTGAGCTAACCGGCCGGTGCCTTTAATTAATTACTGCATACAGGCAAATGTTTCCTTGATCAAACCCATCCTTCCGCAACATCAGGAGATTGGAAATTGATGGTGAACAACACAAAGGATGTGTGCGCTCGTGTTACCTCAACGCTTGATCTCACCGTTTGGTATTACGACATGCTTGGAAGGGTAAAGAAATCATGAATATGGTCAAGAAAAACTTTCATAGAAGTTATACAAGCTTGTACACACTTAGGTTCAGATACAGATACGTCTATTTGTCGGACTATATACGGTAAACAACAAGCATAAAATAAATAAATACAGTAAGCACACACACAAAACTGTTAAACCATATACAGCCAGACTAGGAAGCACCGAAGAACCCTGAAGTTATCTAGTCAAGGTGCTTCCTTGTGAGATCTACGATGACTGAAATATCCCGCTGGACAGAAGCGAAAGCACGCGAAAGACAACAAACAGATAGCAACATGCGAAGCTGACACAAAACGCAAAAGAACAAAGCTAATCATTGCATATAATTATCACGACGAAGAACTTTAATGCAGTTGCGAAGTCTACCCACCAGCACCGTATATTGTTCTCATCGGTGCATCATAAGTTATACTGCTGCATGCTGTTAAAAGTTGCTATGTTGCGTAAGACTTTTCTTTTTCCCGCGTTTAGTTCATCTCCTCATCATACCATAACTGCAAAGTAGACATGAGCTGGTAAAGACTTGAGTTTGCAGGCCAGTAAGAATTACGTGGTAGCTGAAAAGCTGCCCTTGTTCTAAATTACAATTGTTTTGAACTCAAAGTGCTTAAAGCTCGCGTAATTTGCTGGCCAATTTTGTCAAGAATGTTATTGGGCTAATAATGTTGGCTGATGATTACAGTACACTAACGACCTTGTATTATTCTTTTCTATGTCAGCTGCAAAAAAGAATGATTCCTGTGCAAGGACAAAATGTTTCGATCCTCTCATCTGAATGTGGTGATAACACTACCACTCTGACATTGGACGCATTCCAAGACAAAACAATGAACTTGACCTTGACCTACGACAAAATTAAGACATCATCCGCATGGCTGGATGCCAGTGACTCCTGGAGTTACGTACTGAACAACGTCACTCTGGATTACAGCACAACGAACCCTTACTTCCAAAATCACGAAGGTAGAAGTAGTTGTTATTAGCATAAAAAGAAAGGGTGGGCATATATCTCCAAATGAGTTGAAGCACAAGCTGTTTACCTTTACGAAACAATGAGCATATCAGTAAACTTCTTTCCAATTCGCCAAATGGCGCAAGTAGACACCAAGTCTGCCTTTATTTTTTATCACTTAACTAACTAATCAACTTATTAGTTGTGCATTGGCAAGTCGATGATCAGCCGGGCGACTGATTGATCCCAAAGCTTCACTACTCCCCCCTCTCCAAGAAAACACACACCACTCACGCTGGGTGCGTTATGTAATGAGAGAAAATGGAGTACAACCGCCGAAGCAAACCCAAAATTAAGTGCGGCGTATCCAATCCTGGATGTAAACTGGCATCTTACTCGACTGTAAGAGAGGAAAGATACATGAGGGTTTTGTCGTTTTTGTAGGTAATGAGTTACACATGTGATGTGTTGCAGAACAAGGTGCCATCGTAACAATCAAGCCTGACATGGCTCTGATGTGGTTTGAAACCGCTGTAGGAAGTTCGTTCAAGTGTAATCTTACACAAGCCGAAGATGTGACCAACAGCACGACTGGAAACGGTCTCTCCGTTAATTTTGCTATGAGCCAATGGGAGGCGTTTAAAATTAACGAATCAGGAGAATACTCGAAAGGTAGGTAGCACAGCTACATAATCGTTAATGGTACTGTAATTATTCTTATCAATGAAAGCCCCTTGCAACGTTGAATAATGTTGTTGGTGGGTTGCAAAGTACTCATGAATATTCCAAGGGAAAGTAGGCTAGGTCATTTACAATGCAAAAAATATATCGGAATGGCAACGCTCTGCACATTATATCTATAACTTTATATTCGAATTATTTGTATTTTACAGCTAAGCACTGCGCTGCTGATTTTCCTGCGACCACCGTGATGACCACCACTCCAGGTATGACATGCTATATATTTAACATGATTGAAAACGTTATGTTTAAAATCTACCGGCCGGTTAGCTCAGTTGCTAAGCGCGCGCTATCGGTGCAGGAGGTTTGGGGTTTGAATCCCGGGCCGGTCAAATCGGCACAGTGTCGCCAACGGCTCGCCACCGTTGCTACATTTCTTCGGAACTGTGTAGCCCAGGCGCTAAGCTGCGGAGATGGGCCCCGCAACTCGTTACACGCTTCGGCGTAATACGGCGAGTATAATGAAGATTTGATTTGATGTTTAAAATCTTCACAGTAGCCAATTCGCGGTGTTACGCCG
Source organism: Trididemnum miniatum (assembly GCA_964006365.1). Lineage (NCBI taxonomy): Eukaryota > Metazoa > Chordata > Ascidiacea > Aplousobranchia > Didemnidae > Trididemnum > Trididemnum miniatum. The sequence goes on along the minus strand of OZ023249.1, from coordinate 17,870,368 downwards.
ATCACGTGAAAAGAACAGCGTGTGGTAGAGCAAATCTCCGCGGACCAGGGCAGCTACAGCCCCGAAAAAATATCGCAGCCAAGTCGAGCCGTTGGCGAGACTGTGTCCAATTTAACTGGCCTGGTAATTGAACCCAAGACCTCCCGCACCGATAGCGATGTCTTTAACTAATCCAAACCCCTAAAGTTGTTGGTAATTTGGTTGTAAACCATAACTCGAGAGTTTATTTCATGTTCATGAAAAACTCTTGATAAAATATATAAGCTGTAGGGACAAGGTATGAGAAATCATCTAGTAGCAACACATTAGGCATTTTCAATTATTGCAAGCCAACCAGCTATTTTGTACGATAAACCTGTTACTGCTTAAAAAGTACAGCCCGTAACGAGCAATAAAAAATTCCAAGGTTGAGATTCACTTTTTTTTAGTCAGCCGGTTCTGTCACAAAAGTTATATTTTCAGCCAGCTTTGTTTCAACTAATGGTATAAGTACAAACAGGAATGCTGGCCGGTTTGTTGATTTGATAAAAGTTCGTGAGACGGTTCTATGGAACCGGTGCGAGCCGGCAAACCCCATCACTGAACATTATGCAGTACTCTTTTATATTGCACAATTATGAATCAATGTGTTAAATAGTCAATTCTTTTCTGCGATAATTCAAACATTTTCAAAATCTTTTGAAGTTATACGAGTGCATTTTAGAACTATTTTTGAACTCACGCCTATAATCTCTTTTTAGTTACTCCCAAACCAGATGTTCCTAAAAACCCATCAATTGGTAAGTGAATATGGTTCTCGCTTGCGTTACTTCTTTGTCGGAGAATATCTAAATCAGATGACAAGACTTGAGTAAGAGCAAGCTAAAACTATAAGCACACACGTGAAAAATTGTGCAAAAATTGCGACCAAGCTAAGTATTTCTACCTGGAACCCATCGGTTTGAACCCCTCTTGACCAAAGACTGTTTACGACCGATTTTCAGAAATATGTTCATGATCGAAATGCTCTGGTGCCCGTCTATCGCTGAACAAAAAAAAAAGAACAAAATAAAACAATACAATCACAAATTCACGGATTTACAAGTGAATATGTAAATCCAACTTATTGTTAATCTTCTAGATCTTAATTTCAATGGTGAACTTTGTAATGTGTTTTTTACCCCGAATTAATGTATAAAGTTTTACGCATGGTTCCATAACTATTTCAGAGTCTTTCATGATTAAGAACCCCAAAACTAACAAGACCTGCTTTTTGGCTAAAATCGGAGTCCAAATGAGGACTATGTACTATTCCACCAAGGATATGTCTGCCATGGTAAGTACGAATTAACTTGACCAACCACAAGCAAATATGCTTCACTGTAAAACTTCAAATTATTTTTAGACTGAAATTGGATTAAACTTTGAGAAAAATGATACGGAAGTCATGGCCACTTGTGACGATAAAATGTCAGAAATAACATTTATGCGCAAAAAGGATATGTCAAAAATTGTAATGACTTTTACGGTCGACGCCAAGACCAATATGTCTTCTCTTAATAAGATCCATGTTGAGTACAATACCACCTACTTTCCTAACGCTAATGCTACAGGTAAGTGAACTAGTAGATTTGCTTTGCATAGGTTATTATATGCGACTTGAGGTCTTTGGTAATTTTCATCTCTGGAAGAGGAGTGGTGTCGCAAATGCGAAATAAACGCTGTACCGAAACAGGTGTGAAATCGTTTGAACATGTCGGATTCATTTTACGGCTAACAGTTTTCCTTTCTTTGATTTGTGATACATATTGTCCAACAAAACTAATGGCCATTTGTACGATTATGGCTCTTCAGAAAGCCACGCATCGAAGCTGCTAGTTTTACGAAAAATGTTTTTTATTAAATCAAATTGCTTGCCATTGCTGATCTTTGGTGCATTGCGCTCGCACATTATTCGTTCTGTTTGCTAATTCACCTGACGCAGCGCGGAACTGACTGACGTGGCTTTTACCGTAGTTGCAGGCTTGAGGTCCTTAGTCCCTCTCCCCCAAACCTTGCCAATGATTCGTGTTAGTAGCGTGTCTTCGAGCGTTGCCTAAAGGAAGTTAGAATATGCTATTATACCAAAAGCAATATGCCGCAGTTGTCACAGAAGTTTTGGTGTTTCACACGAAACGTATAAATTGACCAATCGGTGCGTTTGATGTTTCACATAAACAAAGTCAGCAACATAGCCTTGCAGTTCCACTCGCAGGTTAGATATCCTACGAGACGGGTTCGATTCACGGCTGGAACCGATTGCATTTAACATATTTACCGGATAGCTGCTGACTCAAGGGCTCTAGCTCACTTCGCAGTCTCCCTCAAATACAGTTGAATTTTCTGTTAGATACAATTTGAAAAAAAATTTCGTCGTTTTGTGCAGCCAACAAAGCTTATCAGAATTACACAAAAGATGGAGTGAAGTATTTTCCGGCAATGAAAGACCATTTCTACTCCTGTTCGGATGAAACTGATATTCTGCTTGACCCAACACACAGAGTGATAGTTCGAGTTTTGGGTGTCCGACTTCAGACTTTCGGCATTGTCAAGTCGAATTACTCGAAAGGTAAAGCAAATGGTTGACGTCTGTCATAAAATTAATCTACCACTGCTCAATGCTTCAACTTTAAGTTTGGAGTTGGCCTTCACGGTTTCAAAAATTTACTTCATGGGTCTGCGCATTTACATTGGTCAATAGGCGCTAAAACAACATTCATTGCGCTTGACGGTACGTGGTTGTTTTTTTGCGATCTACCCGTAAATCGCTTGTGTTCTTGCATGCCGAGCTGTTGGCAAAATCTTGTAAGTTAGGTATTAAAATTTGTAAAGTCTCGCTTCATTTACGCAATTTTACTTTTCACGGGCAGGTATGTCTGAATGCTTTGGCGATACTATGCCAATGATGGCAAAATCACCAGGAAACTGGACGATCATGAACAACGGTTCTGCTTGTGCCAGATACATGTTTTCATCCATAGTCAACATCACCTATCCCACTCTTCTAGGCGGAGTAAGTACATTTGAGCACAATTGAAGCTATGATATTTTTAACTCCATTAAAATCCATTTGAAAATAGTGACAAAAACGTTTAGAAATTTCATCCTTTTTGAGGTTGAGATTTGGACATTACCATTGCCCCAAATATAGCCGGTATGACTTGCTCGTTTACTTTGATGTTTTGATGAAATATGTCTGGCTTTGTAGCCGAGAAACAGTTGTCCACTCTTGATTGGGTCATACCAGGGCTGGCGCCAAGGGAGGGCCTAGCCCCCCCACTCGACATGCTTGGCCCCCCCAATTAACAAGCTTACTATTTTGAAGAGAGCGGCTATTGTGCTTAATTTCAAAATTTGGCCCCCCCTAATAAACGCTTGGCTCCCCTAAATTGACTGCTCTGACGCCTGCTCTGGGTCATACTTAAGAGTAGCCGCTGAATCATAGCCTAAGTAGAGTGCTGAAATGGATGTGGTTTAGTTTGATCTGTGCTGGCTCTGAATTAAATCTCGAGAAGTCAGTAGTATAATGCAGAGTGCAACATGGAGATCAGGCTTTCATGCATCAACGTTGATAAGCAGTGGAATTAAGTATCACCCCCTGCATCATTCGCGTATAGGCTATGTTTTCTCAAGTTTTGTAAATAAAGCCAACAGCTGATAAGACAACCTAGTTTACACAATCAATGCTTACTTCGTAGAAAAGATCTACCATTATTGTACTCGACAACACAACAACTGATAGCGAAGGCCTCTGTGCGACGGAGACAAAGACAGAATCAAGCTTTCAAGTGAAAGTGGAAGAGAACAGTTTCTTTTTCCTATTCAATAAATCGAACATCAACGGGAAAGTCTTTGATTATTCGATGAATTATTTCCAAGTTCAGTACTATGCAAATTCCTCCTATTTCCCTAACCATGATTATGGTGAGAAAGTTTTAATATTGTTTGTGCTCAGCCTTAAACCAATGGAATCCATACTCGAAGAATCGGATTTTTTTTAAAATCATTATACAGTAGTTAAATAATTGAGATTATTTTCACATTACATTGCATTGAAAATTCTACAGTAATTAAAGGAGACTGCGAAAAAAGCTAGAGTTTTTCGAGTACGGATCTATTACCTGCGCACGGTACAGCTAAGCCACGTCCCTCACAATTGTTCAGCTGATTTCAGAATTGATTGCTAGCACATGGCTACTACAGGGCTGCGACTTACTTCAAACCATAATAATTGCATGCGAAATACGTCAGAGTTTAAAATTGAGGCTGATTATTGGCCTAACGGATAGACGTGTCCCTCTGGAGCGATCGACTCCGGCAACAATTTGGAGTCAGTTCAATCCAAATATTCAAAAATTATTATTCAGTTTCCTGATGTTTAGCGACAAAATTATTATTCAGTTTCCTGACGTTTAGCGACAAAAGGAAAGTGTGGAGAAATAAAAATGAAAAGTTGATTTACTGTATTCTTGGGAATGGCCGAAGCGTGTAACGAGTCGCGGGGCTCATCTCCACGGGGCCTGAGCAACACAGCTCCGAAGAAACGTCGCAGCGGCGACAAGCCGTTGGTAAGACTGTATCCGATTTAACCAGTCTCGGAATCGAACCCTTGACCTCCCACACCGATAGCGATTTGAATAACAACTGAGCTAGCCGACAAAATTTCTTATCTGTTATATGCAGTTCCGAAAACCGGTACCGTGGACATGTATGTCAAAAACATCAGTCTGTTTGAATCTAGCAATGACTATTCCTACAAGTGCAGCGCTAAGACCTCTTTTACCTTTGGAATCATGAACAGCATTTCATTCAAAGACGTGCAGGTGCAGCCTTATGACGTTGCATCCAATGGAGAATTTAGCACAGGTAAAAATTCGGATGGAATTAGTCTGGTTGTGCATGGGATAATTTTGAGTGTTAAGGCTTTTTGCTGATCTTGTTATTTTTGTTTCTAAGCTGTCGATTGTGCATCAGAACCCAAGAAGAAATTTGGCCCGACAGAAATTGCTATCGCAGTTGTGTGCTCAATTGTGTTTGTTGTTTTAACTGTTGCACTTGTTTTGTTCATAAAACAAAAATGCAAAGAAAACAGCGGCTACGAAACTTTGCAATAAGCATCACTAACTGGGTCTTCTAGCAATTTCTAAAACCGAAACAAATTTATGATAATCAATTGCTGTGATAAAACAATGAGTGAAATGAAATGTTTCGAAGAAACATAGACAAAAGTCAAAGACGCTGGTGTTTTTGTTTACAGAAGACTATTTGTTTGTGAAGCTAATGCTAACTCCCTAAATGGAGTTATCTTCGCACAAACTATGGATTTTCGGGTTAGATCTGCAGTCATACTGTGCTACCCCGGAGTATAGCATCCTCAATCAAATAAAACTATAGTTGTGTCTTTCTTAGTAATAGTTAAGTTAGAATGAAAGTCTTTTAAAAATAAAAAAGAAAGCAAACACACATAGCAACACGCAAACGAAATAAGCGTAAAATGTCTTTTCTTAGAACAGCAACAACGGTGGATAAAAGTTAACTCGACATTGCATGTTTCGTATCTTCATTCAGTGGTTTTACTTGCTCCTTTATTGTTTTTAAAACTTTTCGTAACTTTGACAGCAAACGACTGCAGCGCTGACAACGATTCCTGGTCCACTCAAAAAATAATTATCGTTGCTTGCTGTTGTGCATTTGCCCTGATTCTAATTGCTAGTCTCTCTGGTTACGTATACTATCGCAAAAGAAAAGCAAGAGCTTATGAATCTCTTGGCTAGGCCAATATAGCTGCACTTTTCCATACCGTACAAAGGACGTGCTTGGGCTGATTGTAAACACCAATTGATTTTTTGCTTTTAAGTGAAGTTCTATGACTTGTAATATTAAAACAATGCTGTTTCATAACTATTACCGTCTCAACCTGATGGTTACTTTGTAGACTTTTGGTATAATTTACAAAATCTTAGCATACGAATTTCTCTTCCATTTATTTGCTGGATTTCCATTGTTTGTGTATACTTGCGAATCAAGTGCAATCTAATTACAAAATTATTGTAAATTTTTATGAAGTCGTATATATTAACTATTTTTTTTTCAATGATGCATTATGTCTATGACTATCAGATGAAGGGTGTCCTTAGAAATTAGAAATTTAATCAAATGTATATTATTGATTTGTGTTTGTTCTGTGGGTTTTGAGGTCAAACGTGCAATAAGTTCTTCTTTAGTAGTTTGAAATTATTTCAAATGCTTGTAAAACCTGACTATCTATGATTGCATTGAAAATCATTTAACAATTTTTTTAAATAAGGAAAAGGTAGGTTATAAGCTGATCATTGTCCTTTGTAATATTAAGCAACTTTTTTTGCAATTTTTTGTTGCCCCAATTAGTATATAGCTTGTATAACAATGCTTTTTGATTGATGCTAGTAACGAAGTTATTGCAGAAACTAGGGCATTGACGTCACTGATGAATTAGTGGAACTGAAGCGTGACGAAAATAAAAAAAAGTGTAACAATTTTTTTACATGGATGAAATATTTCTGTTAGTTTCAAGAGCAAAAAAATTAGCACAAACATTTTCTTGATTTACATATTTTGAATTTAATTGAGCTGCATTAGGCTAGATTATGCCTCATCTGTATGACACCTGTACGCAGGTCTGTTTTTTTCGCGCATTCTTACCGGTCAAAGTAAGACAGTGTTAAATATCAAAAACAATCAGAATACAATGTACTGTACATACTTCTATTTTTATGTGTATGTATCTAATTAACCAGCACTTACATCTATGCAAGAATGTTACTGCAAATAAGTAAATTTGCATTACATGAAATTAATTTAATGGTGGATGGGAGGAATAATTAGCATGCAGCAATATAAATAATTTTTCATGTATATTTTAAAGATGTCTGTAAATACTGATATAAATTTTTAACGTATTTCTGTTTATTTTTTTACCCTTTTATTCCTCCTGTTCACCATTTACTGCGCTTGCCTTGTTTTTTTCGTGCTTTCCCATATTTTTCCTGTGATTATGTCTTCCTTTTTTCCTTTTCTCTCACTCATTCTCACTACTTTTTTCTCTCTATTTCTCTTGACTCCCAACGTTACCCTAAATAGCGGATAACTGCGCAACCCAGGATGATCTCAGTCCAATCATTCCGATCGTCGTGGGTTCGGTTCTTGCCTTCCTTGTTGTGCTGGTGATAGTTGCTTACGTGATTGGACGAAAGAGAGCAAGAAACGTTGAATATGAGACAATTTAAATCTCTCCAAGTCTACTTGTATTTTTCCACACACCAAGTCAAAGAAGTTTCTTCTAGTAATCATTAGCATCCGCAAGGTTGCATCATAAATTAGGACATTCAATTGTAATGCTGTTTTGAAAAGCAGTATGCTTGCGCACAAGGTTTTGTGACAACATTATTATGCTCTGAATTGATCCCTGTCTATCGCTGATAAATGATGAGCTTTAAGTGTAAACGAGAATTAGATATGGTTAATTGCATTTAGATATTTGTTGCGTAATAGTAATTCAAATTTAATGTAATGCCACTGTTGAATAAACTTCCGGTTCTCACTTCAACTTTAGAAAACACTTCTGACAATCCTTAAAGTTTAAACGTGAGTGGACTACGTCTAATAGGTATTTTGATTCATCAAACACTTAAAAAAAGTATATAGTATTTGCGATTAAATTGTTGACCTTCTTTCAATAGCCAGGCAAAAAAGCTGTTGAAAGTCGTAAAATTCACGTAGGCCTATATCAAGGCAGGCAAGTACTGCTAAACTCCTGAGAATCAGCTGAAAGTGCGTTTTTGCGTTGAGTTTGAATTAAGTGATTAAATCATTACCAGTACATGTTTGTGGCATTAACATTACTTTCGTAATTGGCTGTTACGAATTGTCATCTTTGTATAATATAAATACTGTTTATTATGTGCGATACATGTGAGCTATAGATTTTATGTACAGTTATACCCTTCGCCTTGTATTGTGCATTATTCTTTGTGAGATGTAGTATTTTTAATTCTATGAGCAATAAAATTCTAATCAAAGAAACCGTATCGAAATTGTGAAGGAATTTTTACTATTTTTTTTATTATTGTTGGAATATTTATCCTCCTATCTCGAGAAAGCGACGAAGCGCTGTACGAGCTCTCTTAGGAGTTGCCAGCCATCTGTCTACCACAAGGAGATGGGGAATCCCGTTAAGTGCCTTTCCCAACGGCACGACAAGTAAACTTGCCGGCTTTCTTCACACTGTCCCTTAAATGCTGAACGTCAAGCAGGGAAGCTGTGAATACCAATTTTAAAGTCATTGGATTGACCCGACTCGGAATCGAACCCCAAGTCTACCGATCCAGAAGCAGACGCTCTGTACCACTCGGCCATCTGATCGGTTTAGGAAAGTGGTGATATAAAATATTGCTTGCAAAAGCGTGATTGGTGAAATGAATATGATGTAAAGCTACGTAAGAAAAGTTTAAACAAGGGTATCGCTAATGAAATTATCTCCTAAAAGATTTACTCCTGGATTCTGGACTGAAGACTTAACCATTCAACAAACTACCTGGTGTGATGCTAATAATGTGCCAGGACGAATCAAGTAAGAGTAAACTAACGTTTAAAACTTTCCGCTTTTCCTTCCTAACTACAGGACTTTTTTGCTCAAAAAACACGTCGCCAATCGGTACATCTACTGCAGAAAGCAATCATTTACAATTGCAGTTTAAGCCCACTTCACGTCAACTATCAAATGCAAAGAGTATAAGGTTAATGCCACAGACTATTTTGTGCAAGATAAATGATTGGCTGGGGTATAAAAGCAACCTGTCGACAAGGTCTTCGGCAGGAGCCAGTAGAAACGATCACTTGAAACAAGATCAGCAAAATTTTCAAAATAATTGCGTGAGAGTAATAGTTCTCGATGCAAAGTTAATTTTCAGAGGGCAACTCGATTTTGAAAATTTTAACTCAAACTAGAGACAGTTTAAAACCTTATTCAAAACTTAATTCTTGAAATTAAAAAAAAGTATCATCCATTTTTAAAGTATATTTTGTAACTCCTGCAGAATTTCAAAAGCAAGTACAACGCTAAATTTTTCTACAAAACCACAACTTCGTGCATCAAAAAGAAATTTGAATAAGAATAACTCAAAATAGTCAGCGAGTTAGACAGATCAATACTGGAATTCAAGAATTAGTTGGTCCAGCACAGCCATTTTGTACAGCAAACGAACCATATAATGGCTTTTTTTGCAGTGACACGAGTAAACGTAACACAGCTACTACCTTTGTCGGCAGCGTGACGCAGTGATTTGGCGCGCGTTTTTACGACGGGCATGATCGCAAGGCTGACGGTACAATTCCCTTCAAGCCTCGCTGTTTCGTCCTTGGATAAGATACTTTACGATATTATCTTTGCAAGGTGGAATCTAACAAGCAGCAAATTTAAAAAGTCAGAAGCAAAACTCCACCGGAATTCGGAAACAAAGGCAACTCCTGAGCGAGTCTGGATTCTTCCTATGCATAGCGCCTCAGTCGCTTTCTCGTGACGGCAAGATAAAAATGAAGAAATCAATCAATCGTAAGGAACCAAACAGTAATTTTACTTGCGACAATTTTTAGTTACTTCCATGTGGTTGGCAGACATTGACTTAAATAGATTCATTAAGCCCTATTTATTTCCTGGAGAAAAACAATGGATTACGAAATAGGAAACGCAGTTAAAACTGAAACTCGTTCCGAAATAAATATTTCTTATGATGGTACCGGTAAGTACATACCATATTGTTTATGCTTGTTTATGCACTTTATGGCAGGGTCAACAACAAAAATCTAATGGCGAAGAAACTTCACAGTCATGTATTGTACTGTAAAATGAAGATACAGTGGGCCTGAAGTGAGTCTGTTCTGGTACGATCCCAACCTTGAAGAGAATAAACAAATCATAAGAGTGAGGGATGAGCCGCAAAACAAGCTCATTACAAATCAAAATACAGATCAGCAGCCACCTGTTTTGAAAATTTAAATCCATGTATTGCAGTATATAATAAAATCAATCGGTCCGGGGGAACCAAGCAACTTCTTATTTCGAACGAACCTTTACACTTGACCTTGCAGAAACAATAATATTGCTGTTTTTACTGAGTATAAGCTGACTATACTGTAAACTTAAATCTGGCCCCAATTTTTTTAACCTAAAACTTGAACCCGACCACAGTTGTAGCAACCGGGCCGATTACAGTTCGGCCTCGAAAAAAACAAAAGTTAATTTTGGCTTGAGGTATTTAATTTGCGATAAGTCAAAACAGCTATTCAGTAGAAACGCAACGATGAAAACCGGTAGTCGTTCATTTGTATACTCGGCTCTGGCGCCAGTTTAGACCGGAAGTTTTTCTCAAACTCAGACCCGAGCCCGACCGACAAATCCCGGTCCGACTTACAACTCTAAACCTAACCCGGAATATTTGGGTCTTACTTACAGCTTTAGGTTGATGGCTCAAATTTCTGCTGAATCTATTGGAGTAGCTGTATAAACCACAAGCACTTCTGCTATACGATAAAACGTATGCTGTAACCCGTAATCAGTAGCCAGTTTTTATAAACTGTTCATTGTGCTTGCCAACGAAGCAGAATCAAACAGAAAAAAGTCAGAGTTAAAATTTGTTCAACGTCAGACAAAAATAGAAATCACCAGAAAAAAGACTCCCATGGCATGAACAAAGGTTGTTAGAGGCATTATTGTTACAATTTTGTGGTATTTACAAAGCATACTTTTTTTTTTACAAAAAATAGCATCACGACTTACGTTATGTAAATGTTGTGTGGTTTTATGGCGCTTTATAACTGCTAAGGTCCTTTAGCGCCAGGACTAAATTTTGTCAAGAATTCTCTGACGTGTTTTTATTCTCTGTTCATTTCATCCTCCGCGCTACACTCAATTGCTGAGCGTTTAGCAGGTGCAACAGCAGATTCCAGCTTTAAAGTCTTTGGTTAGACCCGACTGAGAATAGAACCCAGTCTAGCAGGTTCCAAGGCGAACGCTCTTAACCACTAGGCCATGGCCCTGGTCTTACGGTATGTAGGTTACGTCATGTATGTACCAAAAAGAGGTAATCTAAACGTCAAAAAGTCGGGGACATGTATAATCTAGCGACATCGCCTGCAGATTACAAATCCTACGCCACGAGTTCAATTTACGATTGAGGATGATCGCATTTACTTACATGTATAGCAACTGAGCAGTGACTGCTGACACAAGCTTACTTCGCCATCGCGTTCACTTACTGTCGGACTTCCGTTTTAATACCCTACGAAATTTAAATCTAATAATTGCAAAGTATTTTCAGGTGAAAAGAGTATGTTTGAAAGAATAAATGCAACGTATGAAATTACTTCTCTATTGCAACTCGGTTTCCCGTTTTGTGAAGAATTAAACCCGTATGTTGTGAAGAATGATGGTTGGGTACCAGAGCACATATGGCATGCGCCACGTCGGTATTATTCCTACCTTGCAATTTACACAACTTTTCTCACAATCCTTTGCTCCTTTCTCAACGGAACTGTCGTAATAGCCACCATAAAATTCAAGGTATAGCTGTAGTCTCAAAGGAAGCGTGTACGTGGTACTTAATATGCTTTTTTTTAAATTGGAACTAATATGGAACGAAATAGCTTGGGAGAAAAAGTAATAACAAAGTTTGGAACACAGTATGGGATGAAAATAGCCTAACGACACGCGGCAGCGCGACGAGAGGCACAACCACCTTTTTTCGCACGTTTTTTATTTTTCTGTTCACCGACCACGTAAAACCTTACATCACTTCTTCGGCGTTGTTGCGTGCCCCCGGCTGCGGGTAATTCAAGGTTATTCAGGTGTTTTACTAAAATTCACCTAACAAAAAACTCAAAACGTGTACATTATTTTACTATATTTAGGCGGTTCGTCAGCCCCTAAATTATGTGATAGTAAATTTGGCTGTGGTGGATTTTTTGGCCGGAATAATCGGAGGCTTTGTTTATTTCTTCGCAAACATCTATGGATATTTCTTTTGGGGAAAATGGATGTGCCAGTTTGAAGGCTACATGGTGACAAATTTCAGTAAGATTAAGCTTGGCTTTGCAACACAAACCGACAGATTCTTGATCGCCGTAACCGATTAAAAAAGACACTTTTTCAAATTGTTAAAAACAAAGGATAGGTATATTAACGTGAAACATTTAATCTTGCATTTGCCACATAACACCTAAACTATCACAGAGTATCTTTGACGAGTTAAAAGATCATAACAGTCCTTAAGTAAACAAACTTTTCTTTGTAAATGCTAAATTATATCGAGATCTGCTTAGTGCAGATGTTCAACTTATACCCCAAGCAACAGCAAGAGCGTATTTTCGCTTTTGTGTCGCTGGGAGGAGGGATGCCGGTGTCTCAAGGTCCAAACAAGCCAAGGAGCTCACGCCAGGGGTGGATGATCTTTTTTTAGAAGATGACTTTTCATGAACCTTTTTTAAGAGGATACCTTTCATTTTATGCTTTTTTTGTCCCGGGCCCAAAAAGCCTTTCAGCGGCTTAACTCCTGAATAACAGCTTGTCGAGTTTTCAATTCATAAATAATCTTAGAATATAATGTAGTTATATGCATTGTTTTAAAGAGAAACTGATGCCACGGGGTAGTTTCTGCTTCGAATTCTATTATTTTACACCTAACATAACTTATCTATACTTCTTTAATTTAAAAATTTGAAAAATGTTAAGCTGCTGAATATTATAACAAAAATACATTTCGCAGTAACATTTATTTTAGGTATGACCGGCTTAAATACAATCGCTGTGATGGCTCTTGAAACATATTTTGTTGTTTGTCAGCCGCTTGGAAATGTACCATTTACACACAAGGCTTCCATAATAGGTTAGTAAGAAAAAAACAGTTGAATGAATGATTTGATGACGTACAACTTCCAAAACTCTTGGCAAAAAAACGTAGAGAGTTACTACACGGATAAACTAACTTAAAATAAATTCCAACTTAGTTTATGATCCTGTAGACATGGGCAAAGGCTGTGCCAGACTACACCATTTCATTAATTTCTAAACGTTAAGGTTCTAGGGCCTCTATGCCTAAGATGGTTTTAAGCAGTTAGTCTAAAGTATGTTAGCAAATCTTTAGCGGAATGTTCTGTGCTTGGATTCTCTGTCACTGGGGTTCAATATTCTGCGTTGGTAGAAATTAATGCATAAAACTAAAAAATGAATTGAAGCACTGTTTAGAGCAAAAATTGTCGAGATGCACAGAAACGAGGTAAATTATATTATTTCGAGAAAAAATGCGCAGTCAACTCTAATTTTAATACCGCACTATTTCACGGATAATTTTCGTTAACCAAAAATTTTATTTCACGTTTAATTAGCGATGATATCCGATTAAAATTACAAACAAGCCAAGTATGTAAATTATTTAACATGCTCTTTTTTGTTCATTGTTTCGCCAATATCTTACAATTTTTTACCTATGGCCCAAAGCGACTAGCTACCAAACAGCGAAACATTGTGTCGTTATAAGACGCCGTTTGCAAAAAAATAATTTAGGTTTTTCCATATGTTTTTTTGGCCAATTTAAGCAACATTTTGTCCAATAGGATATTTCCTATATACATATAGGACAAATATGTGGTTTAAAATCGCTGAAAAAACTAACGCAAATACATAGGAAATTTTCTATATAATGTATAAGACAAACTATTGTATAAATTAGCCAAGAAAGACAACGCAAAACATATTATATAATACGAAATTTCCTATATAATATATAAAACAAATTATTGCATAAATTTGGCAAAAAAGCAGGGCAAAACATATAGGAAGTTTTTTTAAAAGTGACGTTAACGCCCCGTTAATCGTAACAGCGTTTTTCGATAAAAGAGAGAAAGGAAACGCTCTCATAATTTTAGGTATAAACAGCGGTTTAGACAGTAGGCAGGACTGAAAACTTTGCTTCATAATAGCAGGATAAAACTCAATATTTCTGATTGAATAATTTTTACATTCCTTGCCAGAACAGGATTAAGCAATGGGCAAACTGGGCAGTTGCCCCGGGCCCTGCACTTCGAAGGGCCCCGCGCTTCTACTAATTTTTAGCGCTATTAACTATTCAATTGAAATAAATTTACAGCTATGCAGCCCACAATACCAGAAAATTTTATTCTACGTTTTACCTTTCAAAATCAATTCAAAGTAAATTATTAACAAAAATAAAACATTTTACTTATAATAAACCAAAATAACAAAGTAGATTTAACCTCTTTGATCTGAATTAATAATAATAAAAATTTGTTGTCAACATTGATATTTTTTTGAGCGTGACCCAAACCTGAGTTCGTTAAATGAAATTTTTGGTTGATTGCGATGTCAATAGAATTTAATATCCAAAAGGATATTCGTTGTTTTTGCCTTACATAATTTCAGGGCCCCACACTTTTACCGGCCCTGGACCCTGCGATCTCTTTATCTACCCCTGTTTCTTGCAGCTGGGTAATGCAACTAAACCCTACGATGTTCTTATTAAGTTAATTACCAAACGACTTATGCATGTCACCATGAATTGCGATATTCTGCTAGTAAAAATTTTTAATGAGAATGGGCAAGCTCAAAAGTGACACAAAACGGCTTAAAAGTGTATAACGCGCGAACATCAAGTGCTTATCTCAACTGGCTGATCTTTTTACTACTCAGCTATATCCTTAACTTGGTTAGTGTCAATTTGTTGGAACACTCCTCCGCTACTTTTCTGGAATGGTTATGATTTAGAAGGATTTGGAACTGGCTGTGCTCCGAATTGGTTCGTGAAAACAGGAGGGTGAGTGTGCTGTTCTGAGTAGACGTACTAAGTATGATCTTTTTTGTAACAAACAAACAAACATCATGCTTTTAAAAACAGATGAAATAACAAAACTCGATGTCGAGATCTCGTTGAAGATCTTAGTTGGATTCGCTTTGACATTCCACCACAAAAGTGGCTTTCAACAGGGGTTCCGTCAGTGCAGTCCCATCAAGGGTTCAGCAAGTTTACAATTTAGAGCTGGGTTCAAGTAAATTAGTTAGTAAAATAACGCACAGGGGTTGCTCAAGTCTCTAGAGTGTTTTATTGGAGTGTTTTATTGGGGTTGCTCCTCGAGAAAGACATAAAGAGCAACTCTGCTCTGTCGCAGAGGGTCGAGATGCTTGGAGGCTCCAAACTGAGTAGCTGCCCCCAGCGATCTTCCAAGGATAAGCTGC
Source organism: Trididemnum miniatum (assembly GCA_964006365.1). Classification (NCBI taxonomy): domain Eukaryota; kingdom Metazoa; phylum Chordata; class Ascidiacea; order Aplousobranchia; family Didemnidae; genus Trididemnum; species Trididemnum miniatum. Next base: position 17,855,070 of record OZ023249.1, on the reverse strand, counting down.
TATAGAAAACTAAGTTAATTAGTTAAAAAAGGTTTGCAAATCCGATACACATTTCCATAAACTTAAAAAATTGCTGAAACAAAACGTTTTATTTCCTTAAGCATTCACGCTTCAAAAACTTATGCAGAAATGACTCTGTCTAGCGACTACACCAACTAACCATAAATCTTTAGAGATCATTTTTCAGAGCATAATTGAAAAAGTAATATGATCCAAAAAACCAGGGGTTTTGTCCTCCCAAAATCAAAATTTGGACTAGATATTTATAGGGTTAAAATCCCATTTTATCCACCATAACCAGCATTACCCAACATAACTAACATAATCGAAGAGAATGTGCTTCTGCTAAGATAAGGTACGATATAAGGTTGATATAAAACAAAATCTCAAAAATTTCTTGTACTTTTTCAGACCCCGATATTTTATCATATCATATTTTCTGTTTGCGTTTGCTGTTCCATTTTTGGGCATAATATTCTGTTATGGATCACTGCTATACAAGCTTCGAAAGGTAAGAGCCGGTTTCTTATTGTACTTGCAGAATAATAACATAAGGACAACTACTAATATAAAACTCAAGGTTGTCGTAAGTTGGCGTTTTGACAACTTAGATTCAGTTGCCATCATCAGCCGGGGATGTTAGGAACCTCGCGTCAATTAAATTTATTAAAAGAAAGCTTAGTTCTTCCAACAAAATTTTGTAAAGGCGAAATCAGTGTCCAGTAGTTAGCTGTACGTTGGCACTAATACGACGCTGACATTATCTTTCTCGCGATCGCAAATATAGCGCTACCATGCACAGCGCATTGCACACAGCTTGTTCATCCTCCAGAAATCGTAAGACGCAGATAAAAACTATTGAATGTTTTGTAGATAACAAAAGCAAGTTCATTGACGAAATCAAGTAGCCATCAAAGCGATGTGTTGAAGATGGTTATTACTATGGTTACAGCATTTTTGGTGTGTTGGCTGCCATATGCTTCTTTCGCATTGTACAATATGGTGAATCCTGATGCTCAGGTAAGCATATTTTAACGAGTGGGTAAATGCATTCACGTAGTGGAGTAGCCAGGGAAGCATTTAAATTTTTTCTAAAAACCTGTATCCAAGGAAAATGACTTTAAGCCGTAACAGAAACCGCTCCAGCCGCAGACGCCCCATCAACTCGGCTATCCAATCGGTTTATGCGCTTTTTCTGACTCACAAGTTCGATACCCAAACATAAAGAAACCCTCGCTGCCACGCCATAAATATAAAGCCTCTAACATCCGAAAAAATAGATTTGGCTCTGTAAGCTTACAGATTGCATTTACAGATCGACTATGCTTTGGGAGCAATACCTTCATTCTTTGCAAAAACAGCCACTCTATACAACCCTCTGATCTACATATGCAGTAATCGGCAGGTAAGAGTCAAAAAGCAGTCAAAGACGTCAACAGAACATTTCCTAAAAAAGGGCTAATCATTTTTTCAGGGAAGCCTTAAGCAGCAAAAACTCCATTTTATTAATAAATGACACTACTGTACGTTGAAGAACGTGAATCGGCAGAAAAAAAACGTCTCTCTTGCCCCTTTCCGGGGACGTCCAAAACCCAGCACTAGAATGCATTTTACAAAAAAGCAGATATACACAACTATGCACATTACGATTTCGCAGCCAGAGAATACATTAGATTTTAAAATTAGAGATGCGTTTCCCGCAAAATAAATTTGTTCTGTTGATTTGAAAGATAAATTTTCTTAAGTTTTAAATCGCTGAAATACAACTGTAATTATTTTTCAAAGATGTGTCCCGAAATGAGTAAAAAAAGCAAGCATCTTGTTTAGCTGCTAGTCAGCGCTGAGTGAACACGCCTGCAAATCTACTGGACTAGCGCAAATCAAAGTGATATGTCCTGTTTTATTGACGCACATGAGAGGCAATGTGGATGGCTGATTGTAAGTTGAAAACAAAAAAGTTTACCAGCATCTCTCAACCAGGGGTGTAAACAGCGGAAAATGTAGAGGAGCCAAACTACAATCAGCCAAAAACTACAAAAATTACCTTATTTTATAGAGCTGTTTCAAACATAGTTCAGTTTAAGGTTTCTCAAAAAAACAGAGGGAGAGGGGTTGGGGACTGTCCTGGCGCACCCTGGGTACGCCACTAATACTCTCAATATATACCTCCAGATCCAGAGTTGTCTTAACATTTTGATGATTGCTATGTTGTTTGTGTTTGCTGTACTACCAAAGGCCATATCAATCGTCTGATGCAGTAAAAAGTCAGGCTTTGCGTGATTCAAACAGCAAAGTTATCAACATCAACCCATTCTCCGACCTGTCGAGACTAGGCTATTCTAGACCAAATAGAAGAGCGACAAACCCTGCAACTCTTATGCACGATACTTCAAAGATTTGAACGATGATTAATTAATCACTTGAATTGTTTGACTTGCTGTTTTAAAACCATTCCGATGATAAAAACATTTACGATAGTAAGTAGCTTTACTAAAATAAGTAATCTTGCAAAGTTGACTTCTTATTACCGATTTAAACTGGATTTCTTCCTGTGCTGTAGCCTAAACCTTTTTCGTACAATATTCAATTATTCACGGTGAAATGAATGATGTTTATGCTAGCATAGAATCATTATTTCCTTTTTTAGCAGTTTCTGATTTTGAGTTTAAAGCTTTGACATCTTGCTCTGCTACTAATGGCAGATATGATGATAACTATTCTTCTTCCATGCTAGCAAATTTAAGCAATAATTTACAAAAAAATGATTTTTTGCGTATTCATTTTAACGTTAGAAGCTTATCCAAAAACAAAGACAAAATTGAAGAATGTTTAAACGATATGACTAGACTACCAGATGCAATTGCCATCTCTGAAACTAAACTAAATTCTACTAGTTCTTCAAATATTGATATTCTTAACTACCATTTTTTTCATAACGATTCTCCTTCTATGGCCGGTGGGGTTGGAATATATCTAAAAAACACCCTTAAGTATCGTCCGCGTAACGACCTTTCTCTCAAAACTCCTAATTGTGAGGATCTCTGGATCGAGGTTAAAAGTGAAACATCAAATTTTTGTCTCGGTGTTGTTTATCGTCATCCTAAAAAAAACTTTTCCTTATTTCAAAATAAGCTCTATCTTCAATTGCATGATTTTGAAACAAATGATATGAATTACGTTGTTTGCGGGAATTTTAATATCAACACTCTACTAAAAAACGCAAAAGTATTTGAATACATAGCCGCTCTGAATTCGATTGGTTGCAACCAAATGGTTGATGTTCCCTTTAGATTTGCAAATGATTGCAAATCATCTTTGTTAGACGATCTTTATACAAATATTACTAAAGAAACTTATTGCGGAGTGTGTCTATATGAAGTATCTGATCTTTTACCAACTTTTTTCATCGTCCCAAAATTTAAATGTTGTTTGATTAACAAACAGAGATTGATACGTTGTATGAAAAATTTTAATCTTGTAAACTTTTTAGTCGATATGAAAAAAATCTATCAAAAATTGATTTTGATTCACCAAATTCTAACATTAATAATGATGTTTGCAATCTAACAACTACCCTTAAAACAGTTCTCAAGAAACATGTGTCTCTGAGAGCTATGACTAGAAAAGAAAAAAGATTAAGTGAAAAACCCTGGATAACAAAAAGTATTCTGGTTTCTATCAAAATGAAAAATAAATTATTTAGAGCCTGTTTTAAAAGTAATATTGCTGATAAAAAAGCCTTTTATAAAAAATATCGTAATAAACTATCTCACATTAAATACCATGCCAAGCGAAACTATACTATGAAAACTTAATTAAATCTTATAATCGAAACCCTTCTCAAATATGGTCTGTCATAAAAAAAATTATCGAATGTAAAAAATCTTCCAAGAAATCCAAATTGCCTTCTGCTTTGTTGATTGAAAATCAAATGATAAATACTGATTCTCATGTGTTTCTAGACAAATTACGTGAATATTTTGCAAATATTGGTACTAATTTGGCAAATAATATTCCACAAATTAACAATAATTATTTCAAAATTTTTATAAGTAGCTGCGTGCAATCATTTGCTCTTTAAGAAATACCGGGTATGTGAAGAAGATGTCATTTCTTGCATTGACAATGTTAAATCTGACGCCGCACCAGGATCAGATGAAATCCCTTCAAAATTTATAAAACTTTCAAAATGCATTTTAGCTCCTCTATTAACCAAGCTGTTTAACAAATGTATTAAACAAATTTTCCCGGATCCCTTCAAACTTGCTTATGTAATCCCAATTCCAAAAGTATCCAATCCACAATCTCTTGATGACCTGCGCCCTATTTCTCTACTTCCAGTTTTTGCAAAAATCTTTGAAAAAATTTTAGAACGCAATATGACTAAATTTTTTAACAAAAATGACATCATTACGCCTTCTAAATTTGGCTTCAGAATCAATAGTTCCACCGAATTAGTTGTTACCACGCTTTATGATAAACTGTTAAATAATCTAAATGAAAACAAGGTTACCCTTTCACTCTTTCTTGATTTAAGAAAAGCATTCGACTCGGTTAACCATCAACTTTTGCTAAAAAAGCTTTACCATTACGGATTTCGCGGACCAGTTTTTACCTTATTACAATCTTACCACAGCGATCGAAGTATTTGCACCAAGTTAGAAGGAAAAATTTCTAATTTGTACAATGTAAATTATGGAGTACCTTAAGGTTCGGTTTTAGGACCGCTCTTATTTTTGCTGTACGTCAATGACCTACCTTATGCCTCTAAATTTGAAACTACGTTATTCGCTGACGATACTAATTTACATCTTTCACATAATGATGTTGATTCTCTTCAAACTCAAGCAGAAAAAGAGACCATTAAAATCAATAACTGGGTAAATATCTACAAATTAACTATAAATTACAAAAAGAGCTATTTCATGATCGTGGGGAACAAAAATGCAGCTGTATCTAGTTTTAAGCTTTCCATAAATCACAATTTAATTGAAGAGACAGACAACGTTAAATGTCTTGGCGTTCATCTGGACAATAAGCTTTCTTGGAAATTTCATATTGATATGTTAACGCGTAAACTTTCAAAAGTTTGTGGAGTAATATACAAATTAAGACATTATGTTCCTTTTTCCACTCTTAAATTAGTGTACTACGCCATGTTTCCCTCTCATCTCCAGTACTCATTAATCAATTGGGGTAGAGCGTACAAAAGTCACTACCACAATCTTGTCATTCTTCAAAACAAGATCTTAAGAGCTAGCCTTTTTCTTCCAATGCATCATCCAACAAATTTGCTATACACTAAGTTTGGTGTACTGAAACTTGATGATATGATAAAAATGGAACTCGCTAAGTTTATGTTCAAATTTAACCACAAAATGCTTCGAAATTCTTTCAACAATTACTTCCTAAGGCTTGATAAAATACATAAATATAATACAAGGCAAACAAAACTGAATGAATATTTTCAATCTTTCGTAAGCTCAGAAGCAGGGAGGAGGGCGCTTTGCCATATCTGCCTAAAATTATGGAAAGATATTCCGCAAGATCTCAGGCATTGTTTTTTTTATAAACTTAAGATTTTTTTAAAACAAATATTCTGAAAACGTATGGCAGTACTGAAGAGTGAGCAATAATGCATTTTTTACTTATGTTTTTCGTGATGATATTGCAGTCCTTTTCTTTAGGTCTAGTTGTTAATATACAGTATATTGGGTGGTCCATGCCATCTCAACCAATCACTTGTTGATTACTTACTAGACTTTCAATTAACTTATTAATTATTTACTATTATTTATTTTTTCTCCTTTTTCGTTAATTTATTATTTCGACTCATAGATGCCGGTATCTTACTTTGGTAATCCCAGATACCGTCGGAAGGTGTGCCCACTGTTTTGTTTTGAACCTGTGTGTGATACGCTATAGCTAATGTGTTTTTATATCATGTCGTACGTTCTTGCATTCGGGAGCAGCAGACTTAGATGACCAATTGGTCTTTCGCTGCTTCCCTCCTGCGCTATTTTGCGTCATGGTAAAAGTTGCATTTATTTTCTTAAGGTTCAATGCAATTAAATTTACTTATAGTTTCGGGATGCTGTAATTCGAATGTTCTGCAACGGAAGAAACCCCTGGTCAAGTGACTACGCTAGCACAACACCTTCTACATGCTCGCAAGTGAATTCTCAAGTCACTGTGGTGGGTCAATCCAACAAAGTGGGACCTGCTTAATTATGTTCGTGATTTATTATTGTACCTAATCATCTCGTCCGACTACAAGTTGTAATCTAAAAACTAGCCTAAATGTTGTAATATGTTGAGTGCATAATATGTTGTATAATCAAAGTGCTAAAACAATTTGTTGATGCGGTACTGTTTTTTTTTTTTTTTCAAAATTTTGTTTAGATCACTTAACCGATTTTAGCTAAATTTGCCCAATTTTTTTTTCGGTTAACTCGATAACATTTCGGTCAAGTTTCTAGGCCTCATGTAGTGATCCCTCCAAAAAAGGTATTTACCTTGCGTACGTCAACTATGCAGCCTTCGTCTGCTACATTTCTTCAAAAAGTCAAGTTTTTTTCGGTCATTGTGACCGAACGGGCCTAAAAAATTGCGGTCAATGACCGACAAATGACCAAAAAAAACCTAGATATTGCGGTACATTTAGTGGTGCTTTTCAAATGCCGGATTAAGCCCACGAAATTAACATATATTGGATGCTATCACAATATATAAATTTGACCGGAACCAAAAACTGTTCTATAATAAGCAAATTCTCTTAAAGTTTACATAAGCAGTGGTTTCGGTGCATAGACCTACATCCCACTGTACACTTTTATCACTGAAGTCATAGGCTATTTTGCTCTGCTTTTGAAGTGGCGAAACCAGCCCAGACCGAAAAGTGCTCCGCGGGCGGCAAGCCAGTTGTTGCTACAATACATTAAACGTAGGCTAAACTAACGTTTGGTGTGCAGTATTTATTGAATTAGCGTGTTCTGTATCTTACTTAGAGTGATTTTAATACAGACTTATTTAGCTGTGTTGATGACTTTATTAATACCTGCATCAGCAGGAGCAGTAAAATCAATTTGGATTTCAAAACAGAAACAAATTTAATGCACCACAATAACATCAGAAAACTGCGACTGGCAATCAGCCCAATAATTTGACGTCAATACAACCCCATCTTGTGAATTTGTCTTCATCTCGCTGTAAGCTAATTTCCTTGTTAAAAAATCCAATATAAAACTGAAGTTGTCTGTAAGTTCTTTTTTCAGATAAGATATTTTTCCCCTCACACGACCTAAGGTCACGCGACAGTTTTTTGCGCACCTTCTTTGCTTTGTTTCCTGCTTAACATACCGCAGCTTAGGGACGTGGCCACAGCGGAAATTTTAAGGGGAAAAGGATAAATTACAATAAGCCAAAGATTAAGGTGGCGGTATTTTGTGAGAATGTTTTCAACACACAAAGACCAGGCATTGTCAAAAGGGGGCAGAGCTCTTGCTTTTCTGGTTACGCTGTGCCGTGTGGTCATTTCAGTTAAAAACGCGTGGCTCGAAACCGCTTGGCGGCAGAATCAGCTCAGCTAAGCTTTTACGTCATAACATAAGGACCAATTTCATCTGAAATTTTAACGTAGTAGATGCAGTTCTATAACATAGTGTACTGCCTGCACAAGGACGTTGAGTTCGAAAAGCTTACAGCAGTTATCTCTTAATCTTACTTTTGGACATTCATTACAAATTCATTTCGAAATTAGCATAAGCCAACGACGACTTACCCATCTTTTCCACAGATTGAAAAAGTAAATCTCTTACCGTAAAAGATTTTTAATATCGTCAAAATTTGGATACATGCATACGATCAATCAATATTTCAAAATGTCGGATTTGCTCTAAAAGACAAGTTAATCTGAAAAAAACAAGGCTTTCCGGAGCCTTAAATTTATGTCCTGTTGAAAGCAATTAATTTTTGATTCTACAAAGTTTTTGACACAATGATTTCGTCTGTTTGACGACAAGGCTCGGCCTACGTTCGGTTTGATAAAGCATAACAAAGGTTGGGTTCTTTTTGTATCTTTTAGCATTGCAATATATAGGCCTAGTGACTAAAAATGATTGGGTAAAATTTATTTTAGATATCTTTAAATGCGAAATTGTTGAGAATTCGCGCCATACAACTTTGACCACATTTTTTTCTCATCTTAAAAAATGCGACACAAAACATCGCAGTTTTGCGAACTATCAGGACTTACACAAGCAAATACACAGTTTTTTCTTGCGACCATTATGATGCATGTTATTCAAAAAGGCTAAGCATATCAATGATAAACATGAATGCTCACCTTTAGCATTTTTTATCGCAGCAGTAACATGATAACTTGGTCAGCCCCCTCAAATCAAGAGAGTTAAGGCAAGTAACACCTTGTACAAGACTAGTCTGTTTCAGGTCAGTTGTTTATACGTTTTGAAATAAATTCAAGGTTTAAAAAACACAAGTTTGTAGCCACGCTTTCTGCGAAGGATAAAAAAAAAAGACATGCTGTACAAGTCAAGGAAGCTGAAACCTGGCGCTATCCTATCTTTAGTAAACAATATAAGCACTTGAATTCTAATTTGAAATATTGCATAAGCTCGTCGGCGGACTTGACAATAATCTAAAATTGTATTGCATTAGTGACATATTTATCCTCCTATCACGAGAAAGCGATCAGAGCGCTATAACAAGCTCGCTTAGGAGTTACCGGCCACCTGTCTACCAAACCAAGATGGGGGAATCCCGCCAAGTGCCTTTACCAAAGGCACAACAAGTAAACTTTCCGGCTTGTTCTCCACACTGTCCCTTTAATACTGAACGTCAAGCAGGAAAGCTGTGAATACCCATTATTTTTAAAGTCATTGATTTGACCCGACTCGAAATCAAAATCGAGTCTACGGCTCCAAAGACGGACGCTCTTACCACTTGGCCATCTGAGCTGTTGAAATCGATTTCTGAGGCAAAAATGCAGGGCGTCCTCCAAAAAAATGTAACACTTTTACATTGCAATTAATTTTTTATTTTGGATTCAAATTAATGGTGCTTTTGCCAATAGATGACGTACATTAGGGAAATTTTTTCCTGAAAAAATGAAGTTATAATTCCAACTTTGAAGTCTAATTCAGTTATTTTTGCCTTCAGCACTGATCTCTGCCGTGAATGAAATGTTCGATGTGTCCTCCACTTTGATTCATGCAGGCATTTAACCTGACAGCAAAGTTTTCAACGACCCGTAGGCACATCTCGTTTGGGATTCTCCTTATGAACTGTGATCTCAGCCTTTAGTTCCTGAACAGTTTGGGGATTATTTTTGTAAACATTTTCTTTGGCATAGCCCCACAAAAAAAAGTCCAAAGGGTTAAGATCAGGTGAGTGAGGAGTGCCAAAGTGTTTCGTCTTGAATGAAATTAAACGGTTTTTAAATTTTTGCCGAAGAAATTCAAGAGTGTCCTTGGCAGTGTTTGGAGTAGCCCCATCTTGTTGAAACCACCGTGTACTGAAGGTAATGTTTCTTCTCCGACAAAGGTTGGTACAGAACGTCTGAAACAATTCTTCTGTAATTCTCTTGATTGATGGTTACTGCATTCTCATCTCATCTTCAAACCAAAATGGTCTAATAACTCCTCTGTAGCGTAAAGCACACCATGCAGTGACCTTCGAACTGTAGAGTTTTATTTGTGATGAAATCAGCAGGCACATTTATTCTCCCCAGAAGCGATAGTTGTGTTTACTGACAATGCCATTACAATAAGGTGAAAATGTGTCTCGTCACTGAACCACACATCCTTTATCCATTATTGATCTCCTTCCATCATCTTATTAAATCATTCACCCATTTCCATTCTTCTTTCCATGTCAAAATCTGTCAATTTGTGTGTTATCTGTACCTGATAAGGATGCATATTCAGATCCATTCGCAAGATTCTATGGATAGAGTTTCTTGTTAGTACACGCTCCTGAGAACTTCCGCAAAGTGACGTTTTGGGACTTTGAACCACAGAGTTTCTGACTGCGTTGACATTGCTTGCCGTCCTGCCAGTTCTTTGTCTGCCTCATCTTGTTTCATTCAGATTGTGCACAGTCCCATGTTTTCTAAATTTTTCCACTTGGTATCGAATCATACGGCGACTTGGTTTCGCTCTTGTTTCAAAATGAGCTGCAAACCGTCTTTGAGTCTTCACGTAGGCTTTGGTTTCAACGTGCCAATCCACAATTTTTGTCCTTTGCTCATATGTGTACACCAGCATCTTGGCCAAAATATTAAAATATTGGTGTCAAACAAACCTCCTATTCTTAGCTAATCACACCTGAAAAAATGAAAGTGTTAGAGTAAAGAATAAAAAGCATAGACCAAAACGAAAGTGTTACATTGTTTTTGGTACACCCTGGTGCAATAACTGTCACGAATCACATGTTCGGCAATATTAAAAGCACCGCATTACAAAACGAGTTATTAATGCGTAAAAAATGGCAACAGCTCTGTGAACAGTTAATAAATATTTTTCTCATCTAAGCCGACATGTTTTTGTCATTTTAGATGCTGCTAAAACTGCGAATAGATGGAATCTTTAAACAGTTGAACGGAAAATTAAACAATCAATGACAAGAAAGACACCGCAAAGAGAGAGCTCTGTTTTGATTGTCGTCTACTCGATAGATGTGTAAAACGCGATCTGCTGCAGCCGCGCACGAATCTGATCTGTCACTAACAAAACTGCCAACTCGAACTTACTCGAGTGAAGTTGATACAGTGCTAAATTTAGCCTACACCCGACAAAAACTTCTAAAGCTAAGCATCTACTTGGTAAAACTTACTGTCGAAAAATTAAAAATAAGGTTCAAGTTTTTACTTTTTTGAGAATTTTAAATTTTTAGTGAACTCAAGTAAATATTGCTTTCAGTATGCAGCCCTGGCCGGTGCGGTACCAGTATCGTTATGGCAGGCTGTTAACTAACACTTTTGATTGCTCAAAAATACACAGATTTTCTGTAATTGTTTTAACTGTGTAGCCAATGGTTCTCAAACTGAGTCGCGGTCTCTTTGCCTGTGATTCTAAAAGACCATGGCCCCCTGAGTATAATTTAAAAAGTCTTGCTCCTGAAAAAAAAATTTAAAATAAAAAGCGTTGAGCAGCTGTGCTCTAAAAAGATACACACAGTAGCCTATCTAAATTTTACACACAAAGTAAAAATTTAAAAGCGTCAAGAGTAGCTAAATACAAACCAGACTGGGTAATCTTCTAGCACAGAGCTGAGCAAACTACGGCCCGCGAGATCATTTTATACGGCCCGCGGGTACTTGTAAAAATGTAAACTCGTACCGTAAGACAAGCCGAAGACCTTTTTTGCTTCTTACTGATATTGAGTGGAACGTAGGACGTCTGCGGTCGTGATGATCTTTTTTTTGTTTTTCACTTGATTTTTAGTGGATATTAAGACATGTGCGGAAGAGTTGAGTTTTTCTCGCTCTTCCAATCTTTGCGGCCCTCGGTTCATAATTTTTTCCAATGTGGCCCTTTGTGTGAAAAGTTTGCCCACCCCTGTTCTAGCATATAAGGGTATGGGCCTTCCAACGAGCTGTTCATACTATTTCCAATTTTCCACCATAATTTCTGCAAGAAAATGGCTTTTTAATTATATTGTTAACAGTAACACTTAATTCCACCCTCTCTACAAATTTGACTACAACTTTAAAATGTAAATATTAGCTGCCAAATTTTCGAAAATGACAAGAAATTACCCGCAACCGCATTGATACAACCACGGTGGAACTCATGTGATTGGAACATGCATTGTGACGTCACACCTGGGTTCAATCTTAAAATTGAACACTTTTTTGCATTGGAATCGTAAGGAAAGGGAAAATGTCACTCTCCGCTGCATAATACGATTTAGAATACAAGGAAAAGATCTTGTGTTCAACGAATTCTGTGAACCTATCGTGAGAGAAAGTTACGTTGTTGGTCAGCGCTGAAAATAAAAACGCAATAATTTGTTGTTCATTAAAAAAGAACTCAGACTGCTCTGTTTTTACGAAGGATAAGGAAAAACAAAAAATGTACGGTAGTTAACGCGTTTGCCTTGTCATATTGAGGGCTGTGCACCGAACACTTTGAACCTTTAGAAAATACGCTCCTGATGAGGCCTACGATAGTCGCCCCCAAGAAAACACTCCTGGGCCCCCTTGGGGGACCGAGGGCCACGGTTGAGAACCCCAGCGTACTGCATACATTATTGCACATTATCAGCACCCTATTGATCAGATTCTTTCCCTTTGTACGGGCGAAATGGCGTAGCAAAAACGCTCCTTTGTATGGGCTCAGGTGCGGAATCTTCGAACCTGAAGTGTATAGCACACAAATGGTCGAACTTGCAGTTCCTTTCTATGGGCTCAGATTCCGAATTTTCGAATGCGAATTTTCGAACCCGATCGAACCCGAAGTCAGATTCCGACATTTTGCCCATACAATGGGAAGCATGCTGATCAATAAGGTGTTATAAGACAAACTCACAGCGCGCAGCACGCCCATCGTCGCGTTATTATTGTGGTCCAGCATGTGACTCCATGTATTGCGAAATTTGAGCATTTTTTTGAATGCACACAGTGCCCTACACTCTTTACAGCTTACACCATGACACAGTCGTTGATAATGTTTATGATGAAACTTCAGTAGTTGAGTTTCATATATTCTGATAGTTCACCGATTCTGTTGACAACGCTATGTTTCGAAAATTCTAAAGAGAATGGAAAAACCGTCTGCATGCCATCGTTTATGCATCAACTTTAGTCCTCAATGGTACTATGTCATGGTTCTAATCAGGAGTAAATACAGTATCTCTCTGGTCTCAAATCCGCATATCGATTTAAATATATTGGCCCATGCAAATAGATTCACCACCAAAGAGGGTAAGTCGAAAAGGATGCATCTGCAATTTCGGAAAAGAACTGATGTATAAAACTTTCAGCACATGCGGGTTTATCAATGGGTCATCACGTCTAAAGACGCAACAACGAGGTCTGGAAAAGAATCGAAGCCTAACCTTGCGTTCATGGATGATACAAAACGTCACGATTTGGTCATGTTAATTATGAAGCTGATCTCCAAAAAACGACTTTGAGCTACAATTTTATTTTCGTTCATTGGCTCCGTCAATTGTTCAAATAAACAAATAGGCCTTACACACACGTTTGTCAACACCCAACATATTTGTTATTCGTGTGATAACAAGTAATTTTCCAGTCTTGATTAAAAAGCAGATGTTCTGATTGGTTGTGTTGCTTTTTGAAAAAAACGCTGAGAGATTAGATTGTGGAGAGCGATTGAAAAAAATTTGACAAGCTGAAAAGAAATTGCTGAAGCATAAAATGTTGCTCAATAAGCTTAGAATTTTGGGATTACACAAAAAAAAGAAAAAAATCATCTTACATACACATCGTATTTAAAGACAAAAACGACATCAAGGTCATAGTTGCATTTTTTTGACAATGTGTATTGCTTAAAATTGCACACCGTACATTTGATGTCAGAACAGCAATAAACAAGCTTTTATAAAGACGAAATCACGTTTTTGCAAAACTAGAGCAGCTATAAGAAACTGAAGTTGCTTGAGATTATTGGGACAACTCGCAAAAAGATTACAAAATTGTTATTAAAAATGGAAAATATGCAAGCCAAATGTATTTTATTTTATGACTGACGGGCAACAACAAAAGAACAAAACATAGTTTTATTATCAGTTTCTTGACAAGATTACATACATTTTCAACCTCAGATCAAAGCAATGTAAATTGTTATACTTTCGGAAAAAACATATCTGAACTTGAAAATCTAAATTAATTTTGGGTACAAGATCATTGTCGATTTAGGAGGCCTATCTAACACCTTGGATCAAAAAAAAGCCAAATTTTTAATTCAATTCTTACGGCTGCATATGCGGAACTTCGTTTACTAATACGCGGGGTTGAAGTCGCATTTGGACGAAAAACGAAAATAAAGCGAAGATAAGCGTAATTCGTTCTCTTATTATGTTATGCAGCTGCAAGATATTACAAAAAATAAACAAACCTCATTTCCAATCGAGCTTAGTAGTTTGTGTAAACCTGCCTCTTAGCGAAAAGGAACGGGTAATGAGTTCCAGATAACGGTGAAATAGCCTCATCTATTTAGAGTGCTTCTCAGCATAAGATATTAACTTTATTAAAAGTTTCAGTTAAAACAAGTAAGTTATCTTTAGTAAAGGTGGAGTAAGATTTTAATGGAATAACAAAATGATGACAAACGATTCCTATTGGAGTCTGCACCAGATCATAAAGTGTAAAGTTATCTGAATTTAGAGCTGATAGTATGGAGTAATAGGATCAAAAAGCATTTTCACGTTTAGAACCAAAGGCGGATCAGTTACCATTGAATTAAATTTGAATTTAATTAGTTTTTATGTAACTGTAATTGTCATTACGCTTTTTTTGCTTCTGTGCAATTGCAATTTTAATAAATTGTAGGCTAAATGATGATTACTTTTTTTTCTTCATACAGTTCAAATCAACCTCTTTTTTTCTATATTTTAACGGCGCCACTTATCTTTGGCCTTAATATCAAAGCATTTCATGTATTGGTATTGTTCTTTTCTTGTGTCCGCTGAAATTCTGGCAATAGTGCGCATGTGCATGTTGCGGTGGAACACGAACTTATGTGTTCTACCGTAATTGTAAATCATTATTGTAATTCGTAATTAAATCACAAGTTTTACAAAAATTGTGATTACAATAGATTAAAAGTTTGGTTTTAAATAATTGTAATTAAAAAATTGTTAGGTGTAATTGCAATTATAGTTGATCTGTTGTGCTTTAATTGATCCAGTTCTGGTCTGAACGCTTTTCTTTTTTAACAGTCTTAAAGCTTATATAGAGAGAATAGGTATAAAAATGAAAGACGCTCTGAAAGATTCTGTTCAAGTAACAGATGTTGATATATCAAATTTGTCAAAACAAGGTAAGCTTTAAGAAGAACTGAGCTTTTACAGGCCACCAGCTAGTGGCATGGCCTAGTGCAGGGCAGGGGTGGGCAAAGTGAGGTCCGCAGGTTGCATGCGGCCCGCGAGACCTTTTTATGCGGCTCTCGGGCACTTGAAAAAATATAAACTCCAAAAGTGAATCAAGCCGAAGACCTTTTTTTTCTTTTTGTTATAGCTCTGCGCTGAATGTCAGTGAAAAAAGGTCATCTGCGGTTTTCACTTGAATATGAGTAGTTTTCACTTAATTATATCCCCATTTTTTGGGTCTTCATTTGAATATGAGTAGAAATTTGGACATCTGCGGTCGTGATGACCTTTTTTGCTCTTCACGTAGAAATTTGGACATCTGCGGTCGTGATGACCTTTTTTTGCTCTTCACGTGGAAAATTGGACATCTGCAGTCGTGATGACCTTTTTCATTTTGTTTTTCCAATCAGAGTGGCCCTCGGCTTCAAAATTTTTCAAATTTTTTTCAAATGCGGCCCTTCGTGTGAACATAATAGCCCTCCCCTGGCCTAGCAATACTTCGCCCAGGTGACAAATCCTACGTAACGGGTTCAATTCACGGTTGGAGCCAATCGCATTCGACATAATTACTGGGTGGCTGCTGACTTGAAGACCGCAAGCTTACTTCAGAGTCTCCCTCAATTACTGCAGAACTTTCAGTTCAATATAATTTAAAAATAACTTCAGTTATTTATTAATATTTACTGGTATGAGCTTACACAAAATGATGCTCCATACCCTTTTACAAAATGGTGTAAAAAGTATTTTGAAACTGTGCTAAGTAAAAGTATTGTTACTGACGGCAAAACTACTTGAAGTAAAGTAGAAAGTATTGACTAAAAAAAGCACTGAAGTAAAAATAAAAAAAATAGGCCCTGATTCGGATAGGGCTGCCACAGCCCTACTCACAAGGCTCGACGGGAAGCGGAGAAATCGCTGGTCAGGGACGGTCCGCAACATTGACTTTTCGCACTCCAGCCGGCTGGCATGGAATACTATAAACAACTTGACTGGTAGGTCACGACAATCCCCTCGTCAATGTCCCGTTTCAGCTGATGCTATTGCTTCTCAGCTGGTTAAAAACGGGAAATACGAAGGTGTGAATCGACGCTCATCTCGGCTCGTTTTACAGGAAGTGTCTGACCTTTGGAGGGCTGAGCCATTACATCCTGCGAATGTCTCCGGGAGTTTTTCCCATCGGGAGTTCGCTGCTGCCCTCCAACATTTAAAACCAGGCAAAGCTCCTGGACCTGATTCCATTTGTCCGGAGCTAATAATCCATGCTGGAGCCGGCTTAAAATCTTGGCTACGTGGCTTCCTATCTTCCTGCCTGCACCACCTCAAAATTCCTAAGATCTGGAGAAGAGCGCTTGTAGTAGCGGTCCCAAAGCCTTCGAAACCGGTAGAGGACCCAAGGAGCTATCGTCCGATCTCCTTGCTCTGTGTTCCCTACAAGATTCTCGAGCGACTTATCTACGCCCGCGTCGAACCTCTTATTGACCCTCTGCTCCCACGGGAACAGGCGGGTTTTTGAAGCGGAAGATCCACCGTGGATCAATTAACTTTGCTCACGCAAAGCATTGAGAATGCATTCGAAGCGAAAAAGAAGGCCGGTGCCGTCTTTATCGACCTGACAGCTGCCTATGACACTGTCTGGCACCGTGGCCTCACCTGCAAGCTGTTGCGGCTTCTGCCGGACAAGCACATGGTTCGTATGATTATGGAGCTGATCCGCAACAGAAGCTTCACCCTTACAACAGGCGACAGCAAGCCTAGCAGGTTACGACGCCTGAGAAATGGCGTCCCCCAGGGATCGGTCCTGGCCCCCCTCTTTTTCAACATCTATACATATGATATCCCCTGCATTACCTCCAAGAAGTTCGCCTATGCCGACGACCTGGCGATACTTTATACATCTGGAGAATGGAAGGAGTTGGAAAGGACTCCAAGCCAGGACATGACTACACTCTCGGAATATCTCCAGACCTGGCGATTGAAGCTTAGCCACACTAAAACGGTGACGGCGGCCTTTCACCTCCACAATCGAGAGGCTAAGCGTGAGCTTAAGGTCTGTAACATTGGTAAGACCTTACCTTTCTGTCCAGTTCCCACTTATCTTGGGGTCAAACTGGACAGATTGCTCACATATCGTACTCACCTGGAAGCATTGCGCAAGAAGTTATGTGCTCGCGTCTCACTGTTGAGGCGACTTGCTGGAACAGGTTGGGGTGCCAGCGCTAAGACATTACGCACAGCTGCCCTGTCTCTGGTCTACTCGACTGCCGAGTACTGCGGCACCAGTCTGGTGCCGCAGCGTGCACATACGGCTTATCGACAGTGTAATAAATGACGCCTTGCGCATTGTCACTGGGTGCCTGCGTCCCACTCCATCGGTCTACCTTCCGGTTCTTTCAGGCATCCAGCCAGCTGAGCTTCGCCGCCAAGGAGCGACACTCTCCCTAGCCAACCGCAGCTCCCTGGACCCTGACCTCATCTTACATGGCCATTTTTATGAGTCATAGGACATATGTAGGGAGAGATTGAAATCTAGACGCTCATTTGTACGGGCTGCTCGGAAATTACTACATGGTCTTTCTGAGATGGATGTCCGTGCAGCCGAGTGGACAAACACGAAATAGGACATGGAATACTCTGCCAACGCATTGTCACTCCACGCTTACATTCCCAAGGCTAGCTCCAGACCCTTGGGTATGGGTCTGCCGAGGGCAGCCTGGGTCAAGCTCAACCGTCTGCGTTCTGGTGTTGGACGTTTTTGTTCGTCCATGTACAAATGGGGTCTCGCTCCTCTAGCGAATTGTGAATGTGGTGCCAGTGAACAAACCGCAGATCACATCATCTCGCAGTGTCCCATACATCGAGCACCCCGAGGTATGTTTGCTCTAATGGTTTTGGATGACGAAACAAGATGCTGGCTGAAGTCCCTTACAGTCAGCATCTGACCCAAGCAGTTTGGTGGCCAGGGTGGTAAAAAGATAAACCCTCGGCCTTGGTCCTTCCATCTGTCTTGGAAGAGATGCCCGCCAAACGACGACGACGAGCTTGTTGATCTTCCAAACTACTGTATGTTTTGAAATTTAGTCTCAGAGGCACATTATCAGAAACTCGTCCTGGATAGCGGTAAAGTTCGTAAGACCTACGCGCATACCGCGCAAATTTAATCCTAAAAGCAGCAAAAGGCAAAAAAAAAAAAACGAAAATCACAGACATGGATAGGATCACTGATGTAGTTATTAAACGGTTTTACGAAAGTTTTTGCAATGATTTTAGATTATTTCGGCTTTGATTAAAAAAAGGCTAAAAAAAAGTGAAATACAGTAATATCTATCCAAAAAATATTAGGCCCGCGAAAATTTCCTCATTTCAACAGCTTTAATCTAGTCATCCGTGGGTTAAAGTGAAAACAATAATGACAAAATATTAATGTTTTAAATAACAAAATCTTTATTTCTAGACGGACCTACTTCCATACCTTACTGCGTTGATGTTAATCCATTTATTCGAGCTAACATCGGATGGGTACCAAAATATATCTATCTGGCTCCTCGATCTTGGTATGGTTATCTTGCCATCTACATGGCTCTCGTCACGTTGATTAGCTGTACTTTCAACGGCATAGTTATTGTAGCAACGATAAAAAACAAGGTAATAAACGCTTGTAAATTACATTATTATGGCATACAAGAATACAGAACGAGTGCGATTACCATATAACATAGACTTTACTAGAAACGATATAGCGTAGGTAATCATTAACTGATTGGGCTTTTTGACGCTTCAGAAGGATCTACCTACCTCCATCATTCGAACTAAAAAAATCAAATCTTCACTATACTCACGGTATTACGCTGAAGCGTGTACCAAGTGACGGGGCCCATCTCCGCAACTTGACGCCTGCACCGAAGAATCATCACAGCGGCGGCGAGCCGTTGGCGACACTGTGTCCCATTTAATCGGGCCGGAAATGGAACTCTAAAGCCAATTCCAATTGCGAGGTCTTTAACTCAAGGGTGTCCAACCATTTTGGCCAATGGGCCACATGCAATTTTATGAATGATTGAGGGGGCCACTCGAGTGTTTACTGCTAAGACAGACAAAACCCTCACACTAAAACTCCAATCTCAGAAATGTGTATTATCCTCTTTTACAATTATAAGAACAATAAACATACCGACACTACAGTCAACAAAGTTTTTAGCATAACTTTCTTTTCGTTTCCTATTTAAATTTCACCTACTGCTATTTCACTGCAGAGTAAAAAAGATACAGTCAAACCTCGGTTATCGAACGATTCTGTTTTCGATCAAGTCGGTTTCCGACCAAAAAATTCGAGATTTTTCGTCTCAGATGTCGAAAATAAATTTAGATCACGACTTTACCCAGCCTATTACAGACTGACTGAGTGAGATTGTCTGTAGAAGCACGAGCTCGATTGTGCGGAAAGGATGTGGACTTATCGATATGGGAAATGTGATGTGAAACAATTTGCATTGTGATGCAAAAAAATTAACATGAAAGAATGCAAACAATAAATGCCAATTTCTCGGATAAGTTCACCATAAATTACGCAGCAATTAAGTTGATAATATTGGTCATTTCGGAAAACTGGCGCGGGCCACTAAGAACCTTTCCGCGGGCTCATGTGGCCCTCGGTCCAAGGGTTGGACACCCCTGGTTTAACTACTACGCCCAACGGCCGGTTGAACTCAAAATAGTCTCCTTTTAACCTACCATTTCCAGGGTTTTATTATGGATGTATTATGGCGCAAGTTAGGTAATTAGTGTCACACGACTCAATTGTCGCATTATTTAAATCTGCACAAGGAACGTGAAGTACAAGTGAAATTATGCTATGACAAATAACTAGGTTGATTTAACTTGATGTTTTTTAGGCCGTGCGTCAGCCCCTGAACTACGTCATTGTTAACCTTGCTGTGGCGGAGTTTTTTTCTGCGTTAGTTGCCGGATTTTTCATAACTTTTGCCAATGTAGAAGGATATTTCTTTTGGGGACAAACGTTATGCAAAATTGAAGGGTATTTGGTGACGATTTTAAGTAAGAACAATATAAATGGTGTCCCAAAAAAATGACACCATTTGAGATGCAAATATCTCCAAAAATTATGACTCGAAATCAATGAAACTTGACAGGCATATGAGTTGATACAATTTATTTTAAAAGATATTGTCATTTACGCGTTGTCGGCAGTACAACACACGTGCTTGATTTTTAGAGATTCACAGATTTTCAATGTGTGCTCCTCCTGCAACACGGCAAACGTCTAGGCGATAACCAAGTTCATCCCAAACTCGCTGCAACATGTCTTCTGTAACAGTCTCTAACGCTGAAAAAATTCTCTGCTTCAATTCCACTACGTTTGTGGGCAGAGGAAGACGTAAACCAAACCTTTTATATAGCCTCAAAGAAAAAAATCGCAAGGGGTCAAGTCAGGTGATCGCGGGGCCATTTCAGCAAGACTCTGTCATTATTCCCAGCACGTCCAATCCATCTTCCTGGAAGATTCTCATTCAAGTTGGCTCGTACTGAAAATTTCCATTGGGTGGAGCACTGTCTTGCTGGAAACTTTCATTACGAGCTAACTTGAATGAGAATGAATGCTGGAAATGATGACAGAGTCTTGCTGAAATGGCCCCCGCAATCACCTGACTTGACCCCTTGCGATTTTTTTCTTTGGGGCTACGTAAAAGGTTTGGTTTACGTCCTCCTCTGCCCACAAATGTAGTGGAATTGAAGCAGAGAATTTCTTTAGCGTTAGAGACTGTTACAGAAGACATGCTGCAGCGAGTTTGGGATGAACTCGGTCATCGCTCAGATCAGGGGGGTTATTCCATGCTGTTCGCAAGAACACGAATTTTCGTAGTTCGGCTAATTTTCCCGAAAGATCAGCGTTTGCTATTACCTGCTGCAATCGTGAAGAAAATTCGGCCCACATTGTCGTGAAAAGCTTACAAATTCTGCGAATAGTCAAAACCTTTCTGGAGAGAGTTTGCATTCATTTGAGGAAGTACCCTAGGCTAAGCAAGTATGGCAGCAATATAAACTTCGCTAAACAGCAGAAACGACTGCAATTATGAAGGAGTAGTTCGTCGAAAACCACTGGAAATGTCAAATGAACACTTTGTAAGCTTACACGAATTTCGCATGACAAAAGATCATAGATGGGCAAGTTAATGCAAAACGTTAGCTTTTTTAACCACTACTTCGTTAACACAGTTATGTACCTCCGTCAACGTTAATTCGTTAAATTCAGTTCCAATTAACGGAAGTTAATTAAATTCGTTAAATCGTTAATTTTGACTTAAAACGGCACTTCTTTTCAAAAAAAAGCTAAAAAAATTTTACTACCAATGTTTGCGTAAGCGTTTAAGCAATTTTTCTGCTCACAAACGGTAGGTTTTGTTGTTTTTATCTCGCTTTTTCATCTCATTGGTCGCATTGTGCTAGTCTAGTTTATCGATGTCAAACTTAACCAACAATAAGAGACATAACCCTTCAAAAAAATTTAACGGAAGTAATCATGCATTAACGGAAGCTAATTTAGTCCGTTAATTTGAAAAATAAATTTAACGAATTAACTAGTTAATGAAAAAGTTAGCTTCGTTATTAACGAATTAACGGTTAACGAAATTGTGCCCACCTCTGCAAAAGGTGATATGAGATTTTTATTGAGTTTATTCAATCAGAATTAGTTTCACTTGGAAAAAGGCAACGTGACATAACTGTTGAGCAAAAAATACTAATTTCTTTGAAGACTTTGGCATCAGGAAGTTTGCAAAATTCTGTGAAAGATTCGTTGTTGGTATCACAGCCTACCGTCAGCAAATGTCAAACAGGTTTCGTAGAGACTTGCAAAAAATCAAATCAACTAATTCATTTACATAGCAAAAACTTCCAGGGAGAGTTCCTGGTGCTTTGAAATGCGTGGATGGAAAGCATATTCCAATCGTAGCGCCAGTGGAAAATAAATATGCTTACGTTAATCGGAAAAATTTTCGTTCCATTAATGCACAGGCTGATGCGCGTGCTTTTAATATGATCTTTACGGATATAGTGGCAAAATGGTCGAGATCTCACCATGATTCCTCCACCATGTGCTGTAGATTTGAATCGGGTGAATATGGAACTGAATGGCTGTTGGGTAGTGGTGTAAAAAGTAGTCCAGAAATCTACTTAGGTAAAAGTATTGTTACTGATGGCGGAAGCTACTTGAAGTAGAGTAGAAAGGAGGGGATGTAAAAAGTAACTAAGTAGAAGTAAAAAGTACCAACAATTTGAAGCTACTTAAGTAAAAAGTAGCGTTTGCCAAACCAAGGCCATAAAGCTGAGCTTTGGTAAATGATAATTTGCTCACTTCCTAGCGTGACATATGTTTTCCCAATGCTTCAGTATTATTTAGGATAATTAGCACATCTATTTGACGAAAATAAAAAAGCGAAGTGTGTCATATACTGCAAAATGCAACCTCATAGTCCACGCCAAACACAAACAACAAAAGACCACTTAATATCACGAAATTGTAAAACTTATATAATAAAATAAAACAATACCTCATACTAATGTTGCCAATTTTATTATCAAGCATGATTATTTATCATTTGCGTGATACATTGCTTAATAATAACTTCTTATCATTTTTAAAGCCACTTAAGTAGCGTTACTTTCTGGTTGAACTATAAGTAGAAGCAGTCGAAATTCAAATCACTTAAGTAAGTACTAGTTACCAAGCAATAATACTTAAGTAGTCTACTTAAGTAAAACTACTTCGTTACTTTACACCACTGCTGTTGGGTGATAGCGGTTATGGCTTAAAATAACGGCTTATTACTCCAGTTGCTACTCCTACTGTCCTACAACAGCAAAAGAACATAATTTCAATGTCGCTCACAAAAAAATCGCAGTTTAATTGAAAGATGTTTTGGAATTTAAAAGAGCCGTTAGAGAATTCTTGATCACACTGGGGGAACCCTGTGCTATACAGTGCACCTACAAAAGTGGCTAAAATTATAATAGCTTGCTGTGTTCTTTACAATATGCCGTTGACGAGGAACGCCATTAGTTGTCAACTTTACTACCGACCAGAACATGCTGAGTGATGATGCATCTTCTGCTGAAATATCACGCAACGACGAACGCCAACGATAGCAAGGCTAAATACAGCAGCTCTCTGGCCATAATGCTGGAAATTATAAGAAGGTTAACATAATTATGTCACAATGCTGTTATTATTCGCGAAAAAAACTATGTAACTCCGAAACGCCGAACCCCGCAGGAATCACACCGGCCGAACATGGCCGTACTAGTAGCCCAAGCGTAAGACTCAGTAAAACGTGACGCCATATTTGCAGTAGATATCGATATATCAATTATATAAATATAATCGAAATTCGTGAAACTACAGTAGTAGCCTAACACCAATATAGGCCTAACTACAAATTTATCCATAAGCTTGCATAATGTGATTCCGCTAAATAATACCTATAAGTTATTACGGTTGATCACACAACGCATTAACGAAAAAAATAGCGCACTGTAACATAAGCGATAAAGAAATAATGCAAAACAATCAATAACTGCATCTCTAATTTCTGACCGCCCATAATATATAGTTCATCCAAAATAACACACGGAAATGAAATGGATTAGAAGAAGTTTTCTGTGTAATAAGTTAATGTGCAACAAAACGTAAGGAAAACAGTAGGGAACACACAAGCTGGGATAACTTTCGGCATCATCAAAACATGGTAGCACCACGTGACTTAACTTAAAACTAATTCTACCCTCAACTTTCTTTCTTTACTGCTAGTTAATTTAAATGAGATAGCCTATCTTGCCAGAAAAAAGAAGTATACCGCATACGATTTGCTTTTGCAGGCTGCAGTTAACAGTTACACTGTAGTTGTCTTGCTGTACAGCCTAATCCAAAGAAAAGATTTGCAGCCTATGATTGCATGAGAGTTTGGACTCAAAGATTGTTTTTCGCAGTTGTTAGGCTCAAGTTATTTGATGATAAGTTAATAACTTCTTTTGTTCTGTAGTTATTAGTTTCGGTGAAGAAAGCCATTCACCTAGGTCACATAGCTGAGCACAACGGCATACAAATTTGTTTTTAACTTGTTCGTTTACGTTGTTTCACGATGATAGGCATGTCAAGAAACAAGCAATTAAACCTAGCTCCATAGGCTGAGCCAGTGGTTCCCAAACTTTATTGATTCCAGGCCCAAATTTGAATTTAAAAACAGTTAGTGGCCCACCAATTTTTTTAATATTTTGTACGCTTGTGTATGGATACTAGCAATTTACTAAACTATGAAAATGTAAAACAAAAGTAGGCAAAATGCTTCTTCACAATTTATTTTTCAATGAGAAGGATGCTCGCTGGCGCTTTACCTTTAACTCAGGATGATTTTTTGCAGGTAATTAGTCAATTCACGTGGTCTCAATGACTCATTGCTAAACACGCTATATTTTGCATACTATCACAGCCGGATTTACCAATAGGCTAGGTAGGCTGAAGCCTAGGGCCTCGGAAAAATAGGGAGTCTCGTCACGATCAACGAAGACCTTTTTTTTTTTGAGATAGACCATTTTTTTTTGGAAATCAAATAGATGAGTTTTATCATTGATCAATTAGCGTAGGGCCTCTCAATGTTTAAATACGGCCTTACATACTACGCACTGCCCCTCTTCAACTCCATGACCATTTATCAAAATAAATCCAAACTTAATGCAGCCACCATCATACTTTCTTTTATTAACCATTAAATCTGCGCCCTTGTTATTTAATAATATGTCACGATTTCGACAATTTGTAACCTTGCATTCGATATTTTTCGATAAACATACTCAGCGCAAGTAACGTAGTGTGCAAATTAATTGACTCACCACAAAAAACACGAAAAACTTCATTTCTTCAATTTATTGTCATTTCAAAGCGACAACAACTGTTTCAATGGGAGATATGGTCACTTCTGTGTGTAATCAACTCGATAACTCGTTTTGGCATTGATACTACGAGTTTTTTACAGTTCTGAGTGAATTCTTTGTCACGGTGCCACCTGTCAATTAAGCATCAACAAGCTTTGTTTCGGTTGTGCAATCCCTTTTTTGAGAGCCGAGTTTTTGCAACACTACAAATTTTCGATCGGATTTTGGGAGGGCGAATTTCCAGGCCGGTCAAGCCTTGATGTGTTTTTTTTCAAAAAATTTTTCCCTTTTTTTGCGGTACCGATATGGCAAATAGACTAAGTCTTGCAGAAATATTCCTCTTTCGTTGGGAAATGCTCTTTCCATGTCTTTCACCACCTTACGTTGAATTACTTCAATATATTTGTCAGCATTCATCATCTCTTGAACAGAGAAAAGAGATAAAATACCTTTAAAGCTATTTTATGGTACAGGGACAGCAGAGTTGGTATTCCCAACGGAGTAAGAATTTTTCTGCAAGACTTGGTTCCCTCCCATACTGCAAGAAAAAGCGAAAAATAATTATGTTGTTCTACAGTATTGTTACGTTACAATCCTTTTTTATGGCAAACCAGACAAGTTTTCAGCATGAACAAAACTTTGCGGTAAAAAATAAATCTATAAATTGTTAACAATCATAATTATGTAATACGAATCGCAAAATGTCCCCAACAAAAACAGTAACATTGTATTCGTTCAATTCCAAATATCTCTGTGGCCCTCTAAAAATGTCTTCGTGGCTCACTAGTGGGCCATGGCCTACAGTTTGGGAACCACTGGGCTAAGCCAAGCATGTGCAACCTTATTACTGGCGGGCCAAATGTAAAATATTACACTTGGCTGCGGACCGCATCCATTTGTTGCATGCGGGCCATTTTTTGGATCCATGTTTTGGCAAATCAAGCTAACGGCCTAGATACTAGAACAACAAAATATTTCACGAACCAACCGTCGTTGAGGGTTGGCTTTTCGCACGTGATATTGACTGAATCAAGATATAATTCGTTTTATACGAGTATAAATAGCTTTCTGCAAAGAAATTAATACAACCGAAGAAGCTAACGAAAAGTAAAATAAACTTGACAATCTAATCTCTATCTGCATCAAAACACTAACGCCATAACTATCAAGCAACTTCACAATGCTGCTTCCTAATCATGGGCGTCCGCAGAAAAAACAGCAGGGGGGGGGGGGCAAAAACATTCTCGAGACGGCCATCTTAGTGAAAGCTATAGTCAGGTAAGTGTCAGTGATAGGGTGACCAACTGACCATACGTCCGGCATCGGCCGATGCCGTACGTGCAGAACTCTTCTTTCATGTTATTGTGCTTTATGCGGTCATAAATCAATTTATGTGCCACTAGGCTTGACAGTCTGTTAAAACAACTTTCTTTTTTCATTGTTTTCTTAGGTCTTGTTATGTGGGATAGGTTTGATGCTTACATTTCCAAACAATCAAATCTTCACTATACTTGCGCTATTACGCCAAAGTGTGTAACGAGTGGCGGGGCCCGTCTCCGCTGCTTAACCTTCGATTAAACGTCGCAACGGAGGTGAGCCGTTAGCCATACTGTGTCCGATTTGCCCAATCCGAAAATCGAACCCCAGACTTCCCGCACCGATAGCGACTTTCTGATCCAAAATGTCAAAATAAAAAGTAGTTTGAGCTTTGAAAATCAAACTTATAGCTACGGCCTATAAATCAGTGCTGCTCAATTTTTTTATTGCAATGTACCGGCAGCGCAGTTTCTGCCATCAAGGCGTACCAGTAGCACATCAGCAACAAGTCCAAATTTGTTTTACAAGATACCATACTCGGTATATAGGCAAAAACCAGAATTTTTCTATACAAGATGCAAAAAGTAAAATTGGACATGCTGCTCTTGACGCGTGAATTTGCTAGTATGCGTACGTCCACATGACGGATTGGTAATCGGCTGATTGGTGTAGCAGTAACGATATTGCTTTCAAAGTCAGAGATCTGGGGTTCGATATCCGACCTGTCAAATCGAATACAGTGCTGTTCACGGCCACCGCAAATGGCTCGCCACGTTTCTTTGGAGTTCGAAGCTAAATTGCTCACGCGCTAAGTTACGGAGATGGTCTTCGCCTCTCGGTGCACGCAGCTTATGGGTAATACCACGAGTATTACCAAGATTTGAGATTGAAGATCAATAAAAAAGACGCACAAAAACATTTAAACCGAATACTCATCTTATGCGAAATGTGCGCCTGCTTATCTTCCACCAGTCTATCCGATTGTGGTTTGACTGAAGAGTAGCATTTGACACTAAGACACTTTTCTAGTCTTTGCGTCTGACAAAAGATAAATCGCCATGTCTGTTGACCTGAATAGAATGCGATAGTATGTACTATGGCATACGGCCTTGAAAGACAAGAAAGTAACCTAAACGAATGGAATCATGCAGAGAACAAAAAATGAATTAAGTATCAAGCAATAACTCGTACTGGTCAACGTAAAATGATGCGCGGACCTGTACCAATATTTTCTAACGTGCTTAGCACTGGCCTTGGTAACGACATGCCTAAACGTAAAACCAGTTTCAATGATGTGTGAAGGGTGGAGTTTCCACTCATTGAACGGTCGGACTAATTTAGATAGCAGCATTTAGACAACTAGACAAACTCTTTTATGTTTTAATTCAGAGGTGGGCAACCTGCGGCCCGCCAAAGCATGTGCTAATAGCCAATTGGTTCCGAAACCTGTTTTTTGCGATCAAGTTCAAACCCATTCAACACACGAACTGCTTTGAATGCTATTTTCCAGGCTGAAGATCTTGTTTTTCTAGTCATCTTTTACTTTAGAGACCTCTTTTTCACGCGACAGACCCTTTTTTAGTATTACTCCGGCCAAGAAGTGTTTTTTTTTTCTAAAAACTGCGGCCCACTGGAAGCCTATATTTATAATTTGTGGCCCAGTATCACCAGAAAGTTGCCCACCCCTGCTTTAATTAAACAGATTATTGCGAAATGTTTTGTTATTTTATTCGTTTTGTAGTAAACTCATCTGTATTTTTCAACTTTTTGTGTAGTTTCTTAACTTGCATTTTTTATGCGTATTTTTTCAACTTTTTTGGTTTTTCAGGGGGGGGCAAGTGCCCCCTCTTGCCCCCCCTGCGGACGCCCATGTTCCTGATGTAAAAGTGTAATAAAAAGAGCTATAAAGCTTGACCGCATCATACAGAGCAAGAAAATTTAACTTTGATATTGCGGTTATGATCACATAAAAAACTACTACCGTTTCAACTATTACGAAATAATTTAATACAAGCAACGCCAAAAAAAATATCGAAAGGATGAAAAATTAAAATAAGCTTAGTCGTGGGCTCACTCGTGGCATGAGATGAGGTTAATGTAAAAGTCGATATGATCTCATAAGGCTCAAAAAATTGTAGGGGGGAGCTGAAAAAGATTAGGAAGGTTTCAGCCCACGAGCCCCCCCCCCCGAGTTTTACGCCTGTGTTTCGAGGTATAATTTTTGGAGATATTTGCATCTCAAATGGTGTCAATTTTTTGGTACGCCCTGTACTATCGCTATGCTACCTATAACTAATTATTTCAATAGTGCTGCAAGTTTTCTAGCGATAAGTAATTAAGTAGTGCAGCCATACATTGCAGCTTAGGGTAGGTTTTGCATGAGTAAGTAGAATTATTTAAAGTAACTGAAAAGCGTGCCCCCGGATCTCCCTAGAGTCGTTTTTGTTACTTAACTTGCTTAAAATCAACTCTGCCGAAAAAACAGCGCTTGAAAAAGTGACCAAAATTGGTGCCCCCTCCCTGAAACAAATTCTGAATACGCCCCTGACATAAAACATTTTCAAAAGACTTATTTTCGCCCATTTTTGGTTCTAAACGTGTTTGTATTTAGTTAACATTCAACCTATTTCAAAATTATACCCCCCCAACAAAACTTTTTGGATCCGCTCCTGTATAAAACGTATAGTCAAATGTGACGTCATTCTCAAAACCCCTCCCATTACAAAATCCTGGCTACCGTAGTGACTATAGTCCAGATGGCCAAGTGGTAAGAGCGTTTGCCTCTGCAACTGTAGACTTTGGTTTGATTCCGAGTCTGGTTCAACCAATGACTTAAAAAGGGGTATTTACAACTTCCCTGCTTGACGCTCAGCATTGAAGGGACAATGTGGAGAACAAGTCGGCAAGTTTACTGGTTGTGCCGTTGGGAAAGGCACTAAGCTGGATTCTTCCATGCATTTTGGTGTGTTAGACAGATGGCTGGCAACTCTCAGGCGAGCTTGTAAAAGCGCTTTGATCGTTTTCTCGTGACAAGAGGATAAATAGGCTATGTTACGAAACTTAACTATTTTGCTGAAAAAAAAAAACAAAAAAACAAGCGTCACAATGTCGCAACAGCTAATGTTTTCGCTGTTTGACAAGTTAGTGCCCAAGTTTAACCCGCAGATTTTCAAAAAAATTCGAAGTGGTTGAAATGACAAACTGCATCGCAAAAAAATCTGGGCTATTAGACCTATTACTACCTGAATTGGCGTCAATGCAAGATTTACCCGCGCAAAACTCCGCAAATACCCAAAATTGTTGGGTATTTATAATCCAAAATGTTTATTGGGTATACGACTTTTACTCATTATCATCATCATTTTCTTCCGCCTGTTTCTTCATGTCATTTTTGGCCGTCCTCGCTTACGCTTCCTATTCACTTCCAGTATCATTGCCTTCTTCAGTATATTATCATCGTCTCTTCTAATCACATGTCCATACAATTTTACTCCATTCGCCGTTGCTATTCTATCCAAAGTTTCCTTCAAACCCAACATCTCCATCAGCTCCTCCATATTCTTTCTATCCAATAATTTCACCTCACACATTGACCTCACCATGGCTCTTTCAGTTCTTCTCAAAATTGCCATTTCACTCTCCCTCAAGCACCATGTCTCACTTCCATATAACATTGCTGATCTTACGCAACTGCGTTAAACCATCCCTTTCATTCTCAAAGAATACCTTCTCCCACGCAACAACTCTCTGCATTCTCTAAATTTCATTCATCCGATCCTAACTCTTGATGTCACTGTCACTGTTTCACATCCACCACTAGCATTTAGCCTGTCTCCTAAATAACAAAATCCTTTCACAGTCTCCACCTCATCGCATAATACCTTCACTGGTTCTTTCGTGCCATCTCCACCATTAGTGCATCTTCTACAAACAAAATGTCTTGCAGAATTGGAGGCTACCTTTTTCATTTTCGTGCATCTCCCATGTATCCACTTTGTACCAGGGCTGTGGAAGCGGTATATTTGCAAACAGCTTCCGCTTCCACACCTATCGCTTCCGCTTCCAAAAAAAATCACCGAAATTTTGCTATTAAAATACTACCAGTGCGATGGTATGCGATGGCGTGAACCGTAGCTTTTTTTACAAGTCTCGGTCAAACTTTATCAAGCTCTGAAAGCTCTTGGTAAACTTTATCAAGCGTTTTTTTAAAGATAATAATTTGCAAAAAAGAAGCAAAAATGTAATAGAATGATTGAGTCACAATATTGCGTCACAATCCTGGGAGTCTTTTATCGCAACTTTGCTACGAAACTTACTCCTCAAATGCTGATGCACAGCACTCAGTGGCGTGGCAAGTATTTTTAAAGGGGGGCATAACTAATTTCCACATTGTTTTCAGGCGTATTTTCTTTTTTTCAGCAGAACCAATTTGAAGCTGATTGAGAAACAAGAAAAGCTGTGCGGAGGTCCGGGGGCATGCTTCCCCGGAAAAAGTTTGAAAATGTACATGCTCCAATGGTTATTTTAGTGCTTTCTAAATAATTTTCAGCCAAATTTTGTTTGAAATTTTTGAACCTAATTCTGAGTGCTTCGCCAAATATAACGCATTTTGTTCGCTCATTTTCGATTATGCGTGCTTATGGCGTAAAGCTTATTGCTATCGAAGAGGCTCGAAATTATGGAAAGACTGTATACATCAAAAACATTTTCCAAAATGGCTGATGAGAGGATGCACGCGCCTCATCTTATCCCCCTGGATCTGCCCCTGGCCATAGGCTACAAAAACCATCAAATATGTAAGTCTGGCATACCGTATTTCAGTTACTTGGCACCATTAGTTTTGTTCTTTTTTAATAAAAGACGGAGTCAAAAGGGAAGGACCGGGGTAGGGGGTTGGCACAATGCTCCTCCCCCCTAAATACGCTCCTGACAGCGCTCCATCTATTTCGTGGTATGATTATTATTGGAAAAGAGTCAACTATTGTTTTTAGCGCTGTTAATTAATTAGTTGCTTTATTTTAAAACTTTGAGAAAGCTGAAAAAAAAAAGCAACTTTACGTTAGTTCTATCTGAAAATCAAGCGAAGAGTAATAGCCTATGGTGGGATCTGACATCTATGCAAATCTAGCATTGTAAAATAATGTCTAATGAATTGAATAAAGTATAATATTTAATAAGTTATTTACAGCATGCTTCTTTAAATGATGTGGAAGCGGAAGCGACATATTTTTCACGCTTCCGCTTCCATTAAAATATGACCGCTTCCACCGCTTCCGCTTCCACATTCTTGCTTCGTACGCTGTGTGCAACACACAGCGTTAGACCCAACCCTTTTCCCACATATTCCACAAGGATCTATGTTGCTCCAAACAATCTCACCTTCCGTTCCGCTTACCATCATCTTAGTTTTTCCAACATTCACTTTCAATTTCTTGCCTTCCAATGCACTACTCCACCTTTGGAACGTCTCCCTTAAATCCTTCAAACTTTCACTCATCAGATCATCCGCGTACAAAATTTCATTCAGTACTTCTTCTCTTGCATGTTCTGTCACATCATCAACCACAATAGCAAATATCAATGGTGATAGCACAGACTCTTGATGCACACCAACTCGTACCCAAAATTCTTCCGCTGTCCCAGATCCTACTCTAACTTTCGTCCTTGAACCCTCGTATAAACTCATCACTGCTAGCACCAACACTTCTGCCAATCCTTTGTTTCTTAATGCCCATTCTATCACTTTTCTTAGTACCCTATCTAATGTATTTTCCAAGTCCACAAAACACATGTGACCTACAGCTTTTTGTCTCTTCCACGAAACTCCCCTTGCATTCGACTAAGAATAAACAATGCATGAGTCGTGCCCTTCCCAGGCATAAAGCCAAACTGCATGTCATCTATCGTTACTAATTCTCTTTGACTGTTCTCCAGCACTCTCTCCACTATCTTCATTGCATGCTACAGCAGCTTTACTCCTCTGTATGCCCGCACAATCCATCACATTTCCTTTTCCTTAAAAGATTGGAACAATAACACTTGTCTTCCATTCTTCTGGCGTACTTTTACCATCAAGCACTCTCTGACAACGCTTCTTTATTACTCCAACACCATACTTTCCACTCGCTATTATCATATCGATATTTACTTCTGAGAGTCCAGCTGCCTTTCCCAACTTCATCTTATTCATAGTAGCCATCACCTCCTCATCAGTTACTCCTTCAACTGGTCCTTCAAAACAATTTGCTTCTGCCATATGATCCTATTGATTTTCCACATTGATGATCTTTTTCATGTGTTCCTTCCACAATTTCCCACAATCTTTGTCACTAACAACAAATCTCCCATCTTTATCCTTCATGCAACCTCCACCTTCTATGTCCCTTTCTCCTTACTCATGAACTTCACAAACTTGAAAATGTCGTTTGGTTTGGTGCATAGCACACTCATCTCCCCTTCCGCCTCTTGCTTCAAGGTTTTAGCCATTACTTTCTTCGTTTCATTTCTGGCTTTCCCATAATTATTTTTACTTTCCGATGATCGATTCGTGCACCACAATTTAAATGCATAATTTATGTGACTTTTAATTATATTTTATATGACTTTATATTATATGAATTTTAATTATATGACTTTATAATATTATTATACAGTACTTTTAATTATATGAATTTATAAACTCTCAATTTATATGACTTTTACTCTAGATCAGCGGTTCTCAAACTTGTCGGAAGTATCGAGCCCAACAGGTGTCATGCAAGCATACATCGAACCCTTAATTATAACCAGGAGCGGATCCAGAAAATTTTAGAGGGGGATGCAGTTTTGAATTAGTTTGAATGTTAAATGAGTGCAAAGACGTTAGACGTCTAAACCGGAAGAGGGCATAAGCTCTTTGAAAATGTTTCACGTCAGGGGCGTATTTAGAATATTCTTAAGGCGGTGGAGGGTGGCATAAAATTTTTACATTTTTTAAGCGTATTTTTTTTCCGAAAAGTTAATTTGAAGCAAATTGAGGAACAAACATATGGCTCTAGGGGGTCCGGGGATATGCTTCCCCGGAAAGTTTTCAAAAGTTTAGACACTGTAATGGCCATTTTAGCGCTTTTTGAACAATTTTTATGGCAAATTCTGTTTAATTTTTTTGCCTCTAACTCTAAGTCCTTCACCAAATATGATACATTTTGTTCGCACATTTTTGATTTATGCGTGCTTAAGGCGTAAAGATGATTGTTATCAAATAGGTTTGAAATTATGGAAAAATTGTATTCATCCAAAACAGCGTTGAAAGAGTATGGTGGGGGGATGCATCATTCCACGCAGAGATAGTCATTTACTACAACTGTATGCCTTTTTGCAAAAACTTATTCTGATCTTAGCCGAACCCCTGCTACAGCCTCACCGAACCCCTGGGGTTCGGTCGAACCCAGTTTAAGAACCACTGCTCTAGATTAAATCTGCGGTAAAATGCCCTGATTGCCCTCCTACTCAAAACTAACGCAAATGTCTAAATACCAGAGTGGGTATACGATAATAATGTTATTTAAAGAAATTTCTGGGGTAAAACGCAACATAATCCCAACCGTGGGTATTTATATCTCAAAATGACGTATTTTCATGAGTACCACTGGCGAAGAATTGTTTATCACTTACTGATTTACATAAATATCAAAATTTTTAGTATGATAAAAAATCAGCGTTTATTCGAAAAACGATTTAAGCTCTTTAAAAGTAAGGACTGCAATATATAATGCACATATAGGGTAGGGAAGCATTCATATAACGTCCGCGACCATGACACAAACCCAATTGGGTACCCAAACTGAAAACCGAGGCATAAAGGTAAAAAGTAAAGCATAAAGCATAAAGGTAAAAAGTTAACCGATCTGGGGGATTATTACAGGATTTTATGCGTTAGCGAGCGATTTCTCTCGCTTATTCTCCTCGGAGGAGAAATTCTCCGAGCGGCAGCCGAGATAACGAGCTCGCAAAGTTGGGATTACAGGTTGTGCTCGCAGAAAGAGCAGCTACTCGGTAAAGCCGAGTGTCTCGCTAACTGCTCGGTATGCATAGGCTTGTTGTGGGGTGCTAGACTGGCAGCTGCTGTTTGCCGGCTTGCGCCTAGTTTAGTACCAAAACTGTGCTAGTGTTACAAAGTTGGGATGGTTTTGACTTGGTTATAGGTAAGAGTGTATGCAGTAATGGTGTCTCCAGATGCATAGGCTTGTTGTGAGGTGCTAGACTAGCAGTTGCTGGCCATGGCCTCACACATTTACTTGTGGCAGTACCGTTACTTCATACTCTCCGACCAATGCTCCGACTAAGTCTGCAGCCAACGCATGCTTGCTAAAGGCCTACTAGCACAGTTTTAGCATTAGACTAGGCGCTAGCCAGCAAACAGCAGCTGCTAGTCTAGCACCTCACACCAAGCATGTACCGGTTCATTTGTAGACATCATTACTACATAGCCTACACTCTTACCAGTAACCAAGTCACAGCCATCCCAACTTGGTAATACTGGCACGGTTTTAGCTCTAGACTAGGCACTAGCCAGTAATCAACTGCTAGCCTCCCAGTTTTAGTTTGATGTGTATGTATTTGTATGTTGACTATGCTTTGCATTTTTCTTTTTTGTTTTGTTTTTTTATTTTTGAAAGTCTGATTTTTTCTGTTGACATATGTCAGGTTTGAGATAGAGTGTAGCATTAAGTAGCAACTTGATGAGCCTTCGGCTCTTAATTCGCATGCACGAATATACTTGAATCCACCATTTCACATCAAGCCTGGGAGTTGCATAAAGCTCTAGTTGTGTCATAAACTAGGTTCTAGCCATTGTGCATACACTATGACCTAAAAAAAAACACGCTCTGCCATGGCTAGTTGTGTATGAAATTGTCGCTCGGTAACTTAACGTGCTCATTTTTTTTCTCGCTACTTGCCGAGCGAATTCGCCAGCTCGGAAAATCCTGTAATCCCGAAAAACGCGTTAGCGAGGAAAAACTTTTTACCGAGCAGTTTGCGAGCTCGCAAACCGCTTAGCGAGCATCCTGTAATAACCCCCCAGATGGTCGAGTGGATAGAGCGTCTGCTTCTGGATCGGTAGACTTGGGGTTCGCTTCCGAGTCGGGTCAAACCAATAACTTAAAAATTGGTATTCACAGCTTCCTTGCTTGACGTTCAGCATCAAAGGGACAGTGTGGAGCAACCGGAAAGTTCGCTTACTGTGCCCTTGGAAAAGGCACTTAACGGTATTCCCCATCTCAGTGTGGTAGACAGACGGTCGGTAACTCCTAAGCGAGCTCGTACAGCGCACTGCAGCTTTCTCGTGATAGGAGGATAAATATATGCCAATAAATAAAAGTAATAAATAAAGTAACCAACTGTTTTTGCAGTATACGTTTGGTGCTTTTGACAATTTCTGATAAAGTAAATCATTGGAACTAACTTTCAAAATTGTAAAAAAAATTCGATGTTTGGGTGTATGTAACAAGTTTTTAAATGAAGGTTTGGCTGGCCTGAATACAATCGCTGTTATGGCTTTTGAAAGATTTCTTGTGGTGTGCAAACCATTTGGAAATGTGCCGTTTGGACCAAAAGCATCAGCGGCAGGTAAGGAGCTTCAGCAGCAAGTATAACTTAAACTTTAAGTTTTAGTTAGTTAGCGCTCGATTAAATTGTTAGGCCTACTGATAACTACCAAGTTGATAGCAGTAGCTTTTGACTGTCTTGTTCTTAAAGTTTAAACTTACCAAATCAAATTAATCGATATCCTAAACCACAAAATTCACTATACTTTTGAGAAATATTTATTCTATATTTCAATACAGTTTATTTGTAATTTACTACTTTATTTTTTTAGAC
The DNA here is from genome assembly GCA_964006365.1 of Trididemnum miniatum. Taxonomy (NCBI): domain Eukaryota; kingdom Metazoa; phylum Chordata; class Ascidiacea; order Aplousobranchia; family Didemnidae; genus Trididemnum; species Trididemnum miniatum. The sequence continues at coordinate 17,818,875 of OZ023249.1, read as the reverse complement.
TTTTATACTACCCTTGAGGAAGACAAGCGCATGAAATATTTTGTCACGCATTCAAGCACGTTGCTTGGTCAACAATTTACCAGCAATAGAAACAATTCTTACATTTTTTAAAACACATAGCTTACACTTTTTAATAAGAAATTAAATCAGAGCTATTGCTTCAACTTCAAATAAATTGATTGGGCCAGCAGATTACGCATAAAACTCAAATCACAGTCACTAATCCTAAAGCTTCCTGTAAAACACTAAAAAGAAGCTGGATTTGAAAAAACAATTTCATCAGAACTTCTGAAGTCTTATAAATTCTTGACGAAAAGACAGGAAAGTATTATCCGCTTGATTTAAAAGTCAATGTTCTTATGCAATCTCGAGGGCTCCCTGATTTGTTTTTTTAGCACATCATATTGATCAATGGACCGGAACAGCCCAGCTGCATAGTCAGTAGCTGATTTTATCATAATTAATCAGTTGCATGATTTCTGAATATTTTTCAGGGCTTGTTTTAGCTTGGGGATGGTCAATTGTTTGGAATACTCCGCCACTGCTGTTCTGGGATGGCTATATAAACGAAGGGTTTGGAACGGCCTGTGCACCCAACTGGTACACCAGAGAATCAGGGTAAAAAAAATTGTTATTCATTCACTCTTGAGTGGAAGACATCTGACCTTTTCGCACAACAGTGTAATGCGTTTTCAACTCATTAAGTCTCGTCAACACGGCTTGCTGATGATATATCCGTGGCTTTTTATGCGTGAGTAATTTCATGCTGTCAATGTAAAATCAGCCAACTAAAAGTGACAGTAGGGAAGGATCTACTCCCAGGACACAACGACGTGAGGTTAGCGAGAAAGAAACCAAATAACATAGGACTACCACCATTACCGTAATTGGAACAAAGATGATTCAGCTCGCTGCGCCAGCCAGATGCTTATACCGTAGCGACATGAATGGCATCAATCTACGAATTAGATTCCACATAATTTGTTAGCCATCTCGCAAAAGTAATAACAGAATTAACAGAAGCAAAAAAACTTCACAAAGCTGAAATGCTGAAGATTTTTATTCTTTTAGTACTATGAATGAGTACGGAAGTAGGCTGCATACTTACCAAAACAACGAAAAACAAAGCGATTACGAAGATTCAGCCTTTATTTTTTCTTTCGCAGCCCACGACTATTCGTGGTTCTTTTTTTCCTCTTCTGCTTTTGCCTTCCATTAGGAACAATCACTGGTTGTTACGGAGCTTTAATCATCAATTTAAGAAAGGTAAAAATATTGTGCTTGTATTACAAAATGCAATTTTTCAAACGCTTTTTGCTGCACAATTGATGATCGATTCATTACACCTAAAGTAGCTTTACTCGAAATAGCAAGTGTAGCGGCTTCGTCTGTGCTTTTATAATGTCATGCAGCTTGGCTCTACTTCGTTTAAATTGCTAACTTATGCTAAGCCAAGCGACATGTGATTATAAAAGAACAATGCCCTGCTTCACTTCATTTTAACTTCTGTTTTATTTAAGATTGCCAAACAAAGTTCTGTGTCTGGGAGTAAAAACCCAGAAGGCGAAGTTTTAAAGATGGTCATACTGATGGTATCTGCATTCGTAGGAGCTTGGCTACCTTACGCATGCTTTGCAATGTATAACGTAACCCATCCGAATAATCAAGTAAGAAACTTTTCGTCAGTAACATTCTCTTTTATTTTTTAGCCACACAATTGCAGCTTGGGTTTTTGTATGAGTGAATTATATGCATCATGGAAGATGACCTACCTGGGCGTCGAACCCGCGAAACTAGTTCCGGAACCCCACGCACCAACCAGTTTCTCTTTTTCATGTTTTTATTTCAAGCTACTTAATTGCGGCTTAGGATTTTTGTGGTAGTGAAGTACATGCATCATGGAGATAACCTAGTCGAGCATCGAACCCGCGAAGCCAGCTTCGGAGCCCAATGCACCAACCTCCCTCACTCATGGAGAATTTTTTAAAATATCTGCTGCCATCTAGCGGTGAATTAAATCTCAGTATCATGCCTATAGTAGTAAAGTTTTTCGGAGTTAGTACGGCACTTCATACAAACTTGATCTAAAAGTGGTTTTTAACAATACTGTAAATCAATCGCTAAAGTGTAGAAGGAGCAACGATATACCGTTTTGTAAAATAATTTAATGGTACGGCATTTTCTGTGGATAAGTCTTCCCAATCAGTTCAAAGTTACGGTGCTCGTGGGTTGAACCTTTTTGTTTTAAAGCATTTCAAAGTGTTGCAAAACGGAAAACGATATACATAAACCACAACTTACAAACTTACAAGTACTCCTTGCTGCTTCTGTTGAACATGATTTTATAGATCCCCCTCATATATGGAGTGATTCCATCATTCTTTGCCAAGTCAGGTCCAATCTACAATCCATTGATCTACATAGGTTTTAACCGTCAGGTATCTACGCGTTTTATTTGTTTGTTCCTTGAAGTTGAATATTGACAGAAGTGGTAAAGCCAGGATAACTTTCACATTGACGCGATAGGGTGCAAATGATCCTTATGAGCCAAATTAGATCGTATATAAGTAAGAGTTTATGAAGTAGCCTCCTGTGCCTTCTCAAGATCCTAAGAATATTGTCGAATAACTTGGTGTACTGCACAGAACAAATAGGCCGACATCAGAAAAGCAAGTGCAGCATTGCGGTAACTCCGTCGATGTAGCACTCAAGTGGGAGCATTGCACCAAAGTAAAGCGATGCAGGCATGTCCTGCATCAACGTGTGACGTTTGGTGAAGACTGATTGAAGAGTGAAATTTAGGGTATAGGAGGCTGTTGAAGCGGGTTTCTTGTTAAAAAATGAAGGTTAGATATGTAGGACAAAGCCGACAAAATTTTACGTGAGAATATTTTACTATCGCATTACGTCTTCTCGAGTTTTAGCATAAGACATGCGGGTCGATTTTTACAAAAGTAAAGTTGGTAGGCCTACAGTACATTTAATGCGAAAGCGCGTACGTATATTTTATAATTTCATTTGGCTGAGAGCTCAGATGGCAGAATGGAATATTTGCTTCTGGAACGGTAAATTAATTAAGAAAAAATACAGTTTGATAACAGTCCGGAAGGTTCACTAGTTAAGTAAATTTATTGATTTCCTTCAAGCCATTACAAAAATCGGCGATATAACGTTATCTCACTTTACATTGTGATTTAAAGACAGGGTGCACCAAAGAACCATACGGTTATCAAAATCGAGATGCTCCCTGAACTTTACATTACAACAAACAGTTAAAAAAGTAAAACATAAATTTGTAGCGGTATAATTTCAATACACACAAAATGCACAAGGAAAAACACTGAAAAAAGCACGAAAATAAAAGACATTAGCAGAAAAATAAATTAAAACTTAGGAGCACTCTCACAAAGTTCCAGGAGAGACAATAGATTTTTTAACATTTCAGAAAGATGACAAGCATAATAAACGTAGGTGAATAAGTGAAACGCATAGGAGTATATTATTGGATTGCTATTCAAAATATAAACAATGTTTGAATGTATAAATCAATAGGGTTAATCCGTGCTACTTTTACTAGGCCTACAGATTAATCAAAAGCTGTTTATAATTTTTTTTAAAAGGGTTGAAGTGAAATTTAAGAATTAATTGACTGCCATAGAGCAGATCCTCTAAAAGCTGATTGGTTTTGAAGCAATTGTTTAATTAACCCGTGATAGGAAAAAATTGCAACTTTTGGTACGTACGTCTTATAGCATAATCATGAATTTTAGTTGTGTTGGTGAACGAAATAATCAACAAATAATTTAGTCACTTTTTTGAAATTACAGTAATTTGATACATCAATTTAGCCAGTTCGAGCTTGTATACGTCTTTTTACTTCAGAAACTTCAGGTTTTTATACAGTGCTGTTATAGAGGCAAACGAATTACTAAACGAAATGATTCTTATTATGTTGTTTCATCAAATTTTTAGTTTTGCCAAATATTTTTTGCTGCGCAGCTCCAAGCAATAATGCGATATTGGAATCTGCTGTAAACGATACTACAATAAAGCATACAAAACATTTCTTTTGTTGCGCAGACGATAAAATATGCCTGTGAGTTTTGCTAGTTGTGATAATGAGTGGCTGGTGCGAACGGACCAATTTAATTTTTTGTCAATGAAAACTCCTTAATATTTTACCGATTCTGCTCTTTGTAATAATGCTCCATTCAGTGCAATCCTAAATGGTTCGTCAATTGATTTATGAGGTATTTTCAATGGCGTAAAGTAACGAGGGAATTTTACTTAAGTAGACTACTTAAGTATTATTTCTTGGTAACTAGATTTATATTTCGACTACTTCTACTTGTAGGCCAACTGACGTAGTTCAATCAGAAAGTAACGCTACTTAAGTGGCTTAAAAAATGATAAGTAGTTAATATTAAGCAATGTATCACGCAAATGATAAATAATCATGCTTGATAATAAAATTGGCAACATCAGTATTAGGTATTGTTTTATTTTATTATATAAGTTTTACAATTTCGTGATATTAAGTGGTCTTTTGTTGTTTGTGTTTGGCGTGGACACTGAGGTTGCATTTTGCAGATTATGACACACTTCGCTTTTTTATTTTCGTCAAATAGATGTGCTAATTATCCTAAATATACTTAAGCATCGGTAAAAAATATGTCAAGTTTGGAAGTGAGCAAATTATCATTTGCCAAAGCTCAGCTTTATGGCCTTGGTTTTGCAAACGCTACTTTTTACTTAAGTAGCTTCAAATTGCTGGTACTTTTTACTTCTACTTAGTTGCTTTAGTTACTTCTACTCTACTTCAAGTAGATTCCGCCATCAGTAACAATACTTTTACTTAAGTAGATTTCTGGACTACTTTTTACACCACTGGTTTATTAATGATCATAAACTTGGCTATAGAATCATTGATAGATAAATCATTGTGACAAAGCCATACATCTAAATTTTTTGATTCTTCAATAACTTTAACTTTAATTCGTTTAAATTGGTTTCTGAAAGTATTAATCAAGTGTCATCCGCGAATTTATGTCGAAATTGGAACTGTTAGGTATGTCGTGTATATACATCAAAAAGAGTATGAGACCAAGACAGGACCCTTGTGGCACTACGCATGACATTTTTGAGTAACTCGAAATGCAATCATCTACTTTTGCATATTGATATTTTTCATTCAAATAGCTGCGAGAAAGATCGTGAGTTTTACCTCCAATACCAAAAAAATGATACATCTTTTTAAGTAAAATTTCATGGTCCACAATATCAAATGCTTAGGATAAGTCCACAAAGACGCAACAGCTATACAAATCTCGATCAATGCTTTTTACCAATTTGTCATGTACAGTATATTGCTTACAGCCACAGCAGTCGAATAGTTCTTACGAATTCCGAATTGGCATTCATGTAAAAGCTTAAAATTTTCTACATACGAAATCACTAGCGTACGAAGGGGGGGGGATTCTATGCGCGCGCCCCCTTAGTTCCTCCTGTTATAAAAAAGTTAATCAGTTATTTTTTAATTGTTCTACAATATTAGGGAAAAGTAGGGTAGCATGGGACACTTTTTAAGTTAGGAACTTGCGATGTTTTTATTATTGCGTTAGGTAGAGCTACGTAACCATAATTTGGTGGGACCACGTGACAAGTTCATTTTGCATTAGCAGTTTGAAGTGCCAGGCGTGCAAGGCTGTTGAGTTGGACAAAAATAATGATTTTTTGCAAATTTAATGTTATTTTGAATTTTGTACTTGAGATTATTACTCTAGGTAAAGTTGCAATTTAGATTATTGTTAAATGCGAATACAAACGCATAGGAAAAGTAGTTTCCACAAATAAAACAGCACAGGAAATTGCTCAAGTAGTTTGTCCGTGGCAGACATTTTATTTAACCTTGTCAGTTTATGTAAGAAGGCACAGGGTGTCCCATCTTAAAAAACCTTGACTGTGAGCCAAAATATCAGCTTCATACAGGTTAGGTGACTTAATAGCTCTGTTATTTTCAGAAAACTTTTTGATGTAGGAGGTGTTAATAAGCTTACATGAATAACAAAAAGAAATCAAACAGAGGATCTTGAGATGTAGACGATATGGAAGAAAATTTCAAACTATAAAATAATTCGAACTAAGAAACTTGCTAACATTTTGCAGTAACCATAAAAATCGTGTTAAATGTTTTTTCTGAGTCTGCGACCATAAAAAAATACTGGTTCCAGGCGTCAACCTCCAGACTTTTTCATGCTAATTGACTGTCCCATATTAGCAAACTAAATTCTGTAAGACGGGACCTGCAGATTTTTTTGTTTCAGCCATTTCATAGTCAACACAAATAGTAACATCAATGTTTTTTCATGTTGTGTGATTTTCATAACATACCCCACCTATGATGTAAAATTTAGCTCGCTAATGCAAATACATAGGGAGAAATATGCGTTTAAAGTTAGGTGTCCCATCTTCCCCCACTTTCCCATAGTCATTGTATGCAGTAACACAGTCTTCTCATTGTTGCTTCTTCAATCGTTAAAAAGTGTGGACGAAGTAAACACCGCCATCATTGAATTTCTTGAAACATCTAGGCTCTATAGACTCTAAATACTAGACCAGGGATGGGCAACCTTTTTCGATCTGCGTGCCAAAATCGGCTGAAATCATTGGCCAAACTTTTCCGCGTGCCAATCGGCAGTTGGCATTCTCCCTTGAAAATGTCGGTGAAGAGCAAAAAAAAAGGTCATTACGTCCGCTGATGTCCAATTTTCGTCCCAAAAAAAAGGTCATCACGTTCGCTGATGTCCAATTTTCGTCCCAAAGAGAAAAGGTCATCACGTTCACTGATGTTCAATTTTCGTTCCAAAATCAGGTGAAGAGTAAAAAGAAAAAATAAGAAAAAGGTCATCACGTCCGCTAATGTTTAACTTTCGTCCCCCAAAAAATTAAAAGGCCATGTGCCTCGCGTGCCAAATTCGGCACGCGTGCCAGGGGTTGCCCGTACCTGTACCAGACCAATGAGAAAAAAAAACTACAAATACGAAGCGAAAAGCTTGACATAAAAAAAAGATGGTACGCTACCACGAGTTCGCTACAACTATTAAATCAGAATTCAGAACTACTGTATAAGGTCAATAAAGGTCTCTAATAAATCCTCTTCCTTCGTCAACCATAGTCTAGTCCAGGTAGAAATGAGAGTGGGGAGGAGTATTTTATTTCTAGGCAGCAATCGTAAGGTAAATTTAGTGCCAAAAAATTACTAATTAAGATGCCACAAGACAGAAACAAAATTTACGAAGAAGGTTTTCTGAAGTTTGTTTTTTTATATGCAGTAGCGTGCGCGGAGGGGGCTCCTATGCTCGCACCCCCTCAGTTCCTCTTTATAGAAAAACGTTGGTTATTCTTTTTAGTCGTTTTACAGTACTAGTCGTTAAGTTTGGACGAAGTAAACACCGCTCTCCGTAAATTTCTTGAGGTCTGTAGGCCGTGATGCGGCTATATGAAGCCTAACATCCCGTTTTTTTTTCAAAATTTTGTTTCGATCCTTGAGCGTTTTTAGCTAAGCTTGCACAATTTCTTTCGGTCAAATCGATTTTATTTTGGTCATAACGTATTGTAACTAAGGTTTAAAACCATTTTCTCACACTTCCATGAACTATAAAATTTATAAAACCGGCCAGTTAGCTCAGTCTTAAAGACGACGGTGCGGAAATTCTTGGCTTCGTTTCCTGGGAGAGTCGAATTGGACACAGTGTTGCCAGCGACTCGCCACCGCGCTGCGAGTTTCTTAGGAATTCGAAGTTCTGATGCCCAGGCGCAGTAAAATGCAAGCAGTTAAAAATTTTTTCGGGTAGCAGCGACAAAGCTAAAGAAATTTCAAACAAAAAGTGGATCCAGAACGCATTAAATCATTATAGAAGAGGCAAGCCGTCGCAAGCTTCGCACCACCTTAATAGAAAGGTTAAGGGTACGTTTGACATTTACAAAAAATGGGTATTCCTAACAATCGCGCCCATTGGCGCACACAGGGGGAAGACACGGCGCCATGGCCCGTAGGTCCCTCCCTTTGGTCCTGTAATAACGTGCTAAAGCCAAACTTTCAATATATAATTTTTCAAACCAATAATGGTTGCAGCCTTCTTTTACTTATTTTAGCCAAGCTTCTGCTTTTAGACTTAAGCTGCGAAGATATTTTTGCGTTGTCCACAGTGACTGCACTCACTGCATGCCCTTTTTCGATTAAAAAAATATGTGCTAAAATAAGTAAACCGTAAAAATTTGTTGGCGGCTGGAGCCTACGCTCCCAGACCCCCTTAGCCTACGGAGGCTAGAGGTTTAACTCCCAAACCCCCAGTTGTGCCCCCCCCCCCCCTTTGCCAAATCCTGAGGGCGCCACTGCTCGCCCCCCTTAAAAATTTTCCGCGTACGCCACTGTATGAAATCAATCTGCTGAAGAGCAATTTTTCAAATATTTTATCAAAATGAAAAAGCAGTGATATAGGTCTGTAATTGGTAGCTTTGTTTGGGTTCCCACGCTTATCAATTGGTTTTACTTCCGCAACTTGTAAATTCATAGGATATATCCCTTCAGCAATGCACACATTGAATAGATCGTTTTTTCTAGCCTTTCTAGGCAAAATATTGGTTTTAGTTGATTTAATAAGTATAGTTTCAACATCATTGATTCTTGCGGTTGTTTTGTTCATGAGAGAATCGGTGACAAACTTCATCAGGTGTTGAAGGCGATAAAAAAAAACGATTTGTTTATGCTCGAAGATGGCAAGGAGGTTAGATTAATTGATTCGACAGCGGGTATCTTTTTTGCCATGTTTTTTCCAACGTTCGAAAAATAGTTGTTTAGTGACTCGGCTATTGTTGATGGTTCTGTGGCAGTTTTACCATCATCACTCATCAAGTATGCATGGAGTAATATCGTTGCGTGACTTTTTATTGGCTAGTTGTGTTATTAAGTGGCACTTTATACAAATGCCTCGTTTTTTGGTTGTAATCAGGTGGCTGGCATGTTTTATGCGAACCCTTTATAGCGCCTAGTTTGCTTTCTCGTGATTAGAAAATAAATATGCTGCTAATGTTGAATGAAAATGACGGTGATTTATCATTTAGTTTCGTGATGTCGTCATTCGGATGTTTTGCAATGGGAAAAACCCCTGGTCTGATGATATGTCAGGCGCTTCTTCTATCAGCTCAACCACATCACAAGTCACAACCATAAGCACTGCAAACAAAGTTGCACCTGCTTAGATGCTATCGGTGAATATATCACAAGCCTTTGTGAAAATATAATAAAAGCTTATCAAGATGTTCGATGTGTATGAATGTATTTAATGTATTTAAAATGTGTATGTAGTATACTCGTATTTACAGATTTTCCTGTGTAAACTAATTAATTTATCTTGACAATAACGTTTTTGGATCCAACAACAATTATTGAGACATTCAATGCAAGCTTCAGCACAGTCACTTTGATCAGGCATAAAAAATATTGTTTTAGTACGAACTGCTTATTTACACAACGCAACTCTTTGACGATCCGAACGTTCTGTTTTTATTGGTTGATTGCAAAAAGTTATGTTAATGTAACGTGTTTTTATGTCAATACCTTTCATCAAATATGTCACAATTGCCACATTTTATACAAGAATACTATTTTGCTCAGTGAGAATGAAGTTTCCACTTGCAAGATGGACTTCCAGAACCCGGATACATTAAACTCATTAAAAATAAATAAAAGCAATAGCAATAAGACTTTTGGCGCTTGCATAGCTTCTATCGTACGCCATATTTATCTTGTTTTGTGCTTTTGACAACATGTTGTTGCGTAAACATATAAATAAATAATGCAATTTGCATTCCATTACTGTAACAAGATAGTTATCCGCCTGCCTTAATACAGAATACAGATATTACGCGTCAGTGGCAAGTTGTTAAGTTTACCGTGAAAGTTTCGCATTTTCGCCAACGGTTTCTGAAACCTTACCCGCGCAAGTACCAAAGTTGAAGGCACATTTTACATCTTAGCGCAGCAAGTCACGGAATGGTGTCAAAAACAGTAGCAGTTTTATGTATTTAAAGCACCGCTCACTAGCTGTTTGTTGGAGAGTAGTTCCAACTCCACATGTGAGACCCGACGCATGTGTCGCAAAAGCACTGTATTAGCCCCCAAAAAGTCTTACGAAATTAATTTGCAAAGCAATGGAAATGCATTGCAATAAAAAGGTTTGTTCTTTACTAACGCACAAGTATCTTTGAGTTTACGCTAGAATTAGAAAAAGTTAATTCTGCAACGAACGAATACGTTTCTAATCGATTTGCTTACATGATCAGACTCGTATAGTGGAGTTGGCATTCTCACCAATGCCGCAAGGAATCTGTAAAATCATAAACACAGATCAGGGAGAGCACTCCTGAAGAAATTTCCACTCAACGCTCAAAACTCTCTCGGCAAAAAGAGCCTTTGCAAAAGCACAGCAAGTGTTTGTGCTCGACACTGTTGAAGCAGAGAAAAAAAAATATTTCAACCAATAAAATTGATACAACCCGGAATAGAACTTCGATTCTATTGCTTCAGCTGGACAGACTTTTTATTAATTCGAGTACCTGATCAGTTGTTTTACGGCACCGACTTTTCAATGTTTCTCAACCACCGGTCTGTGGAGCAGCAGCGTTTCTTGTCTAATTTTCAGCCGGTTCGCCGAAATAAATTCTAATATCATATAACTTTAATTCGAAATTAGGCTTTTTATTATGTCCCGCTATAGGTTACCCTCACACGATACTTTTTGTCCATTAGCTAACAGACAAGTTTATTTAGTGCACTGCCAATTCATTCAGTTTTGCTTTTCTTGTAAAAAAATGTTGGTGGTGAAGATGAAGCTTGCGCATAACCACAAATTTACGACATATTGTGATGTAGTAGTATATGAAATGTAAGAACATACTTCACTGAAATTCAGCAATATGATTACCAGAATTTGACAACAAAACGGAAAGAAACAAACAGCCAAGTGTTTTCCTATTTCTTTTAAAAACACCGTTAACAAAAAAATCAAGTTGGTAGTTTTAGAACTTGGTTTTAACATGACGTTTTTGGTTGGCTTTTGAGGTCCACCAGTCCACCAAATCTATTTCGAAATTTTGTCGATCCGCAACCTAGACAGGTTGAGAACCACTGTTTTAGAACTATATCCTACTACCTGTACCTTATGAAAGGCTAGACTTTTTCGATGTTTCTATATTATCACACAAAGAGCATCTGCCGTTCTAAAACAAATCTCAAAAAAACGAAATTTTAAGGGACTAGTTTGAATTGTAATTTCGTCTATGCTTCTTCGTTATAAGAAATATCTTACTAATAGCGGGTGAAAAATTTTCGGTCAAAATCAATAACTCTTAACCTTAATTACTGTTTAAGTTAAATTAAAGAATCAGCACAACGAAGCGAAACCTTAAAAAGTATTTTCGGTTAGAAGTTTAAGATACAGCATAAACAGTTAATACTTTGGAATGATGGCACAAATTCCTTCCACATTACATCAAAGAATAATGACATTCTTTTAGAATTCTAGGAAGGTTACATCAGTATTTGTTAATTCATATATTGCCCTTTATAAATATTCTTACTGTATAGGTGCAAAATTTACTTTATCAAAGTAAGCCTTTCAACAATTTAACTAAATTTCGTTAGGGGATTTAAACAAGTACACCCAGTTTGAAAGATTATTTTTAACCCGAAAAACTTTGAGTTTGAAATCCACTTGTCTAAAATAATAATCACTTAACTTCTGCCAAGAAAGATTATTGGGTATACAACCAATTTACCCAAATTAATAATTGAGGAATTGAATCCCAAAAAAAGAATTTGAGCTCAAACTTCGCTAACCCAATATAATTGTCACTTTAACACTTGAAACTTTTTTTGGGGTTTGCAATCACTTTACCCAAATTAATACTTGCCAAAACGTTTACCCAAAATTTGATTTTGGGTATAAAGTATTTAACCCTATTGACTTGGGACACAGTTGTTTATATCTCAACGGTGTGCTTTGAGTCAGCCAGAACCCAAAATCAATTTTGGGGTTTTGGTTATCTCTCCCAAATTTATCGTTTTATTTTGGGTAATAAATGCAAATACCCAGTTTCAAGTCATGCGATCATCCAAATTTTTTTTCAGTGTCATGCTTTTTTGCACTTGGAAATTCTAAAAAAATTTAACGACCAAGTATATATTGCCGTATATTAAGAAGAGCGAAATGAATTACACCAAAAGTATTCTAAAATTTACTTTGGTTGTAAATAACTGGCTCAAATGCAACAGTGTTGCTGACACTATGCGGTTAGGGTTAATAGAGTGGAAAAATAAAATAAGGTTAACACGACTTTCCTTTGAAAAAAAATAGCCTGCCTTCGTGTAAAAAACAATTTCTTTAAACAACATGAAAAAATAAAAGCAAAAACTTCAACAAACTTACTTAAACTTAAAAAAAAAAGACAAAGTTTCATTATACTCGTAGTACTTCGCTGAAGCGTGTAACGAGTGGCGGGGCCCATTTCCGAGGCTCAGCGCATGGTGAACACTGCTCCGAAGAAAAGCCGCAGCGATGGCAAGCCGTTGGCGACACTGTGTTTGATTTGGCTGGCCCGGGAATCGAACCCCAGACGTCCTGCAACAATAGCGATGTGCATATACTGCAAATATTGTTGGTTACCTTTGACCCAAAATGTTTGGGTATACCGCTGTTGGGTATTAAGGCTAAGACACTTCATTATATTTTATGGGTAAAAAGTTCCCAAATAATTTAATAAGGTATATGATACCCTATGCTATTAGTACCCCACGTATTGAGATTAAATGGGTATTGACTACCCAAAAACTTAGTGCTTTTTTGCGATGACATTTCGGGTATTATACTAATTGGGCTTCTGCTACCCAAATGTTTTCAGGCAATCATAACCCAAAAAGCGGTATTAAGCTGCCACTATATCGCTAGTTTGCAGTGCATTGCTTGAGTTCGTGTACACGTTAGTCCATAAAGTCTAGTCAATACATACATGTATTATTTACCTTTGCGGTTCATGCAGAGCATCTCATTAAAAGCGAGTTTGATATTTCTATTAACCTATCTTTTCTGCTTTACATAAAAAACAAAGAAAGATAATAATATTTCACTAGTGGTATTTTTGAAAGTACGTCATATTGGGCAGCCCATACCTAACATTTCTTTAGTTTTTGTTTTTATTTTCGCTGTATGCTGTGATTAGTGTAGGCTCTTCGAGTCTTCGTACATCTCTTCGTATTCAGGGCCGGGGCCAAAAGGGAGAGGAGGGCAGGGGGGCCTGGCTTCCTGTACCCCCCCAATCAACAAGCTTACTCTTTTGAAAACAGCGGCTTTTGTGCTCAATTTCAAACTTTGCCCCCCCCCCCCCTGATAAACGCTTGGCCCCCCTAAGTCGACTGCTCTGCCGCCGGCTCTGCTTCGCAAATAAATCTTTTCGTAAATTGAATTAAAACACTGCTTGCAATTAAACAACTGTTTCATCTTGCATTGCTTAATAGTGTTTAATTTTTCACCAAAGGCGAAAAAAGTACTTCTTGAATCAATTACCGAAGAAACTCTTTTGTGATGTTTTTGCTGCATAAACATAATTCGTACCATTAAGTCAAAAGTTATACGCATGGGTATAACGTGCAAGTGGCCGTATTTATTATTTTTACCGTTTGCATTGAATTGATATCCACTTGGTCAATAAAGAATTGTTGTTGTATCCATACTGACGTAGATTTTTCTCAAAAGTATACTCTATCAAATTGACCTTAACTTGTTTACCCATAGTTTTTAGCTTCGCAAATATAGCTAGCATACCATTAGTTGAGAGCTCTCTTGAAAGCCTGCTGGAATTGTTACTTAAAAGTATGGCTTTAAAGTTGGCGATAAGACCTATATTTCGCAATAGCTCTTCTATAAGTAAGGTATTTGCAATGAGACCTATTCTCTTCAGCGCCGTGTGACTTTTTAGGTTGATTTAAACTTGAAGGCCAATGGTGGTGTTGCGAATGTTTAAGAGGCTATTACAAGTGAGCTTTTCCATAATTTGGTTGCACCATTCATTCTTGGTTTCATTAAAAAGTTTTCTGGTACCCAAACGTTTATATCTCGCTTTTGTTTGTTCATTGGCTAAGAAATTCAAACGAAGATAAAAACTTGGAACTGTTGTGAACTGCATTACATTGGCTTACAATTTTCTTTCCATAACATTTAAGTTTTTCATATTCAACCATCCCCCTTGTAAATTTTCTTAGGGATGCGATGCTCAAGTTACTAACAGTCTATGCTTTCTATAATCTTTGGTGAAGGATATGCGATACAGGCTATTTGCTCAACTGACGATCTGTCTGAGCACCAGTATTTAGGTCAATCTATAAGGAAAAAGTATAGTTCTGCCAAGTGTCTTTCTCTGACAACAAAAAAAAGCGAGCTTGCCGGCTAGTTCTCCTACACTTGTGGTCTCAACTTTGTTTTCCTCGTTCCGTCTTCACACACACTTTTTTACACTCGCGATGCACTACCGTAATGTAACATTTTTTTGAATGAATCATTCCTCTGTTTGGTTCTATACATGCAATAAGCGACTGCTTAAATTTTTTATCACAATGGCTACTCTTACGTTCACATTTTAGCCGTTTATGCTTTCAACCTATATAGTCTTGTTATTAATACTTTTTTTGAAGGTGATTTGAACGAATTAAAGTTGAGGATATGTGTGATCTTTGCTAACTTATTTTATTGACGCCAGTGTTTAACAAACGTTGACATCATGGCTAGAATTAAATCGTGCTGTCAATCAGAACTTTTGTGTCGAGAAACTAACACAAATGTTGGGTACCGGTACGTTAAAGCGCGAATTACCAAATACCATTTTTAATTTTTAGCACGAAATTCGGGCATTTTAAGCTATTACCCAAAAACGTTTGGGTAAATGCTCTTCCCAAATATTGTTATTGGGCAGTGATACACAAAATTGGGTAAATTAATACATTACCCAAAAAACGTTTTGGGTAATGGCGTTGCCCAAACTTAAATTTTGGGTAGTAGGGTTTGTACCATAAAAATGTGGGTAAATGCATTTATTAGTTTGGGTAGAGCATGTAATTGCCCAATATTGGGTAGTGAGATTACCAAACAAAATTTGCAGTGTAACGACTGAGCCGAACAATAATCAAACACGAGATATAAAAATAACTTTTAATCTTTTAAATTTTGATAAAAACGACTTGATGCTTCTGCACAAGGCTTTGCTCATTGATTCATTGTTAAATCAAGCACGGTTCAGCAATTACAAATACAAGCCTTATTTTTATGACATTTCTTTCTCTGATCTGCAAGATGAAAAAGATATAAGCATCTGGCACTTGAATTAACCGTCATTTGTGAAATTAAAAAACTTTTATCGCTAGCTTCGTTACATTTAAAGATGACATTAGCTTCCTTAAGCTGTTGAAGAGATTTTTTTAAATTAAAGCACATAGCCTAATATTAAGGCTTTGATTTTACCGCGTGCAGTTGAAAAAATTAATGTGAAACATTGTGCAGAATATTCTTAAAAAAATAGGAAGCGACCACAAAGCCTTTACCACGGAAAAGCTCGTATTCGAAAGAGTAGTTTTTGAGAGATTTAAAATGAAGAAAAAACAAGGGTTTCTTTAAAAAATAGAAAGATGACTAAAAAGCAGTTCAAAAACAAAGCCCAAGTTTTTCCAGCTTTGTAAAAGTAGAAAAAGTTTTGAACGCAGGATATATCAACACAATTTACGGTTGCTGAGAAAAAAATACGGCTGTGGAAAATATATCCAAATGAGCAAAAAGTCGAAAACTTTAGAACTCCACAAATTTACATTTATTACTATTGATACTGATCTATCCAATTTTTTTCGAAAGACAAGAGCAAGTGACGTACAGTCAAATCTCAGTTATCGAACGCTTCTGTTCTCGACCAAGTCGGTTTTCGACCAAAAACTTCGAGATTTTTATGTTTCAGACTTCGAACATAATTTGGATCACGACCAAACCGAGCGAAGGCAAATAGACTGATTGCGTGCGCTCATCGCTTTTACCGCGAGGTAAAGGTTACATTAATTCTAAATTTCGGATTTCGAACAAATCGCTTTTCGAACAATCTTCTTGAACGGATTGTGTTCGATAACCGAGGTTTGACTGTAGATTGATATTTCTGGTAGGGATGTGCCGAGTTGAGTCCGAGCCCGAATACTCGGCCGAGTATTAAGGCATTTCCATTACTCGGACTCGGCCGAGTATTAGTTGATACTCTACCGAGTACTAGTTAGTAAACAATCAACATCTTTTTTACTTAAACCCAAGTTACCAACTCAACAGTAGTAATTTACCGTACAGCACAAAACACGACTGTTATTTCATAAACATTTCTGCCTTTTTTTCCTTGATAAGGTACCTACAGGGTACATTGTCATTATTGCATTGGATTGCCCAGATGTTACCATTCGATTGTAAGTTCAGTATACCTAAACCAAATACCATTGTTACTGATTAACCCAATGAATATGAAGCAGCTAAATGCAGGAAAACCAAAAAGGTAAAAGCGTACTTCCCATCGCGCGTGAGTTCATAGATACTCGGATTCGCCGAATAATGCCGTAAATACTCGTTATTGGGCGAGTCCGAGTAATTTTCCTTGAGGCACATTCCCAATTTTTAGTTACTATTGACTCGAAGAATGGAAGCTTAATTCGCAGTTTCTTTCATTGCTCACCAAAAGAGACTGAAATGAAACCGTTAAAACTTATGTCTCGACTGGGAAAGCTAAACGCGATCTCGTAAGCATGTCTTAAATAAAACATGGAGCGAATTGTCTTCTTTACCTGCATTGTAATTACAAAACTAAATTTTGTTTTATATCTTGTTGCCTAAAATTTACAGAAGTCGGCTAGTGCGTCAGGATTGTGCAACAACCTGGGGTCGTAAAAGAATAGACTCTCGGCCTCAGAGTAGTTGGCACTCGATGGGGAGTTGATGCTCGACCAAACGTCGGCTACGTCTAAAAATTTAGAGTTAAGCTACACAAGCAGGGGGATAGCAGCTTGTATAAACATATAGCAAGCTGGTCTGATAAAACTTTCGGCCGATGCCGATGTTGAGAAAAGCCGATACATCGGCATCGGTAACATCGGTAAAAACCGGCATCAATACATTACTACTCACATGCATAATAGACGCAAGCAGACAGTAGCGTAGCGAGAAATTTTAAAAGGAGAAAGCATAAACTGCAAAATCCAACAAGACAGTCTGGTGTATTTCAATTACTTAGTGACATTTGATTTTTTCACTGAAAGGCAAAGTCAAAAGAATTGGGGCATGGCACAATGACCCCCTAAGCATGCTCCTGTGAGTAGAACTGTAAAAACAGCGAGTAGATTAAAACATGGCGAAGCAGGAAGAACAAATCACAGTTTAAGTCAGAAGAAGGCCACCATTGCAAAAACGGCTACCACAAGCAACAGCGCTAGTGAAAGGGTGCGTAAAAAGCAATCACCCATGATTGCATTGTAAGCCTACTTCAATTCAATTATCATCGGATTAAAAGAGTAAGGTTAATTTCAAGGACATCTTTTATTCCGCAAACGCAATTGACTAGATTGCTGTGCAGTAACCTTTGGGCAAAGCAACCCGAAATAGTCGCTCCAGGATCAGGCGTTGTTAACGCGAGTGCAACATCTACATCAGCGTTTGCGGTTAGGACTTAATTCTGAAAAAAAGTTCTTAAAAAGCTTTATTTATTAAATTTAAGTATTGAAAAGGTAGTGCCGTATTAACAAATAGAATGCCACACAAATAAAATAATAAGTGACATCTCATGATAGCCAGAGACACAATGCAAATAATTAGTAGGCTAACGGAGATTTTGGCTGAAAAAAAAAAACAAAACAACAATAAATGTTTGCCCCCCCCCCCCCCCCCCCTGGCTACGCCTATGTACTGGGGGCGGCTGCTGACTCAGTGAGCACAATAAAGCTCTTTCACATTCCTTCTCATGCTCTGTTGATTTAATTATCAATTCAATTTTTTATGGAAAAATAACTACTATTTTCTTGCTAAAGCAATAAATTTTACACAGGCTATCAGTAATGATAAGAAAATTAGTGGATACAACATAACTGGATTGGAAATTCCGCAGAAAATATTATCGACTGAATTTTTTCTGAATGTATTTGGAAAAACAAGCAAATAGCAAGTTTCGACAAGTGATGATAACTTTATCCGCTGTGTAGTGTGCAATGTGCAGCTGGAATAAAAAAGTTGATATGACTTGAAGATACAGAGCAGAGTTATTCGACTACTGGTTTTCAATTTTTAGTTTGAGAATACTTGAGGCCGAAAAAGTTTTTTTACGTTTCCTTTAGAAAGGAACAAAAATGAAGTTTTTTAATGTAAAAATAACAAAGTAATTATTGAGACTTTGTGGCCAACAATTAAAAATTTTTCTGAATTATCCTGATTTCTGAATTACCGGTTACGCAGCAAAGCCTAGGTAGTTGCGACTGGAGTGCCTCAACGCTAAGCCGTTTTGCTGCTCATTCCGTTTTCCGTGCTATATTACTTTTTTGTGTTCAAGTGTATTTTTAATGTTTTAGCGTGCGAAAAAAGTTAAATTAACTATTTTCTGCTGGATACATAGTTGAGACGTTCGTGAGGGGGTTTGTGTCACGTTAGGAGAGAGCCGACAACATGAGACACATTCTGGGGCATAGGCGTAGCCAGGATTTTCAATTGGGGGGAGGGGCTAAAGTTTAACAAGTCTTACCCAACAGCAGGAACGGATCCAAAAAATTTTAGTGGGGAAGATGCAGATTTGAATTAAGTTAAGTGTTAACTAGATACAAAGACGTCAGACGTTTAGACTCGAAATAGGGCGTCAATTCTTCATGTCAGAGGCGTATTCAAAGTTTTTTTTTGGGGAGGGCACCAAATTGTGACATCTTTTATCAGCGTATGTTTTTCCGGCAGAGCAAATTTGAAGCAAATTGAGGAAAAAACGGCAGTGTAGGGGGTTCGGGGGCATGCTCTCCCAGAAAAATATATGCCAAAGGAGATTCGTTTTAAACAATTGAAGTGACGCCTGACGGTTCGCTGGCCATTGCGGCTGCGCCATCATAACTCTGGCCAACGCAAAAGCAAAGTTGTATCGTATTTCTCCCATGTAAGCCCACTTAATAAAATCCCAGCAAGAAAACAACACGCAATGGCAAGAATTTATCCTAATTACCAACATCCAGAGCCGGTAGCAGAGCAGTCAACCTAGGAGGCCAAGCGTTCATCAGGGGAGGGGCAAAGTTTGAAATTAAGGACAAAAGCCGCTGTTTTCAAAAGAGTAAGCTTTTTGATTGGAGGGCCAAGCATGTCGATTGGGGGACCAGACCTCTCTGGCCCTCCTTGGCGCCGGCTCTGCCAAGATCCTTGATTTTGTCCAGAATAGATTGGAAGCGGCCATGGTCCCCATGCCCCCCCCCCCCCCCCCCTGGCTACGCCTATGTACTGGGGGCGGCTGCTGACTCAGTGAGCACAATAAAGCTCTTTCACATTCCTTCTCATGCTCTGTTGATTTAATTATCAATTCAATATTTTATGGAAAAATAACTACTATTTTCTTGCTAAAGCAATAAATTTAAAGAAAATAAGTTGGTAAAAAGTAATGGATAATGATTACGATGATACAATTGAAATTTCTGAAATGGCCCTTTCTTATGAAGGTGAGTTTTTTGACCCATTTTGTCTAGTAGGCTAAGTAATATGCATCAACTTTTGTGTTAAAGAGAAAAATAAAGCAACAGTGATTGTGTATCTGGGCGGTTATACGACGTAGGTTCAGCAGTCATCATCAGTGGTGTATGCAGGCAGTGTTTGCCAACCTTGTTTTTTTGAACTTTACACCAAAATCTTGGCAAGACTACAATGCAGTCAGTCGTCTTTGGACACCAATGCGCGCCTAGATTCCGGTACTGCTGGCCCCAAAAGGTGGAGCTCCTAACTGCGCATCCCCTATGCTGCCCGTATCATTTTTACGGGTAAAAGTGCAAAGAAGTTAAAAATTGCAGAAGCCATACAACTGTATACTACAAAAAGCATACGAGTTTAAGTGGTCTGGGACCATAACTCATACTTTAATCACACATTTTTGCATTATAAGCTTATTCATAATTTGTTTCATCGTGCGCAGCTTTAGATCGGATGTTTTAATAATTGGTTTAAACGTTGGAGTTTCATTCAGGTTATCAAACAAACTTCGACGGTTTGGTTCGCAGAAAACACAGGGTACGCAATTTAGTTTGTCTATTTTGCTAAACATAATACTGTATATATATTTAGATGACGAACAGATGATGACAGGAGACATCACCAATGCATCTTTGGATGAACTAAATTCTGCATTGCAAGAAAAAATGTCTTTGTGTCAGAACTTGAACCCTTACGTTATGAAAAATGATGGCTGGATACCAAAACATATATGGATAGCTCCACGCACATGGTATTCCTATCTAGCTATCTACATGACTTGTCTCACCATTTTATGTTGCTTCCTGAATGGTATTGTTATTGTAGCAACAATAAAATACAAGGTAATTTATTTAGCCTAACGTGCAGTTGTGTAGAAAGAAAACATTGGAGCAATATTCATCCGAAAATGTACGAAAAGCGAAATTACTTACCATTACAATGCCGCAGTCAAAAAAGTTTCGAAAACAGCGAAAACGTTCTACCACTAATATTTATATATTTCAGTGACACAAACCAGAATTTGAGATAAATTGAACACAATTATCATACTTTAGCTGACAATTTTAATTCGCTTAGAATAGTGCTGCGCTATTTTATTCGTTCTTCATCCCGCGCATACAGAATTGATGAACTCAATCCAATCACTTCGTTAGGCTGTTAGCGTTCCGGGTGAGATGACCATGCTTTTTATAAATCTCTGTGGTCTGTTTCCTGGTTGCTTAAAACGCACATAAAAGACTCAGGGATGAAAAGAATGAATTGATATGGTTACGGACCACAGTTGAATTCTTGTGTCTCATTAGTTTAAATTTGTCTCTGACTGAATAAATATTTCACATTTTAAAAATGACGTCAATGGCCATCTCACCTGAGAAGTGCTGGTGAGATGGCCAATATGGATGAATCGCGAAATGAAAAAAATTTATCGTAAAACAAACAAAAATGGACATGTATATAACGCTCAGTCTGTCATAACGCTGTTTTATTTTTGCGCAGCTACAAATAGAACCTGAAATGAACAAAAATTTAGGTTATCTCGAAACGCTCGTATTAGTCAGTCATGCTAGTCCTATAGGCTTGCTAACGCTTTACTGTAGCATTGAACTTGTGTACTTCTTGCCATGATATCATATGTGAAGTTTGCACACAGAAGCATATGCTCGAAGGTATGGCCATCTAACCTTCTTAAGTGGGAGTCCATCTGTCCCACAGCTTAAGGAGAGATGGCCACCCACGCGATTATACGATAACTAGCTTTCATGAGGTACCCGCTTTGTGATTGCATTCTTGGAAATGTAAATTTTCTAATCCGAAGACTGTGGAGTGAAAACACGCCCTCAAAAAGTATCACTGCTTGCTATCTACATCCTGCTGAAAAATTTCATTCTATACCTTAAAAATTATTGTGGCTGTATCTCACAAACTTTTGCAGATTTTGACAGTAATTTTAGACGTGTTGTTGCACCATGTGCCGATTTGAAACTGACGAAGTCAATCTTGCGCTGCATGTGATCTAAGAAAATAGCGGCTGATGGCCGTCTCCCCTCGATGGCCATCTCTCCCGGAATTACCCTATATGTCGATGCTTTCGCATCCCTGCACTCTCCATTATTTGTCTATTTGCATATATTTGAGTTAGGAGTGAAAGCTTCGCTAGTAAGGCCGTAGGAATTCCTACGGGCTCTTATTTTGCAGTGGGTTTTGGAACAACTATTATGCTTTATGTGCTAGGCCTTTGACTGTGGTTAATGTTAATGCTTGTGTGATTGCTAGAGTCATTTTCTTTTACCTAAAAAATATGTTTTTGCCATTATTTTAGCAAAATTTTGACTTTATTTTGACGTAACCACTTTTGCCTACTTATGTCTTATTGAACTTTTTTGATTAAAAATGATTTATAATCCGCAATTTACATACGTTTCATGCATAATAAGGGCTATTTCCTTCTCAATTATCTCTCATTTTTACTATTGCAACTTATTATTTCGAAATAAAGCTGCAAGATACAGCAACCATACTACCGGTATCAGATGCATTCTTTATTTACATATTTACAAAATTACATTACCACGAACGTTTTCGGCACAACTTTTGGCCCTCTTCAGGTAAATCTAAATTAGTTAAGTAACTTTAAGTATTAACAAAACTGACTGGAAAAAAATTTATTTGTAAACTCAAGCTGAGAACATTACTAGGCTAGGCTAACTCGTCTAAGAGGTGCTGACTGCTGATAAATTGATGCGGTACATGGATCGAATAGAGATATTATGACGGAAAAATAGGGAGCAATTGTTACGCAACATAAAATATTTTCGGTATGAACAAATACGAAGAAATTATAGTGAATTAATTCAATTTGCAAAATTTAAAACACTTGTAACAAAAAAGATGCACCACTGGCGTAAGGTTGACGATTGAGACCGGGTGAATGTTTCTTTATTAACAGAGCTTCATGAATCTTAGTGTCATAATCTGAACGGCATTTTCGGATAATTTTGTAAGAGTCAATTCCAATTTTTGTTTTTGAGCAGAAGTTGCATGCTGCGATGTGGTCTTTTATTGAACTTTTTTGCTTACTATTCAAGTTGAGGTGCTCTCTAACTCTTGTGCTCAGATGTCGTGAGGACATACCAATGTATGTAAGGTTCGTATCACACGAACAAGTGAATTTATAGACCACATTTGAGCAAAGAGCGAGAGGGGTGCACGATTTCAGTCATTTTTTTCCAGTCAGTTTTGTTAATACTTAAAGTTACTTAACTAATTTAGATATACCTGAAGAGGGCCAAAAGTTGTGCCGAAAACGTTCGTGGTAATGTAATTTTGTAAATATGTAAATAAAGAATGCATCTGATACCGGTAGTATGGTTGCTGTATCTTGCACCTTTATGGTATAAAAAATCAACCTCTCTTCCGAAACTATATTTCGAAATAATCAAATAAAACTGACCATAAAATTTTAATAGCAGCTCAAAAATTCAAAAAAATCTACGTTTTTTCATTTTTGTTAGGGTTAGGAAATTTTTGATGAAGATAATTTTGACAAGTTTTGACTTTATACAAAATTTTGATTTTATGTTGACTTATAAAATCTACCAAAACAAACTCCTGAACGCCTGAAACGAACGTTAGTACATGTTTGATCATGTAATAAGGTCCTGAAAAAATTTTGACTTTATTGACTGTAGCGAGCCCTAGTAACTGCTTTGTTGCGTTTGATCACGTTGTCGCTAGGTCAAATGTTTAAACTCTTTATTAGGGGATTTTAACATTTTATACACAATCGCCCCTTTTCGGAAATTTTGAATCCAAATTGCCCTACGAAGTATTGATGATCAAAAAAAGGTCTTTACGCCCGCAGAGCTACAATTTTTTCCACTGAAAACAGATGAAGAGCAAAAAAAAGTCTTCACGTCCACAGATCCACTTTCGGAACATCATTGAATGTGTTGTTACTAAATCTGAGATCATTCCTATTCAGAAAACAATTGTTAACAATATTGGCAATTCTTAAATCACCTTCCTAAAAAGTAAAATCGTTCCCAATTTCAAGAATTGTTACGATTCCCCACTGAAGACCGAAATCGCCGCCGTTGAAGAGCCATGCTCTTTATAAACGCTGCTATCTGTGATTTTTTTGGCAACCTTGAGAAGCTATTATTCTTATGACATTGTGCACCTAATGAGTCCGGAAAAACGAAAAAGGTGATTACCGTTAACCATTTTTCGTGCTCTATGTGAAGCTGAACTTGCTGTTCTTGATTGTCGTGCTATTTAGTACAGTATGTTTGCATATATTTTTTCGTATGCTTTCTTCATGGATTCTGAAACCCCTCGCAGCAGCTACTGTACTTCCAATGAACAAAATGCAATTCATGTACACCTCTCGTACTTCCCTATCACTTACTGCGATGTATTATCAGGTATTACGACAACCGCTTAATTACGTCATTGTCAATTTGGCAGCAGCTGATTTTTTAGCTGGAGTAGTAGGTGGATTTGTTTCAATATTTGCCAACGCTAATGGATATTTTTTCTGGGGAAAATGGATGTGTCAGTTCGAGGGTTACATGGTATCAAACTTTGGTAAGGTTAAACTGTCTTTCGTTAATAAACGTTAATATACTCTGGCATAGCAAAAGTTAATGTTGTTTGATATTCCAACTATTAATGTTTGTGTTTGTGTTTCACAACTAAAAAGCATTTTCCTCCGGTGTTACTGAAATGCATTTTATCATTTTGATCTTGTTTCATTCGTAGTTTAAGATGTATTAATTCACATTCTAAGATAACCTAGATACAGGAACACATACTTTCAAAAAAAAAAAAAGTCGTATCAAGTTATAAGCTTACTTAAAAGGTTTCATGATTTACATTTCCTCATCACCATCATAATCTGATAAAATTGGAACTGAACATCAAGACATTCAGAACAACTGGCAACATAATTAAGTTGCCAAGTCATGTCAGGAGTTAGCCAATATTAAGAAAAAAATGCTTTAGACAGCGGCAGTCTGTCTCTCTGCATGAGATTGCTGTAATATATTTAAAAAAAAAAACAACATAATTCACTTGGAACATATTCTTTATATTCGCTAAGTAGCAGCAGAGATTTGCGTTGTTACACATCAAGCGTTGTGCAAATTATAAATCACAGGAAAAACCCAATTTTATGGAGTGGCCAAATTTTCCTCGACGCTATATTTCTTATTATGTCGGCAAAATGGCCGAGTGGTTCGAAGCGTTGTTTTTACGGCGGCCATGATCGCAAGGTTGATGGTTCAACTCCCACCCAAGCCTCGTCGTTGTATCCTTGGTTAAGATGTTTCACGACAATTATCTCTGCTTGGTGGAATTTAACAAGCAGCAAATTGAAGAAGTCAGAAGCAAAATTCAAGCGGAAAACTCGAAAACAAAGGCAACTCCTGAGCAAGTCTGCATTCGTCCTATCCATTGCGCCTCCGTTGCTTTCTAGTGACAAGAGAATAAAAATGAAAAAATCATCATCAATCAATCATAGAATAACCAAAGACTATGCAAAGGAAAAAATACGTAGCCTGAAGTGTTTTTTAAGAATTCAACAAAATAAATGCAGAGTCGGATCACACTGTTTGATAAACTCTTCTCAATCGTTTCAGGTTGCACAGGCTTGAATACTATTGCCGTAATGGCTGTTGAAAGATTTTTTGTGGTATGTAAACCATTCGGTAATATTCCATTCAACCACAACGCTTCTATAGCAGGTATTCTAAATTAAATATGAAAGTTACGCAAACGCATGATTTTAATGAAAAAATATTTTGATTAAAACTGAGCAACGACGGCAGATTTAATGGCCAACTTTTGTGGTCATCGTTTTCGTCCAGAGAGAGTTCAGCTTTGTACAAGCAAATCAAGCGATGTCTACATATTGGGCTAGTTTTTACGAGATTTCTTGTACCTGCTAATTAAAAATAAAATCTTCGTTGAACTCGCGGTATTACGTTGAAGAGTGTAACAAAAGTGGGGGACTCCGTGGCTTAACGCCTGGACAATACATCTCCGAAGAAACGTCGTGGCGATGGCAAGCTCCTGACGACATTGTGTCTAATTTAACTGGGCCGGGAAATAAACCCCAAACCCTCCCGCACTGTGGTCTTTAATTACTACACTAACCGACCGCTCTGCACCTACACTAACCGATCGCTCTGTACCAGCCAATCTTTTATTAAAGGTCCAACAACGCAGAATCATCGCTATGGTCCAAAAAATTCACTAATATTAATTTAAAAGCGACAGGTTTTGGCGTAAATTACGACTGATTTTTTATTTGGTTAAATGTCGTTGATGCTCTTTGTTCAGGTCTAGTAATAGCGTGGGGTTGGGCAGTTATATGGAACACTCCTCCACTGCTATTTTGGGACGGATACGAACCTGAAGGATTTGGAACTAGCTGTGCTCCCAATTGGTTTGTAACAGATTATGGGTGAGAAAGAAATATACAAAGCATTAAATTTAAGCTTTATAAATACTCACTGTTGTTCAGATCAACTTTTAATTTAAAATTTAAAAAAACCTCTACAGCCTGTTTCCCGCTAAGCGCGGTCCTCAGGAGGTGTCTAAAAACTAAACTCAATTAACAAAACTCGCTAAGCGCGGTCCTCAACAAAACTCGCGTAGCGTGGTCCTCAGGAGGTGTGTAAAAACAATTTTAAAAAACACAAAAACAATTTCTAGACACCTCCTGGGAACCGCGCTTAGCGAGAAACAGACTGTAGAGGTTTTTAAAATTTTAAATTAAAAGTTGATCTGAACAATATTGGTTGCTGATTCTGGCTTTAGTCATCGAGCTCTCTGCTGTTCGTACTACAGATCGCCGATACAGTAACCTTTATAAATGAAGTTTTATTTTTTTTTTGTTGCATATTTATCCTCCTATTACGAGAAAGCGATCAATGCGCTATTTGAGCTCGCTTAGGATTTACAGGACATCTGTCTATACCACACCAAGATGGGGGAACCCCGCTAAGTGCCTTTCCCAACGGCACAACAAGTAAACTTGCCGACTTGTTCTCCACACTGTCCCTTTAATGCTGAGCGTCAAGCAGGGAAGCTGTGAAAACCAGTTTTAAAGTCATTAATTTGACCTGACTCCGAATGAAACCCGAGTCTACAGCTCCAAAGGCGGACGCTCTTACAACTCAATCATCTGAGCTGATACGCACGTCATGGTGGCCCAATATTGTGAAGGTCAAGCAAGCAGAAATTCTTATGTGTTGATGATATACTCAGGAGGTTGCCTGTTGACGAAAAAAGAGCTTTGATATCAGCTCACCTCCGTGTTTTTTACTTCTATAGACCACGAATGTTCATTGTCGCCTACTTTGTATTTGCCTTCATAATTCCATATGCGCTGATAATCGGATGTTATGGAGCTCTAGTTCAAAACCTACGAAAAGTAAGGATGTGCTAGTTTTCAGACAAAAAATCAAATCATGTCTTCATTGTACTCGGGATAATACGCCGAAGCGTGTAATGAGTGGCAGCGAACTTCTTCGCGGCTGGCTTAACGCCTGGGCAACACAGCTCTGAAAAAACGTCACAGCGGTGGCGAGCCGTTGGCGACATTGTGCCGACTTGACCGGCCCGGGAATTAAACCCCAGACCTATCGCACCGACAGCAAGGTTTTCGCAAATGAGCTAACCGGCCAGTTTTAGCTTTTTTTTACCTAAACCAGTGGCTCGTAACTTTTCTAACCCCTAAGGTACCTCCATTCTTGTTGACCAGGGATGGCGAACCTTTTTTAGTAGTTGGGTCATATACGAAGTCTTAATTTGAAAAACAAAAAAAAGGAGGTCACGAATTTAGTAATATTCATGAAACAAAAAAAGGAGGTCACGAATTTAGTAATATTCATGAGACACTTACTGAACTAGTAAAGTGGGTGACTATGGATGCGATTTTTAAGTCTTGGGTGGGACTTAACCTAGCACCAAACTTAATTTCCCAACTTCCAAGCGAGCTCTTGAAACGCTTGGTCAAGAAGGTATTGCATAGATCAAGAGTTTTTGGCTTTTTTCTCAAATTCCCTACTTTTTAGTAGACCAATTCTCCATCTTTTCAGCATAAAAAAATTGCTAAATCCAAGTACGAATGGATTTCACTTCAACGCAAAGAATCACTTTTAATCAAATATGACTTACAATACCTCCTGTACTGGTTGTTTTAGTTATTAAAATAACCTGTAAATGGTTTTGAATTGTAAAGTAACTCAACATTTGAATGAAATTTGGTGAAATTTGAAGCAGTAGTTCTTCGGTCCCACCGGTCACTATCAACTTGGCAACTCCGCCATTTCCCATCACTGGTATGAACGATAAGAACCACTGATATTTACGATCTACGTTATCAAGTTTTGATGTATCATTAGATTGCCAAGCAGAGCTCCTTGTCAGGAAGCAAAAGCCCTGAAAGCGAAGTTCTAAAAATGGTTATTCTTATGGTATCGGCGTTTCTCCTAGCGTGGCTACCTTACGCTTCTTTTGCAATGTACAATATGGTGAATCCAGACGCTCAAGTATGTAAAAATGCTAATTTCTGTAGAAAAGTTGTGTAATGACATACTTACGTTACGCAAACTCATTCGCCTTGAGCCAAAAGAAGTAAACCTACAGTATTGACCTCATGCTCATCGTTTGTTCTTTCTACCCTCACCTGTGTAATTTCCACCTGAACATAAGTTTCCTACTCCATCAGTATTTTTTGATTGCAACAAAACAAAACGAATTACTTTTAATAAAAGCAAAAAGTACCGAGGATACTATTATATTTTTAATCAAAATAGACGCAATTATCAAACTAACGCTTTAATGTGTAAAGTCCTCTGACGTCTTTTGATAAATTTAGTACCGTAGTAGTTAATGACATCACGCAACCATTGACGTTATCACAAAGTAATTTCACTCAATGTCAAACATTTGCAAGACGCGAAAAATAAGCAATATCTTTAATACCCAGTTGAAACTAATTGCAGATCAGTTATGGTCTAGGAGCTCTCCCGGCCTTCTTTGCCAAGACAGCCACTCTGTACAATCCTCTTATCTACATAGGCTTTAATCGCCAGGTAAAGAAAATATTTTAATCTTGTTTGAAAAAAATAATAAGATTGAAACTTTTTGGAATTTTATGACAAAATTTCGATGAAAAACGAACCTATAGTAATTTGAAACGTTTGAATTCTGAGACATTTCTATTTGCTTTTATAAACCTTTGTTACCTTATTCAAATAGTATTATACTATATTTGTCAGCAAACAGAAGAGAACCATGACAATGCAAAGAATGAAATATGAGATGTTTTGACAAGCTCTCAAACCATTGGCAATCTTATTCAAATAGAACAAGATGTGTTGGATCGGAACTTAAATCTATTTTAATTTGAATAAGATCAACAATGATTTGAGAGCCAATTAAAACGTCTCAAAATATCGAAGTATTTTTTATTATTGTATTGTGGTTTAGTTTTACGCGTATCAAATTTATTTTTCCAGTTTTTGTAAGCATAGTTTTCTGTGTAGTTTCGTGACCACGTCATTCGCATGTTCTGCAATGGGAAAAATCCGTGGTCTGATGAAGCCCTTGGTTCTACTGTCAGCTCTCAAGTTACTTCTCAAGTTACAACCGTCGGCAATACTAATAAGGTTGCACCTGCCTAAAGGACTGCTGCATCGTCAGTTATGTACTGTATAGCATATAGATTAGCAGTAAATGTTGTGCTCCAATTATCTCACGTGAGTAATTTAAAACAATGAGTTTTTAGCATTACTAATGCATACCAATGCACGTCCGAAGTGATAAGGCGTGTCTGTTTGTGTAATGTGTTGCTATAACTCGAAAACCAAATGTTGCAAATATTCACCTGAATTGTACTTTGTAGAAGATTGTAAATGCAAACCACACCTGACCGCCCGATGTACACCAGCACATTTTGTTTCAAGTGAAACCAAATTATACATGATTTGTACATTTAAAACCAAGTTCTGAATTAAGCGGAAAATTAAACTTGAAAAATAGCAATTGGACTTGAAAAAGTATGTTGTCATCCATTTGATCTTCATTCATTTTATTTATTTTTCTTCGAAAATGGCAATTATGTAACAATAACATAACAAAAGGTACGCAGTAACAATTTGCTCTTTCCAGTGAGAGGCTGCAAAAGACCATATATTTTTGCATTGCAAGGAAAGCAAGGCGCGGTAGCCAACTCTGCAGCCTTTCACTTAATTATGGTTGATTAAAAGCAGAGTACACTTTTTTAGTAATAATCAGCAGGCCAACGCAGTACTCGGCAGAAAACAAAATTACGCGAAAGAAAGAAACATTGATGGTTAACAAAATTTAATAGTGAAAGATAATAAAAGTGAAAACGGAAAACAAACTTTACCTATGTTTGTTTATCTAGGAGGTATAGTTTCAGTTTTTTTGAAAAGGTTGTATTGAAGTTGTAAACTAGGTTTTGGATATCGTCTGGCGAATCGTTCCATGTCTTAACTCCAGTATATCTGATGGATTGTTTTGTAACGGATCTAAGCATAAAACTCATCAGATTTTACAATCCATTAAAGCTTAGAGCTAAAATTCATTAGCCAGAGAGCAAGTTTTGATTTGCGTTGTGCCTAAAGAAAAGATAGCCCAGTAAGATGCATACAGTTTGCAGTGTTAGACAAAATGCAACGGAAATCACCGCTCTAAAATCACCTCCTGTTAGATCGATCGTTACAGTAATCGAAGACACAACCGAGATCCTCAATCGAATTCGTGCTCGCATCATTGAACTATGATAACCATATACTTATAATTTAAATCAATAATAACGCTATGCAGGAGATCGAATCTCACGTGCAATAAGTGCAAGATTGCGTAAAGCTGCTAAAAAAAGTTGGTCAATCGCAATTTGAAAATAACAAGACGTTGTTTTAGACCAAGGGTGGGCAAACTACGGCCCGCGAGATCATTTCATGCGGCCCGCGGGCACTTACAGAGATATAAACCTTGTTCTTTACTGATATTGCGTGAAATATAGGACATGTGCGGACGTGATAACCTTTTCGCTTTTCACTTGATTTTGAGTAGAATAGGACATCTGCGGTCGTGATGACCTTTTTTACTTTGCTCTTCCACTCAGTACGACCCTCGGCTGCAAATTTGTTTTTAATGCAGCCCTTTGTGCAAGGTTTTGGACCACATTTTTGTTGAGCAAAAAGCACCTTAATAAAGTACATGCCGTTTTAACAAATTAAAACTACTCTACTATACCATAAGCAACCATTTGACGATAACCACCTAGTAGTGTGCGTTTTGTAAATTACTTGTTTTATGTAACCTAGGTATTGTTTGTGATACTTCATATATGAACAAAACTTTGGTTTTGCAGTAGTGCTTATGAGTTAAATTTTGCTGTTGTATTGTAACGTTCATTTTAGCACCTTCGCAGAAGCAAGAATTTCTGTATTAAAAAGTCTCAAAAAAGCCTAAAAATCGTGTCATCTTCTTGCAAAAAGTTGCAAACAATTGTTCAGAGAAGTCGGGAAAGACAGACACACTTGAATTTATTTTACAAGTTATAACGATTTTACTTGCCTCAGGAACGCAAAAACTTGTAATGTGCTTATTTCACTACAACAACTGCACTGCATAAATGAGATGATAACAGATGTTTATGTCTGAAACAAGCTTAAACTAGTCGAGGACACTGATGTCAAGAGGACAAAGCTGAGAAGCTTAAGTATTATATTCTTTTAATCTCAACAGTGGCAAAAAATAATCTTCTGATTTCTATTTGAAAATATTGCAGTAAGATTTACAGTAACACCTATTAAAAAAATTGACGAAACCGCCAACCCTGTCAAAAGCAGACACTATAATAAGGGATAAGAGCAATTTTTTGAAGCATCGTCAATATCACAATAAGTTAAATTTTTCTCTGAATTTTACTGTTGTGTGCAACATGACAACTCTTTAACCGATTATCTCTAATAAACATACCAATTGTTTATCACTTTCAAAAACTTAATATTTCTTATAAATAAACGTTCCTGCATATGAATAAACGTACTTATAAATAAACACAAACCTATAAATAAACGTACACAGCTTACTAATGACATCGGAAAGACAAACAAAAATATATCTATTCAAAGAAGGCTGACTATAGGGTAAAGTTGGGTGATATGGACCACCAGGGTGATATGGACCAGTTCATAACTTTCATTACAAGAATTAAATAAAATCGTTCATTGCGTCGGAAAGTCATAGGTTGCCTGATGGCTGTTTTTCAACATGGCGTACAATGAAAGCACGTGCGATTTGCGCTGACAGCAGTTTTTTTGTTTTCCAGCTTTTTCTTATAAAAAATAGCACTGTTTATCTAACTGTTTGGACCAAAGCAATTAACTAAACGTTAAGTTGTCGTTATTAGTTTAGTTTACATTCTGTAGGCATACTTTTGTTGTAGGTTCAAGTTTCTTCAGCTTTTCATAAAAAAATTACTGAAAAAATGTTGAAGGCCATGTGCGTGGAGTGATATGGACCACCTATGCTTGGGTGATATGGACCGGCGGTCCATATCACCCGATCGAATTATTACATTGCGTGGGTACTTTGTAGCAGGATCATACCACTTTGCAGATGCCCAGATACACATCGAAGAACATTCGGAGCAATTGGAGTGAAGAATCCCTATGTAAGGCAATTGATAACGTTCAAAACGGAAATTCATTGAGAAAAGCATCAGCCGAACAATTTAAAGTACCATGGACAACTCTAAGTCGCCGCTTATCAAGTTCTCAAGCTGGAAAGCTGCCTCTGGGCGGCAAACCAACATTTAATATACCCATATCATAGCACCCATATGGGTGGTCCTTATCACCCGTCTCAGCGAAAATTTATCGGGGGATATGGGCCGCACAAAACCTTTTCTTGTGACTAAAGTACTGAAGTTGGGATCGTCGCTTTTATTATGCATAATGTGGGTGGTAGGTCGCATCATCGCAGCAAACAGTTGACGTTTTACAACTAGCCAATTTTCCTGAGAGCTTAAGCGTCCCATATAACCCGACTTTCCCCTACTTGGATGAACAAGTAGCCTATTTGCTTTTTTGTTTTTGGTTGTTGTATGAATCTATGTGTATTAGGGTGGAGTGAAAAAATCTTTTTTGAAAATCGAAAAAAGTGTAGTTCTCAAATCCTGGCAAATGTTCTAAAACTTGTTGAAAATTTGTGTTTGGGGGGTTGCCATCATTTTCCAGGCGGCTGCCCTCCAAAATGTTATCGCGACTCATGATGCTGGGGGTAACTTACATATCTCGGTAACCACTGGTCGGAGAGTAATGACAACAGCTCAAAATCTGCGGAAATACCATGTTCCTATACGAGTAATTGTGTAAGAAGCACAGTTATTTAATTTTGACTGTAAAACTGATTCCTCTCATTTAACTAACACTGTTTGTGGTTTAATGCATCAGTAAATGGACGTATGGTAACTTCCTCCATTCTTGCTGAAGCAGAATGAGTGGTAGCAATTGCCTCAAATCAGCTAGGACATATACCACAAGGGAAAGTCACTGAAATAGGCGTTAAGCAAATTTAGTGATTTTAGTAAATTGATTTTAATTTGATGCGAGATTGTTTATAAATTAAACACGAAAAAAGTGGTACATGTGGGGGCTGGGTGGTGTCAAGACTGACTTCACGACAAAATAATATCATACAAAATGAAACAAGTGGCTGTTTTAGCAGCCAAAAAATACAGTCAACCTCATAAGACTTAGTTGCGACAAATTGGAGCAGTTTGGTGCGGTGGTGCACCCATGTGGCATGGTAAGAGCAAAAACATTTGCTTTGAGATCAATTTTGATCCATCCGGCTTATAGAAGAGGTCACACGATTTACTTAAGCACTTTGTTTGAACTGCTTTTTGGTGTAAACGTTTTCGTAAGTTAGCGAGATATAATTTTTTTGTCGAATGACTCATCTCGTTGTTGATCAAATCTTTCAACTTGTGAAGACGCTTCCGCAACAAATTTGACGTGCGGCTCCTCAGATTGGCTATGACATATAGGCAGAGATAGGCATTTATCGCGATAATTTATCGGCGATAGTTATCGGCGAAAATTTTTTACCGATTATCGTTATCGCTCAATATAATTTGGATTTATCGATTACCGATATCGATTTTGTAATGAATTTTGTTATCGCCGATAAGTTATCGCGATAAACGATTCTTTTTGCACACATTAGTTAGGGAGTAGAAGCTATGACAAAATACTCGGTATCGACAAAGTCTTGTTGGAATTAAAAAAATCTCTCTTTGTTTTGTTTACTCCCACGGCAAAGTCCGTAAACTGTTCTCTTATCTTAAAAAATCTAGAAAAACACTTTCGTGATTTGACTTACAAAAAAAAAACTTTCTCCAACAATAGTAAAACACTTTTGTGATTTGGCCTACAAAAAAAAATCTTGGTCAAGCACATTAAAAATTTACCACAACATTTATCAGAAAAATTTATCGGCGATAATTTATGGATTACCGTGGTCGCTTTACGGATTGAGATTTATCGATTATCGGTATCGCCTAGAGCATTTTTGAAGTTATCGATTATCGTTATCGCTTTAGTACAGAAAGGTTTATCGTGCCCATCAATGCATATGCAGTAGGTTGTGTAACACCAGAGGTTTCTTTAGACACTCTTCTATTTCTGTATCTGCAAGGCTTGCAATTGCTGGAAGCTTTTGCTTGTAAGAATCAAAATTGCTAATTCGTAGTAAGCATTTGCTTCCAAGTTCAGAGTTGGTACATCGAACAAGTGAATCATACTGCTGCTCAGTGCAAGGGGGCAGTCATCCTTAGGGGGCAGTCATCGTACTTTTTTCAGCTACTTGTTTACGACGTTCTAGCATGTTTGCCACTTTTACATTCCTTACATATTCATTATGACCGGCCGTTAGCTCAGTTGCTTAGCGCACGCTAACAGCGCGGGAGATCTAGGGTTCGATTCCCGGGCCGGTCAAATCGACACAGTATTGCCAACGACTCGCCACTGTTGCGACGTTTCTTCGGAGCCGTGTTGCCCAGGCGTTAAGCCCCGGAGATGGGCCCCGCAACTCGTTACACGCTTCGGCGTAATATGGCGAGTATGATAAAGATTTGATTTGACATATTCATTATCATCCCCGGCCGATAGCTCAGTTACTAAGCACACAGGATCTCGGTACGGTAAGTCTGGGGTCAAAAGACCTAGAATAAATTAAGTTTTGCAAGTCCTGTCAGGTCACTGCAACTTGCAGAAACACAGGAGCACCATAGGACATGACGTATCATCGACATGTCCAAAATGTAACCTGGAAGAAGAAACTCCAAATCACCACGTTGGAGAATGCACTTGCTACCAAGCCCTACGAAAGAAGGTTTTTGGTAAAGAAAAAAACACAATAAAGTCGGTGGTCGAAAAACTAAATATAAACCTACTAGCTAAGTATTTACAGCAGGCCGGAAGACTTGCTGAATATGGCCAGAAGTAAATTGAAATATGAAATAAACGAGAAAGCGGTGAAGGTTGTAATGGGCCTAAATAATGGTCTTCACAACGTGCCAGTGAGGATTGATGCAGGTCAGTCTTCTATGGCACCACCGCCCTTTAATAGTAATAATAAAGCCAATTTCGAGATAATTAAATTGTTGCTATGCTCTGACTCCGGTGGCCTGGTCAATCTATAGGTAGCGTTAAATTAGTGTTAAAGCGCTTTGTTTAATAAGTTAGGCGTGTACTACGGGACCGGGTAAGGCCTATATCAAACGTAAAAGACTTCTTCACCGAATGCATACATTACTTGCACAAGTGAGTATTATTTTGAATTCGAACCAGCTTCAAAGTAACGCGAGTGACTTCACGGAGCGAGCTGCTTTTTCAATCGGTTCGGGTTCGGTTAAGGTTCGCAGGTACTCACATTGTTCGGTTCAGTTACGGTTCCTCTTGGCAATTTTGAAAAATACGGTTCGGGTTCGACGAAAATAGGGTAAAACCGGTTTATAAAACTCCGGTTCGGGTTTGGTTCGACTCCCTGCTTTTGGGCAAGGAACAGCGAAACGACAAAATATTACTAGAATAAGCTAGCTTATCCTAGGAGCAGTGGCGTAGCAAGAAATTTTAAAAGGGGAGAGGGGGCATAATTTCTTCATTTTTTAAGCGTATTTTTTTCGGAAAAACTAATTTGAAGCTGGTTGAAAAGCAAGTTTTTTAGGGGGTCCGGGAGCATGCTCCCCGGGAAAAAATTTGAAAATTTACTTGCTGTAATGGCTATTTTAGTGCATTTTGAAAATTTTTCGGGCAAATTTTGTTTAAATTTTTTGACCCCGATTCTGAGTGCTTCGGCAAATATCAGTGGCGCACCTAGGATTTGGCAAACGGGGGGTGGAAAGGCACACCCGGGGGTCTAGGGGTGAAACCCCCAGCCGCCGGAGGTTAAGGGGGTCTGGGAGCGTAGCCCCCAGCCGCCAACTTTTTTTACGGTTTTTACATAAAAAAACACTCATTTTAGCACTTTTTTTATCGAAGAGCACGCAGTGAGTGCAGCCACTATGGACTACGCAAATATATTTTCGCAGACCATGTCTAAAAGCAGAAGCTTGGCTAAAACAAGTAAAAGGAGGCTGCAAACCATATTACAGGGATAAGGGGGAGGGGGCATGGCACCGTGTCCCCCCCCTGCGTGCGCCTACGCCAACTACGATGCATTTTGTTTGCACATTTTTGATTATGAGTGTTTTAACGCGTAAGGCTTACTGCTATCAAAGAGGTTCGAAATTATGAAAAATTGCAGACCTCAAAAACATTTTTGAAAATGGCTGGAGGGAGCATGCACACCCCTCATCCTACCCCCCTGGATCTTCCCATGGCCATAAGCTAAAGAAACCATCAGAAGAGTCTGGCATATTTCAGTGAGGTTAACACGTTTACAAACGTCGATCTGGCCATTGTGTGTTGTGTTTGATAGAGGGAAGCTTGAGTTCATCAAGAAGTCTCCAAGAGACTTTTATTGAAGTAAAGTGCATGACTTGCTAGATATATGTTACGAAAACAAGAAGGGGGGTCTGGTGCGATAACACAAATTTCAGCCCCCCTACTTAAAAGTACTTCCAACGCCACTGGGTCTATAGGCCTATCTAGTGAAAGCGCAGTATGTTGCACGGCTGCGAATCGAATTCGCTAACTCAGTCTTTTCTGCCGATCTTGAAAAACAAAAACCCTGAACTAGCAAAAAGGCTGATTGAGTTTTAAACTTATCTTAAACTGGACGAAAATTGCTCGAACTTAGCCTAAACCCAATAAAAACTTCTTGAACTCAACATAAATTCGGTAAAAATTATCGAACTCAAAAATAAAGAAGTCAGTTTGCAAACTTTTGGTGAACTCGTTTGAAGATGCTTGTGAGTTCGCAGCCCCGGAATGTTGTCCCAGCTTTAGATAACATGTTTAAAGCTCTAAGGACGCTGGTTCAGATTTTGGGGATCATTGTTAATGCGATGCTATACATACGGAGACGAAATGTCAAAGAATGTTTTGTAGCTTACGTAAATATGTCATTTACCAGCATTTTTGTAGTTGACTCAAATTTTTAGAGCCGGACAATATTCAAGTTATCACTGCATTCAAAAACATTCCAACTATGTACAAATTAGGCTTACAGCTTCAACTTTCATGGCAGTAAATCTCCATGAACTCATGTCAGTAGTTCCCAGAGATTCATCATTAATCAATCGTTTTATGGGCTAAGTTTCGGTAATTGGAGCTAAAACGAACGAGGTAAAAAATTCAACGAAGTAGCGATTAACGAAGCCAATGTTTTTTAGAACAAGCCTATCAGTGCTATTCTCTCGTTTATTGTTACACTGCCAAGCGATATTCCCTAGGTCAGGGTGGTCCAAGGTTGACAGCGTCGCGGGCCAGATTATTTTTTGTATATTAATTCGCGGGCCACACACAGCAACATCAGTGCGAACAAATAATAAACAAAATATTGCGCACTTCTTTACGGTTTCTCTGTCTCTGAAACCTTTTCCATTTTTAGCCAGTATCAGAGAAACTTCGTAAGATGTCTTCTTGTCAGAAAGATTAGTTTTTCTGAAGTTGGTCATTAGCTTATAGTATTTGCCTTTCAAGTCTTTTACAATTGCTATTCTCGCATATCCGTCGTATTGTTCCTACTGACTCTTATGACGTGTTCGTAATGCCGTTTTACGTTGTATTCTTTTAGCGCTGACACAATTGGCAGACATGCCAGGAATTGTGGTTTACTCGTACCCTCAACAAATAAGTACTTTTCCTCCCATATTGAGTTAAAATGTCTACTTGGATTGGTTAACTTTCTTTTCACACTCATTTTTGCCAAATAATTGTAAATCCTAAAGTTATAAACCACTGCACAAACAAATGTAGGTTTTAGATTTCAACTGATTTTACTTTTCTGACTATCAAGAGTAACTTTACAACCTTACCGCTAGCATGACCCTGGATTGAATAATGATAGTGAAGTTGTTACCACGATTATGTTGCAACGTAACAATGCAAAAATTGTGACATTGCAACGAAACAATGCGAAAAACAATTAATGTCCTTACAATTGTTGTAACGTCATAAATTGTTTTTTCGACTAGTTTTAATTGATACTGCTTCACGTGCGTTTTACTATCCTGCTGAAAATGAATCGAGTCTTAATCGAAATGTTCAGGCTCAAATTGTTTCTTTTACCTTTGCTTAGACTTAGAGATTCAGGAAACCGTGTTGACTCCGGCTATGTAACGTTGGAATGCGTGTAAACAGGAAATGTAAGTAGATGACCAGCGAATCGTAAACTAAGCACAGCGGGGAGTTCGGTTCAAAAAGCGTTGAGTCAAAATAAGTTCGTTACGTTCCTTACCAATAATAAATGTGACTGATTGTACGTTGTAAGTCGGTAACTTGGATGTTATCATATCTCACTAAGACTTTCTCGCAGTTTCTCCAGAATTTTTGCAGAATCTTCCGCGGGCCACTAGTGGCCCGCGGGCCTGGGTTTGGACCACCCTGCCCTAGGTTATCCGTTTGTAACAAGATAACGTTTTAAAGCTAATAAGTCAAACAATGCAAGATGAATCAGATTCTTAAATGTTTATTGTTATCTTGTAACGACTGCAACACAATTTCAACAGCGCAAGGAAATTTTTGAACAGAGGTGCCGATTCAATCATAGCATTTTGCAATAACTTTCAAATAAAAACAGACTTTAATTTTAAAAATCTGTGCGTCGCGGAAGAGTCAAAATTGAATGGATACAACTCCGAGGTGATAGTTTTTCCGGCCATACTGCCTTTTCTTCTTGGGTAAGACTCTACGAGAAACCTTCGACTACCAAAACCTTAATCAACATCTAGGCCAACTTAAGGGGCAGAGTTGTGGCTTGCGACTTGGCGAACTAATTTTTGAATGCAGTTTAAATTCTTCAACTCGAACTACAGTACTTAACTTTGGAATAAACACGTTTTTTCACAGTAAAAATGTTACAAAAAACGTGGCGCAGCCAAAGTGCAAAGGCTGGACATTGGACAACCCAACCACAGTCTCGTAAAGCAAAGCCGAAAATACGGAGTAAAAAAAATTCAGAATGAAAACGTGCATTCAAGTTCAATCACAGTAACTACTTCATTAAGAATAAATAATTATTATTAAATGCTATATGACACAGTGCTAAAAATTTCTGAAATAGTCCTAAAACAAGCATATGAATTAAAAACATGTAAAATCTCTAATAAACGTTGGTTGACTAAAAAAAAACAACTATCGAGTCGCTCTACTTCATTTTCGCAGCTGACTTAAACTTGACCACAAACTTACAACAATGCTAACAACAGAGCAGAATTTCATAACGTTGTCACAAATAACAGTGAGTTCAGTTGAATACAAAACATGTTCTTAGGAGAAAGAATTTGGGAGAAAGGACGTAAAACTGGGCCAGAACATGCGTGAGACACACAAGCATTAGAAGTGAGCAACACAAAAACTCGCTGATTCTCTTTAAAGCTGTTTAAGTTGTGTAAAAAAACGATTTGGCAGTATTAGACAATGATTTGCTGGTCGGAGCATAAAATCAACGCAGGAACAGGCCCAAGCATTATCTTTTTCGCTTTTTTGCAACATATTTACATTCGTCATCCGAATCAGCGTCATCATGCAAGAACTTCTTTCGACGTGTGACATCATGCGTTGCCATAGTGACAGTTGGTGGAGCCCGATTTGCCTTTTTTAACTTCCCAATCGGTTTGTAATTAACCTAAACGGAAAATTGCTTCAAGATAGAATTCTTATAAAATACCAACGGAATTTGTCCCAACTAGTAGTGAACGATGGAGCACAAATTTCAACCGAGATTTGAGTTCTTAATTATTTAGGAACAAAAACCGAAGATGAATGCTACTTTCGTAAGAAATCAAACGGGTTCTGGCACGAAAGTGTTCAAAAAGGTCACTCTAACCTTTTTTAAGTGATCACCTTCGGCCCAGGCATGTTTGAAGAATGGTCGAGCCGGAGCTAAAAGTGGCAAGCCGCGGCCCACGCATATCCAACCATCCCTAACTGCCAGAGTACTGTACATCGCCAAACGAAGAAAAATTGCGTAAGTTTTTCAAAAACTTAAACTAGACCCAACGTCAGCACACACCACAATCTTTACACGTTTAATATAATTGCTAAACCACGGTAACCATCACTTACTTCCACTTGTTTCGGATTGGGTAATAAACAAAGCCGACGGATTCTGTCTTCAACAATCTGAAACGTCTCTCCTTGTCTTGGAATTACGTTCGCGTGAATTGATCCAGGTTTGATATACGAGAGAAAATCGCAAACCTTAATTAAAAAAGTAGCAGTAGTAGCGTATTTTTTATTTCCGCGCAGTCACAACGATAAAGAATACAATAAAACGAAGGAAATATAACAATGGTACCAGAAAAGGGAAAAGACAGCAAAACGATTAGCGTTATGGCATGCAGGTAGAAGAGGAGTTACAAAAAAAAAAGTGAAAACAAAAGAATCGCAGTTTGACCATAAAAAATGTGTAAGTGAGATTAGCAGAAAGCACAAGGCTTTATTACCAAAGCTCAACTAATGGAGACGGGAAAATAAAAATCACGTATTCGTAAGCATCCTAGAACAATCCTTTCACCACCCTAGGTTGCTGCCTAGAACTGAAGCAAACACTACAAGTGATTTTGTTTAACCAGCTTCCGATATCGACATTCAATAGCTAGATACCACGTATTCTTCTTGATGCATGATGCACTGGGTATTTGGAGGTAACGTCTACGTGACTTGCTGTTTGCTCAATCGATTTGCGATGCAACATGCCAGTTATAATTACACTGTTTAACTTGGGAAAATGAGCTACACTTTTCCGTTGAGATGGCACATGTTTCGATTTACAAGACACTTAGTATGTCCAGTGCACAGCAGTCGGTGCTGCAATAAAAAAGATATAAAAACATAACAAACAAAACGAATTTAGAATTACCTCACTTAGCGAAGAATGAAACGAA
Source organism: Trididemnum miniatum (assembly GCA_964006365.1). NCBI lineage: Eukaryota > Metazoa > Chordata > Ascidiacea > Aplousobranchia > Didemnidae > Trididemnum > Trididemnum miniatum. Next base: position 17,777,448 of record OZ023249.1, on the reverse strand, counting down.
AAACATAACCGAAAATGATCATCTCTAACCCGGACACGAATTTCTTCCGGAGTTGCCGCATGCGTGAAGTACATGGTGCTTAGCGTCAAATTGCGATACTTGTAAGTCGGTTTTTGCGGCAGCATTTCATCATCAGTGATATCATCATGTTTGCGATACCACTTGGTTCGATCCTTTATCGTTATTCTCTGTAAATTACAGGTCATTGGCAAATCGCAACACTGCGGTCTACAAAAGTGTTAAAATTCTTTACTATATATGCTCGCATCAACGCGTCACCGATTTTTAATATTTTTTAGTATTTAATTGCATATTTATTCTGCTATCACGAGAAAGCGATCATAGCGCTATACGAGCTCGCTTAGAAGTTGCCAGCCACCTGTCTACCACACCAAGATAGGGAATACCCGCTAAGTTCCTTTCCCAACGGCACAACAAGTAAATTTGCCGGCTTGTTCTCCACACTCACACTGTCCCTTTAATGCTGAACGTCAAGCAGGGAAGCTGTGAATACCAATTTTAAAGTCATTGGTTTGACCCGACTCGGAATAAAACCCGAATCTAAATCTCATGAGGCGGACGCTTTTACCATTCGGCCATCTGAGTTGTTAAATTGCTAAATGTACCGTAGATAAATTACTAAAAGAAGTTTCACCGGTTGATAAACAAATAAAATAAACGAGGTGCGAAAAAATTGAGGCCGGTAAAAGTAGCTAAAAGAAAAACGACTACTAAATCATCAAGAAGCAACGCTGTTTGTACCGTGAAAACAAACTGTGAGCAGCAAAAACTGGTCACTTAGCTTAAACTTTTATCAATAAAATAAACATAAAAAATTATCAAAGACACTTTACTATTTATAATATACATTTGAACCAGGACATTGTACTAACTTCGTTTTTGAAACACGCATATATCTGAGATACTGTTGGATCATCTGTTAAAATTTCATAAACTCTAGGAAGGCACCGATATATTTTGGCTCTTGGGCTGAAAATCTTGATTTTAAAGCGTTTGTACAGTTCGTCAAAAATGTATTCATACCCATATTTTGCACTTAAATTCAATCGAACGATATGATTGGAACCTAAAAATGAAATAATCTCACGTCAAAGACGAGTGCATTAACAGTATGCAGTTGCTTCAACTTCTACCACCTTTTAAATAGTTAGCCACTTGAAAGTTGCGCTAAAGTCGCGCAGAAATATCCTGTTACGGTTAGTTTTTGGTTTATGGCATCTGATAAATTGTTGTCCATAATGTATTAACTAACCACAATCATCTCTATTTCGCAAAAACTGTCAAATGTGACTCGAGTCTCTATTAAGAAACCATGAACAAATTAATGATAAAAGTCATAAGTGCGGTATTTTTCAGTTACTTTACCTTTATTAATCCATTCTGTTACGACAGAAATTAAAGCATCCAAGCATTGCTCACGGCTTGGTATAAAAAAAGCATCAGGAATACAGAAAGTACTGTCAAAATGAACGTAGTCAATTTTTTTTACTTCACCACCTAAATCAACAAAAAAGGGAAAAAAGTTTAGAAATTAGTTAAACACGTCTGCAAATTGTAACACACTGACCAATACATATCTAGCCTCCTTCAAACGAAATGTAACTATGTACTGGTATATACTAAAATTAAAAGCTTTAAAACTTCGCCTCAATGGCTTATTTCCAGGCAGTGTCTAATTTGCCCTAACGGCTAGATCCTAATTGGCTTGCGTCTATACCATGACTGGTTTTGAGTAAATTAGCCAATCAGGATCTACTTCCGGCAAAATAGACACTACCTTATTTTTAACAGCCTACTTAATGAATGCTGTAATAACTGATTTTATAACTAGTTCTGCGTGTTGAATGCTTAATTGCTTATCAGGTAGACTCTAGGTTTGAATTCGCAAACCTGTTCTTTCAACGGCTTCACTGCATCAAATACAGAATTTTAAAGTGGATATTCAAATTACAGCTGGTTAGCTCAATTGTTAAGCACAATGTTGTCGCTGCGGAGGTCCAAGGTTTGATTCCCAGGCTGGTCAAATCGGACACAGTATTGCCAACGGCTCGCCACTGCTGCGACGCATCATTGGAGCTGTGCAGCTCAGGTGCTTTGCCGCGGATATGAGCCCAGCCGTTTGTTTCATGCTTCGGCATAATATCATGAGTATGATGAGAATTTGATTATAATATATTTGATATTCAAATTACCTGAATGCAAATAACTCATTCTGGCAGCAGATCCTTTGGGTAATCGAAAGTCACCAGTGTACAATGCTGTACCCTCCTTACCCTTGAACAAAAACCTTAATAAAAAGTTAAGCATGCTTATAAAACATGTAAAATGAAGTACGTTAAAACAAATTTTTTCTGTGAAAAAATAACTCAGAACAAAAGGTCTTGAAAAAACAGATTGAGAAAAAATCAAGCAAACTTGTCAATTCATAAAAGGTAAAACAACCCATTTTTAACATCATCTTCATATTTATTTTTACCACTATTCAGAATTTTGCACAATCTAACTTCACAGTTTCGCATATTTAGGCAACAAACAAAACACTCACATAACTGAGCCAGGACAGTGGCCAGCAGATAGCAGAGTGACTTCTACATGTTTTTCATTATTGACCGAAAGCGATAGTAACTGCAAAATGAAATATGATAACCTATGTTGCTATATAGGAAACAATAATTGTGATGAAAAATTTTACGCGACCAAGTTTACAGTTCAAACACGACCAAACTATTTCAGTTCTTTGTAATTGACATCACACACAAAAAGATAATAATTGTACTCATAACTGCAATAACCAGTATGATAGTATGTATATGTATACTTCATTACGTTCAAAAAACGCATAAAACAAAGGTAATATTCATTTAATGGAATAACACACAAAAAAACGTTTGCTTATATACAAAATAACTATGATCAGGTATCACAGACATTACTAGTCCGACAGCAAATCAAATCTTCCGTATACTCGCTGTATTACGCCGAAGCGTGCAACGAGTGACGGGGCCCAACTTTGCGGCTTAGCGTTTGGGCTACACAGCTCCAAAGAAACGTTGCAGTGGTAGAGTGTGCGCTTAGCAACTGAGCTAACAGAACCGATAGAGTGTGCGCTTAGCAACTGAGCTAATGGTCGATTCGAGTCCAACATTATATATACCTAAGGAAATTATAAATTTTTATACAGAACATCAGAATCAGTCCATTATAGAGTGGTCTACAGATAACATGAGATTGAAAGATTTTTTACTGTTTGCAGTTGTGATTATTTATGTTACTTGGTCATGGATTAAAGGTGAATAATAACATAGAACAGGTGAATCTAACTTGAAATATCCATCATCCAAGCATGAGGTAAGTTTAGGTTGGTCTTTAAATCTTCTCAAGCAGCATATACTACTGGTACACCGTATCACATTCTTAAGTAATTTTCTTAGCCGAATTTACCCCGGGTATTCTTGCGTACTGGCTGTTGACATTGTTAGGTGGCATGACATCACAATTGCAACTACCTAAGCTGAAACTTTTCTAGCTTACCCCAATATGCCATTTGTCTACACTACAACGTAACAGCAAGGCTTATGTAATTATGTTTCACAACCCCAACAATTCACTTAATCTTCTATAAAGACAGATGTATGATACAAAACATAAACATATTCACTTTTGGATCTTCAATTGGCAGTGCAACAACATGTGGTTCAAGATATTGATATCGACCATCTTCAAGTAACAATAACTTCGAAACCTCGGACATGTAAAGTTTGACATGTCTTTGGGTACGCAATTTCTTTTTCAAGAACTCAGAATCAAGCCCCACCATGTGATCAGAATGACAATGTGACAAAAAATAGGCTGAAGCATTTAAATTATTTCCATCAAATCGATCAATAGAAACATGTTGGTATATCTTCATCTGGCCTCCAAAGCAACTCATTTTTGTAAAGGCCTAGTTGAAACTATATGCCAATGTGAAGATCCGATTTATTCAGTATATATTCGAAGCTGAAACAAAAAAAAAAAACTATAATACATAGTGGCTTGCCAGCACTTTCATTACGATATGATACCTGGTCTTTTTATCATACCAAAAAAGAATTTCATTTATTTATTTGAATATTGCACAACAGTGCAGGACGAACACTTTAACACGTGCAAACAAAAGTTAAAGAATTGAAACGAAAAAGCAAAGTAACAATTTATCAATTGCAAATAGAGGAATAGGGTGTTTCGCTGAAAAAAAAGTTTTCTTTGGATAGTGATTTTCTAATGTTACTAGATGAATGGTCAAAATTTTTTAAAAAAATTTTTGCATTTTAGCTCCCCACACTCCCATTTTTGTGCCGAGAGGGTCAAATTCATAAAATTGCTATGACTCAAGCCAGGATTATCGTACATTGCTGATATTGGTATCAAACAAACTGGAATAGGCAAGTTTACACCCAACTTCTCGAGGAACTACAGGTATAACTCCTTCAGATTGGGAGATATGCATATAAGCAATTTTGTTAATTTTGAGCAATTTTCCACGCTTTTTTAGCATAATACAAGAAAAAAGGCTAATTTTTGACGAAAATTTTTCAAGATTTTACGTGGTGCAGGAATTTGCTTAAAGATGAAAAAATTGATTAAACTGAAGTCGATTCATCAGTGCATCTATTTGTCTACGTCACAGATCTACGTCATAATATGTCTAGGTCACAACACAATGTGCATCTATATTCAATTCTAGAATGAAATCAACTTTATTATTATTTTGGCAAGAAAATTGTGAGTTGCAAGTTTGCAACCGAATTTTTGAGACTAATTTTGGTTAAAACAGACAACTTTCGTCTGATTGTTGCATTTTAATTCCACAAGGATTAAACTTGAGTCTGAAACTTCAAACACTCAAGCTGGCCAGTGAAACATTAAGCACTAAGGCTAGAAAGTATTATGAAACTCTGTCCAAACTAATCACACATACTCTAGTTTTAACAGGTTCTAATACCAGTATAAGAAGTTAATAATTTTATGAAAATAGTATCAAGTAAGTGTACACTGTGCATATAAAACTAGTCAATGTGTTAAACATGCTGTATGATAGCATTTTGAATAAGATCACCGTTATGAAGGAGCTAAAACTGTTATGGAGGAGCTGAAGCCATTATGGAGGAGCTGAAACTCATCTTCAGATGTAATATTACACCCACAACTACTGCAAAAAACTACCTCTCTGATACATTGGACGTTAGAAATCTAACCTCAGATGAAAATATGGTTCGAGATGATCAAGCTAATCTCTTAGTTTTTGCATGCGCTACATTCCAAAACATTCCAGAAAAAAATATTAGGAAGATGCAATATGAAAAAGTATCTTTTTTATGGACAGGAAGTTATTCGCCATGCCAGATGGTTGACTACAGCTAGTGGATACCTACACCTTAAGCTATTTGACATGTACGATTCAAGTTCTGAGCAACAAGCTTCATTAGACCAAATTGTTCAGCTTATTGTTACTTGTTTAAGATCATCATACTTTGCATACGTCCCCTCATTTTTTAAGATTTTTTAAAGCCTACTGCAATTGATGGTCCAAGAGTTGTTTTGAATATATAAGCTTCTCATACGGCATTGCCAGCCACAAAGTGTTTCATAGATCATGCTTATACTTGGATGAACCCCAAAACAGCAGCACTTGGAGTTTTGCGAGCGAACATGGATATATCTTGAATATCCATCCGGACACCAGATATGAAAGAGCTGCTATGGCCAAATCGTCCACTTGCAGCATTTCTGAATGCTTTATCAAGAACATCACCATGCCTAACCAAACAAAATAAGGATGACTGAAAAGCTTTTTGGAACAACAATATGTGCTGTCAATGGCTGATTGGACGAATAAAGGACATAGGCCTACTAATCAAAAAAAGCTCAGAGATTAGGATGATATCAACCAGAAGATGATGAAGGGTTACATCAATTAGAAGATGAAGGGTTATATCAACCATGCGTAAAGTGAACTCAATGAAATGTGTGACTGTTTAGTTGGTAAGTTAAATTTGAGTTGATGTTGTTCATTGTTTGTAATTGTTTTGAAAAAACATGGGGTGATTGTGTAAATTTGAGTCTTTATGTAGAAAAATAGGAGAGAAATTTAACAACACAAAGCAAAAGTTCACATTTTTGTTAATAATTCGAAAAACGAGGAAGTTAGACTCATAGTTCCTCTTGATGTTGGATATAAACTTGCCCATTCTGGTTCGTTTGACACCAATATCAGCTTGGTGTGATAATCCTGCCCAGAGTTATAGTGACTTCAGAAATTGGACCTCCTCGTTATAAAAATGGGGGATGTGGGGAGCTGAAACATAAAAAGTTTTCATAATTTTTTTACCATTCATGAAGTTAACACATTTGGCAATATAAAATCAATATCCCAATGAAATTTGAAAAAAAAGTTTAAAAATGAAACACCCTGATAGAGGAAAGTCTTGGTTCTTAACTACAATACGCACAAGAGAAAGCAAACATAGAAAATATGCAACCATAACAGCAAAACTGAGCAAAGCAAATATATATCGATACATGGAGCAGTATTCAAGAGCTGATATAAACAAAGGAGTAGTTCAAGCTGAATCAAACCATTATCGCTACGGTAAATTAGCAGCATTTTGCAAGTCAAACTGGTTGAGTTTTTTTTTTTGAACACATCAAGGCTGGTAGCAGATGCCATACTTGGAGTAAATTCCATATAGGGACAACACGATTACCAAAGCAATGACTGTATTCCTTAGGTTTATTTTTAAAAGTTAAAGTCTTGGTATGTTATGCAAATTACCAAAGAACACTCTGACCATACAAAACACTCATCAAATGGTATATCTTATCACTTAAGTTATTGCAAATTTTGTAAGTTAAGATGAAATCGAACCCAAGCCTGTGATATTCCAAGGATCTAACACTTATTACGACTTGTTTAGAAGTTAGACTTTTGGATCTAATTGTTGATTCATCCCAAGTTTGATTATAGGCAGTGAGTAATCGTACGAGCCCGTACAAATAAGCTCTTTGTTTCTTTTATTATCCCTTTGCGCTCTTCTCAATTGTACAAAAGCAAGACGAAGTAATAAGATAAACCAAAAAGACAAATGTTACAAGCTCGTAAAAATAGCCACTTCCTTGATTAGAATATTATTGTCTATTCCAAATCATTTAACTTTGGGTCTTCTGCTCAGCATGGGAAAGTCTGGGGTTTTTACTTCGGGTTCAAAGGCTCAGAGCCTCAGCCTCAGTTGGAAATTTGGAAGTTGAGGTTTAGGTTTGAAGTCTCTTGATTCAGTTAAGAGGTTCCAAGCCTCAGTTTGGAACTCGAAAGTTCCGAGTTTGAGCCTTCAGTTTGTTCAAAGTAACAAGTTCAAGTCTATGGTTTTAGGAAAAACTTTTGAGTCTTTAATGATCAAAATTTGTGAAAACAGTTTGTGTCAGTGAGAGCAAATTATTCCAAGTACGATGTGACAAAAGATCTGTGATGAAAAGACCCTGGACCACGAGACAAAAGTAGTGTCCTGTGTCAGTGTCAACAGGTCAACCATTTAGTGCACCAGCTCACTGCTGCAAAGACTAACTTCAAGACGTCCGGAGAGCTGAAAACTACCGGTACCCCGTCTGCCTGCCCTGGACTGCTGGAGCCTGTACTAGTACACTGGTACAGTACCCTCTTGATAAGTTACCATACAACCTGTTAAGAGTGGTGTTCCTCAGGGAAGCATTCTAGGTCCCTTGCTGTTTGTTATCTACATTAATGACGCTCCTAGTTTTGTTTCTAAGGATAATCCTAACTGTGAAATGTTTTTATATGCTGATGATGCCAAACTTTTCAGCAATAATGCTTTTAGCTTGCAACAGGGTCTGGATAAATTCACAAACTGGCTCAAACTTCATCAACTTGATCTTGCTGTAGCTAAATGTGAACATCTGTGTATATCTCGCAATCATTGTTCTAACTCTTATTTTGCTGGTTCACTTAACGTCAAGACTGTCTCTGTTGTTAAAGATTTAGGTGTATACATTAGTGATAATCTTAAATGGTCTTACCATATTTCTCATATACATCGTAATGCATCTTTGTGTTCTTATCAAATTTTGCGTTCCTTTTCCACTAAAAATATTTGGATTTTGTTAAAAGCTTTTATTACCTACGTTCGCCCTAAAGTTGAATTCAATACGTGTGTTTGGAGTCCTTATTTAAAAAAAAGATATTGTTCTTCTTGAATCAGTGCAAAGAAATTTTACTCGTTATGCTTTCACTCGCTGCAACATTCCTTTTAAGTGTTATAATGATCGTCTTTGCAAACTTGGCATTAAGTCTCTCGAATATCGCAGACTCGAGTTCGACCTCATACTTATGTTCAAAATCTGTCATAACCTTTGTGATTTGCAATTTTCAAACTATTTTGAGTATCGTCACTGCAAGTATAATTTGCGTTAACATGAATTCACTGTGCAAACCATTCATAATGCGAAACAGGATCGGTTTAGACACTTCTTCTTCAACCGCATTGTCTCTGTATGGAATTCTCTCTCAAATGATCTGGTATCTGCTTCAAGTCTTTCTTTGTTTAAATTGCGTCTTCATAAGTTTGATTTACATACTGTTGCCTCTCTTGTATTTTAATGTTTGTTTAATTTTTCCTCACTTGTAAGTGTGATTGAATGTGAATTCTCTCACCATTGTGTTGTATTCAAATAATAATTATAAAAACCAGTCTAACTTAGATCCATTAGACAGTACGACGAGCTCTGAGTTTAGGAAATCCTTGTAAAAGCCTATACACAGATACAGTCTTAGGTCTACTACCGGTACATCTTCTGTCTTCCATTTGATAGGCTATGGTACGTTTGATCTAATTCAGATGGTACGTATGAACAGCTCAGATGGCCAAGTGGTATAGAGCGTCTGTCTCTTGAGCTGTAGACTCGGGTTTGATTCCGAGTCTAGTCAAACCAATGACTTTAACATTGGTATTCACAGCTTCCCTGCTTGACGTTCAGCATTGAAGGGACAGTGTGGAGAACAAGCCGGCAAGTTTACTTGTTGTGCCGTTGGGAAAGGCACTTAACGGGATTCCCCCATCTTGGTGTGGTAGACAGATGGCCGGCAACTCCTAAGCGAGCTCGTATAGCGCATTGATCGCTTTCTCGTGATAGGAGGATAAATATGCAACCAAATAATAATAATAATTTCATGTTATTGCTTTGATTGACTAATTACTGGTATTGTAACCAATTTCAGTCGATTAATTGTACCACAGACCAGTATAACCACCTTCATTGGTTGTCACAATCACCACTACAGACTATGATCATGCTGCATGCTAAAGGTGGGCTATGTATATAATAATGTCATCTGCCGATAATTGATGCATTTGCACGGATGAAAGTCAGGACTCCGTGAGTCACGACACCTGATACCAACCTAACAATTGAACAAGTGAAATTATTATTATTACTGATATATATGAAGTGGTTTTAAGGCGCTTTAACTAAGAAGTCTTTTAGCGACAGGACTTAAAAAATACAGAATATAGCCTGCGCCCTGCGGCACTGTTCCAGTGTTTCCTGCAAGATTTTAACTTGTGCGAATTCGCCCAAATATGAAAATCACTAAAAATTTGTCGAAACATGTAAGGGGTGTAGCTCAAGGTCTGGAATAATTTTTGTTCAAAGCAAGAGTTTCTGTAGTAAAACACTTTCCTTAGACACAAAAAAACTTGAGCACTTTCAAGCGATTTGCTTTTGAATCATTATCGCAATGTGCTAAAATTGATGAGTTTTGCCCAAAATTTCTTATTTTTCTCAAATTTTGCAGCTTAGAGGGAACACTGGCCTGCGGTATGAACAAACAATAAAGGCAACTGAAACCAAATAATCGAACGAATAGCCTAGTAATTTTACAATTATGGTAACACAAAGTTAGACTAGCTAGTAAATTTGGTAAAACCATTCCCCAGATTCAGATTCAGATTCAGATTTTATTTATTCGCTGCCGTCACTCGCAATGACTACATCAAGCAATAACAAAGCAATGAACAGAAACAAACATACAAGTTGACATAATCACAAAAGCGAAACAAAAAGTAATATTAAACTGTAGACCGCAGAATGACAGCAACAAGGTGGCCGCGAAGGGACCAAGGGGTCATCGAGTCAGCAGCCACCTTGCAGTTGCCAATAGAAATTCTTACATCACGTACACAATCAAGATATCAGCAACATTGGCAGACGAAGCAATTCAATTAAAGATTTTCTAAAGCATGCATCACAGAGAACAAACGCAAAGCAACAAAGTAAATAAAACAAAGTAAAAAAAAGATAATAATATAGAGGAAAAATGGGAATGCAAGACAACGGCTAGTATCCCGCTAACTGAAGGACGACTCTGAGCCTCTAGCCAATACTAAATTAAGTAAAACGCAATTTAAAATTTTAATAAATAATTTTTATACTCCTTTTGAAACTTGCTAGACGAGTATTTACGCATATCAGGTGGGATTACGTTCCAAATCTTGGCACCGATAAATTTGATCGAGGGTTGTGTTCTTTTTGTTTTAAAAAAAGGAATTTTTAATTGTTCATTACTGGAGAACCTCGTAGAAAAAGAGTGGGTAACATTTGCTGGAGTAAAATAATTATCAAATACTGGCGGTAAGCTTTTCTTCCTGTGATTGTAAACAAATTTAGAAATGACATGTTTAGCCAATTGTTCTAATGGCAGTATTCCAAGCTTTGAATAAAGAGGAGAAACACTTTCGCACCATGCTTTTCCAGTGATACCAGCTACAGTTCTAATTGCCTTGTTTTGAATACGATTTAATTTTAAAAGATAGGTAGGGTATGTTGTACCCCATACAGTTAAACCGTAAGTCAAATGAGTATGGACAAGGGAATAATACAACTTTAATAACGCAGTCTGAGGTAAAAAAAATTTCAGTTTGCTTAAAATACCAACTGATCTAGCTAGTTTTGCTTCAACATACAGTACTTTGCATGCTCATGGAAATTTAATTTATTGTCTAAGATCACTCCCAAGTATTTAGCCTTGTTTACTATTTTAATTTGGCCAGCAGGACAGCGTAGGTTGAGATTGACCGATGGGGATCTAAGTTTTGGAGATATTATTAACGCTTGCGATTTATTTGCATTGAGGGTAAGTTTGTTTGCTATCATCCAATTGCTAACCCCATTAAGTTCATGGTTGATTCGTTGTTCTAATAGTTCAGTCGTTGGGGCGTTAACTACCAAACACGTGTCATCTGCGAATAAGCGAGGTGTACTGTCAATAGAATTGGATAAATCATTAATATATAATAAAAAAAGTAGTGGTCCAAGCGTTGAGCCTTGAGGTACTCCTACTTCTATATTACTTAATGAAGAGTTAGCGTTATTAATACAAACAAATTGACTTCTGTTGCTCAAATAAGATTGAAAAAAGTTTTTCGCAATTCCTCGAATTCCATAATGATCCAATTTATTAAGCAGAATAGTATGATTTACTGTATCGAAAGCTTTAGCTAAATCAAGTAAAACTAACCCAGTATATAATTTATTTTCGATACTATCAAAAGTAGAGGTAGTAATGTCTAAAATGGCGTGCAAGGTAGAAAATTTAGATCTGAAGCCATACTGACTTGGGGACAATACTGTATTCAAATTTAAAAAATTGATTGTTCTGGCATACACGACTTTTTCCAAAATTTTAGAAAACGTAGATAGTAAAGAAATAGGTCGATAATTTGTTAACTCAGATTTGTCACCAGATTTGTAAATAGGTACAACTTTAGCTATTTTAAGACAGCTAGGAAATAATCCATAGTCAAAACAAGCGTTGAAAAGTAACGCTAGTACAGGCGCCAAGACTTCGGCTGCAAAGATTATAAATTTCGCATTAATACCATCCGAGCCACAACTCTTATTAAGATTCATTTGGTTGATAATACGCAAAATTTCGGTTGCACAAGTAGGACGTAAAAACATAGAGGAAGAAACACAATTTTTCATATAGTTTTTGAAAGAAATGGAGTTATTGCAGTTAATATTATTGGCTAAAGTCCTACCAACACCACAGAAATATTTATTAAAGTTTTCAGCAATATCAACTGGGTTATTTATCATAGAACCATTGACATTAATCATGTCAGGCGAGTTTGCAAGCGGTTTGTTGGGTAAAAGAGTTTTCATTATTCCCCAAAACTTGCGCATATCCTGACTGGAGTTAACAATCTCGGTTTGCAAATAGAGTTTCTTTGCAAATGTTTTAATTTTAGTTAATTTATTGGAGTAGATTTTGTACAATATTTTTTGAGCATCGGAGCCATTTTTATAACAATTGATGTAGAGTTTCTGTTTGCGTCGTATAGATATAAGTATTCCTTTAGTGATCCATGGTTTATTTATTAGTTTGCTTTTTCTACGAGACGCTTTTTTTAGTGGCGCATGTTGATTAATGCACGAGCTTACAATATTAACAAAGTTGGAGAATTTCAGATCAACATCATGCGCGCTTTCAAAAACATCAATGTAAAAGTATAATTCCAGATTGTTACATAGATCAGTAGCAAAGAGATCTTTATCAAAGCGTTTTATATCTCTGTAATAGAAGGCCAGTTTTTTGCGTAGGCTACTTTTTGAATTGCTTGAATTACTTGCGACAAAACAAGCCACAGGAAAATGATCACTAAGGTCACTTAGAAATACGCATGGATATATTAAATTAGAGCAATCATTAGTAATAATATGATCAATAATTGAGCTACAGTCACCTGAGATACGGGTTGGTTTATCAATAAGCATATGAGCTCCATTACTTGAAATCATATTAAGGTAAGAAGCCGATTTTTCAGTGCTATTAGAAGAATTGACATTAATATTAATATCCCCAAGAATATAGTATTTAGACTTATATTTTTCATTAATTTGCAATAAGTTATCATTGAACTTAGAAACAAAGTCATGAACATCACCCTTGGGGTGTCGATAAATAACTCCCAAAATAAAGGTTTTTGCAGAATTAGCCGTCATATCAGGTATTTGCAACCAAATATCTTCACAATCAGACTTAAGTTCGTTTTTATCTAAGATCTTTACAGTGAAATCGTTTGAGACAAGGACTCCTACACCACCAGCATTACTTCTTGAATCCGAATGTAAGATAGGTTGGTACCCAGCGAGAGAAATGTTAGTCAGTGGTGAATTTTGTATTTTGGTTTCTGTTAGACAATTAATATCAGGTAAATATTCGAAACTTTGCAAAAGATCGTGATTCAAGGCATCTATGTTTTTATAGACTGATCTGATGTTTACATGTAAAAGGAAAAGACGCTTTTTTTGTGCTGAAACTGGGAGGGCGTTGTTAGCCTCAAGCACTCGGCAAGATTTCAAGTTACTCGTTATCGAATTGTGCAAAGAAAGATTTAAATCAAACTGATTAGTTGCAATTTGCGTCGAGTCACTAATAGCATTTTGAGATGTTGGACTCGAGGCCCAGTCGTCGTCCTCGTGATGCGACAAACCGCTGACATACATTAAACGTTTTCCTCTAAAAAAAGAAATTGGGGTTCGAATCTCCGTAGGCAAAAACTATGATCAAGAAACAAAAAGTCTAGCTGTGTAGCTGGTTAAAAGGCAGCGAAGCAGCGAACAGCAAAGAAGTACGTGACCAAGTATGTATTAAACGTGATAACACATATAGGCAAACAAATACTCTAGTAACAAAACTCTTAATAACAAAAAGGTTTACAATAACTCTAGTAGAACAGAACATACTGTAGTAGTAAAACGAAAATAGATTCATGGAATAAATATACGATTGTTTATATACAAATGATACTGACCGTTTTCAGCTTTCCAATAAGTTTTTTTGTTTTGACTTCTCGCTTCTTTAAAATGCGGTATCAATGCTTTTTTTTGATTTTGAAATAATTTGGGAAGATGGTCAGTTACAAACACCGGACTTGAATCGTTGGCATTAGAACTCCTGGCGGTATTATAATTTTTCAAATTTTTTAAGGAAGAATATATCTTTTGTTTGTCCATATTGGTCGCCATCTTAATAATGATTGGTCTTATTTTACCTGTTCGATGAGGTCCCTGGGGTAAACGGTGGATGTCATCAAGATTAACTGTAGAAGGGTCAAGTTTTAAACCTTCACGCAAGAAATTATCAAAAACTATCCTCGTTTTTTCTCTGGTTTCCCATGCGTTATCTTTTTCTGGAAGTCCATGAATAAGAATGTTAAGTCTTTTTTCATAAGCTTCACGCATTAGTTGATCCGCGTTGGTTGACTTAACAAAGTTATTAAATTTAGCCTCTAAAGCCTCTAAATGTGGCTTAGAAACAGCCGTTGACAGAGCACTTTCGAATTCCTGACACTTCTTTTCGAGCTTTTGTTCGACTAAGTTTAGCCTTTCATTGAAATTTTCAAGTTTAGTTTCAATGCTATCGAGCCTGACAGTCAGTTTGTCCAATGTCAAAAGGATTTTATCTAGTTTAGTTTGAACTGACATTTTTTAAATTGACTTCGAAGAATTTTTTTAGCACCAGCTTTGCAGTCGCAACTTCGCTTGCCTCTTCACTAAAAAGCACGTCCGTTCATCAGCGCGTTCTGACTACAATGATGTTTGAATTAGCACAAAGTGGTTTGGGAAAGCCTCATGCGTGTTACTGGGTACTATTCTGCTTTTATGATTATGATAGTCTAATGAAATTTCCGAATCCGATGTGCCGATGGCCCGAGGTCACAGTGTACATATAATTCTTACAGAGGACTCACTCAACGAAGAAGCACTATCACATATGTCAACAAAATTCTACTTGCTTAAGTTGCTTTCCGACATAGTATACTTATCTGACACAGTATACTTCTGCACGTTGCGTTTAAATTTAAAATTTGAATTGTGACGTCATTTTCGCTGTGACGACATAACTCGAACTTCGAGGGTTTCCGCCGAGAGCAAAGCAGCCGAAAAAATTTCTGTCACAAACCATTTCGTAATCACTGCAATGTAAGCTTTTGTTTGTACTAAGTTTCATACGATTCTTAAAAAAATTTTTTCGCTTTGACGTCTAAATTCAAACTTTTGGGGCTTCAGCCGGGGGTAAAGCATCCGAAAAAATTTCTGTCACAGACCATTTCGTAATGAGTGCAGTGCAAGCTTTCGTTTGCACTGAGTTTCATGAGTGCCTAGAAAAGGTGCGCTAGCATACCTTTGCGACGTCATCACTCGAACTTTGGGGGCTTCAATCGGGGGTAAAGCAGCCGAAAAAAATTTTGTCATAAGCCCCTATAACCTACCATTTCGTGATCTGGCCGATGTAAGCTTTTGTATCCACTAAGTTTCATGTGGTACCTATTGAAATGGTATGTTGGCGTTTTTTGCGGGGACGGGTTTTGAGCCCCCATTACGCCCAAACGCATCCAATCTGACCCGGCAGAAACCACTTTTCGCCGGTGGTTTTTGACGTAGTAGCCTACTCAATAGTAGGTCGCAATATACTTGGCTATTGGCACCCAGAGATGGGCATTTATCGAGATAATTTATCGGCGATAATTTATTACCGATTATCGTTATCGCTCAAAACAGTTTTGATTTCAAATCAAAATCAAATCTTCATTATACTCGCCGTATAACGCCGAAGCGTGTGATTATCGATTACCGATATCGCTTTTGTAAAATATTTTGATATCGCCGATAAATTATCGCGATAAACGATTCTTCATGCCTACAGTGTTCAAACTTCAGTCAGTCAGAGTTGGTGAGTTGGCACTATGGAAAAAACACACGGTGCCCATTAAGTCTTGTTGCAATTTTAAAAAAATCTCTTTGTTTTGTTTAATGTCACGGCAGAGTCCGTAGACTACTCTGTTTTCTTGAAAAATCTAGAAAAAACATTTTTGCAATTTGACTTACAAAAAAAAACTTTGTCAAACCCATTGAAAATTTACAGCAACACTTATCGAAAAAATTTATCGGCGATAACTTATCGATTACCGATATAACTTGATAAAATTGAGATTTATCGATTATCGGTATCGCCCAGGGCTTTTTTTAAATTATCGATTATTGTTATCGCTGTAGCACAAAAAGGTTTATTATCGTGCCCATCACTGTTGGTACCTAGAAAAGGTATGCTAACCCCTCTCAGCTGCCGGTCTATAGCCTAACCTCTTAGCTCCTACTTGTCGAAACAGTGATTGCGCGAGCACAGCATTATGATGTCATTGACGGAGTTGTTATTGCTTGTTCTATCTAAGCGCCTAGCTAGAAGATATTTCTCTGGTACAAAAAACGGGAAAATATGGCGACTTCAACGCTATTCATTAAAACTGCGGTAGCATTGCAACTATTCTTATTCTAGCGGATTAGCGGATTGACTGCAAAAATTAGCTTCGATAACCAGCAGTGTTGGGCACGATAAACCTTTCTGTACTGAAGCGATAACGATAATCGATAATTTCAAAAATGCTTTAGGCGATAACGATAATCGATAATTTTTAACTTCCTGAAGCGATATCGGAAATCGATAAATCATCGCCGCTAAATTTTTCCGATAAATGTTGTGTTAAATTCTAATGTGTTTGACGAAGTTTTTTTTTTTTGTAAGTCAAATTACAAAAATGTTTTTCTAGATTTTTCCAGAAAAGAGAGCGGTTCACGGACTCTGCCGTAGAAATGTCATAGGCCACTAAGAGACCCGTCAACAAGCCGTTAGCCGGTCTTTTTAGTGGTCCGCTAACGGCCCAGTTCTATTTTTTGTTTCTAATTGGGCCGCTAACGAGCCGCTGCCAATTTTTGAATTTCTTTTCAACTTTCAGTTTCTTTTTAAATGTGGCTGAAGGTGCATAAAAGAATGAGTTTTGGGCGGGCCGAGCTTTATTTTGGGGATGATTTGCTGGGTCGGAATTACCGCTATTGGGCAGGAGGTTCCGGGCTGCAAAAAAGTCAGCCCGTGCCATCTCTACTCTGCCGTGGCATTAAACGAAACAAAAAGCGATTGTTTAAATTGCTAGAAGACTTTATGGACACCGTGTATTTTGCCATAACGCCAACTCACTATAATTTTGAACACTGTGTGCATGAAGAATCGTTTATCGCGATAACTTATCGGCGATAACAAAATATATTACAAAAGCGATATCGGTAATCGATAAATCCAAACTATTTTGATCGATAACGATAATCGGTAATAATTTATCGTCAATAACTGTCGCCGATAAATTATCTCGAAAAATGCCCATCTCTGATAACCAGTCCGCCAATATTTTTGAACCTTAGTTGAACAGCTAATTCGTTAATGAAAAAATTAGCTTCGCTAATTAGCAGAATAGCGAATTAGCGATTTGTGCTCACCTATGGTGGTCCGCGGACCCTAGGTTGAAAACCACTAAACTAGAGGAAAGCTTGAGCTATCAAACAGTCTCCCAGTGACTGTTACTGAAGAAAAGTACATGATGATACGCATGAAGTATGTCGCGATAACAACGAGGGGGATCTGGGGGGCGAAGCCCCCAAGACGTTGGTATGCAAACACAAATTTCAGCCCCTCCTACTCAAAGTACTTCCAACGCCACTGCTTGAATTTCATATATTTTGACTTCTTTTTTTTGTTTTTGTTTTGTTCGTCAAAAGTTTTACTTTGTATGCTATATTCTTTCAATTTTATAAAAAAACACAGTAACTTTTAATTTTAATTTGGACGACAGCAGACTTTGATAACCTTTATGGTCTTTCGCTGTCTCTCCTACACTTTCGACACAAACGCAATTTTGATTTAAAACGATTCTTGGTTTATTTTTCCTTATCAGCTTTGCTTAGTGCTGTGCTACTTTTTATTATTCCATCTGCGTAAAATGCTGTTGTTACGATTTCACCGTCGCCGTGACGGAGAGTACAAATGGGTTGCCTGTGAGGAACTCACAGGCCTTCACTGCTTTCCAATTCTTTCTTCAGCACAACTGTTAATAAATCTTGTTGTATTCTCTGTGCCGAAATTAAAAAGATAAAACTTGATAAAAGCAGCAAAAATTAACTAAATTCACCAGGGGTGGCAATATCTTTCCAAAATAAAACACGTATCCACTGAGCGACATCCAAATCGAAAAAAATAGCTTTTCAAAACAGCAGTGCAACAAGTGATGAGCACGATAAACCTTTCTGTACTCAGGGCTGTGAGTAACGCGCTACAATTGTAACGCGTTACATGTACTCGTTACATTTGCTGTAATTTCAGATGGTAATCACATTTTTCCAAAGTAACGGTAATTCGGAATTAATTACAATTTGTGAGGAACGAGTACAATTTTAGTTTGGTTGAAATTATAAAATTATACATTCCTTCTCCTTTTTCTTGAAACTTTGTTTTTTGATCAGTTTCAACAAAGCGCAAAGTGTATTTTTCACACCGACAAGATGTTATCATGCACGCGCTTGTTTTCGGCTTTTGTTGGCATTTGTCTGTACTCATGTCAATCAAAATTTGCCCGTTAATGATCATGCCAAAATATCCTTCGGTTATCGTAGATATGTTTATTGTCACTATCAATTTTGGAACGAAACACTGCACAAGTAAATTTTCTACTTCCCATAGTAAAGGAATTTGTAATTAGTTATTTAAGAATTACTTTTTTCCTCGCGTAATTTTGTAATTGGAATTAGGCACTTTTTGAATGAAGGAATTTTACCCGGTAATTAGTTACTTTTTTGGCCAAGGAATTGAAATTGGAATTAATTACTTTTTTTGAGGAATTTTTACAGCCCTGTCTGTACTAAAGCGATAACGATAAGCGATAACTTCAAAAAAGCCCTGGGCGATACCAATAATCGATAAATCTCAACTTAGTTAGTTAGTTAGTTGCATATTTATCCTCCTATCACGAGAAAGCGATCAACGCGCTAAACGAGCGCGCTTAGGAGTTGCAGGCCATCTGTCTACCACACCAAAATGGGGGAATCCCGCTAAGTGCCTTTCCCAACGGCACAACAAGTAAACTTGCCGGCTTGTTCTCCACACTGTCCCTTTAATGCTGATTGCTGAACGTCAAGCAGGGAAGCTGTGAATACCAATTTTAAAGTCATTAACCAGAGTCTACAGCTCAAGAGACAGACGCTCTATACCACTCGGCCATCTGAGCTATTTCTTAAAGCGATATCGATAATCGATAAATTATCGCCGATAAATTTTTCCTATAAATGTAGCGGTAAATTTTTGAAGTGTTTGACAAAGTTTTTTTTTGTAAGTCGAATTGCAAAAATGTTTTTTCTAGATTTTTCAAGAAAAGAAAGCAGTTCACAGACTCTGCCGTGAAATTAAGCCAAACAAAGAAATAATTTTTAAAAATTACAACAAGTCTTAATGGACACCGGGAGTTTTTTTCCATAGCGCCAACTCACTAACCTTGAAGTTTAAACACTGCGTGCATAAAAAATCGTTTATCGCGATAATTTATCGGCGATAACAAAAAATATAACAAAAGCGATAACGGTAATCGATAAATCAAAATTATTTTGAGCGATAACGATAATCAATAAAAAGTTATCGCCGATGAATTATCGCAATAAATGCTCATCTTTGAGTGCAACAAACTCAAAGTGCGCGTAATGAAATACATTTCACAAAAAAATGCAGCTCTAAGGCGTAGCGCTAAACAAAGAAAGAACCAAGTGTCCATTACGCAATCCATTTGGCTCACTACGTTTTCTATTGTGAGATTGCGTGCTCGATCGATTAGAATAATTTTTCAGTGAGGGTTCGAAACCCGATATGGAAGTGACGACGAATGCCGCATTTGCTTACCGCTGGAAAATAAAATGAATCGAATTGAATAGTTTTCGAAGCTGCGGTAAAGGCTCGCCCGAAAACATTTATTGTTAATTGGGAGTTATACGCTCTACATTTAGACGTAAGTATTGATATTATATATGTTTTTAAGATTTAGGTAATGTATCACCTAATAAAGTGGTAAACATGATAACGTTATGGAAAATGCTGAGGACACAATTAAGCGTTTGGACTAAAAAAGTCTCTTCAGTTCAGCTAAAACTCCTAATCCAAAGAGTAAAACCCAACATGGAGAGAACCAATTATACCTGAGTTTTGTCATCATCCTAGTCTACTCTACTCTACATAATGAAAACCCTTCTGAATTCTGACCCAACCCAGCTAAACTACCTATCAGTCCCTGCTATTCAGTTAACCGTTTTGCAACTGCAGACGCGTTTCGACCTTATTAGGTCTCATCAGTGCAGCATAGCATCCACCCCCCACCCAGAAAAAAACTCCAAAAAATCACTAATTCTCCTGCCTTTTTCTTCCATAGGATAATATACCTTGTACGCTAACGTACTTACTCTTACGCTAACGTACTGATGACGAAACTCAGGTAGGCCTATAATTGGTTCTCTCCATGTTCGGTTTTACTCCTTGGATTAGGAGTTTTAGCTGAGCTGAAGAGACTTTTTATTCGTTAAATATGATAAGTTTTACTATTTTAGGCACGTTACACCCCTTTGGAAAATTGTTATTTTATTTTCAGCTTTTTTGAGAAATTCAACAAAGAAGATGATTTTCAGCAAAAATACGCTCGAGCTGCTAATTACATCAAAGATAAGGAACACTTTTTGGCTTGTTACTTGCACAAATGTAGCGATCCAAAAGCAAGGAAGCTGTAGTGTAGACCTACTAGATCAGTTTTTTCTTGTTTTGCCTTTGCTAATTTGCTAACTTAGGTTTTTACGATATATCCTGCGGCGAAGCCAGCCAAAAATTATGGGGGAGGGCGGAGGGCAGGCAAAATTTTTTCCACTGCAGTATTTCCAGCGGCTAAAAAAAGGAAGGCCTTTAGAGACGTTCTTTTAAAAAATACTTCGGCCTAAAGCGCGACTAGTGCGGACAAATAGCTTTCTTTTCTGATTACGAATTCTTAGGATGGCAGGGACGTGCCCAGAAATTTGAAAAGGAGGGTCCGCAATTTCCTGTTTACACTGAAAATATCGGTGAGGACCAAAAAAAAAAAAAAAAATAAGGTCTTCACGACTTTCGACGTCCTACCGAAATCGAGCAAAGACCAAAGAAAAAAGTAAAAGCGGCTCCCCCCCTGAATACGCCCTTGGATGGCTTTTATACACTGAAAGTCAATTTATATTTCCTTGGACCAATTTTGCTGCGCTTGCTTCCAAAGACATTTGCATTTTTGACAAACCTGATCCTTGCTGGGCAGAATTTTCTCAAGCGAATGTGCAGCACATTGTGAAACAACAACAACAACTGAATTTATTTAGCCAACATCACAACTAAGGCGATACCAAACAATGTTCAAAGTTAAGAACACTTTTAAATTGAGCACAAAAGAAAAGAGGTAATTTAACAAGAAATCGCGAAGGGACGCGAAGTCTTCAAGTCAAGCGATTCCCGAAGCAATAATCAAATACTTGAAAACAGACTCGAATGGAGTAAAAGCTTTAAAAACATATCTTATGAAATAAATTTAAAGCTAATTATTTGAGATATTGATTCTCTAGGATTAATACAAAACTTAGCTTTAAGATGTATAATTAAATTGAAAATTTATAGAATGTGATGGATAGATAATTTTATTACTGAAAATCATATATAGTTTTGAAATATAAGCTCCTTATGTGTTTTGAGGAATTTACGACGAGGTGATTGTTTTAATGGGAACGATAAAGAGTTCCATAACTTAGCTCCTTGAAATTTGATCGATTTTTGTACCCGATTAGTTGCATACAAAGGTAATACTAAATTTTGACGAGAAGATGATCTTGTATCATGAACATTGGCGTTCTTAAATTCTATGAAATAGTCATTAAAATATTTTGGAGTTTATTTGCTAACGTATCTATATACAAACTTGCTTAGCTCAATTTTGTATAAATCGTTTAACTTCAGAATTTTGAATTTACGATAAAGATGTTTAGAAGCACGCCAACCAAGATGACCAATTGCTTTTAACGCCTTGTTTTGAAGAGACCTTGGTTTAGTGAGGTAGGAATTATAGGTAGATCCCCAGATAATTATCCCATAAAATAGAAGTGGATGGACCAAAGCGTAATACAGAGTTTTTAATGCAGAAATGGGAAGAACTTTATTAAGTTTAAATAATATTCCGATATTTCTAGATACTTTGGCTTCTAAATTTTGAATATGTGGCAAAAAAACTTAGTTTGTGGTCAATTACGACTCCAAGATATCTTATTTTTGCGGAAGATTGAATATAATTTGAGTTATATTGCAACTGAATATCGCATTTTGGAGATCTTAGTTTGTAATTGATAATGATTGCTTGCGATTTACTTGTATTTATTTTTAGTTTATTAGCATCCATCCAAAGCTTAACAAGTAAAAGTTCATTATTACATAAAGCTTCTAATTTATTTAGATTATCAGAGGAATACAACAATAGTGTATCATCTGCAAACAAACGTGGCTTGCATAATAATGCATTACTGAGATCATTTATGTATAATAGGAAGAGTATTGGCCCCAATACTGATCCCTGAGGTACTCCTGATTTTATTTCCTGCATTGGAGAGTTTGCATCATTGATGCATACATATTGCTTTCGGTTAAGTAAAAACTTTCAAGTAATTGATGACAGACTCCACGTAT
Source organism: Trididemnum miniatum (assembly GCA_964006365.1). Classification (NCBI taxonomy): domain Eukaryota; kingdom Metazoa; phylum Chordata; class Ascidiacea; order Aplousobranchia; family Didemnidae; genus Trididemnum; species Trididemnum miniatum. Next base: position 17,754,770 of record OZ023249.1, on the reverse strand, counting down.
GCCACAGTGAAACAACTTATTTAGCAATATTGAATGATTAACCGAATCGAAAGCTTTTTTAATATCTAATGCAATAGCACATGTGTATAGTTTGTCGTTAATGTTATCGAAGCTTTGCGTAACTACATCAATTAGAGGAAACATAGTTGTGTGTTTTTCACGAAAGCCACTTTGTCTCTCACACAGAATTTCATTTTTGTTTATAAAACTAATTAATCTTGATTTTATTAATTTTGCAATGACTTTTCAAAATGGCGAAAGTAATGAAATTGGTCTGTAATTCTCAACTGATTGGTAAGAGCCGGTTTTATATATAGGAATAACTTTAGCTATTTTAAGTTCGTCGGGGAAGACACCTTGTGTAATCATATACTCCACAAGGTATGCTAAATAAGGTGATAAGACGTCCGCAGCAATAATTAAGAATTTTGTTGGTATTTTTCTATCGCTAGGGGATTTATTTGCATTTAACCTTTTAAGTTCAGTAGCCAGTTCGTTAGGAGTGGGAGGAGATAGAACCATTGAAGATGTGACACTATTCTTTAGGTAGTCAATGTGTGACTTAGTTGAATTAATGTCCTCAGAAATTTTGTGACTGACATCCGCAAAAAAAGTGTTAAAAACTCCGGCAATTTTATTTTTGTCAGAAATAACTGCTTCATTAAAGTTTAATGTGGATGGTGTTGTGTCACATTTTTTCTTAGGTAAAAGTTCTCGTAAAATATTCCAAGTTTCTTTAGGATTATTTGTGACAGATTTTAACTGATTTTCAAAATATAGCTTTTTTGCTGCTGTTTTTAGTTTAGTCAGTAGATTTGCATATCTTTTGTAGAACGCCTTTTGATTATTCGATCCGCTCACATAATGAGTCTTGTACAATTTTTGCTTCTTTCGTATGGATACATACAAACCTTTAGATATCCACGATTTACGTTGTAACCTTTTTTGTCTTCGTGTGCATTGCTTAAGTGGTGCATGTGTATTTATTACTGTTTTTATTGCATTCAAAAAGTGGTGAAAAACATCGTTAAAGTTTAGCGAATCTAGTTCGGGCATGCTACAAAAGTACTCTTCTAATGATATTTGTAAATCTTGACAAAATTCATTTGAATCAAATTGTTTCATGTTTCGGTAAAACTTTGTAGTGTTATGTGAGTGTTTTTTAATATTGCTAATAGTAACAAAAGTCGGCAAATGATCTGTTATTTGGTAATCAATAATACCAGGTACAATTTTACATTTTGTAATGTTAGTTATAAGGTGATCAATCAGAGTGGATGAGGACTCGGTTATACGCGTAGATTTATCTAGAAGCGAAAAAAAGCGTTGGAGTGAACATATTAATATAGGAAGCCGCAGGTTCGATGTCTTGTTGCAGAATATTTATGTTGAAATCGCCAAGAACAACGCAATTGGCATTTTTTGAATTAAGTTTTACAAGGGTATCATTAAACTCATCAATAAATTCCTTAACATTGGCGTTAGGATGACGATAAACCACCCCTAAAACAAAATTTTGGGTTAAACTTGTGTTAATAGAAATTCATAAATTTTGAAGGCTATTTTTTGAAAAGCTGTATAAATTTTCACAAGCAAATTCAATTTCTTCATCAATATATATACCCACTCCTTCTGCGTTAGTATCCGTATCTACGTGGCAAAATTTGTAACCAGGGATTTGAGTATTGACAAGACTATTTTGTTTCAATCCGGTTTCCGTAAGGCATATTATATTACGGCGGGAACCTACTTCAGTTAAGAATTCAAGCAAATCGTCAATATTTTTGTTTAACGAGAGGATATTAATATGAATAATAAATAAATCTGTAGAGGTTATTTTAAGGGAAGATATACGATCAGCATCAAAATACTTGGTAGAGGATAAGTCTTGAGTGATATAAGAATGCATGTCATCTGACATTTGATAAATTTTATCCATTCGTGAAATCGCTTGACTTGAATCAGTGTCTATCGTATTCAGATTACTCATACTAAGCTAACCAAAACGCAGAAGGGAAGGATTTAAAAAGAAGGATTTACAGCATGAGATTAGATAAATGGAATTCAGCAATTTAGTGCATTTAAATCAACGTTGGATCAAGTTTAAAGATAGGCCAACCGGTAGCACTTTAAGGCAATCAGAAAATCAAAATAAAAGCAAATGGGGGAGCGACACAAAAGTTGCGAAACTGATTCACCTTAAAGTGACTTCTTCTAGGCAATGATTTTTTCCCCATCAACATACAGACAATATTCCCCGTCCTGTATGCACCAACTAGCTCTCTTATTTTCTGATCTTGCGTTCTTATAATGCGGAAGCAATTGCTTTTTTTGCAGACAAAGTGGCTTAGGTAAATGTTCAGTCACGTATACTTTGCTTGCTTTAGAATTTTCTTCCAATCCAATTTCATTATACCGACGAAGATTTTTTAAACTGTGCATGATCATTTGCTTGTCGTTGTTACCAGCTAATTGGAAGATAATCGGTCTATTGATTTTTACTTTGTTTTTAAACAATGGGTATTGTGGAAGTCTATGAACATCAATGATACTGATTGAGTCAGGATTTTCAATTTGTAAGCCATCTTTGAGAAATTTCTTCAACATGGATTCAGTTGTAGCCCTGTTTTCCCATGGGTTGTTTTGATCTTCTTCGAGTCCATGAACCAGTAAATTGAATTTTTTGCTATAAGCTTCGCGACTTAAACTTTCCCGTTCAGCTACTTGTTTATATTGCTGTAACTATTCTTTTAATTGCGTGATCTACGTTTGCTGAGTCACTAAAACCTCATGCTCTTCATCTTTTTGCTTCTCTAGTACTTTCACTTGCTTCTTGAGGTTAATAAGTTCTGAATTTTCTGCTTTTTCTGCTAAACGAAGCTCAATATTCTCGCATCTTTTGGACAGTTTAGCTTCTACTTCGCTAACTTGGTGCTGAATGCTGGTGACAGTCTTTTCTAGCCTGTCAACTCGATCAGTTAAGCCATCCAACGTAAACAATATCAAATCAAGTTTAGCTTCAATTTGATCTTTTGGCATACTTACTCTTCTGCAAAACTCTTTTTCTTTAATTATGGCTGATTTTATTGCTTTTTTGCTGCTTTTTCCAATTTTTAATTTCCCTACAGCTAAGAGCCTAGCAAACACGTCCGTTCACCATGAGCGACTTGAAAGGGAACCCAGGTAGACTAGGTAAGGGTTAGCTTGTGAGTGAGTATGATTTTTCGATAGAATACGTTTTGGATCTTGGAAGTTGAAATCCGCAGTAGAATTGAAAAGCTATGCGGTAGCCTATACGTGCTTGCTGCATATTGCTTAGTGCTATTCTTTTTTCTCTGGCTATGCCATGGCTTTGCAATCGAATTTATCCCCAAAGTATAAAAACAAAACGATGCAAATTGCGAAATACATAATCAAGGTTATACTCTACACATTATATTTTGTCTTCTCGCTTAAAACTGTTTTGTTGTGTAGTAGCTGGATATCAAAAATTTGCGAGTTATGAAAGAAATACTCTTATTGCCAATACTGAACAAAACTCAGATTCCTCTGCTTTTTTTATATCTGCTATAAAAGGTTGGTGACGGACCACGTGAAAAACTAAGTGTTTATAATATTCCTTTTGTTGCTAATATTGCTTTCTTTAAACCGGCATGTTAGCTCAATTTTTATGCTCACGATATCGGTGCTGGAGGTCTGGGATTTGATTACCGGGCCGGTAAAATTAGCACAGTGTCGCCAACGGCTTGCTGCAATGCTGCAATGTTTTTTCGGAGCTGTGTTGCCCAGGCACTAAGCATCGGAGATGGACCCTGCCACTGGTTACAAGTTTCGTAGTAATCTAGCGAGTACAATGAAGATTTGATTTTTTAAGTTTGTTTTTTTAAGTTTTAGTAGATCAAGTTAAATAATCAATTTTTGAGTCTAATGTAAGTTATTAAAAAGTGTTCGCTTATATGATGCCTCTGTCCACAAGGCAACCAACATAAAACTATATAGTTTTTGGAAATTGTCTAAGTGAAAGATTCAAACAGGCCTAAAAAGTAGAAAAAAACAATTTTTGCAAGCAAGCTTGTGCTCCTTAAACATGTCGTTGCCGTCACTTTTTTATGGTAAACAATTAAAAACAAAAAATAATACTACCTAGTATTTTCGCAATATTGAGTGTTTCGATGCAGTGTTATTGCAGTGTTTCAATGCCGGTATGTGATTGTAAACCATGTTTCAGTAAGCGAATCCGTATCTGACGAAGAATTTGAAAAAAGCTGAAAGAAATGGAGTGGAGCTAGAATGTTACTTTAAAACTTGGAGCAAGGACCTGAAACGGACTGTTTGCTATATCGAGTAAGAAATTGCTTTTTGCGATATTCTTTAATCTAAAACATGGGTTCCCAACCGGTGGGAAATTACTCACTAGTGGGGGATTTAGGGTTTTTAGGTGGGGAATTTAACACCCCCTGAAAAATAACACTGTCTCGAAATTTCACTTCCAACGGTGAAGACTTTCTATTTTGCAGAACACCGTTTTTTGCAGCCGAGTTTTGATTTAATTTACAACAGAGGTTTTCAACCTGTGGACCACAGCACTCACTGTTTTTCAGAGGGCCACAGAGCTCCTAACCGATATTTTTTTTTCTGGAATTTAGGACATCTGCAGACGTGTAGAACTTTTTTTTTGCTCCTCACTGATATTTTCACTGGAATGCAGGACATCTGATGACATGTAGCGACTTCTTGCTCTTCCAATCAGTGAGCCCCTAATCTTGGCATTTAGAAAAGTTGCCCACCCCTGTTTTAGTGGACCATGAGCAAAAAAAAGGTTGAAAAGCTCTGGTTTGAAACATCTATGTTGTGAGTAATTGAGGGTCAGTACATCAAAAGTGGGTAATGAAAAAAAAAAAAAAGGTTGGAAACTGCAGATTTAAAACAATAGCATTTCAAAATTCTCGCTGATTTGAAATAGTACCGCTTTTTATTCAATCAGAGGCGTGATTAAGCTCACAGGTCCCCTTCCCGTCTCGAATTTGATGACAAAATCTTAATCAAGCCGGAAAACCAAAGACAATCTCAACAAGAAATTAAACCTCAAAATGCAATTTTGCAAACTCAGTTGGCCCCCGGCGAAACCTTATAACGAAAACTCTACCTGAAATTAACCGCCAAAAGTCAATCTGACATATGTTATAAATCTGTGTTTAGCCTATAGCAGAGGTCTTTAACCTTTTTTGCACAATCGCTCTTTTTTGGAAAATGTGGGACGAAAACGCCCCTTAAGTAATTTTTCCACTAAAATCAGGTGAAGAGCAAAAAAAGGATTTCACGTCCGCAGAGCTCCATTTTTCCACTAAAATCAGGTGAAGAGAAGGAAAAAGGTCTTCACGTCCGCAGAGCTCCATTTTTCCAGCAAAATTAAATGAAAAGCAACCGCAAAGCTTCTTTCGGAAGTTTATTGCATATGTTGTTGGCAATCTTGAAATCTCCCCCCTAACAAGCAAAATCGCCCCCAATTTCGACAATTGTTACAATCGCTCCTCTGAAGACCGAAATTGCCCTTTGAGGGGCGATATCGCCCCCGTTATAGAACCATGGCCTATAATAACTCCTATTTGCGTAACTGACGTGATCTCGCTCTACTTACAAAAGTCAAAAAATGGCTTTGGGTAAGATTCGAACTCGAGATATATTCCCACTAGCTTAAAGCTGGCTTGTTATATGTTTTGATTAACATCGAACAAATAACGTTTAAACTAATGATGTTTTTCCTGCAGAGATGTACCAGCACGGAAATGTTTACGGAATTTTGATATGTTGTCTGATCAACTTGTCTGATACTTCCGGTCACGTGATTGCTGACAAATTAAATAAAAGAATTTCCCAGATGGAGTGGAAAGTTTCACTAACTTTTGTAAAATTGCAATTCGACATTATTTCGAACCTCAAAAATAATAATAATAAATGTTTCAATTGTGTTGTGTTTCGAAGACAATGGTGTATAAGCGTAACGATTGCATAAGCATATTTAACGAAAAAAATATTTTCGTAGTTTTTCTAAAACATAAAAGTTAGTTTACAGTCAAAACTATTGCCAAAAGTTGTTTCATAGGCCTTCGCTTTCCGATATTGTGATCGCTCATGATCATACGCGATTGCCAATTTATTTACGAGATGGAGCCCCTTGTTTTCATCTCTGATTTCTCGCGATAGTTAATGTAGCGTCAGTCAATCTCTGGAAGTGCCTATGGACTTTCGATTGAGCCGAAAAATCCTAAGATGCTTTAGCTACTGATTTGAGTGATGAGAAAGCATATTATTTTTAAATATTCCGGTCAGTAGGGTGTGGATACTAGCGGCCTAATTATTTATTTATATTTTGAGAGCAATGAAACAACCACCCTTTGTTTTTAATAATTCAGCTTGTCGAAAAGACTGAGAACTGATGTCCATAGCCTACTACAACGCACATTTTGTTCAGAACCCCCAATGGTTTTTAAATTATATTTTTGTTGCATTATGCTGCATATATACAAATGATAAGGCACTCTTCAAACTCGACAAAACACGAATATTTTCAAGTTTCCGTCCAGCTAAAGTGTTCATAACATATCTCTTAAAACTTATTTCAATTTAATAACCAGTTCGTGCTTGATTTGAACAAAAGTGATTTATGCAAAGGACTAGAGTTCGAATTCATAGAAAACTTCTCAAACAATCCGACATTTATCAATTCTTAAGCCTATTCAAGATCTATGGCAATGTTTCGCTAGCTCAAGCCAACGTATGCTCAGCGCAATTAGAGTAACCTGATCAGCTACATAGATAATCTTTTCAGGGGATAACACAGCAAATTTTGAACGGGTAGGTCTACCGTAAAGTTGTATTTATCACTTTGTCAGATGTTAGGTGACTGCGAAACCCAGTTAAACGATAATAGGAAACGATAAAATATGAATGAATATACGGGACAAAAACAACTTAAGTATGAAAAATATAGCTACAGAAAATAAACCTATGACTTATCTCCAGTGACGGGCACGATAAACCTTTCTGTACTACAACGATAACGATAATCGATAACTTCAAAAAAGCTCTGGGCGATACCGATAATCGATAAATCTCAATTTCTTCAAGCGATATCGATAATTATCGCCGATTAATTTTTCCGATAAATGTTGAGGTGAATTTTTAATGTGTTTAACAAAGTTTTTTTGTGAGTCGAATCGCAAAAATATTTTTTCTAGATTTTTCAAGAAAAAAAAGCAATTCACGGACTCTGCCGTGAAATTAAACAAAACAAAGAAATAATTTTTAAAAATTACAACTAGTCTTAATGGACACCGCGTGATTTTTTCATAGCGCCAACTCACTAACCTTGAAGGTTAAACACTGCGTGCATAAAAAATCGTTTATTGCGATAATTTATCGGCGATAAAAAAATGTTTATCAAAAGCGATAACGGTAATCGATAAATCAAAATTATTTTAAGCAATAGCGATAATCGATAAAAAAATTAAAAACTATCGCCGATAACTATCGCCAATAACTATCGGCGATAAATTATCGCGATAAATGCCCATCTCTGCTTATCTCTACCTCCTTAAAAGTGACATTATCTCAAAACATAAAAAATTGTATTTTTACCATCAGATGCATTATTAAAAAACAACAACTGCTCAAAACTGCAAAACTAATTATGCTTTTTGTTTCAGTAATAACAACTCAATTTACGTTTTATGCTTGTTTTATACGTTTTACTCACGTTTCTCTAATTGAATAGAAAGGAATGGAAGAAAAAAATCAAAAAAGAATTCAAGATGGCAGCATGAGATGTGAATATTCCTAACTTAAAGTTTATTGACTTGAAGCAGATTCTGTTTTGTTCTATTTTTTGGGCGATGAAAAATTAAGTTGTCACGATGGAAAGAAGAGAAAAATTTTTCCGAAAGAAAAGTTTTGCAATCAGAGACCATATCTCGCAAGGTGGCGCAATCTTTGTACAAAAAAATAATTTTTCACTTTTATGCCATAACACTTTATTTCATGCCTAATACTGTACATTAAATGCTATTTTATATTCAGGTAAATTATAGAGTACTACAGTTATAGCGTTGGTTAGTTGCTTCGATATTATTTATACTTCAATCGATGTACTTAGCGGTCTTACTGTGGAGCGCCGTTTGGAAAAAAATAATCTAGATTTTTCCGCATGTTTTTTCGGCCAATTTAGGCTACATTTTGTTCAAAATATTATGTAGGATATTTTCTACATAATATATAAGAAAAATTATTGTCATAAATTAACCAGAAAAGCAGCGCAAAACAATTTCCTGTATTTTATAATATACAAAACATATTATTTTATTAATTAGCCAAAAAACAGCGCAAAACATATTGGAAATTTCCTATATAAAATCTTGGACAAAATGCAGCTTAAATTGGCCGAAAAAACATGTGGAAAAATCTACCGGTAATCTATTTTTTTCCAAACGGCTCCTCATAGCTTGCACAATAGACCACGATGCATTACAAAACTCCTGAGCAAAGGAATAAAGAGTTGCAGTAGTTAAACCTAACTCTAACTTTTTAAACCAGTCCAGGTCAGAAAAGTTTGCTGTAACTTATACTGTTATGTAGCTTGACCCTTACTTCCCCAATACTTCTGTAAAAAATATTTTTAAAATGCAGCGAAATGATATGATAATTACAGCATTCTAACATTTAATAGTAGATACAAATACGCTTGCTTAGATCGGGTAAAATTTCATAGACCTTTTAATTTTTGTTGATGAGGCTGAGCATGAATATACCCGGAAATGGTTTGGTATTAATGATACGTTTATGTTATATGCAACAAGTCTGTTTGGTGTTAATAAAGTACCGGTTTGGTCACGAAAAGTTAGTCTTCCTTCGATAACTAACTTACGTTAAATTGGTCTATAAAATATCACAATCACCAAAATTCCCCTGTGCTTTGTGTGAAGTATTATAATAACTTGTCATGAATCACTTTAAGTATATTGACATCTCCATAATTAAAGTTGCGCTGATTGTTTGAAATCATATCTTCATTATGCTTGCGTTATACGCCGAAGCATGGGTGTTCAGCACCGAACCTTCCTTTTTTTTATTTCCGACTTAAGGTTTCAAACCCGGTGTTTTATATTTGCTGCTCACTGTAAATTTTTCCTTGCTCTCAACGTTTGCTCACCCTTCAACGATTGCCCGTCACACTTGATCGAATCTACACAATATCACGCCACTCTCAAACTCTATTGCGATTGGTTTACTCCAAATTACGTCATTGTTCACGTGATTGTTGTTTGTTTGCCACTTCTATTTTGCGAATTTAGAAATCAGTTTTGCGTTTGGTTTTATGCTTTTAACTGAAAGATTTTACTGAAGTTTTTACCCGGCAAAGCAAAGTTAATTTTTGGCGCTTGGTGCTGAGTCAAGAATATCTACACACTGTTTTACAACTATTCAATATAGAAGAAAGAGATTCCAAAAATTGTTTGGTATTGGAAGACAGTTGGATACACAGTTACGAAGTGGTGAAAGCCCAGGCACTCCTCTTGGGCTATATATTAACTAGCTATAGTCACAGGCGAGCTTCAGTCTGTAACATAAAGAAAATTAACTTTTTATCTGCTGAAGAAAAATCCGTCCTTTCATTTTTACATCCATACGACGTGCAGAGTTTCTCAAACCTGCAGAGATACTGTCTTCTACTGCTCTTGGAAAGCTACACCATTCCCGTTTTGGTTTCATTTTGTCCTGTCGTGGTTTTTCAAGTGGTTCATCGTCATTGTTCGACATTAGTCTTGGTTGACACTCTCGAAGTTATCCGTTACCAGGAACTTCATCCCTTTGGCAACGTTTTGTTTGGACGCTTCATCTACTGCTACTAACTTCCGTCAACTGACGTCGTTTCTCGGAGTCTCCATTCGACAACGTTTTGCAACCTGCGGGTCCGCTTCTCCGGCTCTCCGTCTCGTGGTTCGTCAACCTTAGGCTCCTGTCCCTCAACTCGTACCAGTGCTGAGGATTTGATACTTTGGACTTTGCTGCGACTGCTATCTACGGTGAAGGTACCGTCATTACTTTACTATTTTTTGCGTGTAACGAACCTTGAGCAGCAACGTTTTATTTTTGCACGGACGTGTTTACTAACTTTGTACTACTTCATTTTTTATCGTTTATGCTACCTAATTTTTTATCCTGTTTCTACTGTTTATTATGGCTGAAAACTGTAAATTTTCTGATCTCCTCACCCCCTCGACCGCGCCACCGGGGATACTGTGTCGGAAACCGACCGAATTGATGGTCAGAGTAATTTTGTAATTGTTACTGATGAGAATGCACCTCATTTTTCTTGGGCTCTGGCATTGAGCGCGTAGGGCAGGAGGGCGTTCGTAAGTCATCGTGGGATGGTCCTGGTTTTGTTTCCCCCGGGAGGGTGCCGACTTGTGTTGCTCCCTCGACGTTAGGCAATCTTGAGCGCAAATTGCTTACTTCTCGCCGGAAATTACTTTTAGATATGAAACAATTGCGCCATGAATTGACTTCGTGTAAGTTGGTAGACGAATTTGATCGCGCTTTGCTTTTTTTGGAGGTAACTCGTTGTGCGTATGATAAGTTTGTCGAGGGTTTGAATGACGTCAAAGATAGCGAGACTTTGGGGAGGCTTTCTGAAAATATGGTTGAGCAGTTTCAGCAATGTTTGAGGTCTTGCGAAGCTTGCAGGTCGCGTCTTTATAAACCTCACGATAGTGGACTTACCGGTACTACTGAAATTGACTTTGACACCGATAATGATGTTAAACCCTCCGACAGCGTGTCTCAAGTATCAGGCCGCGCGAGTAGAGTTACTAAAGGAACAAGTGTTAGTTCGAATAAATCCTCCTTGTTGCGACGTATTGAACTTGATCAAAAAAAGGCTGAGCTTAAGAATATGCAGGAATTGACAAGAGCTCGTGCTCGAGGTAAGGCTTTGCAAGCAGCTGCGGCTTCTGCTGCTGAAGCCAAAGGTACAAGAAGTAGAAGCTTTAGCTAAACTGCGTATGGAGGCAATAAAACTTGATGCCGAAGAGCGGCTACTTGCTTGTTTGGCGGAGGGCTTGTCAGTCTCTCGTGTTCGTTCGGGCTTCGAAGCCTCAAGCGGTCGAGCCAGAGAAGCGAGATCGAACCGCTCAGCAGAGTATGTAACACCAGGTACGACTCGCGCTGAGAAAGTGGGTCCTTCTTGCGCTTTGAAGGCTGTCCCCACTGTTCCACCTGGTTTTGGTTCGCAACGTGAGGAAAGCACTGCTGATATGAAGCCATTTGTTGTTTCTGATCAAATAGGTAAACCTACTACTACCAATTATTATACCGGTACCTTAACTGAACCCCTACCTAAAAGGAATCTAAAACCTGGGCTCGAACCTCATGTTTATGCTTCTCGAGGTGTTGGTGGCGTTCCGGAAGTGGGCCTTCCTACTGGTTGTTTTCAGCCTGTCAAACATGAGGTTAAAACGGATTTGCCTCCTCGTCAGGTTACTGTTCCTACAGTGAGTAACAATGACCTTATATTGCGATCTTACTTAGACAGGCAAGGCAGAAACGAGTATATAAACCTTGCTTCTCAAATTGGCTACGACGGCGGCAATATGGCTTTTGTGTTTTACGAAAACCAAATTCGTCGTCTTATGGACGAAAGTCCATACAATGAACGTAAGCTCGAAGTGCTAAGAGCGTCATGCGTTGGGCAACCGCGTGAAATGGTCAACTTGTTTTGCACCCCAGTGAGGAGTATGACTACGCTGCAGCGCATCGAGAAGGCCATCATCGATCGCATGCGTCAACGTTATGGCGTCTCTGGTGGCGTGACATCTGAACCTCAAGTGGTTGCCGTTCGTAAGGGCCCTAAAGTCTTGTTTAATTCTGCATCGCTAAAGCTTTTCAATGAGGACTTAAACACTTTGGAAGTTTTTGCGCATGCACACAATCAAGTCGAGAAACTTTCAGGGCAACTTATGCTAGACACTGCCAATAGATTGCCAAATACGTTGAAAAGACGCTATCTCGACTACCTTGATAAAATGAGCATTGACCTGAATCAACCTAGTTTTGATTCGCTTCGAAATTTTGTTGTTCACGAAATTGGTGTCATGACGTCAGACTACGCACAAGCGTTTTTTAAATCTGACGAGCGGGAAGTGGCTCGTGAACCGTCTGGTGCCAAAACCTTTCGTGTTCGTCAGGTTACTGTCGATAATGGGTTCGATTCTCGGCCAGTGGAAGCAGAGCATACTTCAGCTACCGATGAACAAAATAAAGAATTGCGTTTTGCTACCGGTCAGCCACGAGAAGCTAGGCGTGTCAATAATAAACCGCCTCCTGTGTGCTTCGTTTGTTCTCGGTCTACGTGTAAACACTATCCGGCGGATTGCGAGAAGTTTAAAGGTCTTACACCTGAAATGAAACGTAAGGCCGTGGTTGAAGTTAAGAGATGCTTAAACTGCCTTTCTCTTGACCACTTCGTTCGCCAGTGTTCTTTTCCATCGAAGTGTCGATTGTGTGGCCCGCAATGTCGCAATAAACATGCTACTGCGCTGCATGAATACTACACCTTCGGTGGAAGCTCCGGGGCCGCTGTGGGGAATGAACCTGTAGCACCCACTCCAGCTCCCCGAAATAAGGTGAAATCCAATGGTAATGACCGAAACGACGTGACTGTGCGCAAAATTAGACTCGAAAATAACCGTGTGGTTTTGCTTCGCTCAAGCGCAGTTAAAGTGGTTAACCTTAAAACCGGCAAGTCAGCGTTGGCTTATGCTCAACTCGACACTGCCAGCCAAGCTACTTTAATTTCAGAGAACTTGAAAGATGAGCTTGGATTGAAGGCAGTATCTGACTCGACTGTCAAGATTCGAACCTTAACAGACTGTACTGTTGACAGTGGTGGGCGCACTAATATCGTCCTTGAATCTTTATATTCCGGGGAAGAATTTACCATCAAGGATGCTTTGGTGGTACCCGAATTTCCCAACGATGACCATACCTTGCCTCATGCTGTGGACACAGCTGCACTCGAACACTTTAGCGGTGTAGAATTGCATGTGGTACCCGGGCGCAGACAAATAGATATCTTAACTGGTCTGTCGGATAAAACCTTGCTTACCGTTTTAGACGGGTGTGAAGGCACTGACCCTGAGGAACCGAACTATGTCCTGATACGACTTGGACCCGTCGCTAGTGGGGGACGCATTTTGGCTACCGCTCACCAGAATTCACTGTTCTCGTTGAGAGTTCAAACTACGAACCCGGGGAACCCGGTTTGTGAATGCAGCGAGCTAAAAAAAGAAATTGTTGCTCTCAAAGAAACTGTGCGACAGTGCGAACTCGATGATGAGATTGTCATGCCTTCCGTAAGTGACGAGATAGCCAAAGAACTTGTTGAACCCAACATAAAGGTTGTGGATGGCCGGTATGAAATGCCAGTCCCTCTTAAGCCGGATATTATCGAACAACTACCTGAAAACTACCAAAATGCTTTAAAACGCACTATGTCCATGCGCAATTCTGCTCTGCACAACTCGAAACTTAGGGAAGTATTAACTGATACCTTTTCTGAGTTAATCCGCGAAAGTTGGATTGTGCCTGCGGAAGACTCTGAGTTGTTGGTCCTGTATGGCATTTGCCGTTTTTTGTTACTAAATCGGAGAAACCTCGCGATGTATACGATGGTGCTGCCATGACTAACGGTATGTGCATTAACCGGGCCGTGTTGAGTGGGGAAAACTTGCTGAATAACTTGGTAGAAGTCTTGATAAGATTCCGTTTGGGCAAATAAGCCTTCGTAACGGACATTAGCCGATGTTTTTTCCAAGTTGGTGTTCCCCGTGCGCAACAGGATTTGTTGCGGATTGTCTGGTTCAAAGATAATTACATTTCCAAGGGTGAAACGATGGTTTACCGTTTTAATAGACATGTTTGGGGGTTGAATTCTAACCCTTATATTGCGCTTCTTGCTATTAGGCGTTTGGTAGAGGAAAACCCTACTCGGGCTAGCCAGTTCACTTTAAATGCTGTTGTTAACCACCGCTATATGGATGATTTGTTTTTTTTGTTTGACACTTATGCTGAATTAGAAGCTGTGGCTAAAGAGGCTACGGAACTGTTTGATAGTCGTGGTTTTAAACTTCGTAAATGGGTTGCAAATTGTCACGCTAAAAATATTTTGTTGGGTGTTCCATATTGTGATCTCGCCTCCGGTGTTGGTGAGATTGACCTGGGCTCACAGCCCCTGCCGGACTCGAAAGCATTGGGTTTGATCTGGGACACTAATGAGGATAAGCTGCTTGTACGCTGCCGCGAGTTTACTCGGGCATCTACTAGGCGAGGGATGTCGAGTCAGCTTGCCAGTCAATTTGATCTTTTAGGAATGGCTTCCCCATTTCTTTTGGGAGGAAAGTTGATTTTGCAGAAAGTGGCTGCCTCGAGCGTTCGATGGGACGACGACCTCCCAGACGACATTAAAGATACTTGGGAGAAGTGGCTAGCGACTCTAAACATGCTTGAAAAGTTTTCGATTACGCGTTATTGTTTTGCTGGTAGTGTTAGTGTTGAACCTGTTGAAACCGCTATTTATCAGCTCCATGCGTTTTGTGATTCTTCGGATTTGGCGTTTTGCAGCGTGGTTTATTTGCGTCGCGTACTTGACGGTAAAGTCCAAGTGAGTTTTGTGTTAGGTAAATCGAGATTTGCTCTACGTCATCAAACGAATTGGATAATATCGCGTAAAGAACTTGAGGCTGCGAGATTGTGTTGCGAATTACTGGCTCAGGCCGCTGGAGCGTTATAAATAAAATAAAGTAAATAACTGAGGTTATTTTCAAATTATACTGAACAGAAAATTTAACGGTAATTGAGGGAGACTGCGAAGTGAGCTAGCGCTCTTTGAGTCAGCAACCACCCGTTAAATATGTCAATTGCGATCGGCTACAGCCGCGAATCGAACCCGTCACGTAGGATCTGTCACCAGCGCGCGGTACCGCTAGACCATGTCGTTGACAAAGTTATCGAAATTGCAGTATTCATACGTGGACTGATTCACAGGTGGTGCTAAATTGGATTACGAATCCTGATCTGCACCTTTCTCGATGAGATACTTGGCATTGCACCTTTTAATTGTTGGAGATATGTTCACACCTCTGTTAACCCTGCTGATATTGGAACCAGCGACGGCATTACTAAAAACTTACACTCGCTTGGTTTGTGGTTTAGTGGACCCGACTTTTTGCAGCAAAAACAAGTTGTTGTTCAACCTTCGGAGTTGGCTCCTGTTGTTAAAGCCGTTGCGGTTAGTCATGTGAATGTTTCTGATGGTAATGATATCGATACCCTGGACAGGCTTATTGAAACCTCGCCAGATCTCTGTACCTTGAAGAAGCGTTTTAGTTACCTTATTGTTTTTGTGGAATTTTTGGTTGCTCGGTCTAGGAAAGTTCCTATTAACAAACCTGTACTTAATGCTGCCTTTTGGGATCATGCGCTGATGAAAATAGTCAAATATGTTCAAGCACGGCGTTTTGGGGATGTTATACGACCCCTCAGTCAGGGTTCACCCGATGATTTCGGAGCTGTGCTGAAGCGTTTGAGTCAACGGGTTGCTACACCAGACAACACCCGCCGTGTAAATGAATTAAAAACTCTGCGCAATTTAAGGCCTTGCGTGGGACCAGACTCGTTGCTGCGCGTTGATGGCAGACTGGAAAATGCCGAGCTACCTATCGACACCAAACATCCTATAATTTTACCTGGAAGACACCCGTTGACACGGCTTATTGTGCTTTTCAAACATTGCTCCGCCGGCCACGCTGGCCCTTCATACACGCTCATGAAAGCTCGTCAACGCTACTGGATTCTACATGGCATTTCCAGCGTGAAGCATTTTATTGCAGATTGCAGCAAGTGTGCTTTGCGCAAAGCTAAACCTATTAGGCAGCTCATGGCAGATCTCCCCGAGTGCCGACTCACTCTGTGCAACAAGCCATTTAAATTTTGTGATGTTGCCTATCTTGGACCTTACTCCTTTAAACAAGGCCGGAGCGTTTGCAAGGCATGGGGTCTTCTGTTTACTGCTTGTGCACATGATGTATTCATGTTGAGGTTGTAACTAGTTTAGATCTTAATAGTTTTTTACTAGCATTTTCTCGGTTTACTAATCTGCCTGGGGCAGCAGTTGGCACCCAATACCCAGGTGGGAACTTATCATGATAAGGGTGATCTCCGCAGGGACTTTTTGTATAATGCTAACCTGGGACATCGGTTCTGGCTCACCTGGATGACGGGATATCTCCCTACTCTTCAGGGTCGCAATAAGTGGAGGACTATACAGAAAAACCTTACCCCGGGTCAGCTTGTCCTTTTAGGGGATAGTGAAGATGTTTTTCATAAAGGACCTTACCGCTTGGGTCGCATTCATCGTTTGCACCCTCAGCTCCGCAAGGGTAGAGAGATAGTGAGCCGCGCTACGGTGGTAGTTTTGTCCAAGAAAACCCCTGCTGGCTCTGCCGAATTAGAGTATGTACTCCGGGATTTTTCTAAGATCGCTCCGGTATGACCTGACCCTGTTGCTTGATCAATTTTGCGTTCTTTGTTATGCTGCAGGCTTAGACCTTTGTGCTATGTTAATTGGCGTTCTTTGTTTTGACGTAGGCCTAGACGTCTGTGCTATTTTTGATGAATTTTGCTTCGCTGTTGGCATGTTTATTGAATTTTTACCTTTCCTTTGCGTCGTTTATCGAAATTCATAACTTGTGCCCATAATTCAAATTTTACCGATGTTCTAATATAAAGCTTACCTACCGTCCTTCTCACCTTAAGATATTTTATTCATTATCACTTAATGCACTTGGTCAAATACTACTTATTATGACTTAGTGTGCTTTCGGTGCTTCATATATTTTTCTTATATTGAAACTTCACCTCTGGACTTAGTTTCACGGGGCCGTATCTTCAGCACCGAACCTTTCTTTTTTTATTTCCGACTTAAGGTTTCAAACCCGGTGTTTAGTATTTGCTGCTCACTGTAAATTTTTCCTTGCTCTCAACGTTTGCTCACCCTTTAACGATTGCCCGTCACACTTGATCAAATCTACACAATATCACGCCACTCTCAAACTCTATTGCGATTGGTTTACTCCAAATTACGTCATTGTTCACGTGATTGTTGTTTGTTTGCCACTTCTATTTTGCGAATTTAGAAATCAGTTTTACGTTTGGTTTTATGCTTTTAACTGAAAGATTTTACTGAAGTTTTTACCCGGCAAAGCAAAGTTAATTTTTGGCGCTTTGTGCTGAGTCAAGAATATCTACACACTGTTTTACAACTATTCAATATAGAAGAAAGAGAATTCGAAAATTGTTTGGTATTGGAAGACAGTTGGATACACAGTTACGAAGCGGTGAAAGCCCAGGCGCTCCTCTTGGGCTAAATATTAACTAGCTATAGTCACAGGCGAGCTTCAGTCTGTAACAATGGGTGTGATGAGTAGCTGGGCCCGTCTCCACGACTTGTCGCCAAGACGATACAGCTCCGAACAGACATTGCAGCGGTGGCGTACTATTGGCGACACTGTATCCAATTTTACTGCCGTGAGAACGAAACCCGGACTTCTCAAGTCGACAGCGATGTCTTTAACCACTAAAGAGGTTACTGAAGATGAAGAGGTTATCGTACTATGTTCACATTGAATGCGTCACTGAAAATGTTGCCACTAAATTTGCAGTATTTCGGTGTTGCGCAAAGATGGGAGAAAGTTTTCAGCAATTAACGGATGGTTCTGCAATAGGTAGACCTAAGCTTAAATGGACAAACTTTGTAAACGCTCAATTATATGGAGGGACACTTTGAATCTAGTAGAGGACCACGTGCACTACTAATCACTTGTGTTTTAATTTTTTATGTTTTTCGAGTGGTATCGGTTTATGTACATAGCAGAAAAAATGGTAATGCATTATTCTCACGACAGCTAAAATCATGTTAACTGGTAGTTCGCAATAATCAGCAGCTTTGTTGATTGCTTGGAATGAAACATAGTGCTTGTTATCTCAAATCATGCGGTACAATAAAGCTAATTTTTAATAAACCGAACCGAATGTATTAATTTACATGTTAACTCTAACGTATCTAGCTTTACACGTATGACCAGTTAGTCAAGGCAATTACTAAACTGTAACTCATTTGCTTTACAGGTTCATTTTCTTTGTTTGTTTTACCTTGTTGATGTTAATGGGGGGTTAACAGTTGGAGTTGGTCGTGTAATTTACTTTGAACCACAAATTTTTTGACCGAAACTTTTTTGTTTTAAGGCATAAACAAAATGACCAACGTTTTTTAAATGAAAAAAAAAAAAAACAATTAAAAATGAAGATTTGATTTCATTCTCTGAAAATATTCAGCTGTTTGGTATCAAGATAAAGCGATCGTTGCTGTTTCAAGAACGCAGTTTCGAGACAGTACTTTAGCTCTTATTTTAAGCCGCATTGTTAGTTTTTGAATAGCACGCTTTTGTATTTGAATAAGGAACAAGGTTGATTTTCAGTGGCGTACGCCCCGAGGAGAGGGGAGTTCGGGAGTCAACTCCTTCCCTCTCCCCCCATTGAAAGTTTTAAAAGAAATGAAAGCCCATCTTTTTGGAACGAACGGCCTTTTTTTATGCAGAGATTGCCGAAATTGCTCTTATGTTTTTCTGTGCTATCCAACTTGCTTAAAAGTCTGGAAAAACTTTCATTGTGATGCAATAATAGGCCTACCGGTAGTAAAACTTTTCTGGTGCACTGCGCTTGACGTTGACGATTGTAGAAGAAGTGAAACCTTTCTTTTTTGAAACGAACCGTCTTTTCTTCGTGCGAAGCTTGCCAAAACTGCTACCATATTTTACAGTTTTTCGTTCGGTCCAACTTTCTAATTTAATTTCGAGAAACTTTTATTACAATGCGATGCAACAATACCGGTATTCTAACTTTCCTGATGTGTTTTGCTTGAACTGCATTTTTGTCATTGATGCTGCTGTGAAGCAACTGGTAAGCAGGAGCTTCCTTTAATGCGGTGTATCTGCAGTAACTATGGCCGCACGCAAAATTTTACAAATGAAATCTTCAATGTAGGTATACTCGTTTCATTAACTCTCTGTAGTACCGAAGCGTGGTAGCGAGTGGCGGGGCCCGACTCCGTGGCTTAGCGCCTGCGCGACACAGCTCCGAAGAATCGTCGCAGCGGCGGCGAGCCGTTGGTTACACTGTGTCCGATTTAACGTGCCTGGGAATTGAACTCAGACCTTTCGCATCGATGGCGAAATCTTTAACACTTCGCTGTAACAGTCCGGTTTGTTAAAAAATTATTAAAATATAAAAACCCAAATTGACACTGCCCTATCTAAGTGCTGAAAATAAAAATACTGCCAAGGAAGACCAGACCAACGAAAGATTTAAAGAGGCCCGGGGGGGGGGGGGGGGGGGGGAGGCAAAATAGTTTTTACGCACCGCAACTGTCTCAGGAGCTGGAGTGCTCTGTTTTCCAAACACCCCGATAATGTGCTTGAGAGTATCTCATGATATCAACGCCGTGATTTGGGTGAAAAATATACTTAGATAATATCGACGCTGTTGTTAACTTTAATCACATGAATAGAGATTCCTCTCACGCGTAATTTATTGTAATTTAAAAATGTTTCGGTAGGGAGGGCAGTTTTTTCTCATGCTTCACTGTCTTCAGTTTTCAAGACAGGGGAAACTGCCCCTTTCATAATGAGTGCATATTAGATGTTTTTATCTAGGTTTATATGTGTTGTTTATATCAATGTTGGTTCTTGAAAAGATTTTTGTGGAGGGAAGCAATTACCCGTTTTACCTCTCTGGCTACACCCTGTTTGTGACGTTGCAAAAGCTAGCCTACTTTAGTCAGTTAACCTTCCTATGGCCCAACTCTCTTTTAGGTTACAGCACTGTCATTGGTTACTCGCGACCATACATGAAGAAAGGATAAAAACGCCGATGAAATTATCCTGCGTTAGTACTGAGTGAGGATGGCACGTTAATAATAGCTTTTCACATTGTGCTATCATGCCAGCAGCTGTCGGGAATATAAGTGAATAATTATTTCTTTGAGTGATTATTACGTAACAAAAAGTTGCGTCATATAAAGAATTGAGAAGGGATTTCAAAAATGTGTTCAGAAATTAAGTTACATAGGGAATAAATAAGATTTTACAACAAGAGTTGACTAAATTGTTTTACATAAAATACACGTCAAAAACTTCCACGCGATATTTTGCTACAATCTCTTAAGTTTTCGCGTTGCTGTCTCTCGTTTGCAGGTGCGTAATTACAGGAATGAGCTCAGGAACTCTTCATTAAAGCATAATTGAGCAATACCCAATCCAAAAAATTGCATGGCAATTACCGGGCATTTACATGAGCCAAGCTGTGAAGCGGGCTCATGTACATGCCCAGTAATTGCCAAGCAATTCTTTTTAATTGGGAAACGCTACGAAAGTACTATAGGTCTTGTCAAAATATGACAAATTTTGCAAGATGTATTGTAGTTAAAAAAAAATTGTTGTACAGTATCAGTCCAATAACAGAACATTAATGGGCAATTCAATTGTTTTAATGGGCAATTCAATTGTTTTTGGTCTGTAGACCGCGCTCAATTTTTTTAGCTTCTCTTTAATTTAATCGAAATACAAAGCTCTACACTTGAGCTTTTTGCAGTCATACAAAACTACCGAAAAACAATTACGGGACATTCACTGTAAAAGCAATTAAAGGCCTTTGGTTATCAAGGTACTGCATGCCGTATATGAAAATAATATTTCCATTTCATAGAGAGGCACACTTTGCATTGTTGGATCCAGGGCGGGAAGGAGAGATGGACTAAGGAAGCTCGAGCCAAGAGGCATATTGAAATGAAGAAGAATAAACTACTGAACGAGTGACAGACAAGCATGAGCGGTTAGGCGGAACTGCAAACTTTCAAAAAGTCGGTTATTTCAGGTTATTCGCGGAAACGCTGAAAGATTGAAAATCAGAATTGCATTTCTGAATTACTAACTTACTTGTATATGACCTTACATTTTTGCAAACGCGAAGTAATTTAACATTAAAGTACATGTATAGGGTTTGCAAAATGTCATAGCTTTATGCTAAGACGCATTTACCCAGCAGCACACGCAAGCCTGAACGTGCGGAGGCCAAGAAATAGTGGAGTTTTAGATCGTAATCATTTTATTTGATGAAAAATAGACATTTTGCACAAAGCAATGACAAAACGTAACAATTTCGCCACGTACAACTGCCAAGCATACAATGCAGCTAATGAAGACAGCTGAATCTATGTTGTCGAAACGTCCACTTTCGAGGCTTGTTAATTTCGGTTATATTTTTTCCAGAAACTGAAAAATTTTGCGTGAAACGTCAAAGAATTGCAAGCAATGTTTGTTTGGAAGAGAATCGTGCGGTTTAGCCATGCCTCAAGAAATGGCTTGCCTTGCTGGATAACTGTGATGATCTTTTTTTTACGCGAAGTCATTTTTATCATTAGTTCGTGATTACGAACAACAAAAAGATTTTTTTTTAAATTTTAGATAAATTGTGATTATCGCTTTATATTTAGAAGAGTATTTAGTGTCTGTGACATTTAGCATGGCCTTTTTAATCATTTTCTATCTTACCCTTGCATGGAAACACGATTTGGTTGAATCGCTAAGATTAAATCAATGAAATAACAAAGAAAACGTGATGAATTCTGTTATCAAATTCCGATGATTCATTGTTATACAATAGTAGTTGTAATCTTTCCGTTGTTTGATTCTCCAAGCAAAAACCTAAGATTTTTGAGGTCATTTAATTGACTTTAGTGTTGGATCCTGTCATTATTTTTCAATTTTTTTTTAGATTCAAATTCAAATTCATTGGTTATGAAAAAACAAAATTTTAATTCAAATTCATTGACTTGAAAAAACAAAACTCAAATTCAAATTTATGAAGAATTCGCGAGCAGATTCAAATTCAAAATTCAAATTGAAATTCATTGCGTGGCAAAAGCTTCAACTTTAATTTCACTTATTTTGAAAGAACCAATGCAAAATTTAAGTTTATCAGTGGCGAACCTCACCACTTTCAAATGTGTAAAACTTGATAAATTAGATTTGATTAATCGATATTTGATATACCAGACCATCAAATAGAGTGAGACTTAAAAAAAACAGATACAGTATTTTTGAGTAGTACTTACGAATTGTTCAAAATATATTTCTTCAGGAAAGTCGTACATCTAATTCGAGTCGGATCAATTAAAAAAAAAAATTGTAATAGTGTAATTGAATATAATTTATTACACTTTCTCATGATGTAATTCAAATTATAATTGTAATTGAGTTTTTCGGTGCAAAGTAATTGTAATTTAAATGTAATTAAGTATTGTTTAGGTGCAATTGTCATTACAATAATAATTGATTCAACTCTGGGTCTAATTAACTGCAGAAAAAAAGTTACCAGCAGATACAAAAGCATCATAGTTTTTATTAAAAAACAGTTTCCTCCCTTTCTATTAGCGTTCTTTTATCTCTTGCCAGATGGTAAAATAAATAGATTTTATTGACCTTATTTCGAAAATTGTAATGTAGAAGACAAATAATTGTTCTTTTGCAATTTTATTGTAATTTAAACTGCCTTAAAAACAATTTCAAAGAAATAGGGTCGCGTCAACCGGGTTTAAAGTTAATTCTTTTGCAGGTTCACTAGGATCTAAGTTATCTGTCACATCACAAACTTTCGATTTGCTCGATAAATTTTGTGGAACGTTTGCAATATGTGCTGATATAAACCACTTACGAATCGCTGCTTTTGCTTGGTAAATTCTAAGTTGAAAAAATCCAAATTCGTCGAATGTTTAATCAAAATATCCAAATTCATTGACTTTGAAAAAACAAAATTCAAATTCAAATTCATGAAGAATTTGTGACCGGATTCAAATTCAAAATCAAATTCAATCCAACCCTATAGTTGACACAGGCATAATGCTTGTAGTACAACTTCACTCTCTTTTATGAAGATGAATAAAGATTTTTTGGATAACAACAACAACCAGAACAAGATTTATTTCTGCCAATTGTAATCGCACACTCGCACAAAAAGAAATAATAATAACATTCATCATTGGTAGGGAGAATGCGAAGAAAACTTACAGTCATCGCGTCAATTAAGCAGTCACCCAAAGTAAAAAATTTATAATAAAGTGAATTTAAAACATCAAGTGCACTCCAAGCGACAAATGTTATATTAACCGCGCAAATTTCAGATTAGAAAACCGATAGGGCCTAATTGTAGTGGGACAAGCAAATCAACAAGCATTTTCAAGAAAACAGGTCGAAAATAGAATTTTGAAAATACAGTTTCAATCAATGCAGAGTGGACGAAAATTTTTGAAAAATATGAAAACTGCCATTTAATGATTGGGAAAGTTTGATTAATTTTGTCAGTTAAAACTACGAAGTTGGAAAATGTGTGAAAATAGGACATAACGTCGGAAGCATTTTTACTTAAGCATCAACGGTAATATAAGTAGCACAAATATCACACAAATAAACCATGAAAAATTACTTTGCTTTTATGACATCAATTTTGCATTTGCTGCAGAGCAAAGTTCGAGAATGATATCTTCTCGAAATATTAAGTGCGCACAATATAACTGTTCTTTCATCAAATTATGAACACTGTATATAAGAGTGTAAAGCACAGAAAATCGATCACCAATTGAAAATTAAAAACCCCCAACAGGCTATTTTGCCGTGAGGCTCTTCAGGGGGGACGTTAAAAACTATAAAAATGAAATTTTATTCAAATAGATTATATTTTGTCGGAGGTTTTTAATTTTCAATAGTGATCGGTTTTTTGTGTGTATGCTCTGGCGTGTGCCATTGAGCTCTAACCTGTTGGGCGCAGCGGTCAAACAACGTGGATGTGTAAAGCTATGGCTGACGTGCCTCTGCATTTTGCATAAATATTGTGCAAACGCATAACTCTTGCTTTGCAAAAAATAGTCGATTAAAACTGACATTATCATGTTAAAAAGTCGTCAGCTCCATTCACGGTTCTCGTTGCATTTGATCACTACCAATTATATTCTAATAATATCAAAAAAATCCACAATTGGTCACATTTGCATCCAAATTGTGTTTCACGCGCAACATCAAGTTAAATTTATAATTATTGAAAATCAGTGATTAATACTGTACCAGCTAATATTGTGACTTTGCAAAATTTTAGAAGATCTCGTGATAGGAATCGCGTCTGTCTGTTTAGAATTTAGATAAAAGTGGTCTTTTTTAGAGTTACAAAGTTTTGATATTCGATATCGTAGGCTGAAACACAAAAATCTTTACAGCTCTCCTGAATGAAGCTCAACTTTGATGCGAAGTATATTCGTGATCAGTGCCTCAACATGCAGGTGCTCTTATCAATTTTTTCAAGAAATTAGAGTCATTTGCATGATTTTAAGCAGCTTTGAGCGTCTTTTTTTGCTGTTTGGTTTTTCTTTTTGCAGGTTTTTTTGAGTTCACATTTACGTTTTCGACATTACCGAAATGAAAATGTGAAATAATCATATCTTCAGCGATCAATGAATAGTATTAAGCACTTACATGGTAGACCTACCTATGAACAAATTTCATTAATTAATATCGGCGGCCTGTAAACCAACTTACTGTATTTATGACTTACTTATTCTCCATTGAAACTTGCCACAGTGCAAGAATGATGATGCTTATTAATTAATTTTTTTTTGCAAATTTCAGGCAAATCATTGTTTGCTTTTTGTTAATGATTTTTGGCATTTTCATTGATAAATTGAGCAAAAAAATCACGTTTCCCTCAGGAAATGAAGTGATTTTGCCGGTCTAGTCTACGAGCAGCTATGCAAAGTGGTTGAATGCAAAATTAGCTAGAAATAAGGTGAACCTACAAAAGTAGCATACACATTGCAAAATATATTAATAGCTATAATTTTAAAATATATGTTATAGCACCAGCTTTTCCAAAAAGCCTGCATAGCAAATAATCTAAACCTCAAATCATTTGCGAAAGCCACAAAAATTTATGAAACAACAACAACAAAAAAATAAGAAGAAACAACAAGAAAATATGCAACCATCCAGTTAGCTTAGTTATTAAGATATTGCTATTGGTGCTGGAGGTATGGGGTTCGAATCTAGGAGTGGTCAAATTGGACACAGTGCCGCCTACCGCTGCGACGTTTCTTCGCTGTATTACCCAGGAGCTAAGCCGCGAAAATGGTCCCCGCTTGATGATGATGTCCAGAATTATCCGGTGTTCTCCCCGTCAACGGAGGTGGCCGGATTCACCCCATTTGACTGCATTTCCATACCGCCCGTCTCCATTTCTCTCGATCCAAGGCATCTTCCTTTTCTAACCCCAACTTCTTCACTTCTTCTTCAACTTTTCTCTTCCATGTGCTTTTTGGCCGACCTCTTCTTCTTTTACCCATAACTTCCAAGTCTAGAGCCTTTCTCAAGATGTTACCATCTTCCCTTCTCAGCACATGGCCATACCACCTCACAGCATTCGCCTTCGCTATCATTTCCAACGACTCAACCAAACCCAACATCTCCATCAATTCTTTCGTGATTTTCTTGTCCATTAACTTAACACCACACATGGCTCTCAACATAGCTCTCTCTGTTCTTCTCAAAATCGCAACTTCTCCTTCCGTTAGACACCACGTTTCACTCCCATACAGAATCGCTGAACGCACACAGCTCTGATACACTCTTCCTTTTATCTTAAGCGAAAACCTTCTACCATAGAGCACCTCACCACATTCTCTGAACTTCAACCATCCAATTCTCGTTCTTGCTGTTACCGCCGCCTCAGATCCACCACTCGCATTAAGTCTATCGCCCAAATAACAAAAACTTTTAACAGTCTCCACTCCATCACACAGCTTCTCCTGTGGCAGCCGCGTTCCCGTCATCCCACGCCTGCATACTTCACAGACAAATCCTTTTGCAAGGGCCCCTGACACCCTCTTGATTTTCGCACACCTTCCATGAATCCAACAACCACATTTAGTACATAGCAAAGAGTTCACCATCACTCTTCTCCCACACACTCCGCATGGATCAGTCTTACTCTTTTGTATCTCTCCATCTGTTCCACTCACCATCACTTTCGTTTTTATGTTGTTTACCTTCAAACCTTTACATTCCAGAGACTCTCTCCACCTTCCAAACTTATAACGCAGCTCCTCCATAGAATCTCCCATTAGCACCAAATCGTCTGCGTACAGCACTTCATTCATCAAGCCCTCTCTTGCCTTTTCTGTCACAACATCCATTACAATGGCAAACAGCAATGGTGACAGTACTGAACCTTGATGTACTCCTACTGTCACAGAAAATTCGTCAGAGTATCCCGACCCGACTCTTACTTTTGTTGTGGCCCCTTCATATAGACTCATCACTGCTTTCACCATTCCCTCCGGTACACATCTTTTTCTCAGTGCCCATTCTACCACTTTTCTTGGAACTCTGTCAAACGCCTTCTCCAAATCAACAAAGCACATGTACAAACATTTATCCATCTCGCGGTATACTTCTTGCAATCTCCTCACTACAAATAGTGCATCTATCGTCCCCCTTCCAGGCATAAATCCAAACTGCATATCATCCAGAGCTATCATCCCTCGTATCCTCTTTTCCAATACTCGTTCTACAACCTTCATTCCGTGCTCCAATAATTTCACACCTCTATAAGAAGCACAACTCCTTACGTCACCCTTTCGTTTGAAAATTGGCAACATTACACTTGTCTTCCATTCGTCTGGCATACCTGCTCCATCCAATACTTTCTGACATAGTTCTGTCATCACCTCTACTCCAACTTGGCCACTTGCATTTATCATTTCGATGTTTACTTCTGACAAACCAGCTGCTCTTCCTGTTTTCATAACCTTTATGGCCTTTAGCACCTCTGCAGGAGTAATCCTCTCTATGGGTCCTTCTACCATGTCTGCATCGGTCACCTGATCCCACACGTTTTCTTCGTTCATAATCTTCTCCATGTGTTCTTTCCAAACTCTTTTCCTGTCATCCTCCGAGAAAGCCAGCCTTCCAGCACTGTCTCTTAAGCAACTTCCACCTTCAACATCTTTCCCATCTCTTTTCATGGACTTTAAAAACTTAAAAATGCTGTTCGGGGTCTTGCCCAATTCGTTCAGTTCTTTTTCAGCCTCTATTTTCATGGTTCTTGCCACCACTTTTTTTGCTTTCTTCTTTAAGCTATTGTACACCTCCTTGTTCTCTTCAGATCTTGCATTGCACCATGTCTTGTACGCTTCCTTCTTCCTCGCAATAGCATCCTTGACATTATCATTCCACCACCATGTGCTTCCTCCATGTCTACGTAAAGTTTTCTTTCCACACAACTCATCACATGCTTTCAAGACTCCTTCTTTGAAAGATTTCCACAAATCAGGAGCTTCCATATCCACCAACTCTCTTACTCTCTGCTTAAAGTTGCTTTTTGTCTCCTCTTCTTTCAATTTCCACACTCTTCTACATATGATGTTAGTTTTCCTCCCAGGTCTTTTCAGTTTTCTACCTCGTACATTAGCAACTATAAGACCATGCTGTAACTCTCCCGGAATCACCTTTACATCAGTCACATATTTCCTTTGATTTCTTCCAACCAGCACAAAGTCAATTTCTGTACCATTTCCTCCAGATCTGTACGTTATCTTTCTCTCTTCCTTCTTCTTAAACCATGTGTTGGCCACGCATAACTCTTTCTCATCGCAGAACTCTAATAGCAATCTTCCTTCCATATTTCTCTCACCTACTCCATTTCCTCCATGTACATTCTCAAATCCATCGACTGATTGTCCCACATGTCCATTAAAATCTCCCAAACCCATCACCATTTCATTGTTGCTCTTAAGGTCCCATTCACAAGCCAGCTCATCATAGAAGCGTTGCTTCTCTGCCACTGATCTTCCACATTGAGGACCATACGCACATATCACTCTCATGATCTCTTTTCCAATCATCATCACCATCGACATCACCCTATCGCTTCTTCTTCGAACTTCCACCACATTGCTACATAGTTCTTCTTTCGCCAAAATACCCACTCCGCCTACCCTAGCATCGTTTCCTGACCACCAAAACTTGTATCTCCGTTCTTTAACACCCATAAATCGAGCTCCTTCACCTCTCCATCTCACTTCCTGTATGCAGCATACATCTACGTTTCTCTTTCGTAGCTCTTCGCAAACCTCCGTTCCTCTTCCACATATACTTCCCACATTCCAACTCCCAAACTTCATTCCCCCCAACCCGGAGATTCTTCGCACCCCCTGCCCACTTAAGGGCTGCCGGGGACTAGGGGCCATTTGTTTTTTATTTGCAGTCATAACGAGATTTTTGGAGCAAAGATTTAACAGCCGCATGCCCTTGCTGACGCCAACCACAGTTTTCGGCGGTGGGCCTAGCCTTCGCCTCAATAGGCATACTCCTACAAGGCAGTAGGGTTGCTGACATAAATTTAGCCAGTCAGCCGAGACTGTTGCCCGTGTGGTGCCCCGAGGAGGCATATGTCAGCATGATGAAGGTGACGGGACTAGTGCCTCTGAGCCCCAGGAATTCGGATACCCAAAAAGGTGCTCGAAAGCCTAGGCGGCTGCTCAGAGTGCAAAAGTGCTACCCATTCACACTTCAACAACCACACTACCACTATAACACTACACAACCACACTACCACTATACAACCACACTACCGCTTATTTTTTGAAAAGATGTAAGTATTTGGAAGGTAGAGTAGGATACTAAAATATCGTTCAAAAGTTTAAAACTACCAATCACATATAGCCGTATCGAATTGATAAACGAAAAGACTCAACTGTCCGAACTGACGGTAGCAGTAGCCTAGTATTTATTTATTTCAAAGCCAGCGTCGTTTAAAATTTCAGTTTTGAAAGTAATAAGAGTTTAACATAATAAACTTATACTGGTAGTAGGGAGGGAGCGAAGCGACCAAAAGTAGTCTTCAAGTATACTTCCACCCTTACGAATAATTAAATCAAAAAAATCAGCTTAGGTTTTTGATATCGATTGGCCTAATCACGTACTTGTTCCTTGTGAAGAAATTTACAATAAAACGAAATGCAGTCAAAGCTTACGATACGAACAGAGAAAGAAAAAAATTATAATAATAACACGAGATATGAGCTTGAATAAAACAAACACGCACTAAATAAACTACTCCCATCCTCTACACCCCCCACCCGTGTACACAACGTAACAGGTACAGTTTACACTACAAAGTCAAGCAATTTACTTAAAAAGCAATGATAAAAAAAAAGAAAAAAATTTATCACAGAAAAATTGCAAGCTCGAATAGTCATTCTAATATTAATCGGTGTGAACTGATATTGTATTAAATAGTTTATCCTTGTCTATATCACCATAGCATTTTTGCGAACAGCAGGCAATAATCGTTAAAATTTGAAACTCACTCATTCCGTGGCGGTTTTCACCTTTCTTTCTCAACAATTTTTGTAATATCTAGTAGTAGTAATGTTTTTTATTTCTGCATCGTCAAAATCAATATAACACAACCGTATCAGAATTCCACTGCAAACGGACACAGAAAAGGGAAGAAGCAACAAAACGTTTAACGTTGTGACATGCAAGAAAGAATGAGAATTTGAGGTTTAGATTATTTGCTATGCAGGCTTTTTGGAAAAGCTGGTGCTATAACATATATTTTAAAATTATAGCTATTAATATATTTTGCAATGTGTATGCTACTTTTGTAGGTAAAGGGAATAGGGAATAGCATGTGATAGCAGGTAAATAATAAGGGAAAGGGAATAGCAAAAAGGGAATAGCAGGCGTGGTCGCGACATCCGAAAATCAAACGTTTTCTTTATTAAAAAACAACAGCTGTTTACACAACTTCAAAAAGCAATTAAAATTCTAGATATTTTCAAAGAAAGTCATTTACAACTGCAATTCTAAAATTAACATCTTCTAAAAGTTTAATGTCGAAAAAAAAACTCGAAATCATGTCTGATTGGCTGTTTTTTTCGGACTGACATTTGACGTGACTTATGTGTTACGCACGTTACAGTGAATTACCTACTTTTTTGAAGTAATACACGAGCATTTCATACGACTTTGGCTCACGCATTATGCCACTTCGACGTCAATACAATTGCCGTGTTAAGAATACACTTAATAGAGTTTCCGCAATGCAATTTAAGTCGCCCCACCACCTCACTGCGTAATTTAACGACAGTACCGTATTTTGTAGAGCATAACGCGCACGCAAAATTGTATAGAAATTTTCAATCAAAAACTAAGTGTGCCCCTTAAACTCGAGTAAAAACACTGAAGACGATCTGAGTAGTGGGATTTAGAATCAGGCTCACCAAAAGGTGAAGAAACTGATGTTCCTGCCGACTGGAACACTGATATAATCACAAATCAAGAAGAATTCGAACAATTGTTTGGTGAATTTGATGATCAATCCGATTTTGAAGGGTTTTAAAATGTAAATTTTATTTGAGAATTGTGCTCATATGATGGCAGTTGGTTTTACCAGAGTACCATAAATTGTCAACAAATTCTTTGTCATAGTCGCACATTTTTAACAGCAATAGGCCTATTGTTCTTTCTTATCCTTAATCTGAGGTGAGAAAAAGTAAGAAAAATTATGCCAGTTCTCAATTGTAAAATTAAGGGTGCGCGTTATACGCGAGAGCGCATTATACTCGAATAAATACGGTGTTTCAGAAAAGACGGTTATGGTTATTATTCTGTCATAGCCTTAGTGCTGCCTATATATCATACAGTGTCAGTGCTAATAATAATCAAAGCAAAACTGAAACGAAACGTCAAATGCATGTGTAGTATGGCCTTGAGTTGACCATCTTATTTGACAGCATTCAACCATTTTTCCTGGCATTGGAAAAGATCAAATTGGCCTACATGCGCGTTTCAAGCGATGTTGCCCCACATCTCTTCTTTTTGCAAGCTGAACTGTAAGGCTACACACAAGTACAACACCCCTTCGGTTTTTCGTTCGTTTAACACGATTTCATGCTGGAACTACGAACAAGCAAGTTCCGTGTGGTGCGATCATGTGATCACTCATAAATTCACATCATCATAAAAGTTGAGTTATTAGAGATACGTTCCTAATGAATGCACGCGCATCTATGTATATATTGTTAATATATTGCATTGTAGTAATTTTTCTCGCTTATCATTTTTATTGTTGCAAAAAGTTATAAAATGATATCAACATGAAAGTACTGTAATATCAACAATATTGTCGTTACAAAATAAAGTCCTAAAGCATATAGGTACAGTAACAGTACAACTCAATAGATATTCCATTTTTGAAAATGCTTTTTCAAATCTCCATTACGTTTAGCAATCAAATATTCTGATTTTTCAGCTAACGTATGGTGTTTATACATAACATGATATTTGGTTTGTTTTTTTCAATTTTACATCTATAAATTAAAAATCTTGCATTGAGTAAAAAACAATTAATCAAATCCGTCTAATTTTTCATGCAGTCACGTAGCAAACTAGCTCTGCTAAATATAGGTACCTTAATGTAATGAAATCGTTTTCAAAAAAAAGCATGCATTTAGCTTTATTTTTTTGAGTTACTATACAGTAACCTTAGCATTTAGTGTGCTTTTAAATTTAAGGCCAAAATCAATTGGAGGTGCGGCACAGTCCTGACCTACGGTATATCCAGTGATGGGCATGATAAATCTTTTTGTACTAACGCGATAACGATAATCGATAACTTCAAAAAAAAACCTGGGCGATATCGATAACTCTCAATTTCTGAAAGTGATATCGGTAATCGATAAATTATCGCCGATAAATTTTTCCGATAAATGTTGCGGTAAATTTTCAATGTGTTTGACAAAGTTTTTTTTGTAAGTCGAATTGCAAAAATGTTTTTCTAGATTTTTCAAGAAAAGAAAGCAGTTCACGAACTCTGCCGTGAAATTAAACAAAACAAACAAACAATTTTTTTAAAATTCAGCGTTTCTTAATGGACACCGTGTGTTTTTTCCATAGCGCCAACTCACTAACTTTCTAGTTTAAACACTGCGTGCACAAAAAATCGTTTATCGCGATAATTTATCTGCGATAACAAATATATAACAAAAGCGATATCGGTAATCGATAAATCAAAATTATTTTGAGCGATAACGATAATCGGTAATAAACTATCGCCGATAAATTATTGCGATAAATGCTCATCTCTGCCTATACCTACATGCGCTGGTTCACTTCAGTAGAAGATACAAACTAAGAGTCAACTTTGTTGATTATATTGGTTTTGATTGACATGCCTAAGGTTTATCGCGAAATATGTTGTTTTAAATGTGAGAAGTCTATAAAAGGTATTGTGCGACAGTTTGCTGTTATCTCTGTTTAAAATTGTTTTTCTTCCTTAGCCTTATGCTGATGATAACGACTTCTAGGTTTTTGTCGACAAACTTCCATTTACAGCAGACATGGGCAAACTACGGTCCGCTGGCCAAATCCGGCCCACCGGTTCTTTTATTCTGGCCCGCCGGCATTTACAAAAACTTAACTCCCACCATGAATAGGATGGAAGTCCCTTTAAAAATAAACCTCAACGGTGCAAAATTGAAATGAAAAACGAGATGAACCCCTCTTATTTTGGAGATCACATTCGTACGTGGACTGTCATCTCCGAAAAAAAAAAAAGAAAGAAAGGTCTTCACCTTGTTTTCTAATCAGCGTGCGGCCCGCGGCTTCAACAGTTTTTCCAAATCTGGCCCTTCGTGCGAAAAGTTTGCCCACCCCTGATTTACAGTTTTACGCAATCATTCTGGCTTTGTTTTTTCCCCGAAAGTCTTTACTTAAAGTAGTCCAATAACTGTGTAATTGCGTTTATTTAAACAGCTTGGATTCTGACATAATTTTTATGTACACATTACAGTAGTCCGTGCTTATTAAACCCACCATAAAGGCAAGTATCGTTGGTTGGTGAGCTTTGAACGGGGGAGCAAAATTTTGCTGCAAAACGGTGCGTACAAAATGATCTTGGACTACACTGAAGGTAAAAGTACTGGTAGCTAATTTGATGACACCCAAAACAGCAATCACATACAACAAGCACTTCGTTTATTAAGCTTCTTAACCATTTTGAAGTAAAAAAATCGACGAACTAGCACCAGTTGTTCTGCCGACCACTTACGCACAAATATACATTCTTGTGACAAAACAGTCACATTAAAAACTGTAGGTAACTAAACAAGGTAGAAAATAAAAGCTTAAAGCAATCAAAAGGGAGCCAAAAATGTGGAAACTGAATTTTAAAACTATTTCAGCAAATGTAACAGGGTTAGGCCTAAAGCAAAGATTTATGATTACAGACATGAAAGAATTTTATTTGAATAGGATAAAATTGGGCTTAATATGCGGATAGGCTTATTAACTGTGGGTTTAATAAGCGAGGAATACAACAGCATTTACAAAAAAATACATAATCTATTTCAAACAAAGCAATAACGCAAAAACAATAATAAACTAGCTGAAACATTAATGAAACACGGAGTAGTGTCTTCCGCATCTGAATCGCAACCGACAAACTCCACACATTTTCACCACTGAAAAAGATTAAGTATTAATGTTGGACCATTAAAAATCAAAAATCAAATCTTCATTATACTCGCAGTATTACGCCAAAGCGTGTAACGAGTTGCGGGGCCCATCTCCGCGGCTTAGCGCCTGGGCAGCACAGCTCCAAAGAAGCGTCGGAACGGTGGCGAGTCGTTGGCGACACTGTGCCGATTTGACCGGCCCGGGAATCGAACCCCAGATCTCCCGCACCGATAGCGTGCGCTTAGCGACTGAGCTAACGGCCGGTCTAACTGTTATACAATTTACCACATGGTAAATCTACATACCAATTTTAAGCAGTACCGCTATTGGACTAAAAAAATTTGCAGTAATGTTGAATAGGCCAAGGTCCTCTAATGTGACAACTGCCGCAAATTTCCGAACAGCCTTAAATTGTTTCAAATCGGTACGCATCCTGGTGATATCTTTTTAACTTAGAGCGAAACAGAAAAAAGAAGCTCATATATTGTTGAATTATATCAATGCTCTAGCAAAAAATATCGAAATTTGGAAAAAGCCTGGTTGACAAGTTGGACACCAAATTTGCAAACAGATGAATTGCATTTTGTTTAAATATAATTTGTTTACAAATTTTGAAACAGCTAATTACTTACTTATTTTTGACATTTGATCCGGACTACATTGTTGCACATAACTTCCGCGTTTATTTTTGGTACAAAATGGCCGACAATCAAGCTGCAAAAGTCAGAAAATAAATAAAAATCTTAACTAAATGTCGTTCTATTTTAAGCAAATATTGGTTATTTAAACATAGCGCAACTTTTATGGTAAAAAAATTGTTGTTTTTTTCCCATAATCAAAAAAGTTTTAAAATAAACTTCTTAAATATATTTAGGCCAAAAAACGCAGATAAGTTGTTAACAAAGTCCTGGGTCCTGGCATTGTGAACAATGCTTGCACAAACTACTTTTGATTGTCAGGTTTCCTTCAAAATTCGCGGAAAAATGTGTTTAAACCACTCCTTGGTGGGATTGAAGCTACGCTATATGGCCTTTTACGAAAACTGATTTTTGTTGAGTATAATTACAAATATAATTTGTTTGAGAATCTCTGGGCTTATGTGAGCAGTTTTACTGAACCAAGTAGAGCCTCGGTTACACACGAATGAACATGATCATTATTTGTCATGTATTTGCGATATCAACCGGCCGTTAGCTCAGCTGCTTAGCACAGACGCTATCGGTGCAAGAGGACCGGGGTTCAAATCCTGGGTCGGTCAAATCAGCACAGTGTCGCTAACGGCTCGCCACCGTTGCGACGTTTCTTCGGAGCTGTGTAGCCAAGGCGCGTAGTCGCGGAGATGGGCCCCGCAACTTGTTACACGCTTCGGCGTAATACCCCGAGTATAATGAAGATTTTATTTAATTTTTGCGATATCATAGTCTTCGAGCAATTTTTGTGTTAACTATGAGGCGCCGTTTGGAAAAAATAATTAAGGTTTTTCCACATGTTTTTTCGGTTAATTTAAGCTACATTTTGTCCAATATAGTATATAGGATATTTCCTATATTTACATCGAGCAAATATGTGGTTTAATCATTTTGCTAATTGAAGGAATTTATCACGGCGAAGAAAACTAATGTTTATGTTTATTATAAACATCCTGTATCTTGTTAACAATGAAAATAAATTGCAAATGTGAAAGCAAATTGTT
Organism: Trididemnum miniatum; assembly: GCA_964006365.1. Lineage (NCBI taxonomy): Eukaryota > Metazoa > Chordata > Ascidiacea > Aplousobranchia > Didemnidae > Trididemnum > Trididemnum miniatum. The sequence goes on along the minus strand of OZ023249.1, from coordinate 17,719,349 downwards.
TTAATGTTAATTTTTTGGTGGGAACAAACAAACGTGCCTAGTATGCAAACTATTGCAGCGTTTCAGACCCGCTGTTTCGTTTTAACAAAGCTTGTTATCAATAAAACTTATAACTTACTCTAAATGACTGTGACCCGAATCTGACGCGAACGAACATATGGTAACGATGATGGTATTCATAACTTCTCTTCACTAACTTTCTTGGATGTGATAACTTTTCAATAAAATTTCCATGTGATTTTGAACTAGACCCTATAAAATAATGACAAATTTATCAATCAAAACCAACTTCAAATTTTACTCAAGTGCGCTTATATCGTGTGAGCTGCACTTTTTACCTGCGAGTCTTTTGTTATTAGACTCAATCATTAAATGGACGTTTCAGCGACATAAGTTCGCGGTCATCATCGGCAGCAACGGTAAATGCACGGAATACAAAACTGCATGATAACTGGTGTTTAGAATAGTAAACTGTATTGGTTCAATTTTTTGTAACTTTTTTTTTTTGCATCAGACCTCTCTGTTTCAAATGATGCTGAACTCGCAAGTATTAGGCCTAATTATCATTAGTGTTAGTATAAAATTAAGTAAATATATTTGCGATTTTTTAAAATAAAAGTTTGATTTTTTACCTGCGTAAGTAGCGATTAATAGCATGAGAAAAAGACAGCAGTATGCTGGCAATAATCTTTTTATCTTCATTTCGAAATTTCGCTGCAAATTATTGATCAAAATTTTTATTGCATGCTGGTGATTTCAATGAGCTTTCTGAATGGTGGTAAATCAATGCGACTTGTTTTATATGAACTGGATGAATCACGTTTGGGATTTTACCCCAATTAGTGCAAGCACCGCTGTTGGTCAATGCAAACTATAGATAACTCAAAGCTGCACACTGCCGCAGCGTACTAACGCTAAAAGGCAACACCATTTTAATATTCTGCTTCCAGTACTGTTAGACCCTTGTATGCTCAGTTTTTACTCGTTTTCTACGCAAATGCAGACGCTTCCTACACAAACTATCAGCTCCCTCTTGAATATCGTTAAAAGCAGGTTAAAAATATTTCGTTTATGAACGCACGTAGCGTAACTTTTTATGTGCTGTATTGCACGTCAAATTTTTAATAAGACGACAGTCTTCTTTTCTTTATTTAAACTTTTTATTGCGGAAACGTGAGTATTTACGTACTGACACGGCAAAGCCAATGCTTACGCCAATATATCTGTCAGGTGCGCAAAACAAAACTTTTTAAATTGAAAGCATCACTTTTTTACGCCAGTGTAAACATGAAAGAATCTAATCACTGTTTAAATCTCTGTATGGTATCCAGCCTGCTGCTCGGAAATGCGACGGTTTTGCCATTAATTCAGATTTGCATAGCATTCCTGACGGTTTTTTGGTTAAATTTTATTTTGTAACTTGTTAAAATAATCTTAGTAGATTGTATAGGCTACTATTAGGCCTGCCAGCACAAAAATAATATTCTTACAGTATACACGGATTTTTTAGATTCTGAAAAATGTAACAGCGATTTGAAAAATCAAATGATCAGCAGCACGGTTTTACACTTTTTCAAAAATTTAAACATTGCGTTTACGTTGCAGTTGCAAAGTTAAGCTATTGTACGGACGCGGTAGCGAAAACCGCGATTGTGGGTTCATGAACTTGTTTCTTATAACCTATGACCCAATGCATCTCAGAAATATAAGATGCTTTTACGTGATGACTCCCGTGATGAACTTTAACTGTATCAGATTTAATTTTGCACTTAATTATGACCTACCGATACTGTATTACAATAATACATTCAAACTTACATTGATGATTTAACAGTATTGTAAGTGACAGGTTTCGATGAACAAATGTCGCATCTATGAACTCGTTAAGGTCAGGTAAAGGTCCAGTTCCTTAAATTCGTGTACAGAGTAGTTAAAAATATATTTATTCTTTAAAATATCACTGTGTTGCATGCCGACTGTAAGATTAGTAATTAGAAGCGCTCAAAAAGTATTGCGAAACGGGTTTAATTTAAAAATTTCTTTGAATAATAATTCTGCTAATTGCATTATTATGCAGCACGTTGCTTGGCAACTTTTGACATAAGCAAATGATTATTATAATTTTTTTTTTCTAAGATGTTTCTCATCAATTTATCTTATCTTTCATGTTTAAAAATGGCTAATTACAAATAGGTTTTTCTAGATAATAGTATTACTACCGGTATTTGTCTTTTGTGCTACCGGTACATTCTGCTTGACATGTGGCTTTGTTTGCGAAGACTTTTTCTGTTGAATTGTATTATTACTGTACTTACGCTTTACGACGCAACGACAATATTATTAATAGGCTTATTATTTTCATTTTAATATCATTTTATTACTTTTTGCAACAATAAAATATGATTGCGGCGACTTTTAAAACGGTTAAGTAAGTATAGCGTTTACCCATTGCAGGTTTCACCACCATGAGCGAAAACTCAAATGAGTGCGATCGACATTATGGGAATCATGGGACTTGTTTTTGCGCCTCATGAGATTGGGCGATTTTCTCTACGTAGTTTCATAATCTTAACATAAAGGTGCGCGGCAGACGGAAAGCAACTACCTCGTGTTTTATTTATTATTTCGTTTAGACACTGAACTCTGTTGCGGCAACGCTGCAAAACTACGCGAAATTTTTGTTGTTTCATTGTCCCCAGGGCATCGATCTGCTTGAAATATCGCTCCGGTTTAGGTTTCGTTTTCGCAAAGTTTATTTTCAGCGGTTTACTTCTGGTTCAGATTTTTTGTCGTTTGATTTTGCAGGTTCAGTTCCGGTTGATATTAAAAATACTTTAAATTATCAGGTTTAGGTTCTGTTTAGGTTTGCAGAAGCAAAAATTGAAAGGTTCAAAATCGGTTTGTTTTGTTTTTGTTGTATATTTATTCTCCTATCACGAAAAAGCGATCAATGCGCTATGCGAGTTCGCTTAGGAGTTGCCGGCCATCTGTCTACCACACCAAGATGGGGGAATCCCGCTAAGTGCTTTTTCCGACACCACAACAAGTAAACTTGCCGGCTTGTTCTCCACACTGTCTTTTTAATGCTTTTGGAATCACGAGGCTTCTGAATTTTGACTGACCATAAGCCACTGGCTGCTGCTTTCAGGTCACCCATGCCAAATGCTACGTTGCGGCAGAGTCGACTAATATCAGCCATTGCAGAGTACACTACAGACATCGAATATATCAAAGGTAGTGAGAAGGTTGTTGCTGATTGTCCCAGCCGCGTAGATACCAATGCTTTGTTTGATTTTGAAGCCACTCTTGGTAGGCTATAGACCAGTGGTTCTTAAACTAGGTTCGACCGAACCCCAGGGGTTCGGTGAGGCTGTAGCAGGGGTTCGGCTAAGATCAGAAAAAGTTTTTGCAAAAAGGCATGCAGTTGTAGTAAATGACTATCTCTGCGTGGAATGATGCATCCCCCCACCATACTCTTTCAACGCTGTTTTTGATGAATACAATTTTTCCATAATTTCAAACCTATTTGATAACAATCATCTTTACGCCTTAAGCACGCATAAATCAAAAATGTGCGAACAAAATGTATCATATTTGGTGAAGGACTTAGAGTTAGAGGCAAAAAATTTAAACAGAATTTGCCATAAAAATTGTTCAAAAAGCGCTAAAATGGCCGTTACAGTGTCTAAATTTTTTAAAAACTTTCCGGGGAAGCATACCCCCGGACCCCCCTAGAGCCATATTTTTGTTCCTCAATTTGCTTCAAATTAACTTTCCGGAAAAAAATACGCTTCAAAAATGTAAAAATTTTATGCCACCCTCCACCGCCTTAAGAATATTCTGAATCCGTCCCTGATGTAAAACATTTTCAAAGAGCTTATGCTTTTTTCCGGTTTAGACGTCTAACGTCTTTGCACTCATTTAACATTCAGCCTAATTCAAAACTGCATCCCCCTCTAAAATTTTCTGGATCCGCTCCTGGTTATAATTAAGGGTTCGATGTATGCTTGCATGACACCTGTTGGGTTCGATACTTCCGACAAGTTTGAGAACCACTGCTATAGACTGTGTGACGTTGGCTGTGGAACAGAAGGAAGATAATTCACTGCAGTTGAATTTAAAGTCTTTAAAGTCGGTAGAGAAAACGCTTACCGATTCTGGTGTTTCGGTGTTTGGTGGTATGTCCACCGGACGATTCAGAGTTTTGGTTACGCAGTCGTTTCAAAGACTGGTTTATGAAAAATTACATTTATGAAAAAACAGTCATTTATGAAAAATTACATAATTTAAGCCATGGTGATACCCGAGCTGCACGGCGATTAATTTTTTAAGCGCTTTTGTTTGGCCTAAGATGAATACACCCAAAACAGCAATCACATACTACAAGCACTTTGTTTATTAAGCTTCTTAACCAATGCTGCCACAGAAAATTTTCAAAAATCACAAGATTTTTGAAAAAAAATCACAAGATTTGGACTCCAAATAACAAGTTTACAAAATCAAATTTTCGATGACTTTTTATGCCATATTGAAGTCAGTTATCACATCTGAATCAACAGTCATGACTTTTGAACTACATAGACTTTCGTAAAAGAAACTATAATGTGTTTGTTTCTAATTTTAAACTCCGAGAAAAATCAAATGATTACTCGAAGTCACAAAATTTTCGTTTATGAGATGTGATTAGCCTCAAGAGCGAATGCTACCAAGAACTTAAACTACTAACTTCATGTGAGCTCAGTAATTTCAGGTTGATAAAAACGTGAGACATTGAAATTAACAAATAAAACAATTTCAAAAGCTTAAAAAAACACAAACCACAATGCACAATATCAAAGAAAAAACAAGCAAACTATACGATAATTTCAAATAAAATTGCCATCGCGCTCAACAATAGTGAAAATCAACACAAACTTGTAAAAAGCACAGCTCAAAATTCAGATTGAACACAACTTTAATGGCAAAGCAAAAAGTAATGCCACTTGGATAAAATTACTATACCGCATACACAACTCCAACAAAAAAAAACATTTTCAAAATAGTGGTGGTGTTAGCTGTAGGTAATACTGCAAATAGGCTTATGCTTCAGTCCGAACAACAGTGACTTTTTTGCCAAAACTCCACCTCAAAATTCAGATTGAACACTAACTTCACTTACACACTTAGCCCACAGCCACTACCGTAGCCCAAAGCCAGGATTTTGCAATGGGGGAGAGGGTTAAAAATGACACCATTTTTGACCATACGTTCTATACAGGAGCGGATCCCGAAAGTTTTGGTAAGGTACATGTAATTTTGAATTAGGTAGAATCTTAACTAAATGCAAAGACGTTTAAACTCTGAAACGGGCGTAAATAAGCCTTTTGAAAATGTTTCATGTCAAGGGCATATTCAGAATTTTTTTCAGGGAGGGGGCATCAATTTTTGTTACTTTTTTCAAACGTATTTTTCCAGCATAGTTAATTTTAAAAAATTTAAGTGCCAAAAACGACTCTAGGGGGGTCCGGTAGCATGCTCCCTAGGAAAACAATTTAAACATTAGCATACTGCAATGGCCATTTTAGTGCTTTCTGAACAATTTTTAAGGAAAATTTGTCATATTTTTGGCCCCTAACTTTGAGCGCTTCACCAATGATGCATTTTGTTCGCACAGCTTCGATTATGTATGACGTCATTTGAGACTCAATGGGGGTTGTAACCCCCAAAACTCCTCCCGTGGCTCTGGGCTACGCCAATGCCCACAGCTACTGGCTAACAACACTAACAGTTTTCTTCACTATCCAGTTCACTTTACTGACAAAAAACCTTCCAGTACTTTAACAGGTTACCCTGTACCAGTATCCGCACCACACATTCTTAAGTCGATCTATAGATACTAAGCTGGATTATAATTAGCAGATCTACCAGCACTGAGCGCCAGTCATCCACTATTTGTTTCCTCTAAGGTGCGAAATTTGAGAAAAATGAGAAATTTCGGGCAAAATTTTGCTGTATTTTTCTAAGCTTGCTGACTGGACAATGGAATGGTGATTTTTTGTTGGAATTAGAATCAAGGTGTTCAATACTTTGATGTGAAACAAAAGTTTCATACAATTTGAGGCCAAAATTGACTCAACTTTTTTTGACCCCCTAAATTTTTGGGCAAATTTTTTGCTAAAATTTACTTGTTTGGGCAAATTCGCACTTGCTAAAAACTTATCTAGGGAACAGTGCAGGCATCTATGACCATGCTAATGGTGGGCTATGTAGTAATTTCATCGTCTAAGTTAATCGGTATATTTGCACGGATGAAAATCGTGAGTCATGACACCTGACACCAACCTAACAAGTGACACTGTGACAAGTGCACAAGCCTCATGTGTGTTACCGAGCACTACTTTGCTTTTATGGTTACGCAATCCGCATTCCGAATTCGATGTGCTGAAACTGCCGAGTGCCGACGGCCCCAGATCCGTGATGAAAAGATGTTGCCATGTTAAACAGAAAACTATTTTGATGCGGAGTTGAGAACTTTTTATGTTTTAAAACATCCGATTTAAGCATTTTTTCTTAAAATACCGACCAAACATTGTTTCAATGAAAAATCACAAGATTTTGCCCGAAATTCACAAGATCACAAGATCAAAATCAAAATCACAAGATCTTGTGGAAAATCACAAGGCGTGGCACCATTGTTCTTAACCATTTTGAACTAAAAAAATCGACAAATTAGCACCAGTTGTCTTGCCGACCGCTTACGCACAAATGAATATTCTTATGACGAAACAGTCACATTAAAAACTGGAGATAACTAAACAAAGTAGAAAATAAAAGCTTAAAGCAATCAAAAGGGAGCCAAAAATGTGGAAACTGAATTTTAAAACTATTTCAATAAATGTAGCAGGGTTAGGCCTAAAGCAAAGATTTATGATTACAGGCATGAAAGGATTTATTTGAATAGGATAAAATTGGGCTTAATATGCGGATAGGCTTGTTCACTGTGGGTTTAATAAGCGAGGAATACAACAGCATTTACAAAAAAAATACATAACCTATTTCAAACAAAGCAATAATACAAAAACAATGATAAAACAGCTGAAACATTAATGAAACACGGAGTAGTGTCTTCCACATCTGAATCGCAACCGACAAACTCCACACATTTTCACCACTGAAAAAGATTAAGTATTAAAGTTAGACCACTAACTGTTATACAATGTACAACATGGTAAATCCATATACCAATTTTAAGCAGTACCGCTATTGGACTCAAAAACTTTGCAGTAATGTTGAATTGGCCAAGATGACAGCTGCCGCAAATTTCCGAACAGCCTTAAATTGTTTCAAATCGGTACGCATCCTGATGATATCGTTTTAACTTATAGCGAAACAGAAAAAAGAAGCTCATATATTGTTGAATTATATCAATGCTCTAGCAAAAAATATCGAAATTTGGAAAAAGCCTGGTTGACAAGTTGGACACCAAATTTGCAAACAGATGAATTGCATTTTGTTTACATATAATTTGTTTACAAATTTTGAAACAGCTAATTACTTACTTATTTTTGACATTCGATCCGGACTACATTGTCGCACATAACGTCCACGTTTATTTTTGGTACAAAATGGCCGGCAATCAAGCTGCAAAAATCATGAAATAAATAAAAATCTTAACTAAATGTCGTTCTATTTTGAGCAAATACTGGTTATTTAAACAAAGAACAATTTTTATGGCAAAAAATTGTTTGTTTTTTGTTTCCTATAATCAAAAAAGTTTTAAAATAAACTTCTTAGATATATTTAGGTCAAAAAACGCACAAAAGTTGTTAAAGAAGTCGTGGCATTGTGAACATTGCATGCGTAAACTACTTTTGATCGTCACGTTTCCTTCAAAATTCGCAGAAGAATCTATTAAAATCACTTCTTGATGGGATTTAGGCTATGCTATGGCCTTTTAAAAAAGTTGATTTTTGTTGAGTATATATACTGTAATTACAAACAACGGCGGAACCAGGGAGGGATGTGGGGGATGCATCCCCCCACCAGCCAATTTCAACAACGTTTTTGATGAATAAGATTTTTCCATAATTTCGAATCTCTTCGATTTAACAATAATTCTTACGCCTTAAGGTGTGTTTACACAGAGAGCGACGCGACTTTTCGAAGCCTATGTAAGATGACGTAGGTCACGAAACAGTTAGAAGTTACGACGTAAAACTTTGTCGCTTCACACGGCATTTTAGAAAGCAATCGTAAGGCGCTTTACAAAGTAACCGGTGAAAAGCAAAACTATTGGAATTCGAATTGTATGGAGACATTTCCACCAGCTTCTTACGTCAAAAATGGGAAAATTTCGTACGACAACAAATCGGATTAAAATCGCATTTCGTGCAAACAGACCTTTAGCCACTCATGAATCGAAAATGTGCGAACAAAATGCAATAGGCTTATATTTGGTGAAGAACAGATTAGGGGGAAAAGAACAAAATTTTCGTTACAAATTGTTCCAAAAGCGCTAAAATACCCATTAAAGAATGCAAATTTTCAAAAAATTTTAGGGGGAACATGCCCCCGAACTCCCCTAGAATCATTTTTGTTTCCCTATTTTCTTCAAATTTAACTTTGGCAGAAAAAATACACTTAAAAATGTCAAAATTTGGTACTAAAAAGTTTTGTATATAGCCTGCTCCCTTTCACACAGGCATATTTTCTAAAAAAAGGGCTAGTACAGTACTTACGCTCTTTGTTGGGTTTAACACCTTTGCGTTCAGTTAACATTCAACCATATTTAAAACTGTATCCCCCCACCAAAATTTTCTGGATCCGCCTCTGATTACAAATTGACCTTGTTTTAAGGACCTCTGGGCCCACGTGAGCAGTTTTACTGTATCAAGTGAGGCCTCGGTTACACACAGATGAACATGGTCATTAATTGTCATGTATTTGCAATATCATATTGTAGTCTTCAAGCAGTTTTTGAGTTAACTATGAGGTGCCGTTTGAAAAAGAATAATTTAGGTTTTTCCACATGTTTTTTCGGTCAATTTAAGCTCCATTTTGTCCAATATATGATATTGGATATTTCCTATATATACATAGAACAAATATGTGGTTCAGTCAATTAGCTATTTGAAAAATTTATCATGGCAAAGAAAATTAATGTTACAAACATTGACCATAAACATTCTGTAACTTGTTAACAATGAAAATACGCTGCAAATGCAAAAGCAAGTCATTTCCATATAAATTTTTCGGCGGTAACAGTCAAACGGGCCAAGCATACAAACTATAGCGGCGTTTTAGACCCGCTGTTTCGTTTTAACAAAACTTGCTATCAATAAAACTTTACTTACTCTAAATGAATGATACCCAAATCTGACTCGAACGTACATATGGTAACGATGATGGTATCCATAACTCCTCTTCACTAACTTCCTTGAATCTGATAACTTTTCAATAAAATTTCCATGTGATTTTGAACTAGACCCTATAAAATAATGACAAATTTAACAATCAAAACCAACTTCAAATTTTACTCAAGTGCGCTTATATCGTGTGAGCTGCACTTTTTACCTGCGAGTCTTTTGTTATTAGACTCAATCATTAAATGGACGTTTCAGCAACATAAGTTCGCGGTCATCATCGGCAGTACCGGTAAATGCGCAGAATACAAAACTGCGCGATAACTGGTGTTTAGAATGGTAAACTGTATTGGTTCAATTTTTTGAAATTTTTTTTGCATCAGACCTCTCTGTTTCAAATGTTGCTGAACTCGCAAGAATTAATCGTAATTAGTGTTAGTATAAAATCAAGTAAATAACTTATTTTGTAATTTTTTAAAATAAAAGTTTGATTTTTTACCTGCGTAAGTAGCAATTAATAGCATAAGAAAAAGACAGCAGTATGCTGGCAATAATCTTTTTATCTTCATTTCGAAATTTCGGTGCAAATTATTGATCAGAATTTTGATTACTTGCTGGTGATTTCAATGAGCTTTCTGAATAGTGGTAAATCAATGCGACTTGTTTTATATGAACTGGATAAGTCACGTTTGGGATTTTACCCCAATTAGTGCAAGTACCGCGATTGGTCCCTCCTAACGCACAGCTGCACACTGCCGCAGCGTACTAACGCTAAAAGGCAACACCATTTTAATATTCTGCTTCTAGTACTGTTAGACCCTTGTAGATGCTCACTTTTTACGCGTTTTCTACGCAAATGATGACGCTTTCTAGACAAGTTATCAGCTCCCTCTTGAATATCGTTAAAAGCAGGTTAAAAAATATTCCGCTTATAAATGCACGTAGCGTAACTTTTTATGTGCTGTATTGCACGTCAAATTTTTATTAAAACGACAGTCTTCTTTTCTTTATTTAAAGTTTTTATTACGGAAACGTGAGTATTTATGCACTGACACGGCAAAGCTACTGATTACGCCACCAAATCTGTCAGTTGCGCAAAACAAAACATTTAAATTTACAGCATAACTTTTTTTACACCGACATTCATTGTAAACATGAAAGAATCTGATCACTGTTTAAATCTCTGTATCGTATCCAGCTGCTAGGGAATGCAATGACTTTGTCATTAATTCAGATTTGCTTAATGTATTTTTGAATTTTATCTTTGTAACTTGTTAAAATTTGTCGATGTAGATTGCTGGTTATGCTGTAAGCCTATCAGCACATTATTATTCTTGTGCTGCTCACGAATTTTTTAGATTTTAAAAAATGCTACAGCGATTTGAAAAATCAAATGACCATGATTTCACGATAATTGTTCAGAAATTTAAAAATCGCACAGTTGAGCTGCGAGCGCGCTTGGGAAAAGCGCGATTGTAGTTTACATGAACTTCTTTTTTTACCCATGACCTAATGCATATCAGAAATATAAGACACCTTTACGTCATGACTCTCGTGATGAACTAATTGTATCAAAATTAATTTTGTACTTAAGTATGACTTATTGTATTCAATAATAGATTTAAACTTACCTTGATGATTTAACTGTAAATGACAGGTTTCGATGGAACAAATGTCGCATTTATGAACCCGTTAAAAGTTAGGTAGAAGTCCAGTTCCTTGAAATCGTCTACTCTACACAGTGCCGTAGCAGCTCAACTTTGGGCCCCCCCAAAAAACCCTTTTAAGTCCCCAATACTTAGCTTTCGATATGAATTGTTTTAGGTTTTTCCAGGGGTAACAACTCAGTTTCTCACCACAATGCGAATACTGTGGTAAAATTAAAACATATAACGCGTTATCACTGTGTAAAAATAAAAGGTGTGATTTTAAGATAAGTTTGTTACACCCAATTCATTTTCCATTAAAATCGTTTAGCTCAGGGTTTTTCTACCTTTTTCTGCTCATGGCCCACTAAAATGATAAAATATGATGGTGGCCCAATAACTTTTGCTAAAAGGTACAAAGTCAACGTGATGGCATGATTAGGGAATGCTGATGTCGCTCTCTAGTCAAGCTCTGTGGCCCACTATTGGGCCATGGCCAATAGGTTGAAAACCTCCGGTCTAGCTAGAGCGCACTTTTTCGTACACAGATGTTCTTTTGACAGCATCATAATCTGGAGATCGGGCGCATTAACTTTCGATTGACAACATGGCCAGCGAAGAACCAATCGGATGGCCGAGTGGATAGAGCGTGTGCTTCTGAGCCTGAAGGAGTGAATAGACTGAGGGTTTGATTACTAGTCGAGTCAAACCAATGACTTAAAAATTGGTATTCACAGCTTTCCAACTAGACATTCAGCATTAAAGGGATAGTGTTAAGAAAGCCGTCAAGTTTGCTTGTGCCGTTGGGAAAAACACTTAACGAGATTCCCCCATCTAAGTGCGGTAGGTAGACAGATGGCCGGCAACTCCTAAGGGAGCTCGTGTAGCGCCCCATTGCTTTCTGTGATAGGTGGATAAAAATGCCAACAAATGGAAAGAAAAAAGATAGTCTGCTCTTTGCCATATTAGATGTAATAAACGTTTTAATAAATTTCAGTTTTCTGAAGCTTTGTTCAGCACTGGTAACAGTAACAACGCATTTTGTAAACTCGAGAAGCAAGGCAAGAGAGCACTTACAGGTATTACCATTGAATTAAAAGTTCAACGGTGTTGAAGGGAGACTGCCAAACGAGCTTGTGTCGTTCTAATCAGCAACCATCTGATATAAATATCAAATGCAATAGACTCCAGCCGTGAATCGAACCCGTCGCAAAGAATCTGAACCTGCGTGCGGTATTGCCAGATCATATTGCTGACAATGGCTGTTCATGCACGAAGCTGCTGGGTGTAAACAGCAATGCAAAGACAGAAGCGACATCACATGTCAGCTTAAAACTTTCTAGTATCGACATAATAGCCTGGTCCACCAGTTGTTTTAAAAAGTTTGCTTTGAATCTCTTCCTCAGAAGCTGTACAATATAGATTTGCATCGTAACTAAACATTCTCTTTTTCTATTTTCATTCTCTTTTTTTTTACTTTTTGATTGAAGAAGACCGGACCAATGTCCAATTCCTGCGCTATTTCAAAAGCACACGTTTTCAAACTAGCAAATCCTTTTTCAATGGATTTTTGTATTCGATGTCAGATTATGGTTGCTGACACAGAAATAGGGTAGGATTGAATTTAATTTACCGATCGGATGGCCGAGTGGATAGAGCATCTGCTTCTAGATTGGTGGACTCCGGGATTCAATTCCGGGTCCGGTCAAACCAATGACTTGAAAATTGGTATTCACAGCTTTTTTGGTTGACGTTCAGCATAATGGATAGCGCGAAACAAGCGGCAAGTTCGCTTGTTGTGCTGTTGGGAAAGGCACTAAACGGGATTACCCCATCTAGGTGTGGTAGACCGATGGTCGGCAACTCCTAAGCGAGCTCGTATAGCACCCCGTCGCTTTTTCATGATAGGAGAATAAAATTGCGAATAAATAAAAAATAAATAGATAAAATTTTAAATCTGCTCACGAGGTGTTAATGAATTTGAATTTAATTTTTTTAAGAGGAATGAATTTGAATTTAAGCTTTGAAAAATGATTGCATCCAACTCTGCACCGACCTCCTTTTTCAAGTCCTACGCGCACTCTTACACACAGTGTATTGTTTATGACATCATTACGCAGTTTATGACGCTATTTGAAAGTAAACGATAGCGAAAAATTTTAAAACTGAAATAAATAGAATCTGAGCGCAAAAAATCCCATTCAACGCGATTCGCCAAGCAAAACTTTGGTTTTGAATTGATGCAACTTCGGGTCTTTCAAGACAATTTGGAGCCCCTTTTGGCAGTGTGGGCCCCCCCAATTGGGGGGTTTGGGGGGCGGCTGCTACGGCTCTGCGTCTACAGAGTATTTAAAAACAAGTTGAACCTTTAAAACATCACAGTGTCGCGTGCCGGTGAAACCGTAAGATTAGTAATAAGAAGCGCTTAAAACGAGGCCTACTGCAGAACGGATTTAATTAAAAATTTTTTTACATAATAATTCTGCTAATTACATTATTATGCTGCACGTTGCTTGGCAACTTTTGATATAAGCATAGTATTTGTAGTTGTTGTTTTTTTTTTTCTAAGATATTTCTCACCAATTTATCTTATCTAACCCATTTTCGTGCTCTAAGCGTCAAAGTACACTCGGCCCATGTCGTGCTTGCATAGCTCGGTGTCGCAAACTATCATCATATCTTATCTTTCATGTTTAGAAATGGCTGATTACAAGCCGAATTGGAAGCATAAATAACTTTTTCTAAATAATGGTATTGCTACTGCTACCGGCATTTGTTTTTTCTGCTACATTTTTGTTTGACATGGCTTTGATTGCGGAAACTTTTTCTATTAAATTGTACTATCACTGTACCAATATACATTTTACGACGCCGTTGTGTAACGACAACACAATTAATATTATTTTCATGTTGATATCATTTTATTACTTTTTGCAACATTAAAAAAAAGATCGCGGGGACTTTTAAAACGGTTGCTAAGATTGCGTTCACCCATTGCGGGTTTCACCACCATGGGTGAAAACTCAAATGAGTGCGATCGACATTATGGAATTATGGGACTTGTTTTTGCGTCTCATGAGATTGAGCGATTTTTTCTACGTAGTTTCATAATCTTAACATAAAGGTGCGCGGCAGATGGAAAGCAACTATCTCGTGTTTTGTTTATTATTTCGTTTGAACACTGAACTCTGATGCGGTAGCGTTGCAAAACTATGCAAAATTTTTGTTGTTTCATTGTCCCCAGGGCATCGATCTGCTTGAAATATCGTTCCAGTTTAGGTTTCGTTTTCGCAAAGTTTATTTTAGCGGTTTACCTTTGGTTCAGATTTTTTGTCGTTTGATTTTGCAGGTTCAGTTCCGGTTGGTATTAAAAATACTTTGAATTATCAGGTTTAGGTTCTGTTTAGGTTTGCAGAAGCAAAAATTGAAAGGTTCAAAATCGGTTTGTTTTGTTTTTGTTGTATATTTATTCTCCTATCACGAAAAAGCGATCAATGCGCTATGCGAGTTCGCTTAGGAGTTGCCGGCCATCTGTCTACCACACCAAGATGGGGGAATCCCGCTAAGTGCTTTTTCTAACACCACAACAAGTAAACTTGCCGGCTTGTTCGCACACTGTCTTTTTAATGCTTTTGGAATCACGAGGCTTCTGAATTTTGACCGACCACAAGCCACTGGCTGCTGCTTTCAGGTCACCCATGCCAAATGCTACGTTGCGGCAGAGTCGACTAATATCAGCCATTGCAGAGTACACTACAGACATCGAATATATCAAAGGTAGTGAGAAGGTTGTTGCTGATTGTCTCAGCCGCGTAGATACCAATGCTTTGTTTGATTTTGAAGCCGCTTGTGGTAGGCTACAGACTGTGTGACGTTGGCTGTGGAACAGAAGGAAGATAATTCACTGCAGTTGAATTTAAAGTCTTTAAAGTCGGTAGAGAAAACGCTTCCCGATTCTGGTGTTTCGGTGCTCGGTGATATGTCCACCGAACGATTTAGAGTTTTGTTTACGCAGTCGTTTCAAAGACTGGTTTATGAAAAATTACATAATTTAAGCCATGGTGATACCCGAGCTGCTCGGCAATTAATTTCTGAGCGCTTTGTTTGGCCTAAGATGAATATCGACATCAGTGTTGCCAACTTGGATTATTCTAATCTAGATTTAGACTATTTTCGTATAATTTAGATGTAATAAATACCCATTTAGATGTTAGATTATTTTATCATTTCATTTAGATATGTTTAGATTATTGTGACAAATGTTATTTTGCATTGTTCTCTATAGTAACAAAGATAGTTCACCAATACCTAACAGCACATATGAACAGATTTTTTTGCTCTTCACTTGATTTTTGCCGAAAAATTGGACATCTGCGGACGTGAAGATCTTCAAAGAACCTGTCCTCTTTTCGCGCAGTGAAAACATGGTAACCCTATTTTTCATTATAAATCACAACTTTCGTTTATTTAAACACTGATCGACGTAAACAACTGGTGTCGAACTTGCTTGCCTTGTCAACAGGTGAAGATACAAAGCCACACTGTCGCACCACTGCAACATTTTTCTGAACCGATGAGTAAGTCTATTTAGTTTTCTCACAATTTCTCCGAACATACGGAAACATATAAAAGCATGCAGTGATGAGCGGTGGCGTAGCAAGGGGGGCCCCGGGCATGCCGCCCGGGGGGCGGCATTTTGAATAAGCTTTATGTAATTTTTTTTTTAATTATTTTGAACAACCATTACTTTGCTATATCGCTTACTTGCTTATTGTAAATCATCTTACTGTGTTGCTCAATGCACTGACTCAAAGTTGCGGAAATGGGCCCGCCATCTCGTTTACGCTTCAATGTATTCCAGCGAGTATAATAAAGATTTGATTTTAATGATTATTATGTCACAATCGCAAACTGTTTTCTTCTTCGTCTTTGCATTTGTTTGATTCGCCATGCCCCCCCCCTTTGGCAATGTAATAAGGTGTTAAAACCTAACTTTAGTCTACAATTTCTTAAACTAACCTTTCACTTATTTTAGCCAAGCCTCTGCTTTTAGACATAAGCTGCAAAAATATTTTTGCCTTGTCCATAGTGACTGCATCACTGCATGCTCTTTTTCGATAAAAAAGTGTGCTAAAATGAGTGTTTTTTATGTGAAACTCGTAAAAATTCGTTGGCGGCTGGGGGCTGCTCCCCAGACCCCCTTGGCCTGCGGCGGCTGAGGGGTTTCATTTCCAGGGCGGCACGCCCGCGGGGCGGCATTTTTAATAAGCTTTATGTAATTGTTTTTCCTAATTATTTTGAACAACCATTACTTTGCTATATCGCTTAATCGTAAATCATCTTACTGTGTTGCTCAATGCCCAGGCGCAAAGTTGCGAAAATAGACCCGCCATCTCGTTTACGCTTCAATATATTCCAGCGAGTATAATAAAGATTTGATTTTAACGTTTATTATGTGACAATTGCGTACTGTTTTCTTCTTCGTCTTTGCATTATTTGATTCGCCATGCCCCCCCCTCCCCCACACTTTGGCAATGTAATAAAAAGCTAAAACCTAACTTTAATCTACAATTTCTTAAACTAATAATGGTTGCAGCCTCCTTTCACTTATTTTAGCCAAGCCTCTGCTTTTAAACATAAGCTGCGGAAATATTTTTGCATTGCCCATAGCAGGAGCGTATTTCGGGGGGGCATTGCGCCATGCCCCCTTCCCCCATTTGACTCCGTTTTTTAGTAAAAAAGAACAATTAATGGAGCCAAGTGACTGAAATATGCCAGACCCTTTTGATGGTTTCTGTAGCTTATGGCCAGAGGCGGATCCAGGGGGGTACAATGAAGATAATGCATCCTCCCACCGACCATTTTCAAAAATCATTTTTGAGGTACCGGTATACAATTTTTCCATAATTTCGAACCTCTTCGATAGCGATAAGTCTTACGATAGCGATAAGCCTTGTTATGAGGACGCGCAGACTCGGTGACCATGCAGCCTTTGGCTGCAGAATAATGGTCTTTCGCGCTATACCTCGACGCCCGTGTTATTGTTTCATACGCTGAATAGCTAAATTGAAGTGTGTGTCTTACCGGCGTCTACTAAAAAAGTTCAGTTCTGTTCTTACGCCTTAAGCACGCATAGCCTAATCGAAAATTTGTGCAAAAAAGGCATCATATTTGGCAAAGCACTCAGAATTAGGGTCAAAAATTTTAAACACAATTTGCCTGAAAATCATTCAAAAAACACTAAAATAGCAATTACAGGATGTAAATTTTCAAAAATTTTTCCGGGGAGCATGCCTCCGGACCCCCCTAGAGCTTTTCATGTTTCTTAATCAGCTTCAAATTTGTTCTGCCGAAAAAAATTTACACTTGAAGAAAAGGTGGAAATTATGGCCGCCTCCTCTTTCAAAATTCCTCGCTACGCCACTGGTCCATAGTGACTGCTTCAACGCATGCTCTTTTTCGATAAAAAAGTGTGCTAAAATGAGTGTTTTTTTGATGTGAAAACCGTAAAAATTCGTTGGCGGCTGGGGGCATAGCCAGACCTGACAGACCCCCAGACCTGACAGACCCCCAGACCCCCAAACCCCCAGACCTGGGGGTTTCACCCCCAGACCCCCGGTTATGGGCCCCCCTTTCCCAAATCTTGGGTGCGACACAGACATTGCGTATCATTTTTGCGTATTATTGTTGTGTTGACTGTACGGAAATGAAAGACTCTAATTAACTAACCTTGTTTGCACACACTATAGCTCCGTAATCACTGCTGCAGTTTGCGAGTCAGCTCGCTTTTAATTGACGCATATTTTGTCATGCAGAATAAGATGACCGGATTTGAAGCTGATTAATGCTTAAAACATTATTGCTCATTTGGGGGCGGCAATTTTTTGAACCGCCCCGGGCGGCAGAACCTCTAGCTACGCCACTGGTGATGAGGAGATGCGAAAGACCTTGGTTACAACCAAGGGTGGAAACCTGGCTACTTGGCGTTAGAGTGTCCGTCTCAGTTTCGGTGTGTTAAAACTCATGTGTCCGGTTTCAGTTTTGGTTTGGTTTCACGGTTGTTGAAAAAAGGGTTCCAGTTTCGATTTAAGTTTTGCTCACGCACAGCTTCGGTTTCTGGGTTTCAGTTTCGGTTTAAGTTTCATCCAAGAAAACTATTTTATTTTGAATAGGAATTATTCAAATGCTCTACTTCTAGACGTTTTTATTTGATCACAATAATAAATTGCAGCTCAGATGGCCGAGTGAGGAGAACAATTGACAGAAAATGTCGATTTGGGTATAATTCCGAGTCCGGTGAAACCAAAGACCCAAAAATTAGTATTCACAGCTTTTCTATTTGACGCTCAGCATTAAAAGAACTGTTCTGGTAATGATGGTGATGACAATTTTTAAAACCCAAAACCTTAGAAAATTTTGAACAGGTTTTTGTTTCAGTTTCGGGTCTGACGTTTCAAGAAAAAGCGGTTTTGGTTTAAGTTTAGGTTTTCAAAAATTTGGTTTAGTAGGTGTCAGTTTCAGTTTGGGTTTCCAAAATTTCCTTTAAAACCGAGTTTTCAGGTTTAGGTTTGAGTTTCGGTTTCCACCCTTGGTTACAACCAAAGACTTGCGCGGTCGCCAAGTCTGCATCTCCTCGATAAAGTTTAAGACACGCAAACACGAAGTAAAAAAGAACCAGACGGACGTTTTTCAAGTGTGTGCGTGGACATATTCGGACCGTTGAAAGAATACAACGGATATTTTTATATGATGACCGCGGTGGATAGATTTACTCGATGGCCTGAGGCAATTCCACTGACTGATATAACTGCTAGAAGCTGTGCCAATGCATAAACTTATCTGTTGCATTGGGTGTCACGGTATGGTTGGCCGGCCGAGATGGTCACCGATAGAGGACGTCAATTTACTTACTGTTATGGAGTGAGTTTTGCAGGTTTATTGGATGCAAACACTCTACTCCAACCCAGTGGCGTACGCACGGGGGGGGAGGGGGAGGTTTGGGGGTCAACCCCCCCCCCCCCCCATTGACGATTGAAAAAAATAAAAAACACTTTGTCTGGAACGATCCGCCTTTTTTATACAAAAATCAAAATCAATTCTTCATTATATTCGCCGCATTACCCCAAAGCGTGTAACGAGTTGCGGGGACCATTTCCGCGGCTTAGCGCCTGGGCAACACAGCTCCGAAGAAACGTCGCAACGGTCGTGGCGAGTCGAGCGAGTCGTTGGCGACACTGTGCCGATTTGACCGGCCCGGGAATCGAATCCCAGACCTCCCGCACCGATAGCGTGCGCTTAGCAACTGAGCTAACGGCCGGTCTTTTTTTTTTTTGTTTATACAAAGATTTCCGAAATTTCTGTCATGCTATCCAACTTGCTTATTAATCTCGAGAAACTTTCATTGTGATGCAATAGTTCTTGTAGTCAAACTTTTCTGGTGGGTTGAGCTTGAACCAACGACCAAATCAAAATGCAAGCCTGGACAAAGTCAGTGGGTATTGTTAAAGCTGGAGTCGTGTTGTGGTGTCATAAAGCCATTATTCTCAACGGCTACCATGGCTGGACAAAACAACGTTCCAGAGCAGAAGGCATTCTTGGAAGAAAATGGATGTTCCGCTTGCGATGTCATAATTTTGAGTTAACTAAACCAGCCAGTTGGGGTTAACTAAAGTCATCGCTATTGGCGCCGGAGTTTTTGGGTTCAATTTCTGGGCCGGTACCGGCCGTTAGCTTAGTGGCTAAGCGCACAGACTATCGGTGCGGAAGGTCTGGTGCTTGATTTCCGGGCTGATCAAATCGGTACAGTGTAGCCAACGGCTCGCCACCGCTGCAACGTTTCTGTGTTACCCAGACACTAAGTCGCGGAGATGGGCCTCAGTCATGGCGTATGCAAGGGAAGGGGGCCGGGAGTCAAACCCCCCTTGACGATTGCAGAAAAAATAAAACCTTCCTTAATTTTGAAAAGAACCGACTTTTCTTCGTGCGGAGCTTGCCAAAAGTGCTATCATGTTTTTTCTGTTGTGCCCAACTTTGTAATTTAACCTCGAGAAACTTTCATTAGCCTGCAATGCGTCTGATGCGATATGCAACAATAGTCAATTTTGATGTGTTTTGCTTGAACTGCATTTTTGTCATTGATGCTGCTGTGAAGCAGTTGGTAAGTAGGAATTTCCTTAAACACGGTGTCTCTGCAGTAGCTATGGCTGCACACAATTTTATTTTTAATCAAAAAATTTCAAAATTAAATCAAATGAAATTTTAAATATTAAATCAAATTTTCACTGTACTCGTTCCATTAAACTCGCTGTAAGTTACGCACCGAAGCGTGGTAGCGAGTGGCGGGGTCCGACCCTTCGTCTTAGCACTTAGGCAACACAGGTCCGAAGAGCCAACGGCTCGCCACCGCTGTGATGTCCGATTTGACCGGCCTGGGAATTGAACGCCAAATCTTCCGCATGGATAGCGACATCTTTAAAACTACGCTGTAACAGCCCGATTTGATGAAAAATTTTTATAAACGTTAAAAATCTAAATTGACGCTGTCAGTGACGTCATATCGTGATGACGTAAAATTTTTACGTCACATCGTACTGAGTAGCATCATTGTCTGGCATCGTCATACGACTGGTTTCTGGTGCATTGCATCTTGCTTATGTGATTCTTTCTTGCTCATGCAACCATAGGTTGATTACGACAAATAGTTTTTCATTTCTCGTTATCTTACTTACAATGGTGCTATCGTTGTGCTTAAGGGTTGCATTTAAACGCACGTGCCTCACGGTTAGTTTGTAACGAGGTTACAAACGTGTGTAGGGAAGAGAGTACTGCAGGGATCAGGATCACCTGCCTTGTAATTGTGTTTTTAGATAGATTATTTTATCCGCCCGACTTTGTGACAAACGAAATTGGTCGAGCGTAACCACGTGTTGTCGAAATGTCCAGTTATGAGATTTACAGTGGTTTTATTTTTCCTCTTTAAAAAATTGTTTGTAATGTTATTTAGTACAAGAATAAATAAATGATGGTGTTTGTTTTCGTGCTGGCTAGAAAACATAAATTATACTTTAAATTTTTGATATTGTCGACCTATTGTAGGCCTATGTAGGTTGGGCAGTGGTGTATACAAAATTGAAACTGAAAAACAGTTTTGTTGGTTTTGCTAACACTGCTACTGCATTAGTACAAGTTTTTCTTACGGTGTAAAATTTTATGAAGTGTTGTTTTTAGAGTCACAGATTTGTTCAGAAAATATTTAACCAATTTTCTTGGTTCAGGAGTTTTGAACTGCAGGTTAGAAAAAGTTAACCATTGAACATTTTTTACATTATAACGACATAAAGACATACCGGTGTGTAAAGGATGAAAGGATATTGACTCAATTACCATTACCGTGAACGTACTGCTTGACGCCGATAAAGCTTTGACCTAGTACATCAGTGGTTTTCAAACTTTGCGTTTCCACGCCTCCCTTAAGAATAATCGTTAACATTCGCGCCTCCCCAAAGAATAGTCCAGCAGGAAGGTTTTCGGTTGCCATTCGCGCCTCCCCTAAGAATAGTCCGCGGCTCCCTGGGGAGGCGCGCCTCCCCAGTTTGAAAAACGCTGTAGTACGTAAGACTAAGTTTTTGACGTACGTGTCTTTTAATCAACATCTTCTTAACAAATATACATTAATATACAGCCAAATATTCGATAAAAACTTGAATGCAGCAATGTTGTTGATGTATTTTCAATATAATCAGCTCCTATAAACTTGATTCGCAAACGAAAGAAAAAAGATTTTTTTAAGAAACAGCAATTCTATCAAATAATAGGCTTGTGGGTAGGCTAGCGTTACCTACATTGTAGTTGCTTGTTGGTTTTCTTACAGGCTTGTAAGTCACCATGTATGCTGATTTTTGGTGTGAGTGAATTTGGCACTTCTCTACTCATTTCTGAGGATACTCGGCGCAACCTACCGAGCGAAGCATTAACTATACATAGTCTCACGGTCTGAGAGGGTTCAATTTGTTCAATCACTATACTAGAATAACAGTTTATAGGTCCGGTTTATAGCCTACCTATAAGCCTATTGCAGTATTACTAATATCCGGTAGATCGACCATTCTTATTCAACTTTTAAAATTCTATGAAACTTGATCGTTTATGTTGACATCCAGCAGATCTACTGGTCTATGTATATTACGTTAGGTAGGCCTAAACGTTTTTGCAATGCGAGTACGACCCACGAGGAAGGGAAGCTTTGGGGGTTCACTCATGCATCTCAATACAATACTACTTGATACTTCATGTAGATAAGCAGGTAGATAAGCGTGCGTTTAATATAGCCCCTACACGTTTAAAAAAAATCAGAACCCGCACCTAAGACTATCATCGATTTTAATGTTACAGGTAGTGCCAACATGATTTTAAGCACAGCTTTCCTGCGCAACAGAATAATTTCGTTGGTAGTTTTGCTTCTGGAATCAAACTGTTCGCTTGATATAATCGCTAAGCTACCAACGATGGAACATCTCCAGCTTGATCTCCATGCTGTGTCCACCTGGCCATAATATCTTGAATAAATGGTACTATGCACAGCTATTGCAAGTAAATAAACTTCCATTGCAAAGTCCGCTGCAAAAATATTCAACATGAATGTGTTTTGGTGTCGCAGTGAATGGGTTAGATCAGTTGTTTTAAGGACTAAGGAGGTTTTTTTTTACAATTACAAGCACAGAAGCTATGATGATTACAAAACCACTGTTAAATATTTTTCTTTGCAAAACTGTGTGCAAGCACGCACCTTTAAGGAAAGCCTCCAGAAAAGAAAAGCGCCTCCAAACCAAACCTTGGCTTACCACAGGGCTACTTAATTCCATCAAATATAAAAACAATCTATATGTTAAGCTCCATACCAGATTCAGTGAGCAAGCACACCATGATTACAAACTTTATCGCAACACTCTCAACAGAACAATTAAAAGTGCCAAAGAAACCTATTATCGACGAACTTTTGAAGCCAACAAAAATAACTCAGCTAAGGTGTGGAATCTAATTAATGACATTGCAAATCTAAAACCCAAAAAAAAAATTTTTCCAACAGAATTAGAAACTCATGATGGCATCACTCAAGACCCACAACAAATTTGTAACAAACTTAATGACTACTTTGTTAATGTAGGAAAAAATTTAGCTGATACCTTCCAGACTGACGATTACAACTATAACATGCACCGATCTAAAGTCAAAAACTTATGCTTCTTTGCACCAGCAACATCTGAAGAAGTTACTTCAATTATACGGAATCTTCAAGGCAAAAAAGCTACGAGAGAACAAGATGTTGACACAAAATTCCTAAAATTTAGTAATCTTATCATTTCTCCTATTCTCAGTAACTTGTTTAATTCTTGCATAATCCAAGGAAAGTATCCGGACGCTTTAAAAATTGCTGAGGTCGTACCCATATTTAAGAAAAATAATCCACAACAAGCAACCAATTAAAGACCAATTATTTCTCTCCTGTCCCCATTCAACAAAATATTAGAAAAGTTAATCTATAATCGTATTTACTCTTACCTCGACAAGGCGGATCTGCTATCACGCCACCAATACGGTTTCAGACAAAATTCCTCAACTGTTCACACTTTATGTACAATTTATGATCTGTTAATCAAAAATGCAGATGATGGCCTTTATTCTTGATGCATATTTCTTGATTTGACCAAAGCCTTTGATACTGTAGATCAGAGGTGACGAACATGCGGCCCGCGAAAGAATTTCCTGCGGCCCGCGAACATTTTGGCGAGACCAGCACTTTTAAACATTTTTTTCCCCCGTCTAATCTTTGCGATGCGATACCAAAAGCTGAGGCCCTGATTTGATCAAGCGCGTATCACGCAGTGATTATATAAACGCTCAATACAAGTCATCTGTTTCAGGATTCAGCAGTTCATCCATTGTTATGAAATAATAATAACATACTGTAACTCGAGTCCGTTGCAGCTTCAGCATAGCGCAGCAGTTTACGAGTAACTATTCGAGTGAGAGCTTAGCTTGCCTTACAGTAGTAGGAATTATGTGAGTTTGCGGAAATGAATTGGTGAGGTGGCAGTACCATTTGTCATACGCAAATTTTCCTGCTTTCCTAAGGTATTTGTTATTCTGTTTTTTAATCAATATTTAATTAGCCGCTTGTCTTCAGCGAAAAAACGAAATATTGTAGATGAAAAAAGAGTAGGCTATTTCAAAAAGATTGGACCGATATCCGATATGTTTATGACTAGGAGCGTATTCAGAGGGGGGCCATTGTGCCATCCTTCCCCCTTTTTGACTCTGCCTTTTAGTAAAAAAAGAACAAAACTAATGGTGCCAAGTGACTGAAACATGCCAGACTCCTTTGATGGTTGCTGTAGCTTATGGCCAGTGGCTAATCCAAGGGTTAGGATGAGAGGTATGCATCCTCCCACCAGCCATTTTCAAAATAGTTTTTGATGCATACAATTTTTCCATAACTTCGAACCTCTTCGAGAGCGATAAGCCTTACGCCTTAAGCACGCATAATCGAAAATGTGCGCGCCAAATGCATCATATTTGACAAAGCACTCAGAATCAGGGTCAAAAAATTTAAACAAAATTTGCCTGAGGATTATTCAAAAAGCACTACAAATAGCCATTACAGCATGTAAATTTTCAAAAATTTTCCGAGAGAGCATGCCACCGGACCTTACAAGAGCTTTTCTTGTTTTTGAATCATTTTCAAATTTGTTCTGCCGAAAAAAAAAAAAACGCTTTAAAGAAATATGGAAATTGTGGCTTCCCCCTTTTAAAATTTCTCGCTACGCCACTGTTTATGACTTAAAAGTTATGCGGCCCGCTTGCTTATTGGTAAGTAACAAAGTGGCCCGCGACAGCAAATAGGTTCGTCACCCCTGCTGTAGATCATGCGATATTGCTAAATAAACTCGATCACTTCTTTGGTATTCGAGGCCTACCACTTCAACTACTGGAAAACTATTTGACTTATAGAAAACAATACACTAAATTATCCCACTATAAATCAAAACTAGCCAAATTGACTCACGGAGTGCCGCAAGGATCATCGCTAGGCCCGCTACTCTTCCTACTCTACGTAAATGATCTTCCCTCGGCTAGCAACTTTGAAACAACTTTATTTGCTGATGACACGTACTTAATGCTGGCGGACAAAAATTTAGCAAATCTGGAGCGCAGGGTTAACGAAGAGCTTCAAAACATTGACCATTGGTTAAAGAAAAATAAATTGTCCTTAAACCGTCAAAAAAGTCATTATATGCTCATCAATAAACGGCCCAGTGTATCATGTATTGCTGACCTACAATTGTCCATAAACTCCCACGTCCTAAAACGGCAGCAAACAGTGAAATATCTGGGAATTTTTGTTGATGAAAATTTGAATTGGTCTACCCACATTCATCAATTGTCACTTCAGCTTGCACGATACTCTGGTCTGTTTTATCGACTTAGAAAATTGGTTCCACCTGACGTAATCAGAATGCTTTACCACAGTCTAGTCCAGTCTAAAGTTCAATACGGCATTGCTGTCTGGGGAAATGCTGCCAAAACCCGGCTACAAGAACTGAATCTCAGACTAAACAATATTATTCGAACAATTACTTTTAGTAGCAAGTTTTGCTCGGTAACACCCCTATACAAAAAACTAAAACTTCTAAAATTGACTGATGTTTACAAATTGGAACTCGCAAAAATCATGTATCAACTCCACGGTGGAAAACTTCCAAAATCTTTCTATGATCGCTTTGCAAAAATTAATGCTGTTCATAATTACTCGACAAGACAAACAAAAAATCTTGTGTACTTTAAGCCTCGTGTTAAGAAAACGATAGGAAAAGAATTAATATTACATAGGGGATCTAGCTTATGGAAGGAAATTGATAATTCAGTTAAAAACTGCAGCTGGTTTTCTTTCAAAAAGTATTATAAAAATTTTTTAATTGACAAATATTAGCTTCCACAACCGAATTGATGTTAAGTAAATAGAAAATTTCAGACTTAAACTATTTAAAAAAAAAATAAGCATGATAAAGAACCTTGGAAATCAAATTTTCTGCGCTTAGCACCTTCGGCGCGATGCTCGCAAAGCTCACCTTGGCATTTGCCTGTGACCTTCAGTGCTTTGGTTATTGTGAATAAATTGTTTTTCTTTTTTTGTTTCTCATGCAACTTTTTTTGACGTGAATTATTTTTTTAAAAGTATTGTACCTTCGCTTGACCATTGTAAGGAACTAAACGACATATTTGTTTTGTATATTCTTCGTTTTGTACGTAGCTTTTTCCAACTTTTTTGCTGCTTTTCGTCTTTTTTTTTTTGTTTTGTGTTTGTTTCTAGTTTGACTCTTTTACAAATTACTCAAAACGAAGAGGTAGCACCTGACTAGATAACCTTCGGGTTCTTCGGTGTTTCCCTGACTGGTAGTGTGTGTGCTGAAATACTTTCATTCGTATTAGCCTGCATTGTTTTACCAGCCTTGAAATAAATCTTCTTGAAGTCTTGAAATCTTGAAATCTTTGTGATGGTTTAATTTGGCAACTCTGCGACAATAATGTAATCAGTCTTTGTTTCCGATAGAGTTGTGCTTCCTCAATAATTGTTTGCGCCGTTTGTACTGTGGAATTATCTGTGCTCCGCCATAGGGCTACCACGTTGTGTAGATTACGCAACTGCCGGGCTACCTGCTGTACTTCTCCTGCAAGAATTGTTGGGCGTTGTCAGTTCTTGGAAGCGACAGTGCAGTCGGGAGGTTCGACAGTTGCTAACCAGAGTTTTCTTTTTAAGGAAATGTTTTTAATTTGGTATAGTTTGTAGCGTCAGTGAATGTGTAAAGTACTGAACAGCTGTGGCAGGCGGCATCGTTTGAACATTTGGAATCTAAAGGGAAAGTAGTTAGGTATGTGTACTGACCGTTATTAAGCTTCCCAGTTATGATTTAATGTTTATACGTGCGTTTAATTGTTTTAAAACCGCCTGACGCCTTACGTCCTACATCTTATGCCTTCGCCATCGAGTCATTGTTGGAATTCTCAATTTCATCATTTGTCGTGGTTACATTCAAAATCTCTACAATTTTCGTTTTTCCGCATGTGTCAGTTGAAAGTCTTATAATTTGCATTAAATCAATTGGTTTCTCAATTAAAATATTCTAGGCGAGTTTAAGCTATTCTTTTTGTGGTTTCCTTGTAAGGATTTGAGACCTGCCAAAAATTTCTTACAACCACTGATCCAAAATGCAAAACAAAACAAAAAATTACTACTAAATTCAATATCAGATGAAAAAAGCTTTTCATTCTCAATAATAGGGCAATTCACCGTCATCACATCGTTGCTCACTTGTGAAACATCAATACTTATTTTTTCCCCGGATTCGCAACATAGAAACGTTTCGGGCACATCTTTTCATCAAATTCAAGAGGACATGCTGATTCGTCGAAATATTCCCATGCGGATTTAATATTGATCACCGAAAGGATAAAAAGAGTCGTAAAAGACACGACATGGTTCGTTACAGAAACTAGCGGGATTTGCGCATTTGCATTTATCACTGAAATCGCGATTTTCTGGCCCCCCCTCGCACATTACTACTATCGTAGTCATCCAGGGTCGACGTCAATGTTTTACAATCTACAAACTGTGTTGTGTTGTGCGTCTGATTAAAAAATAGTGTTGGTTCAACATTGCTGCTAAGGGCGTAGATCAATTTTGGATTTGTTTCAAATGCACTAGATAGTAAAAAAAGCCATTTCGAGTTTTCTGAGCAAAACGCATCGGATGAGCTGGAGGCAGAAGCGAGCATTGCATTACATAATGGATGAATATAATAGCATTACAATCTGGTTCATCGAATCCGTCTTTGCAACCAGGAATTCCATCTCCAAACCAATATTGTAAAATGCAGAGTTCGGTTTCTCCAATCGACAAATTTGCAATCGCAATTAAATCTGGTTGTCGATAAGCCGCAATCATGGCACAGATTTACAAAAGAAAACAGTTTCTGCTACTATTAATCAAATGTTTTTGCCGTTAGTGCGAAAGGTGTGGGTTTCATTCTATCGCCACAAGAAGAACAGCAAGGCTTACACAAAGCACAAAAGGTGAAAAAACGATTCAAAAGCAATGGGCGCTTTTCACTCCAAAGCTCAATCAAGCGTAACGAAATCGTTTTGGCAAAAAGTTGCCACCCGCTGCAGTTGGTAACTTAAAACTACAGCAAAACCGCTGTTTTGCTTTGCCATTTTTGTTGAAGCAAAAAAAAGCGTTTTGTTCAGCAAAGCAAAAGATATTCATTCATTAATCTCTTGTGAAACAGATAAAGCCTGAAACATATTTCGTAATTGCTTTTGACGTCGGTGGTTCTAGTTTTTGTGGACTGGAATTACAGCACTTCAATTAGGTTAGGTTATCTTAACCATAAAAATCGTGTAGTTTGGCTCTTTCAGGTTCAGACCTCAAATTTTTATTAATTTCGGATGAAAATTTGCATTGCTGTTGCTGAGGAACTCGTGCAAACACCTTAATTTTGAATTGCATGTGGTAATTTTACTGATCGTTGTCATGCTTTAGATAGTTAAATCAATTGCGACTTCTTACAAATCACATTACCGGCAATTTAGAATGTTTATTCAGTTTGTGCTTCGTCCTGGATCTAAACAAATCATAAACTCAGTGGCGTAGCCACTGAGTGGGGGCTTGAGGTTACAGCGATTTCAAGCATAAATAATTTACGTAGCCCAAAAAAGAACTAAACCGCTAACATTTAAATATCGTTTTACCAATTTCACCAGAAAGAATTCCTTTGACTCTTCAGAATAATGGTGCCTCAACAACCTTCGGTATTTTTAGTTTAAAAAAATTTCTTTTAAAATTGAGGCCATCTCTTGTTGTAACACAACGTATGGTCAAATGTGACGTTATTCTCAACCCCTCCCATTGCAAAATCCTGGCTACACTATTGCATAAGCTTAAATAGTGAGTTTTTTACGGTGTAGTGAAAAAACTTTTTTTGGAATTTCAAAAAAGTGGTTCCCTCATTTGTAGCAAATAAACCAAAAATGACACTGAAAATGGTTTTGGGGTGTTGTCCGCCCAGATGGCTTAGCAACCGGGCCAAATGCGCCTCCAAATGAAATAACTTCCTAACCGCTCATGCTGGAAGGTCGAGTTAGAGCTTGAAATTTGTAGAGTTATTGGCCTACACTTTGATTTAAATTTAAAGCTATTGACGACCTATTCTTAGTACCAAACAAGTTTAATTTTTAAGAGGTGCAATTTTCGGCCACAGGTTCTACTGCAATTTGGAAAAAACATGCTATTGCCAGAGATGGGCATTTATCCACACAATTCATCGGCGATAGTTGTCGGCGATAATTTTTTATCGATTATCGTTATCGCTCAAAATATTTTTGAATTATCGATTACCGATATCGCTCTCGTAATATATCTTGTTATCGCCGATAAATTATCGCGATAAACGATTGTTTATGCACACAGTGTTCAAACTTCAAAGTTAGTAAGTTGGCGCTATGGAAAAAACACACGAAGTCCATTAAGTCTAGTTGCAGCTAACAAAAATCTCTCTTGGTCTTGTTTAACGCAGAGGCAGAGTCCGTAAACTGTGATCTCTTTCATTAAAAAATCTAGAAAAACGTTTTTACAATTTGACTTACAAAAAACAAACTTTGTCGAACACCTTGAAAATTTACCGCAATATTTATCGGAAAAATTTGTCGGCGATAATTTATCGATTACCGATATCGCTTTAAGAAATTAAGATTTATCGATTATCGGTATCGCTCAGAACTTTTTTGGAGTTATCGATTACACTGTGCAACACAAAAAAAACTCAAAGAAAAAGTGAGTTGATTTTAGTAAATTTGGGGGCTCTGAACACGAATATGCAATTAGTTTTTTTCTAGCACGTAGGGTTTTTTCAGTATTTTACATTTTAATCTGAAAACGCAGGCCTGAATTATCTCTTCTGGATTTATGAGTCATCTTTGGTAATATTGCTGACATGTTATGTTTTTGTATTTTAGCTGCATATTTATCCTCCTATCACAAGAAAGCGATGAAGCGCTGTAACGAGCTCGCTTGGAGTTGTTAGCCATCTGTCTACCACACCAAGATGGGGGAATTTCGCTAAGTGCGTTTCCCAACGACACAACAAGTAAACTTGCCGGCTTGATCTCCAAACTGTCCCTTCAATGCTGAGCGTCAAGCAGGGAAACTGTAAATACTAATGTTAAAGTCATTGGTTTGACCCGACTCGGAATCAAATCCTAGTCTACAGCTCCAGAAGCGGACGCTCTTACCACTCGGCAATCTAAGCCATTAAATCCATACAAAAAATAGCGATTCTGGTCACCCATGATTCAGTCAGTTAAACAGAAACAGACTGTCACAGTTGTTGTTGCTTACAAGTAGTTAGAAATCAACAGTCCTACTGATTTAGCTACAACAGAAATTCTTTTAATCTAATTTTTGCATTTAAGTATGTTGTACGCAAGCTATAAAAGACAAGTGTACTCATTGTAGCCTATTGTTGGTATTATACAGTAAAACATTGATTTTGCCCATAAGAAGCTAAAATGCCAAAAAAGAGACGATCTTCTAAGAATGATCCCAACACATTTTGCTGTATTTGTGGACAATTGACTCTGTTAAAATATCTAAGGAATTTAACTGACAAGATCAAGCGTTTGTATTATGCTTATTGTGGATGCGAGGTTGGAGACCAAGATAAAGCTTGGTCTCCTTTATTTTCATTTTAGATAATGCTGAAACTTGTAGTTGGTGGAAGAGTAAAAAAAACTATAATAAAGACTAACAATGTTGCTATTGAACTACAACTAAACTGCTTTGGTAAAATGCTACTAAGTGACTGAAACATTTCGGTCGAAATTAGAATATTTTATCACCAATTATGCCAGGTTTTTTCAAACAAGGGAAACTACAATCATTATAAATATAATAGACTTGTAGCAAAATAAAAAGACCTAATTAGAAGGTGCATTAAATAAATTTGTTATGGGCAATAGTGTTTGAAAACGTAAATTATATTTAAATATATTGAAAGCATACATTATTGTTCTAACTTAACGAACAAATCCCGTTGCTTTAAAATAAATGGAATACTAAAACTTGAAAATATATTAGATGGAAAAAAGATATATCAAAGCTACAAAATAAACTAACTAACTTCACATCATACAAATGTTCACTAAATATACATCACAGTTAATACCACAATAGATCAGCCCATAATAAACTACACAGCGCACCACGAGTAGTGCAAGCGGGTGAAACCACGACAAATGAGTAAAATCAGGTTACAATTTACAAAATAATGATGGAAAGTAATGAGACATGCCGATGAAGAGTTTTTTTTAGGAATACAGGGCTCCGAACTCGCTGTAGCCTTTTAATCGAGTTCAAATTCGAGTTCACTAAAAATTTGCAAACCGAGCTCGAGTTCTTCATTTACAATTTTGCGAGTTCAAGTTCGAGTTCAGTAATCTTTACCGCGTTTAAGCCAAGTTAAATTAAGTGTTTTTTTCGGGTTTAGGCTAAGTTCAAGCAATTTTTGTTAAGTTTAGGATAAGTTTAGAACTCAGTCACTTTTTTTCTAGATCGAGTTTCCGTTCGAGTTCAAAGATTTTGCTTTTCCAGTTTAAGTTCGGCAAAAAGACCAAGTTTAGCGAGTTCGAGTTTACATTCCTGGTAGAGATAACAACAAAAACTTCTAAACAAATAACATTACGGTAAAATAGCCTTGTATTAAAGTAAAAGTTATTTTTATCTTCTATAAAAACAGTTTCTACAAGTTGATACAAAGTCTAAGAAACATACACGACTGACTACTCTCGTAAACAATCAAAGAAATGTTGAGCGAGCATTGAATGCCAGCGCAATGCTCCATATCACCATCTTGTTGGCGGAAACACTTGAAGACAATGAAGAACCAAAAACTAAAAAAAAAAAACATAAGTTACACAGCGGCATTTCGCTTTGCAGTGCTGGTAAATCGCTTTGATGGATTACAAGTGTGTGAAATGAGGAACAAAAATCAGTGTGTAAAATGAGGAAGAAAAATGGCTTTGGAGGAGTCCGAGAAGCATTTTTAAGTAATGTATTTAACACCAGCAGAAAATTGTTGAAAATTGACGTACGTAAGCCTACTGCCATTGCAATTTTTGTGCTTTTCCAACAAGTTTCAAAGCAAATTTTTAATGTTGAGTCCTTCACCAAAATTTAATATGAAGCATTTTTGTTGGCACACTTTTTGTTTATGCGTGCTCACGGCATAAGGTTGTTATTATGGGAGAGGTTCGAAATTATGGAAAGTTTTGATTTGCAATTTATTGCTTTTTGTCTCGACTTTCAAAATGTCATCGTGAGCTAATACTTGTCTGAAATTTGCTGACCCTTGCCACAGGTGGTTTACTAATCCCTGCAATTTTGGCCATTCGCAAAAAGTCCGAAATCATGAATTATAACAGCTCAAATGGCCGAGTGATCAGAGCGTCCGCCTCTGTAGCTGTAAACTGGGGGTTGATTGCCATTTGCCAGTTAGGTCAGATCAATGATTGAAAAATTGGTATACACAGTTTCCATGCTGGACGCTCAGCATTAAAGGGACAGTGTGGAGAACAAGCTGGCAAGTTTACTTGCTGTGTCTTTGGAAAAGACACTTAACGGGATTGCCTCATCTTGGTTTGGTAGACAGAAGGCTGACAACTCCTAAGCGAGTTCGTTTCAGCGCTTCGATCGCTTTCTCGTGATAGGAGGATAAATATACAACCAAATACGAAAGACAATTCTGCCGTTTTTCCTCAAAAGATAATAACTACAAATTTTTCGAAAATGTTTTTTAGAGTTTTCGACTCAAAAATTGATGTTTTATTATCTGTGTGAAAATCAAACTTATGCCTTATTCCGTTTCGTAAATATTAAGGAGTAATAAGTACACGCAAAAAATTTTTTCGCTAATTTGTTGTCAAAAATTTTTTTGGTGGTAATAACTACTATTGTAATTGTCATGTTTTTTTATGACGTCATAAAAGCATAAAGCAGATTTCTTATGGTTTCTCATAACGTCATAAAAAAAATTCACAATCAGGATTTTGCGCAATTGTGAAAAACGTAAAATCTCTATTATCTCAAAAACATAACAATTGTAGTTAGCTTTTGAGAAAAAACGGCAGAATTATAACAACTGTGGTCTTTCGTCAGAAAATAAAAATTTACTGCATTGCTGTGCAATAGGTGATTGAGCAGTTTACACTACCTTTTGACTGCACATATTTCAAATAATAGCGACTTTAACAAGTTGGCATTGTTGATAATAGAAACACCACAGAGCAAAAATTGAAATAGTGAAATAATACCGGTACAGTTTTTAACCAAAGAAGTTGATATATAATCACTGGCTATACACATTTAACAAGTGTAGAAAAAAGATTGTTGTGCAACCTGCGGAGTGCGTACGCAACGTAGCTACTGCCTTTTAAGCTCGTTTTCTAGCATCGGCGTGCATTGTAAATCATCGAAATTAACCTGTAGATCAGAAATTAAAGCACCGAAAGCCAGGACTTTTTGCACTAGTTAAAATAATTTTCGCAGAAAAATTATAGTTCACAAAGTGCTTGAGAGAGGGGACTCTTTGGGGACCAGCGCCCCCTCATCCGCTTGGGTACGCCACTTGGTCTCAGACAGTTCATTAGCACTTATCCTACCGTTTTAAAGAAGTATTTTTAAACAAAAGTTTTTGATAACTTACGAATGCATGCTTCAGCTGGCTCAAGAGTCGCAGATGAGCTGCAGGTTGCAGAGTAAAGGTTTGCTCCCGTGCTTGTTGTATATCCAGGATGACAAAAGTATATCGCAGTACACGAACCACCATAGGTGCATAGGTTAGGATCACTCGATAAACTCACTAACGTTGAGAAGGTTCTGTTGTGATTTACCTCACAATCTAAAATTGCGAAGTTACGTAGCTGAAATGAAAATGTAAAACGACCATACAGTAGCTCTAGCCTGTGTAAAATCACTTAAAAGCACTTTGGGCTATTCAACAATTACTCTGACCACATGTCCAATTTTAGTTGAATTTAGGTCCACGGTTCTTGGTACTAGTTTCTGCATCATAATAAATTTTTGAGGTCATAGTTAAGTAGTGATTGTGACATCAGAAAATTGATTATGATGCTGAAACTATAACCATGAATCGCGGGCAGAAAGCTCACTAATACTAAGGTCAATGAAAGGAAAAGGCGGTTTTGCTTACATAACTAGAGAGTTTCATTATTTTAATTGTGGTAGTTGGTTCGCATGAGCTTTTTCGTATGTTCGGACAAGATCCACGCAGCCTGCTGGTTGTACTGTATCATCAATTCATCATCCAGGCGGACCAAACCAGCTATCCTAATATCCCATGAGGTGGAGAGTTAGGAGATACTGATCTATTACGTGCTCTGCCGTTCGTTTGTCAGCACCACAGTCGCATGTTGCAGATGAAGCCATCCCCCAATTTAATGAGCTGATTTAGTGTACAATTAAATTTTAATCTGGCTATGTAAACCATTTCTTAGGTTACTAAAAACTTTTTGAAAGATTATGCGACAGAGGATTTTCAATCGCTTTGATTTTTCTTGGGGTTTAGCAAAATTTTTTTTCTGTGGTCTACTTCAGGTTAGGTTTAATTTCAAGAAAAAAAAGCGGTAACCAGCCGGTTTGCTCAGTTGTTAAGACATTGCTATCGATGCGTAGGTCCGGGGTTTGAATCCCTGGTCCGTCAAAACGGACAAGACGTTTCTTCGGAGCTATGTTACCCAGGCGCTAAGCCGCTGAGATGGGCCCTGCCACTCGTTACGCCCTTTGCCGTAAAACAGCGAGTATAATGAAGTTTAAATTTTTTTTGATTTGAGTTGAAAAGCGGTTTGGTGTTTACAACAATTCAGCATACTTTAACTTATGGCAATTTTATTTATGAAAAGTTGTAGTTTCGCATCTTTTTAACTCCCTGATTAAATTAGACAAAGATACTTACAAACCGGATTGATAAGGGTCGAAAAAGAAAAATAATAGCCGTCAGCTGTTGTTGCGATTAAGCTCATCGCGTATCCTTGGGAGAGATAAGGTTGTGCGCCGATAGCAATCGACTCTGCATGACACAGGGCAAATAACTCATAAAGAGATGCAAGATAGTTTTCACATTGAGTTGAATCAAAGTGTGTAACGAGAGTGCGACCCAAGTTTTGCTCTGTGACCGACCAATTGTAAGTGATTGCAAAAGGTGAAGCAGGAAATGAAACATTGTAAAAGATTCCGGTGTATAAGAACGGCCAATTTACTTGCGATGCCGCAGGAGGGATGATAAGGGATGACTCCTGAGCTGAAACATAAATAAACAATTATTTTGTTAAAACCACTGTTAAAAACAACAATAATATTTGTTTATTTAAACCTATAGCTATCTTCTTATCAAGAGAAAGCGATGGAGGCGATATAATGTGCTTGTTAGATAGGGCTACCTTATTTTCACCACCCAAAAGGAGGACTGGTTCTTTGAGGGTCACCATGTCCGCAGATGTCCATTTTTCCGCAAGCAAGTGAAGACCAAACAAAAAGGTCGTATCGTCCGCAGGCCGTAGTTTGCTCTGAAACTTCCCAAAATTTTTCGTGGAAGAATGATATGACATGTTTTCACTTTTCATAATGCCGAAAAGGAGGACATCTGGGCGATTTTTGGCGTCCTCGAGGGACAAGTTTTTTTTTTTTTTGGTGGAGGGACAAGTCCTCGAGGGACAAAAGGAGGACGTATGGTAACCTTACTGTCAGGAGTTTCCACCCAGCGCCTCTCTACCACTTTAAATGAGTCAATCCTGCTTAGTGTCTTTTCGAACGGCACAACAAGTAAACTTGCCGATTGTTCTGTACAGTAGCCTACGCTGTACGTTTAATGCTGTCCTTTGTCAGGGAAGCGGTTTATACCACTTGGTATCCATCCGGCTCAAGATGCTGGGCCCGACCCGAACCCGATTTTTCAAGCCCGAACCCAAACCCGATTTTATCGGCCAGTCTTAGCCCGATTCAAACCCAAAATCAAAATCAACACTTTAAATTTTGAAGATATTTTAATGAAAATAGAAATAAGTTCTAGCCTACCTAACCACAATCACATCAGTTACAAACAACAATGTTTATACCGTCAAGAAAGTGGAATTAACCTGTACTCATTGTATAAAGTGTTCTCTTTGCTTTATTCCAGCAATCGCGATAACCCTATCACTCATTGAAAATCTCGATTTCGCTTCAGCGTCCGGCCCCATTGAAGCTTGACAATTTTTCAAAATCCAAGCCGAGCCCGACTTGAACCCGACCCAAAAAGCCCGAGCCGTTTGACAACTCGGAACTTACATGGGAAAGTCGCTATAAATTTGATTACATTTAAACAAATAAGATTGTTGCTTGTTGGCCAATAGCCAGCGGATCCACGTTCAAATTATTGCAGCAGAACCAAATAATAGCGCTAGTGCTAGGCCATTTCGTCGACTCTTTAGTTTGTTTTACCTTGTGCAGAGGCTGTCTTTAAAAAGAGAAACAATGTGATAATGCATGTCAACTCGTACCATATCCGAAAGCAACACATTTTGATAAACTAGTACTCTGAATATGAAGCTATAGACTATTGCAACTTCTAAAGGAGTTCAGCTGAAAATACAGCGCATTTTCATAAATTGCAGCATCGGTGTAAATATTCCAAAATTGTAATTTAACTTCACAGAAATGCGAAAACGATTTTGTAATGCCTTTTCATACAAGTTATATTCCTGAGCTAGTAAATTTCTAAATCAGCCAAAGCAAACACAAACTTCTGAATGCTTAATTTGCAGTAGCCTAAAACCAATTTAACAAAAAATTGCTGCTTTGAAACAGTCTGCCTACATGACAAATAGGAAATACAACCTAGCAGCAGCTGCCCTGCTGTTTTGTGCTTGTGTTAATTAATGATAATCCGATATGTACATCACAAGTAACTTTTTCTATAGTTGCTTTAGTGTTTTCAAGCATCCCTTTTCACTAGTTGTTTTACAGTATATGAATTAATTCGTGTGAAACCACGGAGAGTTGAGAACCGCGTATCCAAAATATCAGAATAGAATTCAAATAAGATTTCTTTTCGAATGAGGACAAGCAATAAATGATGTCCCGAAAAGCGCACATCAAATGTTCTCACGCTTTTTCTATTGTTTTGCTTTGTAAACTTAACTTTGCGTGTCTTGAACAGTTAATCGAAATTTCGAATAAGACCTTTAAATTACCGATTTGCTGGGCGAATGCTTAGAGCAGGGATGTGCATTGTGCAACTACCCGGCCGACTAAACCACGCAGTGTGGCCCTCGTGAACACCGAAATTTTTCCCCATCAAGCATAAAATCATAATACGACAGTTTAATTGGACTGGCGACTATACATCGTACATCTTTTTTGAAGCTTAGAAACAGTGATTAGATCATGACAGCGATATGGCCTAACGGTAGCGCGAGCAGGTGCCAGATCCTACGTGACGGGTTCGATTCGCGACTGGAGCCGATCGCATTTGACATATGTAACGGGTGACTGCTGACTCGAAGAGCGCAAGCTCACTTCGCAGTCTCCCTCAATCACTGCTGAATTTTCAGTTCAATATAATTTGAAAATAACCTCTGTTACTTGACATTGATAGTACGGGTGACGTAGTATTCTTTCGCTCTGTGGTTTAGCTCGTTCAGCAACGTCTGGCAAATTATACCAGATATAATGTGCTACCCGAAATAGGAAAGAAGTGGTGTTAGCTCCATTTTTCTTCAGTTGATTTGTTACGTGTGTTGTTGTCCCAGATGGCTGACTGGATAGAGCGTTTGCTTTTGAAACTGTAGACTCCGGTTTGATTCCAAATCGGGTCAAATCAATGACTTTAAAATTGGTATTCTTGGCTTTCTTGCTTGACAATCAACATTAATGGGGGTGTTGAGAAAAAGTCAGCAAGTTTGTTTTTGTCGTTGAAAAAGTTAAGTTGCTCTAACTTCTGTCAAGGTTGATGTTAACGAACTAAGCAAGAACACAAAATTTCAATTGTTCCGCTAAAATGTTAGAGATATAATAATTTATTATGAGAATTTTTTAGTTCGTTGTGGATAGAAAAACTGAGTTGTTAGCGTGGCCCTGCTGGATGTCCAAAGTTTGTTAAAGCCCACCAACAAAAAAATGTTGCACACCCCTGGCTAAGAGCGTATGCCTCCAAAGTAATAGACTCTGGTTTGATTCCATGTAGGGTCAAAAAAATGATTCTCACATCTTCCCTGCTTGGTGTTCAGTTATAAAAGGATAAGGTGGAGAACAAGCTTGTGAGCTCGCTTGTAACGTTGAAAGTGGCACTTCACGTAACGGGATTTTCATCAAGTTGTTACAAAGAGGATTAAGTGCAAACACAGTGCTACATCCGTGACTCGATATCAGTGGCCACGGGTCAACGGGGGAGGGGGGCCTGGTGGGAGAATGGGGCAACGGGGCACTGCCCCCTCTGATTGACGAAGCTTAGCCTGTAGTGTGTTTAAAACATCCTTTTTAGAATTCCGCAATTTTTGTAATTATGACCTGTTGTTATTTATCCTCCCCAAATTTTCCGTTTGCCACTACTCCTGCTCACCATCGCGGCAGCGTAGACAAGTTGCTGTGTTGCCTATATGTAAGTTGTAATGATAGGCGCGGCCTACTCTTGTGACACGCAGCAGCGTAAAAGCAGGAATACAATAAAATTAAATGAATGACAACACACTTATTGCCACCAAATACAGAATCAATTCACTAATCATGAAAAAGCAAGCAATAAGCTCTTACTATTAAGAGTACGAAACTAAACTTTTTGAGATACAAAGGCGCAATATTTAGTCCCTACCGTTCTGAGTAGCCTTGGCCAATTTGGCTTATAAGCCCATTCAGATTAGCTCAAACGTTGTGATTGTATCACTTGGGATTAGATATGTAGCATTAGGTAAACTATCGCCTTAAAAACTTTCTCCCAATTGTAATAGGAAAAGCTGAATATAGACCAATTACCAATTCTTTGAATTTCCTTCTATTTGTGTAAAGGTGCTGTGC
This sequence comes from Trididemnum miniatum, assembly GCA_964006365.1. NCBI lineage: Eukaryota > Metazoa > Chordata > Ascidiacea > Aplousobranchia > Didemnidae > Trididemnum > Trididemnum miniatum. Next base: position 17,680,188 of record OZ023249.1, on the reverse strand, counting down.
GGTAATTCTTTCTCGAAAAAACGATCTTAAGAGTTGGCTTGAAGTACTTGCGTAACCTATTTAAATATTTAAGTAAAGTTTTTAAATTAACTATTTGATTAACAAAAAATGTTTTTACTATTGAATTAACTAAAGATGTTTTTACACAGCAAAGTTTGTATTTATTATTTAAACGAGTCGTTAGGACGATATAAGAATTGCAATAATTTTAAATCGTTTTAATGTTTTTACCATTGACAAAAGATGATTTTAAAATACTATCGACAAAAAACAATCGATTTTAAAATGATTTTAAAAATGCTAACGTTGATTTTAAAAATACTATTGACAAAAGATGATTGACAAAAGACAAAACAAACACTATTGACAAAAGATGATATTATTATTACTATTGACACAAGATGATCAAAGATGATTGATAAAAGATGATTCAAAAGATGCTAACAAAAGATGTTTTACACTGTAAAGTTTTATTCATTACCTATACAAGTCGTTTGGACGATATGAAAATTGCAATAATTTTAAATCGTGATGAAATTGGGACATACTTAGGCTCATAGTTTATCAGTGGTGTAAAAATAAAATTTGGCAAAGATGAGAATGCTGCACGGATGGATTCAGGATTGATTCAAGAAAGGGTAGAATTGACTCTCATAATTTTATTGCACGAAATAATTTGAAGACACTCAACTCACAATACGCAAAACAGCACTTACAGCAGTTTACTGTGCTTACAGGTTTGCTGTTGCAGACGTCTGAAAGGGACAATCGTCTCAATTTGGATCCGCTCTCTGGTCGCAGTCGGGAAAGTTGTCACAAAATTTAGAAATAGTTACGATTTGTACAACTGCTTTTTGTTAACGTGAGTTTTGAATAGTTTCTGAAGAAGTTGCAATGGCAAAGAAAAACAGCAGCCATTTTGCAAGAATTATCTATTTTCCAGCATCTTTTCTGTGACACATTCCGTATCCGCTGCAACATCGCAATTTCGTATCAAACATCAGAGCGTGAAAAATAATAAAAACTGATTGGAAATAAACTGATGTTTGATCGACGTCATTTACAAGCGAAAAACAATTAATTGACCCACAGGGCATACAGCAGGCATGGGCAACATACGGTCCGCGGGCCGGTTCTTAAAGAGGTTTTGACCGGCCCGCAGACTCCATACCACGCAATGCAGCTTGAGATCTGATTCCTGACTGTTGCCAATCACTGTGTCTTCACCTAGCTGTTGGTGCGAGCATGTGAAACAATCAATTGCCTAAGTGACAAGGGCTCTGAGAAGCGATGGTGGGCCCGAGGCTAATTTTGCAATGGGTTCCCCCCTGCAAAAAATTTTATCGCTTCTTCGAACATTTTTTATGGTAGACACGGCGACATGTGTTTATGAGGTAATAGCCGCAGCCGGTGTTGCTGGCGCGCCTCGAGTGTGTGAGGGGGAAGAAGGGTAGTCTAAAAAGGTCATTAAATAGCCTACGTCATCTAAAAAAAATCAGTCACACCCGCCATAGATGCCTGCAGTCGAGTGCTCAATGCATGGAAACAAGTTTAACGATTTTTGGGGACAAAAAATGTTTTTGGAGTTGCACCTTTTGGAGACGATCAGTCGGACATGCGGTGATGGAAGGTTATGGTATCACTACGAGCTTTCAGCCAGCTTGTAAGCTAGTGAGTTTTTGATTTGCTGCGAAGCCCAAAAATTGGTATTTAAAAATATTAAAGCTGCATCAAAATACAAAGTAGCCTGCAACATCATATTCTATACATTCCTGGCTGCAATAATTGTTTTTTATCGCCTGGTTTCAAGTTGTATAACCACACGCTTACTTATCCCTCCCAAGATTTAGCGATATCCACAACTGCAGCTTAACTCCCGAGTCATTTTTTATAAGCTCATCAATTAGCAGATAACCGAACGTACTGGCCTGTGGTGGATGCAGACATTGGCATATGTTGAAGACCAAGAATGGCCCACCTGTGGCGCATGCGCTTTAAGTGGCGCTTTGGTTGCTTAAAAGTGGCGCATTGCATCTTTTTGACGACAAGAAAGCAAGCCACTTCTACTCACTAATTTTGGTAATATTTATATTTCTTCGCGTCCTTTACGAAATTGCTCAGTTTTTTACGACCTGGCTCATCACCACGTGAATATTTTCCGGAAATGAGAAAATCAACCCAGCGTTTTGCCCGTCTCTTTGGAATCACCTACAGATGCGAGCAATCATTTTCTTTCATGAAAATGACCAAAAGCAAATTGAGGTCGCTACTGTCCGAATCCAACTTGAAAAACTGTCTGTTGCTTTCAGTTACGAATTTAACTCCTAATATTACTAGTTTGGTGAAAGCAAAGCAGAGTCATTTATGTTTATTTTGCCTGTGTATAAACTTACTTTTATTTGAAACAGTCAAGGAAAATTTAAAAGGGTTGTGTAAAATCCTTTTCTCTTACATCTGTCTTCAATATTGAATAAATTGGGCAATGCTTGTTTATATCTTTTTTATGTAAAATAGTGCATATTATTTTTTAAAAACGCATGATATTGTAACGTCAAAATATGTATATATTATCACACGTTTTAAAGGACTAAAAAGAAATGAATGTTTGTGTGGCGCATCTGAATTAAGGGTGAAAAGTATTGGCGCATGGAATTAAAAGGTTGGCCCCCCTTTCGAAGACAAAGGCAATCGAGGCAGCGCGTACAGCACCATAGCTGCTAACCCAGCTCCAAGAGTGAAAATTATTGCGAAATCGTAAATAAAGCAGAAACTTGTTTCACACACAATGCAAGCCACGGTAAACTAAAGAACAGGGCCGAGAAGAACAGTGTACTTATTGTCGCAAAATAGGAAATGATATTACTTCGCTGACAGGACAATTGATAAGAATTGTATGACAAACCGTAGGAATTAACTGAGGTTATTTTCAAATTATATTCAGTTGCTAAGCGCACGCTATCGGTGCGGGAGGTCTGGGGTTCGATTCCCGGGCCGGTCAAATCGGCACAGTGTCGCCAACGACTCGCCACCGTTGAGACGTTTCTTCGGAGCTGTGTAGCCCAGGCGCTAAGCCGCGGAGAAGGGCCCCGCAACTCGTTACACGCTTCGGCGTATTACGGCGAGTATAATGAAGATTTTGATTGAACTGAAAATTCAGCAGTAATTGAGGGAGACTGCGCAGTGAGCTTGCGCTCTTCGAGTCAGCAGCCACCCGTTGAATATGTCAAATGCGATCGACTCCAGCCGCGAATCGAACCCGTCACGTAGGATCTGTCACCTGCGCGCGGTACCGCTAGGCCATGTCGCTGACAAATTAATTCGTTCTTAGACCTGACCTCACGAAAAAACCAAGACCTTCTTCACCAAACGAATATAATAATCGACCCAACTTAACTTACTTAGCTACGGTACTCACCGTACTACTTTTCAATAAACACAAGCACCACTGCTCACTTCATTAACACAATACAACAAGGGCTATACCCTTCAGCATACAACAATATTGCTTACTCTATGCACACTAAATCTACACGCGAATGATTACGCTCGAAAATTCACGCCTATTTATACTCTAAACTCAAGCTCGAGAACGTTCTACGACATTCTGAAAAAGAAGCAAGAAGAGAAATCACATGACTTGCAAAAATTCACACCAAACCATAGTAAATACGATTGTGACGTCACAATCACAAATTTTAACCCAGGGAATGAGTGAAATTACGTAACGGAAAGATCTGTCCCGAACATTCACGAAAAAATTACTTCGGTAGGCAATTATGACTTTATAATGCAACCTTACGAAACAATCTCACGAATAAAACTTCGGAAAACAACGCATCGGTCTAGTCAGAACCTTTTACAGTAGACAAAGCATTTAAAACAAAACCATAAAAACAGTTATATCGTTACACTCACAGTTATTATGAAGTTTATGGGGGGTGAAAAAAGTAAAAAGAGCAATGCACTCATGTAGGGCATGGGGGAACTCCCCCCACAATTTTGTCATTTAGCATATCAAATTGCATTTAATGTAAAAAATACTGCCCAGGTCCATTTTGTTCAATCCTGATCTAGGGCCCATTAACTGTCCAAACCTATCACGGGCAGATGCTAAGCCGAAGCCCTGCTTTACACTGAATACCATTCATTTAATGATCCGGCCCTCCAAGGATTTCATTTTTCTACATCTGGGCCGTCGACTAGAGAAGTTGCCCACCCTTGGTATACAGAATAATAGACATCGAAGAGGCTGCGAAGGGATTGTTAGATCTTCGACCTTGCAGCCACAATTCTTGCAACTTGCACAACTCTATTTCAAGTGATATTCAAGTAAGGCGCAGAATGAAGATACCAACACAACAGCACAACAGTACAAAACTTAAAATTTTTTATTGAAGAAAAAAAGCTATAGCGTTTATGCAAGTAAGAAGTTATACAATCTGCAATTTTTAGCTGCCTATGTAACACATCTTGAATCAGAATATCGTAATACTATTTTTCAAAAGTCTCCTTCACATATTAAGAAATCTTTCAATCCAGAAGAGCCTATTTTCTTCAACAAAGTGATTAGTTCCCCCTCAAATTTAAAGGAGGAAGGGTATAGCTGCAGATCATTAAAAAAAGGTCTTGCCGCTGCGATTTTTTCGGTTTGAGCCTTTTACCTAGTTAATTATCCGCCATATACACTTGCAGTTCAATAGTTTGAATATCGTTTTGGTAGAAATTGTTGGATACCGCAAAAATGTTTCAAAACTTTACACGAAAACTTCTTGCATAAACACTCGAATACGGTAACAATAAATAATATTAAATACACAAACATACAATAACATTTGCAAACTTTTTAAGGACAATTTTTAAACACCATGCAACATAACCAAGACAACCTAAAATATAGCATAAAGTCAACGACAAAATTTAACCTAATGTTAAACGTTTTTGAAGGTACTGTAAAAAACCCCTAGCCATGAAGCATGCTAGGTAGTGTCATAAGAGAGTCAGCATAGGTGTTAAGTTTCCAAGGGATTCCAATTGTGACCGTTTAGGGTCAACACCATAACTAGCAGAAAGTTATGGGGATAAACTCTTGCAAAAATGCATACTCCATCCCAATCATAAAAGTTTTTCTTGCAATTTTGTTCGTCTAAAACTATCGAAGTGCTATTGCATTGATATAATAACTTAAAATTTTATTGTCTTGAGCCCTCTTACTTATTCTTTCTGGATTCACCTTTGGGAATACAATAGTGTATAAGTAACAAGAGAGGCCTGGAATAGATTTGCATAAAAACACAGTAAACTGCCTACAGATCTGACCAACGTTTGTAATAAACATATTGATTTTTTATACAAAAAATGGAAGACATTGTTCAACAACAGGCATATATTACAGAATCACGAAAAGCTATCGATGTGCCATGAGAACAATAAATGCCATCACGCTGCTCCACGTCATTATCATCTTGTTGACGGTAATTGTGCTTGAAGAACCCGTGTCTGAAAAACAAAAGATGCGAAAACCTGGTAAGCTACTACACGATCATTTGCAGTTCAAATAACAAAAAAATCTTCATTGGACTCGCGTTATTAAGCCGAAGCTTGTAACGAGTGGCAGGGTCCGTCTCCGCGGCTAAGCGCCTGGATAACACAGCTCTGAAAAAAAGTCTCAGCGGTGACAGAAAAGTCGCAGCGGTGACAGCACTGTATCCGATTTGGCCAACCTGGGAATCGAACCCCTCTCTTACCACACCGAAAATGTTATTTTAGCAAGTGAGCTAACCGTGCAGTTATATTTGCTGATTGCTAAGATAAAATTAACTTTTAAAATTAAATAATATCGGTGTCTTTAAAAAGCTGATTGATTACTTTACCGTGACATATTCATGGTAACGCTTTTGAGTTACGTGGAATTCACTGCTGCTGATGATTGCTGAGACTGTGTTGTCGAAACGTCTATAATCAGGAAAGCTTTTGCGTATAGTTTATCTCTTTAGCAAAATCTTGGTTACGAAAAATAGAGTTTTAACGAGCCGCAAAACCTCTTTTCTGTTTTCTAAATTCTTTTTGAGCTCGATGTGATTGAAAATCGGTGCATAGGGGAGGCCAGGGCTAAAAGTAACTGGGGCAAATTACATCGCTATCATTTGTTTGAAATTTAAAAAATAGTTGGATAATTACCGGCCGGTTGACGTAACGGCGAAGACATCGCGGTAGATGACATGGGTTTGATTCCCTGACCAGTGAAATTGAACGCAATGTCGCCAACAACTCGCCACCGCTGCGATCATTCATCGCAGCAACAGCCCAGGCCCTAAAAGATGGGTCCCGCCACTCGTTACACGCTTCGGCGTAATGCTGCCAGTATAACAAAGATTCGATTTTTTAGTTGTAAAAAAGTCTTGACGATCTTACTTTTTATCAAGTGATAACTGAAAAAAAAATTAATTGATTGTCTTTTTTATTACTCACAACTTTTACCTGTTGTTTTTGGCTCCGGCTTCTATGGATACATTCATTAAACTATCAACTAGGGATGTGCCGAGTCGAGTCCTAGTACTCGGCCGAGTATTAAGGCATTGTCATTTTGACTTTTTTTTAACTCTGTATCCGAATTTGAGTCGAAATTAGGACTTCTACGGACGTGATGACCTTTTTTTTTGCTCTTCACCTTGACGTCGTCGATACTCGGTTTCAGACTCGGCCGAGTAATGTCGTGAATACTCGTTACTCGGCGAGTCCGAGTAATTTTCCTTGAGGCACATCCCTACTATCAACCTAGGTAGGCTATTGTTTGGAATTAACATGCAAGACCAATATTTTTGAACCGGAGTGCCGCGGAACCTTAAAATTCCGTCAGTGTAAAATTTAGAGCTGGGCTCAAGTAAATTAGTAAGTTTTATTAACGCATAGGGTTCCTTGAGTCTGGAATGTTTCATTGGGGGCCACTCCACCAAAAAAAACTGAAAGCCACTGCGATATACTAATAATGCAGAAAATCGTAACATGTTTTAAAAAGAAAATTGATAATGACTTACAAACACAACTTTCTCCTGGTTCCAGAGTTGCAGATGATTCACAAGTGGCCACGTACGCATTTGCTCCGGTAACTGTGGCATATCCAGAATAACAGTTATAAGTTACAGCACAGCCAAAGCCACAAGATGAAGGAATAGCATCAGCAGTTATAAACGAGAAGTTTCTGTTACCAACCACACATTCTGAAAATGCAAAATATTTTCTCTTACTGCATGAGCTAAATGGATGTGCCAAAATTGCCAAGTAGGCCTATATCTCCATTATTGTCCTTTGTGTTACCATAAGATTGAAAGGAGTAATATAAAACGTTTATACTATGGGTTTGTGGTATTAGGCTGTAACGAGTTTGAGAATTTTGAATAATGCGATAACTTCTTGTAGTCCTAATGGATTTCTTTTGGTGAAAAACATTGAACAACGTCTTAGGAAGGATTGATGAAATATAATGAAAGGTTCCAGACTTACCAAACGGATTGATTTGTACCATGAAGGAAAATGAGTAGCCTTCAGCCCCTGTAGCAGTCACAGTCATTGAGCTTGCAGCGGTAATGGGAGATGCTGTGCTGAGAGTAATCGACGATAATCCACAAGAAGCAGAAAAGCCAGACTGTGAAACTGCCTGATTAGCGCACTCAGTTGAAGAAAAAGTGGTTGAAGAAGTGCTTGAGCCCATTGGTGTCACTGACCATTGGTAATTAAGCGCTAAAGGGGATGGAGTGAAAGTAGCAGTGTATAATGTTCCTTCGTAGTTTCTTGGCCAACTCACATGAGATAGAGCAGGAGACACCATAAATGCCTCAAGGCCTGAAAAAGGTCAACATACTGATTAAGCATTTCTAAAAGTAACAAGTGTAGCCCAATAAACAAAAGTTTCTTAAACTTAACTTAACAAAAACATTCAGATTCTTTTAGCTGGAATAGCGCTTTCCGCTTCATTTTTTATCCACATGGCGAACCCATTAAGTTCAATGAATTGCATCTCCTTATAATGGCCCTAACACAGTACTCTCGCTTCCATGCACCTTTTTTCATGCGTCGCTCTCACCCCAAATCGGTAACAATGATCTAGCTGCCGATCACTAATAGATTGTTTGTTCAATTCAAGTTTCACAATTTGAAAACAAACAGAGGTAACCAAAAAAAATGATCGGAATTTTTATTCTTGCATCAGAGTTGTAACGTCATAGCCTATTATAGCATACCTTCTGCTGACTTTGACCATGATAACAGAAGAATCAATGTCGTAAAAAGTGCAATCTTCCAGCAACAGTCCATTTCTGTGGAAACGTGCGGCCTTGGAGTTATTAAACAAACAAACTAAAATCTGAGAATAACTGAATAATAGTTTAAACTGATATTTTTTATGCCACTGAGCAATGGGAGTTCAATGAATAAAATTTACGTCTTTTAATATGTGACAGTGTCGATATTATAATTATGCCCAAGCACGCCTATAGGCGTAACATAATATATTATGCATAATTCGAAAATGTGTTTCCAAAAAAATGCATCTTGTTTGGGAGAGGATTCAGCATCAAGAGCAAAAAATTAAACAAACAGTGGCCTCAAAGTTGTTCAAAAGACACTAAATCGCAGTCAAGTGTAACAACAATAGTCCGTGATTTTTCAAAAAATTCACCGGGAGCATGCCATGCTGACCCCCCATAGAACCGTAGGCTACTTCTGTTCCATTTTGCGTGCCACATCGGAAAATTTTTGTCCAAAAATTCTCCCAAGATTTTGCCGCCCCCCTAAGGAAATTTTAGAACTTGACCTTGTGAGGCCGCAGGAAAAGCTTTTGGGTAAAACTGGGCCGTGATTTCCAAACTATGCTAAAACAAGCAAAAATCGTGTGGTGCATGTGCTTAATATTTAAGCTGAATAAATGAACATTGTGTAAACTCGATTCATCGATGATGTTTTGAAAACATGGTATGGGATTTAAATCACATTGCTTTTTAATTTTAAGATGTCAATTATAATTGAAGCAGACTGACAGACTAACACCCCAAACCGTCAACTTAAACTATCAAAAAAATGCCACTCCCCATAAAAATGTCTGTGGGCAGTGGGCACCTATGAAAGGGGATAATGGGGCTCCAACTCCCTTAATCATTCCCTAACACCGATGGGGATGAAAGTGTTTTTACCGAAACATCCCGTCACTAAACAGGAAAGTGTGGGTGAGAATCAATTGCACGCTATTGGTGCGGGGGGTCTTAGGTTCGATTCCCGGGCCGGCCAAATTAGCACAGTGTCGCCAACGGCTCGCCACCGTTGCGACGTTTCTTCGGAGTTGTGTAGCCCAGGCGCTAAGTAGCGGAGACGGGCCACGCCACTCGTTACACGCTTCGGCGTAATAAGACGAATATGATGAAGATTTGATAGTGAACAAATTATCAACCTCGTTTCAACTTTTGCAGAGAGCCAGTTGTCAAAGTCGAAAAGTGTCAAAGTTGTAATTATGTTAGAAATTTAAAGCTTGCACACTACCGTCATAAATGAGTTGTGTTAAAACAGCATGAAAATAAGTTAAAATTGTAAGTCTGCTTGAATCCCTGAATGTAGGTATAATCTACAGCAGTACCGCTATGTTGAAAGCAAAGATTTTTCTGCCAACATGTAGCTACGATGATGCCTGATGCTGCCAAAAGTGGGGTGGAAAGCTTGCGTGAGTGGTTCGATTCTTGGCTAGATCGAATCGCGTTTGATATGTACTTCATTACATAATGTTTGAGAATTCTATTAGAAATACACACAACCAAGAGCTAACAAAAGAAATAGCGAACTCATCATTTTACTCTTTCTTCGTTTTTATTTAACAAAAAGAGTGCCATACGGCGTATTTTGAAATCATTGAATCTGTGACTTATAAACTTTCTGCACCACTTTTTAGACTTTGGCAAAGTTACAAGTCCATAACTGCTTCTATCATCTACTTGGCTATCATTTTTACCATGATCTTTGCTATGCGGTCATTACACTCTTGACTGCTGTAGCGTAAACCCCACTTCATACTTTGAGTTCCTCTTGCGAGCACAGCGATATCAAATAGTTTTATCCTATTTAATGTGACCAAATAAACCTATTCTTCTTTGTTGTCAAAGCGACTTTCTTCAGCAAAGGTCCGCTGAAAGCCTTACAATAGTTGATGAAATTCAATACATTCAGGGGAAAGTTGTTGCTTTTGTTGAACAAAAGCAGGTTAAAAAGTCACTGTTTTTGACAACGAAAAAACTGAGATTGCCTTAGTGAACAAACAATTATCTTAGTGCGCTTGTGACTAATTTATGCAATAATATTATTTGTCTTACATATTACATAGGAAATTTCCTATCTGTTTTGCGCTGCCTTTTTCGGCCAATTTGTGCAATATAATTTCTCTTACATGTATAGGAAATTTCCTATGAATTTTGCGTTAGTTTTTTCGACTATTTTAAACCACTTATTTGTCCTTATATCTATACAGGAAATATCCTATATAATATATTAGACAAAATGTCGCTCAAATTGCCCAGAAAACATGTTTAAAATCCTAAATTTTTTTTTCCTATGAGCACCTCATAAATTATCTTAAAAAAAAAACGCTCGCTTAAGTTTGACCAAGAGCTGTCAGCGTGTTGGAAAAAAAGTTACGATTTACGCTATTGGCTACCAACGCACTGGTCGTATTTTATTTGCAAAATTTCGGTGAATCTGTTTAGAAGCGAAAGCGCTGGAAGCGATAGATGTGGAACTGAAAGCGGAAGCTGTTTGTAAATATACCGCTTCCACAACCCTGCCCTCAACACCTGGAAAAAGACCCTAGACATTTGCCCGACAAAATAGGCCCAGTTACGCCACTGTTCAGCCTAGGCCTAGGTAAAAGTAATAAAAAACAAAGCAAAAAATTTAAGTAGGCCTAGGTCAAATAATTATGAATGAAAAGTGGTTGCGTAGCTCTCGAAATTTCTTGACATTTTCTATGGGTCTTTGGAAATTGTGAAATACCATTATATGCTGATCAGTGATTACATCATTCAGTCCGACTCTGCGTAACAATCAAGTTAATGTTAGAACAAAGCGATGATTCTTTGTTGCGCTATTTTTGTCTCTATTTTCTTTACGATATCAACGGTTGTTTCCTTTGGTTCTTTGGTTGGCTCTTTCAGTATTTGCTTTGTATTTAACGCTTCAGTGCTTAATAAACACGAGTGGTGGTGGCGAAAAATATCGCAATCGCGCAACAACAGAACATTGGATGTCGAAAAAATGACAAGACAAAAAATAACAGTATTACACCTGTTTGTGTGCCAGCCCTATCACAACAATGGCTCATTTCTATTTTTAATAGAGGTTTGTCATATCTACCTCTAAAATAACTATGGAAAGAATAATGACGGAATCATTATGGAACTTATCAAATGAATTTTGAGTGTAGTGTTTTCTTTAGAAATACGACACAGATCTACTACTTTCTTGATACCAGCAGTTCCAATTCGAGTAATGAACATTGAACAAGTTGGATGGAGGTTTGTCAAGCGAATTTTTTTTTAATTGTTTATACGAACCACAAACTTAAAATTTTATTCAAGCAATTAGATCCACTTGTATCGTGTTACTCATTATCAACGGCATCGCTGCGCAACATCAACCTTTCGCCACTTTCTCGAAATTGCTGTGAGGACTCTGTGAAGGAGCTACAACATTAATTCTCAACAATTTGTTAACGTGATTACTGCGAGATTCATATTATCTTGTAATCAGACTGCATTCTGGAGCAGCTATTTCTGCTAACAAGTGAAATAATCGCTGAAGTGCAGTATCTCTCGTTAAGGCCGACAGAAATTAGTGAATATCAATAGATTTACTGAGGATATGCTTCAAATAAAGTGCATGGCCTGTTGGAGATCCGAGAAGTGCCAACCAACAACTTTTGAAAGGGTGACATTGCTGCGCTTACCGCCCAAATGCAAATACGACAATTAATTAATTTTCAATGGAAAGACTTCTTGTTTTCAATGACCTAAAGAGTAGTTACAGGGCTTAGGTCAAAATGTCAACCCATTTTGCGGAGACGAGACAAGAGCGAGGTAAGTATATGGTCAGGTAATTGCTTTTTTATAGTCGGCATCTTGCGGTGATTTAGAAAACTTAGATTGAAGATGGAGTTGGTGAAAGAAGTTTAAGCTTTTTCCATCAGCTTCGGTTTTTGTTTCGATGATTTAATGGAACTTTAATCATTTTTTATGATAACCCTAAAATTTCGTAATGTGCTACTAATCATAGTTGTTTGTCAGGGACAAGTTGTACACAAAAAATAAAATAATCAGTAACAAATTTAATTTTTCATTTAAAAACTTCTGGAAAGGTAACCATCTCTATTCTCATAATGTGCTTTTTTGCTGCCTCAAACGTTGAATCAAGCCATGTAATTACATTAGTTATTGTTGACTTGCAAACCAGTTTCTACTGTATATAGTACGCTGTATAATTAGTACAGTGAGTGATCTTGATCTTAAAATCACGATCTTGATCTTGATTTTCAAGATCATCTCGTTTCGGTGATCTGATTTTGATCTTCAAGATCACGAGTTTGGGTGATCTTGATCTTCACGACCACCAAAACTCGTGATCTTGCCCATCTTTTGGTATCGGGTAATTCCGGATGAGATGGCCATGCTTTTTATAAATCTCCGTGGTTTGCTTCCTCCTTGCCTGAAACGTACTTAAAAGAATGGGTTGATGCGGTTAAGGAGCAGAGTTGCATTCCTGTGTCTCATCAGTTTGAATTTGTTGCTCACAAAATAAATATTTCACATTTTAAAAATGACGTCATTGGCCATCTCACCTAAGAAGTGCAGGTGAGATGGCCAATATGGTTGCATAACGAAATGAGAAAGATTTATTGTAAAACAAACAAAAATGGACATGTATATAACGCAGTCTGTCATAAAGCTGTTTTATTCTTGCGAAACTACAAATGGAACCTGAATGGAGCAGAAACTTTGTTTATCTTCAAACGCTTCTATTAGTCAGTCATGTTAGTCCTATAAGCTTGCTAACGCTTTACTGTAACATTGAATTTATTCACTTCTTGCCATGATGTCATATGTGAAGTTTGCACACAGAACCATTCACTTGAAGGTATGGCCACCTAGCCTTCATAAGTGGGTGTCCGTCTGTCCCACAGCTTACGGAGAGATGGCCACTCACGTGATTATGCAATAACTAGCTTTCAGGAGGTACTTGCTTTGTGATTGCATCCTTGGAACTGCAATTCTCTAATCCGAAGGCGGTAGAGTGAAAACAAGCCCACAAAAAACATTAGGCCTACTGCTTGCTATCTATATCCTGCTGAAAATTTTCACCCTACCTCAAAAATTATTTTGGCTATACAGTGTGGGCAAAAAGTTTAGAAATTTTTTTAAATATCCGCTTTTTCATTTAAAAATCCCTTTTACCTGCTTAAAACGTGCTAACTTTTTATCCAAAGTTAGCCTAAAGTATATTTACCGTGTTTCACAGGTTCTGTTGAGTTAATTTTGATATTTATCTGTAATTATTACATAAATCATCAAGTTAGTTTAAGATTTTTGTCAAGATGGTAAAGTTGACCCAAATTGCTAAATCTTCTAAAAGTAACGTAATTCTGCTTAAAGAAGAAGGATACAAAAATAAAGAAATTGCAAACAGGTAGGGACTTTCTGAAGCTTCTGTAAGTCGGATACTTAAGCGAAACAAGGAAAACTTGACTTTATCTCCAATGAAAAGGAGTGGTCGGCCTCGGAAGACAACACCACGGACGGACCGAAAAATCCGGAGGCTTTTGCAAGAAAACCTTTTTTGTCATCGACAGATATAAAAAGATCAGTTCCTGAACTGGCTGAGTTGTCTGTAAGAACGATTCGCCACCGTTTAAGCAAAGATTTGAAGCTTCCTTCCAGAAAACCTTTGAAGAAACCGCTTCTTACTCCAAAAATGGCCAAGAAAAGGCTCGAATTCTGCAACCAGTACAAAGGTTGGACCAGCGAAAACTGGCAGAAAGTCATGTTTTCGGATGAATCAACTTTTTTACAGTTCGCCAGCTATAGTTCTCATGTCCGAAGACCAATTGGCTCATCGCCAGAGAATCCACGTTACATTCAAGCATCTGTCAAGCACCCTTCATCTGTTATGGTTTGGAGGTGCTTTTCCAGTCAGGGCCGAGGTGGCCTCTATTTCCTTCCAAAAGGCCAAACAATGAATGCCACACGCTACATCGATGTTTTGGATAGTCATTTGCTGGCGTTTATGAATATCCATGCTTGTACGACATTTCAGCAGGACTCTGCGCCCTGCCATAAAGCCAAAGCGGTCACAAAGTGGCTTCAAGCCAAAAAAGTCAACGTGCTGCGATGGCCAGGAAATTCTCCTGACTTAAACCCAATAGAAAATTTGTGGACTGTGATTAAGCAAAACGTCTCTCAATCTAATCCAGGAAGCTTGGAAGAACTGAAAAAAATTATTAAAGACATTTGGTGTAAAGAAATTAACCAAAATTTGTGCAAAACCCTTTCCGATTCTATGCCTCGCCGCATCCAAAATGTCATCACAAACTAAATATTAAATTTAATGACTTAGTTTGATGCATATTGAAGCTGCCTACGATATGACAAGTTCTTTTTAAGTTTCTGCAATAAAAATATCACATAAAACATTATTTGTCTGTTTTTTAGGTTTTTGTGAAAAATTTCTAAACTTTTTGCCGACACTGTATTTCACAAAATTTAGCAAATTTCGACAGCAATTTCAGACGTGTTGCTGCACCATGCGCTAATTTAAAACTGACGAAGTCAATCTTGCGTAGCATGTAAAACTAAGAAAATAGCGGCTGATGGGTAATCATCGTCTCCCCTCGATGGCCATTTCTACCGAAATTGCCTATATATATACAGAAAATATCCTATGTAATATATTGGACAAAATGTAACTTAAATTGGCCGAGCAAATATGTGGAAAAACCTAAATTATTTTTTTCCAAACGGAGGCTCATAAGAATCCTTATAATTAATCCCTTTTGAACATTTGCTTTGAAATATATGATTGTCACTGTCACGTACCGTCGCCATAATATTTGCGCTAAAAACCGCAAACGAAAAATATTACTTAAATAAGTAAATTACACCATTACTTTTGTTGAATACTCTGAATCCCCTAAACAGCATGCATTCTTCGACTTTTCCTAAATATTTCCATAAGGAAGAGCATTTCAATGAGTCTTTAAAGATTTTTCAACTTTGCTACGGCAAGATTTCCTCTCGCTATGCAGTTTCACTAGATTGTCGTGCTTTCATCTGCAAGTTCCCATCTCTAAGTACAATGCTTTCGACAGCTTTGGTACAAAACACTATTTTGAGTAAGGCGATAAGTTGTTACAGTCTTAATGGATTTCTTCTGGTGCAAAAAATTGAACAACGTCTAAGCGAGTAGTGATGGCGTAGAATGCGAAGTTCCGGGCTTACCAAACGGATTGATTTGCACCACGAAGGAAAATATTGAAGCTGCTTTATGCTATCTTGAAATATGTAGAGCCGATGGATTGTAAGTCTATATGAACTATAATATCTCCTATTATTTTATTGTCTCTGTGATGAAGTGATAGCATCGACGATGTGGCGTGGTTTACAATTATACTTCAAGTGATATTCAAGTAAGGCACACAATCAAAATACAAATACTACGGCACAATAGTACAAAAGTTACAACTTTTCATTAAAGAAAAAAAGCCATACCGTTTGTGCGAATAAGAAGTTACACAATCTGCAATATTTAACTACCAATGTAACACATCCTGAATTAGAATAACGTTATACTATTGTTCAAAAGTTTGAACCTTACCCAGTTAATTATTCACCATACACACTTGCAGTTCATTAGTTTAAATACCGTTTTGGTAGAAATTGTTGGGTACCGTGGAAATGTTTCAAAACTTTACGTAAAAACTTCTTGCATAAGCGCTCGAATATCGTAAGCAATAAGCAATAGTAGATACACAAACATACAGTAATACTTGCCAATTTTTTAGGGACAAATTTCAAACACCATGCAACAAAATGAAGACAGTATATTCACCATAAAATCAGCGACAAAATTTAACCAAATGTTAAACGTTTTTGAAGGTACTGTAAAAGACTCGTAGCCATGAAGCATGCTAGGTTGTTTGATAAGAGAGTCAGCAAAGGTATTAAGTTTCCAAACAATGTCAACCGTGTCTGCTTAGGGGCAACACCGCAACTAGCAGAAAGTTATGGCCTTACGGGGTTTTTCTTGAAAAAGTGCAAACTTCATCCTAATCATAAAATACGTGTAAAATCACATCAAGTTTAGGAGCCGAAGAGCCTATGGTATTTATTGATACGGTTTCGGCGGAGGGGATTCAGAAATTTTTTAGTGGGAGGGGACCAAGTGTCAAAAAATGTTTATCTTGCAATTTTGTTCGTCCAGAAGTATCGAAATACTAATGCATTAATATGTATAACTTAAAATTTTGGGGTGCCTTGAGCCCTTTTTTGCCTCTCTGGATTCACCTATGCTTGTATTCCTTTGGGAATACAATAGTGTATAAGTTACAAATGAGATCCTCGAGTGGGTTTTGCATAAAAATACAGTAGACTGCTTACAGATCCGACAAACGTTTGTAATAAACATATTGATTTTTTATGCAAAAAATGGAAGACATTGTTCAACAACAGGCATATAGTGTACTACAGCAGAATCACGAAAAGCTATCGAATTGCCATGAGAACAATAAATGTCATCACGCAGTTCCACGTCATTATCATCTTGTTGGCGGTAATTGTGCTTGAAGAACCCCTGACTAAAACACAATAAAAGATGCGAAAACCTGGTAAGTTATTAAACTATTATTTGCTGATCAAATAACAAAAGCTTCATTAGACACGCGTAATTATGCTGAAGCTTGCAATGAGTGGCGGGGTCCATCTCAGTGGCGGGGTCAAGCTCCGAAGACACGCCGCAGCGTTGGCGACACTGTATCCGATTTGGCCAACCCGGAAATCGAACCCAACACCTTCCACGCCGAAAGCAATGTCTTAGGAACTGAGTTAACCGTACGGTTTTATTTGCTGATTGCTGAGATAAAATTGACTTCCAAAATTAAAGCGGTGTCTTTAAAAAGCTGATTGATTATTTTACTGTGACATAATCATCGTAACAATTTTAAGTTGTATGAAATTAACTGCTACTGATGATTGCTGAGACTGTGTTGTCGAAATGTCCATAATCGTGAAAGCTTTTGCGTATAGTTAATCTCTTTTGCAAAATACTGGTTACGAAAAATACAGTTTTAAATTTCAAACAAGCCGCAAAACTGGTCAAGTTGGACACGATGTCGCCTTCACTCGCCACCGCTGCGACCTTTCGTCTGAGCTATTGCCCAGGCCCTAAACCGCGGAGACCGACCCCGCCACTCGCGTGATACCGCGATTAAAGATTTGATTTTTTTTGGTGTCCAATTTTTCCCGTTTACCATTTGACTATTAAAAAAAATCTTTACGATCTTACTTTTCTATCAAGTGGTAGCTTAACAAAAAGAATTATTAGCCTAATTGTTTTTTCTTTTCTTTTTTTTATTACACACAACTTTTACCTGTAACAGTTGCTTTTGACTCCAGCTTTTATGCATAAATTGATTAAACTATCAATCTAGGCTATCGTTTGGAATAAACATGCTAGACCAATGGTTTTTAGCCGAGCTTACGCCAGTACATTAGTGGTTTTGCAAATTCCCAATTTAGTGCTGGGTTCAAGTAAATCGATAAGTTAAATTAATGCACAGAGGTTTCTCGAGTTTCTGGAATGTTTCATATGGGTTCCGCTTCACCAGAAAGGTTGAAAACCTCTGCGGAATACTAATGATGCAGAAAATCATTGCGTATTTTAACAAGATAATTGATAATGACTTACTAACACAACTTTCCCCTGGTTCCAGAGTTGCAGATGATCCACAAGTTGCTAGGTACATAGTTGCTCCGGTAACTGTGTTATATCCAGGAAGACAGGCATAAGTTACGGCACAGTTAAAATCACAAGATGATGGAATAATACCAAATACAAGCGAGGACATTCTGTTAGTAATCGCACATTCTGAAAATAAAAAATATTTTCTCCAACGGCATGTGCTAAATGGGTGTACAAAAATACCGAGTATATCTCCATAATTTTTCTTTTTACTACCATTTTATTATTATAATTTTTGTGTTTATTATTATTTTCCTTTTTGTTACCATAAAATTGAAAGGAGTAACGTAGAGTATTCATACTTTGGTTTGTGGCATTAACCTATAACGTGTTTGAAAATTTTGAATGATGCGATAACTTCTGATAGTCTCAATGGATTTCTTTTGGTGCAAAAATATTGAACAACGTCTAATCAAGTAATGATGGAATAGAATGCGAAGTTCCTGGCTTACCAAACGGATTGATTTGTACCGTGAAGGAAAATGAGTAGCCTTCAGCCCCTGTAGCAGTCACAGTCATTGAGCTTGCAGTGATAATGGGAGAGGCTGTGCTGAGAGTAATCGACGATAATCCACATGAAGCAGAAAAGCCGGACTGTGAAACAGTTTGAGCACTCAGTTGAAAAAAAAGTAGTGGCACGTGTACTTGAACCCATTGGTGTAACTGACCACTGATACTTAATCGTGGTTAAAGTTACAGTAGTGAATACGGACCGTTAAGAAACACAATCGTGCAAAACAGCCTGTAAGTCAGGGTTATTTTGCGTTAAATAGTTTTTATTTGCGAGTTAGCTCGTAACCTGCAGTGTGCCTTGAGTACTTTTTTGGTGATACCAACATCTCTTTTATCATTTCTGTGAATGTTATACCGTAACAGTTTATTGAAGCTAAACTTTTGAAATAGCATCACCAGTACACTACTTACAGTCTGTAGCTTCTGCAATATTTTTGTTATTCAATTGAATATACAGTAGCTTACCAAGAGTTTGGATTTTTGCCGTAAAAGATAGCGAGTAACCCTTGGCGCTAATTGCAGTTACACTTATGAAGCTGGTAGAATCGATGGGTGCTGCTGCGCTAAGAATAATCGATGCTGATACACAAGAAAAAGTAAAACCAGCCAAAGGAATGGGTTGATTAGAACAAGCATTTGTAGTGAAGTTTACGGAGTCTGAAGGTGAGCCACTTGCTGTCACTGTAACTTGATAGTTTTCGATGAGAAGCGAAGGGGTAAAATCAGCTTTATATAATGTTCCGGTAAAAAATCTCGGCCATATCACTTTTGTGAGACCAGGAGTGATGACAATGGACTCAGAAGCTGAAAAACATCAAAATCAATATTAAAAACTTCATGACACTCGCGATATTACGCCGATGCGTGTAACGAGTGGTGGGGCCCATCTCCATATAGCTTAGCGCCTGGGCTACACAACTCTGAAGACGCGTCGCAGCAGTATGTCAAGCCGATGGCGACACTGTGCCGATTTGACCGGCCAGGGAATCGAACCCCCCAAAACTCCCGCTCTGACAGCGTGTGCGCTTAACAACTGAGCTAAGGGCCGGTAAGAGCCTATAAAACTTGTGACTTTATGTTTGTTCAAATTTTTAATGTTTATCATCGACTCGTAACCTCGTTACTCTATGGTGTATACTAGTATGCTGTACAATTAGCGTAAAGAAGACATCTTCAAGTAATTTTAAATGCATGTTTAGTTTACCATAGCCTGATTCCATCACAAAACAACATTACTCTAGTCTGGACCAATACATAAATTAGTACAAAAATGTGCTTTTTGTTGCATAAATCTGCCGTTACTCATATTCGCATTAATTAGTTCGGTATACCAACCGTTGTTTCAAAAACTCAAGCCAGTAATGCGACTAGAGTAGCTGCAAATGAATTTAGACTAGTTTAGAATCGCAAGAATACAAACACTCAACATTAGGCATGACATTGAAGCTACAGCTCCACCAGTGGTATTATAAATTGTCACTTTCAGTGATAGTTGTTTAAATGATAATTACTTTTATCACAAATTCTCACAGGTGGAGCAGCGCAACTATTTTTTGCTGAAGGGTCTGCTCCACCAGTGAAAATTTTTGGCTGAAACAATTATCACTGAAAGCGACAATTCAAAATTACCGCTGGTGGAGACCGTTACACTTAAAATTATCACTGCGTGATCACTGGTCTCATCATTGACTATGATGATATTTTTGCAATGATTGTTATTGTTTATTGTACTGTAATAATTGCAGCATTGTTGTTGATGAGGAGGCAGCAGTGCTGTTAGAACTAGAAGATAGGGGTCTATTTAAAATTTTAACGTGCAGGGTGACAGCTGTACCCCGAGCAGTGCGGACGAGTATTTAGCGGTAATATCTTTTGCCCTTACCAAAAAAAAAAGAAAACACAAAACGTGGGTCAGGACTAACAGGAGTGCATTTGCTACAAAAGAGAAGACCTGCTGCTATGATCTTATAAAGGAACTTGGAGCAATGGTTCTTGGTTCTGACCGGATTTTGTATAACGTAACATTGCGGTTCGTGACATCATAGCAGACTTTTTTCCAGTGGTAATTTCAGTAATAATTTCAGTGAGAAAATATCAAAACTTTTTGATAAATTATCACGGAAATTATCACCATAATTCTCACTGAAATCGGAAAATGAAATTATCACTGACTGCTCCACGTCTGACAATAAATAGTTTTCACTCAGTAATAATTTTTTCCCAACGATAACTTTTAGTGATAATTTTATCACTTCTGGTGATAATTTCGAAATTCTTAGTGGTGAAATTCTCACTGCTCTGCTGCACCAGTGCAGATTTTGAAATTCTGACTGAGTTTCAGTGATAATTACGGCAATAATTTGAAATTACCACTGGTAGAGCCGTAGCTTAAAGAGTCAATTTATACTACTCGAATTTAAGCTAGACCCGACTTCAGAATGAACCAAACTGTTAACTTTTAATGGACTTACCTTCAGCAAACTTTGAAAACAAAACAAAACATGCGACACCTATGATCATTAACTTCGAATAATCGAACTTCATCTTTAAAATTTACCAATGTAGTATCCTCTGCAAGACTAAAAGTATATTTTCCTACGGTTTTCTGTTTTTGAAAATGGGGTAAAATTTTCATTTGAAATATAGCAGCAGCATTAGTGTTAGCTAAGTTGTTAAGCGCACACGATATCGGTACGGGAGGTTTGGGGTTCGATTCCCGGACCGGTCAAGTCGGACACAGTGTCGTCAACGGTTCACTGTCGTTGCGACGTTTCTTCGGCGCTGTGTAGCTCAGGCTCTAAGCCGTGGAGATGGCCCCCCCGCCACTTGTTACACGCATCTGCGTAATACCGCGAGTATACATAATGAAGATTTGATTTTTGATTTGATGTAGCAGCAGCGTTTTGCCCATCGCAAGAATACAAACACAAGTATTCAATTTTACATCGCAAGTATTCAATTTTACCGCCATGCAATTGTGAACATTTATGATGTTCAGCACAAGATTTTTGCTGCATGCAAGTGTTGGTAATATCTGATGTTAATAATTTGAAGACCTGAGTTTAAGAACTCCTTAGAAAGTCATATTTTTACCTCAAACAGTAGAAGTTTTAATTACAACTACTGTAACTACCAATTCCACTTTCGCAGCTCACCTGACTTATTTTGTCCCATCGCAGCACGCAAGACAACACAGCTGATGGCGCAAGACAACTTTATGGTGAGCCAAATTAAAAAATAATGATGTAAATTTTTCACCCATCTTTAGGACAGATTTTCCCTCTTAAAGTTGCAAACTAATTTACAGTGGAAATAATTTTTTTTTGATTTGGCGCGCTAGCGAGCTGAATTTTAAAAAATATGAAAATTTTCCCCCCCTAATGTTTGAGGACAGATTGGTCTCTAAAAGTTGCAAACTGATTTACCGTTACAACAATTTTTTTCATATGGCGCGCTAGCGCGCTGAATTAAAAAAAAAATGATTAAAATTTTTCACCCGTGATTGAGGACAGATTTGTCTTTTAAAAGTTGCAAACTAATTTATCGTTAAAAAAATTTGTACGTTTCAGGACACAAATCAACTTACATTTTCAAATGAACTTCACAAATCAACTTATATTTCAATAATTGTTTTCAATTTGGCTCGCTAGCGTGCCGAATGGGAATGAAATATTAATACGGTAAATTGATTTGGTTAGGCTAAGGTATACTTTTACCGGCAGTTGTTGAGTTTTCATTGTGCTAGGCTATAAAAATCCTGGTGCAGCCAGCATTGTCCTATAGAGTGTAGACACGTAGGGGAGGCCATGTTTACGCCGTAGGTTACTTGGCACTTAAGCAATTTAGGTTAATCCTACGATAGGAAGCTTAGACCTCCCCTACCTGTCTACACAGTGTGGCAATGCTGGCTACACCAGGATTCCTAGCCTATAGCGTAATGACAACTCAACAACTGCCTGGAAAGTACCTTTGCCAAACCAAATCAACTTACCGTTCAAATACATCATTTCTATTCGGCACGCTAGCGCGTCAAATTGAAAACTGAAATATACTAGAAATATAAATTATTGAAATATAAGTTGATTTGTAAATGTAAGTTGATTTGTGTCCTGAAACGTGTGTGCAATGTTTGAATTTTTTCTAATTAGGCGCCAGCGCGCCAAATTGAAGAACAATCATTTTAACGTTAAATTAGTTAGCAACTTTTAAAAGACAAATCTGTCCTCAGTCAAGTATGAAACAATTTAATCATTTTTTTTAAATTCACAAATAGAAAAAAAATGTTGTAACGGTAAATCAGTTCATCAAGGATGAAATTTTCCCTATTTTTTTTAATTCAGCGCGATAGCACGCCGAATCGAAAAAAATTATTTCAACCGTAAATTACTTTGCAACTTTAAGAGATAACTCTGTCCTAAAACATGGGTGAAAAATTTAAATAATTTTTTTTAATTTGACTCGCCTTAGATCTTCGCCATTTTAAGAATAAGATCTACGGAACATCAGTTGTCTCGCCAATCGATTACGTCACAAATCAAAGATCTGTGATGAAACAGTTGAATTAAGAGCTTGGTCAGCAGCGTAACAAAGTGTGATTAGGTGAAATACCAGACAACAGGTGTGAATTGCCATGCGGGGTATTGGGGTTTATAGAGCGGGTTTTTTATTACACGAAAAAATGGAACAATTCTGGACCGGACAATTTTGAGCTTATTAAGTGGGTGGTTTTATTAACCGTGAGCTTAATTAGGGTGGAGAACCAACGCTTGGTGTATCGGTAAAGAGCGTCCTCTTGGTAACCGGGGAACTGGGGTTTTATTCCCGGTCTGGTCATAGTTAAGACTTTAAAAGTAGTATTCGCAGCTTCCCGCCAGGCGCTCGGCACAATTACCGAAAGTGCGAAGGGTTAAGTGTATGCGTGTTGTTCGTCTTGTATATCCTCTAACAGCGTTCAATCATTCATGATTGATATTTGTAATTGGCCACCAATTGAGAATGGCCTACACAGTGTGTGCTTAGCACCCGCTCTCCCGTACATTTACCTTTAATATGCGGGAACTACTGAGGCGCCCTCTGGTATAATGTTTTTAATTGAAACTCTGTTGCTATTTTGCAATCGCTTTTAGTGTCGCTGTTATTCCGAAATCGACCATCATTTAACCATCAAATTAAAATGCAGATCACACCTCAAAACACCTGAACGTAATCTTTGTTGTGGTGTTGCTAATGGTTCCCTAGTATTAATGAGGTTGTTGCAAAAAGCAGACTCATCCATCACTTTAGCCAGGATTGCAGCTAGGCTTATTCAGCCAATATATTGTTGGTTTGACTGTAATGTTTATTGTAGCTTGGGTTACATTGTTATGAATAGCTTTGTGTGCTTTGATTAGTATTAAATCACGTAGCTTTTTCATATTAAACTAAAATAAATTTTAATACTTTTAGTAAATTTAGAGGGATCTAGCTATAGAAAATAAGCTGTGCATCAGAGCAAGTTAGCGTAGCAGCAAAAAATGTGAAAAAATTTTGGGGTATGCGATGAATCTATAAATTGTTCAAAAGGTACCGATGAATGGAAAGTTTGGGAAACCCTGTTGCAGCATAATGCTCGCAACATACGCTAAAACTAACCCAAAATAGAAAACGATTGAGGTAACGATACACAACTTGATTCAACTTGTTTTGTGACACCACAACTTGTAACTTTAACTTTTAAATTCAACTTGACAATTCAACTTGTAAATAACTTGTAACTAACTTGTAACACAACTTGTAAATTCAACTTGACACCACAACTTGTAACTTTAACTTTTAGCTTGTTACAAACTACCGCGGAGCATTGCGAAATGCTTTGTATTATTTGAAGACAATGCTAGATCATGTTATAGTGACGATTTGTCCTAGTGTTGATACCTTTCATCGCAGATTGTACTAGCTAGTATTGAAATTCTCTCTCTAGGCCCTTTGGATTTAGCTTCAGGAGGTTTCCATTGTTGATAAAGTTTGTTAAAAAAAGAGGTTTCATATTCCTGAAGCTTTTCGCCTGACACTTATTAAGGTAATCGTTAGAATGAAAGAGCATAGAGCTGTGAACGCTCATGCAGCGCGCGTAGACATCAATATGGAAAAAGAAAAAATGAAAAGGGAAGAAAGCTTCTGATTGGACGAAGGTCGACCAATCAAAAATGGAAGCGCTAGTGAGTGATTTTCAAAGCGAAGACAAAGTTTTTTTGCCGGCACAGGATTGGTTGAGTAACTTCCTACGTAGATAGATGAACAGCCGAACGAATTCTGGAAAGAATCGAAGATCTATCATCACTGTAATGTATAAAGCACTCGCTTGATTGGTCAACAGGTGTTGCCCAATTATTGCAGAGTCACAACTTGATTCATAATTGGTTAATTTGCGCAAGCGATTGAAGGCCGCGCGATCTTGAGATGTTTGACCTGTTCTGATGGATTTGGGAACGTATTGCTTGTATCTATCTTGCAGCGGTTAAGATCTGCGACCCACGTACCGACTACAGTATTACAGTGGCACGAAAATTTGTATATTACATTACTCTGTTAAAAAGCAGGAAGCACGTCCTTTTTGGTTATGGGCAGAAGTCGGTTGGTTGTACGAACGACACGAGGTTCTACAGCAGAGTAACAGCGTTGAACTGCCGAAGTGACTTGTTTTTCAAATCTCGTCGAAATGTCACCTATAACCACGTTAGATGTGAAGGTAAAGGTACGGGACAAGGGGTGCTTTCGCACACACTGTGTAGGCCATTCTCAATTGGTGGCCAATTACAAATATCAATCATGAATGATTGAACGCTTTTAGAGGATATACAAGACGAACAACTCACATACACTTAACCCTTCGCATTTCCGGTTGTGCCGAGCGCCTGGCGGGGGGCTGCGAATACTACTTTTAAAGTCTTAAGTACGACCAGACTGGGAATAAAACCCCAGTTCCCTGGTTACCGAGCGGACGCTTTTACCGATACACCAAGCGCCGATGGCCTTGGAAAGTGTCGTATCTTCTTGGAGATGGAAGAGTTGACCACGTGGTCGGGATAGCCGTTTTCAGCCACGATAGAACGGACGTTGTCAAGTTTACTCGAGAGTTTACCTTTAAAACAGATCATCAGAGCTCGATGAACGAAGGTGTTGATGAGACATATTTTCCGCTTCCTATAGGATTAAAGGAATTCCATGGTAGATATTGTCCCCTGACAAGCGTCAAACGAACAGCTTCGGGAACATGAAGCCTCTTCTTTTGGCTATCTTTAAATTCTGTACCACCCACAAACTTCAATGCAACGTCATTTAGTTTTTATAACACAGCTTTGATCTCATTACATACAACCGTTTTGCCCAAATGGTTCAAGGGTTTGCTTTTCCGCTAATACGACTATATAATCGGTTAAGTCGTGAACATCGCTTCAGACATTTAGACTGGAAAAATAATATTTGCTGCTCTCCAACTCAAGCGCTTATTGTCAGGGCTAGTGCTGAGAATCAAATAGAAATTATAAATGCCTGTACGAATTAATCGAATGAAAAGCAAATTAGTATTCATGCTAACAGATCTTAGTAATGAAAACGCCTCCTAAAAAATTATCAATTTGTGTCAAAAAAGAAAGAAAAAAGATCAATTGTCACAGCACAACACACTGACTCTGTCTTGTCTTCCTGGAGATGAAAGACTTTTGTAATGTTGGCAAAGTTACTATGATCTTTACTAAACATCATCTACACTCTTGGCTGTCTTATAGTGTAAATTCCATTTCATACCTTCAGTTTCTTTTAAGAGCACACTGAGTTATATCAAATCACCCGTGATTGTGTCCACAATTCCGTCACAAATGAAATAGTCAAATAAATTCAATACATTCAATCAATAAAAATTGTTTTTGAAACTGACAAAAGCGCTACCAAGACGACAAATTTTGTTCACAAACTTTGAATGAACAAGTCCAAGTCAATGCGGCAGCAACCTCATTCCAAAGTAAATACACTCACTGACTTTCGAAGTAAACACCTTACCACCCCCACGTGAGCTGGTAGTTTGGGCCACAAAGCAATGAAAAATAATAATAATCAAGGGAATAGAGATTCAGCAAAGCTTAGTGCTTGGGGTGTATACGAAGAAATTTTCTGAAAAGAGGGCGTGTAAACAAGATTTACCACAAAAAAGCACATTTTTTTAGGAAAACCTGAGCAATAACGGCTTTAAACGTGCATCGAAAGAGGCCTGCTGAGGATTTTTTAAGGGGTGCTGAGAACCAATTAATGCTTTAAATGCTTACCTTGAGCTTTCAATTAAAGCTTGCAACTAAAGTAATTGAATCTGTTGAAGTAAATGGTGTTTTTGGGTGTAACATATCAGTTGATCATTCCACAAGGCACCGGTTAATCAGGATATAACCTGCTTTCTCAAAATTCTTCCGTAAAACTCATAACAGTAACATCAAACTTCAAACTTTTAACGCATAATGAAGAAGCATTAGCAAAAACAATTTTTTGTCCAGGAATGCGTGAATAAACATGGTGATTTAAATTCATTTCGGTACAAGTCCAAATTACTTTGATTTACAAAAAATACAAGAATGACTGTATTCCAAACTGATCGCGAGTCACATTGGGCACGCATGCCCTGAGTTGTACACCCTAGCTCTAGAGCAGGGGTTCTTAACCTTTTTTGTCTTGTTTACCCCTTGCCGAAGGAACGAAGTGTAATTTACCCCCATTGTACCACTACTGCTTTTTCATTACTGAAAATTAAAGTTTTCTTTAGTCTTTAATTCAGAAAATTTACCCCCTTGATAGGTAAAATTTACCTCCAGGGGGTAAATTTACCCCCGGTTTAGAACCCCTGCTCTAGAGCCTTCCGGCGACTGGCTGGCCATTATCACTAATGGCAAGTAGGTGAACGTTGCATTGTAAAATGTTCCAACGCAATTCCTCCTAGTTTACTTGCGGTAGAGCAAGTGATTTTGTGTGACTCAAGAGCTGGAAAATTATATGCTCTTTCAATGAAGGCAGTAAGACACTTAGATAAAATTGTGGCTGGATACAGCAAGGTAGATCCGATTCTATAGAACCGTCTCAGATAATTTTTTTAAGTCAGCGAACCAGCAAATATACTGGTTACTTGAAACAAAATTGCCTTAAACAATGACGGTTGCAAAAATTTTGAATCCCCAATGAATTATTCAGTTCATTCGGTGTGGCGGGGAGAAAATTTGAATAGATGTTTTTTAGCCATAGTTGCTAGCTATGAGTTATCTTCTAATCATCGAAGTTAGAGGTAAAGTTAAACAAAATATTCCTTAACGCAAAACCGTGAAACAAGTAAATGGTTTTCCTATTGGTATAGGCCTATAGTTTTTCTTTTCAAATCCTTTTGTTACGTGATAATTTTTAAAAATCGTTTTCCTGTCACTTTGTTTTTTTGTTTTTTTTTTGACAAAAAATGATTGTCGCTGTAACGAAGTAATCGTATCGATACAAAAGATAAATTCTATCTTTACAAACCATTAACTGTTATTTTATTGTCGCTGTAATGCAGGGGTTCTTAACCTTTTTTGTCTCGTTTACCCCTAGCCAAAAGAAAAGAGTATAATTTACCCCCACTGTACCTTTACTGCTTTTTTAACACTGAAAATTAAAGTTTTTTTTAGTCTTTAATTCAGAAAATTTACCCCCTCGGTAGGTAAAGTTTACCCCCAGGGGGTAAAATTACCCCCGGTTAAGAACCCCTGCTGTAATGAAGTGATAGTATTTACTATTGACAATCTTGCGTTGTTTACCTTGGCTTTCATGTTTAATTGTTTTGAATCGTTTTGGTTTTTGACGTCCTACCGCTAGCGGACGAGCCTATTACGCGATCTCATTGTTGTTTCTTCTTCAAACAAAAGGTCGCTTGACTCACTCTGCTTGACTTACGCGCCGTAAGTACGCACGTTGAGTAAGAGAGAAGTAATGATGTGAAAAGACGATTCCTCCAAAAAAGTCACATTTTGTGCCTGCGACTTTGCGAAAGACAGAATTGTTTTGGAACTTGTCAGATTAATTTTAAGAATAGTGCTTTTTTGAAATACGACACAAGTTTAGTACTTTCTTGACACCAGCAGCTCCACTTTGAGTAATGAAGAAGTTGGATGGAGGTTTGTCACGTAAATTTTTTAAAATTTCTTAAACAAACCACAAACTTCATACTGTATTTTATTCAAACAATTAGATCCGCATGTTTTGTGTCATCAGTTCGCACTGGTTTCACCGCACAGCGCAAATCTTACGCGTTTTATTGCAGATTTCCATGTGGAAGAGTATTACAGTGAGTCCTACGACTTTTCCTCGCAAAGACGAGGTTCATATTATGTTGGAATCAGACTGCCTTCTGGTGCAGCTATTTATATTTACTAATGAAATATATATATATTTGCTGAAGTGCAGTTCTTGTTAAGGTTTACTAAAATTAGAGAATATACATCAATAGATTTACTGAAGATATGCTTTAGATCAATGGTTCTAAAACTGGGGACCGCAGTGCCCATGGGGTCCTCAAAACAGTTTTAGGGGGACCGCTAAGAGGTTGCGGATTTCCAATAAATCATTTCATTGAATTGTGCATAATTGGACATTTGCGGTCGTGATGACCTTTTTTTTGCTCTTCATTTGATTTTGCGTGGAAATTTAAGCTTAAAAATGAAGGATCATGAGTGACTGAAAAAAATCTTTGGAGAGCGCAAAGCCGAAATTTTAAAAAAGCTTGAGAACCACTGCTTTAAACAAAGTGCGTACCCTGTTGGAAATCCGAAAAATGCCTACCAACAAGCTTTGAAAGGATGACGCCGCACTAACCGCGCAAATGCGAATACGACGATTAATTATTGTCAATGGCAAGAATTTTTTGTTTTTATTGCCTGCCTGTATAGTAGTTGTAAAGCTTTGGTCAGAATGCGTACCCATTTTGCGGAGACGAGATAAGAGCGAGGTAAGTATATAGTCGGGTAATTGCTTTCCTGTGATCGGCATCCTGCTGTGAAGAAAACTTAGATTGAAGACGCCACTGGAAAAAGAAATTTTAAGTTTTTCTATCAGCTTTGGTGTCTGTTTCAGTGATTTAATGAATAAAATGAAAGCGAGCGTTACTTTTTTATATGATGTTAAAACGCTGTTTACGTAATCGTCCACTAAAGCTTGACTTATTAAGAGCTTGTTAGCAGGATTATCTTACCGAACTTGGCTGGAATTCCACCAATCATCAAGCGCTTGTCAGTGACGATCGACACCTTAACCATTTAAAATTTAGATTGAGCTCCGTCCGAAGCGGGCTACAGAAGATAAATGGATAGACTTTTCTATGCTTCTTGTGATGAGACAATTTACATAATAAATTGACAACTTTAGTCCCATGCTGACAATTTTCAAAGCAAATTATTGAACAGAATTCCTTAAAATCGCTTTCGAATATGATATATATCGATTGTCAGTCATGTATCGCCGTCAATTGTTATTTGCGTTAAGAACCACAAACGTGAAATTTTACGCGAATAAATAAATTATACCGTTGCCACTCTTTGCTTACTCTGGCTTCTCTACACAGTATAAATCTTTCGCCTTTTACTAAAGATTTCCGTGTGGAGGAGCATTACAATGAGTCTTGAACGATTTTTCTTCCTCGCTACGCCGAGGTTCAATTACTGAGCATATCACCACATGGATTTTTGTGTTCATGAGTAAGTTCCTGTCTCGGAGCACAATGCTGCATCGACAGTTTTGGTATACAAAACATGCAGTTACACTACAATAAGTAGTCTTGAGTAGTGATATTGGCGAAATGACATTATCTTCGCATACAGCCAAATAGCATATAATGCAAAGGATTTTTTGAATAAGATTTTGCTCTAAATAAATCTCCTTAATAGCGTTGAGCACAAAACAATCTGTAAAGCAATTAAACATCACTCAGTTTTTCTTTACGGCACTCCACTTAGTTATGCAAGCAACCAATTACTTTTTTTTTTTTTTGGCGTAACAAAAAAGTATTTTGAAGAATTGAAATTGTAAGCATAAATGAAAAAACTTTCGCGTAAATACAATGAATTTCGTGATTATCTTCAAATTTACGTGAGAGAGGGAAAATCTTGTGAGCGAGGGCAGAATACTATGCAGTACTTCCGCGATTGTCTCGTCTAGTTGAACAGAAGTCACAAAATATTGTTAAAAAAAACGAACGGATAGGCTGAGGCAAAAAAAAACGAACTCATATTTGAATGTCTTTGATTAAACCAGAATAGCGCTGTTTTGCCATTGAAAATGAATAATAGCTAGTCAATGGTTATCGCTACTGAATCATTCTAATGGTACCCTATTTAAAAACAAACGAGTTTCGTGAACTTAAATGACACCGCTTCAGCGAGACTTTAACCGAAGTAGGCCTACTGTCAACTATTTCAAAAACAAATTTTGTTAACTCTGGCATAGACTAACTTATAATGCATCAGATATTACAGTGATGTATGAAACTGACTCTAAATGGCAACAATTGAATGATGAAACAACTTGTCTTTTGTTTCTCCAATGACACTCCATAAATCTTTTGACGGGAAGTAACACTCAATAGTTTTAACAGCTTGGTTTTCTGCATTAGTTCCTCCAACAACGTAAATCAATCCACCAACAACACATGCTGCATGTGTACGTCTTTCATGGTTCATTTCACTGACGTAAATCCACTTTTTTTTATCTGGGTCGTATTTTTCAACAGTTTTTGTAGTTGTGTCGGGAGCTTCTCCACTTTTGCCACCTATGGCGTAGATGACGTTGCCACAACTTACAGCAGCAAGCCAGTTTCTGCATTTTTGCATTGGTTGAACTTCTTCCCATTCGCCATCTGTTTCTCTTAGCATTTCTACAGAGGATAGGTAGTTTCCACTTCCCCATCCGCCAAGTGTGTACAAACAATTTTTGCAAGAAACTAATGCATTGCCGCTGCGAGTTTGATTTAGAGGTGAAATTGGGTTCCAACGGTTCAAAGGCATTTCGTAAAATTCAGCCGCGTCCACACTCCTTTGACCATTATGTCCACCAGCAACCACAAGTTTATCATTGTGAACAGTGGCTCCCATTAGATTTCTTTCGTCAATCATTGGCGCAGCTTCTTTCCACTTCATAGACTTATCTTTGACGTGGTAAAACCAAACACGTTTTGTAACTTTCCAACAATTGTCCTTAATAAGTTTTCCGCCAAGGCAAAACACGTAATTGTTCAATTTTAACAAATCATGGCCAGAAACAGGTACTGGAAAATCAGGATAGTCGGCCGGTTTGTTATCCCTCATATTGTACACTTCCGTGATTTTCGAGAGATTTTTAACTCCTCCGACACTGATAATTTTTGATCCATGCATTTCATCCCTTTGACTTTTTAGGGTTTGCAAAAGAACATTGAACAAAAATTTTTGACATTCGATGTTGTTTTCAAGGAAATTCTCTTTTGAACATGCTTCTACAAATTCATAAGGAAGCTGATCAACTTTCAGAAGTTGAAGCAAGTTTAGCACCTTGTGTTTTCTTTCTTCGGGGTCATGTTCAACCCAGTTCATGATTGACTGATATATTGACGTTTCTTTCACTACGTTTCGATTTAGATTAGCTATACATTGTCCTAATTCTTCGTCTGAAACTCTTTTAAAATCGTCAGTTCGTACAATTTCGTCGAAGTGCGTGCTGATGTAGTCATACACCTGGTCTTTAATGGCTTCACCTCTATACATCACAACTGCGTTGAGAACAATAAACCAATTGTCTGCTGTAATGACTGATTTTAAAAAGTCAAAACAATATTGCTTCACATCTTCTATTTGAAGATAATCAGACGCTGCTAGTAGCTTCATGACGTTTTCCTCGTCTATATCAATGTGGCCGATATAAATATAATCAATGAGAACTTTCAAGCACAATCCATCCACATTTTGAATCTCAACATTGCGTTCATATTTTTCTTTCATGCTACATTTAAACATTTTTTCAAAGAACACAGAGTGCCATGAAAGGATCATTCGATTAGCAGGTATTCTTTGATTAGCAGCGATTACGGTAACATCGTTAAAATGGCCTTCCATCCTGGACTTATTAGCATAGTGCAGGAGATTTGAAGTTCCAATTCGATGACGTGTCACAGCTGTAACATTGCTAACAGCTTCCTGATTTGTCGAACACATAATGGTTTCAGTTATATCAACCAACCAACTAAGTTTTGATACCAACTAAATATTAAGCAATGTTTATCAGATAAAAAAGGACTGAACAGAATTGCAAGAACAAACATCTTAAGGTCAAGTTCTGGGAATGATTATTGTGCGCCTTTTTGCGGTTAACTTACACACGTATAGTGAGAAAAGATGTATACTTTAATTACAAAAATAAGAGCTAGCAATATTGGAAACACTTGAATTTTTAAAAGCGTTTCGAATTATTCTTAAAACATTGTTAATCTTGTGCAGATAAAAGTTTGATTTGTGGATTTGAAGTCCATATTGTTTGCTCATATTTTTGTAATTATTAAAACGCCGCAGACATGAAAGCATTTTTCAAAAGTTTTTTCCGTCTTTTTTGGGTCTAACGTCTTTGTATTTAGTTAACATTCAACCTAATTCCAAAAATTCATCTCCCAGCACCGAAGTTTTCTGGACCCGCTCCTGACTGCAAGATTGAAGTTTTTTTTTTAGAACCACCCCTCTCCTGTATAATATGCTTGGTGCACCCCTGTGTGTAAGTAAAGCGTGATATACTATGAGTTGATAAAAAGACTCGCGTAGCCATTTAATTATTAAAGGGAAGAGGATTTGTAATCTATGTTGAGCAATGGCTCGTATTTCTAAATAAAAATTGATGTAAGAATTATATAAGTGCGCAGAATCACCACCACTGCTAAGAATGTCCGGTTTCGCTTAGTCCACTTTATGGTCAGGAGTGTCTGCACACCTCGGATTTATCCGAATTGGAATGCACCTTGAGTCTATTATCGAGTCCCTGAGTGTTTCTTGAGTCTACTTAAGGAGTATTCCAATAAATTCGGATAAATCAGAGGTGTGTTAACTCGTAACGCACAATCCTACATGACCACAAAGTAGACTTTGCTAAACCGGACATTTTTAGCGGTGCTGATGATTCTGCGAGCTTATTAATTCTTGAATCGCTTTCTACTCAAAAATACGAGCCATTGCTTAACATTGATTTCAAATCCACACCCCTTTATTTATTTAGTAGTTGATTTGACTACGCATTACTTTTTGTAAACCTATAGTTTTTTACGTTATTATTATGCAACTTATTTTGACCTGTACCCTAGGTTATGTTACAAATTACATTTAGAATTGTAAACTCTAGTTCTTCCTGTTTTGTACTTATTTCACTGCAGATGATGACAGCTGAATCTGTCTCGTCGAAACGTCTAGTTTTGTTAAGATTTACGGTTGCTTTGTTTTTACTCCTGAATCAATTAATTTAAAACCTCATAACTTGTGAGGTTCTGTTGACCAAACATGATGCGGCTCGCAAAAATTTTTGTTTGTAAACTAATAGGCAAATGCAGCGTATGCATTTACACAATTACTGTTCGTCTGTTTTCTCCATTTATCAGTTATACCGTAGATCTATTTATCTGGCTTGGGCTGCGTCAATAGTTATAACTTCAGCAATCTTTCTGGATACAAAGTTCGTGCGTAATAGTCGTAACGCTAGATTACAAAAAATGTGTTATGGCTTCAGGCGAAATTGTTGTGGTCATATGACAAGGGTGCAAAAGTTTTAGCCAACAACGCTAAACATACTCGTCCCGTGACTCGTTTGGTCACGGGTGAATGCACAAACACAAAATCATTTGTCAAGCTCAAATTTCTTTTTAGTTAATATTCCAGACTACTTTAGTTAGTAGAATCAAACTCGTTAATAGGCCTATGCGATTTTTCATGCGGTCCGAGCTAAGTTTGGATTGGTTGCCATGCACTTCGATATGCTTTTTAGATAAAATAATAAAATTAAACAACTAATGCTTTTTAGATAAAATAATAAAATTAAACAACTAATGCTTTTTAGATAAAATAATAAAATTAATTGACAGAGTACAGCAACAATAACCTGATGTTGCAAGTTACTTGAGTGAGCAAATACGAATGTGTGAAATTTTATCCAGAAGTAATCCCGGCTAAAATCTAAAACTTCTTGCTCAAATAAATAACCTAAACATCTCTATGAAACCTACTGTTTCCACTTTAAACTTTTCGAAGGAACAGCGAATGCGGTTCGCTGGAAACAATGAGCTGCATTACTTGTTATTCTCAATCTTTTACTTCCCTTCACTTCACTCAAATCCCTTCACTTCGGTGCCATTTTTGCACCATTTTCCAGCTATATTCACCTGATGAGCTCAAAATGAGAGCGATACCGGTCGTGGATTGCTACTCCATCCCCTGCATTGCTATTTTTTGCGATGCTTTCTTGTCATTTACCCTCTCCTAATCTTTAAGTCTTATATCCCGTTACTTTCGAAACTGCGTTGCTTCATGCACTGACTGTAACTCTAATTGTGCATCGTGGGAAGGCAAGATATTCTCGCTTCGAGGATTTAAGTGACGTATCATTATCACGGAATCGATGCAGAAGAGTCTATCTTGACCAAAAGCCAACCAAACTTGGAAACCTGGGCGCTCCCTAATTTGTTCTTTATGATAAGACTCTCATCACAGCAATAGACAAAAATTTTTACACCAATGATAACAAAAAAAATAACAGTTTAATAAAATACAGGTCGCCAGATATTATAAACAATTAAGGTAAATAGTTACAGAAACGTAAAATGGAAATAATAAAATTGAATACAAACAACAGAAATGATAAAAACATAAAATTAGGAAACATATAAAAATATAAACAACATCAAACACAGCCCAAAGAATCAATAAGTACCGGTATGATCACAATACGAAGTATCGTAGATAATCAGTTGCAAAGTTAATATTTCATTGTTGAAGGATTGTGATCGTCCATGGTCCCATTCCATTGGCACAAAAATGCATTTACATTCAATTAAAGTTCTTTATAATTAAAAAAAGGGTGACCGAAGTTAGCCTACCAAAGTGGTCATTGGGCAGTCCATACTCTGATTTTCTAAAAATTTCTGACAGTCGATTTGATTTGTTGACTACATGAACTCAACATCAAATCTGAAAATTTGTGTGGTCGGTAGGATTTCTAGCTTTTATTGTTTTTTATGGGTTAAATAATTCACAGTTGGTTGCTTTCCAGAAGGTGGTGTGATGACCTCGATTCAATACCATCGTTATTGAGGAACATTACACTTTTTTCTTTTGTTACAATTGCCGAGGGCACGTCATTTCTCTCATCAGGTTTAACTTTCTCTATTTTTCTCTTACTAACTTCATTCTCCATCTTCTTGGCATTTCTCATTACCTTTCTTTTTCCTGGTACTGAATTTAAAAATTTTCAGCGCAAGGAGAAGCTTCAGAAGAAAGAGAGGTCATAAACTCCAAAAACCGTCAAAAGAGTCTGGCATATGTCAGTTACTTGGCACCATTTGTTCTTTTTTTGCTAAAAGGCAAAGTCATAAGGGGGCCATGGCACATGCTACCTGTCAAATACACATGCATTTCCCTAGGTTATAACTAATGACCATTCCTCCTTTAGCCTATTTCTGAGTGAAAAGCTTGCACCTTCCCCCTACAAGTTTACACTCGAGCACTGATTACAGTCACAGTTTGCATTGCGCTACCTTTGCCACTTCGTGAACGTAGAAGAACCCTACGAGAGATGATATGAGGTACTGGAACTATTGAAGTGACTTGGTATGTATCGATACCGTATCCCACTTCGGAGTGCTTGAATCGATTTTGTTAAGAACAAGGAAATGCAGTAGGAGCGACTGTATTAAACAAAATTTGCCACAATTAACGAACTAACGAAAAGGCAAAACTTTGCTGCATAGATTTCTTTACAGATAACTACTTCTGTTACACTTGCTAAACCCTCAGCAATTAAGTGTAGCGCAGAGGATGAAACAAACAGAGAATAAAAATACGTCAGTGAATTCTTGACAAAATTTAGTCCTGGCGCTAAAGGACTTTAGTAGCTTTAAAGCACCATAAAACCACACAACATTTCATTTCAACTAGCGCAATTGAGCGAAGCAAACAGGAGAGTTTTTCTTATTTGTCTGTTTTTTGATTGGTGAATTATCTCCGGGCCTCAACTTGTAGAGTATATCCAACAATTGATATACTAACTCCTTTTTTCGTAAATAGGCTAAATGAAATTTATCACAAACTAACTAATGTACCGTACTACCCAGGGCGTAGCGAGGGGAGGGCAAAAGGGGCAATGGAACCCCCCGAAATATTTTCAGTGACCACTAGCCTGCAAACAAAGATACTAATGCTATAACGTAAATCTACTAACAACGCAAGTAGGGGCGGATTAAGACCACTTGGGGTTCCGTAAATCTACAAACAACGCAAGCAGGGGCTTATTAAGACCACTTTTCGACAAAAAACTACGAAAATAAATTTTTCTCGCAAAAACCCTAAAAATACGTGGCGGCTGGGGGCTCTGCCCCCACATCTCCGATTGGGGCACCCCCTTTACCGAATCCTGGGTGCGCCACTGGAAAAGCTTATGAAGTTTTGCCTCTCAAAATTTTGGGCTGGCTACGCCACTGGTACTACCGCAATGGTAAAATCGTAAGATCAAATATTGATAAAAACGTAACTTAAAATATCAAAAACAACCAGGCCGAGGATTTCGGGGGGGGGGGTTCCGTTGGCCCTGCATAGTCTCCATAGCGTCCCTCTAAAAATTAACAGCGCCCACTAGGGGGCAGCAGCGCCCAAGTTAAGAACCCATGGCTTAGATAGTGCGTGCGTAGGCACTTGAAGTTGGCCGAGGGGTTGGTACATCGGGCTGCGAAACTGAATTCGTGGGTTTGTTGCCCAGGTAGGTTATCTTCCATGATGCATATATACTTCACTAATATAAAAACTTCAGCTTCAGTTATGCGGCTTGGAAAGAAAAATGCGTGCGGAGAAACGAACAGAAACGACAAAAAAACTAGAAGATATGATATTTGTGCTCGATTCCCGGGACCGTTTTTATCTTTTGAAGAAAACTATGAAATAAACTAACAATGAGTGTGAAACACAATGTTTAAAAAAACGCAAATACAGCGGTGTAATACAAAACTTATCAATCAAAAACGAGTATCAAAGGATGTAGTCTAGCTGTAACTACTCAACCTCCACAATAGAATTCAGGTCTGTTTAGTGTTTACGCTATATGCAATTTCAATCCGATTCGTTGTTGTACGAAATTTCATCCAATTTTTGACGTAAAGCTCAGGGTAATATCTTCCACACAATTCGAACCCTAATAATTTTGCTTTTCATCGGTCATTTTGCAAAGCACCTTACAATTGATTTCTAGAATGCCGCGCGAAGTAACTCAGCTTTACGTCGTAGCTTCTCACTGTTTCGCAGCCTCCGCCACTTTATGTATACAAAAAATCTCATCGTATTCTGTGTAAACACACCTTTATTGTGTTGCAAGCCATCGCGTAAATCCGTGTATTCAAAATTTATCAAATCACTTATGATCAATCAACCATGCAAGAATATACTTCCAGGATATACTATCTTATTTAAGATAGATTCGCACGCCTACTAGCACAAGCAAAATCGTCAGGCGATCAACCTCTGTTTTGTGGGCAAGATATTTCTTTTTTTAACCATGGTTTCGATGCAAGAATAAACTCTTAAAAACCGAGCAGACCGATCTATTTTCCGGCAAGCATTTGTATGTATTTTTTGCTTTTTTTAGGTATTTATAGTTGCATGTTTATCCTCCTATCACGAGAAAGCGATCACAGCGCTATAGCGAGCTCGCTTAAGAGTTACCAGCCATCTGTCTACTCTACCAAACCAAGATGGGAAATCCCGCAAAGTGCCTTTCCCAACGGCACAGCATGCAAACTTGCCGGCTTGTTCTCCACGCTGTCCCTTAAATGCTGAGCGTCAAGCAGCGAAGCTGTGAATACCAATTTTAAAATCATATGTTTGACTTGACTCGGAATAAAACCCGAGTCTACAGTTCATAGAGGTAGACGCTCTTACCACTCGGGGTGTCAAAGTTGTCAAATTAGAAATTACTCTGAGCTGACAAATTAGAAATTACTGCATTGGTTAATAATATTGATCATTTAAAAACTGTTCATTCATTTGCTCCACCAACTCTTTTACGTCTGCAGCGTTCGTCAGTAACAAAAATTTTTGAACAAAGCTGGACTTGAAGCACAACTTTAGTTTGTAATCATGCAACAGAAAACTCTCGGGGCAGTAGCAGACGTGCAAGACTACGCACAAACGCTATTTACTTTCAATCACTTGCAACATTGCTGTATTTTTTCTCGGAAAAGATTTGGCCGCGAGACTGCCCCACTCACTTAAATTATTGCACCTTAAATATTTCGCAAGGTTTTGCGCGATGAGTTGAGATGAGTGTTGATTATTATTGGCTGTCATGTGACGCCTCGAGCTATTCACGATACAAACTACAATCGTAAAACTATGCTAATAATTAATACCAAACCATTACTCCATCCAATCACCCTGGCTTCTCTACACCGCGTAAATTTTCGCCTTGTACTAATGATTTCCGTAGAGGAGCATTACAATGAGTCTTTTACGGTTTTTTCCTCGTCAAGGCGAGGTTTCTGTTATTCATCCAAATAAATCAATTACATGTTCCGGAATCGGCAGCGTGGCAGAGAGGTTCGGAGCGTCGTTTTCACAACGGCCATGATTGCAAGGTTGATGGTTCAACTCCCACCCAAGCCTCGTTGTTGCGTCCTTGGATAAGATGTTTCACGGCAATTATCTCTGCTTGGAGGAATTTAACAAGCGGCAATTGAGGAAGTCAAGTGGAAAACAAGGGAAACCCCTAAGCAAGTCTGGATTCGTCCTATGCATAGCGCCTCGGTCGCTTTCTCGTGACAGGAGGATAAAAATGAAGAAGAATAACAAAGTTATTGAGTAATACTTCCTGGCCCAGACAATACCCAATAATTTGAGGTCCACTGATAACTTTCGTCATTCTAACGTGCTGAACGATCATTTTTCAGCAGTGGCGTAACGAGAAATTTTAAAAGAGGTGGAATGGTCTAAAATACAAAAACGAGAAAAGAGTCTAGGCTGCCACATAAACGAGTCTGGCATATTTCAGTCACTCAGCAAACCAGGGCTGCGAACTCGATCGATTTTTAATCGAGTTCAAGTTTGAGTTCAAGAGACATTTGCAAGTTCGAGTTCAAAGATTTTTATTTTTCGAGTTCAAGTTCGAGTTCGGCAAAAATGATCGAGTTCGAGTTCGAATTCACAGCTCTGTTCAAAATATCTCTTAAAACAAACATACACCCAAACCAGGAGCAGATCCAGAAAATTTCGGTGGAGGGATGCAGTTTTGATTTAGTTTGAATGTTAGCTAATCACAAAGACGTTTGGATCTGATAAAGGGTGTTTAAGCTATTTAAAATTAATGTTTTCATGCCAGGAACGTAACCAGAATTTTTTGGGGAGAGGGCACCAAAGTTTGACATTTTTGAGCGTAGATTTTCCGCCTGAGTTAGTTTGAAGCAAAATGAGGACAGTAACGGTTTTAGGGGGGTGCGGGGGCACGTTCTCCCGGAAAATTTTTGAAAATTTGCATTCTATGATGGCCATTTTAGTGCTTCTTGAACAAATTTTAAGGCAAATTGCATTTGAATTTTTTGCCCTTAATTTTGAGGTCTTCACCAAATAGGGGAAAGTGAGGACCCTTGAGCCACTTTTTGTACAATCGTTTCTACGTTGAGTTTTGAACGAGCTATAAAGTTGGAATTTTAAAGGAATATGCTCTTTTGCACTCCGATGATACCATGTGTTGGTTGAAGTGATAACTATAACACGTTGGCAGATATTGATCCTCAAATGGATGTGGCTCAAGGGTCCACACAGAAAAAAAAGTAAGAACCCTTGAACCACTACACTTGCTCCCATAAACCACAATAAAGATGAAGCATAAAACGTCGTTTACTCGCTGTTTGCACAAATTTAGTCAAAAATACTGTAAAAGAATGAAAACACATTAGTGATTCTACGATCAAATTTGGACTAAAAAAAAAAATTAAAAAATATCCAGCTTGATCTTTTAGTGATGAACATTAGCCAAGATGTAGACCTATTTGGCTGCAAAAAAATGATGTCTGGTGTCACACGATTCACTGAACTTGTTGATGGCCTAGGTGTAACAGGTGCTGAAGACGCAGACGCAAAAACAACTAAATATTTATCTTGCAAGGACTCATGAGCTATGGCTCAAAGGTCGACATTTTTGGTGGCTCATGGCTTCACACTGCAACCTGTCTGTACAAAATTTCATTCTCTTCAATATGGTGCAGAAAAATTTGATCTCAGTGCTTAGATATATACCCTAATATGACTCATTACTACTGCTAAATGCACAAGAATTTACCAATGTTACTTTATGCTCAAAAATCGACAAATTTATACCCCTAAAAGTTACTTTTTTGTAGCAAAAATAAACCAACCAACGCAACTCCTCCAAACGTGTTTACTTCTCACTTATTGTTTCTGATCATGCGTAACCAACCTAGTGTTGCCAAAAAAAGTTGATAATAAATCTAAAACACTTTCCTACGGAAAGCTGGAGGGGGTGGTTCATGGGACCAACATGATCATGGGTCCGCACTTTCCCCCGGTATGATGCAATTTTTTCGCACGTTTTCAATTTCTGTGTACCGGTATAAAGCGTAGGAATTATTGTTGTGGAAGAGGTTCGAAATTATGGAAAAATTGTATTCATCAAAAGCATTGTTGAAAAAGGTCCCCCACCCCTGGATCCGCCTCTGACTCTCTTAGTAACAGCTGGAACAGAGATTGCAGCACCGCACAAACAACAGGTAACTGTTGCTGCAGTGCAGCTGCGCTTTCATTAAAATCTCTCGGAACACCGTTTATGATGCAATAAATAAGTTTCAATGAGACAACGCAAAATGAAATGCCAGTGCAGTATCGGTACCAAAATTGC
This sequence comes from Trididemnum miniatum, assembly GCA_964006365.1. Classification (NCBI taxonomy): domain Eukaryota; kingdom Metazoa; phylum Chordata; class Ascidiacea; order Aplousobranchia; family Didemnidae; genus Trididemnum; species Trididemnum miniatum. Next base: position 17,638,488 of record OZ023249.1, on the reverse strand, counting down.
AAATTTGCTATCATTTAATCTTTTTTTTTTTTTTTTTTTCTTATTTCAAGCCACTTTATTGCAGCTTGGGATTTTTGTGGTAGTGAAGTACATGCATCATAGAGATGACCTAGTTGAGCATCGAACCCGCGAAGCCAGCTTCGGAGCCCAATGCACCAACCACTCGGCCAACTCCATGTCGCCTGCTGCTATCATTCAATCTACTGTATAACAAAAAATCAAAAGTAGGCTAAACTTCGTTTTGAGAGATTTGATTCAATGAAATTAAAGTAGGCTACTCAATCAGTGAACTCGAACTCGATTGTTTTTTTTTCGAGTTCAAGTTTGAGTTCAAAAAACTTTACTTTTTGAGTTCAAGTTCGAGTTCGGAAAAAATGATCGAGTTCAAGCGAGTTCGAGTTCAAGTTCGAATTCGCAGCCCTGCAGCAAACTTTGTTTTTACTGAAAAGCAAAGTCAAAAAAGGGAGGACATGGCACATTGCCCTCCCTTAAATAAACTCTGTCTTTAGTTTACTTAAATACACTTAGCAACAATTTTGTTTTTACTGAAAAGCTAAGAGTAAGTTTGTTGCAATTGCTTTTTTTCCAATCATCTCTATCTTCCAACTTATATTTCACTTTGGCAATGCAAATTAAAGTGTCGATCGGCGGATAACCTATACGCGCTGTAATCATAGTTTGGTAGCAGTGAGCCTCTAATTAGTCGCCCAAACACACCTATTTGTGCGGAACCCTATGACAATAACGGCTCATTTCTGTTATTTGTCGATGGAGGTTTGCTATAACTACCTCTAAAATAACTATGTAAAGAATAATAACTATATTGTAAGCTCTTTCAACAACCTTTGTGAGCATGTCAATAAAGACAATTTTATGTAAACACTCAAATGGCTATAAGCTAATGAGGTAGGATTTCTTTCACAAGTTCTGATAGTGATATATCGGTGGCAGTAATGTCGACTGCAGAGAGATTAATTCAGCCAAGTAACAGGGAATAATGAGAGTTTTTTTTTGTAAATTAGCGGTTTGTATTTATTGGATTATCTCGTCTTTTTTGATTAAACATGTTAAAAAAATTAACCAGAAATATATGTATAATTTTGACGATTGTTTTTGCGCCTTCGCAAGTTAAAGGTGAGTAGTATTGATGATAAAAACAAATAAGAGAGTAAAGATAGAAACAAAAAATGTGGAAAGATTTCTACCGAAAGCGAAATCTAACTGTAAGAGACATTTATGTGGAGTTTTTCATACTGAAAACTTCACTTTGAAAGTTTCGTAGCTGCTAGTTTTATGAAAACATGACTAACGGTTAAGCCTCGTCTACACTTGGCGTAAAAATATATCTACGCTGATCGCTCAGCGTAAAATCTGTCTACACTTGCAAAAAGCAGTCGTCGCAGCCTACGTCATTTTCACGCTGATTTTTGTTTTCTGACCTGCTTGGTTATTATAACATCACTGAGTCCTTTATGCCCTACTACTACTACCGTAATGAATGACCAGAAGTGACCTTGCCAATTCAAGAGATAAATCATTCCATGCAAACTTCGCAATAAAAATCTTGTTTATGGAATCATAAAAAACTAAATAACCAACCAAATGCAATACTTCGGCCTACCAAAAAAAAAACTAAAACGCTTCTATGTTGCAATTTTGAAAGCCAATGCTTCTATATATCGACGTTTTAAGCAGTAGACTAGACCAGTGCTGGTCAACCGTTCTCAAAAATTTACACTCTTTTGAAACATTGTGCTCATCCTACTACTGTACCAGTCTTGGAATACAACAGCAACACTACTCTGCATGTTTATATTAACAAAAGCGTATATTGCAAATTAAACGACAAATCAGCTTTTTAATCATTTAAACAGCAGCTTGCTGTTAAATATCATAAGCTTCTCCTATGGATTGCCACCTTAACGTGGTGGGGAGGTTTGAGTTTTCAATGATCCTTAGAGCAACGCCGTCGGTAGTGTTTAATCACTTCCATCAGGGTCACCCATGGCGGTAAGGTCGATGGAGAGAAACAGACCAAGTAGCAATCCAATGCTGTAGCTAAATGGAAAGTTGTAATAACAATATTCATGCTGCATCGAACGGCGCGCAGGATAAAAAGGTCCGCGTTCGAGTTTTAGGCAAAAGGACTCGTTCGAAAAATAAGCTACAGTCTCCCCCACAAGCTGACCGTCACCGGAAACCCACCAACGCAGTCGCTAAGCGTTTGGGGAGGCAAATGGGAGCAGCGCACAGAAAACGTACTCGAGTTGGACCAAACTGCCATGATCTAGCTATCGGGAACTGGAACGTTTTGTCACTGACAGGAAACGAGCAGGAGCTTGTTTGCGAAGCCCAACAGTATCGCCTTGATGTTGTGGGAATTTCATCAACAAAGCGCCGGGGTTCTGGAACTGTCGAGTTGGACGGTGGGTGGAAAATTTTCTACTCAGGTGTTGATGCAGCAATGTCTGCTCAAGCTGGTGTTGGCTTACTTGTGAGCCCCAACATAGCTGAATGTGTCGTTGACTGGGTACCACTGGGAGGAAGGGTTTGTCTTCTAAAGCTAAGGCTGCAGGAGCGATCTCTGTGTATCTTGCAGGTGTACGCATCTAACATAGAATCGCAGTACGAAGCCTTTTTGGAGGAAGTTGAGGTTGCATTGGGAAAAACAACTTCATCAGAATGCCTTGTCCTTTTGGGCGACTTCAATGCACATGTGGGCATCGACAATGCAACCTGGAAAGGTGTTATTGGGCAACATGGTGACCCTGACATTAACAAGAACGGAAGGTGTTTATTGCAGTTCTGTGCCACCAATGGGCTGTGCATAATGAACACATTTTTTCAGCACAAAAGAATTCATAAGTACACCTGGTACAGAGACTCTCTGGGACAACGCTCCCTGATTGATTTTTGTATCGTTTCGGCGGACTTGTTTTCTACCGTGTCTGATGTTCGTGTTAAAAGAGGGGCTGAGTTGTCAACTGATCACCACCTAGTTGTCTGCACTTTGAAAGCTTTGAAACCCTTGAAAAAACGAAAGACTTTTCGACCACGAAAAACTTATCGAATCAAATGGGAATCATTGGTTGACAAAGAGGTACGAACTGCATTTGCAGACAACATTGCATCTAAGTTCAAAGAACTTCCGACCCCTATTGAAGACATTGAAATTGAGTGGTGTTTGTTTCGAACAGCAGTCATTACGTCCGCTACTAACTGTTGTGGACGTAAGCGTGTTGGAGGGACGAAGAGTAGCGAGAAAAGAACTCCTTGGTAAAACCAAGAAGTTAAAGAAGCTATTCGTGCGAAAAAAGTGGCCTATAGGGCCTGGCTTGCAAATAAGTCATCACTTGAACTTCGTTCGCAATACTCTGAAGCACGTAAGGCGACAGCCACAAAAGTTAAACTGTCTAAGGAAAGGGCCTGGAAGGAATTTGGAAAAAGGTTAGACGATGATTTCAAAACGGCAAACAAAGTGTTCTGGCAGACCATTCGCCGTTTGCGTGGAAAAAGATCTCGAGCCGCTCTCTTTATCGAAGATTCAAATGGTGTGACTCTGAAAGATCAAGATGCTATTTTGAATCAGTGCAGAGACTACTTTAGTGATCTTTTAACCCCAGTTGATGCTACACCGATACAAATTCACGAGGAACAGGTTGGGGAAGATATTCAGATAACCGAAGCAGATGTGAATGCAGTAATCAAATCATTGAAAACTGGAAAAGCACCTGGTGAGGATGATATCAGACCTGAAATGTTAAAAGCAATGAACATATATGGTGTTCGTTGGCTGACTCGTGTTTGTAAGGTGGCGTGTAGTACTGGGCAAGCACCAAAGCAATAGCAAACTAGTGTGATAATACCTATCCACAAGAAAGGAGACAATAAAAAATGCACCAATTATAGGGGCATATCTCTCATCAGTGTCCCATGTAAGGTCTATGCCAAATGCCTTGAAAAAAAAATGCCGTGAAATAGTCGAGCCTAAACTAACGGATGCTCAGTGTGGCTTTCGTCCTGGCCGAAGCACAATGGATCAGATCTTTGCCTTGCAGCAAATCTTTGAGAAGTCGTGGGAATATGCAAAAGAGGTCAATGCATGTTTTGTTGATCTTGAAAAAGCATATGATCGCATTCCTAGAGACAAGCTTTGGGCGGTGCTGTTGCAGTATGGCATTGATGGCCAGTTTCTAACTGCCATTAAGTCGCTGTACGTGCATTCCGAGGTCTGTGTTCGCGTTAACAGTGCAACGACAAAACCTTTCAGAGTAAGTGTGGGACTACGGCAAGGCTGCTCTCTTTCACCTATTCTGTTCCTTATTTATATGGATAGAATAGTTAAGAACAGTGAGTCTTGTGGCGGAGTAAAGATCGGTGAATGCACTGTACAACGTCTGTTATTTGCAGATGATCTTGTGCTACTCGACTCTACCCAAAATGGTCTCCAGCAAGCTCTTGACAAGTTTTCGGATGCATGCTCTGTTGCCGGAATGAAAATCAGTTCAACAAAAACAGAAACCATGTGCCTGTCCAGACAACCAAAGCAGTGCTCTCTCCAAATTGATGGAGTACCACTAAAACAGTCAGAGAAATTCAAGTACCTCGGCGTCTCATTCACAAGTGACGGCAGACAAAATAGCGAATTGGATATCCGCATCGGAAAAGCAAGTGCAGTAATGCGCCAGCTCCACCGATCTGTGGTACTGAAACGGGAGCTTTGCACCAAGGCAAAGCTATCCATTTTCAGATCGGTCTATGTTCCTATTCTGACTTATGGCCATGAGTGTTGGATCATGAATGAGAAAGTGAGGTCTCGAGTTCAAGCAGCCGAAATGGGATTCTTGCGACGAATTAGCGGTTTGACCTTGTTGGACAAGGTTAAAAGTGCAGATATTCGTGAATCTCTAAACATCGAAGCGCTGCTTCTCCGACTAGAAAGATCGCAACTGCGTTGGTATGGACATGTGACACGAATGTCCCAGGAAAGAACAGCCAAAAAACTGCTCTGTTCAACACCGATTGGTCGAAGGCCAAGAGGCCGTCCCAGAACTCGATGGCGAGATTACGCAGAAGATCTTAGTTGGTCTCGCCTTGGCATCTCAGCAGAGCATCTATCCTTTGTTGCAAAGGATCGAGATGCTTGGAGGCTCCAACTTGAGCTGCTGCCCCCGCGACCCCCCAAGGATAAGCGGGTCCAGAAAATTGATTGATTGATTGTTAAATATCATCAGCCAGTTTTGCAAAATGACTTTGTACTCTTGTTTTCAGATTCTCTTTCCCTTAACGTTTTTCCACAGCATCTTGCATAATTTCATCTAAAAACAAACACATAAAACTTTGCTAGCAAAACTGCAATACACCCAAAATAGCATTGATAAACTCGTAAAGCAGTTTCAGAGCTGCTGGCTCAATACTGCGAAAACTGTGTCAAAATTTTCATACCGAAGCATCATTATGCTAGCTTACCAATTTGCTGTGTAACTGTAAGTCACTTACACAGAGACAAGCTTGAAAACTTAACTATGAGACATAACGAGGAAAAGCTTTGGATCACTGAAAGCAGATTGGTAAATATATACTTACTATTCTCTGATCCTTGTTTCTCAGCAACGTTCCTCCAAGCATATTTTTAAAACTTTGTGTTGAGGCTGCTGGTAACTAGCATTGGATAAACTCCATAGAATTGGGTAGAATATTGTTAAACTGCTATCAATAAGCTTTAAGTCTCATTCAAAGGGTATGGTTTCTGTCAAAATTGTCTGACTTGTCTATTTTTATCTGTAGACAAACTGCTTAAAAAACCTACTGATATAAACTGCAAAATAAAAACAAATCGGTTTTAAGCTACAGTACCCGTGCTGATTCACTATAAACCTATTAATACACATATTTCAATCAAAAAACAATCTTTAAAGAACTATCTGGTCGCTTACAGTACAATTGGCACTGTAATTCACTGGACAGGGCTACATACCAAGAATATTTAACCATCATCCAGTTCCAGAAGCCTATTTATCTGCGCATAGCTTACTAGACTACCGGTATGTAACGGCATCATCATAATTAAAATTTAGAGGGGCTGAGACCCTGCATCTACCAATGAATCATACATTAGCCTAAAGAATTGAAAAAAGTTTTCTGGTTTTGTATGGCACTGCAGACTAACCTGGATAGGGTTACATATGACTTGACACTGATATGCTCATAAACCTAGGTCTACCTCTGTTTTTAGCTTATTATGCCATGCAAATTGAATCAGTAAGCATTTAGCTTATAGTCTTCTCAAAAAATGTAAAGAAATATGAAAACCTCTGACTTGTTCATGCAAAAAAGACAAAAGGGCCCCAAAACACTGTTTGCCTACAAGCTTAGGTTATATTTACCTGCCTTTTCCAAGCTAAATATGCTTAAAACTTGAAATAACTGCGGTTCTAACGCCAAGTCTAGACCTAGTCTTTTCCATAAACAAGGAATCGTGTCCAAGCAAATAACGCAGGAGTCCCAAAACACTATTTTTCAAATAGCCTAGGCTAAGACTTGATCACTTGACTGTTACCTCAGGATCAGAGCATGCTAGACGCTGAGCGTTTGGAAAATACTTTGCTAAAAAGGCAAAGTTTTTACGCTGAAGATTCTGCATTGAGCGTGCTAGCACCTCCGCGCTAGCGTTTTTCCAACTAACTTAAATAAACAAAGAATTTTACGCTACATTCATTTTTTTTTTTCATTCACTTTATTTTTGTTTGGGAAAAAAGTTACGTAATAACATAAACAAGAATATTCGCTCACAGTTAATTAATTTCCCGGTGAGAGGCTGCGAAAAGACCATGAAGCCTAGCCCAAAGAGCTGAGCGGTCGTCGAGTCTGCAGCCTCTCACCTGTTAGTGTAACTGTTAAGCAAAGTTGATAAGGTTGTCGAAGAAGAAAAAAATAACACGAACAGATAAAATATAGGTTCATTACGCAGGTAGCCTACACACATATTCCAATACGAATAAAAGTTAAGTTAACAAAAACTCTCACGAATTATTTGCATCAGCGTCTTAATAGAAAATGTAGGAAGATAACAAGAAGCAAATCATAAATACATTTGGTGTTTATTAAGTGCATCATATATACGCATAACAGTGAAATTGAAGTAAATTGAAACAACAATGTTTAAATGGAATAGCTTTTCATTTTTGGTTATTGTGAAGATGCATTTTTAAATGTTTAAGAAAAGTTCTATAGTTAATATGATTTTTGCTTTTAATTTCAGCTGGTAGTTCATTCCATATTTTGCAACCTGAAATTAAGTGACAAACTAGCAAGTAATCGCGAAACGAATCATAAAAAATACCTTGGCAAGCGACAAATGTCGTCCATTGTTACGCTAACGATTTTACGCCAAGTGTAGACAAGGGGTGCGTTTACCGATACGCGGCACGCGATGACGCGACTAAAATTATAATGTAAGTAAGTGGAGAAGAATTCCTCAGGTTCTCGCGTGACCGATGAACAGTAAAATATAACAAACAAGGTGCGAAAAAATTTTGTGGCGTGCCACGTATCGCGTTACCGCGTGTCGCGTATCGGTAAATAGATCTTTAAACGTTTTTTCAGTACTTCACAAATATACGCGTTTTTGTCGAGTTTGGAAGTTGATCATTTGTTAGTCTATCGGCGGTGACGCAACGAACAAAGGTTGCGTCGACATTTTATGGTGGTTGCTACAATATTTCATAATATTGTGCAACATTTAAAGGTTTTTAAAGCCAAATTTGATCAATTGCGAGCAATCGATTTTATGGTTATTATCCCAGATGGTTAAACTGTGTCTTAAAAAAATTCTTCTTTTTGTGTTTAGGCATCAGCTCTTGGAATATTGTACCTGGATTATCGAAAACAAATTGGGCGGTTAATTACGTCGGGACTTTGTACACAATAAACTACAGTCCTTTTGATGAAACGTTGGAATATCAATGGAGTGTCATTAGAAGTGGTTCCTCGTCCTCGCAAATGTTTATCAATTTCACTTCAATTGATTGTGCAAATGCGACAATGTCTTTAAACGGGTTTATAGCAGAATGCGCGAATGGAGTTATTGTTTTTGCCGCAACTTCACCACTTGATGCGGAAAATAGCATGTCTTTAACCGCTAGAAAGCCGAAATACAGCTTCTCTTTTTCAGTGAAAATGAGTACAACAAGTAAAGTATTTTTATAACTTTTTTGCAATAAAATATCCCTGATCCGGTTCCACTTCAAATATCGGCATAAAATTACATATAGTTTTTATGGGTGGTCACTAGGATTGGATTGAAATTGACTTTTGAATCCGCTCGCGAGTTATTCGTGAATGTGAATTACATTTTTTCAAAGTCAATAAATTTGAATTTAAAAATTAGAAAAAAATGAATCAATCCAACCCCAGTGGTCACAACCGAAAAACTATTGATTTTTGCAATATATACTAGGACATGTGGACAGAGTAGGCTAATTGTGTCTTTTGTGCTTTGCTTCCGTTTTATCCGATTGCTTTTGCGTATTTAGAATGCAATGCTTGCCTTAGTTATGCTGTAATAGTATTTGCCTCTCGATGTTATAGCGAGAAGGTGGATATAGCCAAACTCATGGCGTCGTTCACATTTCTACATTTTGGACTAGATTGTCAAGTAAACAGAACCTTTTCTCGACCTGTCGATGGAAGTTTGACGGATTCAGATTGTGGATACAACTGCTCCGTAACCTACGTATGCAACCCAGGATACACTACTGGAGTTGGTAATGCATATAATGCAGCGTGTTCAGCAGTTGGAGTAATGGAGCCTCCAGAATTATGTGTTTTGGGTAAGCTGTTTTTGTTTTTCAACACCCATAAAACTATTGTATTTGTATTTAGTTGCACATTTATCTTCTTATCACGAGAAAGCGATCAAAACTATAACGAGCTCTCTTAGGAGTTGCCGACCACTTGTCTACCACTCTAAAATGGGGGAATCCAGTTAAGTGTCTTTCTCAATGGCACAGCAAGTAAACCTGCAGGCTTGTTCTCCACACTGTTTTTTTATTGTTGAGCGTCAAGCAAAGAAGCTGTAAAAAGCAGTTTTAAAAACATTGATTTGACCTGACTCGGAATAAAACCCGAGTCTACTGCTACAGAGGCGGACGCTCGTACCACTCGACCATTTGAGCTCGACTATCTGAGCTGTTGTCAAGAAAAACTTGTCAGCGTAAAAAAAGGAAAAAAGAAACTGACTTGAGTGATATCTATTTCTACCTGATCTTAATGTTTTCCCTGCAGTTGCAGCTCCTGATTCTTCCATTACGCTGTTATGGTGGCATTGGCTTCTCATCGGTGTTGGTGGATTGATGATAATCGGTGGAGTGGTGGGTGGCATTATTTACTGTAAACGAAATAAATGAATGGCAGAAATAACCTAGAAAAATTGAATTCGTCCCTGATTGAAGCTTTTTGTAAGAACCGGCTTTGCAGTATCTTAATCATTTTGTGTTTTCTGTTATCATTGGTTCTAGTTCTTGTGGAGTGAGCGCAAAAATGCTTCTTAAGCAGGAACGTCCACAACATGTCATCGAAAAGCGGATGATTTAAGGTTGAAGGGAAAACACATATAAATAATAGACCTGGTTGTAAAATTTTTTCAACATGGTTTGAAAATTCTTATTTGGTTTTCTTCTGTTTAACAGCTCAGTTGTCACAACAACGCTATTGGTGCGGGTGGTTAGGGTTTCGCATTCCGGGCGGGTCAAATCGGACACACTGTCGCCAACAATTTGTCACCGCTGTGGCGCTTCTTCGGAGTTGTGTTGTCCAGGCGCTAAGCAGCGGAGATGGGTCTCGCCCGCCACCTGTTACACACTTTGGCGAAATAACGCGAGTATAAAGAAGTTGTTTTTTTTTAATAATTAATTAATCATTATTTAAAAGCTTTGATTTCATGTTTTTGTCCTTTTTCTTCATTTTTTGATTATTGGAAGTGAAACCATTTATGGTGGAAGAACTAGGAAATCATAAATTGACTTGAACTATTTTTTGCGTTACTGGCTGTTTTTTCCTTGTGTTACACTTTTATGATAAGGTTTGTGTTGTTATAATACAACTGTTACCTGTTATATTTCCTTGTCACTCCTTTAAAGGATAAGACTGCAATTCCTTTTCGCTCAGCTTCTATCAGCAGTAAACAGAATTTGAGGTACCACGCCATGCAGGGTAGGGGTTTGTTTGTTTAGTTGCATGCTTATCCTTCTATCACGAGAAAGTGATCCAAGCGCTGTAACGAGCTCGCTTAGAAGTTGCCGCCAATCTGGCTACCACACCAAGAGGGGGGAATCCCGATCAGTGCTTTTCCCAACGGTGCAACAAATAAACTTGTCAGCTTGTTCTTCCCACTGTCCCTTCAATGCCGCAGCGTCAAGCAGGGAAGCTGTGAATACAAATTTTGCAGTCGTTGGTTTGACCCGACTTGGAATCAAACCAGAGTCTACAGCTCCAGAGTCGCACGATCTCACCGCTCGGCCACCTGCGCTGTTACGGGTTCTAAATAAGCTGATACAAGATGGAAAGCGTTTGCTCAAACGAGCTCAGTATCGCATACAGATAATATTAACGCATAATCGCTATTTCCATGTCTTAGAAGTGAAAAACCTACGCAATTTTTGCGTCACTGTTTACTTTTTATACCTTGATCACTTTGGGCTGCTGCTATTTGTTACATTAATAGAAACGTTTTCGCGTTTTTTGGTAATATTTTCGACCCTTTGCCATCAAACTTAAACCTTGTTCTGACACTGAGTTTAAATTTCATCGAAAAAAAGATGCTAAGCAGGAATGATCACACAACACAAAATGAAGTAATAATTTGTGAAATTGCTAGCAATATTTTGTATTTTTTGAAAACTTTGTAAGTTTATCCTAGACTGCGTGCTTGATGAAAATTTAAATTTCGACGATTTTTGCGAAATTAGCGTAACTTTAATATTTTCTATTACTGTACGTGCTAAAAAAATCGGATAAAAATGTTTCTATGAGTCCTTATTAATCCTGGTTAAAAGCGCAACAGCATTTCAAATGTAGGCTCCCAGTTGGGTCGCGTTGGATTAAAACTTCATGAAAACTCTGTGCTGAGAGTTGAACTCCAATGCAATTCTTGAGCTGATGGTGCTTGAGCATTGTGCAACAAACTTCACGTTTCAGCTTAGCGTTTTTTTCTCAGAAGTGTGGCATAGTGGCTGTCAATCAATGCAAATTTTGAATCTGGTGAGTGGTGAGGCGACAGTTTTATTCAGTTACTAGTCAGCGATTGAAAGAAAGTGAAACAAGTACAGCTACGAATATTAGTTTGAGGCTGAATGTAGACAGAGGCGTTGTTAGCGCTACGCATTATTATTGCGCACTAATTTTCATCTGGCAACACTGATTGTTTGTGTAGTGAAGAATCATTTTTTTTTTGCTGTTTTTGGAAGCGTGAGTTTTTAGCATCTTCATCTTTATAAATCTAGAGGTTCAGCGGTAGTAAGTTTAGTTATCTGTGTAGCGTTGCGTGTAGTAATGCGTAGTGTATTGTTTACCTTAACCAGTGGACAGTTATGCTAGCAGAAATCCTTTATTAATTTACGAGTTAGCATAGTCAGCTGTTGGCGTACATGTGGCCCGCTGATTTACTGTTTCCTAGTTTACGTAGGCCTAAGTTAGTGCTGAACTCGGCTTAACCGGTTCAGCTGATGTGTTTGTTGACATGTTTTTCTTTAGTCGAGTGATTAAGGCTTGTTAGTTGCGTAAATTGGGATATAGTGGACTCTGTGGAGTGGATTATAGGCCTACTGTGTATTGAATTGTGGATTAATGTTTGACCGTGTTTCTGATACTATAATCTGCCAATTGTATTCCCTGGCGTGTGCTCTCATTAGCCAAGTTCAGCCTGCGAAGACAGTGAAATTGACTAACACGTTGTGCAAGTCGTTTGCCCATTGTTGATTGGGGCAAACCACTAAATAACACTTGGTTCTATTCAAGTAGATTCGGGCCTGGTTGCTACGAGCCAACGTCCCTAAGTTTGTGGTACCGGTGTTGGTGCTGCATCAGGCGTTTTGGGCCATTACGAGTCAAAAATGTACAGGTGAGAGTGGTGATTTCCAACCTTAATGTAGGAAGTTTGCAGAGGTGGGCATTTTTTAAAAATTGGTTGAAGCGCAGCGCAACAAAGCGCAAAAGTTCTGTTAAGTCATGAAACGCAACGCAACTAGCGCAACCTAATTTTTAAATTGACTGAAGCGCAACGCAACTTTCGCAATCAATTATTTTTTCGCATTAAAGCGCAACGCAACTTCCGCAATCAATAATTTTTTGGCATTAAAGCGCAACGCAACTTCCGCAATGAGGTTTATACAAAATAAAATGCGCAACGCAACTTTCGCAATGAAAAATTAAATAAAGCGCAACGAGTAGACGTAGGCTATAAGCAATGCAATTTTTTCTAGAGTTATTTTTATAGGTGCTTTTAACAGCACGCAGTTGTCTACAACGCGACAACGATTTTAATGCAAGTGACTGCAACAGGATTTTGCGTGGTCAATGAACAGGAAAATTAAATAAGAAGCGAAAAGAGATGCGTTGCTGATGATTGCTTTCTTCATCTTCATCCTCTTATCACGAGAAAGCGAAGGAGGCGCTGCTTAATACGAATCCAGATTCGCTTAGGAGTTGCCTTTGTTTTCGAGTTTTCCGGTTGAATTTTGCTTCTGTTTTATTTAATTTGCCGCTTGCCAGATTTCACCAAGCAGAGATAATCAACGTGAAGCATCTTATCCAAGGACGCAACAACGCGACTAGGTTGGGAGTTGAACCTTCAACCTTGCGATCATGGTCGTCGTAAAAACGACGCTCTAAACCACTGCGCCACGTTGCATTGTCGCGTGCCGTTAAAAGCACCTCATCGCGGTAAATCATAATTTGCATATGCGGCGAAGTTCTCCACAACAACAAGTAAATACGATTTATTCAACACTCAATGATCTCTTTAAGCACTTGCAATTATTTTAAAAAGCAAAAGACTTTAGTGTACCACATTTCTGATGAGCTGAAAATTTCTGCTACAATAAATTGACCTATAGGCCTATTGTACGCATCAAGAAACAAACTGCTATTCTATTAAAAACAGTTACAAAAAACTGCTTACTCCAGCACATTGCGCTTTAATTAATCCGACAAAGCGCAACGCTGTATTTCAACTTCCGACAGTGCGCAACGCAACAAAGCGCAAGCAACCAGATTCTTTTCAGTTCGCAGCGCAATAATGCGCACACTATTATATATTTTTTCAGTTCGCAACGCAATAAAGCGCAAGAAGGATTTATTTTCCTTGAAGCGCAGCGCAACTTGCGCAATGGCTAAAAATAATTTGTTAAAGCGCTTCGCAACTTCCGCACGTGCGGAAGTTGCGCAACTAGCGCTTTGCGCTTCAAATTGCGGAATGCCCACCTCTGGAAGTTTGCAACCTTACTCAATGCTTCTTAATTTGAGTGATGGCACGCCATGGGTGAACTGGAATGAAATTCAGGAGTCCAGTGGATCACATACGTGTTGGACCAAGATAAAAGGAGTAGATGAACACAAAATACTCTCGTTTTCATTGTCGGATTCAGAGGGAAGAGGTTTAAGGGACTTAACTCTTCTCTCTCAATTTTTAGTGATACGTGTTGAAAAGAATATCTTAGTACCTTAATAATTGTAGACGCATGCAACTGCAAAATAAATTCATCCAATTCTTACTCTCTTCAGAAAAAAAAGAACTACCCTATCAGCTCCTGGTGTTAGCTAATAATAGGAAGTGCTGTACTACTTATGCCTGATCGAAAGATTTATTAACGTAGTTCGTTTTCAGTGTAGTCATAATAAAGATTTTTAAAAATAGTATCCGTGTAGCTAACCGTCAGTGCTTTACATAAAGTGTGCACGGGCCGATGCACAAATTTTTAAGGGTAGGGGACGGGACTAAGAATTGTAAAAACATTAGGCCTATCAAGCCGTCTTACGCCTCTAAAAGTATCGAAAGACTAATGTGTTAACGGGTATAGCTAAAAATTCAACCGTTGAGCCCTTTTATAGTCACTACCTCTGTGAATTTGCCAATAGTGGTAGAAAATATAATAGAAGTGAATAATAGCCTAGTTAAATTGGTCAAATTACAGTGCAATCAGTTCTTGTGCAAAACAATCGTTGCTGTTAAAATGCGATCTGAAGCAATCTCTTATGCAGAAGGGATAGTCTTCACAAAATTCATTTTTCAATTTTGCTTTGATATCAAAAATGATGGAGCGGCTATCTCGAACAATGAATATCACGTGATGTTTTCGACGCTAGTGCTGGGGCAGTGTGCGTCTGGTTGTCAAATCACAAAACGGAAGAACCTACAGTATTTTAGATAAGAAGTCACTGATTAATTTTAGGGCTAACCACACTTTTTAGCTGTGATTATGGTATCGCCGTTTCGCAGAATAAACTTGAGGTTTATTGAAGTGTACGTCAAATTGGAAGTTTCTTTTTTATAATGATTAGATTGAGAAAGCAATTTGAATCAAGCACTGGCCAATGGAAATTGCTGATTTTATCTTTGCTAAAGACACATTAAGAATTCTTACGGAGTGCTTATGAGCTTATGGTTGCATATTTATCTCCTATTACGAGAGAGCGATCACAGCCTTACAACGAGGTTGCTCAGGAGGTGCCGGCCACCTGTCTACCGTACCAAGATGGGGAAATCCCGCTAAGTGACTTTTCCAACGGCACAACAAGAGTAAACTTGCCGGCTTGTTCTCCACACTGTCCCTTTAAATGCTGAGCTTCAAGCAGAAAAGCAGCCGTGAATACCAATTTTAAAGTCATTGGTTTGACACGACTCGAAATCAAACCCAAGTCTATAGCTCCAGAGGCGGACGCTCTTACCACTCGGCCATCTGAGTGAAAACCGAACACGTTGTAGTAATGTGAGGACTTCTTACTTTGCCTCGAGTAGTTTGTAATCATGCGCGCAGGCGGTAGTTTTTTAAGTTGTCTGAAAAAAACATCGCATTTTTCAGCTTAGCATGTAATAAGTGAAAAATGATTATTGAATCGCAGCTGCAACAACAACGAGATGTAAACAACTCAGGCTACAGCATAGCTGCACTCGACTAAGCAACCAACTCTACACAGCCTAGCAACTGCTTTACCGACTAGAAACTAACGACTGCGCAGCAAACAACGAGACACAAATGAATAGTTAAAGCATACACTGTGACGTAATAATAAGCACATTTCTACATTGTCCATCTCGCGCCAGCATTGCAGCGCTAGATAGAGGATGAAGTAGTCCATCTCGCGCCAGCATTGCAACGCTAGATGTAGGATAAATTAGTTTTCACCTTCGATCACATGGTAAAATAAAATCCTTAGAGATCAATCTGCATCAGGTTGAAACGGTATCCCTAAATCCTGACAGTAGGAAATGTTGCAATCTCGGGTGACACCCGGGCAAGGTACAAACACAACGGTTTACTACAATCAGTAGGCCTACAATCAAGGGTGGAAACCCACACCTAAACCTAAACCTGAAAACCCGGTTTTGAAGGAAATTTTTGAAAACCAAAGTGAAACTGACACCTACTTCGCCAAAATTTTGAAAACCTAAACTTGAACCAAAACCGTTTTTTCTTGAAACGTCAAAACCGAAACTGAAACTAAAACCTGCTCAAAATTTTCTAAAGTTTTAAGTTTTAAAAATTGTCATCATCATCCTTACCAGCACAGTTCCTTTAACGCTGAGCGTCGAATAGAGAAGCTGTGAATACTAATTTTTGAGTCTTTGGTTTCACCGGACTCGAAATAATACCCCAGGTGACAACTTCTGAAGCAATTGCTCTCCTCACTCGGCCATCTGAGCTGCTTCTTATCATCGTAATAAAACAAAAACGCCAAAAAGTAAAAGATGTAAATAATTCGTATTCACAATAAAATAACTTTCTTGGATGAAACTTAAACCGAAACTGAAACCGAGAAACCGAAGCTGCGCGTAAGCAAAACTGAAACCGAAACTGGAACCGATTTTTCAACAGCCCGTGAAACCAAACCAAAACTCAAACCTGACATCTGTGTTACCACTCACCGAAATTGAAACTGACACCCTAACGCCAAGTAGCCAGGTTTCCACCCTTGCCTACAATCAAGGCGTTGTTCCACATCACATTCTTCTCAAAATTCCGTAATTTCTAGTTCAAACCTCTAATGAAGTAAGTTGTTTTATAACTTTTTTTTGTCCGGTAGTAATAATAATAATGATAATTGTTTATTTCAGCAATGAAAATATGCAACACATTATAAGCTGAAACAAGACTGCACAATTTTAGGCCTATATGCCTACAGGCCTATATGCCTACAGATTGTATACGCCGTAGATTATGAAGAGTTTCTGTCCAAGCAAACAGAACAGCGAAAGACCTAGTTTTGATCGTCGTGTCAAAGCTGCTCTAGTCGCTCATTTTAAAGCAGGAGTGGGCAAGCTTTTCACACGAAGGGCCAGATTTGGAAAACTGTTGAAGCCGCTGGCCGCACGCTGATTGGAAAACAAGGTGAAGACCTTTCTTTTTTTTCGTAGATTACGGTCCACGTACGAATGTGATCTTCAAAAGATAAGGTTTTCACCTCGCTTTTCTCATTTTTTATTCCAATTTGGCACCGTTGAGGCTTATTTTTTTGAAAATCACAGCCATCCGAGATCTGTAAAGGAAAAAAAAGGTCTTCCGCTCAATTCACGGTGGGAGTTTAAGTTTGCGTAAGTGCCAGCGGGCCAGAATAAAAGGACCGGCGGGCCGGATTTGGCTAGCGGGCCGTAGTTCGCCCATGTCTGTTTTGAAGGAACACTTTTTTTGACGAACTGAAACAAGCAAACAAAACTCAATAATGCAAAACCTAAAAATCGAGATTGTAATATTTAATTCTTCACAATCAATGTCCTTTTGATGTGTTTGCAAAAAGTATGTTTGGATAATTTCTTAAGTTCTATAGATATTTTGTTCCAAACTTTTACACCTTCGTATACACATAACAACTGCCCTCTTTTCGTATTAACTCTTATCAAATAATAGCTATCCAGCGCAACAGTTTTTGTATTACATGTGTTTAGATGTATTTGCAGATTTAAAATAGTTATTAAAGTAGTAGTAATTTAGCAGTAATGCTACACGCGGGCTTGGACATCATGGCAAGTTTTTCTCTGTCTTCTAGTTGATTGTACAGTACAGTAGAGATGCAACAAGTCAACAACCATATTAACGCACCACCCACTGTTACGTTTCCTGGCATTGCACCATAACATAGCGGTGTCGGGAGTTGTGATGCTTCTGTTGTCTTTTTTTGTCTTACCGTCGTTTTTATCACATACTTTTTGAAACTTCTGCTCCCGACCTGGGTGTTGCAGTCATGCCCACTCTTGTATTTTATTAACTCTTCTCCTGCCTGCAAGTCCCGCATGCCATACGTTAATCGTTTTGTTGTCTCTTCGCTTTTCTTGTAGCGCGTTATATTTTCCTAATCTTATTGCATTCTTTATCGCGTTGTCAGTGCGAAAATAAAAGAGACTGCTACTACTACAACTACCGTACAATTACAATCTGGGGGTATTAGTCGGATAGATTTCACAAAATGCCTTATGCTCGTGCTTCAGGAAGCAACTGAGAGTTTTACCGGTCGGCGCGCGTATTGGTTTAATTGCTGAAGTTCGTGGTGACTATAGTCAATTACTTATTATTCGAAAAACTTTTGCGTAGAAGAGTGTGTGGCGTCACTGTTCTCGTTTGACTTTCGTTTATTGTGTCACAGTATGATTTTATGTGATATTGTTTGATGGGCTGATTGTGATTCATTGTAGTAAACCAGTAATTGTCAGACGCAGACTGAGTTTATTGGTGTCCCGGGTCGGGGACCTGGGGCACACGCAGACTGAGTATCTACAAGTGTATCGTACTCGTATGTTTTTAATGTCATCCACTTCAGAAGCCTAACTGATTTTTTTCAAATTGAAATTGAACAGTGTTGAAAACTTTTTGCGATTAATTGATGTTCATGCAATTCACCAATGAATATGGCCCAGAATGGTAAACGGGCCGACTAGTTTAGACCTAAACCCGAAAACACAAGCCTGACTTTGAATGGAAAACCCTATTCTGGCCCAAAAGATAAGTTTGGTCAAATTTTTGTCGAGAAACAAACTTTGATGTTTGGGCATTGGGCAACCAAGTAAATTACACAGCGCAGATGAAAGGAAATAAAGTATTACACGCAAAGACTGGTTTGCATAGTAAATATTCAGCCACCAAAATAGGAGTAAGCTCCAAACTGGGCCCAAATTATCCCCCTAACTTTTTCTCAAACTCAGCCCCAGGGCTGCAAACTCGCAAGCAAAGCTTGCGAGCCAAGTTCGAGCTTTTCAATTTTAATTTTGCAAATTCAAGTTCAAATAAATCTTCATTAACTCGCGTTAATACGCCGAAGTTAACGTGTAACGAGTGGCGGGGCCCATCTCTGCGACTTAGTACCTGGGCTACACACTTCCGAAGAAATGTCGCAGCGGTGGCGAGCCGTTGGCGACACTGATGTGTCTGATTTGACCGGCCCGGTAATGGAACCCCAGACTTCCCGCACAGATAGCCTGCGCGCTTAGCAACTGAGCTAACAGAGTTCAGTAATTTTTAGCGAGATCATGAGGTTCAAGTAGTGTTTATCGGGTTTAGGTCAAGTTCACGCAATTTTTGTCAAGTTTAAAATACGTTCTAAACTCAAGGAACTTTTTTCAAGATCGAGTTAAGTTCGAATCCAGGGATGTTTGTTTGTCGAGTTCAGGTTCGGCAAAAAAGATCGACTTCAGTGAGTTGGAGTCCCTGCTCAGCCCTCCTCAAATTACAATTTTGGTGTGGCCCAATACTGCACTCTGTGCTGACTCGATTACATTTTTCATACTTTTTTTGGCGCGGAAGCAACTGAGGCGCAATGTTGAGCTTGCTTAGACTTTGCTAAGCAATGAGTGACCTTCGGTGTTTACCACGTGAAAATAGGGGAGTCTATTAGGCCTACACTGTGGAGTGTCTTTTTTAGCGACAAACAAGTGAATGTACCTGTCGTTGCAACCCAATCTACTGTAATACAGGACTTACGATTTCCAAACTACTGTAATACAGGGCTTAACTGGCATTAAGAAGCCCAAAAAATAATTATAGGCCTTACAGAAGATCAGCTATTAAGATATTGGTATTGGTGCGGAAAGTCTGGGGTTTGACTCCCGGTATGCGTTCTACGTCATGGACTAAGGCAAAATTTTGCTGAAAAAAACAAGAAGAGTTTTTGTTTGAAAAGTATTGAAAATCGATACTGAGTATCGCTACTTTTAAAGTACCGATCGAATGCCCATAGCCCAGCTCTGCAGATCGATAGTTTTAAAACTATTAAAAGACTTATAATCCGGATCGAGGCTTGTTGAGATGGTACAAAAAAAAACTCTTTCAGGCTCGGGACAGGTGGTGACAGTGATAAATGAGACGCAATGGCAGAGAGCAGCAAGGAAATAGTAAACAAAGCTTAGTAAACAGTGAACATTTCGTCGTAAGAAAACATGCAATCGTAAAAATTTTTTCATTACTACGAATTTTCACGAATATTATTTTGGTTCCATACACCTAACAGAGTTTCCAGACTTCGAACTTCGCGGTAAATACTTCAAACTATAGCACGGGGAAATTTCACATATCCTGTGTAGTGAGGTATTAATAGGATGGTAACCTCGCCATAGCGAGGAAGAAAAATCGTATAAGACTCATTGTAATGCTCCTCCACACGGAAATCTTTAGTAAAAGGCGAAAGATTTATGCTGTGTAGAGAAGCCAGAGTGACTTCAATGCTGATACCACAGGATTTGAATTATCATAAATATTTAACGTTTGTGGTACGTAAGCTGAAAACATGACGTCATCTTTTGTGTACAAGATTATAGCAACATGACGTGCTTAGAGTTGCAACGATAATTCAGTCCAACAAAAGCATTACTATTTCTAAATTGAACAAAAATTGACATTGATTTTAACGTTTTAATATTTTCATGATCGTCCATTTTTCACTTCTGATAATTTCGCTGTAATAAAATCTCTATTTTCATCAGCAATTTTCAAAATATCATTATTTTGTATCTGTTACGTAAGCCACGCACAGTAAGCTGCTATGTAAATTACGCTAGACACAGTAGAAATATTACATCTCCTATTTGACAATAAATCATTTGCATTTTCAAAGCCACAACATATAGTACAGTACCGCAAAAAGAAGTCAATAAATAGCCGGAGGTCCATGTTAGCATGAATACTGAATACTGAATGAGCCAAAAGTAAAAAAAAAATTCAAAGTTTTATTGAACGAAAGTGAACTATTAGCTAAAATGATAATTTTTCTCAGTCTTTTACTTGAACTTGTATTGCAATTTAAAATTTATTGATAGTCTAAACGTATATTTCATCATAGAATATAAAAAACAACTTTAATAAAAAAATTATAGTCGGTAGGCTATATTAGTAATCATTTTGCAAACGTTTTGGTAAAACCTTATACCATCATCAGTTTGAAACTACAGAGGCAATAGCTAGAATTTTAGCCTAGTGCCTCTGTAGTTTTACACCGATGATCGTATAAGTTTACCAAAACGTGTGTAAAATGATTACAACTGGCTATAATCTTTTTATTAAAGTTGAGTTCCAAAACTTATCTTAATGCTCCTAACATATAAACAATGACACAAAATGAGGGCTCATCAAGTACTGCAGAAAAAACAGAATTAAGTGGGAACACATGTTTTACCATCACCAACAAACCCAGCTGTACAGGCGCAAGCGAAAGATCCTGAAACAAAGCGATATAATTGGTAAAAACATCAAATAGATACGAGCTACACGGTCTGTAAAAGTTCTATGCTAGCGTAAGTTTCATATGCATGTTCTGACATGCACAAATTTTTGTAGTGCCTCCAAGAAAGGCACATTCCGGTATTCCTTTATTTTTTGGTAATAACAGTGGGGGACAAAGACAAACCCTAGATGAGCTCATTTTAGCGCCTTCACCGCTTTCTTTCGGTAAGAGAATAATAATGCAGAACGTAATATTTAATTTCAAGTTACTAGCCAAGCATAGCCGTATTATGCAGAAAAATAAATACCATAAAGGATTTTTACAATACAACTGTTCCTCTCGTGCTCAGCGCAGCCTTCTACGCTCAAATTAGTTATTGCATTCTTTAGTTCTGGTGCCCAGTTGCAGAAATGGGCGCAGCTCATTCGAGACACGCTTTAGCGCAACACAAGAGTATGTCGAAAATGAACGAAAAAATTATGCGATCACAATAGAACCCGCTCCATAAATCGATTTCTACTCGATTTTCGACGCAATGCGCCTTAGGATGGCTTCAGATTTTGCAAAAAGGTCACACCTTCCGAAAAAACATGACCAATGAGAATAAATGTGAAAGCTGTGATATCGTTTGGAAAAGCTTTCAACTTTTTGTAAAACTACATACCTGGAAAATTCAAACATTGTCCATTTATGTCACAATCGCTGCTGCCATCAGTACATTCATCAATGTCAACACATCCACTGGGACTCGGATTGAAACCTGTTTTGCATTCACAGCTGTATCCTCCTGGGCTGTTGACACATATCGTGTCCGAAATAGCAGAACACAACCAAATATTTTCTGTGCATTCATCAATGTCTGAAATACAAAAAAATAACAGTAAAAAACAAAATTATTAAAAAATTCGTTCTGAAAAAAAAAAAAGGAAACAAAAAATTATACAAAACCTAAAAATATTTCGGATCTAAGATTACTTTCATGCAAGGGATTTTACCTGTACAAGAAGTTCCATTACCAATGAACCCATCAAGACACTTGCACTCGAATGATGTAGGCGTATCCGTACACGAAGCGTGTTCGTGACAGTTGTGTGTGTTAAGAGCGCACTCATCAGAAGGATCCGGAGTTGTAGTAAGTCCAAGCAAGTCTGAAACGATAATAGGATTTTTTTGAAAAGAAGTTGTGGGCAGCGGCATTGCATACACTGCTGATGATGAAAGCTAAATTTATATTGCCAAAACGTCCAATTTTAAGAATGACTGAGACTTTTTTCCTCCTTAAGCTTTTTTCGTTCCACATGTACCAGAATCCCTAAAAGTTGGGCATGTACCGGTATCACTAAAAATTTACGGTGTTTTGGTAGTCATGCTAAATCATTCGGGTTCGGTTGACAGCTATTTCATAGCCAAGTAGACAGTTTCCTGGCTCTGCGATTCGTCAATAAAATATACAAGCAGATCTAGTCTATAAAATTAGGTTTCTCAGAAGTTGTTCAATGTTCTTCCAATCTATTCCGAACTAAATTTGCTGAAACTAAGTGATATAAACTGGAGATACTGAAGTTTATATATAAATTTAGAGCAAGACTCCTACCTAGTTCCTTCGCTAATTACTTCCACTCGGCGCCTGAAATTCACAACATGCCAACACGATTTAGCAAATGCAACAATTTGGCGTTACCTACCTTTTATACACCTGCTGCGCAACGCTGTATTTGATATCAAGGTTGCAAAATATGGAATGAACTACCAGTTGAAATCAAAACAAAAATCAAACCAACCATAGAACTTTCATAAATATGTAAAAGTGCGTCTTTACAATAACCAAAAATATAAAACTTTCCATTTTAGGATTGCTGCTTCAATCTGCTTTATTACCACTAAGGTAGGCGTTTTTTTACATAGCGATAAACGCTGGTGTTAAACGCGACCAGAAATAACGCGGGGGTGTTTACCGAAGTAGCAATAAGGATGGCGATTTTGCAGAGCTGGAAAAGCAGAAGGTATGATCAAGCACTTTTAAACTGCCGAGTTGTCTCGACCAGCAGACAGCAAAAGAAACAAATAACCATCGGAGAGGCCAATGGCGCACTTCCAAAATTTTTAGCTGTTCTACTGCTATAAAGCTAAAATACGGCATGAAGAGCGTTGCATTTTGCGAGTGATAACAAGCAGCAGTATGAAGGATTAGAGCTGCATCTTTCGTAGTGAATTGTTTGCGTTGGTTAGAGCGCCGGGTTGGTTATGGAAAGGTTTTCCTGGCTGGTTATCCGAATACGTAGTTGTGTCCTTGGTAAAGACACGGAAAAATCTGTTTCCCGTTGAGGCCAACCCCGTTGTGTTGGCCCATTCTGACTGAAGAATGAAGACTGCAAATTAAACCTGAAAAGTTTGCATTGTGTTGGCGTGGTAGACAACACACAGCGCTGGTTCATACGAAAAGAAGAACCTTTTGCCCCGCTTTTACTTTTTTAGTCTATACATCACTCAATATTGTTTGTCGTCATTTGGTAAAGAAACGAAATCAGCTGTTTCTACAGTATTATAATTTTAAACGTTTGTGTGCAAAGCAACGAATTTATGAGTTTGTCAGCCATTACCCATAAATGCCAAGCTACTGTAGAAAAAATCATGTTTTGACTAAGATACTTTTTCCTGAAAATAGTTTCAATTACAGATTGTAGGTGTTGAATAAATTTAAGCTCACAAAACTACTGCTAGTCGCGATCGTAGAACATTAGTACAAAAAGTTCTAATTAGCTGCTGTAAAATCAAAATTTTACCAGTAGGTCTAGCTACAGATTTCTCAAAAATGAAACTTTTCGCGCGTGTCTCGCGATTTTTTATCTTCGCCAAGATAGAAGATCGCGGGCACATTTTGACGTGCGGTCATCGCGCGGGTTTATCGCGTGTTTGATGAACGGTTATTTGAAAAATATAAAGAGCGATCAAAAAAATCTCGCGCGGGGTAATCGCGACCCAAAAAATGCGTATCGGTAAACGCACCTTCATACGTACATGATGCACTTAACGAACATCAAAAATATTTATGATTTGTTTCTTGTTATCTTTCTACATAGGCTAATTTCTTTTTGACGCCGATGTAAAATATTTCTGAAGGCTTTTGTTAATTTAACTTTTATTTGTATTAGACTATGTGTGTACTTGCGTATAGTGAAGCTATATTCTATCTGTGAGTGTTTTTTCTTCTTCGACAACCTTCTCAACTTTGCTTAACTGCAGATCTTAAGTGCTTAACAATTTCCCTGTGAGAGGCTGCAGACTCGACGACCGCTCAGCTCTTTTGGACTGGGCTTCATGGTCTTTTCGCAGCCTCTCACCGGTAAATTAATAGCTGTGAGTGATTGGGACTGATTGCTTCTATTTATGTTATTGCGTAATTATTTTCTCTAACAAAAATCAAGTGAAATGAATGAATGTTCAAGAATTTAAAAAAATCGAAAATATTGGGACTAACAATTCCGCAAAAGTCCCCGAAACATGAATTGTAGTCAAGCTTGTCCATACATCGCAGAACATTTGGCAAGCTTGACTATTCTTTCATTGAACTATTCTCTATTGGCTTTCATTACATAAAATTGCAGTTAAAATTAAGGATTTTTGTGTTTTCTTTTTTGACAGAATCTTACCTTGACATATGATACCGTCTCCTGTATAACCAGCCAGACACCTACAAGTGTAACTTCCCGGGGAATTTTCACAAGTAGCAAATGGAGAACAAGTATGAGAAACCGCACACTCATCTACATCTGAAAATAAACATCAGTAATGCTACAAATTGTTCAGTTTTTTGAGAAACTGCACACAATTATGTACCTGAGCAACTTAGTCCGTCGCCTTGATATCCAGAATTACAAATGCACTGAAATCCACCAATCAAATTTTGACACGTAGCAAAATCATGGCAGCTGTGTACTGCTAGTGAACACTCATCTATGTCTAAAAAACAAAAACAGTCTCGGAAAGAACAAATCGCATTCCTTATATGGTACCATCCTGATGACTTTTTTGCCACACAGAAACCGTTACTGCATAAATAAAATGCAATCAATTACCCACAAGAACAGAATAATTAATTTAATTCGGCACAGAGAGAGCTTTTTATCTTCAAATTAATAAAAAACTGTAAACTGAAATATTAAGAAAATAAAGCAAACACTGTTTTATTTTTAAAGAAGAGATGGGGATTACTGACAGAAGTAATATTACTCCAATTTCACTAAAAAATAATGCCCAATTAACTCATTCGCCTCGTTACTTGATACGTTTCGCTACCTTCCTATTTTGATTGGATCACTCGCCACCGCTGCGACCTTTCGTCTGAGCTATTGCCCAGGCCCTAAACCGCGGAGACCGACCCCGCCACTCGCGTGATACCGCGATTAAAGATTTGATTTTTTTTTTGGTGGCTAATTTTTCTCGTTTACCATTTGACTATTAAAAAAAATCTTTACGATCTTACTTTTCTATCAAGTGGTAGCTTAACAAAAAGAATTATTAGCCTAATTGTTTTTTTTTTTTTTTATTACACACAACTTTTACCTGTAACAGTTTTATTTTTTATTACACACGCCTTACCATGGCATGAGTCCCCAGCCAGTTGAAATCCTTTCACACAGCGACACTCATAGCTTCCAAGAGTGTTCATACATTGAGTGTTGGCAGAACAGTTGAAAGTACTAAGAATGCACTCATCCAAGTCTAAAGAGATTAATTCCAGTAACTAGTGAAAAAATGGACCTCAAAAAAATTGAAACATTGCTAACAACAGTATATCAAATCATTGATAAACCTGAGCAGGTTGAGTCCACCAATGCGTATCCAGGAAGACATGCGCAGGAGTACGATCCAATAGTGTTGACACATGTTGTGTCCTCCGGACACGTTGCCAAGTTGTATGAGCACTCATCAAGGTCTAGATACAATGAAAAAGATTCCATGATTGTGTTGCAAAGCTTGAAAGCTTAAAAGTGTCTGAGTATTCATACCTACACAGTCGTCTATGCTTCCAGTGTATCCCAATGGACACGCACACGAGTATGATCCAACAGTGTTAACACATCTATCAGCGCAAGAAGCCAGTCCTTGTTCGCACTCATTAACATCTAAAAAGTACTTGGTCATTCGAATAAAGTTGTTTCAGTCTCAAAAAACAGCCATTTCAACAACAAAATGATCAGATGAACAGAAGGGTGAAACCCGAAGTAATTTTCCGTTTTTGTTTCCATTTCTTATCATTGCAAGACGTCATGACAGGGCTCTTTAGAAAAGGTGTAAAATGTTTGTCTCTGGCTGAAAGTCTTTAGGGGTCTACTTGAAATTAATTCTGCCACATGCATTGCATAATCGTGTTTATTACTTGGTTTATGCCACATCATATGAACATACAGCAAAAGATAGGGAACCCGCAATGCTTGGAAAAGTTTTCTACCAGCATGATTGTGATTGATCAACAGCAGTGTTTGTTGAGATGCCGTTTCTTGACAACTAGTATTAAACCTACAAAAAGCATAGACTAAGATACAAATTACCGTAGCAGAAGATGCCATCACCAGTGTAGCCAGGATCACAGACGCAACTGTAAGAGCCAATAGAATTTTGACACGTTGCTTTTTCATGACATAAAGAAGCAGGCCCACTACATTCATCCACGTCTGCCAAAATATTGTTGTGCTTTTAACACGTATTGTGCTTACTCGTGTCAAATGCGATGAAATTAGAAAATTGAGGAAACAAAATGTGATGTACTGCCACAAAATTTTAAATAATGACATGAGAACGTATAGCGTCATACACACAAATCGGTGAATCACATTTTGTTCCCTCAATCTTGTTTATTGCTACGCCTCTAGAAATTCCACAACTCGCAAATAACTAGCATCAAAGAAACGTTAGTATTTTCTGCGGTAATTTTCTGAGTTTTTAAAAACAGCCTCATTTGATGATGCATTGATTCTGTCCTTACCAGTGCAAGATGTTGTCCCAGCAAAGCCAGTCATGCATTTACATTTCGGGCCAGTATCATCGTTTTCACAAATTTCGTTCCACCCGCAAGTGATATCTGAACATCGGTTTGGAACTACGAAAAAGAAAAAACGATTTTATTGTTCTTTACATTCGTTGTCTTCGTTAGGCCAAGCATTCACTAATATAAAGTGCAAAACCACTTTACCACCCCAATGATGTTGCTCGGCCAGCATCTGAATTGTTATGCAGTAGCAACCGTGCTGGAGTTGTAAAAACACATATGAGGGGATGGTACAAGCTTTTCACGAAGACGTAAAGGAGGAATGGTCATTATTTACAAGGGAATGGTTTACGCTAAAATGTTTTATGGGGGCACGGTGTTATTTTTCGGAAGGATGTCATCCCCCCGCATCCCCCCTCAACTCGAGTACTGAGTAGCAACTCACCACGTACTTCTATGGTCGTTCGATGTATTGGGCGCATGAAACGACAATACGTTTGATTGGTCAACACATAACGAAATTGCTTCAAGCTCTTGCGAAGCGCAGATTGCAATCATAGCGTTGTTGCAGCTCCAAGAAACATCAGCAAAATACCTGTTTTCGTAAAGGTGAAAGCACCGCTGCTAATTTCTCCTCCACTTTGCGTTATGACGTTTATGATGAAGGTGGTGTCGGTAGAGAGACCTTCGATTGTCACTGAAGTTGCGTTACCGGCAACTTCAAAAGGTGAACGAGGATTGCCAGTGTTGCCCTTGAAATAAACAAACTAATGTTCTTTGAGGTACAAGATTATTACCTTTCTTTTGATATTATCAACTGATTAACAACCAGAAGACTTGAAGAGAAAATGCCTAACAAGGGAAGCCAAACATGCCAAACAAGAGAAAAAATACCAAACAGACGTTGTTATTGTTTATAAACATGATGCATTACCCGAATCGATAAGCCAACGATGAGCTGAACTAGAGGTTTGTATTTATATTTAGCTGCATATTTATCTTCCTATCACGAGAAAGCGATCAAAGCGCTGTAACGAGCTCGCTTAGGAATTGCCGGCCACCTGTCTACCACACTAAGATGGGGTTATACCGCTAAGCGCCTTTCCAGGCGGCACAACAAGTAAACTTGCCGGCTTGTTCTCCACACTGTTTCTTTAATGCTTAGCGTTAAGCAGGGAAGTTGTGAAAACCAATCTTAAAGTCATTAGTTTGGCCCGACTCGGAATCAAACCCGAGTCTACAGCTCTGGAAGCGGACGCTGTTACCACTAGGCCATCTGAGCTGTTACATTTCTCCATCAAATGAACTAGAAATCGCTCAAAAAGTTTTCAGTCAATCACAGCAAATACCTCAGGAGCATACATAACTCTGAACATATCGTGCATTCCTATTGGAGAGTTCCAGGTCACGTGAACGCTTGAACCGCTTTGCGAGACGGCGCGGATATTTTGAATATCATTGGGTTCTAAAACAATATAATTTTGGAAGAAGTCAACAAAGCAATTGCATAGTAGGCCATGAATATAGCGCCTATGCAATATGGAAACGTCGGGAACGGTGGCGAGCCGTTGGGGAGGTCTCCGGTTTGATCTGCCCAGGAATCAAACCCACAACCTTCCGCCCTGATAGTGATGACGTCAACCACTACGCCAACCAACCGGAATGAATTTACTAAATTGCATTTACACGCATGTAGCCTACGATCTTTATCATCTTTTAAACAAATCATTACTCTTCTTACTTGGCGTTATGTATAGGCTGGAAGTTGGACCAGTTTTGGTGTCAGCCCCGATGAAGTTGACAGTGAGCTTGTATTTCATCCCTGGAGTTAAGTCATTGACAACATAAGTAGATAGAGTTGATGAGATGGTAAAATGCTTTGAGTAAGCTGCTACGAACTCTTGATTTAAGGCGTTTGAATTTGGTTCGTCATTGCTTGAAGACGGATTGAGATTGATCTGCAAAATCATTGTCATGATTGAAACGATATTTGCGGTAAACTAATAATGTTTTCGCAGAGCTAAAGTTAAACTTGGATTAGTTGTTTTAAGCTAAAATTTTTCCTTTGACTTGGCAAAAGTAAAAGCCAGAGTTGGGAAGACTCGAGTCCACTTTTGGGGGACTCGGACTTGGACTCATGCCTCTGGGACTCGTACTTGGACTCGGACTCGTGCCTGTGGGACTCGGACTCGTAAAAGCTGTTAGGACTCGGCTCGTGAACACCTTAGCAGTTTGTTGTGTTTGTTTCAAATTTTCTAAATATTCGAAAATCTACAGAACAAGACAAATTTTTCCTTTGTTCAACATCGACAAAAGCCTTTACGAAATTGCCAGAGCTAATTAAATAATTACTTAGCTTTTGTGCAAAGTTAATCGGCGAAAATAAGACAGTGGGAAAATGCGATATGCCTGTATAAAGGCGCTGGCACTTTAATTATTTTGTTCCCGGACAAAGGTTCCCAGAATGCTCTTACCGAACAAAAGAAAATAGCACTGCAAATAACTAGTGCGATCCAGACCAAACTTCAAAATCAAAATTAAATCTTCACTATACTCGCCGTATTACGTCAAGCGTGTGACGAGTTGCGGGGCCCATCTCCGCGGCTTAGCGCCTGGGCAACACAGCTCCGAAGAAACGTCGCAACGGTGGCGAGTCGTTGGCGACACCATGCCGATATGACCGGCCCGGGAATCGAACCCCAGACCTCTCGCACTGCTAGCGTGTGCTTAGCAACTGAGCTAACGGCCGTTCTCCAGACCAACCTTTATGCAAAATAAATTGTTTTTACAATGCTGGCGATTTGTAAACGCAAACAACTTAACAAGTCTCGATCCAATGAAACCAAGTTCTAATGAATTTTAGAGTTCCTCTGCAAAACTTCCCAATTATATAAAATTTATATGGGCATACAGATCTCGGACAGGAACTGATTTACTTTCTTCTTTAACTTCTTTAAAAAGCAATTACAACGTTTTAAGAAGCTTCAGCGGAAGCGACAAGAATTAAAAACCGAATTTTGCTGAAAATTGACGGTGTTTGCAAATAAATTAAAATATTGTCGACTAATTGTACTGTATCGGCGATCTGTAGCACGAACAGCAGAGAGCTCGATGACTAAAGCCAGAGCCAGCAATCAATATTGTTCAGATCAACTTTTAATTAAGATTATTGGTCGACTAATTGTAGATGTTTTTGTTAATGTGTTGTAGCTAGTGCTCGAGTTGTGGGGGGATGCCATCTGCCCGGAAACCAACACCATCCCCCATAAAAAATTTTAGCGCAAACCACATCCCTATAAATAATGACCATCCATCCTTTACGTCTGAGTGCACAGCTTTTTTTGCCCCGAAAGTCGGACAACAGCGGAGGCGATGACCTTTGTTTTGATCTTCACTTGAATTTGTGCCAAAAATCGGACCTCAGAGGAGGCGATGACTTTTTTTTTGGTCTTCACTCGAACTTGCGGCCGAAAATTATGGTATTCCTTGCATCATCCCCCCATAAGTGTTTTTACATCTCGAGCACTGGTTGTAGCTGTGGTATCAACGCTTTATTTCTCCAGAGTAATTGTTGTAGCGTGCATGCAAGCCTATAGTTGAATAAGCTTTAATTACGAGTTTTCGAAACTAACACTTCGTTATCTAATAACTGTAATAATTGAAAAACTGCAAACGGGTCGTGATCTCTAAGAAGGACCAACTCTGGCGGAGTGGTGGACAATCTAAATTATGAAAATAGTGATAAAAATTGTAGGCCAAATATTAAGACCGATTCATCCTTTTTAAAATTGTTCAATCTACATCTGCATTGTGCTTGACAGATTTGTAAACGTTGAGTAATCAGCAACCATGCTGGATACGACTCGATCTCGAGTAGAATGCGGGGACTCGTAACGTGCGAACTCGGACTCGCACTCGGACTCGTAACTTTGAAATGTTATGGACTCGCACTCGGACTCGTAGCGTGCGGACTCGGACTCGCACTCGGACTCGTTACTTTAAAATTTTGTGGACTCGGACTCGAACTCGGACTCGCGACCAAGGAACTCGCACTCGGACTCTTAAAAATGGCAGAGTTCACAACACTGGTAAAAACTATGCAAGCGACACGATGACCTTGGATAAGTCAGAGTGATTTTAAAGTCTTGGAATTAAATTAAAAAGTGTTAGTGTAGAAGTTAATTATTGCAGCGATGAAACAGCTGTGTCCAATATGAAATTATTACGGTACCGGTGCATACGAAAGTACTCGAAATCATGCAAAGCACCCGGATATATCTGGCCTCTTGGGCCAAATTGGTATTCTATAGTACCACTTCTAAAAATAGCAGCAATTTCAGGCCATTAAGAATAAATTGATAATATCACTTCTCAAAAGAACACTTACTTCAACTTGCGTTACGTCAGTATCAGCAGGGTCGGACCAGGTGATTTCGATTGAAGTATCAGAGAGAACATCAGCATGCAGCTTATCAACTGAAAAGTTGCAAATTATCATCACACGCACCAATGTAAAAAAAAATTAGTTGCAATGAGGCTCATTGTCTTTATTTTTTGATTTATTAGCCTTCAAGTCTATGTCTTTTTGAAAAACTACTGTAGTTGGTTCAAATCAAAACCATCTGAAGTGCGTCGTAACTATCTTGCTTGACAAGCACCAACAAACACAGCACAAAATTACATAAATATAATTATGCATCTCAAAGTACATAAAAATGGTGACAATGTACGTTAAATGGCATGAAAGTCACAGAAATCTTTAACAAATTAACTGCAGTAAATCTAGGAATTCATACTTGGAAAAAGTCTCGAAAATTTTAGGTAAAGTTAGAGTCTATTTAAAATCAAGGGGTTGCTATTTTTTGAAAAAGCTCTTTCGATTGGCGGCATGTCTGCTGATCAACCGCTTACGGCTCGAGTATTATATAGCATATTTTCTTGAAGTTCGGACCACGCTAGGGAAAGTTGCAGTTCAGTTTACCTGCCGGGATCAACTTCTGCCTTCTTTCTGCATGTCTTTTATTCGATGACACCTAAACAGTATAGCAAGTCACGAAAAAGATCGACTGAATTTAGCAGGCTATGCAAAAAAAGCAAACAGTAAGTTGTTATCTATGACCACTGGACACGGGATATTGCACTCTATACAGCGTTAGTGTACCGGTAGCAAGGCTGATACTCACTGTTGGTGTTTCAGAATCGGCAACGTAAAGAGGGTTTTTATCTCGATATGTATCAGTTGCAATTGGATTGTGGGACTGAATATCTTTATACTCAGCCGGGCAGTAATTAACATTGAGGTTGTGGGCAAGATGATTTTCTAAAAAGAAAAAATTTTAATATTCGATTGTTTTTCTCGTCTTGCCAGAAAGAAAGGATATGATCCTGACTCTGACCCAGCAACGGGTTTTAGAAATTAGTGGCGCACTTAGGGGGTCCTATGTGCTCCCCTCAGGAATTCATTTATACCCATTAAAAGCTGATATTGCTAGGATTCTCCCAAAAAACCGTGCCTTTGTGTGGTAAATTCCCTTAGGCCATCTCCTCAGTAAAATTTTGCGTACTCCCTGCCAGCATTGCGTGAAGTGAAAGGAAAACGAGTAACAAACATATGGAGTTTGTTCGTAGCTAATTCAAGTGCAAAATAAACCAAACACTACTTCAAGATGTTCCAAACATGTAAAAAAATTTTTTTAAAATCAAATATGTATTGTATTCGCAGTATTACGCCGAGATCATCAGCAAGAAGCGGGGACCATCTCCACAACTTCGAAGAAATGTGGCAGCGATGGCGAGCCGCTGGCGACACTGTGCCTGATTTGACTGACCTGGGAATCAAACCCACTACTTCCCGCACCGATTGTGATGTCTTTAACCACTAAGCCAACTGGCCCGGTGTAAAAGCATTTAGTTCTACTTCATTTTTCCACGAGACAACCACGCAAAGCAACAAAGTAATTGCAATGAATAACATCGACATACTTTCTTACCTGTAAATATAAACTCGAACGAACTTTTATCGTAGCACACTGATGGATCAACTGCTCCTGCACTGAAGTGTACAGCAAAGCCAATAAAGCTCTGGTGAATTTGCCAATCAATCTAAAAATTACTTTCCTGAATACTCTGGGTATGCCTTACTTTACACGAAAAGACAGAACAGAGTTTAATTTTATAAATGACGTCATCCGCCATAAGTACATAAATGCAATATTACTAAACAAGCTGTCATCCCCCTCAAATCCCGAAATAATGCTCAAATCCCGAAATAATGCATTCTGCGAAAAGGGATTTTTGTAATGGATTAAGTCCATTTCTGCACAAGCTTTGAATTCATGCTGGCATTTTAACTCCTTATTGTATTGCATTTCTGCATTGCAATTGGATTGTGGGACTGAATATCTTTATACTCAGCCGGGCAGTAATTAACATTGAGGTTGTGGGCAAGATGATTTTCTAAAAAGAAAAAATTTTGATATTCGATTAATTTTCTCGTCTAGCCAGAAAGACAGGATATGATCCTGACTCTGACCCAGCAACGGGTTCAGCAACGGGTTAGAGCAAAATTGTTGCTGCAAAAGGCATGTTTTTGAGCCAAAATTGTACGATTTAAGAAATGTATCAAGATAATTGAGTGAAGTGAGAAGTTTACATAAACTTACTTGTTCCAAAACAAAGATTCCCTCTTCTGGAAAGTTAAGGTTGTCAACAAGACAAGCAGACCAGAACTTGATGCCCTTAAGTGGACATTTGGAGGGAAATTTGAATTTAAGTGTCCAGTCTCCTTTGGTATTTGGCCTGGTTTCATCTACGTGAATGTGCCCTTGTCCACCATAAGGCCACTGCGACACCCATTCTAATATTTTTTCGGGAGATCCTAAAAGGATTGAAAAATTTGAGAAACAATTATCGGTCAATCCTTAGTGAGATCAAAACGATACGTTGATAAACAAGACCGAAAACAGACTTATTTTTGTGGGGTTTTTAGACGTGACCAGGCCGTTATATAAGCCTTGAGTGACTCCACTTCTTCATTGCTTTGTTTTACGATTTGGCTAGCTCCTTCGTGACCAGAGGCTGAGGATCATATTATCGAAAAGTCACTATAACGTTTCAACTGATAAGCAGATGAAGTTCAAGAACTAACTGAATGCTATTTGATAGACTACTAAGAGAGCAAAGGCATGCTGATGATCTTACCTATTATCACTTTGGGCTCAGGTGATGGTGTACTTGCAGGTGGAGGTGAAGGAAGAAGCGTGGAGCCTGTATTACAAACAGTTTTTTGAGTTTCCAGAACTCGTCACTTAAACCAAAGCCAACTCCTCAGGGTTCCTATAGCTTACGACCGAGGACGTGTATGGTTAAAATCAGGGCCGTCGGGAGAAAACCCGGGTCCTGGGACACAGATATACTTCGGGCCCCTTGTGCCCTGTCGTTTTTTTTTTTGGAAATGATTGGGTCAAGTGTTCAGAAGTGCCTTCGACAGCGGGCCGTTACCCCTTCTCATAATCCTAGTAATACCCGACCGAAATATTTAAAACATTCTTTCGTACCGGTATGTAGTTTTCATGCGATAGTTTAATGTCCCTGTAGGTCTAAGTTCTTACATTTTTTGAATTTGTGAATGAGCT
Organism: Trididemnum miniatum; assembly: GCA_964006365.1. NCBI lineage: Eukaryota > Metazoa > Chordata > Ascidiacea > Aplousobranchia > Didemnidae > Trididemnum > Trididemnum miniatum. Next base: position 17,603,946 of record OZ023249.1, on the reverse strand, counting down.
GGTAAACCAGGTCACTGGAGCAGGTTGTTAATACTAAAACCCCCAGACAGTGAAAGGACTACTGTAAACTTATGGAAGACCGTTAAACTGCATGAAGTGAGCAGAAATCAGTTACCGCATACCGTTTTAGAAAGCTGCCAGCCAGCAGGCAAATACTGAACACTGCAACATAAGAAAGTTTTTTGAGCATTAATACGGTCGAGCCTCTCAAAACATGCCGGGCCCCGGTACTCTGTACCCCCTTGCCCCCTCTCAACATCCCTGCAGGCCCATCGTGTCTGCGATTATAGCCAACAGTACGCCCACCTCAAGTGAAGCAGAACTGCATTTACTCCTAATGAAGAAGGTTCTACGTGCTGTAAGTATATAGTAACCTCCTTTCATGGCAGGCTCGAAAGACGAGAGTAATGTTTTAATAAATACCTGGCGCAGGAGTCAACAGCACATTCACACTCGTTTCCGTCGGATCTGGAGGACCAAAGTAATCGTCTCCAGAAAACCCACTGCCACTTCCTTCATAAGCATGAGGGAGTTTGCGAGGGCAGTTTTCTGGCGTTCTGTGAGTTAGAGCAGAAGAGGCTAAAATCAACATTAAGTTTAAGTCAATTATCACTTTAAAACAAACAAAACGGTCAAACGTTTTGAAGCAAAATGTTATAGAGACGAGTACGACCTTTTGATCAAATCAAACCAGCATTCACTTTTTATCAGCTGTTGCTGCGCTACAGGATTCATTCGTGTTATACATCAGGTCGTAGATACAGTTATCATTATCACAGGATAAAAATATCAATCGCAGATATGCGCATGCAAGGTAGAACAGCAAAATTAGTTAATGTGTGGTTGTTAAAGAAAGAGACAGGAGTTAATGCTCGTCACTCTTTTACTGCCGTTTTTACCTCTCAGCGGATCTAAAGCTGCCGAGTTATCTTCTAAAATTGCATTTAATGTCCGATCAAGTGAATTCCTTTTTGCAACAATAAAATCTGATGAATCCTGATTGCCTCATTAGCAAAAAAACTTCCGCAGCTACTCGACTTTAGTTAATCTCGTCTTTACAAAACATATTCCTGCACCTAGAATTCGAGCTAGGCCCAAGACCTACCACTTTCAATAAACAAAAAGTTGTAGCTTTGATCCTGGAAACAATGTTCTAAATCCTTTGCTCCCAATTCAAACTTGATTCCAATGAAATTCATGTGGCCTTGCCAGCCTAGTTGCTGAACGTAAATTTCCCCTTGTTCACGAGAAGAATCAAGAACGTTGATGCAAGCATTCCATACCTAAATAAGTTAGGCAAATTAGCTTTCTTACCGATAGGTTAATCCTTACTTATCAATTTGCAATCGCTAAAATTAAAAGTTACTTTGTATTTCATCTCTGCACTTCAAGCTGCCACACATATATGTGAACTCTCAACAAAAACACACAGCGCTACTTCTTTATAAGAGACAAGGTGGCTATAATCATGATGCCGTGACTGTAGACTGGTGAATGAAACTCAAAAATACCCCCTTAGGGAAACTGCATGAGGTTATACTGTACATGCCTGCATTAAGTGCCGTCCTTGCAACTTATACGGCAAATATAGAAAAGTAAGTCCTATCACTCGGCCGAAAAGTAATATAAAAAATCCCACTAATTCTTTTAAACTTACATCGATTTCTTGCAAAGAGCAACCAATCGGGAATCGTATTCTAAGTTGCCATTCGCCTGGAGGACGATTATCTGGAAGTTCAAGATGCACTTCTGCTCCGCTGTTCCACTTGTTTACCCACTTAAGCAAAGGAACTAACCCTACAAAAGTGATGAGTTGAGAAACTTACATAATCTAATGCGTTCAGCAAAGCACTGTATAGCAACAATAGGACTGGTATTGCTGCTTTTACCAGAACACGACTGGCGTCAAGGCGACAAGCTTAAGGTTGATTTACCGCATATTAAGTAGAATTTCTCTAGTTGTGTCATTGCTTGTATTCGCACTTACTAAATTCACAATTTCGTCCGAAAACATTCTCAGTGCAGCGACATTCATAACCAAAACCTTCATTGTTATTCCGACATCGTCCGTTGTTTTCACAAGGATAAGACGAACAGGCTGTAAAAAAAATATGGAAACATTTCTCAAAATATGCCAGTCATTCAATTTATTTGTTCAAAATGCGAAGAAATCAAAACAAAAAAACACTTAGCATAGTAATAAAACAGAAAAAAAAACAGATCCAAAAGACACCTAGGTTCATGAGTTAAGCAGACTCCCTGGAATACGCAAATTACAACTTATGCTGTAACAAACTTATTTGGCCACTGACCCTGGAATACACAAATTACAACTTATGCTGTAACAGTGGGTTGTCAGCCGCTTATAGCGATGATGGACACAGAAAAGGGTTTGATATTATAGCCTATTCAGTAAGTAAAATGCACTATTCATCTCTCATTCTTTTCGATTTCACAAGATAACGAAAAAACGGCCAATTAGCTTTGTTGTAAAGAACATCGCTATTGGCGCGGGAGGTCTGGGGTTCGATTCCCGGACCAATTAAATAGCATACATAATATCGTACACGGCTCGCCACCGCTGCGACGTTTCTTTGTAGCTGTGTTGCCCAGACGCTAAGCCGCTGAGATGGGTCCCGCCATCCGTTTTAGGCTTCAGCGTAATACCGCGAGTATAATGGCTTGACTTTTTTTAGATAACAAATTTGTGAATAAGACTTACAAAAGACTTTAGCTTACCGTCCAATCTCGACAAATTTTCTCCCGTAAAGACTGCTGCTCGTAACGTCTCATCAGTCATGCGGGTAACAGTGAGACCATTTAGTCCGATGTGGTAGCTGTTCATGGTTGCTACCAGTGATTGGAAAGCGGAATTGTGGAGTATATGGGGTTGATTGCCGACAAAATTTTTCCTACGGAGAAGAATATCATGGTCATTGATCAAAGCAGTTATAACTTTTTAACAAAAAATATGATTGTGCGAAAAAAAACTTTAAAAAACGTAGCTAATGCTACAAAATTTAAAAACCGAACACACAAAAATACTACACTGACCTTGTGTCGTCAAAATTTCCATGCTTGTCCGGTCCTCCAACCAAGGCTCCATCTAACGAATGAGTATTTGGGGTAGGGGAATTAAAAAAGTCCCATCCACATTTGAGTGGGAGTGGAGGACAAGAGCTGTCAAAAACACAAAATACATGTGAAATAATATAGACGGATGGAAAAATACGTCAGTTTCTTTAGATTCCAAACTTTCGATAAAATCTAACTTAACTTAAACTTAACCAACCAAATACCCGAGATGATAAAGCGGTGGATTCTCGAGTGATAGACTCAGAGTTCGATTCAGAATCGGGATAAAACAATGGTTTAGTATTTACGTCTTCTTTGCTAGACACTTAGTATTAAAAAGGTAGAAAGTAGAAAACAAGCAGTCAAATTCGCTGGGCTGTGAAAAAAAAGGCACTTGATATTACGGGACTACCGTTTTATTGAGTGATAGATCAAGAACCGGCTAATCTTATTCAAGCTCGTTGTTGCGCCTTGGTCGCTTTCTCGCAAAAAAAAAGTATATAAACATTCAATAAACAAATAATATGGAAATAGTAAATAATTTAATAATATAAAGTTTTATGCTGTCTTGCATGTTCATGATGACAGCTGAATCTATTTTGTCGAAACGTTTTTGTTCTAAAAATTACAGTGACTTTACTTTTCCCTCTTGAGCTATTTCTATATTTTGTTACAGCTTTGTATCAAACAATTTTCAACAGTATCACAGGTTATATCACCTTTCCCTATCGTGCAGTGATGAAGGGTAACGATCTCCAAACCCTACCATATATCCGATTCCTGCACCTTTTCCTAATATTTCTTTGATAATATCTTCTGCTAGAGCTCTGTATTTCTTTGCAAGATTTGCATCTAGAGTTAGTTTGGCTGCAAGAGCGCAAACGTATCCAGTGTTGGCTGCAAAAAAAAATACATTTTGTTGTTATTGATGGTAATAGTAAATAATAATGAGTTAACAGTAATACATTTCTGTAATAGTGCTCTTTTCTGATAGAAATTCAGATAGAAAGCGCTTGACAAAAATAACAAAAGCGTAACAATGGAAACAGTCGAGTTAAATGCAGTACTGTAGATATAAATATAAAGTTTGCCCTGGTACAAACATTGATATTGATACAGAAGAAAACAAAAATACTTATTAAAACTGTCGTTTCCATAAAATCTAATTTTATGATATCAAGCAACTTTCACCACACTATGTTTATCCAGAAGATCTGCAGCAATAAATCGTTTTATCAGAATAAGAAAAAAGATTCAGTTAATTTCTACTTATGTTAAAACATTCCAATAATTAACCTTTGGAATGCAATAAATAAGGGACAAAAATAGCTGAAGGATGAGAAATATAGCCACAGCAAATCTCAAAACTGAGCGTCTTGATCGACCACGAATTCAGCTGTCATCATAAGCAGTTTAAGCAAGGCAGTGCAAAACTGAAACTATTTTAGTTTTTTACTTTTGTGCTGCCTTGTTTAAACCGCTGATGATGACAGCTGAATCTATGGTTGATCGAAACGTCCAGTTCGGGGATTTACTTTGACTTTGTTTTTCCTCCTTATTCCAATAATCGAAGTGCAAATGTAAAATATTGTGCTCATAAGACAAGTTGGAGCAGAAAAATTTCAACAGGTTTTAACTATTGCTAGCCTGCTAGCAGTATATATTTTCGTTGACAATCAAACTCTTCTACTTTATTTTTGTTTGCCATCGCGTTACTGGAATACTACTGGGGCAGCCTACAGCAATCTCTGCGGACTGATCCAGTTTGTCCAACAGCCTGGAGTGATAAAAAGATGGACCCCTGGCCTCAGAGGTGTTTGCCCTCAATCTATAGTGAGTGTTTGCCTGAATGCCAACGACGACAATTGAGACATACATTTTTGAAATTGCGGTTCAGTCAATTGGATTTACCTGAAAAAGCAGTGGCTGACTTGACTTTTTCATTATGAAGCAAACCGTCTTTTGTAATACTCGCCGATCTTCGACTCCATTTGTCACAAAATTCGTAAACAGGCGACATATATTTGTCATAGTCTCCAGTTAGTTCAGTCAAAAGAATCTAAAATTAAGGAGTAACCGGCTGATTAGCTCAGGTGTTAAGAGCACGTTATCGGTGCGCAAGGTCTGGGGTTCGATTCCCGGGCCGGTCAAATCAGGTACAGGGTTGCAACGGCTCACCACCGCTGCGACGTTTTTTCGGAGTAGTTTTTATGTATGTTACACACAAAGCATTTCATATCAAAACATTGTATCAGTTTTGGTTGTAGCATCATCGAACTTTTACAAGCAGCGTTGCTGCGTAAAAAAAGCTTTGTTTCTCTTTAAACTCTGTGTTTATCTCTGTCAAAAAGGTTATCTCAGCTACCTAGCTTCGTAAAACCATTGGGGCTACGGTTAAACCAAACAAACATCGTGAAAAACCGACCACATGAAACCCTGTTACGGCATCTTATAATCAGAGTGGCACGCTGTCAGTTGTATCAGCGCACCGTGTAGAGCGAATCACAGCCTAGTAATTTCGCTCGTCGTTACAACAACTTTCTGGATCATTGCTCAAGATGCCAACGCTTACCATAACACCAAGAATCTTGTTATCGTAATCCAGTCCTCTTTCTATGCTTTGTCTGCTCAGGTGAAACTCGTCGAACTTCTCAATAGCATCGTCTAGATACGATTCTTGATTAGTCGCACGGTAGAGCCAGAGAGCAGCCCAGACCAATTCATCACCGTAATCCGATGATCTACAATCGTATCATTTTTGCAATTAACTTTTTCGAGGCAGCAGAGCCCTAAAATCATTTAAATAAGACTCATTGACCCCCTCACAAGTGGTGATATTAAATGACTGTACAAGTAAATATTTATACCGTTGGATCGTATGTGTACTGGATCCCCATTGAATGTTTACGAACCCCTTGAAACATCTCACGGGTTTTGGAATCCTGTATCTGAATAATCTAATAAACCCAACTTCTTGCGTAGAAGGTCTCACGTCAAATACTTTAATATGGTACAGCGATGTTATTTCAGCCATTTTTCAGAAAAAGTCGTAAACTTACAGTAGTACCATGTTACATAACTTGACTTCTGTAACTTCAGTGCAATTGCAACCCTTGAAAATCAAAACACCAGATCAAGCCTGTAAAACTCCCAGGAATAAGCACTACACTCAATTCAGAAATTAACGAGAATCTCGGGAGTTATACTGATTCAACTTTAGTTTTCAAAACTCAGCCAAGTTACATCTTATGGATCCTTACGGATAATAATCTCTTGCTCCAGGAATGGAGAAGGCGTCGTAACGAGCCCGGTTTTTGCCCGCGAAATCGTATAAAGTTTTGGCGTGAGTAATTAGCTCTTGCGTGTAAGATTCCTCTGAAATATTGAAATCGAATTAGCATAAAACAAACAATCTTAGACCTCATAGTCTTATAATATTTTTAATGGAGGCTACATTACTCTTCTATACATAGTGTTCAAACTATACCGAAAAAATTACTTTAATCCCTGAATTACAACAGCTGAGCGTCTACGAAAATTTGAAATCGTAATTGCAAAATTGGCTCAAAACCAGCTCAACAAATTACGTCAATTACTGGGTCAGCAGTATGATTTCATACTGGCTACCAAACCTAAAACACCAATTAATTTCACACGAAGTTGGTGATTTTAGTACAATCAAAATGCTTAACTCAAAATGATGTTCGTAACATAATTTTTTACGATAAAGTTTTATCTACGAAAATACTTATTTTGCAGGTAAATTACCAAGTACAAAAGGTCATAAAGTAGATTACACAAAAACTACTTCACCGGTATAAGACTTGCTGCAAATACCGGTAGAATTTTACAACACTTGTTACTGCTTCTTACCAACACTTGCAAATAAGATTGAAGCAGCAGCCAAGGCCGCTGCTGTTTCTCCTGCAAGGTCTGACCCTGGGTCCCTCTTGGTTAGTTTGTAGGCAGGGCGACGCCACTTAATGTTTTGGGCTGATTCCCATTGCCCATGGTCTATACCAGGATCCCCAACCTAATAAAATACAAAATAAACAAACGTAAAAGTTTGTTTACGTCATAAGTTTTTGTTTCTTAGATTATTGGATAACTATTTTTAGGGGTAGTTTTTGGTACTTGAGGTGATATGATAAAATAGTACAAAGCAGTCCGCATCGCGCAAAATAATATTAATTTTTCCACTCCAATGTAAAGTTGTAGTTCAATCTCCGTTTTTCCATTTCAAAGACAAAGTTATACACTTCCCAGGCTCGTCGAACCGAACACAGTGTCGCCAACGGCTCACCACCGCTGCGACGTATCTTCGGAGCTATGTTGGCCAGGCCCTAGGCCGCAGAAATGGGCCCAACTACTCGTTACACGTTTCGGCGTAATACCGCGAGTATAATGAAGATTTGATTTTTCGATTTTTTTTTTTTTTTTTGAAGCTATAATTGGCATTAGCATAACTTCGTGGTTAATAGATACGAGGTATAATCACAATGATGGTTAAAAAATGAAAATAAAATAACCGGTAGATCGAGAAATAACTTTGCTATATATAATTGGAAGAATTAACTACGGGGCTTTTATTGCTTTAATGGCGTTCTTTAACATTTAGCTACCGTAGTTAGAAGTTAAAAACAAAGCTACAGTATTTTATAAAGTTGTATGACATTTGACATTTTGCAAACCGCTTTTAAAGAACAATAAAAGCAATAACCATCCGGTGTAATAAATTATCTTACATGAATAAACTTGCCGTTACCACAAAAACATATGCTCAACTAATGGTCGGCGTTTTTATTTTTAGGACAGTGAAGTCTGTCCCTACGTTAAATAATTAAAAATTGTTAGTATAACAGGCTAAACTTTGTTAGGGCAAGGATTGAAACTAAATACTAATTGTTAGTTGAAATACAGAAATACAATTAAAAATGTTTGCTTACCATTCCAAACAAAACATCATCTTCCACATGGGCCCTTATAAAAAAATCCGTGCCCCATCTGATAGCTTTCAGCAAGTTTCCCATTTCTCCAGCATGCTCATAGCCCCCTCGAGATTCCAAAGCTCCCCAAGCCAACTGTGTCATTGCAAAAGCCGTTGGAAAGCCAAATTTAACGTAATCTCCGCCTAAAAATAAATAAAAATATTAATAAAAACTGCATTTGTAGGCGTGGTTTGCTTGTTATTCACGAAAAAAAAGTACGGCTACATAAAATAGTTACTAGTGCAGATAGCCTACCTTGCAATCCCCGTAGAGAAGACGTTCCCTTCAATAGAGTCTGCGGTATAAGAAGCTCATATTTTGAGATGATTTTACGAAAGTTCTCTGCTTGCAGATTCAGCGATTTTAGTAAGAAGACGTGTAGTTTTTTAAATTTCGCGTTGGTGACACTCATATTCTACGTTGCTCATTTACCTGTGTAATATCCTCCGACCAGATTATATCCTTCTGCGCCTCCATCATATAACGCTGAGTCTTGCTTCCATAAAACGCGATTATCACTCGGCATTCTCCCAGAACGTTTCGCTTCGAAGAAGAGCAATGACATACCTATTACTTGGTCATAGTCCACCCAAATTTCTACAAAGAAGTACTCAAGTTGATATCACAAAAAATTACAGAGCAAACCCCAAAAAAGAAATCCAAAAAATCTATGTTTATTAACAACAAAAAAACACCCCATCTCGGTTTGAACTGGTTATCAAAAGTTTAATGTCTAATAAATTCGCTGTTGATAACATTTCTTGCCCAGTGTCGTTGTCATCAAATCGCCATTGTGTTACAAGTAGTATGGGGTATTTATCTCCACAACTTGGACCCAAAACAGCTCAAATTGCAGTCGCAGCGGTGGCAATGAGCCAAACTGATTACTAACACCAAACTATATTTTACTTACACGCGATTCAAACCCAGCATCAAAGACGCGAACTACAGGCGAGCTACTCAATACTTTGTTAACAAAATTCTCGAGCCCTTTTTGCCTATAATACCTTTCATTGTTTTGAAATGTGTAGAGCCGATGTAAGTCTATGTATGAACATTATATAAAAAGATGTTACGTGAATAAGTGGCTGGACCGTTGCGCAAAATAGAGAGCTCGATAGCAAGTGCCAGAGCATTAACGTAAAACAGGCAATCACTAGTATTTAAGATATCATAAAAACCCCAACAGGCTGTTTCGCCACTAAGGCTCTTCAGGGGGAAAACTTTCCTTTTCCAGTTTGACTGCTTTCGCGATTTGACCGCTTATCAAGGTAGACCCAGGTTCGTACCCAGGACCTTGTGATTGAAAGTCAAGCTTTCGTAGTTTTACTGCTTCTTTTTGGGATAACCTTTTTTGTATTTTAATGTCGGGTTAACCGATAGAAAAAGAGAAATACAGTTGTACTCCTATGGAATTTATCAAATGTAATTGAAATTTTCATACCTTCACCTCCAAAACCAGATCCAGATCCTGATCCTGAAAAATCTAGTTCATCGATTTCTCCGTGTACTTTGCCTTGGAATTTCACTGTCAATGACGGGAGACCTTTGGCAGAGTATCCAATCATACTAAATTCAAATGTGCTTCCTTCATGAAGATACGTATTCCACGGCTGGTTAATGATGTCATAAACAGTAAAGTCCGGTGACACGTCATCTATTATTCCTCTCCACATCTAAAAACGTATAATTGCTACAATGACAAAGCATTTTTCAATTTCACAATTAGCCTTTATTCCCGCGCATCAAAACCAGAGAGTCGAACCGAACCCGAATCGGAGTTTTATACACCGGTTTTACGCTATTTTTGTCGAACCTTAACCGAACCGTATTTTTCAAAATCGCAAAGAGCGAACCGGAACTGAACCGAATAATGTGAGTACTTGCGAACCTTAACCGAACCCGAACTGAGTGAAAAAACGGTTCGCTCCGTGAAGTCACTCACGTCACTTTGAAGCTGGTTCGAATTCAAAATAATAGTCACTTATGCAAGTACTGTAATCTATGCATGATGAAGAAGTCTTTTACGTTTAATATACCCGGACCCGTAGTACACGCGTAACAGACTAAACAAAGCGCTTTGACACTAACTTAACGCTACCTGTGGAATGTGGATTGAATAGGCCGCCGGAGTCAGAGCATTGTAACAATCGAATTATCTCGAAATTGGCTTTACTACAAGTATTTTATGCATTATATTGGCCGGTCAATGCGAAGAAAAATTGCTTTGTACGTTTCATTTTTTAAATTATGTTACTATAAAATTATATCATATTTTATTGCGAACCTGAACCGGAACTTTATAAACCGGTTTTAACATATTTTTTTACTGGAGCGCACCCAAACCGAAGCGTTTCAATTTATCCACACCTTAACCGGAACTGAACCAAAATTTGAAACCGCTGTTGAACTCAAACCGAACCTGAACCGGAAAAATTAAACGGTTCGACTCCCTGATCAAAACCTCAAAAACACACGAGCACATAAAATGGTTGGTAGCTAACAACTAACTTTTCTAGACCCGAATTATCCTTGGGGGGCCGCGGAGAAGAGCAATAGCCCAAAAAAGCATTTCTTTAACTTTAAAACGCTTTTTGTGCACAAAAGCAGTAGTTAACAAAGCATTTTAGTTGAACAACCTCCAGTTCTGAGCTGCTGCGCACCGCTTTTAATTTCGCATGAAGATTCATCTTAGTGCTCTGAGTTTAGCAAAACAAAACATTTCCAGCTCACATTTACTTGAGTAATCTTACTCTGATTCCTAGATCTGTAATCGGCTACTCTTCCTTTCTCTTTCTCTTATTTTACACTTATTGAAAGCAGGAAGAGTTTCAAATCATTATGACGACCATAATCGAAAGGTTGATGATTCACCTCCCACCCAAGTCTCGTTCTTGTGTCCTTGGATAAGATGCTTCACAATAATTATCTCTGCTTGGTAGAATCTAACAAGCAGCAAAATTACAGAAGTAACGAGTAAAACTGAACCGTAAAACTCGTATTAAAGACAACTCCTAAGCGAGTGTGGATTCGTTTTATGTACAGCGCATCCGTCGCTTTTTCGTGACAGGATGAATAAGAAGAGAAAAAGAAAATCAAAAATTTACGGCTGCTAGTTCTATTCCCGGGTAGAGCATGACGTAGTTTTATCGTTTTTTCGAATGAGTCATTAACACTAATTTTTTTTTTTTTATAAGCCACATAATTCTCGCTTACTTTTTACATCAGTAAAGTAATTACATCAGTAAAGTAATACAGTATATGCATCATGATACAGGTAGATGACCTTGCTAAGTATCGAACTCCCAAACACAGCCACGGAGCTTGATGTGTCAACCACTAGGCAACTCGAATGGTTTTATCAGCGGTACCGCCAGCAGGTTGCAGCTCCTACTGGAGCCGATCATGTTCGACATTGATTTGGGGTGATTACTCACTCAAAGAGCAAGATCACTTCACGATTTCTTTCGAATGCTGTTGCAGTTTGAGTTCAATAATTTGAAAACAATTTTACTGTACAGTAGTCAGTAGTAATTTACATTTTATAACTTAATGGGCTATAGCTTGTCGAGTTATTTATAATGTTGTAATCAGTTGTAAGCCTGCAACTTGTCGAGTAATCAGTTGTAAGCCTGCAACTCACAACCTAACTCAGGCTCAGCACTCAGCGGTGTGGTATTTAGTTTTTGGGCGTGCTTTGAAGCAATGGACTGTAGTCTGTATTTGACACTACCGCATCAAACGCTACAAACTTCTGAATGTAAAAAGAATAAAAAAGAAATTTCTTGCCCGTTGCTGCAATATAAAATACAAATTTTACCTTCAACCCTTTTACAGGTTTGTCAAAAGTTAGCACCATTCTCCAACCCCTCCTCACACTTGACTGCACAGGTACTCGAACTCGGCCTTCAAATCCTCCACTCGAAAAAGTTTCTAAAAGTTAGGTTTTATTGAAATTGTGGAGAGAAATTCGGAAGCAAAATGAGATGCTTTCGCTAAGCTCGTAATAGTAGCTGCTGGGTCCTACTAAACACCGCAAAGGACTGAAACATCGCAAAGGACGACAAAGGACCTCAAATTGATGTACTAAACAGCGCAAAGTACGACAAAGGACCTTAAAACCCCCAACCCTAACCCTAACCTAACCCTAGCCTAACCCTAATTTAAAGTCCTTCAGGTAGTTCTTTGTCATGGTATGATTACAAGTCCTTTGTTGTTCTTTCCGGTGTTTAGTAGATCAATTTAAGGTCCTTGGTCGTTCTTTGCGGTGTTTAGAACATCAATATGATGTTCTTTGTCGTTCTTTGCGGTGTTTCAGTCCTTTGCGGTTCTTAGTAGGACCGGTAGCTGCTTAACTACAACATTTCTACGAAGGCGCTAGATTTTGGTGAAACTGAAAATATAAGCTAGTAGTGGCATGCGCAGGGAGGATCCTGAGATCTTCTCCCATTTAGATTTCTTTCGATAGACGTTCGAAGCCATTATCGTTTTGGTTCTCTTAAAAAAACGTGCTTTTTGTCGTAAACCTCCTTTACGTGTCTCCCCCGTCGGAAAATTACTACGCACGCCCATGTAAGCGAGATACAGTGATGGCTTCACGATTTGCAAGATCAAGATTCTACCTATAAGTAGAAAATTTTACATTTGCGGGCATAGTTTACTTACTTGTAACAGTCCATAATTCCGAAAATGGAGAAGCGAAAGGTCTTACTACGCCGAAATAACTCGTAATTAAAAGCACAAATAGCTTCATCGTTATATCCAATTGAATTTCTATTTAGACTATTAAATTAGACTAAAAAGTATGTCAGTACGTCTCTACTTCAGTACATCCTGATTCTACCATTTATACGTTGTCAACCCTGGAAAAACAGCTTTAGTTCAAACTAAAACTCCTTCGTTAGTTAACGTAGATTTTGGGTGACACTTTGAATGGAGCAAAAAACAGTAGTGGCTACTTGCCTGGGCTATGCTAGTGGTCCCATCGCGTAAGCTTGCCACAGCTTGCTCCCATGTGCAAATGTACTAATCGGACAGCCTCTAGAATCTATAATATACTCTTTTACTTTTTGATTACAGTAAGTTGAAGTCCTAAACCGAATTGATACCAATCCTCCGACTGCAGTGCTTCCGGTCCTCTGATATTAAGTCCAGACGATGAAACCCCCTAATCGCTCGGGTTTTTTAAGGTAGGGCACTGAGGGGCTTCTGCGCGTTTGAAACACCGGTAACCTAGGATGACAAGACCAACTTCTGTGCTGCAACTGACAATAAATTCTTGCAACAAGCAAAAACTGGCCAGAGTTTGTTAACTATAACACTCGTCATTGCAGTCAAAGTGTACTTTGTCATGACTGTTACTCTGCGAAATTGTGAAGTTTAGTTACAACATTCTAAAAAGACTCATCTGGTTTGAAAGTAAGGTTACTTAGCTGTCAATTAAGTTTTGTAAGCTTGCTTGCGGTTGTGTTTTCCAACGATTATCGTGCGCAGTTATCAGTTAAAATACTTGATTCTGTTAATTCATTGTGATAAGCATTCAATTGGTTGTCAAAGCAATAAATTATCTCCTAATAATAACGTAAATTTGTAACCACGTGGAGCTATTTTACGCCTTTGACTACCCGGAACGTCGATTTTTACAAATTTAGTCCAGGAAGCTAGCCATAAAATCAGTTGGTCGGGGCCCAAGGTCGCAAGTTCGATTATCACTGTGACTTTCTTCCCTGATGCTTGGCTTTACTTCCCTATAGCCTAATCAGTAGGCCTACCTACGTGCACTGCGCAGCTATAAATGATTTATGCACACCTAGCTCGTGAATTTGGTCCAATGTTCAGGGCATTTGACTCAGAAAACAAATGTATCGAGTTTGAATCTCATTTACGCCTACTACCGCCACGTACTACGCTAAAGCGACAAATCCAAATAGTTTGTGGAATACAATAAATACAGGACAAAAATAGCTTTAAGAAGAAATTTAAAGACATAGTATTTCTTAGAATTAGACGTTTCGACTGCATAGATTCAACTGCCATCATCAGCAGTGTAAGCAAGGTAGTACAAAACTGAAACTTTGGAAGCAAAACTTTCAGTTTTATATTACCCTGCTTACACTGCTTGGTAATGATAGCTGAATCTATGCTGCCAAAACGTTCAGTTTTAAGAACTATATGTGGCATCATTTTTCCTTATTAAACAGATACCAGCAGCCAATTAATTAGTTATACACAAATTTACACGCTACCATTCTTCCTTTGTTACTGCATTAACATTGCTTTGTCGCAAAAATACGACTTGGGATTTGAGGTGAGTCTGAACACTAATTGTCTGTAAGGTGTCAAGTCCCTTACCCAAGCTTCTCCACTGGTCAGACGCTAAAATTTTTTTTTTTTTGTGTGCGCTTTGAGTCAAACCGTAAAATAAAACTAACAAAGTACGTCCAGCCAACTCTAAAGATATAAAAATTGAATTATTAAATAATTACAAAGTTGTTTAACAACTTATATGTTACGTGAATGTTTCAACTTCAAAATTACGTGTTATCGAAGCATAAGTTTTTTAATAAATAGTAATTAGCAAATGACGTAATAAATTAGAAGTAATAAACATAATGGCCATTAAAATAATAATTAATTGCTCAAGTATCAACACTTTTTCCAACCAGAATATTTTGGTTTGAAATGATCAGCAACCAGTAAATTAAAATCAAAATTCTTCATTAATAATGTTCCGGCCGTTAGTTCCGTTGTTTAGCAAACGCTATCGGTGCGGGAGGTCTGGGGTTCGAATCCCGGACGCATCTTTTGGTTGCATAGAAAATTTCCACTTTGCTCTCCATCGATCTGATTGTCTAGAGCATTTGCAAGAATGATAGGGCTTGACCGAGATGACTATAAGTGCTAAAATTGTACTCAGAATGGTTTCTTATGTGCAATTCCGAATGGGGTATAAGTTGTGGTAATAGAATAAAAAAGAAATTTTCTGTGCAACCATTCCGGAATAAGCAGTTTATTGTTTTTTACTCGCAGCATACTTGCGCAACTGCCCTAGCCAATCACATCGCCGGAGACTAAAGGGCAAATTTTCTATAAAACCACGTCGCTGTTGTCACTTGTGTCGCTGTTGCCACTTGTGTCGCTGTTGTCACTTGTGTGTACAATTTTTCTACTTCCAGTCATCTCGGTCGAACTCTATCATTCTCCTCGCAAATGCTCTAGCCAATCAGATCGCTGGAGAGCAAAGTGGAAATTTTTTATGCAACCATTCCGAAATGTGTTTTACGAATCGGTTAAATCGGCACAGTGGTCAACGGCTCGCCCCGCTGTGACGTTCCTTCGGAGCTGTGTTGCCCAGGCGCTAAGCCGCAGAGATGAACTCCGCCACTCGCTACACGCTTCGGTGTAATACCACAAGTATGATGAAGATTTGATTTTTGATCTTCATCAATCTCTTGGTCTTATGCCAAAGCGTGCAAGTACTGGGGGGGCTCATTTCCACAGTTAAGCGCCTAAGCAACGCAGCTCCGAAAAAACATCGCAGCGTTGGCGACGGTGTTATGTCCGCTTTCACCAGGCCTAGAATCAAACTCATGACCTCTCGCATCGACGACTTGGCCAACCGGCCTGTTCCAGAGACTTAAAGCAGCATTGAATATCAAAAAAAGCACTTCATTAAATTTTTGTTTGAGTCACATAATTGCAACTTATGAGTGAAGTATATGCATCGTGGAAGATGATCTAGCTGAGCGTCGAACGCGCAAAAGCAGTTCCAGATCCCCACGCTCCGATCACACAACCTTGCTACTTAAATATTTCTTAATTTGGGATTTTATAACTTACAATTTTTGAGTGTGAGCACCGCATGCCACTTGTGTCGTGTTTACTTTTCTTAAAACATTTTTAAACTTGACTGAGGCCTAGAATAAAGTGTATCAGCATGAAAAGACTTCTTAAACCGCATATATTCGCGGCTTGTAATTACAGTATTGAAACAAACGCAATATTGAAGAATTAGCCGAGTAGGCCAATCAACTCCCCGGTATTTTTTTCAGTGGTCCATGGCTTCAGTACTCACTCAGTTGACTCTATAGTATTTTTTTTAAGTCACGTAATTGCAGCTTGGGTTTTTATATAAGTGAAATACCTGTATGCATCATGGAAGATAACCTAGTTGAGTGTCGAAGCCAGCTCCAGAGCCCTACGCAGCAACCATTCCGAAAGTGAAATGGGATGCCAACAACATGGAGTGTATCTTGCTCTACAGCGACAGCAAAACTATTCCCGCAGTTCGTCGCTACAGAGTATCTGAAACTATGCAGTGATTGAAGGACATTGCGAAATGAGTTTGAGCTCTTTGAGCTGCAGCCATTCAAAATTTGATCCAAATCGAACCCATGACGAAGATTCTGCCGCCCACACGAACAGTCCACGCCGTTAAGTCCCTTCTACAGACAAATCTTGTTTTCCTGCGATTCTGACAAGATTGTGTGGCTACAGCTACCCTTTAACCAATGGTTTTAATCTTTTGAAGCTGCAAACTGCTAAAAAATTCTAGTGAAACCTGCGGGCTTATTTTTAAACAATATGCGACGACCATTATGGAGATTTCTTATTGCATTTGTTATTGGCTTTATGGACCCCTTAAAGTAACTTCGTTGATCTCTCAGGGGTTCATGCACCAAAGGAAAAACCCTCCCCTAAACGCTATGATCCAAGACTGCTTCACGATTTGCGATTGAATTTTAACAATGAGCACAATTTACAAAAGTAAATTGATATGATTAATAAGAACAAAGTAAGCACCATATTCAAAATAAAAAATCACGACCAGCCACTCAAACGTCGACAATATGTTGCAACACTGTGCAATTGCAAAAAAGTAAAGTCATTTTAAATGACCTAATAGGCCAATAAGTTTGTAACGAAATTGCAAAATATCAAAGATTTGGAAAGGTGAATTCAAACAAAGAAAAGAGGGGGCTAAAATTTGATCAGTCATCAATCGATTCGGCAAAAATGTTTTTCAATCACGGGTGCTAAGTCATGTCGCTTACTAGCAAAAACTACATTTAAACAACCCAGGGAATCGATCCGAATCTTTCGTAGGTTGCAGACGCGTTAGAAACAGGTAGATGTCTTTAGTTACCCCCAACAATTTGTATTGCACTTTTTTACTTTACTATTAAACAAGCCACGGGTACAATTCCTGCTTTCCTGGGGCAGACGAATTCTGTAAAACATAAAAAAATCACATTGAAGTTTTTATGGCCTATGTGGTTCAACGCTACTCGTATCATTGGGACGGAGGCCTTTGTGCACTCATGGGACATTCAAATAAACTACAGTTGCCCTTAATACAGGAGGGTCTTTTGTTGGTTGTTATACAGTAAATTGCCAATGCATTGAACCGAAAAATAGGCACGGCAAGGTTGTGGTTGGCATCAGTCTGAAAAGCGGTGATAATAAAAAAATATGATCGACTTTTAGTTCAAAATTTTTGGAAATTGTAAGCCTCAAACGATTCAGCTGCACTTAATAAATACTTAAAAGCAAAACAACACAAAAAATACAAAAATGAAAATGAAAAATAAGTAAAATCAAACCTAACAAAATCATTTATGACAAAAACACAGTTTATAAAACTGCAAACATACACTATTTTGTGTAAAATGCATGCAACAAGCGATATCGCGACGAACGACCGACAAAATTTTTTTCGCACTAAGACCTTTTACTTCGTTAAATGGTCACGCAAGAAACCTGCTACAGCCAGCATCACATAAACTTTAAAGGTGCGTTTATCGAAACGCGGAATGCGGCAACGCAGCAACGACAATACGGCATCGGTATAGCGCAGAGATGGGCAACCTTTTTCGATTTGCGAGCCAAAATCGGTTAAAATCATCAGCCAAATTTTTCCGCGTGCCAATCGACAGTTGGCATTCTCCCTTGAAAATATCGGTGAAAAGCAAAAAAAGGGTCATCACGTCCACTGACGTTCAATTTTCGTCCCCAAATCAGGTGAAAAGCAAAAAAGATTATCACGTCTGCGTCCAACTTTCGTCCCCCCAAAAATTAAAAGGCCATATGGCTCGGGTGCCAGAGAAACGAGCTCGCGTGCCAAGTTCGGCACGCGTGCCGGGGGTTGCCCATCCCTGGTATAGTGTAAGTAAATGCGGCAGGTTTTCACGAGGCTGGTACATACTAAAAAAAATCAAATCTTCATTATACTCGGGGTATTACGCCAAAGTGCGTAACGAGCGATGGGATCCATTTCCGCGGCTTAGCGCCTGGGCAATACAGCTCCGAAGAAACGTCGCAGCAGTGGCGAGACGTTGGCGACACTGTGCCGATTTGACTGAACTAGCCATCGAACCCCCGACCTCCCGCTCCAATAGCGCGTGCTTAGGAACTGAACTAACCGGTCAGTTGCTGGTAAATACTAAACGGTAAAATAGAACAAGAGGCGATAAAAATTGTCGCGTGCCGCCTACCTCGTGTCGGTAAACGTACCTTCACTCCTAGTTATATGCCGGCGATAAGTGGCCTTTAAAATGATATTCCAGAACAAAAAATTGAGCCATCGGAGGTTAAGTCAAAGAAAAAATCGTTAAAAGTACTGCTTCAACTTGTAACTTCTTTTTACTTAAGCGTTGTTTCATCTCCTATTATGATAAATTAATAACTTTTATGGATGTGTAGGTACTATCACTCGTTTGTTGGTTCTACTTGCACTGCTGAAGGAGCAACTAGGGTTAAGTTTGGGGCCAAATTAGGCGCGTAAGAGTCATAGTGGGGAGCACTGTTAATAGATGCTAGTGGTTGGGGTAATGATGAAAAAATGGGGGTCTGATAATCTTGATTTGGGTGATAAGACGAAGGGTGATACGCTTGTGGGTGATGGACTATTTGACCAGGATAGTAAGATTGAGCCAATGGGGCAAGGGTCGAAACATGATGGTATGTACTCGTTGGATTAGCGGATGTGAACGGCTGAGGTTGAAACTGTGAAACTGAAGGCTCTCGAAGATTTATCATTCCGTTAAAAGACGGTTCCCCAATACGGCTTGAACAATATACATCAGGGTTGCCATTGATTTTTTCTGCTGGAAAATCTTCTTGCTGGTTCTTACAGTCGTTTAATTGTTCTTTATCATCGTTAGCCTCTGTTTGCTTTTCAAGTTTTTCATCGTCCAGCTTATAAGCTGATGCGGACTCCTCATCAGCCGAAGTATTTTCGTCTTCTGATTTTTCTTTGTTACTTGTTTCGATTTTTACCACTTTATTATTGTTTTCTTTTTCTCCATCTTGATCGTCTTCTTTCAAGCGTCGGTACTTCGCCCTACGGTTTTGAAACCAAGTTTTTACCTGAAAAATGAAAAAAAATCAGATTCATTTCAAAAAAACATGCAGGCAGTCAGAATTCAGAAACAAAACTGACGCAGCAAAGTCAAAACTGAGTAAAACTTTACCCCGCCCATATGCCCAATTTTGGTGGGTTGTAGGCAAGAGTGGAAACCAGGCTACTTGGCGGAAGGGTGTCAGTTTCAGTTTCGGTGCGTTGAAACCCAGATGTCAGGTTTCAGTTTTGGTTTTACGGCTGTTGAAAAATAGGTTCCAGTTTCGGTTTCAGTTTTGCTTGCGCACAGCTTCGGTTTCTGGATTTCAGTTTCGGTTTAAGTTTCATCCAAGAAAACTATTTTATTTTGAATACGGGTTATGTAAGTGCTCCACTTCTTGGCGTTTTTGTTTTATTACAATGATAAGTAGCAGCTCAGATACCGAGTGAGTAAAGCAATTGCTTCAGAAGTTGTCGGCTTGGGTTTAATTCCGAGTCTGGTGAAACCAAAGACTCAAAAATTAGTATTTACACTTTCTCTATTTGACGCTCAGCATTAAAGGAACTCTACTGGTAATGATGGTGATGACAATTTTTAAAACCCAAAACCTCAGAAAATTTTGCACAGGTGTTAATTTTAGTTTCAGTTTTGACGCTTCAAGAAAAAATCGGTTTTGGAACAAGTTTAGGTTTTCAAAAATTTGGCTGAGTCGGTGTCAGTTTCAGTTTGGGTTTCAAAAATTTCCTTTAAAACCGGGTTTTCAGGTTTAGGTTTGGGCTTCCACCCTTGGCTGTAGGAGTGTAGGCCCGTTGTGTTTGGCTCTAGTTTCTGCATGGGATTCAATTTTTCGATGTCATGATTAAAAAGAGTAATTATGACATCAAAAACTTAATTGTGGCGCAGAAACACGATCCACGGACCTAAACCCCCAGAAACTGGACTTACGGAAAGGGTAATTGAGATTTGTAATCACGAATTAAACGTGAAGTAAGCCTATGTCTGGGATAAACAAAAAAATTTGTAACTGCAAGTTTTCAGGTGTTGAAAAGAGTTTGATTATTTCCGGGCAGCACAAAAGTTAAATTTGGAGAAGTTTGGAACAAAAAGAAAACAGAAACGTTTCCACAAGGCCACTTTTGATTGACATGTCTGGAAATTTTCATTTGCGTCATTCAACCCAAGTTCAGGAACCCGTGGCGTGCCAGCCCGAGCTAGCGTTGTTCTCCTGGCCTTTACGCTTCCTGTTTGCCCGCTTGGACTGCTTATGAGTGCTTTAGCTTAAAAACAAGCACCTCTGGTTGCAGAGTCGCGCAGACCGGACATCAAGTTTCCTTTCTAGTTCTTATTATAGCAAAATACCACGTGATTCGATCCTATTTCGCACTTGCCCGAATGTCCGTACGACGCTGAACAGCCACGCAACAGCTGCGGCAACAAAAGCCGAGCACTAAGAAATTTTTCACTCGGTTGCTCCATATTAGGCGGGGTGAAGCAGCAAGACTATTTCGAAGGGATAATTTAGGGTTACCAAAAGCAATTTTTCGCAAAGACAACCCAGAAAGAGTTTCTGAGGAAAATATACCGTCGTTGCGTCACAGTCACAGTTTGGCGTCCAAAGTATTGAAGAGGTTTCTCAACAAATTTTCAATACATCATGGCACAGAAAAATACATCAAAAATCTAAACTATAAGAATAGCATTGGTGACCTCAACGGCCTTACATGTGCGCAACTCCGCCTAAGTCCGATACCCAGTTTCTTCAAATGCCGAAATTGTTTTCTCATTAGCGATAAGGTCTTTATAAATTTGTTTGTCCTGGACCTCGAGCGCTCTCTGTCTTGCCGCGCCCTTCTAATTAGCAAACTGTATATAAGCTTCGATTTTTGTTGGTTTAGTTAGAGCTAGCTTTGGCTCTCATAGTTGTGCACTTGATGAGTGTGGAAGGACGAAAAAATAATAACCGGTTACCCTTTTTTGTGCACTAAGCGTTAGTGTACACCCGGCCCATATCCTGCTTGCATTGCTCGGTGTCGCAAACAATCATTATTAAATTTGTTTGTCTAAAATTTTTAGATCTGTATGACTTTACCGGTCGTTGGTAAGCACACCGCTTTTGGTACGGGAGGTCTGGGGTTTGATTCCCAGGCTGGCTAAATCGGCAAAGTTTCGCAAACGGCTCGCAGTCGCAGCGACGTTTTTTGGTGCTGTGTTGCCCAATCACTCAGCCGTGGAGATAGACCTGGCCACCCGTTTATGCACGCTTCGACGTATGCGGCGAGTATAATGAATAGGGCGATTTTTTTGTGACCTAAACAAATTGAAAATGTGACTTTATTTTAGCAAAAAAGTAACCAAAATGTGACTTTATAAAAAACAGCAATTGCTGTTACTCTATAGCAGTGGCCCACTCAAGATTTGGCAAAAGATCTGGCTAAAACCGGTGGGCCGCTGAAGTTTAGGAACTTGTTGCTCCGCTCCTACCAGCCAAAGGATTTTTACGATTTTCACGTTAAAAACACTCATTTTAGCGCACTTTTTGCTTATATGAATTACCGCTGACATGTTTTCTAGATCAAAAGAAAATTTTAGAATTAGCTCAGTTAATTCTGATAATTTGGGTATAGGCTTGCCTGCAATAACTTTTTTTTTCTTCAATCGTTGTTGAAAACGAATATTCCAACTACTCATCAACGATGTTCATTTTAGCCCTTCGGTTAATAGACAAAAGTTGGTAAAAGAGACTCAGGTGTTTTAACATAAATTACCGCTGCTTTTTTTTGAATGTTACTATAAATCCCTCATTTAAAAAAAAAATTTCAAAACTAAGTTACCACCTTAGGCTGTGAAAGCCATTTGGGTTTAGGTAGATACAGCATTTCAATTCACAAGCGATTACACGTCACAAAGATTAGAATGCTAGAAGCACCAGTCCATTCGCTTTTCACTCTGGGTAATCTTTATTTTTCATAAAATGTATATAATTGTTCTGAGCAAATACTAATCAATAGGATAGTTTAAACAAGCGTTTGAAAATTCGAAGTTTTAACATGGCAAAGATGCGATTTCGTTACTGGAAAATGTAGGGTTTTATATTTAGTATACAGCCACCTTGATGTATTATGCAGAGTGTAAATCCATTCCAATTTACAATTGTAGCAAGAAAAGATAAAAAAAAAGAAAAATTGGGCAAAAAATAGTACAAAAATTTCTGTAATCTAAAAAATAAAATGCAACCTAAAAACACAAAAAGTAACTTTTCGTAACTTCTTATACTGGCCCCACACGTGTGAGATTTTGGTTCCACGCTTTTTACGTTAATTGGAGGCAGCAAAAAAAGTAACTTTTGTGACCTTAATCGCCCTAATAATGAAGAAGCGATTTTATCAAATGGTTTTAACGTGCTCATCAATTTATTTTGAGGAAAAAAACATGCATATTTCAGCAATAAGGACTATAAAGCCTACGATCAAATGGTATACGTCGTGTCATGCGCTCAACCAGCATAGCAAAGTTGGATGTCGTAGGCAATTGTTTTTTTAATCGCTTTTCTCTACATTAATGCTTAAATTAAGCAATAGATCGCTATTTAATGGCTTCAAACATATCCGTTTATTGGCCGTATTTGCTCAACTCGTACATTCAAACTGATGAATCACGAGCATTCTATAAAACCTCGTATCCGCGTGGCCTATATCAAGTATGTTGGTGTATTACCTGTGTATAGATCATATGTGCGGTTGCATTGCAGCCAGATTAGCCTGTTCCGCGAATTAAACTTTGTATTGCAGCTAAGCGTTTTGCGTTGGTGTTTCACTAATTTTGTAACAAGATTACGGTCGAAACTAAGTGTCCTCGCAAAAATAATGTGGGTTTGCAATAAGAATTAAGACCATAGCTTCAGTAACGGCCTTACTTAAAAAGGAAGTGGGACTGTGCAAAGCAAAGAAGTATAATGCAATTATACGTTATTTCTGCATTTTTTTGCGTAACAAGTTATATTTGGGGACCTGTGCATTTTGCATAGTTTGCACATTACTTAAATTGACTAACTTTTTTAAGTACAAGGCCTAGCGGTACCGCAGGAGATGGCAGATCCTACGTGATGGGTTCGATTCACGGCTGGAGTCGATCGTATTTTACATACCATAAGGCGGCTGACTCGAAGAACACAAGCTTACTTCGCTGACTTTTACTGTGTTTTACATAATTTGAAAATAACTTCGGTTAATTATAAAAAATAGTAAAAAAAATCGAACGCTGCACCTGGACTGACGTACTTTTTGCAGCTGTTTTCAACGATACACGGTAACGCAAATACGGACACAGTAGTCTCGTTTGACGTAAACTGCGAGCATAATTAACATTTTAATTAATAAACTTGTTTGAACTTCTGCTAGACTTTTCGTCAAGTCCAACGCAGATTCAAAAATTGGCATTCACAACTACCTTGGTTAATGTTCACTACAAATCGCAGAGGGTAACAACAGGGCAAGTTTTGTAGCTGTGCCTCCAGGAGTTAGTGATTGAAAACTTTAGTAGAAAATAAGTGGAAGGCAACTTCTAAGCAAATAAATAAACAAATAACTGAGGTTTTTCAAAATATATTGAACTGAAAATTCAACATTAATTGAGGAGACTGCGAAGTGAGCTTGCGCTCTTCGAGTCAGCAGCCACCCGGTACATATGTCAAATGCAATCGGCTCCAGCCGTGAATCAAACCACGTAAGATCTGTAACCTGCACGCGGCTCTAGGCCATGTCGCAAGCTCCTTTTTGCACTAGCTTTCGCAAAAAAAACGATTTAAATAAAAACTATTAACAGCAAAAGTTCAATGATGAGAAACCGATCCAAGCTAAATCCTTATCCGATCCAAATTTATCCGTGCTCCAACTCTTGTAAAACGGATTAGTCCAAACTATTTTAAAGTTGCCAGTTTCCTATTCGATTTATAATTAAACTGCTACATGCAAGTTGCAGGAGTCGTATTCATCGTTGTATTTAAAAACTAAAAACAGTAAAAAATTCAGGAACTTGAAAGATTGATTTGGTATTTAGTTACAATTGTTGTGGACAAATTAAGACATTTAAAAAAAGTCAAAAAGCTTTTCTATTTTTAACAAACAGGTGTTTTTTGAAAAATATTCGAATCAGAAAAAATTAAACCAATTTTTATTTATAAACAAAAAATTTGTATCACCGCTTCAATATTATTTCATGATAATGGCGCACCATGTTTATGAGGTATCAAAAAAAAAATCAAATCTTCGCTATACCCGCGGTATTACGCCGAAGCGTGTAACGAGCGACGGGACCCATCTCCACGGCTTAGCACCTGGACAACATAGTTCCGAAGAAATATCGCGGCGATGACGAACCGTTGGAGGCACTGCGCTTGATTTGACTGGCCAGAAATTTAAACCCCAGACCTCCGCCCTGACAGAGTGTGTTTGATGAGCTAACCGGCCGGTATTTTTTGAGCAATATTTTTCTTATTTTGACCTTCTATATCACTGATGTCAAAATTTCATATGAATTTGAAAAAACTATTTAAAAAAAAATTGAATTCAAAAATTTCGCCAACATCTCTTTGTTTTTTTTTTATATTTTAAGCTGTTCAAAGATTAAACTTTTGAATTGAGATTATTTCAATACCTATGGCATTATTAGCGTTAATAACTGTTCTACAGCCAATTGCGAATAGCAATAAGGCCAATCTAATGCCAATAACGCTTTTTGGTAGCAATCAAATGTTTAAAACTTGTATGGTTTGTCTAACTTATCATTTAGCGAGCAGTATTAGTCAATAGTTCTCATATTTCCGGTAATAGCTTTTTAAAGAGGCTCATAGATTAACTCAAAAGCATCATCATCTTTTTCTATCTGGGAAAGCTCAGAAGAAAATGATAACTAAAACTGCCTAAACGTTTATTTTTGTGTTGCAATTCACCCATAAATTTCAAAATGCCGCAATTTTGTTTGGCTCTTTTCGGGACTGCTATCATTCAAAATTCGTATTTGAGCCTTGAAGTTTTGTTCTATGAAGTATGCTTCACGAACCCAAACTGATTAAAAAACAGTGTCCTAAACAAACCAACTTCGTAAATAATTTATTAAATTTTTACCAAACCAAAAATTCTTGTTAAAAAAAACAAATTTTTATCGGCCGCTTTTTCAAAGTTATTGGTAACCAAAAAAACTGCAATAGCCTCAGTTACAAAACAAATTTAAAGCGACTTCAAAATTGCTTGAAAATGAGTTGAAAACAATGTAATACAGTACCTGTCTTTCTGAAAGTTGCAAAGTTTTTGCTAGTTCTTTTCGCTCCGGGGGCGAGAGATATTTTTGTCCGTTAAATTTCTTTTCCAATTCGGCCGTTTGGTCGTTAGAGAACCGAACTTGCCCTCCCTTTCTGCGATGCATGTTGCGGTGCATAAAAGGTCCAAAGAAGGTAGGCCGGCCTAGAAATAATATTTCGCAATAATGCTTTGAATAAACTCACAGTTACTGTGGAAAAACTAGATTTGTTAAACATATTGTAAGTCCATTGCAGAGATATCTCTCGAGACAATCAACGTATCCTGGAAAATGCATTGAAAATTATTCTGCCATAGCTATTACCAAGCGGCAAGGCCCAGCGGTACTGCGCCAGGTAACCAAAAATCAACCGAATAAGCTAAATAAAGCTTCTATCACGAAAAAAAAGGGCTGCTTTTTACAATTTGAGAACACAATGCAGTAAACAGATATCTTACACGAAAAATTAAAATTTTTGATTTTATCTGACCAAACAATATTGCAGCTAAATGGTCTAGCCTAGGAATGGGCAAACTTTTCACACGAGGGGTCACATTTGAAAAAGAATTGAGGCCGAGAGCCGCGCTGAGTGGAAGAGCAAAACAAAAGGTCTACACGTCCTCAGATGTCCTGTTTTCTGCAGAAAATCAGTCAAGAGCAAACAAAGGGTCTTAATTTACGGTTGAAGTTCATGTTGCTGCAAGTGCCTGCGGGCGGCATAAAATGATCTCGCGGGCCAAATACGTCCCACGGGCCGTAGTTTGCCCAGCCCTGGTCTAGTCATTAAAGTTTTCGAAAACTTCACAGTTTTGTGAATATTTCGTAATTTGTGCATGCATAAATTATGAGACAGCCAATAAATCGAGGCTTTTTGAGCGTAGCAATATCTGCAAATTTAGTGCATATTTCAATACATAGTAGAAGCTAAAAAACAGATAACTGCTAGTTACGCCTAGAGTTTACATTGGGGCGCCCAGGGCCACCGTAGCCTATTTACTATGTCTCGAATGCCAGCGTGAATAAATGACAGAAGCACGCCAAAGCATATAAGTCGTAAATTATACAGCAACTGACAATGCGTTGAAATTTGTACTTAATATCATCAATGATCATTGATTTTTTATTGGCCCAACGAGCAATTAAACCCTTGCATTATTCCAATAAATTATAGCTAGGTAAAGACAATAAAGCTACGTTCAAGACAAACATAAAAGTTTTGAATAGTTTTCTGACATTTTGCACGAGCCAAGACGTTCTTTTTATTACAACTGTTAACTTAAAGCCATAAAAGTGAAAAACTGATGATTAAAATTACTGTATTTAGGTAGAAAAAAAAATAGCATACCGGTAGTTAAACTTAGTTTAAAATATTAGCGCACCGAATAATACGATTTTGGTTTTGCAGGGAACATAATACAACTGACCGGTCAGCTTAGTCTGTAAGACCTTGCTATTGGTGCGGGAAGTCTGGGTTCGATTCCCGGGTTGGTTAAATCGGACACACGGTCAAATCGGCAACGGCTCGCCACCGCTGCGACGATTCGTCACCACTGTGTGGCCCACGCGTTAAGCCGCGGAAATGGTCCCCGCCACTTGTCATACGCTTTGGCGTAATAACGCGAGTATAATGAAGATTTGAATTTTTTTTTTTGATGGAGCAAATATCAGATTATGAAAAGAGAATCACGCATTCTCTAGGTTGTTTTTAAAAGTTGAAAATATCAAAAACTAAAAACAATTTAGCATTATTAATTAATTATTGTTTTTGAAATATGGTATTTTGTTATTGCGAAATGAGCTTGTGCTCTTCGAGTCAGTAGCAGTTACCCGAAATATGCATCAAATACTATCGGCTCCAGCCGCAAATCGAACTTGGATTTTGAACTCACGCGCGAACTAGTAGGCCATTTCGGCTTCCGCAGTAGGAATATATTTTAAATCAGAGGCCCGGACGTATGGGATGACAAATCTAACGGCTCGCCACCGCTGCGATGCTTCTTCGGAGCTGTGTTGCCCAGGTGCTATGCCTCGAAGATTGGCCCGCCACTTGTTACACGCTACGGCGTCATACTACGAGCATAACGAAGGTTTGTTTCAATACATTTTTAAGAAAAAGACCGATATACCTATAGCAAAAACTCGTCGTCGAATAAATGTATTTCTCACATTAAAAAAAATAAGTGCCATTAAATATATTTGAGATGTAAATACTTGTAAACAGTTATTAATGATGATAATTTAAGATTCGAAATCTCTGTAAATTTGTAGAGCAAAGATAAGATTGTGTCTCCCAATTTGTTTGCTCAAAGCGATAAGTCGACGCCAGCTCCATTTATTCTGACAAGTATAAGCCTTGCTTAATTTATGTGATGTGCGAATACAATCAAGTATTTTTTAAGATGTTGTGATCTTAAAAACAATTTTGTGATACGCAAAAATATATTTGTGACAAAATGATCTAAAAATCTAAACCAGCACGTTAGTGGAGCAGCGAGAAATTTTAAAAGATGGGGGATATGTACTACAACAGCCATCACAAGAGTCTGCTTATTTCAGTCACTTTACAAAAATTGTTCATTTTTTTCACTAAAAAGCAAAGTCAAAATTAAAAAACAAAGTCAAAAGCCACCTCCCAAATGCGCTATATTGCCGCAAGTGTAACGTAGTAAAAAGTGACGTTGAATAAAATCAACAACTACTTGTTACTTTCTCATTGAATTTATTTCATAAAACTTCGCCATCTGCAACGTTGTTCGCTTTTTATTCAAGACTTAATCACCGACCTTAGGTGCCTACATAAAGTAAATTTCATTATTTTAGTTTAAGTGGTTTTATTAATTTGAATTTTTATTTAAATCTTGATTTGATAGGAATCCTTGATACAAGCAAAGCAAAACACTCACATTAATGCTACACACAAAAACTCATCGACAACACGTATAGAATTTAGTGATGAACGTGTACCAAATGAGGGTCTACAGAGTTGGAAAAAAGACAAGAATGTCAATTAAAAATGAATTACAGTAAGTATAACTATAATTATATTTTTGCGCAAATTATAGCAAACTCAAAATACAATTTTTAGGCAGAATTTGAACAACTTGCCACTTTTTTAGTAAATCTTTGATTTATCTATAAAAAAATCGAAATCAATTGAGGACGGGTGGTTGGTTTCTGTTTTCGAGCAGTACACTGGACTACTTTTACTGTACGTTGCATGGCGTCGCTAGGACATAAGCAGAGGTGCCACAACGTCGGCATTTTGTTTGTTAATACAGCCAAGTCATTTACAAATCGAACTCTTTTTGACCACAAAGTACTGCATACTGTACTTATCGTAGCAAGTCAATTGGAATTTCGTTAGCGTTTTTGCTGTCATTAAACTGGCAGTTGTGATGGTCAACTTACTGTATAAAAACTAAGGCACAGCAACTCTTCTACCTCGACGTTCCGACAACAGAGTTTCAGATGTCATCATCAGCAGTGTGTGTTGTCGCAGTCACAACAAGCAATCACAAAAAATATTTCTGTTGCTTTATTTTTCCACCTTAAGCTATTTTCGTCCAATACTTAGAGTACTTTACTTAGGTTCAAACATGAATGGTGGAAAAAAGGAAAAAGAAATGTATTGTTTCTTTTTCAGATATTTTTTGCCAAACATTTTGGCTTCACTGAAAAACTACAAGCGAAAAAAATAGTATGCTTAAAGGTCTTGAAGTTATGTAAGGTTTGAATCTAGGACTGTTTTTAACCCATTTAGTCTTGTAATAAAACATATACTGAGATGATTTAAACTAGGTATGCACAGTGAAATATTTTACTTTACCTCAAAGTATGCTCACTACACGATGTGCTTTGCACAGCTCCCCCCTTGAGTAAGGCCATCGGCCCATTGCTGAGTTTAAGATGAGTAAGCGTGTACTCTGTGAAATAGTTTTCCTTTACCACATGGTGTGCTGTATTTTTATATTTTCTAGTTACGACTTTTGGTTTCTAGTCCAGAACAATTCGACAGTATAATGTGCAAATCCACAGGCTCCCTTGTGATTTAATGCGCTAATGGTCCTCCCTAGGCCTATATGATTTAGCGCTCTAAATACTTCAGAAATGACATTTTGCATTATACTTTCTGCGTTGCTTTGCACACAATGCACAGCCCTCTTGAGTAAGGCCATCATTGAATTAAGATCAGAGCAATGGTAATAGAGTTTTAGTTGAAGTTTTTGTAAGTTTAATTTTATAAGCTTACACATTTGTAACCTTAAATGCATGTTTTTGGTCACGTGGTAACAATGGAAGCTAAATTATCGTATAGCTAGCTTGACTAAAACTCATTTTACTGCTTTTTGCCTTGGTTGTAGTTCGGCATTGACGGGAAATTACAGGATTGGATTACAGGATATGGTTTCTTCCATGAATCAATGCAATGTTAGTTTGAAAGATGTAACACACGCACTATGCCTAGTGGTTGGAATTTTATAAGTTGCAGTTTCTGCGTCCAGGCCATTAGCGTTTGACAGCTCAATATAAAAAAAAATTATATTACCTGGAAAAACGTGTACCCGAATCAACCCACTTTGAGCAGCATTATGTTTAGCTGAATCCTTAAAGCAATGCCCACGTTTCAACGTAATTTCAAGAGTAGAGACGAAAAGTTATTTGTGGATAAAACTGTTTGAGTTATATACTGTACATAGATGTAAATTCTTATTTCATTATCATGTTGTGGCAATCATATTTCGCTAATTTTTTTTTTTTTTGACCGGAAATGTTAAAGTTGTATCAAAGGTAAATTTGCAACATCGTTTTTGTCGTAAAGTTTAAATTGAGATATTTTTATGAAGTAGCCTTATAATGGCCCATACCTTTTACTTCCAATGATTACCAGTAATATAGTTACCGGTAAGCATGTTTCAGCGAAAAAAGGGGATATCTGTTTTATGAATGCTGAAGATAAGAAGTCATTTAACGCTTCAAGAAATCACTGTTCTCCAACCTCATAAATAAAAATGCTTTCCGGGGAAGCATTATATTTTTATAAATCTATACTCATAGCAATTAAAAATACTGTATTAAATTTGCGCTTAATGCTTAAGCAAATAAACTACATAAAATTAATTCTAGAAATATTTTTCTGTCAAAAAAATCTTGGCGTTATAGATTGAGGTAGATAATTTGCTTGGTTTTTTGAAAATATAATACGAGAGCAAACTTTTCAGCATGAAAACAGGAAATTACTTAACTAAATTTCCCAGGCTACAAAACGAAACTCATGATGTTGTGAAGCTCACAATGCTGTTTGCACTTTCGCTGTATTTTGAAAGCGATAGAAAGAAAGTAAAACCAACTAATTAATTTGTAATTCACACGGTTCGCGCATTACAGTACTTTGACTTGTGCTACACCATCAATATTTTTCAAAAATTGATTACTTATAAATGAAGGAATTATTATAAAAGTATTGAAATAAGATTAAAGCGCTAAATAATTTGTAAAAAATTTGAAAAGTTTTCGTGAAATTGAAATACTTGGCGCTGTAGCATTGTTTTAACAAGATATTTTCATAAGTAAATCAAAAAGAAATTTTGTAAAGGTTTTCAATTCTCATTAACAGTAGCCCAATTTTAATATCTTTTACTTCAAGAAATATCGAACTCACAAAACGATTTTTATTCACAATTTCTTATTGCAGAATAAAAGTATGGAACGCCAGTCTTGTAAATCACCATCCATTTTAGAATTGTCCGCCATTTTGTAAAATATGGTCGATTGGTCACCACATAAATTCTCAGTGAAGTTCATTGTCGAATGACAAAACAACTTCGTCAGAACGAGCAAAAATAAAGCCGTAGTAATTCTCAGAACTGGACGTTTCAACGACATGGATTCAGCTGTCATCATCAGCAGTGTAAGCAAGGCAGTACAAAACTTATTCTACTTCTTTTAGTTTTGCACTGCCTTGCTTAAACTGATGATGACAGCTGAATCTATGTTGTCGAAACGTCCAGTTTCGAGAATTACTGTGGTTTTATTCTTCCTGTTTAAGCTATTTTCGTCCCTTAATTTTATTGTATTCCAAAATTTGTCAGAATTAAGCTAAAGCATAAATGTTTTTGTTCCAAAAATAGTTAATCATCGAAAAATTAGCATGTTAAAATTTTCAAAAAATTGTAAGGCGTCAAAAAGCTTATTATATATTTTATGCTTGTGCTGTATGGCCCTACAAGGCTGAAAGCCCAAGCTTGCCGCTGCAGAAGATAAGTTGCTTATTCATCCAACTATTTTTCCACAATATCGACAGTCTTCTAGATAATGACTCGGCCTCAGCTTTCAATTTTTCCAAACACAAAATTTACCGTACCTTTATTGTACGCAACTTGATGTCTGTCAAAAATCCAGGTATAATCATTTCTGGGATACGAATAAGCATCTAATCTTGAACCCAAGTGGGAAGGTGGTGGGGCACCGTAGGGTGTTGGGTTGTATGGGATGGTGGACGCATTGTATGGATTGTGGATAGGCCCAGCAGTTGGATCATAAATGTTGGTTGATCTTGAATACCCTCCAGTTGCAGGGTACCCCAAAACGTTAGGGTGATGAGCGGGAACAGCTTGGATCGGGGTTGGGACAATTGGTCTCGTTACGTGGGAAGGACGAGGAGGAGAAATCCCATTTTGAAGAATAGGGGATGGTGGAGAAAGAAAACTGTTTCCGCAATGGGTTTCAACATTCGATACCACAGGGCAATACGGAGAATTTAAAGGCCTTAATCCAGATATAAGACTGTTTTCGGGAGACCGTTGCTCTTGGATACAGTTTCCTCCTGTTTGTAAAAGTCCGTCACTTGGGTGGGTAAGAATCCCACCGATATTGGGGGAAGAGTTTAACCCTCCCACCACGGACCCTTGGTCCTGATCATTGTTTAAGCCCAGGGTACCAGGGGTCGTGGAAGATTCAGTTTCGTCACTGACGGATGGAGTTGGCCCAAGAAGATTGTCAATATAAAAAGCTGGGGTCGGCTGGTGGTTAGTAAAAGACGCCGTTGACGTCATCACTGACCCAGAACTAGAGAATGACGTTGGAAGTGGATTTTCAAATTGCATCATATTCCTAACCACTTCACAATTCGCTACTTCGAAAAATCTGTAAATCAATTTTGAAGAATTTTTAATCAGTTTTGACAAACTAAGGTTTAACAATGTTCCAAATTTTCTCCCCTTCTAGTAAGCTACCAACGTTTATACGAAGCTATGCCAACTTTTGGTATAAGTGGCACCACTTAGCCTCGAGTAAATGTTGGTCACCAACTGCACTGATGAAACCTGAAAGGTTGAAACAATTTTTTCTGCTCATACTAACGCTTTCACATCTATGAACTTAATGTTTTTTTTTTTTTTCAAGAACCAAATTGAACAATTATTATTATTATTATTATTTTTGCAAAGTTGCAAAACTAACACAGCTTTTATACTGTACAAAGCCACCATTTTTTTCTGCCTGTGGCATGTAACAACTCGATTCATCAACAAACTTTTCGATGCCTAGAAATTTTTGCTTTGGGATAGCTTTTTCTAGTCCTAATTAACTTCCAGCTTGCCTCACCTTACAAAAAATAAAATAGGTTGTTGTGTGGTTCTAGTTTGCAACCGACACCCATTGATTTTTTTTTTTTTTGTACTCGTTTAGCACTGCTCTTTCAACCACGCAGAAATTCGTATGCCTTGAACCGCCGGCAAATCGACTGAAACTTTGTCGCGCGCTTCTGTTTTTCGGATATCAAATGAGAAAAAATGAGATTTGCTTGTTTAAACAACTATACCTCGGTACTACGTACTAGCACTTACTGACGAAATACACAACCTGCTCTTTGATGGTGTTAAAAGGGATGATAAATGGCAAATATAGGTTGCTTTTTATGCACTTTTCAAAAACTAAGTCTGGGGCCATATTCTGTGCAACCAATTCGCTATGTCGTTAAACCGGTTCGTTATTAAGCGCTATTCGTTACGCGTTAAGTCGTGCAACGATTCGTAAAATGGACCTACTGTATTTCATGCTCTCGTCGTTACAGATAGTGATATCGCTGATTCATTCGCTAAATCAGCTATAGTTGTAACAGCGTATAAATTTGATTCATTCACGTTGAGTATTCCAGGGAATGTTGCAACATTATAGGCCTACACTTTTTGCTTCATTTCTCTCTCACGTCTAGTCCGGGGCATATAAATAAACTGTGTTTCATTCTTTATCATGGCGTTAACAAATGCATCTAACATTTTGCTGAATACGGATCGAGAAACTCCCACGCAGTTTTTAGAAGAATTTTAGAAGCTTTCAAACGCAAGAGTATTGATACTAAGACGCATTTTTTGTTCTAAATTAACATCGCATTTTTTGTGTCCAGCCGTAGTGAAATCTTCTTTAACCAATGTACACACTTCTTTAACCTCAACTCTTGTCATACGAAATTCCTTTAAAAAATTTCTCTTCGCTATATACTGTATTTTCATAGGTTTACCCATGCCAAAAAGTGTATAATGTTGCAACGTAGATGTGCTTTGCTCCCTTCGCTGTCTCCTATGTGCACATTTCCAAAGCTACAGAATGTAATGTTATCGTTACTCATGTTTGTTTTTGGAAACGTTGTACATCAATAAAAGCTTCGTTCGTTCGTCTTGCTCCAGTTGGACTTTCTGTCCTATGCTTGAAGTCTAGTTAGAGCAAAACAGGGCACCACCATTTGATCAGTTGCAGCTAGTCAGCAACTAATGTGACTTGACACGAGACAGCGACAACTCTGAAGTTGTCAATATTTTTATGTGTGATTTGTAAACGCATAACGAATATTCGATATAACTTCACGATAGCGAGGAGACATAGAATATCAATTTAAGGATTCTACGAGTACGTGGCCAATAACAATTACGAATAACGTTAACGAAGAACGTAGAATGTGACCCCTACCAGCATCAAAATTAATTTGTTTTGCGGGAATTTGACACATGTAATGCCGATCAGATAACGGTGTGAAAAGAGCATTTACCCTGCCCTCTGGAGTGGCAGGTTTGGATTCGATTCCTAATCGGGTAAAATCAAGGACCCAAAAATTGTTCTTCACAGCATCCCTACTCGATCTAGCCTTACAGAAGGGACACTCTGGGGAACAAGCCGGTAAGTTTTCTTGTTGTACCGTTGGAAAAGGTACTTAGCGGCATTTTTCCACTTATGTAAAGGTACGCACGTGGTCATCAACTCGAGGAGAGCGAAAGCATAAGTACAATGCTGCTGGTAACTCACCATCGATGTAGTGTTCTCCGTTCGGAACTGTGTTGCCTGTACTGTAGGTAGAGATCGGCATTTATCGCGATAATTTATCGGCGATAGTTATCGGCGATGATTTTTTACCGATTATCGTTATCGCTCAAAATAGTTTGGATTTATCGATTACCGATATCGCTTTTGTAATATTTTTTGTTATCGCCGATAAATTATCGCGATAAACGAGTCTTTATGCACACAGCGTTCAAAATCAGGGAGTTAGCGCTATGGCAAAATTCACGGCGTCAATAAAGTCTTGTCGCAATTTAAAAAATCTCTCTTTGTTTTGTTTAATGCCAAGGCAGAGTTCTTGAAGTGCTCTCTTTTCTTGAAAAATCTAGAAAAACACTTTTGTGATTTGACTTACTAAAAAAAAAACTTTGTCAAACACATTGAAAATTTACCGCAACATTTATCGGAAAAATTTATCGGCGACAAATTATCGATTACCGATATCGCTTTAAGAAATTGAGATTTATCGATTATCGGTATCGCCCAAAGCATTTTTTGAAATTATCGATTATCGTTATCGCTTTAGTACAGAAAGGTTTATCAGCACCAAGCTAGGTAACTATTATCCGTGGATTTCAATTTTTAAAGCTTTTGATAGCCCGCGTACCGAGCCCATGCAGTCCTTCAACTGCAAAGTGAACGTGCAAAGCTTTTAGCCGAAGAATTGGCGTACAATTCATTGCAGCGAAAAGGTCTTAATGTTTGTGAAGGTACTTACAACAAAACTCAAATTTCAATGTAAGTGCATCAACTGGTAGTCAAATTTAAACTTTTGCCACTTGTTATAGTTAATAAAATTGACCCTCAAAGTAAAGATTAATTCCATCTTTACGTATACAAAGTAACTAACTTTACTGTGGTGTATTTTTAATGTAAGTTTTGTTTAATATTGTGTAAAGCTGTTTTTAAATCTCGCACTTTTAGAGTTTCACCACAAAAACCCAGTAGTTAGAATATGTCAAATTTGCTGCTGTGACTAGAATATTGTCGAATGTGTACAAATACTAAAGAGTTTAACAACAACCACTTAAAGGTACAAAGATTTGCTTTTCGGAAACTGACTAAGAAAGTTTGCTTTCATCTTTCTTTGATGTGCGTTTAGTTATTACAAGCAATGAATTGTTATCGACTCTTTGATATTAAACAACTATTAGAGCTGTTATATGTTCAAAAATACGAAATACAGTATTGCCACCTCTTCGCAACCAC
Organism: Trididemnum miniatum; assembly: GCA_964006365.1. Classification (NCBI taxonomy): domain Eukaryota; kingdom Metazoa; phylum Chordata; class Ascidiacea; order Aplousobranchia; family Didemnidae; genus Trididemnum; species Trididemnum miniatum. The sequence goes on along the minus strand of OZ023249.1, from coordinate 17,567,711 downwards.
TTTGCCCTCTTTTGAAGCGAAGCTTATTTTCATTGTTCTTTTATGACGTAACGGTTTATTTTCGAGCATATCGACGCTTTTTCATAAACTACGCCGAAAAAATCTCTTTAATTTTTTGTTCAGTTGGAGATAATAGAAACCACCTAACATAATTTTTCCACACTATTATCTTCTAATCCTATTTATGGTCAATTTGCCATATTTTTGATCTTTGAAGTTGGAACTTCAGGGTAACAGCCACAAATCCCACTCAGTATTGAGTAAATGTCGGTAGCAACTAACAACCACCGCGCCGATGAGAAGTAAGAGGTTGAACCAATCTGCAGTAAACCTCTCGGCCTAGCAGCTGAATACAATAAAAATACATTTTTTGTGATTTCAAAGTTTTGTAACACACCTAAAAGAAATAAAAGGCGATTCAGCAATCGTTCAAACTAAATCTTCCTTATACTCGTGGTATTACGCCGAAGCGTGTGACGAGTGACGAGGCCCAACTCCGCAGCATAATACTTGGGCAACACAGCTCTGAAGAAACGTTGCAGCGGTGGCGAGCCGTTGGCAATACTGTATTCAATTTGACCGGCCCCGGAATCGAACCCTAGACTTCCAGACCGTTAGCGATGAACCTATAACAACTGAGCAAATGGAAACTTGTTTTCTTTTCCTGCTCAGCGTTTTCTCCAATAGTTGTAAAAACCACCACGATAAGGGCGAAGTAAGCCGGAAGGCATGCTTGCAGACCTCGCCAATAGGCTGCACGCTAAAAGGCTTTATCGCTCAGCATCTACAAGAAAAATTACACCTCTTAAAGTGGTAAAAACTCCTTCTCCAGCCCTCAAAAAATTCCGTGCGCCATTGCATGATGGTGATATACATGAACAGCAAGTTAAACTTATCCCAGCTTTAATCAAGATATTCAAATAAATATTCAAATACACGTAGATAGTCAAGATATTTTGACTGACTTCAGCATACAGCTAATATTCCAACCAGCATGAATAACTTTGATTTTTCATGCGAAATTGTCCAGTTTCTGTAGTTTTATTAGAGTGTGGTGGTTCTCTGCATCCTTCTTATAATGAATTTCAGTTTTAATCAAGCCTATGAAAAACGTAATTGCGTTAACAAAGATAAAGTTTTACATGTTGTTTGTTTTCTTTCTATAATCATTCCCTGTGAAACTGAAATTGTTTTTGGTAAGGTTTGATAAAGGTTATCAATATAAGGCATTGCTTTGTAACTTTGTTGAAACGAAAGTATTTAGTTGATCTAAGAACAACAACTTGAAACCAACTTACTGGATGTCAAAATTGTAATTGACGTTTACAAATCGATTAGTGATATATATTCACCGCCGCTTTATCTTTAATAGTACTTGTCCAATCCCAAGTGTCTTTAGGCTCATCCACTCTGAAATAGATGTTTTTCATGTGTTTTTTCTCAAATGCTTCTTGATTTGAGCCGCCTAATTAAGGGCATATTTGAGAGGTGGTACAGAGATAATAGGCAAGTTTTTCGCAGTAATTGGCCACTTGTAAATCTTCCTTCAAAGCTCTCCAACAAGTCCGTTTATTGCCGTTTATACAGTGGAAATTTGAAGTACACTTAATTCCAAATTGCCTAATCAAAAGCCTTGTAACAATTTTAACAACCCCAATTGGATTTAAATCACAATCATTAGAGCACAGAAAGTCGATAAAAAATTCCATTCTCTTCAACAGCTTCGAAATTATCCATACATGAAAATATGAACTAGCAATCTAAAACTTTGCAAAAATTTGAAGTAGCGTACCAGGCTAGAAGCGCGTGCCTAAATTTTCTACACACATACTTACATCATGGATTACATCTCCAAGATCCTTGAGCATAAAACGATTTTTATAACTAGCCGCAAATCTTACTTTCAAGCAGCTTTAAATTCACCCCAAAACAAAAAATTTAGTGGCAGCAACTTTAATTTTGCCCAGATGATGCCCTTGATAAACATTACAACTATTTTAGCTCAACAAGACATAGAAACGAAAAAAAAAAAATTATGAAATTATTTTCCCGTCGGTAAAGCAGCTATGCAGTAAGTACCTCGCTGTCCTTATGCCCAAAAGCTAGTGAGCTTTGTGCTAACGCATTTAACATCAACTTGTAAATTCTGTTATATTATTTAGATCTTTTCTTTTTGGTTTTAATTGTGAAATGCGCAGTAGTTTCATTTTAGAGCAGTTTTTTAAGGCATGGGAGTAACTAATAAGCTACATGATCATGGCTATCTATGTTTAGATTGCGATGTAGCTTTAGCGACTTCTACCGATGAAAATAATTATATAATCTTGTTTTTTTTTTGTAGTGTATTCAAGTAGCATATTTTATCTTCTTATCCCAACAAAGCGATCATAGCGCTATAACAAGCTCGCGCAGGATTTGCCGGCCATTTGTCTACCACACCAAGATGGGGAAAATCCCTCTGAGTGCCTTTCCCAACGGCACAACTAGTAAACTTGTCAGCCAGTGCCGTAGCGGAAAATTTTAAAAGGTAGGGGAGGGCAATTATTTCTTTTTTTTTTTTTCAAGCGTATTTTTTCGGCAGAACTAATTTGAAGCTGATTGAGAAACAAGAAAGGATCCGCCCCAGGCCATAAGCTACAGAAACCATCAAAAGAGTCTAGCACCATTAATTTTGTTCTTTTTTACTAAAAGGCAGAGTTAAACCTGACCGAAACCATTTATTTGGAAGCTGAAACTTTACGTTCATGCTGAAAAAACGACATGAAATAAACCGTTTCAATTTTTTTGTTTGTTCGGTTCGTTTTTACAGCAATCTTTTTCGTTGTTTGTTTATTTATTTTTTTTTTTGAGTGACTCTTTATTATCAATGTGTAATTTTGCAGCTGTCAATTCCTGCATCACTTTGTTTATGTTATGCTTTCATCATTTTTCTTCATAGTTTTCATCACCAGTGTCTCACAAAGCTTCAAAGTTTCTGTATGTTCAAGAATTTGACAATGTCTTCTTCAGACCGTATTAAAATTTGCCACTTTGCCATATCCTTGTTTTGTAGCACCCGGTATATTATTTTTTTGTAACCCGTACATGCTGACAATGTGAGCTCGCAAATGTTTTGTGGTACCCAGCGGCGTAACTAGGCCTTTTTGAGGGGGCAAATACCCAAGTTTTTTTTCAGTTGTTCAGGGACGTATCCAGGGAAGGCCGCTGGGGCCAAATGCACAAAGCTTTTGTGGTGTAAAGTTTTTTTGCTCTTCACTTGAATTTGGGCCGAAATTGCACATCAGCGGACGTGATGAATTTTTTTTTGCTCTTTAAATTCGCTTTTTAACCCTGTAACTTACCGTACCTGTAAGTTTCCCGGACTCATCCACGTCTTTCAGAGTCCGCGGACTCGGGGTTGAGAAACACTGGTCTAGACTTTCTCTTTAGAAATCCAATAACGATTGCCCAAACGTCGCAACGCTTTGCCCAAAAAGTATTTCAGTCGATCAGTGCACAGCGCGTTTTTAGTTTTCGCAAATTTTGAGCATTTGGGCCCTCACAAACTTCCGCAAAACGCTTTAATTGATAAGAAGATATGGTCCAGTTATGCGTTTAAAATCACGTCGTTTGGTGAAACTTTATTATGAAACAAAGTGCTTGATAGTGAAGGCTTGTGAAGCTTAATTCGACCTCCACGAGATTATGAATTGTTCGACAATACAAATTTCACCTTAAACATTTTTATACATTGTAACGTTTCCAGGTATTTGTGCGTCTACAAGGCGAACGCCGTAACTATGACAACCATTGTTTTCAGTGATTTAATTGTGATTGTCCACAAAATTGCGACTTCTAGATTCCAGCTAAATAGTCTTTCTTTTCTCAAACCAGCCAAAAACAATTGGGTATAATGTTATCAGTATATTGTATTTGTAATTAGAAACCTTTCTCGCTATCATCAAACAGCGACAGTCCGCTTGGAAAAGCTACAGTAGCCCAACCCTAACCACCATTTGTGTAAAGTGGTTTTTCCGTGCACATCGCTCATTAAAGCAAGGTTTTGCTTCCACGAAAATCAATATTTTTAAAGTAAGTATTGCTTTATTTTCAAGTAAGTGTCAATTATGCTATATTTTGCTTATTGCGTAGAGAATCTATTTACTAAATTTGCAAAATTAGTCCATAAGAACAGCCTTGCTTTCTGCAGCAAAGTATCTATGATAATCTTTTGAATTCTGCAATAAACTAACGCAGGAATTAATTTTAAAATTACGCTTATGTTCAGACAAGTATAGTGGAAGAAATTTTTAATGCTAAGCTTTAGAAATTCGTTTAAAGTCTTTTGTTGGGGCTTTAGCATAACTATGAGCGTAGCGTTAGCTTTTGTCGCTAAATAATACAGCTTTTTTACGCCAGCAATTTGAGAAAGCGACATGTTCAGTGTAAACAGTGGTAAACAACTACCACGATTAAGCCCTTAGAAAAAGAAAATTGAATTTACAAAGTTTGGTAGTTAGGCTTCGTTAGTCCAGAATTATTGTCGGGGTACAAATTGTCTTCAAATTGGATTACTTTGCTAGATAATGTTTTTACTATAGCGCATTTTTTAAGCAATTTACTGTTCAGGTAGTTTTTATAATTTTTCATTATTTTATCTTCGGGAATTGGAATTCGAAGTTTAGTACAATACATTATGACAGACAATCGTGGTGATACGGTAATGTTTTGTTGTAAGTTTTTCGAAACATCTGCTTTTATTCTTTTGATAACTTGAATAAAGCAAAATTGCTTTGAATTTGACATCGTCCGCTCTTTAATAACATTTTTTTTTTCAACAAAGCGCTTTAAAACTTCGGACGAAATAGAAATATTTCTTCAAAAATTTGCTGTGTCATTATTTTGTTACTGAAAATTTAAGTGTAATGAATTTAAGCTTTATTTCATCAACCAGTGGAATTTAATGAAACAGAATATTTGCGCTTGAAGATTTGATAATGATTCCTACAGTAACTCGAGGAAAAGCGTGTTTGTTACATTAATAAGAACTGTAAACCTGCTGGTTAGCTCAGTTTCCAGTTATTGCTATCGGTGCGGGAGGTCTGGGTTCAAATCCCCGGTCGGTCAAATCGGACACAGTGTCGCCAAACCCCTCGCTACCGCTGCGACGTTTCTTCTGAGCTGTGTTGCCCAGGCGCTGAGCCGCGGAGATGGAACCCACCACTCGTTACACGCATCGGCGTATACCGCTAATCTAATGAAGATTTGATTTTTTGCTTGATAAGAACTGTAACAATACTAATCTTGCGACTTTCGTTAATTTAGCGAATTTTGCTTTACCAATAATTTACTTCCGACTTTAATAGAAGAAAAGATTGAAATGTCTTGAAATTTTGCGTCTTTAGAGCGAGGGCAACGCAGAGAGAAGATTGTCAGACGTATCAAGTATAGCGACGCAGACACTGCAGTTCGATTTTACTGAAATTCGTCAGAGCAAAAATAGGTGTGCCTGCTTTCGGGTATAAACATAAATAGATTTGGTGTTATTATCAGTAAAAGTAGGAAGCTGAGATCCAGGAAAGCAGAATTAATTGTAAAACTGTAATTTTAAGCACACTGGCGCGAGAGAGGTGAAGCCGGGACAATTATCCCGGGGCCCACGATGGGTGTAGATGACCTTTTTTTTTTTAGAATATGCCTGTTAATGCTATTTCCATAATTATTCTTTCCACTTTTTAACAGTTTTTCAAACTATTAGATTCAGCATCCAAAACTCAAGGGAAGTTAACTCAATTCCACACTACTGACCAATGCGCCCTCGAATTCTCTCAGTGGCCAGTTTATTCATGTATGCCTATGGCTGCTTATCTTCTGAATTGATATTTATTATGGGGTTACCGGTTTTTCCTTCGATTTCCGCCTCATCGTCGAGCTTTAAATTTGCAGTCATTAAAATCAATTCGGTTTCTGGTAGTCGCAACGTTTTCCGAATCTGAGTTACATTACATTTGATTCTACACTAAGAGGCTATTTTGTGAGCTATATTTTCATTGTATTTGTTTGGACTTAAACCTATTATTTATCACTTTTTTCAATTATATGTTATGTCAAATTATATCGTAATTCTGCTTTTTTCAGAGATTATCGAATGAGCTGTAAACTCAGTCCTAGAGGTATGACGTCATCAGCGCTTGCTACGTATTCCACCACTTTGCCCACTCATCAAAGTTGGGACAGTGCCCTCAATGAAGTATTGGGCGTCTTGCGCATGCAGTACCGGTAATTTCAGAGCTGACTCATTTTTGATTCAATAGATTTCAACTACTTGTAAAATTTTGTAATAAATTTAACTACAGACTCTTTTGATGACGTCTTGATTGTGTCACGATGTGTTTATTAATTTCATAAAATCTAAAGCCTTTCGTTGGAAATGTCACAACACAGAACCAAAAGCGCTAAGGACAAAAAGAAATCAATAACGTTGTGTGTGAGGGGGAGACTTTGCAGAATTTTTTCGTTAAGTTTTTGATTTTTTGCCGTGGGTAACCTATGCAACACTTCCAACGCAAGGTCAAAAGTTTATTCGATAATATCAATTTTTGCATGCACATTTTCCAAACAGCTCAATTTTAAGCCGTTTTAAATGCCGGTAATGATCAATCTTCAACAGGTAGAGTTTTTTAAGTTTCGGAAAGTTGCTGTAGCATTTTAAACGATTGTTTTTTGTACTTGAAGAAGCGATGATGACGTCATGATATTTTTAAACGACCCCGATAAAGTCCGTCAACTCCAATACAGCACATCCGCAAGAATGGAGTGGAACCGCAGAGTTATCAAGGAAGAGATGGATTCAGGAATTCACTGCCCAACTGTAAGCACAAGAATTTACTAGACATAACATTGTTCTGCGTTTTGTTAGTTTAAGTTTGTATGTTCATCTGTAAGTTTTAAAGCTTATTCTATCGTCACCAGATACCTAATGAGCAGACTGAACTGACTTGAAGCTTGGTAGAAGTTGTTCTTTCCCAAATTAACGATTTTACTTCATTGGCTGCTCGTAAGAATAAGCGGAAATGCAAAGCATTAGTCTCCACTCAAACACGCAACAAGCATGACTAAAAAGTTTGAACAACTACTATAAAATTATGGTAAAAACCTTGATTGCCCTGCATTACCGACCGAGAAATTATGTAAGCATCAGGTCCCTTATTCTATACTTCATAGTAAATTGAGTTTTTCCTACTGTTTTATAGAGGGTGTTTCAAAAGTAACATACCGAAAGTATATCGCATATTTTATCATAACTCGTGCAGTACGAGCAGAGGCGCCCTCTTGTTGGAAACATGTTTGTTTGCTCAGAAAACGGAGCAAAAATGTCCTTATTATAACGATCAGATTTAATACTTCAATAATATAGTGGTATGCTGCTTTCGAAACACCCTGCATGTATCGACAAATAAAAAATTTTTAGTTCGATTAAGCATACTCCATTTCGGTTCTTTTCTTTCAGAGATCACGAAGAATCGCTAAAGAAGTCGCCATTGATTACATCCGCCGATTTTTGGACGGCGAAGAAGAAAGACACGATGTAAGTAAATCTTCGGCTACTCTAATTCTAAATAAGCATGTAAGCTGATGCTTTGAATATGAAGCTGTGTGAGGTTAAATTCATCCTCTACCAGCTGAGTATTACGTTTGTAGCTATTTCTAATTACCGGTAGTGTTTTTTGTTCGAGTCTACAGTCCTGATGAATCCACGTGTAAGAGGAAGGCATGGAATTAGATGGGGAACATTTCCTCTTGGTCGCCTCCAAACAGCAGCAACGAAAATAAGCACTTTTTTATACAATATAGGAGGGAATGCAATTTGATCATTCTCTACGGTACCATTGCCTTTTACCACCAATTTTGTTGCAGTTGCTTAAAAAAATCCAGATGTTAAATCGGGAAAAGGAAGACAATCTTGCAATGGTCGTTGATTTGGAAAGAGATATTAAGCGTTTGTCTGAAGAAAACATGAAGCAGGCCGATGAGAACTCACGATTATCTGAGGATGTTGCAAAGTGTCGATCCGAACTCGATTTGTATCGGTAAATAAACTTTATGCTACAAAAACACTCAGTTAACCAGTTACATACCTGCTAAACACATAGGCTGATCGAAAGAAGCCACTGCGCCTTGCAGCAAGACGGTCTTACAGAGCAGTAGGTCTTCAACCATAGCGTATTTCAGCGATGAACGCCGCAAACAAAGCAGTGACTAGTCAAAGATAAAATAACAATGTGTGATGTGGAAAGTTAATTTTATTTAGAAAGAAAAAGCTTTGATATACCGACTGAATTTTGAGCTCTAAAAACTTGGTAATTTATACAATAAGCAATAATAATGTGTTTAATGTGTTTTCAGTAATAATCAATTTGTAGAAGTGAAAACGTCAAAGTTCGTGATGAAAGCGGACTCACTAGGGATGAAAATGACCGAGTCCGCGGAGAGAATGCGAAGTTGCGGGAAGAAAATAAGAAACTCCGGATCGAAAATCAAGATCTTAGGAACGAAAACGGAGCTTTGCGATCAGAAAACCAGAAAGTTCGCCACGACAATAATAAATTAAGAGATGAAGCTAGCGATATGAGGAATGAAAACATGAAGGTAATGGAAAGCCGAAAGTTTGTTTTGATTTAAATATATCTGTTAGCTTTTTCAGTTTTAAAACTATCCGAAATATCGAATATTGCTTCCGTTGGATAGATTGTGAAAATACTGTTATTTTGGAGATTTTCTTGGCTAATTACATTATCAGAGGTCCAATTGATTTTGTGATTCTTTAAGATCAAAGTGCCAGTCATCCAAATTTTTTCCAGAGAATCAGGAAGTTATCTAGCCTGAATTGATAAAATATGAACGTTACCTTGGTGCATTATTGTTTTTAGCGTTCGTATGGCTCAGGCTAATAAACTGTTTTCTACCTATTTATCTTTCTGTTAAAAATGATACGGGACCCGATATTACCGCATAGTACGTACACATGATTTAAACCATATGTTTAGGTACGAGGAGAAAATCAAGCAGTTCGCGACGAAAACCAAGAAGTGCGATGCGAGAATCTCAAGTTGCGCGACAACAACAACTCTCTACGAGCTGAAAACGAGCGCTTCCGAACCTCGAACGAAACGCTATTGAATGAAAACCGCAAAGTAGTCAGAGAAAACTTGGAATTACATGCTCGTGAAGACGAGATGAGAATGATGGTGAATGTCCAGCAAAGTCTTCTGGCTGGGAAAGTCGGAGCTGGAGAAAGAGCTCAACTTCCATTGGGAGGAGACGGAAGAGCAGATGAGGACAGTTGCTAAATTTTCTACCTTTTTTCATTAATTGTGAGCACCGAAGCACTTACTCATTTTAGAAATTTGTATATTATTCAAATGTCAGTAGTATTATGGAGCTGCTTGCTATCTCAGCTAACCAAAGCTTTAAACATCAAAATTTTGTAATTAACGTGCTGTAGCTAATATTAAACCACTGTGATGTCACAGCTGCACTGTTCCACTACGAAAGTTTTCAAAAAGCAAGCTACGTTTGTTTTGGGATGAGACATTTATTCCACAAAACAGCAATGACCCTTGTACAGATTGTGTTTAATTGTAAATATATCGTCACACAGTATGCGCTTTGCCCATTATCTGCCTTCCTTTACGATCTAGTTCCATCAATAAACTGAAAACTTGTATTTCCGATCGGCTAAAGACTGCTTAGTACCGAAATTTGGTTATCAGCGGGATACACCTTTTAAAGAATCTTATAATGAAAGCAAAATAAAAACCAGATAATAATAGAAAAACTATGAACATTGAATGATATAAAAATTAAAAAAGTGTATCAGAACAAGACATTTATCCTGTCTACTCGTCAAATATTAGTAGGCCAAAAGCCCTCGGGATTTTTGCATCATAATTGAGGTTAGATGTCATAATTGAAAAAGCGATTATGACATCAAAATTTTCATTATCATGCAGAAAGTCCGTGGTCTCTAATCCCACTAAAATTGCGCATGTGGACAGGGTAATTATGTACCTATTTAAAGGATGCTGGGCCGAGGAATATAAAGGCGCTTGCTCGTCCCAACTATTTTGAATAGACTACAATGAGACCAAAATTTTCTCGGGGCAAACGCAACATTGAAGCGGCAATAACGAAGGCATTACAAAATGCACAACGCAAATGCATTAGTCAAATAAATTTCGTTTATACGTTTGCAGGAATTAATCAGGAAGATAATTACAGGGACTAAATTGGAAAGAGCTTAACAAAATTATGAAGTTAAATCTTTGCGAAGCCAAGGAGCTTTGCAAACTGAGTTAACAAATGGGTTAACATCATAAAGAAAAACCAAAGCCAATACACTACATAAGGCTTGAATAAACAACACCAACATAGCATGATGACTTTCTTCCATTGGTCCCATTACTTTCAAGATTAAATTGTTCAAGGTTAAATTGTTAAATACGACTGTCACCTCCCCTTCATTGTCTTCAAGTTCAACATGAGCTAAGTGAAGATATTTCATTACTTGAAGTACAACAGGAATATCCGTTTGTCCATTAGACAGATGCATCTTGACCATACTCATAGTAATTAATCCGGTTTCCTCGTCAAACCTTAAAAAAATTAATTTTGAAATTTAGAAGATCTGGACAGTCAGCTACGAGTAGGCCGAACTTTACTGTTTTCCGATCACGCAAAATGCTGCGTTGGCTATCTAAATTAAAATCACGAAACGAGTCGCGCGACCGTCCCTCGCGTGCAAGGCAAGCAACTTAAAAAGTAAACCCGAACCAACATGAATAAATTCGGCAATGAATAATGAAAGTCTACACGTCCAAATACGCGGACCAAAACGTGATCTGGCATCTGCATATCCTAACATAGTCCTCAAACCTTTGCATAAGAGTTTATTAGAAGAATAAAAGACCACTTTGACCTCTTTTCTGGTCAAACAGGGCAGAGTAACACTGTAACAACCCAGGCCATTAATGGTACGGGTAGGAATCTTCTTGGCATTTATTCTGGCACTGTAAGTTCTCGCTTTGCAGCTCTTGTACCAAGGACAAACTGTCGGGTGAGACTTTTGTAGGCGTTGAGCACTAACCAGTCTTCACAACTCTAAAATAATAAGTCTAATTCATCCCACCCTGCCCAGAAATCTATTGTTCAAGGACTTTCAGCATCCCTACAAAAAACAAACTAACCGTGGAAGCCGATGTCGCGATTCCCATGGTAAGAGGCCAAGAAGCTGCGGCAAGGAGTATATAAGATTGAAAAACTGGGGTAGAAAAAATAAAAGTAGCATGTTTGTGTAATGTCCCAAAACAGCAACGCCAGCAAAAGTCATCCCAGCAACATAACAGTAAGTATCTCCCACAAAAACACGAGCCGGGTACCTGAAATAATAACAAATATAGACTTAGCAGCTGCAAATTTGTTTTGAATCAAATATTTTATACGTAAGAGGTTTTAGAAGTAGCATAATTAGATACGTTCAGTTTTTATCCATCTCGTGAAACACCGTAAGTGCAAATCTAGAAAACGCAAAAGCACCGGTGTCCAACTGCTTACGTACAAATGTTCATATCTAAAAGATTAAAACATGCGCTTTCGGCGAATCCGTCTGGCCAGATGGTACAGACATCGCTATTGGCGCCGCAGATCTCCGGTTCAATTGCCTACCAGGCAAATCCAACACAGTGTAGCCAACGGCTCGCCACCGCTGCGATGTTTCTTCGCAGCTGAGTTGCTCAGGTGCTAAGCCGGTAGATGTAACCCGCTGATCGTTACACGCTTCGGCGTAATATCGCATGCATAATAAAGGTTTGATATTTTCATTTGGCGCATCCTCTATGCAAGAGGTCACTGTAACATAGCTAATATTTTCCACGTTCCCTTCGTTTTGTATCAAGACTTATGATGATGTCCAGAATTATCCGGTGTTCTCCCCGTCAACGGAGGTGGCCGGATTCACCCCATTTGACTGCATTTCCATACCGCCCGTCTCCATTTCTCTCGATCCAAGGCATCTTCCTTTTCTAACCCCAACTTCTTCACTTCTTCTTCAACTTTTCTCTTCCATGTGCTTTTTGGCCGACCTCTTCTTCTTTTACCCATAACTTCCAAGTCTAGAGCCTTTCTCAAGATGTTACCATCTTCCCTTCTCAGCACATGGCCATACCACCTCACAGCATTCGCCTTCGCTATCATTTCCAACGACTCAACCAAACCCAACATCTCCATCAATTCTTTCGTGATTTTCTTGTCCATTAACTTAACACCACACATGGCTCTCAACATAGCTCTCTCTGTTCTTCTCAAAATCGCAACTTCTCCTTCCGTTAGACACCACGTTTCACTCCCATACAGAATCGCTGAACGCACACAGCTCTGATACACTCTTCCTTTTATCTTAAGCGAAAACCTTCTACCATAGAGCACCTCACCACATTCTCTGAACTTCAACCATCCAATTCTCGTTCTTGCTGTCACCGCCGCCTCAGATCCACCACTCGCATTAAGTCTATCGCCCAAATAGCAAAAACTTTTAACAGTCTCCACTCCATCACACAGCTTCTCCTGTGGCAGCCGCGTTCCCGTCATCCCACGCCTGCATACTTCACAGACAAATCCTTTTGCAAGGATTTACTTATGAGATACAAATTAACAACAAGGCGTACCAGTCATATCGCAGAAGTCCAAACGATACTGCTGCAAATGGAATCATGAAGAAGAGAGAAAATCGATAATGAGAAGTGCAAGGTCCTGGATGTCCTAGCTCAAGAAAACTTAACACAATTACAGACAAAGATATAACAACGCATTGTCCAACTTCTATTCCATTCACTCCCGATAAAATTGCAATGCTGTTTGACAGATAGACAATCAAAATTGCGATGTAAATGTAGTAGAAGATTCCTGAAAAAAAACGATACAAAAATCAAAGCAAGAAATCACTTCAGTATTTAATCAAATTTTAAGAATAGCCTGGCGAATAAAAATTTACAAATGCACAAACTCATAGCTACTTGCGAACCCACCTACAAGTATTTTATGCTCAATGGATTGGACACACAAAGCAATGCATTTAACATCGACACTGTAGCACACCAATGTGGGTACCATGAGTAAGCCTTTTCAATAAACCAATCATAGTCCAATCAGCTACCCTAAAAATAATTCAATCTCCATTATACTCACGATACTACGCCAGAGCGTGTAACGAAAAGTGGGCCCATCTCCGTAGCATAGTGCCTGGGCACAGGGCCAGATTTACCATTTTTTCCACTGCAAATCGGTGAAGACCCCCAAAAAAGGTCTTCGTTGTTCGTGATGAGACCCCCTAATTTTTTCCGAGGCCCTATGCTTCAGCCTGCTTAGCCTATGCGTAAATCCGGCCCGGCCTGGGCAACACAGTTCAAACGTCGGTGCATTGTCGACAGTGCCCGATTTAACCAGCCCAGGAATCGAACCAAAGACCTCCCACGCTAATATCAATGTTTTTACATAAAATAAAAAATGATGAAAAAAACTAAACGTAAAAAACAATATTCTCACCAAAATGAAAGTCATTGCCTTGTATTTTAACATCTGTATTTCCAATGTTAGTATAATAAACCATTAATAATGGTAAAGAAGCAATTGCAGGTAAAAAGATTTTTTGTCGTTTTCGTAATCGCAATACATCATCAAAAAATCCAGTTAAAGCCATGAAACATATAGAGAGTAACAGACCCAGGTACTGTATCAAGTCTCTGTAACATGAAATTTGTGTGGTGATTATACGCACACTTAAATTAATGAGCATAAACGTAAATATTCATATCCTGAAAAATCAAGGTCGTCCGCAGCAAGGTTGAGGAAAGGTTGTTGATAACATGGTGGCATCAGAAAGTAAACTATTTCAGGTAATGAAAAAATTCTATAAAAGCATCATGACTAGATAAGAATGAAAAGGTCCAACTAACAATTGCCGCAACACAACCTGAAAAGTGGATATTCAAAAAAGGTTTTCAATATTTAGCTAAACTTACAGCCAAGGGCGTTGAAAGGTGGGGGCTGAAGCCCCCCCTACATTTTTTTCAGCCCCCCCTCCATAGAAATTTTGAGCCCTCCTTCAGCCCCCCCTTTCAAGAATTTATCATAACAGTACAGCCTAAGGCACTTCAACAATGACTTATGGCGTCACTTCTTATTTGTTTCTTTTCTTCATTGATACTATCAAAACCAACGTACTAACTTTTGCAACTTTGTGTCAAAGGCAAACAAAATCGCAAAAACTGTTGGATTTTTGGTAACTTCGTGTACAAGCTCTTAAAGCCTTAATATGATGTCACAAGGAGATTTTCTTCAATTTTAAAAGAAACTTTAGGGCAAATAACAGCGAAACAATAAAATATCAAATTAGAATTAGCTAGCTTACCCTAGGAGCAGTGGCGTAGCGAGAAATTTGGAGAAGAGGGGGGGGCATGATTTTCACATTTTTTTCAAGCGTATTTTTTTTGGGAAGAACGAATTTGAAGCTGATTGAGAAACAAAAAAAGCTCTAGGAAGGTCCGAGGGCATGCTTCCCCGTAAAATTTTGAAAATTTACATGCTGTAATGGCTATTTTGGTGCTTTTTGAATAATTTTTAGGTAAATTTTATTTAAATTTTTTGATCCTAATTCTGAGTGCTTCACCTAATATGATGCATTTTGTTCGCACATTTTCGATTATGCGTGCTTAAGACGTAAGGCGTATTGCTATCAGAGAGATTCAAAATTATGGAAAAATAGTAGGCCTATGCATCAGAAATATTTTTGAAAATGGCTGGTGGGTGGATGCATACCCCTCAACCTACCTACCCAGCTCCGCTCCTGGAATAAGCTACGAAAACTATCAAAAGAGTCTGGCATATTTGTCACCATTAATCTTGCTCTTTTTTACTAAAAGGCAAAAACAAAAGGGGAATGGCATGGCACAATGTCCCCCTAAATACGCTCCTGCCTAGGAGTTTCAGACTAGGAGCTTGTGAACGGATAATAAGTTATTTTAAAGGAGGTAAACACCTTTATAAACGTCGATCTAGCTACTGTGTTTATGCTAGACAAAAGCTTGAGTTCATCAAGCAGTCTCCAAATGACTTTTACTGAAGTAAAGTGCATGATATGTATTGTATGATTTATGTTGCGATAACAAGGAGGAGGTCTGGGGGGTGAAGCCCCCCAGACGTTGGTATGATATCACAAATTTTAGCCCCCCCTACTTGAAAGTACTTCCAACGCCCTTGCTTACAGCATAATCTTAAAAAATTGAAATCGTTTTATTAAATAAACTAAAGCTAATGCAAATGTTTCATTTCAAAAGTAGAAAATCGTTCAGTTATTTTACATAACTTTGGTAAAACCCTTGTAAACTTAAAACAAGCAGCTAGTTAAATCTTTTTTGAAAAAAAGTTATTATTTTCACAGTAATTCTATGAAGTGTTACTGCATATCAAGTTTCAGTAAAATCAAAAAATTGTGGAATTATCTTGAAAAAAAAAACACTTTTGAAAATAACAACTTGTACAAGTCTGAACTACATACTACACATATTATTAAAAATGCATACCACTTATTTACTGCTTACTTGGGCTCAAAGTCAAAATATCTTGCAGATTTAGCAACGGGAAATCGGTCAAGAAGAACCTTTCCTTCCCTGACAAAAAAGTTATGACTACGCTTTAACTTGTAAGTTAAAATATTTGATACAGTATCTAGTCGACAAATTCCATATAAGTACCGTTGGACTACTTATTATCGAAGTGATTATTTTGTATTTCGATGAAATTTTTTTTAAAAATTGGAAATCAACATTTATACATAAAGCAAAATGCAATAGATATAAAGCCAAAACATACTACAATAACAAAAAATGAAGAAGTAGAAATCCACTAGCAACTACTTAAAACAAAAATTGTATATACCAGTTGTCCATCAAATATTTGTTAAATGCTATGAGTGGATTCTTATTATTAGCATACTAAAAATATACTTACAATGACAAGAAATAAAAAAAGCAATCCAATGCAGTTCTTTCAATGTAAACAAATGGAATAAAAATGACCATACAGATTATGTATATTGCAACAGCCACAACGCCCAACCCCTCTGGTAGTAATCTGAATCCATGTCTGCTGACATCTGTTCCTCTTAAGTCAGCAGTTCCAAAAGCTTGACTGAAATGAGGAACCCATTGTCGCGCCAAAATGTATCCAAATAAGGCAATGAGAAGGTTAAAAATCAGGCTAATTGCAAACTCCATATCCTTTTACAATCTCATCCATATTTTCAAAAACACTAGCAAGTCCAGAAAACAAGTACAATATTTAAACAATATACATCACAATTTCAACAAAACTACTGGAAAGTGTACCAAAATCTTGAATAGTTTTTACAAAACTGTTAAAATGATAATCTTACTAAGGAAAACCGGGTAACGTCAAGTATCAGCCCAGGTTTGGTTAGGATTAGGTTCGGTTAGGGTTAAATTTAGTTAGAGTTCGGTTTAGTTACAACGCTAACCCTAACGAACCTAATTTTAACTAAACCTAACCCTAATCAAACCTGGGGGTTGATACTAGACGTTACCTGTAAAACCTTTATTTCGGCAGAAATTACAGATTTTGTATATAGGCTATTTTCTTTTGACAATCAAAAACCAAGATATGTATTTTTGTACGTAATTTCAACACTTCTCACTGTCATGCATAATTGTTTCAAAGTAGGTATAACTTTTCAAACACAAAATTGCTGGCTAGCACAGTAGTAGACTTCACTTTCTTTTGATTAAAAATTATCTATTTTTGACAACCAGTACAGTACCTGTGTATCTTCCTTGACTGTACTAATACAGAGCAGGGCCGCAAACTTGGTCAATTTGTTTATCAAGCTTAAATTCGAGTTCAGCTTATTTTATGAGTTCGAGTTCAAGTTCAGCATTTTCATTTTTGCGAATTTAAGTTCGAGTCCAGTGAAAATTTATTACGGTAACTTCTTTCGAGCTTAGAAAAAAAATGTGATATGTTGAGCATGTACTACAGCACTAATAAAAACAAACTCAAGATTTCTTAAAATATCTTCGTTTTCAAATTCAAATTCTCTGCCCAGAACATTTGTGAGTTCGAGTTTGCGTTCTCAGCTCAGACTTTTTTCAAGTTTGACAGTTTGAGTTCTGCAAAAAGATCGAGTTCTTTTGAGTTCGAGTTTGCAGCCCTGTTGCAGAGTAGTCTAGCCTGCTTTAGTCTGTAAGCCTAGTTCTAACTTGACGGTGTCAATTGACGACTTCAACTTTTCGTTGACGCTACCTGATGCGCCATCAATTTTCAAAAAGTCGACGTTGGGCATAAACGATAGGCCATAAAATTTTAGCTGTTTCAGCGTCAAGCGTCAATTTTTAAATTACAATCATAGACTCACGCAGGAGGGCCACCGCGCCATGCTCCCTCCCCCTCGGCTCTGGCGTTCAAGAAATTTGTAATAAGCTAAATCTAACTTTTAGTTGACCAATACTCAAATTAATGATGGTTGCAGCCTCCTTTCATTTATTTTAGTCAAACTTCTGTTCTCAAACATCGAGCATCGGCTACTGATTTATTTTTGTATTCCGTATGGGTCTGTAGTGACTTTACTCACTTGCAGGTACCAGTATGTCCTCTTTAGATAAAAAAGTGTGCTAAAATGAGTGTTTTTTGATTAAAAATCGTAAAAACTCTTTAGGCAGGTGGGGGCTAACGCCCCCAGGCCCCCACACCTTTATCAAAACGTGGGTGCGCCTCTGATTATTAGGCCTATAGCAATCTTTCGTTTCCTGCAAAACGAGCGAAATTTTCAAGCTAAAAACGCTGCGAATTGCGGTCAATGAAATTTTCCATTGTATTAAGATATTGTGGTGATTTTGCGGCCCAGTTAAATATTTTAGTTTGCAATGCGGCCCATTTAATTAAAAGGTTGGACATCCCTGGCCTAGACCCACCACGTCTGTGGCTCAATCCACTTAGTTCTTCAGCAGACAGTACCGGTAATAAATTTAAAAAAGTGCGTTAACTTTTTGGGGAAATACCCGCTATTGGAAACAAATTGTTGCATGTACTGATATCGACAAGGGTATTTTTGTAGTTTGTGCAGTTTTCCTTTTTCCCGGATTTTCAACTTCTCGGGAAACGGGAAATTTTCAAAAAAATTTTCGGGAATTCTGGGATCCCGAAAATCCTCGGGATTTCCGTAATTCGGCAAATTCCCGGCAAAGTTTTTCGGGAATTTTTTCCGAGCTTGATTGTTTTGACATTTTCTCTGGTTTTCATCATTTCAGATCTTATTTTTAGCATTTTGTTACGTTGTTTTGACGAACCTACTCTCAGTTTTTCATTTTTTTTTCCGACAGATTGAGAAAAAAATTTTGATCTCACAAGCATTTTCTCTTAAAAAATTTCGCGAATTTTGAAAAATAATTTTTAGTAAGCAAAAAAAAAATTTTAATTTGCAGTAAAGGTTTGTTTAAACTAAATGCGATTTCAGTCCGATTTGCTGTCGTACGAAGTTTCATTAGATTTTTGACGTAAGCAGTTGACGAAAAAATCTTTCACGCAATACAAACCCAAACAGTTTTGCTTTCTACCGGTTGTTTTGGGAAGCCCATAACGATTGTATTCTACGATGCCGCGGATAGTGATGTAGCTTTACGTCATAACCTCTTGACAGTTTCGTAACCTATGTCACTGTACGTACGAAAATTTTCATCGTATTCTGTGTAAACACACCTTAACGCATGTTTTGTGTCGGAATGATAGATATTAGTCCCCCTGAAATCCTTGCTAACGTAAAAAAATTTCCCGGGGTCCCAAAATAAATTTCTCGGAAAACGGGAAGTTCAAAAACCCCAAATTTTCCGGAAAATTTCCCATCACGAATTCCCGGGAAGAAACACTGGTTGCTTGGAAAAGTTTATGACAGAAAACACTGAGTGCACAAAAAATTGGCTGGTGGTTATCATGTCAGATTGCTATCGTTCAAGTTGGCTCAACCTATATTTGAACACAAGCCTACTGAAGACTTGAAACAGGTGTAAGGCTACGCGTCTTGTAGCAGCGCCGCTAGTTTTCAAGAACCACATTGGATCTGGACCATGTCTGGCAGGGGCGTATCCAGGGGGAGCTGCTGGGGTCGCGGCTCCCCCCTCCCCGCTGAAATGTAGGCTGATATATATCTGCAGTCAGCGGAAACAGGACATGTGAGGACGCGTTGACTTTTTCTTTGGTCTTCACTTGATTTTGGGGGATAAATTGGACGTCGCAAGACGTGAAAACCATTTTTTTGGTCTTCTCCGATATTTTCAGTAGAAACGTGTAAACATGAAATTGTGGCCCCTCCTTTTCAAATTTCTGGGCACGCCCCTGCCTGGACAGACAAACCGCTTTATGCCTGGCCATATCTGTACATGTTTTTATTTCTATGTCCAAGTTTTAAGTTTGGCAGAACTTCTGGTAGCCTACAGGTAGTACGCTTAATCTAGCAATGATCTAACGGAAGAGAATCGTGGAGTCGACCCTACCAGATTTGCTTTCACGCAATTCCAAGACTGATGGTTCTTATTGGCCTCAACCGGCCGGTCATATTTAGTGAACATTCAACTTCAAAACTGCAACCTCCGACCAAAAACTTCTGAATTCGTTCCTGGGCAACAGTTGAAACATTCCATCCAATTGTTAGCCTATAGTTTTTCTTTATTGCATGCAAAACCAATGAAAGCACACTGATATAGCAAATAAATATGTAAGCCCAGGTCTACTAATTCCAACAAGTCGCAAAGCAGTGGCGTAGCGAAAAGAACCACGTTTATAAGCAATCTTAATACAATTTTCTACATTCGTTTAAACTTAGCTGTAAAAACAGAAAAGGAATGATTAGGCCTGCAATAATCAGAGCTTTAATACTTTAGCATTTTAAATGTCATTTTCAGGATACGTCTCCACATCAAATAGCTCATGAGCGGGGTTTCACTGATAGCAATCAATTAAGATGGGCGACTAAGCCAGAAAAAAGGTTACTGATCCAATTGGCTCTAAATCTCAGGACAAAGCGAAAAAATGAAGAGTATCGTATGTAGTCATCTTGGCCAGAATACGAAAAATATTGCTGCAGGTCTAACCTCGTAACAGGTAGGTCATAAGCTACATTAATTTTCTATATTGATGAAAAATAGGGCAGTACACTAGCACATCAAAATCAAATCTTCATTATACTCGCGGTATTACGCCGAAGCGTGTAACGAGTGGCGGGGCCCATCTCCGCGACTTGGCGCCCGGGCTACACAGCTCCGAAGAAACGTCGCAGCGTTGGCGACACTGTGTCAATTTGACCGGTCCGGGAATCGAACCCCAAACTTCCCGCACCAAGAGCGTGCGCTTAGCAACTGAGCTAACGGCCGGTGCACTAGCACATTACACAATCAAATAAAGTTTTATCAAACTCTCTGGAAAAATCTTGATAAAAATTCTTCAAACGGAAAACTTTCGGATGCCATAAATACGTATGCAAATTAACTTAAAATAACCTTTTAGCGTCAAAAACATGCAGTAGGCCAATATTACGGCAACGTTTAGCGAACATGATTGAGTAAAATAAGGATTGCATATTTTTGCCATTTGCTTTTCTTAACCAAGAAACTAGCTTGAACATCTCAATTTAGCTTCAGCAATGATTGCGTATGATCGAGATCATGTTGCATTGAAAAAATCATTTTTTCTTCGACTTTTTAACAGGTTCTTCACGCTGTAAAACAACCCCTTTGTGTCGCCATAGTCCAACAAGAAGCACAACATGACACACATGTAAACAAGCGGAGCTGGCATCAGTAGAAGGATATGTATTCCAACACAACTCGATCAGTCCAAAAATCAACAACCTAAAAAGAATTTCAATAATTGAAGATCTGCAAAGAACAATAATATTTTTTAAACTACAATAATGAAAACTCCTCGCATCGGTCAATATTGCTCCATGAAAGCAAAACCATCTCAACGAAATCGCTCACTATAGATGAGAAAAATTACTTCATATTGGGGACTAAACAAGCAAATAGCCCAAACTCAACGATAAAAATCTGTAGCACGGGCTACAGCCATCTTACCCACAACCTTCAGCATTTCACCTACACTGTCAGGTGCAAATAAAATATTTGTACGTTTAAACAACTCATAATCTGTTTGGAGCAAAGGTTAAATATAGCTCTCTCAGGCACTTTTATTTCTTTACTATGGCAATAGGCTGAAGAGAAGGAAGGCTATTAAGAAGATGGATGGATTTGGTAAGAGAAGACATGGAGATGATTAGACAAAGCGAGGGAGACGAAATTGACTGAGTCTTATGAAAAAGACTTTCGCGCTGTGGCGCTGCAGGGAATAGCTGAAAGATTATGGCATAGGCTAAGCTCATTAAAACGGATATGCATTCAGATCGCACTTACCGCCATAATGAAGTATAAGTAGTGGACCAGAGAAGATAAGGTATAGTGTGATAATACCAAATATAAAACTGATAATGTAACGACCTGCTAAAACACATGCCTATGAAGTTGCTAGTAAACAAAACCGCAATGATCTGTAGAGACGCGTTAAGGAATGGCAAAACACATATCAAATTTATGGTTACTTTTGATATTAGCTATTTACTAAAGGTTAGTTTCGTCAAAATTGCAACAAAAACTTTTTGACATTGTGGTCTAACTTTGTTATATTTTGAACCAATATAATTAGCCTGCCCCAAACATTATTAGTTTTAAAGAGCAGTTCAAGCACAAGGAATAAATAGATCTTCAGCAGCAGCGCTTGTATTGCACAACTCCAGTTACCTACTGTAGGTGCTGAAAGACTTGACTACAATAACGGACTTCGTAATCACGACAATAACCTATTCCATCTATATGATACGCTATTTCTTTTTCACGCAATAAAATTTTTTATTAAAAGCAAGCATTTTAACGAAATGGTTACAAACGGCCCCAAAATTTAAAAACATGAAAAAAAACAATAAATAATATGCTAAAACAAAATTATCTTGCACGAAAACACAACAAGCAATATTGCTTTAAAATTTGCTTGCAGTCCACAATCCACACTAGCATAAATAATACAAAACAAAAAAATTAAGGATATGATTTGCAGACAAGAATGCTTCTCCTTTTTTCCACCGCAACTTGAAATTGGTTAGACTTACCAAACGAGAAAAACTCCTAAAGCAAAAAGTCCAAAAAAAAAGGTTACTTCATGTAAGAGAGTTATTTCAACCATAAACTGCGTGATAACTTAAGTTAATTCTTTAACAGAAACATCTAAAAGAGATATTTAGATGGCACGAGACTAAGTCGTACAAATTTTGATGTGCACGCGTGCAGTTAATCAGTAATAACTACTATCTTCCGATAAAGTTTGCCAATTGCCATGCGTCGTTCCGCGCCCCAAAGACTAAAAAAGCAAAATAAAAGATATTACGGTAGGCCTTCAAAGACTTACTGAAAAAACAATTTTGCATTTGTTTGCAGACTTATATCGGCTCTACTTATTTCACAATAAATAAATAAATAAGTTCATTACCTTCTCCATTTTCTTGAAGCAAATGCGAATAAAAATAGTAGATGCAGAAATAGCAACGTGAAATGAAGGCGTCGATCTAGAAAAACTTCTTCGGGCAAAAATCTCCAATTTACTGTCCATTGGTGGAAAAACTGACGACCGAGATCGAATGAGCGTACGATATAGCCTTGAGGGTTATTGATAACAAATGGCAAACCCAATAAAACCTGCAGAATACATAACGTTCAGGGGCGTGCCCAAAAATTTTAAAAGAGTTCAGGGGCGTGCCCAAAAATTTTGAAAGGGGGGAGGGGGGCGCAATTTATAGCCATGCCCGCATGGTCGAGTATAGTGAAGAGCAAAAAAAGATCATCACGCTCGCAGATGTCCAATTTTCCGCCCAAGACAAGTAAAGAGCAAAAAAAAAGTCATCACGCCCTCAAACTGTCCTTTATACGAACATTGGGGGGCGGCTCCTGCGGCCCCACCTGGGTACACCCCTGCACCTAAACAAGAGCGAACAAAACTATTGTTGCAGCAACCTAGCTTTGCGGTGCTAATGTACCGTAGGACCAAATTCCTGGGGGTTGGATTCCATTCAAAGCTCGAGTAATCCGCATTTGATGCATAATTTTATTTAAGAGGGTGCTAACTGCTGACTCGAAAACGCAGGCTAACTTCTCAATTCTCCACTTTGATATAGTTACTGCACAATTTCAGTCTTCAGTGTGTTGCGTAGAAATAATTCTTTGCTGTATCAGCTTTAATATGACTATACAGCGTTTGCAACTAGCAGAATACATCACTACACGAAACCGTTCAGGAGAACTTCAGAAAGTTTTCTAGTGTTCAAATGATTGACAATGGTTTAAGCATAAATTGAAACGTCTCAAGAATTTCCAATCTTTCCAGTATCGTTTGAACAAACGTCATCCTGGTTTTTCAATCAATCAAGTTTATTTATTTCGCCATATCTACAAGTGAAAAAGCGTCTGAAATAATAACAATGGCAGCAAGCACCGACGAACCTGTTTTTTTAGTACTGCTAATATATTTATTTTTATTTTTTGTCAAGCGCTTTTGACCTGAATTTAAGTCAGGAAAGAGAGCTATAGAAATGTCATTATGATTATCATATTATAATGTGACCGCAAAAAGGTCTAGTGCGATGAAGTAGCCATGCAAAACATAAACACTTGCTTGATACGAACCTGAAGAAAAGCACAGATTCCTAAATTTAAAATAGTTTTCAATATTCCTAGTTCATAAAGATATAAAAGGAGCAGCCCAGGAGCAAATAACAAAATATTCATTTTCACAGCAACAGCCAAACTGAAGAAGAAAGATGAGATGTACCTGCATAAAAACAAAATAATCAACTTGTACAAATTTCAAGAGAAAAATGGCTGAAGCAAACTATTATATGTAATATTTTCTAGTAAAATTAGTCAAACATCCTGGAAACAGGGTATAACGCATTATATGATAAGTCTGCTTACCATTGTTTATCCAACATCAAGTTTATAGAAAGATACAAGATCATCATTGCTACTGGATCATTAAATAGTCGAAGTACGAACAGCGAATGCACTCGATACGACGTACAACTTAAAAACACCAGCACATACGGTGGACACTGCAAAAAGAAAATTCCCAACACTAATCGTCCAATGGTCCATAGTACCACAACAAACGTTATCAGTCAATGCATACCGTTTGTGTGTATGTTCAAAAGTGTCAACAAAAATGCAGCCTAACTGCGACAATTTACGGCATCAACACCGCTTTTAGAAACGGGCAGCAAGTTGTCAATTCAGCAGTAAACAGCCAAGTATAAAAAAAAAAACAGGCCAACACATTATCAAGATCCAGTAAAGTACCTACATGTGTAATATGTATGGTTTGAATAAATAAGTTCTAGATAAGTTATGCATTCGAGGCAAGAATTGTTTTCTATAGAATTATAAAAAAATCCAAGTAGAATGATTTACAAATCAAACACATATCTCAAACACAAGCTTAGCAATGCAAAATCGTCTGCAAATAAAAAACAAAAGTAACAGGTATATAAGTATTTATATATAAGAAGATGGGCTACATAACCACATTAAAAAAGATAACAAGGTATACACCATAGATGGGCAAGTTATGCAAAACGTTAGCTTCGTTAACTACTACTTCGTTAACACAGTTATGTTCCTCCGTTAATGTTAATTCGTTAAATTCAGCTCCAATTAACGGAAGTTAACTAAGTTCGTTAAATCGTTAATTTTGACTTAAAACGGCATTTCTTTTTAAAAAAAGCTTATAATTTTTTAATATCAAAGTTTGCGTAAGCATTTAACCAATTTTTCTGCTCACAAACAATATGTTTTGTTGTTTCTATCTCGCTTTTTGACCTCATTGGTCGTATTTTGCTAGTTTATCGATGTCAAACTTAACCAATAAAAAGAAAAATAAGCGTTTACAAAAATTTATCGGAAGTTATCAAGCACTAACGGAAGTTAATTTAGTCCGTTAATTTCAAAAAGAAATTTAACGAATTAACTAGTTAATGAAAAAGTTAGCTTCGTCATTAACGATTAACGAAATTGTGCCCACCCCTGGTACATACTACTATCTCAACAAACCTTTTGGGTTTTATGGTAAATTCGAATAACAAGAAAAAGATTGATGAGGTAAAACAGGAAGAAAATATACTGGGCTAATCTGATGTTCTGGCCATGACTGGTGGCATAGTAGAGTGCAGAGTAAATGTAGACAAATCCTAAATAAAAATTAGCGTATCATGCACACTTTGTCCACACAAAAACATGTTGTGAATGCAATAAGAAGATCTGACCAAATATTAAAAAGGATAAACGAGATCAATTCCTTGTAGCAACATTGCTACGTATGATGATCTATTAAGCACCATCAGCTTTCTGACAATCTGACTAATGAGACAGAAAAGGTATTACAATTAAAATATTAAAACAACAGCCTCACCCAACCCACTTCCACAAATAAGAAGCTGTGATAAGAAACTCATTGCTTGCTTATTTTTGAAACATTCAATAATCCAATCGTAATACGACCCAGGTACCTGACCTGACAGGAGCTACGCCTCACAAAAAACACTCTGATCATTGATCAACCAAGCTATGCTTTCACTTTTTTTATGATGTTCAACTTACTTTTTTCAGCTCAATAAATAAATAGATTCATCAAGGGTGACAATTCTTCCACGCATGTAACATTTGTCCCTGGAGTTTACTTTATTACTTTGTCACACTTGTGAAACCAGAGAAAGCGAGAAGGGATAATGAAATAAGCAAAGAAGTTGTTTTTACCATCACGTAACGTTAGCCGCTGCCTAGATTTATTCACATATAACAAATCAAAACGCACTTACCAGCAGGATAGACAAGTGGACCAGTGTCACCTTTTAACTGCATGTAGTCATATGTTCCATTTAAGAAACCTTCCACTTCTTGCATGTATGCCACCCAATCAATTTCAGTATCTAAAAAACAAAGAATAATTACAAAAAAAATTGCACATAGGGCAAATCCTGTTCACCCTGTTTTGACTTGCTGGTCATTGAAAATCTACCTATATAAGATGATTATCAACAAAGTATCTAATCTAGATTTAATCATACAGCTTGAGCAAGAGTTGTAAGAAGATCCTGCAGCTTTGTTTGACGATCGTTGTGAAAATGCTGTTCCAAATCACTAATCAGCCTTAGTAAAATTGCCAAACTTCTAAATTCTTGAAGTTTAGAATTACTCAAATGTTCTAGTGCAAAACAAGTTTTTGCTGCAGGGTAAAATGTTGGCACTAGAACAAAATAGCATGATGAAACAGTTTACCGGTACTAAAACAACCAGAAGACCATGAAGTGACCATGCAGTAACCGGGTCAAACATAAAAAACTGGGTCAAACATACATTTAAGAATGGATCATTACATGGTAAGGGAGTCTTAAGGTATCTCTTCATATTATAGTACTGGTATTTAAGGATCTTTTTCTACGTTCTTTATATATCAACTTTGATTGATTCAATGCAATTAAGTGATACTATAAAAAGTACAGTACATCGCAAAAAACATATTAAATGCATTAGCAGTTCATGCACAAAATATGCCAAAAACTTTAAGAAAGAACAATAAGAAGGCTACACCAAAAATTTATACCTACACTTCACTTTTGTTATGACAAAAAGATTTATAAAAATTTCCAAACTCCACAACATTAATCCCACCATCCATGTGTAAGAAGGATCGAACAAGACCTGTGGTGCTTCTTTTAAAATTCGATAGTAAATGACTTTTGATAAACCACTCCTTGATTGTCTTTTAATCGCAGTCATTTTGAAACAGAATATATCTCTTACATAGCTACACTTCAAAATTATCTGAAATTTAAAACTATGATAGATCTGAGAATAAGATATTGTGGCTCAGGTCAATACACAATTTGCAAAACAAGTGAAAGGTGAGCTCTCGTATTTCAATCAACAGGGGCGTTTTATTGAAAAAACAAAAATCGAGCTAGTCTAAACTTTGTTTGTTCTTTTATGATGTCATGCAGCTTGGGTCCACTTTGCTTGAGTGGTTATATAAGCCTACCGACAACTCAGGCAGAAAAACAGCTCATGCCATCCAGTGTTCCCTCTAGAGTGAGAAATTTGAGAAAAATGCGAAATTTTTGGGCAAATTTTACTGATTTTGAACCAGAAATTAATATTATTAAATGCAAAACTGAAAATCTTTAACAAAAAACTTGAATATTTTAATGCAAGACTGTAGCTTGTATTTTGGAAAAGCAAACTTAATGCAAAAAATTTGTAAAGGAGTGATCAAAGCAGTGAAATCTTCAGGCAAAAATTTCAATGAATTTTACTTTTGGGCAAATTCGCACTGGTCAAAATCCTAGAGGGAACACTGATGCCATCAAAAAAACTAATAAAGCTATGCTCAGCTTTGTGTAGGCCTATACATTTTGTGTAAAGGTAAGAGTCATGATTTTTATTCAACAGTTCAAGTCAACGAAGAAATTAAACAGCAACTGCAAATTGGTTAACACGCTCAAAATTTGCTGATCCTGGATAAACTCGCTACGCCACTGCCAAAAAAGTTCAAAAACTCGTTACGCCACAGCCAAAGTTTGAAAACTCGCTACATTACTGTCGAAACAGTTTAAAAACTCGCTACGCCAACGCCACTGCTGTAAAAGTTGGAAAACTCACTACGTCACTGCTGAAACCATAAGGGCTGGTAACGTTACCTGAGAAATACGTTGTTTTGCCAGAAAAATACGTGGCAGGGTTGGTAACGTTACCTGAGAAATACGTTGTTTTGCCTGAGAAATACATTGCAGGTCTGGTAACCTTACCGGAGAAATATGTGGTTTTGTCCGAGGAATACGTTGCAGGTCTCGTTTGTCAAAATAATGACTAATTAAGGGGCGTCCTATTTTGGGGTATGACAATGACTGATGCAAAATGATATGTAGCACCCTCCAGTGGCCGAATATATCAACATATTGTTTTTGAAGAGGAATGAAAAACATGCAAATGTTTGTGAATCCATGTAAGCGAGACGAGGTGAAATGACGTCACCTGCACAAATGTGCTACTAGCACATCGTCACTCGCACATTTCGACTCGCACATAACCAATCACTCGCACATCACTGTACTCGCACTCGCACATTCCATGTTCACTCGCACATCATGACCTGACCACTCGCACATAATCAATTACTCGCACATCACCGTACTCGCACACGCACATTTCGACTCGCACATAACCAATCACTCGCACATTATGATCGGACCACTCGCACATTTAATCAATCGCTCGCACATCACTCTACTCGAACTTGCACATTCCATGTTCGCTCGCACATTATGACCGAACTACTCGCACATAATCAATCACTCGCACATCACCCTACTCGCACTCGCACATTTCATGTTCACTCGCACATTATGACCGGACCACTCGCACATCACCGTACTCGCACATTATGACCGGACCACTCGCACATCACCGTACTGGCACTCTCACATTTCATATTCACTCGCACATTATGACCGGACCACTCGCACATTATGACCGGACCACTTGCACATTTCGACTCTCACATCACCGCACTCGCACATTTCATATTCACTCGCACATTATGACCGGACCACTCGCACATAACTAATCACTCGCACATCACCGTACTCGCACATTATGGCTAGCTGGACCACTCGCACATTTCGACTCGCACAATATGATCGGACCACTCGCACATAATCAAGCACTCGCATATTATGACCGGACCACTCGCACATCACTGTACTCGCACTCGCACATTCCATGTTCACTCGCACATTATGACCGGACCACTCGCACATAATCAATTACTCGCACATCACTGTACTCGTACACGCACATTTCGACTCGCACGTAACCAATCACTCGCACATTATGACCGGACCACTCGCACATCATGACCGGACCACTCGCACATTTAATCAATCGCTCGCACATCACTCTACTCGAACTCGCACATTCCATGTTCACTCGCACATTGTGACCGAACTACTCGCACATAATCAATCACTCGCACATCACCCTACTCGCACTCGCACATTTCATGTTCACTCGCACATTATGACCGGACCACTTGCACATTTCGACTCGCACATCACCGCACTCGCACATTATGACCGGACCACTCGCACATCACCGTACTCGCACTCGCTCATTCCATATTCACTCGCACATTATGATCGGACCACTCGCACATTATGACCGGACCACTTGCACATTTCGACTCTCACATCATCGCACTCGCACATTTCATATTCACTTGCACATTATGACCGGACCACTCGCACATCACCGTACTCGCACACGTACATTTCGACTCGCACGTAACCAATCACTCGCACATTATGATCGGACCACTCGCACATTTAATCAATCGCTCGCACATCACTCTACTCGAACTCGCACATTCCATGTTCGCTTGCACATTATGACCGAACTACTCGCACATAATCAACCACTCGCACATCACCCTACTCGCACTCGCATATTTCATGTTCACTCGCACATTATGACCGGACCACTCGCACATTTCGACTCGCACATCACCGTACTCGCACATTATGATCGAACCACTCGCACATCACCGTACTCGCACTCGCTCATTCCATATTCACTCGCACATTATGACCGGACCACTCGCACATTATGACCGGACCACTTGCACATTTCGACTCTCACATCATCGCACTCGCACATTTCATATTCACTCGCACATTATGACCGGACCACTCGCACATAACTAATCACTCGCACACCACCGTACTCGCACATTCCATGATCACTCGCACATTTCGATTCGCACTGCACATAACCAATCACTCGCACATCACCTACTCGTTCATTCCGTGTTCACTCGCACATTATAACCAATCACTAGCGCATAACCAATCACCCGCACATCACCGTACTCGCACATTCCATGTTCACTCGCACATCACCCTACTTGCACATTCCATGTTCACTCGCACATTTCGACTTGCACATAGCCAATCATTCGCACATCACCATACTCGCACATTATGACCGGACCACTCGCACATTGACCAAACAAGTACTCGCACATTCCAGTGTTGTAAAATCAAGACCACTCGCACATTCACCAAACAAGTACTCGCACATTCCGGTGTTGTGAAAACCAAACCACTCGCACATTGGCCAAAGTAGCACTCGCACATTACGGTGTGGTAAAAATCAGACCACTCGCACATTCCGATATTGCAAAGCCAAAAAATTAGACCATTCGCACATTGACCAAAATAGGACTCGCACACCAAACTAACACTCGCACATTGCATGTTCACTTGCACATTTCGGTGATGGAAACACCGGACCACTCGCACATTGACCAAACAAGCACTCGCACATCCCAGTGTTGTAAAAGCCGGACCATTCGCACATTCACCAAACTAGCACTCGCACATTCCGGTGTTGTACAAACCGGACGACTCGCACATTCACCCAACTAGGACTTGCACATTCCATGTTCACTCGCATATTATAACCGGACCACCCAGATGTACGATCGAGTGCAAGTTTATATGTCCATCGGCCTCAAAAGTTCTCGTTTGCCCAATTACGTGCCCCAAATACCCATTTGCCCCGGTGTTACCCTTATCATCGCACCCATTTTTCCTGGTGCCCATTTGCCCCAAATAGCTAAGTGACCATTTGCCCCTGTGCCCATTTATTTTACATTCCTAATCCAAGTCAAAACAGTAATGGTTTCTGCCGCTAGGGGGTGCTAGAATTGTAGTGCGTGTGCCTCTATGCATAGTCGTACTCGTACCCCACGTGAAATTATAGAACTTACATGGATTCACAAACATTTGCATGTTTTTCATTCCTCTTCAAAAACAATATGTTGATATATTCGGCCACTAGAGGGTGCTACATATCATTTTGCATCAGTCATTGTCATACCCCAAAATAGGGCGCCCCTTAATTAGTCATTATTTTGACAAACGAGACCTGCAACGTATTCCTCGGACAAAACCACATATTTCTCCGGTAACGTTACCAGACCTGCAAATGTATTTCTCAGGCAAAACAACGTATTTCTCAGGTAACGTTACCAGCCCTGCAACGTATTTCTCGGACAAAACAACGTATTTCTCAGGTAACGTTACCAGCCCTGCAACGTATTTCTAAGGCAAAACAACGTATTTCTCAGGTAACGTCACCAAGGCCTCTTGCTGCAACAGTTCAAAAACTCGCTACGCCACTGCTGAAAAAGTTTGAAAAATGATCAGAACTGCAGTGTACGAATCAAGTGGTTCTGGGTTTTATCTAAACAAATAGATGTGGGTTCAGGCTATTTTGGCTTAACAATAATCTGTATGATTCAGCCCTAAGCTTCTAAGCCCCCCCAAAGTTTTTGTAGGCTACTCACCTACATCCAAGCACACCAAGAAATTCTCTTGTGAACCCCAGGTTAAGAACCACTGTCACAAATCCAAATCATGTAAACAATCAGATTATTTTGCCATGCATAATTAATTACTTTTACCCTTGCAGCTGGGGGAACCATCGCAAAGCCATAAAAATGGAGGACATTTATGTCTAAATATGATTCACACCAAAAATTACCAAATTAACCTAATTAGCTAATCGTTAATATACTGTAGGGTATCAGAATTTCAGCTGACTGAAGACTACTGTCAATACATACCGGAAGGCCTACTTGTTTTTATGAAGGCACTTGAACATCAAGTTCAAATTGCTGATGGAACAAAGAAAATTGGCTTTTTGGTAAGTGCGTAGCATGCTAGGCTATACGTAAACGTAATCCTATAGGCAAAACATGCTAATAGAATCTTTTCAATCTAATGCACAATATCTTCAAAATGACTCGGTGAAAATGGGGTCTAATTTAGAATAAGCCGTTACTAGAATACCATACGTCGTTGAAGCAAGTGGTCATTACATTACGTGCTGGCTTGGCTCGCTCACGATCAGCCGCTCGCTTCGACTGCTTATTCCAACGATGGCATATTCTAGATTTGACCCTGAAAGTGCATTAAATTTATTAAACTGCTGAAGAAACTCACATAAAAGGAAAAATAAAAGGTTTCGTTGCCCCTAAGCATTGCAAATTTGCGTTAGGACAAGCATTCGAAAACGCCGTTGGTCATATTTTCAGTTTTAGCCCTTTTCTGGACAGATGCAATAAATGCTTGTTCTTGAGCAAACGTTTAATCTTTAAAGCCAAAACTAGTATACCTCTCTTATTTCGACATTCCGGATTAAATAATTACGCTCACTATCTAAACCTAGATTATTATTTTTTTCCCAGCCCAATCAGTGACAAAAACTAGCCCAAAACCAGCCCAGTTGTAACCACCAATGTTAATCCATTGTAATTGCATAACATTAATGCGTCCACTGTTTCGTGGAATGCAACACATCAACTAAAACAGTAAGAGAAACAAAAAATAGGTGGTGCAAAGCATAGATCAGAGGTTTTCAACCTATGGGCCATGCAGTGGCGTAACCAGGTTTATTTTACAGGGGGGGCAACAAGGGGCCGAAAAGGGCATGGCTTGTTCAAAGGGGGGGGGGCAACAGTTTAAAGACATCATAAGTAATGACGTCATAATATAACGCTCTGGCTTGGATTATCGTCACTAATACCATTCTGACTGAAACTGCTATTGTTGTAATAATTGTTGTTGTAATGATTGTAGAATCGCATTGAAAGAAAAGTAAGGCAATTTCAGACCGACTATGACTTTTTATCGAAAGACATGATAACATGACGGATCACGTGAAAATTTAAAGTCACGACAAAATTGAAAACACAAAGAAAGCACATTAACTGATGAAAGAAAGCCTGCTTAAAGTTTTCGCGGTTCTTAACAAAAAACGACCAACAAGACTTCAAGATTCAGGGGTAATTAGATAAATCCACAACAAAACAACGTTGACAACTCCCCGCAGCGCGGCAATGGCAACTACCACTACTTTTATCACTTTTTTTACAGCAGGAAACCTGCGCTCGTATAGTTTACACAATGTTACACCATTACACAGAGGAAATCAAAAACTTTTCTTCTGTAACTTGATTGATCTGGTAAGCTTTAAGGAAAACGCAAAAAATATAACTTTAATGTCCAATTTTACAGGGGGGACAAGAGGAAGGGCAAGACATTTTACACCACTGTTACGCCACTGGTTACGCCACTTGGTTACATTTTACTTGGTTACGCCACTGGGGCCATGGCCTAGCAGTGGGCCACGGCACTGTTTTCAGTGGGTCACAGAGCTTGATTAGAAAGCAACATCAGCAGTCTCCAATCGTGTCATTAGGTTAACTTTGCACTTTTTGGTAATAGTTGTTGGGCGACCGTCATACTTTATCATTTTAGTGAGCCATGAGCAAAAAAAGATTGAAAAAACCTGGCATAAATACAAATACCTATGAACAGTAAGATAAATAAAGTGGCAAGTGAAATAAAAACAGTGCGATAGGTTAAATGAATAGTGGGGCAAGATAAATGAAAGTAAAGGAACAAGCTAAACTCAAACAGTGTGACAAGCTAAATACAAACAGTGTGACCAGCTAAATTAAAACTATGTGGCAAACTAACATAAACAGTGTGACAAGCAAAATGAAGAATTGTGTAAAGCGGTGAACATTAACACTTAAAGTATTGATGACAAGCGATTGCCAAGGGTAGCCCACTGGTTTTGGCACATTATCATTAACATGCTGTGGAATGAAGCAAAATTAAAGAAGCTTTGACCGCCTAACTAAACTTAAGAAAAGACGACGTTTGACATTTAAATACATGAGGAAATGAACAAACAATTATACGCATATCAGCATTGAAACATGTTCAGAAAAGATGTACCGATACTACACTGCCCAAAAACCCGGAGCTTTAAACAAAAAGTACAGTCATTAGCAAAAGTTTAAGACCAGTTATCAGAAATTATGTATTTTTGCTGTCTATCCTCTCCAGAATACAAATTACTGCCACTGCTGGTATATTTTGCTCGTAAATTTAGTATAACACATTGTGAATGCTCAAATTACAAATTGTAAAACAGTAACACGCAATTTTAGTACTTTGTGTGTCCTCCTTTGTTCTTTATCACCGCCTGGATTCGTTTTGGCATACTGCATATCAGTTTCTCACAATAGTCTCTTGAAATTTCTTTGACCCATACCTCTTTTATAGCATGGTTTAATGCTCCAGCACTTGAAGGTTGTTTTTCTGCAACCTTGTTTTTGAGTATTTCCCAAAGATTCTCGATTGGGTTTAAATCTGGGCTGTTTCCAGGCCAGCCCAGTGTTGCCACATTTTTTTCTGAAAGGAATTGTTTCACAATCTTCGAGCGATGACACGGAGCACCGTCGTGCATGAAAACTGTGCACTGATGAATATTCATATGCATTTCAAGTTTTTCTTTTAGCAAATCCACATACCTGGAACCGTTCATTGTACTTCCTGGGGGCAAAAAATACAATCCAGCAGTACCAGACCTGGAAAATGCCCCCCAGACCATTTGACTCGGTGGGTGTTTCATTGTTGAAACTGTGTATCTTTCCTCAAACCTTTTACCCACAGGCCTTCTAACGTTCTTTTTTCTCACCACAAACTGCTGTAGAGTACACTCATCGGAAAACATGATCTTAGACCAGTCTTCAGATGTCCATGCTGCATGTTCTTTTGCAAATGCCAGACGCTTTGATTTCATAAGAGGAGTGAGCCTGGGTTTGCGAGCTGGCTTATATGATTTAAGACCAAAGTTAAACCTCAAACGCCGAGAAACTGTGGTGATGTGAACGTCTGTCCCTTTCCCAAGCAGCGCAGCACGAATTTTCTTCAAAGAACTTGTTGGGGAACGTACAGCAATTCGCTTTATTGTCAGATCATCTCTAGGGGATGTTTTTTGGGTCTCCCACTTCTCTTCAAGTCTTTGTAAAGCCCCTTTTACACTTATGCGAATTTGATTGCGATGCCGCTGCGAATGTGATTCGCAACGGGTTCGCAGCGAAGTCGCAAAACCATGCCGATTCCACTGCGATTCAGTTGCGAATTAGTTGCAACTCCGTTGCGAATTGCAAAAGTCATTGCGATTTGAAATCACTTCCACTTTGCAAAATGTCTAGTGAGGAGGCCATCTTGCTGCTAGCAGAAGAGGAAATGATTTTATTGGCAACTGCTACATTAGTTGCAGATAAAAAACGCAAGAAACGTCGGTGTAATCGAAGGAAGTTGTGGGTAAAGCCCTGGCTATTGCGGCGCATGGAATATGGGCAGTACGAAAAACTATTATTTGAACTGCAATCAGAAGATGCAAGAGGTTTTAAAAATTTTGTCAGAGTAGACCATCAATTATTTCAGGAATTAATAGATCGTGTTGGGCCTCGCCTGGAAAAGCGAGATTCGTTTATGCGAAAAGCCTTAGAACCAGGGCTACGCCTTGCCATAACTTTACGCTATCTAGCTACAGGTGACTCTTACACCAGTTTACAATATGGGTTTAGAGTAGCTCATAGCACCATTAGCTTAATCGTGCCAGAAACCTGCGAAGCAATTATCCACGAATATATGGAAGAAGTGGTGCGCTGTCCTTGTACTCCGGATGAATGGAGAAAAGTATCCCAAGAATTTTCAGCTCGGTGGGATTTTCACAATACTTTAGGCGCTCTCGATGGTAAACACATTCCTATTCGCTGTCCGAGGAATGGAGGTTCCCTATATTTTAATTATAAAGGATTTCACTCGATTGTATTGCTGGCTCTAGTCGATGCTAACTATAAATTTTTGTACGTGGATGTCGGGGCGAATGGAAGCAGCTCTGATGGCGGAATTTTCAAGGACAGTAGCCTCTTTGAAGCTTTCAATAACAATTTTGCTGGTATTCCACAACCTGAACCACTCCCTCAAGATGATCTCCCTGTTCCTTACTCAATAACAGCGGATGATGCCTTTGGCTTAAGATCTTGGTTGATGAAACCATTCTCCAGAAGAAACATGAGTAAACCTCAACGCATTTTCAATTATCGACTGTCGCGTGCTCGAAGAGTGGTTGAAAACGCATTCGGAATACTTGCACATCCGTAAGGTACTTGCAATTTTCCGAGCGGTGTTTATTCAAAATACTGTAACTATGATTATACTGTAACAGCAATTTGCCTTGTAGGTTTAGGTGCTTGCTGACCACAATGCAGCAACACCCAAAGCGCGTTGAAAAAATCGTGCTAGCTGCCTGTGTTCTACACAATTTAATCCGAGCGAGAAGCCCATCAACTATTAGTCAAGTTGTGGATGTAGAGGATTCGGTTACTCGAAATGTAGTTCCAGGTAAGCTAGCACGCTCATGTTGTATGGATAACAAAGATTTTTGGAGTTGAATTCGTGCAGTCTCAATTTCGTGATAAAATCGCGTATGCAACCGCAGTAGCGTCTACGTATCAATAAGACACCGCTCACCATTGTAAAAATTCAATCTTTATGACTTGATTGTAAAACATTGTGTCGCATAGGTGCATGGAGAGACGATGCTAACCTGACTGGATTGCAAGTGCCACCAGGAAACACATGCAGTAAAGACGCCAAAGACCAGCGGAATTTTTTGTGCGACTATTACAACTCTGATCTCGGAAGAGTTCCTTGGCAGGACGACATGATTTGAGTTGCAAGAAAACATTATATACTCTGTAGAATTTTGTTGTCTCACTGCAACAATATACCAACTACAGAGATTTTTAACTTTACAGATGAAACCATTGTTCTTTTTTTATTGTGAAAAATGCGTTGAATTTCTCTTCAAACGAATAAAAAACGAAACGAATTTTTAAAACGAAAATGTTACGATAGGCCTACACAACAATCACAAAATGCCAGCAGTAAAACTTACAGATTTTCATAGTTCATTACAATGCTTGAATTAAATGTTGGACAGTCAGATTCAACATTTCCAGACAACCCTCCAGATGCAGATCTTGAGGAAGAATTGTCAGAAAACCCGTTTGGTTGCTTGAATATATTTGCGGAATGATTTGGTGGGGTAGAAAAATCTTGAACATTTTGAAGAGGCGCATGATACGGAGTTGAGTGCGAATGGCAGTTTATAACAGGATGTATATTCCTTAACGTGTAACTTTTAATTAGTCGTATTGCATCTACTGTAAAGTCTGGCCAATCATTGGGATTAACTTGGCGTAGCTGAGTGCTGAGGTAAGTCACGAACGAATCTACTGCTTCATCTTGCGGTGTTTTTTCAACATTTTGATTGGTTAATGATTTTCGCAATTGTTCGATTTTATCGGCTCTTGCTATTAGTGTTCCAAGTAGACTCTGATTTGAATGTGATTGTTCTCCACTGGAGTCGAGTTGCGACATTTGCTCCGCAGGTGTTTCGGTTGTGGATGTTTCTGTTGACGACGTTGATTCCTCCTCAACCACTTCGTTTTCCAATCGCCGTGACTTGAAATTAAAGCTTTGGAGACTTGGTCCCCTTTTTACATGGCTATCCAAGAAAGTAAACGTATTGTATATTTCTTGATCACGTTCGCTTAATTCCTTTGTAGCCTGACCAGATTTCAGGGTACTGATTTTTACATATCTCGTTCTCATACTTCGAAAAAAAGTAAGTAGTTGTTCATCTAAAAAGCATATGCGTTAAATACGAGTATACTAATTTCTATTCATGCCGTTTAATGATTGATAAATCTAAGCTACTTACAAGAGCATGGCGGTTGTAACATCGACGTTTTTTTTTGGAGCAGGGTCTTCTTTGCTTGTGCATCTTTATAAGACTTCAGTTTTTTGTCATACAGACAGGGATTTCCACGATACCATTCCGCAAGCTCGGTTTCTTGTTCCAAAG
Source organism: Trididemnum miniatum (assembly GCA_964006365.1). NCBI lineage: Eukaryota > Metazoa > Chordata > Ascidiacea > Aplousobranchia > Didemnidae > Trididemnum > Trididemnum miniatum. The sequence continues at coordinate 17,529,669 of OZ023249.1, read as the reverse complement.
TAAATTGATAAGTAGTAATGCGAGCTTTTTTTGATGCGGGTTTGCAAGAACTTCCATTAATTTCCGTACCGGTACCATTATCAGTTGACATCTTTCTTCAATATCAGCAATTAAGCATTCTGATATTGCACGCGAGATTTTTTGTCATACTCATGGCTATTGTGACGTAACAATTACCTTACGTTTTTGCGTCAACTTTTGTGATTCGTATTGGTGTCGCAGTGGATTCGCCATACTTCGTATTGCAGTCGCAACGGCGTCGCCATGAATTTGACTGCGACACCGTTGCGATCGTTGGCGAACTCGTTGCGACTCCATTACGACTCAAAAAATCGCAGCCAGATTTTTCAACATGTTGAAAATTTTTCAGCCGTTGGCGAAGCCGTTGCGACGCCGTTACGAATGAGTGCGACCGATAGCGAAGTCAATGCGACTGTACTGCGACTTCAAATTGTACAGTTCGCAATGGAATCGCAGTCAAATTCGCAAAAGTGTAAAAGGGGCTTTACTCCCGTAATTATTGAAATTTTCAAGGGCTGTGTGCACAGCAGTCTTGCTGCACTGCATCTTCGCACTGATTTTTCGTTCAGAGTAGCCTTCTTCACTTAAAACCACAATTTGGGCTCTTTTAGTCTCGGAAAGAAAAAATTTTTTGCCCATTTTCAAGAACTGAAACAGCAGCTAGTACACAACTGATTACGCTGTAAAACCAATCGAAATGAAGTAAAATAGGTTCTTCGTGAAAACAACCCATGTGTTGGTGATGGACAGATGGCTGATGCAATTTCATTAGGATATTGCGTCATATAAAACTGCACTATGCGATAATAATGATAAAATCTACAAATACCTTAAATCTGAAAGACTGGTCTTAAACTTTTGCTAATGACTGTAGTTCAAGAAACCGCAACCCGCAAACTCTAAAATTTTCCCGCAACTTCGTATCGAAACCAGCCCAATTGGACGGGAAAGCCGCCCAACTGGCAACACTGATCTAGATTAAACTATAGGCCTATTGCGACGTCATAGAGAGCATGAACAGTTGTGGGTTTTGCGATTGATGTCATAACAATCAATTGTAACTACACTGGTTGCCAGTAACTTCGCCACATGGTAACTTCGCCACAGTAACTTCGCCACATGGTAACTTCGCCACACTTTGAGAAGGTGAAAGGAGACGTGGGGATAGTAGGAAAATGTGTTGGGGTGTGGGGGGAGGAAGGAGGGAATTGGGAAGGGTAGGGAGATGTGGGGAATTAAAAATGTGTTGGGGCCCCACACCTCAACACATTTCCCTACATCTTCCCCATTACCCTCCCCACATCCTTTCCCCACACGCCAACACACTTCCCCACTCACCCCATACACTTTCCCACACCCTCCCCATACTTCTCCACTCTCCACATATCTTTCCTTACCTCCCCCCACACCTCAACACATTTCCCTACATCTCCCCCACACCCCCCATATCTCTTCCCACAGCTCCCCTGACCTCCCCCTACACCCCAACACACTTCCTTATTCACCCCATGCACTCTCCCACACCTCTCTCCCCACATCTTACCCCACAGTTTCGATTATGTGGCGAAGTTACCAAGTAACTCGAAAAGCCCGATAAAATTTTTAACGGCAACCGGGAATTTAAAGTCTTGTTTCGGTGTAGGCAATGTAAATTTTCGATGATTGAAAGTGTGGCGAAGTTTCCATGTGGCGAAGTTACTGTGGCGAAGTTACCATGTGGCGAAGTTACTGGCAACCACTACACTTGGGCCTACTACTAATACTACAGTATAAACATTCAGACCTAGGACAACGTGAAAAGAAAGTAAAATAATTTTTAATGGAGTTTTACAACCAATTGTCAAGCCACAGTGTATCCATTATTACTAACAGTGGAACCACTCTTTGTTCTCAGTGTCCGGAACAAAAGTCAGAGTTGTCGGCAGCGTGGCGTAGTGGTTCGGAGGGTCGTTTTTACGACGACCATGATCGCAAGGTTGATGGTTCACCTCCCAACCTAGTCTCGTTGTTGCGTCCTTGGATAAGATGCTTCACGATGATTATCTCTGCTTGGTGGAATCTGGCAAGCAGCAAATTAAAGAAGTCAGAAGAAAATTCAAGCGGAAAACTTGGAAACAAAGGCAACTCCAAAGCGAGTCTGGATTCGTCCTACGCATAGCGCCTCCGTCGCTTTCTCGTGATAGGAGGATAAAGATGAAGAAATCATCAGAGAGTTCATCTGTTCAAATCGTGTTGCCCCATCGTATAGGCCTACTGAGAAATGAAAAAAATAATGGCGAGCAAATTAATCGTATTTATTAGACCATGAACTGCTTGTCACTTTTTTTTCATTTCTTCTACGTAGTTAAGAAATCTGCAATGTCTCCTTAAAAATTTAAAAAACAGTAAAAACAGCAAATTTTGAAAACGGCAATACAGATAATTTTTGGCGCAATGCCAGACGTATGGCCACCCTACTTGCAGTAGGATAGGTCAGCGAAAACTTTTGACTAGCCAGTATGACTGGTCGAGCACCCATTTCTTTTTAAATGGTTTCTATGGTAAGGTCTAGTATCAGCCCCCAGGTTCGATTAGGTTTGGTTAGGATTAGGTTCGGTTAGGGTTAAATTTAGTTAGAGTTCGGTTCTGTAACAACCCTAACCTGGGGGCTGATACTAGACGTTAACCTGCTTTCTATCTCTACAATGTCGTTTCATTAAATCGATCCCTAATTTAAATTAACAAAAAACATGTTGCTTGGTTTCGTTCTGCAAAACGCACGACCGTGACGTATAGCTCTAATGTAACGATACTGGCGAAAAAGAGCTGAAAAGACTGTTAACTAAACTGTTCAAAATAGATCCACATTGACAAGTTTAAAAGATTTATTTTTACAGAGCTTAATACATTTCACTGATTTAGCCAACAAAACCAGGACCAATCACATATGCTTTCATGTGAACGGAGCCTCCTGACATTGCCACTTCAATTCGGAACCATCAAAGACAACAATGCATAAAGAATACGCATCAACGCAACCATAGTACAAAAAACTCACCAAGCAAAAATACTCAATTACTCTAACAAAAAAAAAATGAAATGCAACCAATAACATAAAAAGCAATGAACTACTACAAAAACTTCTTATATTTACATCCAATTCATCAAGTGAATTAATCACAGCGGAGCCCCTATTCGCATCCCCAGCAATCCAGCATGCTACAAAAATAGAAAAAACTGAATACCAGTAGTAGAGCTTGCTAAGATGCCGGCACATCAGAGATTGCTTACTAGCAGGAGGCAATAAACAAACTTATGGATAGCATTTATTCTTCAAAGTAAATTATTTCCGACTGCCTTAACTTTGAGGCACGAAAAGCCAGTGGTATATACAATACACCTTGCATTAAACCTGTGTTTAACCCTTTAAGGCTTTAAACCTGTGAGTTCAAATTATGCTAGAGGGAGTTGACCTCCATAAAACCCCTTTGCGTGTCTGGCTAAAGCCCAAAACAGAAATTCTCGCGAAAACCTTTCAGATTTAAGTCGGTGGAAAAAACTTTGGCAAAGTTCAAAAGGAACCGAACCATCTCGATTTCTGGCTAAGGCTTCGGCACAATGGGCAGAGAGCCAATTTCTCACTTCCATGCATTTGACATCATCATATGGGACATTTCTAGGAGGTGTGGCAAAAAGCTCCAAATGTAAGATGTCGGCTGCTTCTGCCGCACTCAATCGCTATACAAACAAAGTTTTTAATTGTTAAATGTCAGACTTATGGTAATAAACACAAAAAAAAATTTTAAAGATGTCGGAATTAAATCGTGTGTCTCTTAACTCTAAAAATTATAAAATTAATCAAGGCTAAAATTAACCCCACAAACATTGTTCAAGATTAATACGTGTTGGAGTGGTACGAATCTGCTTGAAAGTTCCGTTATTTGGCAACGTAGTACTGCTCTGGTAGACCCAGCCTAGGCCGTTGCTTCACTCGCCAAGCTCTTCACCTAGCAACATAAGGAACCAACAATGAAGGAAGACAGATAATAATCAATCTCAGATGATCGAGTGATATAGAGCGTCCGTTTCTTGAGCTGTAGACTCGGGTTTGATTCCGAGTCGAGTCAAACCAATGACTGTAAAATTGGCATTCACAGCTTCCCTGCTTGACGCTCAGCATTAAACGGACAGTGTGGAGAACAAGCCGGCAAGTTTACTTGTTGTGCCATTGGGAAAGACAATTAGCGGGATTCCCCCATCTTAGTGTGGTAGACAGATCGCTGGTAACTCCTAAGAGAGCTCGTACAGCGCATTGATCGCTTTCTCGTGATAGGAAAATAAATATGTAATTAAATAAAATAAATAAAAATCTTCCAGAGTAAGCTCTTTCGTTGCAAGGTCAAGAGCTTTAGAGGGAACATAGATGATCATTCAGCCCAATTCAGAAAAAATTAGCAAAGCTAGATCTTCATCGAAAACAAAATAAAGTTATCCCACAAAATAAAAACGTTTCACGACATAGATTTAGACCAGGGGTGTGCAGCCTTTTTCACTGGGGGCCACTTTCGAAAATTTTAACAACGTCGAGGGCCAGTCACCGTCAAACATGTATAAAATTATAAAATGCTAAACACAACCCGTGTATTATAGACGGTACAAATAGCTAAATAAATCGATTTAAAAAAAAAAAATTTTTTGTCCTGCCATCGTCGAGAGCCACATTGACTGGCTTGGAGGGCCGGATTGTGGCCCGCGGGCCGTGGGTTGCACACCCCTGATTTAGACGAAGCTTACTTTTCTTGGATCGCACGTCAAAAGCATTTCTACTACGATTTTCACCACATCAGGGACATCGGCATTGTTGAGATTCGGCAAATCGGTTTCTTTGTATGTGCGAGAATCCAAAACACGATCGCTGTTATCAGGATCTGTAAGAAAAAAACATGATTTTCAACTTTAAAAGCAAAATGAATGTGCAGATACATTTGGTCTTGTATTTCAGATGTAAGCTTAGTAAATGCATACAGTTTTTAATTACGGTAACACAGGACTAAACTAGATTCCAGAATATGCCAACACTGGTTGCTATCTACAGCACAAGTTTTTTTCTCTTTCTCCTCTGAAAACAAAATTAACCAAATAAAAAAAATTATGGTATTGAGCTGTTAGTCTTTACTCATTGTTTTACCTCTAAATGGATTTCTGCCGGTTAACAATTTATAGGCAACACAGCCAGCCATCCATGCATCTGATTTAGCGTAGTCAACTTTTCGAAAGCGGCCAGGAACTGCATTCGCTACCTATTACATAAACGCAGTTACAAGCTGATACACAACACGCAGTCGAAAGTTTTTCAAGCGCTCAAAAATCTCACAGGTTATTACTTAAATCTTGCTGCTTTTGATTCTAGTTCCTAGAATAAAATAAAAAAGTCGTCCTTCCTGGCCTGCTGAATGGGAAGTCATAACGACTCCACGTGTTCGGTCGGAGGATACAACTTCCTCCTTTACAATCAGTTGCAAAGCAACTCCAGCCATAGGGAATCATAGAGCGGGATTGCGCTGTTTCGGGCAGTTAGCCCTCATCAGCCGCACTCAGATATACGGTACATTCATCTTTCTGCGGCATGCTATGCACGAACAAAAATTTTCGCATTTTTTCTCCGTTCGTATTCGTCATTTTTCTTCGTGAAAATCTCAGAAATGTTCGAACAAACACGAAGACGAATACGAACGTTCGCAATTGGTATGCCATGGTTGTTAAACACCAATTTCGATAATTTGTCTTGCTTCTGGCTTCGAACCCGGTTCTGATGATTTATTTGTCCAATGTAGGAACGATTGGCATTTTACAACTGTTAAAATTTATAGTGTACTTCCTCCAAACTGTCGCGCTAATTGGTTTGTTACTTTGCGTTTCTGCACTGCCTTTGTTTCCACACTACCTAATTATTGATTAGTACTTCACATTTCGGCACTGCCTTTTTTTTTTTTTTTGCACTACGTACTGTTTATAACACCGAACACTTTTAACTCTAAAAATTATAAAATTAACGCGGAGTAAGTAAGCGGGTGGACCTATGTTTTATTCTGAGAAGTTTTTATGCCCAGCATCATTTATAGTTCTTTAATTTCAAGTAAACATTCAGTTATTTTTTGCCGTTTTCCGTTGCTGGTTTTCTGTTCAAGAAGCAATATATTCTTTTAATTTAATCGAGTTATAGTTTCGAAGAAGACAGTGTCGGAGCGGTGAAGGCCAGGTAGCTCCTCTCTAGGCAACAACATTAGAACAGAATTGTGTTGCGGAGTGAGTCTGTAACAATGGTTTCTTCGTGTTCGCTTATCGCATACTTGGAACCACGCTAAACGAAGATGTTCTGTGATGTAATAATTATATAATATGATAATTCTTATTCTCACAAAATTCGCCTGCGAGAAGTAAAATTTAGCATTATATTAGTATAATCCCTGAGGTTAAATGAGATCGTAGAGACAATATTATTGCAAAAATGGCGGCCCGTAAAGAACTGAGCAGACGATGGGGTGAGGAGGTGGTGAAAATGTTAATTAGGACTAGTGGAGGAAAGTTACAACTTTTTAACCAGTGCTTTATCAAATGCCAAAGCGAAGAAAATGGCTGATGCCAAATAGAAACCAATCGAATTAATTCTTAATAGCTTAATATGGCACGTAGCACATGGGTGCAAATCCAGGGGGGATGTATCCCCCCCAATAATCCGGCAGCATCCCCCCAAGTATTTTTCACGAAAAGTGGAAAATTCCCCATATGATGTAATAAGCCTTAAAAAATCATCAATTTTGTTAAATCATCCCCCCCAATGCTCAACATAGATTTGCACCTCTGACGGAGCACCGTTTCCTGATAACAAAATTAAGAAAAAATGGTTCGATATGAAAAGTAAATTAAGATGTGATGTCGCTGCGCATAAAAAAGAATTACAGTAAGTCTCACCGAAGGAGGGCAAAATCATTGGTTCAATTCACATAGTTTTGCTGCAGCTCTGAAAATTGCAACTGCCAAGAGCTTTCCAACATAAAAGAGCTTTATCTTTTCGGCTCAAAAAATCGGTTGATCCGCATCCAACTAACAGCATTTCATCTAACCTCGAACTAAACTGCATACTTTTTCAGTCTTTTTGTGATTCATCCTAAACTCTAATATTAGTTCGGTGTTTGTCATATCCCTTGCATTACAGCTTACTATGCTGTGTCGATCAGAATATTTTCTCGAATCATAATGAAAGATATTTTTTGAAGCAAAAGTCTTGCAGCCATGCTGACGGTTTATCTGCCGAAAGCGATTTTGGTGCAATGCAGGCTGCTTACATTCAAGTTTTAACCTATTAAAAATCTTCGTCAAACGCTACGAGTGGTCTAAAGCACTCGTAGATTTTCTCGAAAATTGTAGCAAAACTGACCAAATTTTTGACGAACACGAACGTTCGATCGAACTTTATCCAACTTTGTTCGTGCGAAAAAACCATAGCATACCAAATGCCGCGAAGACTTTTTTTCAAATTTTTGTTCGTGCGAAGAGCATAGCATGTCGTCCCAGAATGCTTGACCTTGATCAGCCAAACACCCCTCCGGATTTATATACCCCGTAAGAAATTGAACCTTTGTGGTAGGTAATGTACCACGCCAGTTAAATTCCCCATGTGACCAAGGCACAAAAGTCGTCTTTCCTGGCCTGCTGAATCCCATTCACATGGCCACATCGAGAATTTAATTGGCGTGGTATGTTACGTACCACAAAAATTAAATTTCTTTGGGAAATATAAATGCAGAGGGGGTGTTTAGCCACTCAATGATAAGCAATTTGTAGATTGAATCAAATATACGCCAGAATGCGGCTACTAAGGGCTAAAAGTTCCAAACAGCGTCATTCCGCACTAGGGTACCCAAGTCACGAGGTAAAACCTATACTTCATTTGTGTTTCAATGGCGATTTTGTATCAACTAAGATTGCAATAGACACGTCTCATGCTTACTTCTGGAGCTTGAGACGACAAATGATCTACTCTGGTGTCCAGACTAGAATGCTGAAATGGAACTCTCATATCTTTAAGTGAAGCAGCACAATAAGCCTTTTCAAAACCACCCAAAACAATCCGAGGAAAGCCATCTGCAATAAAACATCGGCAACCGAAGTTCTTCAGCTAAGCTCTTCGTAATTCACACTAGACAACGGACATGGATAAAAACAGCTCGAACAAAGCCAAAGATACCAAGCAAAACTCACCATAAACAATATGCTGCAGCCTCAAAAAAGGCTTTACAAAGCATTTTAAGCCAGTAAGCCAAATGTTAGACTTTATGACAAATACATAGCAGTATCATTACGAATACATGTGGTGGCAGTGGAAGATATTTTTACCAGGGTCAAATTCGATCCAGATATTGTCCTCCGTGACGTCACGATGAGCTACGTTATGGCGTTCTAAATGAGTAACTGCTTCCAACAACTGAGCAATCAATAGGGTAGAATGTTGACGATCAAAAGTTCTTTCTTCCACATAACTTCGCAACGTATATTTGTACCTAAGCAAAAATTTTAATAAGTTGACACCACATATCATAAAAAATGAAAAAAACAGCATGAAAAGCACTAAAATGATTACAAATTTAAACGTAGGCACATGATTGACACAACTACTACCATCTGAAACAAAAACCCAATTGCTAGAACCGACTTTAAGAATAAGATTTATGCATTTTTGCCCCAAATTGTATCTACATTTTAATGATAAAAGCATTAAAACGTAACAAAAAATGCAACTTAATTCAGCACACAACATTTACTTTTTCACAACAATATATAGAGCTTGATCCAACAATGAATTCGATGATAATCCGTAAGAATGGTCGTTACCAGGGTCAGTTTTCGGAGGAAAGTGACTACAAAATGCACGTTCAATTTTCATTATATTTGGATGAGGAGGAAGGATCTTTTCCTTACTTCTATGACTGAAACAAAAGACGTAAATCTTCACTTCATTGTCAAAAATGCGTCATAAATGTGAACAACCTAATTTAAAAGATACGCCAAAATATGTTGAAATATGAGACGTTTCACTTTGCTGCTAACGTTCGTTTTTCAGCGCTTTTTAATTGTCCTTTTAAACCATCCTTACGTCCTTTTTTCAGCGCCCAAATGAAGGCAGGATTGAGTTAATACTTATTATACTACTACTGATAACCATAAAAAATGACAATAGGAAGCTTTGTGCTTTCATTTTATTATTAGTATACCATACCTGGTCTTCGGTTCATTCGCTGATAAATTTTCGCCCATGCATAACAATTCATCTTTGTTATTTTTAATAACCGTTGCAACTTTTTGCATCCCGTTTTCGGGTAAAATAGCTTTAACCAAGAAATCTAAAAAACATGATGTTTGAAAATATGCATTATGCGCAGTGAGATTGCAAAATCATGACACCTTTTACTGGAGCATCCACTTTTTGGTCAACAGTAACCCAACTGCACCCATCATTATCAAAACTTTCTGTAGCAAAGCTGCTACACACCGTGATGTCATCCTGTCAAAATAGTAAAGTATCAAATCATGCAAATCACTTTTGCACAAACATATTCTTCAAACTACGGCGTATCAAACGCCATTACAAATAGTGTAAGATTGCTACCTCAAAAGCATGCATTATATAATAATTGATGATAGTGTATCAAATTCAATTCCACATTGCATCTTAGAACGATTTTCAATTCATGTCTTTAACGTAAAGCGCAAATCGCAGCATTTTGTCTCCTTAAAACGCACAGTGGCTACAAAAGAACTTTATTAATTCATCCAAAACGGAACCATCGGTGTTTGCACACTTCATATTAAACCAAACTTATGTCATACAATGCATAACGTCATAAATTTTAATTGCTTTTGAAATCTTTATCAAACACAAAGTTGCTATGACGCAACTACAATGTCACCTCATCCGGGAAAGGCTGAGCTTCATAAAACACAGTATTACCAACACCATGTACCACATCTCCCAACTGAAAATCATCCAGCGTTTGGCAGGTAGATGGCAAATTAGATTTACTTTCGTAAGATGGAAAAATATGCTGGAAGAACCAAAATAATGCAAAATAAAATGATGCCAAAAAAGTAACGCCTAAGCAGTGTATAAAGATAAAAGCTCCCAAATCCTCGAAGTTTTACAGTGCTACAGCAGGGTTTGCTTTCAGATTTTCTTTGCATTTTGTGTTGGCTTAAAACGTTATTCTTACAAGCTTGTATCGGCAGAACTCTTTACGAAAAGGAAAGGAAACAAACAGTCATAAACAAACTTATTTAATCAAAAATATCAGTTTTCACAGTAGCTACGAGGAAAACATGAAACAGCTAAGCAACATAAAATGTTGCAGCAAGGGGTGAAAAGTTCTTATCTTCCAGTGTAGAAAAATTATATTGAAGTCATTTGTCTTTTCGCTGGCCAAAGCAGTCGTTACTAAAGCACTAGAAACTATCAATACAGCAGTTATACTTTTTTATTTATTTATTGAAATACAACACATTTGTGCTAGGTTAACACCCAGGCACACGGACATGTGAGGAAAAAACGAAATAAAGCAGCAAGGATAAGAAAAATAAAATCAGGAAACAAGTGAAGCAATAATGTGTAAACCATTACGTTTCAATTTGGTCTTAAAGATAGACAGATTAGAAGCGGAAACTACAACATCAGGAAGCCGATCTCAAGTACTAACTATACGATTAGCAAGAAAATATAACTGACGAAATTGGTCACGAGTCACGACTGGCATTATGAAAAAGTGACTGAACTGTAAAATCGTGTCGACGCAAATTGTAATCCCAAGTCGATGCAAATATACACATTAAATTAGTTATCAAAACACAAATATCGTTAACATCATGATTACCAGTACACAAAAAAGTTTTTAAGATGGTTTAAAGACGCAATGATTCATGAATGGGTAAAAACTACCGACCTATCCTGTGCTACAACTATGCTCCATACAACTTACGTGAATGCTTTGACACACACTTTCAAATAAGCCATACTGGTGCTGCCACTTCTTCATGGCATCTTGGTTTTCTTCTTGAAACAAGAACAAACCAGCAAAAGCAATTAAGTGCCCTTTCCTTGCTTGTCTCCACAAAATACTGTTGCGAAAAAAGGAGTTTGAAGAGGTGTTGTTTCGAGCATTGACTTGCATGCTGACTTTTGATGCATTTCCTACAAAACACAATGCAATTTTCATCATGATATAAATAAAGAATAGATAAGAGTTAAAAAGCTGATCTTGCTATCAATCCTGTCATAATGAAACTCCAAAGCACTGGACCAGGCTGCCAGCTAAAGCATAGTCAGCTTTGCCCTAGATAATAACTAACAAAATGCACAACAATTGAAAGACGTCCACACAATTACAATTAATATACAATAAAGAGATACTCATAAGTAATTGTGGTGATGAGATTTTTCTGACAACTTGTGATTTAGCCCAAGATCTCGGAGGGTTAGATTCAAGTTCAATTCAATAAATGAAATTCTTTAATTATACCGGTATATAGGGATCGACGGGGACCTCGGCCGGGGATGCCACTTTTTGCCCCAGTCAGGTCCCGGTCGGGGGGGGGTCATAAAAGTTGGCCGCAGCTGAGGTTGAATTTCAAATTTACCGTATACTCATATTCCGGCGTATAAGACGACCTTAAAGTGCAAAAACCCACCCTTAAAAATTGGGGTCGTCTCATACAACGAATATAGAAGTCGTATCTTAATTTATACATGAAGATTTATTTTTATTTTATATGAAAAATGCGTTGGCGCGCAAAATAAAAAACGTGCCTGTTTAAAGCGTTTTTGAGGTTCGTCATGCACCAATGAAAAGCATGAACAATTACGAAAGCATTACGAAAACCATTACGAAAGCATTACATAACACCATTGACGGCATTTACATGAGGAGTGAGGACGCAAGTAGCCTACTTAGGTTTGTATTCTATACACAATATAAACCATTGTGTAAACTCTGGCCCCGGCTAAAATTGCTGCCCCGGTCGTTCCCTACCGGTATATGGTTTTCATATAAGTGATTAGATAATTAAGGTTTTGCATTATTTTTATGACTTGATAACACTAAAAAATGACTTAATGTGTCATTAGCTTATGCTTCAACTGAGGCATGTTTAGTCTGCCCTTTACCATTGATGACAATTTAAGTACATTGAGCAAGTATTGCATGGAATTACAGAATTTCCTCTTTTACCTTTCAATGTTGATTGAAAGTTATGAAGATTCCAACCTCTATAAAAACTTTGTTTTGGTGCAGCTCCACTAAATGCGGTCGATGGCTTCACTAAAATTCCATCCGTAATACGTTCTTTTCCTACCAGAACATCAAGAAATTATAAAAATGTTAAATCAAAAACATGCAAAAGTTGAACAAGATTACAAATAAATGTAAGTTGCTGAGCGGCATCTTATCTTATGTGTAGTGAAAAATTGGCCAAAAGGATAATTGGCCATCCACAACTTTTCTTATTTCACAACCTTCTGACGTCAAGAGACGTCGAGTGACTAAGGGTTAGGGTTAACCCTTAGAAGAACATGAAATGAGAAAAGTTGCGGAGGGTCAATTATACCTTGATGGCCAATTGTTCACTTCATTCGCTACCTCTACTTAGTAGGACTGATGATTTACAGTACTAAGCGCAATCTACTAAATATTTTAGAAGTAGAAAAGTCCACTATGATCATCATATTATCAGCTTCAGACAGTCACATACTATATATAGACAGATTACTGGTGTACATAAGCTAGGTCTACTGGAAAGTGCCGAGTGGCAATAAACCCACCTTTCAATAACACATCTTTGCAAGACTTTATAAAGACTTCAAGATCTGCTGCTTTGTTCAAGGTCCATTTTCCAATTCTATGGAAGGACTTTTGAATCACAAAAGGCATGATCAATAATTATTGATAAGCTGCATCGATGTGGTTACTTTATGGAACAAAGATTAAATCATGTTACAAAATCTGAAAAAGATAAATTGATTAACCTTGGACCGATACGTTATCAAGCTGACAATTTGGGTGCGGTTGACTGAGGAGACCATTTGGTCTTTCACTACTTCCCTTGCTATATTGAATATTGATACACAAAGCTGAGCTTCAAACCCGTATTCAGGAGGGAATCAAAACCCCCCACAACATTTGGATTAAGCCGCCTCTTATAGAATGTCCACATTAAAACAAGACTTCCCCCCTGACATCACCGTTTCCAATGTCATAACAATGCGAGCTTCTGGCTTTACATAATGATGTGCTATGCACCATCTTAGATCTGAATGCCAGCAGGAAAGTCCCGCTTTAAAGTGGACAACTGGACATTCTATAAGCAGTCTAATTCATACTAGCCCCAAATATTTGAATATTACTTGAGCGTAGCCCTGATACTTCAAATATATGACCGGTACCAGTGTTAATATAGCCCATTAGTTCAAACCATATACACAACATCCACATTTTTGTAGCTGTCTACAGGAGACCTTCCTTCTATGATTAAATCTGATTCAATTTACTTCCGCGCTCTTATGCAGTAGAACATAAAGCAGTTGACAAAGGGTTAAATATAACTGCGCTGTAGGATGCAACGAAAGAGCAAACACGCTCACCCTGGTCTATTGCACCCTCACGTAAATGAAAAAAGAGACTGTTTACAATAAAAACAAAAAGAAATTAAAGCTTGGGCAACAAAAGGTTAACCTGGTCTATCTACAATATTTACACACTCACAGTTGTGACACAGAAGCATTGATCAACAAGGTACAGAACATTTCCAGACACTACAAGGCCCAACATGATCAGCATTTAAATAAAACGCCATAACTGTTGTCACCCTGCTGTTCGTGTTTTCAAGCGAAAAGTCTTATATGCATTGATACAATTTATCTCACTTAATCACTTGTACCAATGTCATTGCTCGTACAATATGCAAACCCAATGCATATAAAAAAATTTAAAAGAATTACATACTACACATAAACACATACATATTCACGCAGGAATGTAATAGCATTGAGAGCTGAGAGAAAAAAATAATAAAGGTATTAGTAATATGATATTGCCTAACTGCAAATACATGGAGAACCATTCACAACGAATGCAAGATGAATCACTAATGAAATTAGCTTAGCAGCTTAGTTATATTGCATTTTCAATGCACCTGTGTATGTCTGCTGTTGAATGATGACAGAATATTCCAAAAACACAGCACACACTAGGCCTACTGCTGTATACAGTGCAATTATGTATCAAAAGAGTAACCAAGTTAAAAAATTTACCGGTACCTATTACCTTATTTAGCCCTATTCAATTTCAAATTTAGGAGCCCTATTTAATTTCAGAATCTATTAATTCGGATTTTTTTAATACACAGTTTAAGTATAGTACCGTAGTCTGGTAGTAGTTAACCTTCAGCTACAAAGTAATACTCACCATAGCCTACCACTGCCAGGCTACAAATGTCAATAATTAGTACGAAATGAAATAGATTGCATAAGGATACATAAAAAGCTAAATTGCAGTAATTACCGGTACTCGCAGTAGCTGTTTTAAAGAGCAACTGATACAATAAAAGCTAAATTACACTACTGGCCGGTGTTACTAAATAGTACATGTCCGCGATGTCAACGATGTCCGCGATGTCAACGATGTCCGCGATGTCCGCGATGTCTGCGATGTCCGCGATGTCTGCGATGTCAACGATGTCCGCGATGTCAACGATGTCCGCGATGTCAACGATGTCCGCGATGTCAACGATGTCCGCGATGTCAACGATGTCCGCGATGTCAACGATGTCCGCGATGTCCCAAATTGCGATGTCCGCGATGTCCCAAATTGCGATGTCCGCGATGTCCCAAATAGCGATGTCCAATCTGGTAGAGAACGCAGAGCTCACTAATTTACAGGTAGGCTATTTATTTAGAGCACTGAAGCACTGCAGTGAATGTAAAGCACAGCAAGAAAAAAGAATTTACGGTGGTTTACATTAAGGTTGACCCTAGTTAAGATTCAGAGAGGTTGGATTAGGCCAGTACCCAGGTATCAGAGTATATAGTGCATAGGCCTGGACGATTTGGCTGAATGGACTGAAGTCAATATACAGATTACATTCAAGTAAAAGGGAAGTTATCAAGTAATATTAAATGACAAAAATTGAATGCAATCTTCTTTTTACAAAGTTCAATATTGACAAATCTTAAACTCAGTTACTGAATTAAGCGACCTTTATCATAAATAATGCTGAGTATGTATATGACAAATCCAAAATATTATTTAAATGTTTAAAGGTTTCTTAGTTAGATTGTCAGTATTGAAGACCAGGAAGTAATGGCACTTATCTCTTTGTATTTTTGTAAACAGTATCTAAAAAAAAGAAAATTGCGTTTAATTCTCGTTTAGTATTACACAGGTACTGGGTACATTATATCAATTTTATCTTTTTAAAATTTTATCAAACTCTTCATCGAGCTGTGTCTGAGGCTTTTTTTTTTAATTTTACCCACTAAAGGTTTATTGCAGATAATTTTGATTAGTGTAAAACTCAAAGTGGTAAGTGATACATATCATTACCGGTACATTTTTCAGATGTCCTGGATGTGGTTTTCTAAGAATCAGAATTTGATCATTGTATTGCAATAGCCCAGCTGTACTGTAACTGTTAATGTTTTTTTAGCTTTGATTGGATATGTGTTGATATCATCAAAATAGCAAAGTACTTGTGGTACCGGTATGTTTTTTTTTCATTTTATGTTTACATGTATGCCACATTAATTACCCTGCAATAGTTTGCTGTTTTGTGACAGTGTGATCGCCCTATAACAGTATAATGCAGTATCAGATTGCAGAAGCATGTAAAACAGTTGTAAAACATTTATTATCACAGGATCACATCCTTAAACTCAAATACGTTACATTGGGGATTTATTTGTAAGCTTTTTCCTTAATCGCTGTACCAGTGTACCGGTACCCCATTTTATGACAAAATAATCTCTATAAAGAAGTTTAGCAAGCAAACAAACGAATACCTGAATACCGGTTCTTGCTTGTGTATTACAACCCCTTACTTGCCAAAGTAGGTATTGTTGTGGTTAGAAAATGGTTTGTTGTTACACATAGTTGAAGTTGCAAATTATAATAGCTAATAAGTTCAGTTGTAGGCAATTGACAGATTAAGCAATTTTAATGTATCAAATTGTGGTTGCAATCCTTGAAAGAATTATGTTTTGGTTGCAGGTTAAAACTTAAAAAGTGTAATAGCAAGATTACAATGTGAAAATTTAAAGCGTGTTTCCACAGTTGCAAATTCAGAAATTAGTGACAATTTGCCCTCGTTGGCACTGGCAACTACTGACTTCTTTGGCTGGTAACGCAGTATATAATTACAAGTTGTAGAAAGAAGTGAATGCATCAAAACAAGCTAAAACAACACAATGTGCTTATGAAGCAATATCAAACACAAAAAACATTGTTGTAAAAAGATAATATATGTTCTTTTTAGTCTTATGCTTCACAAAAATTAGGAACGAAGTAATAAAACAGTTAACACTTAACATATTCAGACATTGGACTGGTGAATGCAAAAAGGCAGCTTGGATACAGTTTAGCTTTAGGTCATAGCAACATCATTAATCAGTATATATACTTTTTTGCACAATTTGAAACATTAGCACAACAAATGCTGTGATATATAGCAACTACTGACTGACTTTGTTGGCTGGAAATTGACAATTATTAGTTTTAGAAAGAAGTGAATATATCAAAGCAAGCTAAAACAATACAATGCGATTATGAAGCAATATCGAGCACAAAAAACATTGTTGTAAAAAGATAATATATACACGTTCTTTTTAGTCTTATGCTTCACAAAAATTAGGAACGAAAAAAAAAAAGCTTTAATAAGGTTTTGCATTAGGTCATAACAACATCATTAATCAGTATGCTAGTCCAGCAACTCTCAACTGGAAGCAATTAGGATATGAGCCATCGGTTTTCCAGTGCAATATTGTTTAACAATAATTAGGAAGCACTTAAAATCCATCAGACTGATGTAGCCATTGCAAATGATGCGCTGAAAGAAAATGGTATTGTGGAGGAGAGGACCATTGGTTTTTAGAGTCTCTAGAAGGGGGCCAAAAACTAACCTTAATTAGTTGACAACTACTGGCGTATGTGCTTGAAAAAATTATTATGTAGTAAACAGTGAGTATTTCTGTACAAAATACACATTGCATAATAAAAATCACATGAAAGTTTTTCTAGTAGCACACAACACATACTGTGCAAATCCATTTGGTTTTGATAGCTAATATCATCCCACATACCAATAGGCTATATTAAACGAAAATTGAAGGGTAGCATTATTTTTTCATTGAAGGTGTTAAAAAGTACGTCAAATTCAAAACTGGCGTTTAAGATCTTAAATGAGCGATCACACTAGCTGAGACGCTGATACCTACAAGCCATTGTACAGGTTTATCTCGTTATGACATCACATCGGCAAAGTCATTTGAGTCGTGATAATATCCTAATAAGGTAAGCATGCACAATGTATCAAAGGTCTCAGCGTCTCAGTCAGTGTGATTCAGTTTTCACCAACATTCTTATGGACAATAACAATGAATACAAAACTTCCAATTTTGAATACGAATACAACCAGGATGAAATGTGATTCACAATTCAATATGGTAACAAGAATGTATACTTGATACAATAGCAGGAGCAACGAAGTGTTAAGTGGTGCTAGATTGCTTATATGTAATCAAAAGAGCAGCTGAGAAAGAAATTTAGGATCCCAGGTTAGGGTGAAAATACTGTTCAACTTGTTTTTTGTGCTGTGTTTTCATTACAAATTTTTATTCAAGAAATTGATGTGTTTAACCTGCATTAGAGGGTGCTCTGTTTGCTGCAAATCGACGTCTTTGTCCAATTTTTTTTACAGCAGATTTAGCAGGTCTTCGAGTAATCAAATTGGAGTTGGTACTAATGCTTTGATAGTTGGTCAATCTTGATGTGACTGGCTTGAATGTCATGAAGTTTTCGATGTGTTTTGCCTGCTCAGAACCGGTTTTTGCTTTAAATTCGTCGAAACTGCTGACAAACTGTTTGTAGGCAGGACTTAGTTCATATGGACCAATAGATGCTACAGCTTTGTTCACATCAACGTACATAGACGTTACCAATTCAAAAATAATCGTGATAAGATCTGGCAGTTTTTTTAGTTTCCACTCTGTTTTGCATTTCAGAACATGATTCATGGACTCGCTATTGTTATTGGTCCATTCCGTACCGACCAAGGAAGAAACTTTCCAAACCTTATCTTTTAACAATGGAAAGAATCGACTATTCAAATAACTTGCTAATCCTGAAAATTCAATATCGCATTCCTTTACAATTTTTCGGCACAAAAGGTCAAAAGAAACTTCGTCAGTGGCATCAAGAACGGAAAAAATTTTTTCGCTGAGTAATTTTCTAGCTTTTTTTTCCAGGCCAACTTTGTTGATTAGATACTGTTTCAAATTTGTCTTTAAATGAGAAGTGCACAGTGCGTGCTTGCTGGAAGGGAAAGCCGATAAAGCTGCTTTGTGGAGAGCTTGTTCGTCGTCGGTTCCGAAAATCAATTTTTTGTGATCACCCAATACTGCACGCAAATGAATGAAAAAAAAGGAAAAAGTTTCATAATTAGAATTACAATGCAACAAAATTGGGCCTAAAAAAAGAGGGTGCTCACCAGTGCTGGATTTGACCACACTGAGGTTTTTGAATACCATAACTGTAGCATATACCTTTCCCAAGTTAAAAGTTTTATCGATTCCCAAAACGGTAGATCCGGAACAACAGAATCTTTTGATATCTAATATTTGTTGTGCAACATACAAAATTATTGAAGTGGGACAATTTTTACCATGGTTTACTCTCTGAACGAATTCGTGCGTTTGTGCCATATTAATAACTTGTAATATTTCGTCTCCATAAGTTTTGCCATATGTAAGTCTCTGCTTGGTGTGTAAGTCATTGAGTTTTTTTTTGGCTTGGTTGCCTTTGGCGTTGTATATTAATCTAAGATCACGTGGCTTGTCAAGTAAATTATTGTTATCGGTTTGCAGTGCATCATATAATTTTCTTCCTGTTGCAAATAAAACTTTGTCTTTGACAGATTCCATGGTCTTTTCGCTTGTGCGGATGTAAACATTTCTATTGTGTTTCGAATTACCATGAGGGGAGTGATGAGGGAACTTTCCAGTATATTCAACAAATGCACGTTTTTCAAATTCACTGGAAAAAGATTTTATCCAGGTAATTTTTCTCCGGTACTGAGTGTCGACTTTCAATTTTGAATAATATTTGCTCACAACTACAATCTTCTTTGCATCTGGTTGAGGATCAAGAGGTAAGTAACATTTTTCACGTGTTTTTCTTTTGCAGTACAAACCATCAATAAGATGAATTTCTTTATAAACTTCTTTGTCTGTTTCAAGGTATACAGTTGATGACGTTGTGTTGCATGTCCACGCACCACAATCATCGTAAAAGCGTTTGCAAATTTTTTGTTTACCCCTTTCGTAATTGTTGCTGTTATCAACTACATAGTATACATTTTCTTTCTTTCCTTTGGGTATTGTGTCTAGAATGCTTTTGCCACTTTTAAGCAAAAGAACAATCACCTGATTGGTGGTTAGAAATTCGCCAAACGGCAAAGAGTTTTGTTTTAAATCATGTTTCATGTAAGTCTCGTCATCATATGGTTCGCTTGTCATAGAGTCATTCGGAGGGTATTCATCATTTTGGGGGTTGATGCTTGATTTTTTTGGTTTTATAAAGTTTAACAATTCATCTTGTTTTATGTCAATGTCATCAACAAAATCACTGCTTCTTGAAAGAGATGTTTTCGATTTCTTTGCTTCTTTTAACAACTTATCTAGTTGGATTTCAATGTCATCAACAAAATCACTGCTACTTGAAAAAGATGTTAAAGCGGTTGCGATTTCTTTCGATTCTTGCGCAAGTGACGGAATCTTTGTAGGCCGGTTTAGTTTAGGAATTTTATCATCTATATAGGAAAAAATTGCGTTTTCGGGTTTGTTTGCTTCCACTACTGTCTGGTAATGAAGTTTTGCTTTTTTTATGCTCGTGGTAAATTCAATTACATCACTTTCATCCAAATCTGATGTTAGAATAGCTTCATCTGCAAACACGTTTTCCTGAAAGGATCGTTTACTAGCAATGAGTTCTGATTCTCGTTTTGGTTTTCTTTTTCTCAATGGTAATTTTTTATCGTTCTCCATTTTCATTTTTTCGGGGAAAATGTTTTCTATTTCGTCTTCTTCCATGTGCATTTGAGCGTAGTTGGGTTCTTTTTTCTTGATGTTACTAATGTCCGTTCTTTTGTATTTCTCAGGAGTGGAAGTGACCTTATTGTGGTAGGATGTCGTGGGGAAGCTGAAACTACATTGGTCCCCATCATCTATAATGACTTGTTGGTTGTTTCCCCTGATTGGTGATAAAGTGCTCTTAAAGTAGCCTGCAGTACTCTCTGAGTAGTCCGACTCTGAAATGGTGTAGCAGATGTCGTCTTGGTTTCGATTATCAACTGATTCATTATTCACAAGAGGTACGAAGTGATTGGGGGTCCAACATTTTTGGGAGGTAGGACCCATCCTCGTCCACATAATGTAAATAGGGTCGTCATTGGAGAAACTTCTCGCCGATATTGAGCAGCTTAAAATTTCTTTTGTCATATCGTCTGGGCCATTGCACGCTGGATAAACTGATATGATTCTTCTTTCAATCACCTGGGATAGTGCAAGGATTGTCCAGGCAGATGAAAACCCTCCGTTTTTGAAACAATCCCTGCAGCTGTCCCAGTAGTCGGGACTAACCAATTCAAAACCCCGTGCCAGTGAATGGTTGATATAGATGGACTGGTTGTTCACTATCTCAATACCGCATAGTACTTTAAGTGTTGTTGCCAGGCTTTCATCTCCGCAGAGAGCAATGGAAGTGGCGTTGAAGAGGCAGCTACCATCACCAGTAGTTTCGACTGCAGCTTTGTGTGTTATATTTGAACATTTCTTTAATATAGAATCGGAATACTGGTGAGTTCTTAATCGTTTACTGATCTGTTTTCGTGGTTCGCTCGTTTTAAAATTTCCAATTAATTTCTTCTCTCTAATGGCAATTTGTTTCAACACCTTCTCTTCCATGTTTGCAGCCTGTAACAACATTAATTTCTGTTATTATCGGTATTAGGAACGCATATCACAAATTTTATGAATAACGTATATCCCTTTTTCACCTCTAATCCTTCAATTTCTCTGATTTTGTTCACAACAGTCGCATTTTGGTGTTGTTTTGTTTGGAAATAACCGAAAACTTCTTTTCATATTTGATTACATAACTGAAAGTTCATTTTTTGGAAAATTCGAACCGTTTTCATAATGCGCCTACTTGGTGTACAATTATGCTCACGTGGGCTACTCCTACATAGAATATGAGCCTATATAAAAATTATAACCCGAAATGCCAGCAGCTTTTAAATTTAATCAGAAAATTTGTGTTGACATTTTAAAGTTTATTCCACCGCTATGATCTTAAATGTTTTTTTGCAGTTCCTCCCTAGTGATAAGAACTGACTGCACGACAATCACTGCCATAAAGCGATAAGCGTTTTACTGTTAAAACGTAAAACGTTTCCATTAAGCAGGTAAAATTTGTCCTATAGTCTAAATAAGTGCACTACAATATTTGCCCAATTCTTCAAGAACGAAGACGAATTTAAAGAAATTGTATGATAAGCTTCCTCTCGTTGTGACAAGTGTAAGCTCGATGACACTCAAGCAGGTTCCCCGCTGTGTGAAGAACAAGCCGGCAAGTTTACTTGTTGTGCCGTTGAGAAAAGCACTTAGCGGGATTCCCCCACATTGGCGTGTTAGACAGATGGCCGGCAACTCCTAAGCGAGCTCGTTATAGCGCTTTGATCGCTTTCTCGTGATGGGCAAGATAAATAATTTGATATGCAACTCTTGTTCTGTATGCAACGGTAAATTGTTCATAATACAAATTTTACAGCATTTGGTATAGACTAATTAAAAGCCAATGGCTTAACGGAATGGATTTCTAATTATGCGTTCGTAATTGCTTTTCAATGCGCGTTTCTCAATGAATAACTGTAGTGTGATAATTTGAAAACAAGCATCACAGCACGAGCTGCTAGTGCTCAGCATTGGCGGCAATTACAGATGTTACAGTTTCAGCATTACAGCTCTTGCATTTACCAAAGCAATTCGATTACAAGCTCATTTATTTTTGAACTAATATCTTATTTATACGCAGGGTTACCATCTGCCTACACCAAGTAATAAACACGCTGCTTTGCGATGAAATTATGATGACGTAAATAGACATGCGATGACGTGATGACAAAGTGCGATGACAATTTTGTTTTAGAAGAATCTTATTTCTGTCACTTGGTATGAATCTCGGCTAGCGATTAACACATTGAAAAAACTTTAAAATAACGGTTCTCAAGTTAACAGAAATTGAGTATTTTTATACGCGTAATATGTATACAAATTGACTGATGTCTGTATCTTAATACAGAGCTCAATACTTAAAATAACCAGAGCATACATTGCTAAAATTGCAAAAGCACTACACGGTGTTTAATGCCGCCACCACGTACGACAATCATCAGCTGCGAGCTTATTCAAATAGAATTCTATTTGTGATATCTATTTATTGATCAAAAAGCCAAAACAAAGTATGCAAATCCTAGATTTATTAACCCATTTTCTAAAAAAACTAATACGGCAATTGAAAATAAGTACATTTTTGCACATAAGTGCATTTATGTTTTGCAAGACATTGTTCTTGAATATAAGCCCAAATCTTAGAAATAAGCACGATATGGCAACCTTGTTTATATCATGTTTAACGATACTTATAATTACATCAGTATGAAATAAGCTTGATAGCATCGACTAGATTTCTTTGTAGTACTGCCAACGTTTAGCAAAGGTGAAACGATGGGAGTCCGCAGAGGGGCAAGAAGAGCCACGTGCTTTCCCTTTAATTTCGCGTAAAAAGTGCACAACTATATTAATTTTAACGGATGGTTCCTGTGTTCACAAATCTTCACGCTTGTGTTAAGAGTTTCCCACCACGATAGAATAAAATGATACTAACTTAACAAACTTTAGTCGGGCGTTATCTCCGAAGATATGCCGGAAAGCTCTAAAGTGCGAATTTATTTTTTGAAGAATTCGAACCGTTTTCATAATGCGCCTACTTGGTGTACAATTATGCTCACGTGGGCTACTCCTATATAGAATATTAGCCTATATAAAAATGCATTGTCTTCAAACAGTCGAAATTGGGGCGAAAAAATATTACTCAAACATTGCCTTCAGAGTTGTTCGAAATGTATTAAAATCGCCACTAATAATTCAATTTTATCAAAATTTTTTCGATAAACCATACCCCCAAAATATCTTACTTTTAGGAGCGCTTTTTTTCGTTTTATATGTGATAAAGTTTTGAAAGGTCTGAAAAGAACTGTGCTACAATGCTATGGCAAGCACACTTCGTTCAGCGCATTATTATAGAGAAGTATCAGAATAATTGCTCTCCTTCAGAATTATTGCGGACGCAATTTAGAGTTTTTTAATAACGACCGTGCATAGTTTTTGTTTTTACTATTAAAGATCTGCAGCTCTTTAACTAGACTATTTCCACAAAGGTGTTATAACCAAACGAATTGCAAATATTATCAGGCGATTGGTAGTTGCCTTTTACTTAACCATCTGGCATTGTTATCCGAAAAGATGTAAAAATTTTTCGCCGTTAGATGGCTCGAAAAAATAGTATATTTCGTAGTTTTCACCCAAATAGAATTCGCTAAATTTGTGTTTACACTCAATTGAAGAGGAAGCTAGCGCCAACACATTTGAAAAAAATGTATTTTAATCAGTCCTAAAATTAAGCGCGCTCACGAATAATTTGAATTTTCATGCAGTACATCGCCACGCATCATCGCTCATAAATTATTATGCGCTTCAAGTATTCAAGCTCGTTTCATGTATGAAAATACAATTAAAACTGTTTTACCTGATTCAATCTTGAGGCACTTTTAAAGAAGTCGAATTCTTTGTCGCTGTTTTGGTAGCAAGCAGAACAAACGAACGAGATATCATTTAATAGTTTCCATTGATCCCACGTAGGTTGGGAGGCGGAGACACAATTTTGATGGTACCATGAATTACATGTTTCACATAGAATACAAGATGTATTGCATTCCAACTGACACATACCACATGGAAACATAGGCTTATCAGGCTTATCTTTTCTTTTTGTAGACATTTTATCGGAACGTTATCAATATATTTTCTAAAAGCCATAGTCCATTATTATGATTAGCATAGTTAATGAAATAATTTTTTTAATAATTGTAATAATTTTTTTAACAATGATCAATAATTAATTTTTTTTAATAATTAAAAATAATTTTTTCACAATTTATCACTGCAATAAATTGTTATGGAAACCTCGTTCTTCGCTATTTTTTCGCTGCTTGTTAGGAAAATAAATTTCCCGTGCTAAAAATTATTTTAAACATTTTATCGGAACGTTATCAAAATATTTTCTAAAAGCCATAGTCCATTATTATGATTAGCATAGTTTATGAAATAATTTCTTTACAATTTATCACTGCAATAAAGTGCTATGGAAACCTCGTTCTTCGCTATTTTTTCGCTGCCTTTTGGGAAAATAAATTTCCCGTGCTAAAAATTACTGCCTTTCTACAATTACTGCCTTTCCTGTGAGAATATTTGGTTTAAACATCACATATTTTTATCTTATATCAATGACCAAAAACACCCGTCCAAGCTAGCTGGATTCAAGTCATTATCATTGTGAAATTAAACTTACCCACAGAATCACCTAGCTTTTTATATATCGAAGCTTTTTTATTAAAACATTTTTATTTCTTTCATGTTTCCCAAGAATGTGGAATCGGAAGTTGGAAGATGAAGTGGATTCGCCGACAAAGGTTTCCGACAGCCGGAAACTGGAACCGGATGCAGATAACTTTAGTAGAAGCGGCGGCATTCAAGCCAAAAAAAACTTCAGAGGGAACGCCGCAATGTCTTGCAACTCCAAATATGGTAAAAATAAGTTTGGCCAATGGCCATGTGTAAGGGAAGTTCAGGAACCATTTTTAGATCTTTTTAGGTGTGTCTGCATCGATAAAGAAAACTTAAAAGTCGACTCCTAACTGGATCAACCGATAATTTACAACTTGGTCGACTATTCACAGTTTCCATATCGACGTTCAGCGTTCACCGCATAAGAGACAGTTTGAAGCCGAATAAAAAAGTCCACCGTCCAACAAATATCCTAGTCAATTCAACTGTAGTGGAAGTTACAATTACTTTTCTCCAACTCCTGCGCTGGCGTTACGCCAAACAATGTAAAATTGTATGATTTGACTAAGAAAAATGTGAATGTAGTGGCAGTTGTTGATGCCTCGCGGTAATCCAGCGTGTATTCTGCAAAATATTGGTTGTCAGCTAAAGTAGGGCATCTGCTCCTTTAGTCTTCCTGATTGCGTCCCAGTTTGTGATTTGGGGACATAAGATTCATGTTATCCCGCCTTCGCCAAAACTATAATTGGGCTTTAAGTAAAGAAAGGTTAGAATGAAACAGTTGAGCTTAATTGCATGTTATTTACCTATCTTGTTACAAGAAAGAGATCAAGCGCTAGTACGAACTAGCTTAGGAGTTTCCGGCTATCTGTACCATACTGACAGTGGCATAGCGAGAAGTTTCAAAGGGGAGGGGGCACGACCACATGCTCCAGCAGTTGCTTAATCTTCAACTGCCGTTCCTTCTGGACTTTGTGAAAATCCAATTAAGAGAGGCAAAAGGGGAGGAAGCATGGCATAAAACAATCCCCCGCTGAATACACTACTGGAAATCACGCTGAGGGAATCACGCTAAGTGATTGAAGTGAGGCTTACCCACGAAACCTGCAAGATAACTAGCTGCATTTAATATTTTGCTGGTTCTAGTTTTTGATGCTAAGCACATAACGGTATTTTCAGGATCGCAAGTTCGCACTTTCAATATCAGCGTGCTCTTATCTATACGTTCCTAACGGTCTGTTTTATGGCGAACTGGAGGTCTGTGACTCCCAAAAGTCTCCCAATAGTCTATTGATAAGGTAAATTAGATTTTTCTGCGTTGTCATAGACTGATGTTTATTGTCTGGTCAAAGTGTTGATAGAGTTCTTCGATATGTAATACTTAGTTGACCCTTTAAGGGCCAACGGAACACATATGTGCCATGACGTAAATTCCAAATAGACTTCTACAAGGCGTATGTATGAAGCCAAAAGAAAAATGCAGGACCAATCCAATAGTGCACAAACTGCATATATATTATATATGCCATTCCATAACTCTATTTTGGTATACACCATTGGTCCATTTCAATGTTTTTAAAGATTTAATTTCGTGGAACATATCAACCATAAAAATAATGGTGTGGCAAAAATATCCACTTTCAATATTTAAGGTTCTCAGAAATCTGGACTTCGCGATTCATGAGGCATTTTCATTTAATTAGAGATGTAGGTAGGTCTAGTTTTGATGTGTATGCCATGCCACTATCTATGCCTTCATAAATTTTTACCGTTTTTTCATGCTTCATTAATTAGGAATAACTTAATTTCAGAATGATGGGGGTTTGACTAGTGTGACTATAATAGTATTTTTCATGTATCGATATAATGCGATTTATAGTTGTAGTATTGCAGCTAATTGAGTAAGATCTGTATGGCAGGACGCCTATCTGTTAGCTCGTATCGAGTTAGTATTCATGGTTTCGTGTTACTATGGTTGTTATAAAGGGTGTAAGCAGGGCCGGATTTAGACAATGAGAGGCCCTAGGCTATTTGATCAGTGAGGCCCTAATGAGCAACGATCAGACTCATCTTTAAGCAGTGGCGTAGCGAGAAATTTTGAATGGGGGGGGGGCATAATTTCCACATTTTTTTCAAGCGTATTTGTTTCGGCAGAACTAATTTGAAGCTGATTGAGACACAGAAAAGGCTCTAGGAGGTCCGGGGGCATGCTCCCCCGGAAAAATTTTGAAAATTTACATGCTGTAGTGCAGGGCTACTCAACTATAATCAGGATCGGTCCAGAAAGACAACTTCATTATTTGCAAAGGTCCAGAAACAAATTCATGGCTGATTTGATTAGGGCAAAAAAAATATACTAGTCGGTTGACTAAATAACTGAAGACTTGCTATCGGCGCGGGAGGTTTAGGGTTCAATTTCCGGGTTACCAAATCGGACGTAGTTACCCTGTCCACATGTCGAGTTTGAGTGGTTCTAATGACCGACACGCTTGCGGCATCATAACCATTTTTTGATTCTTAGTCAATTTGTTGAAGTAAGTGATTACGACATGAAAATTTCAATTGTGACGCAGACAGCCCGTGGGCTTTCGGAGCTGCTTGAACTGGACATGTGGACAGGGTAAAAGTCGCCAACGGCTTGCCACCGCTGCTATGTTTCTTTGGAGTTCAAAGGTGTGTTCAGGAGCGGATCCAGGGGGAGGTGTGGGGTATGCATTCCTTCCCACCAGCCATTTTTAACAATGTTTTGGATGAATAACATTTTTCCATAATTTCGAACCTCTTCACAGCAATACGTCTTAGTCGCCTTAAGCACGCATAATTGAAACTGTGCGAACAAAATGCATCATGTTATTTGGTGAAGCACTCAAAGTTAGGGACCAAAAATATGACAAAGTTTCCCAAAAATTCTTCAAAAAGCACTAAAATGGCCATTGCAAAATGAAATTTTCAAAGTTTTTCCTGCGGAGCATGCCCCCGGATCCCCTAGAGTCGTTTTTGGTACTTAAGTTGCTTAAAATTAACTCTGCCGGAAAAAAATACGCTTGAAAAAGTGACATAAATTGGTGCTCCTTCCCTCAAATACAATTTTGTATACGCCTCTGAACATTTTCAAAAGGCTTATTTACGCCCATTTGCGGGTCTAAACGTCTTTGCATTTACTTAACATTCAACCTAATTCAAAATTACATCCCCCCACCAAAGCTTTCTGGATCCGCTCCTGGGTGTGTTGCTTAGACGCTACTTCGCAGAGATAGGCCCTGCCACGTGCGCTGGTTATCGCTTCGGCGTAATACCATGAACACCGGGGCTCTCCATCGCATTTATCGTTATCTTTTTACTTGTTACCTTCCATTGCGATCCATTATTGTTTTAAAAATACTAAATGAAAAGTGCCTTCAGTCGCTATTTTTGGCGCGCTGTAAGATAAGAATTTAAATAAAATCAAATCTTCGCTATACTCGGGATATTACGCCGAAGCGTGTATCGAGTAGTGGGGCCAATTTCCGCGGCTTAGCGCCTAGGCAATGCAGCTCCGTAGAAACATCGCAGCTGTAGCGAGCTGATGGCGACAATGTGTCCAATGTAAATAGCCCGGGAATCCAACCCAAGACCTGCCACAAAGATAACGTTATCCTTAATCGATACACTAACCAGTCGATTTTAGTTAAAGTTATATCTTAATTAACGCATAACTCTTCGATCGCACCCACGAGAAGGTTACAACAGGACAAACAAAAACCTCGCCTATTTTTAAGGTTTATTCTGTTGTATTTATGATAAAGTTTTACGTTATCACTTGGAAAATATTTGATTGGCTAAAAACTTTATTGGGGTCCAGCTTCAGCATTTGGAAGGTCCAGATTTGGACCGCGGGCCGCCAGTTAATGTTTTAGTGATTATTTTAGTGCTTTTTGAATAATTTTCACGCAAATTTTTTTTAATTTTTTGACCCTATTCGTGAGAGCTTTGCCAAATATGATGCATTTTGTTCGCTCGTTTTCGATGTACGTGCTGAAGGCGTAAGGCTTTTTGCTATCAAAAAGGTTTGAAATGATGGAAAAAATTGTATACATCAAAACATTTTTGAAAATGGCTGGTGGGAGGATGCATACCCCTCATCCCAGTCCCCTGGCCATAAGCTGCAGAAACCATTAAAAGAGTATGGCATACTTTAGTCACGTGGCACCATTAATTTTGTTCTTTTTTACTAAAAGGCAAAGTCAAAAAGGGGGCTAAGGCACAATGCTCCCACCTAAATACGCTCTTGTCTCTACGTTTAGACCTATAAAGGTCTTGTCTCTACGTTTAGGCCTATAAAGGTCTTTGATGGTCGATTTCCAAAAAAAGATCTTGATAAAAAGAAGGTCTTCGTTGTTCGTGACGAGGCCCCTTATTTCTCCGAGGCCCTAGGCTTCAGCCTGCCTAGCCTATTGGTAAATCCGGCCCTGGGTGTAAGTAGCTTTTGTGAATATGCGATGCGTTCTTTTCTTTTTAACTATAAGTGCACCTTCGCTCAGAGGCTTATGAGTACCTGTTAAAAAGGCGAGTTTGATAGCAACAAGTACGAGCTCGCTCATGGGCGAGCAGAGCTCGTTTCAGAACTATGTTTTTTATATATCGAAGCTTTATTACAAATTTTTATTTTTTTGATGTTAGTTTCTTTCCAAGAATGTGGAATCGGAAGTTGGAAGATGAAGTGGATTCGCCGACAAAGGTTTCCGACAGCCGGAAACTGGAACCGGATGCAGATAACTTTAGTAGAAGCGGCTGCATTCAAGCCAAAAAAAACTTCAGAGGGAACGCCGCAATGTCTTGCAACTCCAAATATGGTAAAAATAAGTTTGGCTTGTTACGTAATTCGTTGTTGGAGCTCAACGTTAGAAGTACGACGTTCCTTGGTATGTAGGTATACCACTATACCAGTGAAACTCCGGAGCCTCCTTGACAGTCGAACTTTATTGGTATTCAAATCACATGCATTTTGAATAACTTTTGATTTTATGCCACAGCAGTGCTTCATATGCTTGTTGCTTGTACGTAGCGTTGGTGCTACAGCAGCTGCAAGTCATGTGTAAGGGAAGTTCAGGAATCATTTTTAGATCTTTTTAGGTGTGTCTGCATCGAAAAAGAAAACTTAAAAGTTCGACTCCTAACTGGATCAACCGATAATTTACAACTTGGTCGACTATTCACAGTTTCCATATCGACGTTCAGCGTTCACCGCATAAGAGACAGTTTGAAGCCGAATAAAAAAGTCCACCGTCCAACAAATAGCCTAGTCAATTCAAATCGAACAAAATCTTCGTCACCGAGACTTTGAGCAGAAATTGAACATAAATCATTATTATTCGGCTTTTTTGGTAGAAACCTGAGCCAGTGGTTATTTTGTTGCTATGTTGGTTCGTTTTTATGTAGGCCAAGTTTATTTTTGATGTTATCAGTCATACAGCCATGCCATATCACAACCGACTGGCATGTCTAAGCATTAATCCGTTTTGCCTCGTGTATCGTTTTCCATAGTTGTTATTTTTGTGTTGATATGAGTTTTCCGGCGTACGGGAATAGAAGTCGAATTATGCCACGATGAGACGTCTGAAATCAGGCGTTTACAAAAGGTTGTAAATATTTTCCCTACAGCCCTTAAAATCACGTTGTTGAATATTTTAGGGCTGCCGAATTACAACACGCTGTTATACCAAAAGGCTAAAAATCAACAACTAATAAGCTGAGGACAGTCAGCACACAGTTTAATCTGTCCTTTACCTTTCCTCGTATTGATGCGACTGCCCTTCAGACAGCACGAAGAACGCCATTGTTCACCAGCATCTCTGGTCAATGATGGGACTACTTTTTTTTTTTTTGGGGGGGGGGGGGTTGGCATATTTATCCTTCCATCACGAGAAAGCGATCAAAGCGCTATAACAAGCTCGTTTAGAAGGTGCCAGCCATCTATCTACCACACTAAGATGGAGGAGTCCCGCTAAGTACCTTTAACCTTTCCCAACGGCACAACAAGTAAACTTGCCGACTTGTTCTTCACACTGTCCCTTTAATGCTGAGTGTCAAGCAGGGAAGCTGCGAATACCAATTTTAAAGTTATTGGTTTGACTCGAGTCTACAGCTCCAGAGGCGGGCATTCGGCCATCGACAATTCGACATACATTCTTCAACGCCAATTATCGTGTCTCACTTATCACCTCGACCATGCTTCTTTTCTTACCCACCTCATATCCACGTACTTTCGTTGTGTATTAAAAGACGGAAACATTTCGAAATGCACATTACCAATGACATAATATCAACAGAATAAGTAACACTTCATAAGTAATTCAAGAACATTTCTGCGTTTTTGATAAAAGCTAATTTATGTGTTAAACAGCATCGCAAAGCTAATTATAAGACTTCAATAGAAAAGAGCCCATTCTGATTGATACCATTTCACCAGCTCCTTCAATAAAAATATCTTTACAACAAAAGCTAGGCAACGAACATCATAACCATGGACACATACCCAACAATGATAACTATGTCATGTTCAACATAAACTTTAGAGACATCAATCCAGAATTTTTAATGGTTGCATAAACGCTAGTAATTCTACATCCTCTATAATTATCAAGACTAATCATGATTTTGATTAGGGTGAACAGTGAGATTATATTACCGCAACAATAGAGTACGGTATGCTTTTTAATCACAATTTTTATCGAAGCTACTGTACTGGTACTAGTCGTAATGAACAACTGGATTTACTTATTTGGCATGGCCATTTTGTTTTCTTGTTTACAGTTTAGCTCACATTGACTCACCCAACCGACAACTTTATCCCGTTTGATTATGCTGCCAACAAATCACTTGCGAAAAGTGAAAGAAAAAAACGTATATACAGTGTAATTAAAAAAGGTGATGGATTGAAAATCAATAACTTTGATGAAAGTAAAATAAAAGATAATAGCTTTGCCTTGAGCACGCAATGTAAAACATACAAATAAACCTATTCAGTTTATTATGATCATATCAATCAATCAGTTTATTTCAGGCTAAATTAGCCCATAGAAAGAATAAATAAAGCACAACAGCCAGAGATAAAGCAAAAAAACAAAAGAAAAAAAAACATACTCAAAACTGCATACAAAAAAAAACAACAACATAAGCAGCAAGCCGGAAAAAAAGACGATGAAAAGCACAGTGACCAAAGCTACTGTGCACCAACAGGCAACAACAAGTCCTGGTAATGTACATAAAACCATATAGATATTGTTGCAGAACATTAGCAAAACGTTTTTATTTTTCCCCAAATCATCCTTGCAAATAATCTTTTCTGTGGGTTCAGACTTTTTTTCTTTAATTTCGTTGCTGACGAGAGGATCCTTTCCAAAACCATAAATCAATAGCTTTTAAAGTGATTTTGACGTCTGAGTTCCCATAACTTCAGCTTTCAAATTCTTGAAAAGATCGTTGTTGAACTACTTATCCGTCATCTACCAAACGTGTCCATACAGTATCCACAAGTTGTTACCGGTAATCACAATTAGCACCAACATTTACTTATGTTGTATAACATTTTCTAAACACCTAATATCTGTAGTCCACTGGGAGAAAGATGCTTGGACCCAGTTCACAGGTTCATTAATTTTTTCACTGTTTTCTCGATGTATGAATGGAAACATATAAACTTTTGTTGGTGTGATGAGCAAGTGAGTTTGCCTCACATATTAGTATGGCAGGCACTTGTTGATCAACACAAAATAATGCATTTTCAAGGGTATATAAGTCAAATTGTTCACCCCTAAAATTTTTATTTAAACATCAAGGACGACTTGAATGCTGAGTATACTTTCAGGGTGATTGGTGAATGCTCTTGCTGTTAATCATGCAATACAACCAACTTTCTATTATGCACAGTTATTCATACTTTTGTGCAAATTCGACCACATTCAGCGTAAAACCAGCATTACCAGATTGCCCCACACTGATATATACTTCATTTGTTTTCTTGCATGTGCAGGATCCATTCTAGTAGTTGTTTAAATATGTAAAAGCAATATTTAGCAACTCCTTATTTGAAAATACCTGCAACAACACAGTACCGGTAAATGTTAAAATATCGTAACCAATACCAGTAGTCTTAAGAAAGGCAGAGAGGAGGGTTGACTTACCGATTGACAATGAGTACTGGTACTTAAATATAATTCATTTTTAAGCTAAATGCTAAAATATTTTTTGAATACCGTTACAGTAGCACTGAGCAGTTTGTTGGAAATTTGATAACCTATCAACAAACTATAAAAAAACACATTTTAACGGTTTAATCATTCATGACTTTTCCTAATAGAACTATTGCGGAAATACCCAGTACAGTACCCATCCTACGTAAACTTTTTGTTGACATGGTAGGGTAGCCTCGCCCTCACACGGTAGCTTAGCTAAGGCAGTTCAACCCCAGATCCAGTTCTGAGTTTCAACTTCCCACCCAATAATTTCAGAGGTACTGATAGCCTATTCCACAATGTGAAGCAAAAACCGCCACTGACTGACTGATAGTATGTTCACATATCAGTATTATTCTTAGTCATTGCCCAACTGACATTGGATTTAGCGATTTAACAACAATAAATAGCCTTCTGTTTGCACTTTGATGCATTGCAAACTGAGAATTATCACCTGGTAATCACAAAGTACAGTATATAGCTTAGTACTCAGGCAGACTACTGCAGTCTCAGTCTTTATTTTCTTTTAAAAGTTCATCTTCTCCATCGTCTGCGACTGTGGTCAAACAAAAGCCCATGAAATCACTTGTCTAACAGTCTGAACATTCTGATTCTGAACAATTTCGCACATTTTAATTCTGAACAATTTCGCACATCGCGGACATCGCAACATCGGACATCGCGGACATCGTTGACATCGCGGACATCGTTGACATCGCGGACATCGTTGACATCGCGGACATCGTTGACATCGCGGACATCGTTGACATCGCGGACATCGTTGACATCGCGGACATCGTGGACATCGCAGACATCGCGGACATCGCAATTTGGGACATCGCGGACATCGTGGACATCGCGGACATCGCAATTTGGGACATCGCGGACATCGTGGACATCGCGGACATCTTGGACATCGCGGACATCGTGGACATCGCGGACATCGTGGACATCGCGAACATCGCAATTTGGGACATCGCGGACATCGCAATTTGGGACATCGCGGACATCGTTGACATCGCGGACATCGTGGACATCGCGGACATGTACTATTTAGTAACACCCCCCAGTACCTGTGTAATACTAAACGAGAATTAAACGCAATTTTCTTTTTTTTAGATACTGTTTACAAAAATACAAAGAGATAAGTGCCATTACTTCCTGGTCTTCAATACTGACAATCTAACTAAGAAACCTTTAAACATTTAAATAATATTTTGGATTTGTCATATACATACTCAGCATTATTTATGATAAAGGTCGCTTAATTCAGTAACTGAGTTTAAGATTTGTCAATATTGAACTTTGTAAAAAGAAGATTGCATTCAATTTTTGTCATTTAATATTACTTGATAACTTCCCTTTTACTTGAATGTAATCTGTATATTGACTTCAGTCCATTCAGCCAAATCGTCCAGGCCTATGCACTATATACTCTGATACCTGGGTACTGGCCTAATCCAACCTCTCTGAATCTTAACTAGGGTCAACCTTAATGTAAACCACCGTAAATTCTTTTTTCTTGCTGTGCTTTACATTCACTGCAGTGCTTCAGTGCTCTAAATAAATAGCCTACCTGTAAATTAGTGAGCTCTGCGTTCTCTACCAGATTGGACATCGCTATTTGGGACATCGCGGACATCGCAATTTGGGACATCGCGGACATCGCAATTTGGGACATCGCGGACATCGTTGACATCGCGGACATCGTTGACATCGCGGACATCGTTGACATCGCGGACATCGTTGACATCGCGGACATCGTTGACATCGCGGACATCGTTGACATCGCAGACATCGCGGACATCGCAGACATCGCGGACATCGCGGACATCGTTGACATCGCGGACATCGTTGACATCGCGGACATGTACTATTTAGTAACACCGGTACTGGGTACATTATATCAATTTTATCTTTTTAAAATTTTATCAAACTCTTCATCGAGCTGTGTCTGAGGCTTTTTTTTTTAATTTTACCCACTAAAGGTTTATTGCAGATAATTTTGATTAGTGTAAAACTCAAAGTGGTAAGTGATACATATCATTACCGGTACATTTTTCAGATGTCCTGGATGTGGTTTTCTAAGAATCAGAATTTGATCATTGTATTGCAATAGCCCAGCTGTACTGTAACTGTTAATGTTTTTTTAGCTTTGATTGGATATGTGTTGATATCATCAAAATAGCAAAGTACTTGTGGTACCGGTATGTTTTTTTTTCATTTTATGTTTACATGTATGCCACATTAATTACCCTGCAATAGTTTGCTGTTTTGTGACAGTGTGATCGCCCTATAACAGTATAATGCAGTATCAGATTGCAGAAGCATGTAAAACAGTTGTAAAACATTTATTATCACAGGATCACATCCTTAAACTCAAATACGTTACATTGGGGATTTATTTGTAAGCTTTTTCCTTAATCGCTGTACCAGTGTACCGGTACCCCATTTTATGACAAAATAATCTCTATAAAGAAGTTTAGCAAGCAAACAAACGAATACCTGAATACCGGTTCTTGCTTGTGTATTACAACCCCTTACTTGCCAAAGTAGGTATTGTTGTGGTTAGAAAATGGTTTGTTGTTACACATAGTTGAAGTTGCAAATTATAATAGCTAATAAGTTCAGTTGTAGGCAATTGACAGATTAAGCAATTTTAATGTATCAAATTGTGGTTGCAATCCTTGAAAGAATTATGTTTTGGTTGCAGGTTAAAACTTAAAAAGTGTAATAGCAAGATTACAATGTGAAAATTTAAAGCGTGTTTCCACAGTTGCAAATTCAGAAATTAGTGACAATTTGCCCTCGTTGGCACTGGCAACTACTGACTTCTTTGGCTGGTAACGCAGTATATAATTACAAGTTGTAGAAAGAAGTGAATGCATCAAAACAAGCTAAAACAACACAATGTGCTTATGAAGCAATATCAAACACAAAAAACATTGTTGTAAAAAGATAATATATGTTCTTTTTAGTCTTATGCTTCACAAAAATTAGGAACGAAGTAATAAAACAGTTAACACTTAACATATTCAGACATTGGACTGGTGAATGCAAAAAGGCAGCTTGGATACAGTTTAGCTTTAGGTCATAGCAACATCATTAATCAGTATATATACTTTTTTGCACAATTTGAAACATTAGCACAACAAATGCTGTGATATATAGCAACTACTGACTGACTTTGTTGGCTGGAAATTGACAATTATTAGTTTTAGAAAGAAGTGAATATATCAAAGCAAGCTAAAACAATACAATGCGATTATGAAGCAATATCGAGCACAAAAAACATTGTTGTAAAAAGATAATATATACACGTTCTTTTTAGTCTTATGCTTCACAAAAATTAGGAACGAAAAAAAAAAAGCTTTAATAAGGTTTTGCATTAGGTCATAACAACATCATTAATCAGTATGCTAGTCCAGCAACTCTCAACTGGAAGCAATTAGGATATGAGCCATCGGTTTTCCAGTGCAATATTGTTTAACAATAATTAGGAAGCACTTAAAATCCATCAGACTGATGTAGCCATTGCAAATGATGCGCTGAAAGAAAATGGTATTGTGGAGGAGAGGACCATTGGTTTTTAGAGTCTCTAGAAGGGGGCCAAAAACTAACCTTAATTAGTTGACAACTACTGGCGTATGTGCTTGAAAAAATTATTATGTAGTAAACAGTGAGTATTTCTGTACAAAATACACATTGCATAATAAAAATCACATGAAAGTTTTTCTAGTAGCACACAACACATACTGTGCAAATCCATTTGGTTTTGATAGCTAATATCATCCCACATACCAATAGGCTATATTAAACGAAAATTGAAGGGTAGCATTATTTTTTCATTGAAGGTGTTAAAAAGTACGTCAAATTCAAAACTGGCGTTTAAGATCTTAAATGAGCGATCACACTAGCTGAGACGCTGATACCTACAAGCCATTGTACAGGTTTATCTCGTTATGACATCACATCGGCAAAGTCATTTGAGTCGTGATAATATCCTAATAAGGTAAGCATGCACAATGTATCAAAGGTCTCAGCGTCTCAGTCAGTGTGATTCAGTTTTCACCAACATTCTTATGGACAATAACAATGAATACAAAACTTCCAATTTTGAATACGAATACAACCAGGATGAAATGTGATTCACAATTCAATATGGTAACAAGAATGTATACTTGATACAATAGCAGGAGCAACGAAGTGTTAAGTGGTGCTAGATTGCTTATATGTAATCAAAAGAGCAGCTGAGAAAGAAATTTAGGATCCCAGGTTAGGGTGAAAATACTGTTCAACTTGTTTTTTGTGCTGTGTTTTCATTACAAATTTTTATTCAAGAAATTGATGTGTTTAACCTGCATTAGAGGGTGCTCTGTTTGCTGCAAATCGACGTCTTTGTCCAATTTTTTTTACAGCAGATTTAGCAGGTCTTCGAGTAATCAAATTGGAGTTGGTACTAATGCTTTGATAGTTGGTCAATCTTGATGTGACTGGCTTGAATGTCATGAAGTTTTCGATGTGTTTTGCCTGCTCAGAACCGGTTTTTGCTTTAAATTCGTCGAAACTGCTGACAAACTGTTTGTAGGCAGGACTTAGTTCATATGGACCAATAGATGCTACAGCTTTGTTCACATCAACGTACATAGACGTTACCAATTCAAAAATAATCGTGATAAGATCTGGCAGTTTTTTTAGTTTCCACTCTGTTTTGCATTTCAGAACATGATTCATGGACTCGCTATTGTTATTGGTCCATTCCGTACCGACCAAGGAAGAAACTTTCCAAACCTTATCTTTTAACAATGGAAAGAATCGACTATTCAAATAACTTGCTAATCCTGAAAATTCAATATCGCATTCCTTTACAATTTTTCGGCACAAAAGGTCAAAAGAAACTTCGTCAGTGGCATCAAGAACGGAAAAAATTTTTTCGCTGAGTAATTTTCTAGCTTTTTTTTCCAGGCCAACTTTGTTGATTAGATACTGTTTCAAATTTGTCTTTAAATGAGAAGTGCACAGTGCGTGCTTGCTGGAAGGGAAAGCCGATAAAGCTGCTTTGTGGAGAGCTTGTTCGTCGTCGGTTCCGAAAATCAATTTTTTGTGATCACCCAATACTGCACGCAAATGAATGAAAAAAAAGGAAAAAGTTTCATAATTAGAATTACAATGCAACAAAATTGGGCCTAAAAAAAGAGGGTGCTCACCAGTGCTGGATTTGACCACACTGAGGTTTTTGAATACCATAACTGTAGCATATACCTTTCCCAAGTTAAAAGTTTTATCGATTCCCAAAACGGTAGATCCGGAACAACAGAATCTTTTGATATCTAATATTTGTTGTGCAACATACAAAATTATTGAAGTGGGACAATTTTTACCATGGTTTACTCTCTGAACGAATTCGTGCGTTTGTGCCATATTAATAACTTGTAATATTTCGTCTCCATAAGTTTTGCCATATGTAAGTCTCTGCTTGGTGTGTAAGTCATTGAGTTTTTTTTTGGCTTGGTTGCCTTTGGCGTTGTATATTAATCTAAGATCACGTGGCTTGTCAAGTAAATTATTGTTATCGGTTTGCAGTGCATCATATAATTTTCTTCCTGTTGCAAATAAAACTTTGTCTTTGACAGATTCCATGGTCTTTTCGCTTGTGCGGATGTAAACATTTCTATTGTGTTTCGAATTACCATGAGGGGAGTGATGAGGGAACTTTCCAGTATATTCAACAAATGCACGTTTTTCAAATTCACTGGAAAAAGATTTTATCCAGGTAATTTTTCTCCGGTACTGAGTGTCGACTTTCAATTTTGAATAATATTTGCTCACAACTACAATCTTCTTTGCATCTGGTTGAGGATCAAGAGGTAAGTAACATTTTTCACGTGTTTTTCTTTTGCAGTACAAACCATCAATAAGATGAATTTCTTTATAAACTTCTTTGTCTGTTTCAAGGTATACAGTTGATGACGTTGTGTTGCATGTCCACGCACCACAATCATCGTAAAAGCGTTTGCAAATTTTTTGTTTACCCCTTTCGTAATTGTTGCTGTTATCAACTACATAGTATACATTTTCTTTCTTTCCTTTGGGTATTGTGTCTAGAATGCTTTTGCCACTTTTAAGCAAAAGAACAATCACCTGATTGGTGGTTAGAAATTCGCCAAACGGCAAAGAGTTTTGTTTTAAATCATGTTTCATGTAAGTCTCGTCATCATATGGTTCGCTTGTCATAGAGTCATTCGGAGGGTATTCATCATTTTGGGGGTTGATGCTTGATTTTTTTGGTTTTATAAAGTTTAACAATTCATCTTGTTTTATGTCAATGTCATCAACAAAATCACTGCTTCTTGAAAGAGATGTTTTCGATTTCTTTGCTTCTTTTAACAACTTATCTAGTTGGATTTCAATGTCATCAACAAAATCAC
Source organism: Trididemnum miniatum (assembly GCA_964006365.1). Classification (NCBI taxonomy): domain Eukaryota; kingdom Metazoa; phylum Chordata; class Ascidiacea; order Aplousobranchia; family Didemnidae; genus Trididemnum; species Trididemnum miniatum. The sequence goes on along the minus strand of OZ023249.1, from coordinate 17,490,034 downwards.
TGCTACTTGAAAAAGATGTTAAAGCGGTTGCGATTTCTTTCGATTCTTGCGCAAGTGACGGAATCTTTGTAGGCCGGTTTAGTTTAGGAATTTTATCATCTATATAGGAAAAAATTGCGTTTTCGGGTTTGTTTGCTTCCACTACTGTCTGGTAATGAAGTTTTGCTTTTTTTATGCTCGTGGTAAATTCAATTACATCACTTTCATCCAAATCTGATGTTAGAATAGCTTCATCTGCAAACACGTTTTCCTGAAAGGATCGTTTACTAGCAATGAGTTCTGATTCTCGTTTTGGTTTTCTTTTTCTCAATGGTAATTTTTTATCGTTCTCCATTTTCATTTTTTCGGGGAAAATGTTTTCTATTTCGTCTTCTTCCATGTGCATTTGAGCGTAGTTGGGTTCTTTTTTCTTGATGTTACTAATGTCCGTTCTTTTGTATTTCTCAGGAGTGGAAGTGACCTTATTGTGGTAGGATGTCGTGGGGAAGCTGAAACTACATTGGTCCCCATCATCTATAATGACTTGTTGGTTGTTTCCCCTGATTGGTGATAAAGTGCTCTTAAAGTAGCCTGCAGTACTCTCTGAGTAGTCCGACTCTGAAATGGTGTAGCAGATGTCGTCTTGGTTTCGATTATCAACTGATTCATTATTCACAAGAGGTACGAAGTGATTGGGGGTCCAACATTTTTGGGAGGTAGGACCCATCCTCGTCCACATAATGTAAATAGGGTCGTCATTGGAGAAACTTCTCGCCGATATTGAGCAGCTTAAAATTTCTTTTGTCATATCGTCTGGGCCATTGCACGCTGGATAAACTGATATGATTCTTCTTTCAATCACCTGGGATAGTGCAAGGATTGTCCAGGCAGATGAAAACCCTCCGTTTTTGAAACAATCCCTGCAGCTGTCCCAGTAGTCGGGACTAACCAATTCAAAACCCCGTGCCAGTGAATGGTTGATATAGATGGACTGGTTGTTCACTATCTCAATACCGCATAGTACTTTAAGTGTTGTTGCCAGGCTTTCATCTCCGCAGAGAGCAATGGAAGTGGCGTTGAAGAGGCAGCTACCATCACCAGTAGTTTCGACTGCAGCTTTGTGTGTTATATTTGAACATTTCTTTAATATAGAATCGGAATACTGGTGAGTTCTTAATCGTTTACTGATCTGTTTTCGTGGTTCGCTCGTTTTAAAATTTCCAATTAATTTCTTCTCTCTAATGGCAATTTGTTTCAACACCTTCTCTTCCATGTTTGCAGCCTGTAACAACATTAATTTCTGTTATTATCGGTATTAGGAACGCATATCACAAATTTTATGAATAACGTATATCCCTTTTTCACCTCTAATCCTTCAATTTCTCTGATTTTGTTCACAACAGTCGCATTTTGGTGTTGTTTTGTTTGGAAATAACCGAAAACTTCTTTTCATATTTGATTACATAACTGAAAGTTCATTTTTTGGAAAATTCGAACCGTTTTCATAATGCGCCTACTTGGTGTACAATTATGCTCACGTGGGCTACTCCTACATAGAATATGAGCCTATATAAAAATTATAACCCGAAATGCCAGCAGCTTTTAAATTTAATCAGAAAATTTGTGTTGACATTTTAAAGTTTATTCCACCGCTATGATCTTAAATGTTTTTTTGCAGTTCCTCCCTAGTGATAAGAACTGACTGCACGACAATCACTGCCATAAAGCGATAAGCGTTTTACTGTTAAAACGTAAAACGTTTCCATTAAGCAGGTAAAATTTGTCCTATAGTCTAAATAAGTGCACTACAATATTTGCCCAATTCTTCAAGAACGAAGACGAATTTAAAGAAATTGTATGATAAGCTTCCTCTCGTTGTGACAAGTGTAAGCTCGATGACACTCAAGCAGGTTCCCCGCTGTGTGAAGAACAAGCCGGCAAGTTTACTTGTTGTGCCGTTGAGAAAAGCACTTAGCGGGATTCCCCCACATTGGCGTGTTAGACAGATGGCCGGCAACTCCTAAGCGAGCTCGTTATAGCGCTTTGATCGCTTTCTCGTGATGGGCAAGATAAATAATTTGATATGCAACTCTTGTTCTGTATGCAACGGTAAATTGTTCATAATACAAATTTTACAGCATTTGGTATAGACTAATTAAAAGCCAATGGCTTAACGGAATGGATTTCTAATTATACGTTCGTAATTGCTTTTCAATGCGCGTTTCTCAATGAATAACTGTAGTGTGATAATTTGAAAACAAGCATCACAGCACGAGCTGCTAGTGCTCAGCATTGGCGGCAATTACAGATGTTACAGTTTCAGCATTACAGCTCTTGCATTTACCAAAGCAATTCGATTACAAGCTCATTTATTTTTGAACTAATATCTTATTTACACGCAGGGTTACCATCTGCCTACACCAAGTAATAAACACGCTGCTTTGCGATGAAATTATGATGACGTAAATAGACATGCGATGACGTGATGACAAAGTGCGATGACAATTTTGTTTTAGAAGAATCTTATTTCTGTCACTTGGTATGAATCTCGGCTAGCGATTAACACATTGAAAAAACTTTAAAATAACGGTTCTCAAATTAACAGAAATTGAGTATTTTTATACGCGTAATATGTATACAAATTGACTGATGTCTGTATCTTAATACAGAGCTCAATAATTAAAATAACCAGAGCATACATTGCTAAAATTGCAAAAGCACTACACGGTGTTTAATGCCGCCACCACGTACGACAATCATCAGCTGCGAGCTTATTCAAATAGAATTCTATTTGTGATATCTATTTATTGATCAAAAAGCCAAAACAAAGTATGCAAATCCTAGATTTATTAACCCATTTTCTAAAAAAACTAATACGGCAATTGAAAATAAGTACATTTTTGCCCATAAGTGCATTTATGTTTTGCAAGACATTGTTCTTGAATATAAGCCCAAATCTTAGAAATAAGCACGATATGGCAACCTTGTTTATATCATGTTTAACGATACTTATAATTACATCAGTATGAAATAAGCTTGATAGCATCGACTAGATTTCTTTGTAGTACTGCCAACGTTTAGCAAAGGTGAAACGATGGGAGTCCGCAGAGGGGCAAGAAGAGCCACGTGCTTTCCCTTTAATTTCGCGTAAAAAGTGCACAACTATATTAATTTTAACGGATGGTTCCTGTGTTCACAAATCTTCACGCTTGTGTTAAGAGTTTCCCACCACGATAGAATAAAATGATACTAACTTAACAAACTTTAGTCGGGCGTTATCTCCGAAGATATGCCGGAAAGCTCTAAAGTGCGAATTTATTTTTTGAAGAATTCGAACCGTTTTCATAATGCGCCTACTTGGTGTACAATTATGCTCACGTGGGCTACTCCTATATAGAATATTAGCCTATATAAAAATGCATTGTCTTCAAACAGTCGAAATTGGGGCGAAAAAATATTACTCAAACATTGCCTTCAGAGTTGTTCGAAATGTATTAAAATCGCCACTAATAATTCAATTTTATCAAAATTTTTTCGATGAACCATACCCCCAAAATATCTTACTTTTAGGAGCGCTTTTTTTCGTTTTATATGTGATAAACTTTTGAAAGGTCTGAAAAGAACTGTGCTACAATGCTATGGCAAGCACACTTCGTTCAGCGCATTATTATAGAGAAGTATCAGAATAATTGCTCTCCTTCAGAATTATTGCGGACGCAATTTAGAGTTTTTTAATAACGACCGTGCATAGTTTTTGTTTTTACTATTAAAGATCTGCAGCTCTTTAACTAGACTATTTCCACAAAGGTGTTATAACCAAACGAATTGCAAATATTATCAGGCGATTGGTAGTTGCCTTTTACTTAACCATCTGGCATTGTTATCCGAAAAGATGTAAAAATTTTTCGCCGTTAGATGGCTCGAAAAAATAGTATATTTCGTAGTTTTCACCCAAATAGAATTCGCTAAATTTGTGTTTACACTCAATTGAAGAGGAAGCTAGCGCCAACACATTTGAAAAAAATGTATTTTAATCAGTCCTAAAATTAAGCGCGCTCACGAATAATTTGAATTTTCATGCAGTACATCGCCACGCATCATCGCTCATAAATTATTATGCGCTTCAAGTATTCAAGCTCGTTTCATGTATGAAAATACAATTAAAACTGTTTTACCTGATTCAATCTTGAGGCACTTTTAAAGAAGTCGAATTCTTTGTCGCTGTTTTGGTAGCAAGCAGAACAAACGAACGAGATATCATTTAATAGTTTCCATTGATCCCACGTAGGTTGGGAGGCGGAGACACAATTTTGATGGTACCATGAATTACATGTTTCACATAGAATACAAGATGTATTGCATTCCAACTGACACATACCACATGGAAACATAGGCTTATCTTTTCTTTTTGTAGACATTTTATCGGAACGTTATCAATATATTTTCTAAAAGCCATAGTCCATTATTATGATTAGCATAGTTAATGAAATAATTTTTTTAATAATTGTAATAATTTTTTTAACAATGATCAATAATTAATTTTTTTTAATAATTAAAAATAATTTTTTCACAATTTATCACTGCAATAAATTGTTATGGAAACCTCGTTCTTCGCTATTTTTTCGCTGCTTGTTGGGAAAATAAATTTCCCGTGCTAAAAATTATTTTAAACATTTTATCGGAACGTTATCAAAATATTTTCTAAAAGCCATAGTCCATTATTATGATTAGCATAGTTTATGAAATAATTTCTTTACAATTTATCACTGCAATAAAGTGCTATGGAAACCTCGTTCTTCGCTATTTTTTCGCTGCCTTTTGGGAAAATAAATTTCCCGTGCTAAAAATTACTGCCTTTCTACAATTACTGCCTTTCCTGTGAGAATATTTGGTTTAAACATCACATATTTTTATCTTATATCAATGACCAAAAACACCCGTCCAAGCTAGCTGGATTCAAGTCATTATCATTGTGAAATTAAACTTACCCACAGAATCACCTAGCTTTTTATATATCGAAGCTTTTTTATTAAAACATTTTTATTTCTTTCATGTTTCCCAAGAATGTGGAATCGGAAGTTGGAAGATGAAGTGAATTCGCCGACAAAGGTTTCCGACAGCCGGAAACTGGAACCGGATGCAGATAACTTTAGTAGAAGCGGCGGCATTCAAGCCAAAAAAAACTTCAGAGGGAACACCGCAATGTCTTGCAACTCCAAATATGGTAAAAATAAGTTTGGCCAATGGCCATGTGTAAGGGAAGTTCAGGAACCATTTTTAGATCTTTTTAGGTGTGTCTGCATCGATAAAGAAAACTTAAAAGTCGACTCCTAACTGGATCAACCGATAATTTACAACTTGGTCGACTATTCACAGTTTCCATATCGACGTTCAGCGTTCACCGCATAAGAGACAGTTTGAAGCCGAATAAAAAAGTCCACCGTCCAACAAATATCCTAGTCAATTCAACTGTAGTGGAAGTTACAATTACTTTTCTCCAACTCCTGCGCTGGCGTTACGCCAAACAATGTAAAATTGTATGATTTGACTAAGAAAAATGTGAATGTAGTGGCAGTTGTTGATGCCTCGCGGTAATCCAGCGTGTATTCTGCAAAATATTGGTTGTCAGCTAAAGTAGGGCATCTGCTCCTTTAGTCTTCCTGATTGCGTCCCAGTTTGTGATTTGGGGACATAAGATTCATGTTATCCCGCCTTCGCCAAAACTATAATTGGGCTTTAAGTAAAGAAAGGTTAGAATGAAACAGTTGAGCTTAATTGCATGTTATTTACCTATCTTGTTACAAGAAAGAGATCAAGCGCTAGTACGAACTAGCTTAGGAGTTTCCGGCTATCTGTACCATACTGACAGTGGCATAGCGAGAAGTTTCAAAGGGGAGGGGGCACGACCACATGCTCCAGCAGTTGCTTAATCTTCAACTGCCGTTCCTTCTGGACTTTGTGAAAATCCAATTAAGAGAGGCAAAAGGGGAGGAAGCATGGCATAAAACAATCCCCCGCTGAATACACTACTGGAAATCACGCTGAGGGAATCACGCTAAGTGATTGAAGTGAGGCTTACCCACGAAACCTGCAAGATAACTAGCTGCATTTAATATTTTGCTGGTTCTAGTTTTTGATGCTAAGCACATAACGGTATTTTCAGGATTGCAAGTTCGCACTTTCAATATCAGCGTGCTCTTATCTATACGTTCCTAACGGTCTATTTTATGGCGAACTGGAGGTCTGTGACTCCCAAAAGTCTCCCAATAGTCTATTGATAAGGTAAATTAGATTTTTCTGCGTTGTTATAGACTGATGTTTATTGTCTGGTCAAAGTGTTGATAGAGTTCTTCGATATGTAATACTTAGTTGACCCTTTAAGGGCCAACGGAACACATATGTGCCATGACGTAAATTCCAAATAGACTTCTACAAGGCGTATGTATGAAGCCAAAAGAAAAATGCAGGACCAATCCAATAGTGCACAAACTGCATATATATTATATATGCCATTCCATAACTCTATTTTGGTATACACCATTGGTCCATTTCAATGTTTTTAAAGATTTAATTTCGTGGAACATATCAACCATAAAAATAATGGTGTGGCAAAAATATCCACTTTCAATATTTAAGGTTCTCAGAAATCTGGACTTCGCGATTCATGAGGCATTTTCATTTAATTAGAGATGTAGGTAGGTCTAGTTTTGATGTGTATGCCATGCCACTATCTATGCCTTCATAAATTTTTACCGTTTTTTCATGCTTCATTAATTAGGAATAACTTAATTTCAGAATGATGGGGGTTTGACTAGTGTGACTATAATAGTATTTTTCATGTATCGATATAATGCGATTTATAGTTGTAGTATTGCAGCTAATTGAGTAAGATCTGTATGGCAGGACGCCTATCTGTTAGCTCGTATCGAGTTAGTATTCATGGTTTCGTGTTACTATAGTTGTTATAAAGGGTGTAAGCAGGGCCGGATTTAGACAATGAGAGGCCCTAGGCTATTTGATCAATGAGGCCCTAATGAGCAACGATCAGACTCATCTTTAAGCAGTGGCGTAGCGAGAAATTTTGAATGGGGGGGGGGCATAATTTCCACATTTTTTTCAAGCGTATTTGTTTCGGCAGAACTAATTTGAAGCTGATTGAGACACAGAAAAGGCTCTAGGAGGTCCGGGGCCATGCTCCCCCGGAAAAATTTTGAAAATTTACATGCTGTAGTGCAGGGCTACTCAACTATAATCAGGATCGGTCCAGAAAGACAACTTCATTATTTGCAAAGGTCCAGAAACAAATTCATGGCTGATTTGATTAGGGCAAAAAAAATATACTAGTCGGTTGACTAAATAACTGAAGACTTGCTATCGGCGCGGGAGGTTTAGGGTTCAATTTCCGGGTTACCAAATCGGACGTAGTTACCCTGTCCACATGTCGAGTTTGAGTGGTTCTAATGACCGACACGCTTGCGGCATCATAACCATTTTTTGATTCTTAGTCAATTTGTTGAAGTGAGTGATTACGACATGAAAATTTCAATTGTGACGCAGACAGCCCGTGGGCTTTCGGAGCTGCTTGAACTGGACATGTGGACAGGGTAAGAGTCGCCAACGGCTTGCCACCGCTGCTATGTTTCTTTGGAGTTCAAAGGTGTGTTCAGGAGCGGATCCAGGGGGAGGTGTGGGGTATGCATTCCTTCCCACCAGCCATTTTTAACAATGTTTTGGATGAATAACATTTTTCCATAATTTCGAACCTCTTCACAGCAATACGTCTTAGTCGCCTTAAGCACGCATAATTGAAACTGTGCGAACAAAATGCATCATGTTATTTGGTGAAGCACTCAAAGTTAGGGACCAAAAACATGACAAAGTTTCCCAAAAATTCTTCAAAAAGCACTAAAATGGCCATTGCAAAATGAAATTTTCAAAGTTTTTCCTGCGGAGCATGCCCCCGGATCCCCTAGAGTCGTTTTTGGTACTTAAGTTGCTTAAAATTAACTCTGCCGGAAAAAAATACGCTTGAAAAAGTGACATAAATTGGTGCTCCTTCCCTCAAATACAATTTTGTATACGCCTCTGACATCAAACATTTTCAAAAGGCTTATTTACGCCCATTTGCGGGTCTAAACGTCTTTGCATTTACTTAACATTCAACCTAATTCAAAATTACATCCCCCCACCAAAACTTTCTGGATCCGCTCCTGGGTGTGTTGCTTAGACGCTACTTCGCAGAGATAGGCCCTGTCACGTGCGCTGGTTATCGCTTCGGCGTAATACCATGAACACCGGGGCTCTCCATCGCATTTATCGTTTTCTTTTTACTTGTTACCTTCCATTGCGATCCATTATTGTTTTAAAAATACTAAATGAAAAGTGCCTTCAGTCGCTATTTTTGGCGCGCTGTAAGATAAGAATTTAAATAAAATCAAATCTTCGCTATACTCGGGATATTACGCCGAAGCGTGTATCGAGTAGTGGGGCCAATTTCCGCGGCTTAGCGCCTAGGCAATGCAGCTCCGTAGAAACATCGCAGCTGTAGCGAGCTGATGGCGACAATGTGTCCAATGTAAATAGCCCGGGAATCCAACCCAAGACCTGCCACAAAGATAACGTTATCCTTAATCGATACACTAACCAGTCGATTTTAGTTAAAGTTATATCTTAATTAACGCATAACTCTTCGATCGCACCCACGAGAAGGTTACAACAGGACAAACAAAAACCTCGCCTATTTTTAAGGTTTATTCTGTTGTATTTATGATAAAGTTTTACGTTATCACTTGGAAAATATTTGATTGGCTAAAAACTTTATTGGGGTCCAGCTTCAGCATTTGGAAGGTCCAGATTTGGACCGCGGGCCGCCAGTTAATGCTTTAGTGATTATTTTAGTGCTTTTTGAATAATTTTCACGCAAATTTTTTTTAATTTTTTGACCCTATTCGTGAGAGCTTTGCCAAATATGATGCATTTTGTTCGCTCGTTTTCGATGTACGTGCTGAAGGCGTAAGGCTTTTTGCTATCAAAAAGGCTTGAAATGATGGAAAAAATTGTATACATCAAAACATTTTTGAAAATGGCTGGTGGGAGGATGCATACCCCTCATCCCAGTCCCCTGGCCATAAGCTGCAGAAACCATTAAAAGAGTATGGCATACTTTAGTCACGTGGCACCATTAATTTTGTTCTTTTTTACTAAAAGGCAAAGTCAAAAAGGGGGCTAAGGCACAATGCTCCCACCTAAATACGCTCTTGTCTCTACGTTTAGACCTATAAAGGTCTTGTCTCTACGTTTAGGCCTATAAAGGTCTTTGATGGTCGATTTCCAAAAAAAGATCTTGATAAAAAGAAGGTCTTCGTTGTTCGTGACGAGGCCCCTTATTTCTCCGAGGCCCTAGGCTTCAGCCTGCCTAGCCTATTGGTAAATCCGGCCCTGGGTGTAAGTAGCTTTTGTGAATATGCGATGCGTTCTTTTCTTTTTAACTATAAGTGCACCTTCGCTCAGAGGCTTATGAGTACCTGTTAAAAAGGCGAGTTTGATAGCAACAAGTACGAGCTCGCTCATGGGCGAGCAGAGCTCGTTTCAGAACTATGTTTTTTATATATCGAAGCTTTATACAAATTTTTATTTTTTTGATGTTAGTTTCTTTCCAAGAATGTGGAATCGGAAGTTGGAAGATGAAGTGGATTCGCCGACAAAGGTTTCCGACAGCCGGAAACTGGAACCGGATGCAGATAACTTTAGTAGAAGCGGCGGCATTCAAGCCAAAAAAAACTTCTGAGGGAACGCCGCAATGTCTTGCAACTCCAAATATGGTAAAAATAAGTTTGGCTTGTTACGTAATTCGTTGTTGGAGCTCAACGTTAAAAGTACGACGTTCCTTGGTATGTAGGTATACCACTATACCAGTGAAACTCCGGAGCCTCCTTGACAGTCGAACTTTATTGGTATTCAAATCACATGCATTTTGAATAACTTTTGATTTTATGCCACAGCAGTGCTTCATATGCTTGTTGCTTGTACGTAGCGTTGGTGCTACAGCAGCTGCAAGTCATGTGTAAGGGAAGTTCAGGAATCATTTTTAGATCTTTTTAGGTGTGTCTGCATCGAAAAAGAAAACTTAAAAGTTCGACTCCTAACTGGATCAACCGATAATTTACAACTTGGTCGACTATTCACAGTTTCCATATCGACGTTCAGCGTTCACCGCATAAGAGACAGTTTGAAGCCGAATAAAAAAGTCCACCGTCCAACAAAAAGCCTAGTCAATTCAAATCGAACAAAATCTTCGTCACCGAGACTTTGAGCAGAAATTGAACATAAATCATTATTATTCGGCTTTTTTGGTAGAAGCCTAAGCCAGTGGTTATTTTGTTGCTATGTTGGTTCGTTTTTATGTAGGCCAAGTTTATTTTTGATGTTATCAGTCATACAGCCATGCCATGTCAGAACCGACTGGCATGTCTAAGCATTAATCCGTTTTGCCTCGTGTATCGTTTTCCATAGTTGTTATTTTTGTGTTGATATGAGTTTTCCGGCGTACGGGAATAGAAGTCGAATTGTGCCACGATAAGACGTCTGAAATCAGGCGTTTACAAAAGGTAGTAAATATTTTCCCTACAGCCCTTAAAATCACGTTGTTGAATATTTTAGGGCTGCCGAATTACAACACGCTGTTATACCAAAAGGCTAAAAATCAACAACTAATAAGCTGAGGACAGTCAGCACACAGTTTAATCTGTCCTTTACCTTTCCTCGTATTAATGCGACTGCCCTTCAGACAGCACGAAGAGCGCCATTGTTCACCAGCATCTCTGGTCAATGATGGGACTACTTTTTTTTTTTTTTTTTTTGGGGGGGGGGTTGGCATATTTATCCTCCCATCACGAGAAAGCGATCAAAGCGCTATAACAAGCTCGTTTATAAGGTGCCAGCCATCTATCTACCACACTAAGATGGAGGAGTCCCGCTAAGTACCTTTAACCTTTCCCAACGGCACAACAAGTAAACTTGCCGACTTGTTCTTCACACTGTCCCTTTAATGCTGAGTGTCAAGCAGGGAAGCTGCGAATACCAATTTTAAAGTTATTGGTTTGACTCGAGTCTACAGCTCCAGAGGCGGGCATTCGGCCATCGACAATTCGACATACATTCTTCAACGCCAATTATCGTGTCTCACTTATCACCTCGACCATGCTTCTTTTCTTACCCACCTCATATCCACGTACTTTCGTTGTGTATTAAAAGACGGAAACATTTCGAAATGCACATTACCAATGACATAATATCAACAGAATAAGTAACACTTCATAAGTAATTCAAGAACATTTCTGCGTTTTTGATAAAAGCTAATTTATGTGTTAAACAGCATCGCAAAGCTAATTATAAGACCTCAATAGAAAAGAGCCCATTCTGATTGATACCATTTCACCAGCTCCTTCAATAAAAATATCTTTACAACAAAAGCAAGGCAACGAACATCATAACCATGGACACATACCCAACAATGATAACTATGTCATGTTCAACATAAACTTTAGAGACATCAATCCAGAATTTTTAATGGTTGCATAAACGCTAGTAATTCTACATCCTCTATAATTATCAAGACTAATCATGATTTTGATTAGGGTGAACAGTGAGATTATATTACCACAACAATAAAGTACGGTATGCTTTTTAATCACAATTTTTATCGAAGCTACTGTACTGGTACTAGTCGTAATGAACAGCTGGATTTACTTATTTGGCATGGCCATTTTGTTTTCTTGTTTACAGTTTAGCTCACATTGACTCACCCAACCGACAACTTTATCCCGTTTGATTATGCTGCCAACAAATCACTTGCGAAAAGTGAAAGAAAAAAACGTATATACAGTGTAATTAAAAAAGGTGATGGATTGAAAATCAATAACTTTGATGAAAGTAAAATAAAAGATAATAGCTTTGCCTTGAGCACGCAATGTAAAACATACAAATAAACCTATTCAGTTTATTATGATCATATCAATCAATCAGTTTATTTCAGGCTAAATTAGCCCATAGAAAGAATAAATAAAGCACAACAGCCAGAGATAAGGCAAAAAAACAAAAGAAAAAAAAACATACTCAAAACTGCATACAAAAAAAACAACAACATAAGCAGCAAGCCGGAAAAAAAGACGATGAAAAGCACAGTGACCAAAGCTACTGTGCACCAACAGGCAACAACAAGTCCTGGTAATGTACATAAAACCATATAGATATTGTTGCAGAACATTAGCAAAACGTTTTTATTTTTCCCCAAATCATCCTTGCAAATAATCTTTTCTGTGGGTTCAGACTTTTTTTCTTTAATTTCGTTGCTGACGAGAGGATCCTTTCCAAAACCATAAATCAATAGCTTTTAAAGTGATTTTGACGTCTGAGTTCCCATAACTTCAGCTTTCAAATTCTTGAAAAGATCGTTGTTGAACTACTTATCCGTCATCTACCAAACGTGTCCATACAGTATCCACAAGTTGTTACCGGTAATCACAATTAGCACCAACATTTACTTATGTTGTATAACATTTTCTAAACACCTAATATCTGTAGTCCACTGGGAGAAAGATGCTTGGACCCAGTTCACAGGTTCATTAATTTTTTCACTGTTTTCTCGATGTATGAATGGAAACATATAAACTTTTGTTGGTGTGATGAGCAAGTGAGTTTGCCTCACATATTAGTATGGCAGGCACTTGTTGATCAACACAAAATAATGCATTTTCAAGGGTATATAAGTCAAATTGTTCACCCCTAAAATTTTTATTTAAACATCAAGGACGACTTGAATGCTGAGTATACTTTCAGGGTGATTGGTGAATGCTCTTGCTGTTAATCATGCAATACAACCAACTTTCTATTATGCACAGTTATTCATACTTTTGTGCAAATTCGACCACATTCAGCGTAAAACCAGCATTACCAGATTGCCCCACACTGATATATACTTCATTTGTTTTCTTGCATGTGCAGGATCCATTCTAGTAGTTGTTTAAATATGTAAAAGCAATATTTAGCAACTCCTTATTTGAAAATACCTGCAACAACACAGTACCGGTAAATGTTAAAATATCGTAACCAATACCAGTAGTCTTAAGAAAGGCAGAGAGGAGGGTTGACTTACCGATTGACAATGAGTACTGGTACTTAAATATAATTCATTTTTAAGCTAAATGCTAAAATATTTTTTGAATACCGTTACAGTAGCACTGAGCAGTTTGTTGGAAATTTGATAACCTATCAACAAACTATAAAAAAACACATTTTAACGGTTTAATCATTCATGACTTTTCCTAATAGAACTATTGCGGAAATACCCAGTACAGTACCCATCCTACGTAAACTTTTTGTTGACATGGTAGGGTAGCCTCGCCCTCACACGGTAGCTTAGCTAAGGCAGTTCAACCCCAGATCCAGTTCTGAGTTTCAACTTCCCACCCAATAATTTCAGAGGTACTGATAGCCTATTCCACAATGTGAAGCAAAAACCGCCACTGACTGACTGATAGTATGTTCACATATCAGTATTATTCTTAGTCATTGCCCAACTGACATTGGATTTAGCGATTTAACAACAATAAATAGCCTTCTGTTTGCACTTTGATGCATTGCAAACTGAGAATTATCACCTGGTAATCACAAAGTACAGTATATAGCTTAGTACTCAGGCAGACTACTGCAGTCTCAGTCTTTATTTTCTTTTAAAAGTTCATCTTCTCCATCGTCTGCGACTGTGGTCAAACAAAAGCCCATGAAATCACTTGTCTAACAGTCTGAACATTCTGATTCTGAACAATTTCGCACATTTTAATTCTGAACAATTTCGCACATCGCGGACATCGCAACATCGGACATCGCGGACATCGTTGACATCGCGGACATCGTTGACATCGCGGACATCGTTGACATCGCGGACATCGTTGACATCGCGGACATCGTTGACATCGCGGACATCGCGGACATCGCGGACATCGTGGACATCGTTGACATCGCGGACATCGCAATTTGGGACATCGCGGACATCGTGGACATCGCGGACATCGTGGACATCGCAATTTGGGACATCGCGGACATCGTGGACATCGCGGACATCGTTGACATCGCGGACATCGTGGACATCGCGGACATCGTGGACATCGCGGACATCGCAATTTGGGACATCGCGGACATCGTTGACATCGCGGACATCGTGGACATCGCGGACATGTACTATTTAGTAACACCCCTACTGGCATGGTAACCTACTCAGTTTCAGTTACCGGTAGCCTATCGTACGTGCAACTGATTACCAGTGCAGTAGCCTACCGGCTAGCTAGCACCTACCGTAACATGCAATGTCATACCAGAGACTAGCCTATTCCTGATTACTTCTTTCGTTTACACCTGAGAAGTCACGCACGAGGGAGTCAGTGACAAGCATGAATTGAAGACTCAGATACTAAAGACAAAATAATACACAACAATCCGGACAGCCCGCGGCCCGCACTGCGCGGTTAAATTGGTCCGCCGCGTACGCTGCGCGGTTGACAATTCTACCACAGAGCGCTCGTTTTTTGTCAGATTTCGGAATGGAGTCAAAAATCGCTGTCCATGCAAAATTTCCTCCAAACAACATAATCTTCTATATCTAGGTGAAGGATAATATTAAATGCCAACGAAACAAAAGCGTATAAGTGCAAAAAACAACAATAAATTGCTTTTAAAAAATTTTTGTTTAACCTAAAAAAATATTGAATAATTAATATCGATTTACCAGGCAAAAAAAGTAGAGGAAAGACGCATTCGATAATGAAAATAAAAAGCAACGAAATTTTGCATTCGCTAACGAAAAAGTAGCAAATAACAGTATCGATTATCGATTGCTAATCGATATTTCCAACCCTGCTACCAGGAAGGGGTCATCCTATTATTAGGATTTGTTGTTAAGGTGCTACAGAAGTAGTGCGGTTTGAACATGTATGGTACCAGTAACATTTCTGGGGTTCTGAGTTTATTGGTTATAACCGGTACTCATTATAATGGAGTTAATAATGTTATGAAATATTCAAAAAAGCAAATAGAAATACATCTCCTGCAGTTCTGGTAGACTAGTCCGTTTTACAGGACGTTAAAGGTTTTGCGTTTGCTTCCACAAAATCTTAAAAACCGCGATATCCTAAAAACAGTGTGGTACTTGAGCAACTAATCTCGTCTTGTATCCCTCTCGATCAGCCTAACTTCTGTTTCTGCTCTCCAATTCTCCAATATTTAACTCTTTGGCCGAGTGGTATGGAGCGTCTGTCTCTTGAGCTGTAGATTCGGGTTTGATTCCTAGTCGGGTCAAACCAATGACTTTAAAATTGGTATTCACAGCTTTCCTGCTTGACGATCAGCATTAAAGGGACAGTGTGGAGAACAAACCGGCAAGTTTACTTGTTGTGCCGTTGGGAAAGGCACTTAACGGGATTCCCCCATCTTGGTGTAGTAGACAGATGGCTGGCAACTCCTAAGCGAGCTCGTATAGCGCATTGATCGCTTTCTTGTACGAGAAGCTAAATACGAGAAAAATCATTTTCAACAGAATGGCTACAGCAACTTCAGTAAAATGCGCTGACAAAAAATCAAGACCTAGGAGGGCATTGATCCCCTACCCTGCGAGTGGGAGTCCATCACACTAACCCCTATACCACTTCACCGTAGACAAGTAATGAAAAAAGTTTTGTACTTAGACTTTCTTTACGCATCACGTGACTCTCAAAAACGCTGTATAGCGGTTTTGTTGAAAATGATTTTTCGCGTATTTAGCTTCTCGTCTTTCTCGTAATAGGAGGATAAATATGCCACTAACTAACTAACTTCGCGACACTTCGTCTCGTCATTGCCATGGAGACATCAATCTAGTCTGCGATACCATACGAAATTTCAGCTAGCGTGGAAGAAATGACGTCACGTCGACTGGATTAAACCGGTTTGGATTGGTTGTAACAATGCTCTTGCAACTACTTCTACGTGTCTAGACAAAGAAAGATGCAGCAGACAGCAAGAACATGGACGTTTAACCGAATTGAACTAAACTGCTTAGACTGAAAGTTATGATAAATTAATCGATGTTCTTCCTCAATGTTTCGCTGGCCTCAGTGTTGCCAATTGGGCGGTTTTCCCGCCCAATTGGGCTGGTTGCGATACGAAGTTGCGGGAAAATTTTAGAGTTTGCGGGTTGCGGTTTCTTGGGCTACTTTTTGTTCAAAGCTGCGGGTTTTGGGGCTGGTTTTTGGGCAGTACCGGTACATCTTTTCTGATCGTGTTTCAATGCTGATATTCCATTGAATTGATATCCACTTGGTCAATAAAGAATTGTTGTTGTTGCTGTTCATATGCATATGATTGTTTGTTTATTTCCTCATTTATTTAAATGTCAAGCAACGCATTTTCTGAAGTTTAGTTAGGTGGTCAAAGCTTCTTTACGTTTGTTTTATTCCACAGTATGTTAATGATTATGATAATGCGCCAAAACCAGTGGGATACCATTGGCAATCACTTGCCATCAATACTGATTTAAGTGTTAATGTACCAGAGCTGTAGTGTCTCGAGACATGTCTCGGTCTCGAGACACAATTTTTTAAAACCTCGGTCTCGTCCCGGTTTCGAAGGTGTGAAGTCTCGGTTTCGTCTCGAGACCTTGAAGTCTCGGAAAACGAGCGTGTTTCGAGGCTGTTTTTACAAGTTCGCTTCAAAATTAAATAAGGTAACTTCAAAATTAAATGAATGTAATGTTAATGCCGTTTTTCATTAACTGTTTAAAAAATACATATCGGTATGTAAATTTCTTGGTGATTAGGTGTATTTTAGTTGCAAGAAAAGAGAATTTAACCGACTTTTTGACCGGTCGGTCGAAGAATCTCGACCCGACCGATGCCCTACCGGTTTCCATCTCTGCCCCAGACCTCCCGCTCCGATAACAATGTTTTAACCACTGAGTTGACCGGCCGTTTTTTTTTTTGAGGTTTACATCGAAAGTTCTCATGACTCTAGAGAAAAAGACCAAAGACCCCTAAGTTGAAAGTCTATTGTTCTACTAGATATGAGGTGGGCAAGCTTTTCGCACGAAGGGCCGCATTGGAAAAAATTTTGAAGCCGAGAGCCGCACTGATCGGAAAAGCAAAGCAAAAAAGGTTATCACGACCGTAGATGTCCTATTTTTCATTCGAAATCAGGTGAAGAGCAAAAAATAAACAATCATCAAAGCCAGCAGATGTACTTTTTTCCACTTGAAAATCCATTGAAAAGCAAATGTTTCTGTAAGGTTTATGTTTCTGTAAGTGCCCGCGGGCCGCATAAAATGATTTCGCGGGCCTCATCGCGGGCCGTAGTTTGCCCACCCCTGTACTACTGTAGATAGACAAATTCTTTTTGTCTCAAGACAAAAAATGTCATCGGTAAATATAGGCCTAAATATCTCATTTTGCGTTCTCCATTTTGTGGTACAACAGCAGTTTTTTCTGCGGTTCTATAAAACAACTGTTAAGGCTAGCCACATTCTGCCAGGTGAAGAAATCGACGGAATGTCATAAGCTTATATTCATGTTTAAAACATTCATGACCTTTTAAGAACCCCTGATTTCAAAAGTCTCGTGTCTCGTCTCAGTCTCGGCTCGTTGATGTCGCGGTCTCGTCTCGACTTTTTGCTTCAAATCTCGGTCTTGTGGTGCCAAATCTCGTCTCGGTCTCGAAGATTTTGGCCGAGACTCCAGCTCTGTTATGTAGGCCTATACTGCTTTTATATAATTCTTCAATTTGCTTGTCACACTGTTTATGTTAGTTTGCCTCACAGTTTTAATTTAGCTTGTCACACTGTTTGTATTTAGCTTGTCACACTGTTTGTATGTAGCTTGCCTCTTTACTTTCATTTATCTTGCCCCACTATTCATTTAACCTATCGCACTGTTTTTATTTCACTTGCCGCTTTTTTATTCATCTCACTGAACATTGGTATTTGAATCTATACCAGGGTTTTTCAACCTTTTTTTGCTCATGGCTCACTAAAATGATAAAATATGACGGTGGCCCAACAACTATTACGAAAAAGCGCAAAGTTAACGTAATGGCCCACTGCTGGGCCATGGCCCATAGGTTGAAAACCTCTGATGTATGCTTTGCACCACCTATTTTTGTTACTGTTTTAGTCGATACGTTGTATTCCACAAAACAGTGGACGCATTAATGTTATGCATTCACAATGGATTAACATTATTGGTTACAATTGGGCTGGTTTTGGGCTAGTTTTTGTCACTAATTGGGCTGGAAGAAAAATAATAATCTGGCAACACTGGTTAGCCTAGTTGTTTATGAGGGAAAGGCGAGATTAGCTCTGAGACCGACTCGTTTAACGTGCGTGTATTAACCTAGCCTAGTTAGTGCAGTGTTATCTTATGGGGGAATGTGTTGGCTTAGTAGTTGCGAAGCTTAACCGTGTGCGCCGATACTTTTGATTTTGACTTTGGGGGATTATTTCGTGAGAATTACTTTTTTTGGAGAGATAAGTTATTTTTAACGACGTCAAGTTAATCGGTGAAGAAACATCGCATTTTTCAGCTTAGCATGTATTAAGTGAAAAATGATTATTGAATCACAGCTGCAACAACAACGAGATGTAAACAACTAAAACTACAGCATAGCTGCACTCGACTAAGCAAACGAACTCTACACAGCCTATCAACTGCTTTACCAACTAGAAACTAACGACTGCGCAGCAAACAACGATACACAAATGAATAGTCAAAGCATACACTGTGACGTAATAACAAGCACATTTCTACATCCCTTCCCAGTTTGTAAGCCAAAACCTAGGCTTACAAATTCATTCCTCTAGCAACCCACTGGCCGGAAGCCGGGTCCAGTTCACGAGCCGGCCGACGATTTCTGCTGGAACGTCATAGAACAGGAGGAAACCCGGTCTCATTAACTCGTTCGGGAAGCTCATTAGGAGTGGTCGAAGGTAATGGGGGGGATGAAGGTGGATCCGAACTAAGCGGAAGAGGAGGCAGCTGGAGAACAAAACGGGGGGTGTGATCAGGATCATTAGGTGGGGATGACATGGAAGGATTTTCAAGAGGTGTAGTAGGAGCAAGACGAACAGATGAAGGTGATGCATCGTTTCCCATCCCGCCCGAGGCCACCCTAAGAAATCTCCGATTTTGCTTGGTAACCCGTCCAGAGCCTTCAACTTTGATCACATACTGATCCTAGGGCAACACTTCGACCATGGTACCAATCTTATCCCATTTGCGGGGGTAATGCCCTTTTTGATCCTGGATAAAGACGCGGTCCCCACATTGTACAACACTTAGTGAACGAGTATGCTGCGTCAATAAAGCATCATTGCGGCTAGCGCTCAAGTGTAGGGCATCTTCCTTTGCTTGCCAAGCCTCTCGCCATGTGCGACGAATGTGACGAATAGTAAAGGTAACGTGTCGATTAACAAATGAAAAGGCATCACAAAGAAGATGACCAAACACAATTTCAGCACGCGATAAATTACACTGAGGGTCTGGTGTGTTACGCAATTGCAATAACGCACGCAAAAATGAGTCATTTTCCAGGTTGCCATTCGGACTTACATTCGTCATAAGCAACCTTTTAGTCGCCTTGACAGTAACCTCGGCCCGGCCATTGGATTGCGGGAAATGAGCCGAGGAGACGCGGTGTTGGATACCCCAGGTTTGGAAAAAGCTCTTGGTAACAAAGGCAGTAAATTCGGGCCCTCCGTCGATAGAGATTTCCTCAGAACCTCCGAATGTGGCAAAGTAAGTCCGAAGTGCGCGAATAAGTGCAGCTGCTCCGCTGATGTTTGAATTAGGCTGTGTGCCAAATACATCCGCCCACCCAGACAGGCGATCCCCAATTTCCAGAAAACGGCGCCCACTAAATTCAAAACAGTCAGCAAAAGTTTTTTCAAAGGGTGTGGTAGGCGGAGTGGAACCCATCGGAGGAGGAGCTGCTTAGGAAGGAGCATTGCGATTACAATGAACACATGATGAGCGAACTGCTTGAATATCTTTGGTCATGCCTGGCCAAAAAACGGTTGCTCGAGCTCGACGTTCCACAGCTGACACTCCTTGGTGAGCAGAATGTAAAATAGACAAAACTTTGCGCCTAAGCGATAAAGATATCACAATGCGATCATAATATAAAACAACACCAAAAATTATGCACAAAATAACCATCCCTAAATGGGAGATATGGGCGTACTTGAGCAGATCCGGAGTAGTCCGAAGGAAATCCTGATTGAATTGCTGGCAATAACTCCTTTAATGCAGCATCGGAATCGGTTTCATGAGCAAGTTTGGACCATTGAAGGCAGAAGTTCCGAGAAATGTCCTGCTCCACTGCAACCAGAAGAGCTGTCTCTTCCTGGTCAGGTGATGCACAATCAGCAGATGCAATGGTGGCTAAATAGTCACATGGAACAGGGTGACGTGACGTAACATCAGCGGCTTGATTTGTCACGCCAGGAAGATGAGCAACCTCAAACCGCCACATCAATGTCTATTATAGACCATGATTTTGATTTATAGATCATTTATAGACCATGATTTATCCAAAGCATTGTTGAAAATGGCTGGTGAGGGGTGCACCCCCCACATCTTCCCCTGGACCCGCCCCTGGTCCTTGGCATGCCACTAAACGTTTGTTTGCTAGTTTTGCGACTGCTATTTTTCGAAAAATTTGCAGGGGTTCTCCATGGCCAAAACCATAAATATGGTATGGGGGCCCACATCGCGCGAGTTAAGACAAAAAATATATTGAATATTAGAATAGGCTTATTTATGGCACCTTTATTATACTTTGATTAAATAGTACTACGTACTGACTATTTACGGGGCCCCCTTTTTGTGCGGGGCCTCCCCGGTTGGGGGTTCGGGGGGCGCTAGTTTTGGCACTGGATATATCTGTCTCCGATAAACAGATAAATCATCTCGATAAATGCCCATCCCTGGCTATATTTTAGCTACCGGTATTTGAATATTGTATTTTTCAACATTGTTCACCAATTTCAAAGAAGTGGAAGGGCCAAAATAAGATATCAGTAACCCCTATAGTTATAACTAGTACCTTGCGGGATCCTAAGGATTTAGAGGTTGCATTTGCAACATCCTAAAAATGTGATCATAGTTCTCTATAATTATAAGAGAACTATGATGTGATCATCCAAAAGAAATCAAGCAACTAAGTGGGATAATGATGTCATGCATAATTTCTCCCACTTCAGGGTCGTTTTAGTTGGTACCACAAACGTTAAATAATTCCACATTAGTTGATTTATATATGAATCGGAAACCACGCGAAGTGAATTGGCAAGATATTTCGGTAAGGGTTATAGCGTAGGACTAGGGTTATTAGTAGTTCTGCTATCGCAGCTGACTTCGTTTTCGTGAACGACCCTAAAGTGGGAGAAATTGTGCGTAAAAACCAGGGAGTCGAACCGTTTAAAATATCGCAGCGGTTCAGGTTCAACAAATTTTATTTTTAACGGTTCAGTTCAGGTTCAAGACTTAAGAAAAATTTGGGTTCGGTTCGGGTTCAGTTGCACCAAAATTTAAAGGTTCGGGTTCGGTTCAGGTTCAATAGTCTCAAATTTTAACGGTTCAGGTTCGGTTCGGGTTCACCAAAAAAAAGCGGTTTCTACCGGTTCGCGGTTCAGGTTCGGGTTCGGTTCGACTCCCTGTAGTTTCAGACTCATTAAATTTTGAAAAGCAGAAAGAATGTTACGCATCGCAGCACACGTCTAGAAATTTTTATTAATATTTTTTAAGAATCAGCTGTGGTTCAAAGAATAAAGATTGTTACTAAACGATTTCTGTTCAGGATTATGAACAAAAAATATTATAGGATTGGGTTCAGTTTGGGTTCACTTGCATAAAATTTTAAAGGTTCGGGTTCGGTTCAGGTTCACAGATTTGAAATATTTAAGAGATATAATAAAGGCCTCTTGCCACCTTGTTTCGATGATTTTTTTCAAACCAACAGCATAAATAGTTCAGCAGAAAATATCACTACAAGTACCAGAAGCAGCTCTAATCTCTACCCTAAATTTTGTAGAATAAATGTTACGAAACAATCAATGAAATAAAAGGGACCATTAATCTGGAACAAAATCCCCCTTGATATAAAGCGGCTAAAATCGTATCGAAACTTCCGCAAGCATATTCGTTCGCATATTTTCTCCCTCAACCAAAAATAACTCCCACTCCACTCGCTAAGACTTTTTTCCTTTTTTATCGAGAATGCATACTGCTCCGTCTGTTTTTCTTTTTCAGAACCTGAATTCGGTGGAATTAATGTAACAATTGACAAATCATTAGAAGAAAACTGTAGAGAATCACAAGACGAAGCAGCGTTATATTCCGGAATAGCATACTACGAATTGGACATTATATGGACGGAAATTAAATTTTGTATTGCTAAAAGAGAACTATTTAGACTACCGAACGGAAGGGACAATTAAGGATGATTTATTTTTAATAAGAATTTGCATACTAGTAGTATTATTAATACAGAAGGTTCTTGGTTTAATGGCATGAAAATCTATTGATGAGTTGCATTGACGTCACGGAATTTTCCCGCCGAAAGCACTGGACGGCAGAAAGGTCTTTTCTGTCACCTTTCATAGTGTACGCTGCATGCGCTTACTTTGAAAAGGTGTGGGGTGTATGGAGGAAGGGATGGGAGAGTGTGGGAGATGGGTGCGGAGAAGTGTGTGGGGGGGATGGGACGTGTGGAAAAATGTGGGATAGGTGTGGAAAAGTGTGTTGGGGTGTGGGTAAGGGGAGATGTGGGGAAGTGTGTTGGAGATGTAGGGAATTGTTGGGGGAGGTGTGGGGGGAGATGTAAGGAAGTGTTGGGGGAGATGTGGGGGTGTGGGAAAGTGTGTTGGGGTGTGGGGGGAGGTGTGGAAAAGTATTGGGGAAGGTGTGGGGAAAATATAAGGGAGGTGTGGGAAAGTGTGTTGGGGGTGTGGGGGGAGGTGTAGTGTGGGGGGGTTGGGTGTGTGGAGAAGGTAAGGGGGAGATGTGGGGAGAAGTGTAGGGGGTGTGGGGAAGTGTGTTGGGGGTGTGAGGAAATGTGTTGGGGTGTGGATGGAGGTGTAGGGAAGTGTTGGGAGAGGTGTGGGAAAATGTGTTGGGGTGTGGGGGGTATGAAAAAATTTGGGGGGAAGTGTGGGAAAGTGTGTTGCGGTGTGGGGAAGGTAAGGGGGAAATGTAGGGGGTGTGGGAAGTGTGTTGGGGGTGTGGGGGGAGGTGTAGGAAAGTGTCAGGGGAGGTTTGAGGGGTGTGGGAAAGCGTGTTGGGGAGAAGTGTAGGGGGTGTGGGGAAGTGTGTTGGGGGTGTGGGGGGAGGTGTAGTGTGGGGGTTGGGGGAGGTGTGGAGAAGGTAAGGGGGAGATGTGGGGAGAAGTGTAGGGGGTGTGGGGGGAGGTGTAGAGAAGTGTTGGGGAGGTGTGGCGAAGTGTGTTGGGGGTGTGGGGAAATGTGTTGGGGTGTGGATGGAGGTGTAGGGAAGTGTTGGGGGAGGTGTGGGAAAGTGTGTTGGGGTGTGGGGGGTATGAAAAAATTTGGGGGGAAGTGTGTTGCGGTGTGGGGAAGGTAAGGGCGAAATGTGGGGAGAAATGTAGGAGGGGTGGGGAAGTGTGTTGGGGTATAGGAAAGTGTGTTGAGGGTATGGGGAAGTGTGTTGGGGTGTGGAGGGAGGTGTAGGTAAGTGTTGGGGGATATGTGGGGAAGTGTATTGGGGTGTGGGGGGAGGTGTGGAAAAGTGTTGGGGAGGTGTGGGGAAATGTTGGGGGAGGTGTGGGAAAGGGTGTTGGGGTGTGGAGAAAGTAAGGGGAGATGTGGGGAGAAGTGTGTTGAGGTGTGGGGGGAGGTGTAGGAAAGTGTGTGGGAGATGTGACGGGGTATGGGAATTAAAGTGTGGGGAGGTGTGGGAAAGTGTTGGGGTGTGAGAAAGTTTTGGGGAGGAATGGAAAAGGATGTTGAAGCGTGGGTAAGGTAAGGGGAGATGTGGGTAGAAGTGTAGGGGGTGTGGGGAAGTGTGTTGGAGTGTGGGAGGAGGTGTAGGAATGAGTCGAGGGAGGTTTGGGGGGAGTGGGAAAGCGTGATGGGATGTGGGGGGAAATGTCGGGAAGTGTTGGGGAGGTGTAGGGGCTGTGTAGAAGTGTTAGGTGAGGTGTGCGGGGAAGCTGTGGAAAGATTTTGTGAGAGGTGTTAGGGTTTCCCATGCCTCCCCCACACTTCCTCACATCTTTTTTCACCACTCCCACACCCCAACACACTTCCCCACATCCTAACACACTTTCCCACACCTCCCCCAACACACTTTCCCACAACTTTCCCCACACCCTAACACACTTTCTCACACACCCCAAACCTCCCCTAACACTTTTCCCACACCTCAACACACTTCCCTACACACCCCACACCTCCCCCAACACTTTTCCCACACCTCAACACACCTCCCTACACACCCCACACCTCCCCCAACACTTTTCCCACACCTCAACACACTTCCCTACACACCCCACCCCTCCTCTAACACTTCCCACACCCTATCACACTTCCCTACACCTCTCCCCCATTACTTCCCCACACCCCAACGCACTTTCCCACACCTCTTTTCACTTTCTCCCACACCCAAAACGCTTTCCCACACCTCCCCCATATTTTCCCACCCCTCCACTTTTCCACACCTTCCCCACATCTGCAACACACTTTTTCACACCCCCCATCTCTCCTCATCTTCCCCACACCTCTTTTTAGGCTACTTCCCCTGCACCCCAACACACTTTCCCACACCTTTTTTCACTTTCTCCCACACATTTCTTTTCACTTTCTGCCACACCTCCCCCATATTTTCCCACCCCTCCACTCCTGCAACACACTTTCTCACACCTCCCCTACATTTTTTCACACCCCCACCTCTCCTCACCTCCCCCACACCTCTTTTTAGGCTACTTCCCCTGCACCCCAATACACTTTCCCACACCTCCCCCACATTTTTCCACACACTCCACCTTCCCCACATTTTTCCACACACCCCACCTCCTCCCACACCCCAACACACTTTCCGACACCTCCCCCACACTTCTCCACACTCACCCCCTACACTCTTCCATCCCTTCCTCCACTCACCCCACATCTTTTCATATTAAGCGCATGTACACTATAAAAGAATGAAGCTCTTTTTGCCGTCCAATGCTTTTGGCGGGAAAAT
The DNA here is from genome assembly GCA_964006365.1 of Trididemnum miniatum. Taxonomy (NCBI): domain Eukaryota; kingdom Metazoa; phylum Chordata; class Ascidiacea; order Aplousobranchia; family Didemnidae; genus Trididemnum; species Trididemnum miniatum. The sequence goes on along the minus strand of OZ023249.1, from coordinate 17,464,781 downwards.
GATGACGTCAGCTGCAACTCATCAATAGGTTGCACTGCTTGTGTAATGTGTATGTTTTGTTTTCTATTTTCTGTTTTCGTGTTGTTTTTTTAGGTGCAGCGACCGTGCTAATTTTTTTTTTAAACGCTTTAGTTCTATGTTTTTATCTTGAGCATGTTCAACGTATAACGTTTTGTCGCTGTTTCCTTATTTTTAACCAAGCTGTTTTTTGTGTTGATGATGGCGTTGTTTTATGGTTAAAAATAAAAAAATCCTACTACTAAAGGTTTGGGTTCGGTTCAGGTTCAATAATCTCAAATTTTAACGGTTCAGGTTCGGTTCGGGTTCACCAAAAAAAAGTGGATTTTACCGGTTTGCGATTCAGGTTCAAGTTTGGTTCGACTCCCTGGTAAAAACACTATCCAACTGAGTGAGGGGGGGTCTTGCTAAAACCTGCAGGAACACAAGGACCGCCCTTGCAAGTGAGTTAGGAGCACAAGGACCACTAGGGGCGCTAGTGAACTATTACTAGGGCCCTTAGTAACAACTCACTAGTGCCCCTAGCAGTCCTTTTGCTCACTTGGGAGGGCAATTCTTGTGCTCCTGCAGCAGCAGGTTTTAGCAGTGGCAGTGGCTATTAGCTAGGGCTCGTACAAATAAGTGCTTGCTTTCTTTTATTATCCCTTCATGCTCTCTCGGTTCCACGAGACAAATGTTAGGAGGCCCGTAAAAATAACCACTTCCTTTAGCAATACCCACAGAGGGTGGAGTTTCTAAAACGTTAAAATTAGACGAGCATGATTATGGTGATTATTTTGACATTAGCAGAAGATTAGTCCTACAGTTTGTTCTAATAACGAGTGTATGGTTTGTTGGTCATCGGTAGATTATGTGTAGCCTGACTGCTGGGTGTTGGAAAGTGGAAGAGAGATGAGTGATGATTACACGTGGAAAATCGTTAGAAGATACAAGAAAAAGTTGCATCAAATTGCTCACTTGGAAACCGTTGGCAGAATGCTTTCTCCATCAGAACAATTAAAGGCAAGTTCTATTTATAGCTGCTAAGGCTAGCCATAGGCCCAAGCCATTGCATATTGATAGCTGGAAAAATTGAACAATTTTTTTCAGCATCTGGGTACACTATTCTTTTATGGTACCCCCTCATAATTAATGAAGTAGTGACAACTAGACTACTGATGCTTATGTTAAAGATTAGACTTGCTGCTTTGTGTTTCAAATTTTTATTTCAGTTCTCTCGTGGACTGAATGGACCAGCAGGGCAAATTACCGGTAGCATATCTAGTCTGCTCTGTGCTTATATTACAGATCGGAAGTGTAGTTTACAAGTATGCTGGTACATTGCCTGTTACTAGTAGTCTATGTCTGTAATCTGTGACTTTTTCAGGTTGATGCTAAAGAGGAGATTCGCTCAGAGCTGCAAGAAGTTTTAGAGAACAGTAATGTCAAAGATGTTTCATGCAACGCAACTCCTCTTGTAAATGAAAATGTGCCTACTTTGAATTTGTCAAGTAGAGGTCTGTAGACTAAATGTGACTACGTATCTTTTGCACATGTGCACTATCAGACTATGTAGTCTATTTCAGATCTGATGCTACTGTGTTACCCAAGGTTTATATTTTGAAGGATTTTCATTCGCTGGTTTAGCCTCAAACAACTTTTCACTGCAGGAAGCAATAATTTATTAATGAGTGATTTAAAGCCATTGCAAGCAATAGTTTTTACATTTAGTAGGCCTTCAAGTGTATTGTTGATACAATTTGATATAGAAATTTACAGTGGTCTATCTTCTATATAAATTTTCAGTGGATTTTGTTATTTAGGAGACAGGCTGAATGCTAGTGGTGGGTGTGAAACTGCCGTGACCTCAAGAGAAAGGATAGGATGAATGAAATTTAGAGATCGCGGAGAGTTGTTACATGGAAGAAGGTTTTCTTTAAGAATGAAAGGGATGGTCTATCAAAGTTGTGTAAGATCGGCAATGTTGTACAGTTGTATGAAAGTGAAACATAGTGCTTGAGGGAAAGTGAAATGGCAATTTTGAGAAGAACTGAAAGAGCTATGGTGAGGTCAATGTGTGAAGTAAAATTAGTGGATAGAAAGAATACGTAGGAGCTGATGGAGATGTTGGGTTTGAAGAAAACGTTAGATAGAATGGCAAAGGTGAATGGAGTAAGATGGTATGGACATGTGATTAGAAGAGAAGATGATAATATACTGAAGAAGGCAATGATGATGGAAGTGAATGGACAGCGAAAGTGAAGACGGCCCAAAATGACATGGAAGAGGCAGGTGGAAGAGAGTGTGAAGGAAGTCGAGTTGAAGATCGAATGAGATGGAGGAAAGGAGTGCGAGTGATTGCGGAGGGGATGAGGTGTATTTGACCACCTTCGGTGATGAGGGAAAAAAGGAATTACAACAGGATTGATGATGATGATATCAGCTAGGTATAATTTATCAAATCGAAGTTTTCACCATGTTATAGAAATCTTTTCCAAAATAGAACAAAAAAATTAAGTTTCAAACGAGTAAAACCTTCCTGAATTAGACAATTTGATGATATTATCGCATTTCTGCCTGTAAAGATTTCATTTCCACTTATACTTCAAGCATCAATTCCCTCTTTAGAATGTCATCATCAGTGTTCCCTTCAAGGTGCAAAATTTGTGAAAGAAGAGAAATTTTGCAATATTTGCACATGGCTGTATATGATTTAAAAGCAAATTAGTTGAAAGTGCTCAAGTTTTTTTGTGTCAAATTAAAGTGCTTTACCATAGAAAATCTTATTTTATACCAAAATTATTTCAGATCTTGAATTAACTCTTAATATGTTTGGGTAAATTTTTAGTGGTTTTCATGTTTGGGTAATTCGCCCTAGTTAAAATTTTAGAAGGAACAGTGGTTATCATCAACCCTCCTAATCATATCACCTTACTCCATTCGTTTTTGCCATTTTATGTTATGTTTCCTTCAAACCAGGGATGTGGAAGCAGAAGCGGTCATATTTTGATGGAAGTGGAAGCGCGAAAGATATGCCGCTTTCGCTTACACATCATTCAAAAAAACACTGTAACTAATTTATTAGATATTATATTTTATTCAATTTATTAGACATTATTTTGCAATGCTAGCTTCACATGGATGCCAAATCTCACCATAGGGCATTACTTTTCACTTAACTTTTAGATAGTACTAACGTAAAATTGCTTTTTCTTTTAGTTTTTTCAAGTTTTAAAAAGCACTAAAAGCAATACTTGATTCTTTTCCAATTATAATCATGTCACGAAATAGATGGAGTGCTGTCAGGAGCGTATTAAAGGGGGCGTTGTGCCATCCTCCCCCTTCCCCCGGTCTTCTCTTGACTTTGTCTTTTAGTAAAAAATTAACAAAATTAATGGTGCCATGTGACTGAAATATGCCAGACTCTTTTGATGGTTTTCGTAGCTTATGGCTAGGGGCGGACCTAGGGAGGTGGGATGAGGGGTATGCCTCCTCCCACCAGCTGCTTTGGAAAATGTTTTTGATGTATACAATTTTTCCATAATTGCGAGCCTCTTCGATAGCAATAAGCCTTACGCCTTAAGCACGCATAAATCAAAAATGGGCGAACAAAATGCATCATATTTGGCGAAGCACTCAGAATTAGGGTCAAAAAATTAAAACAAAATTTAGCTGAAAATTATTCAAAAAGCACTAAAACAGCCATTAGTTCATGTGCGTTTTCAAAAATTTTCTGGGGAAGCATGCCCCCGGACCCCCCGAAAACCTTTCTTGTTTCTCAATGAGCTTCAAATTCGTTTTGCTGAAAAAAATACGCTTGAACACAATGTGGAAATTATGCCCCTTCCCACCCTTTAAAAATTCTTGCCATGCCACTGAGTGCAGTGTATCAACATTTTCATAATGAAAGGAGTAAGTTTCATAGCAAAGTTGTTGTAAAAGACTCCCAAGATTGTGACTCAATCGTTCCTTTACACTTTTGCTTGCTTTTTGCAAATTATTATGTTTAAAAAAACGCTTGCTAAAGCTTGATCAAGAGCTTTCAGCGTGTTGGAAAAAAGCTACGGTTTACGCTATCGGCTATCAACGCACTGGTCGTATTTTACTGGCAAAATTTTGGTGAATTTTATTGGAAGCGGAAGCGCTGGTAGCGATATGTGTGGAAGCGGAAGCTGTTTGCAAATATACCGCTTCCACATCCCTGTTTCAAACCCAGAATTTCCAAAAGTTCTTCAGTATTCTTTTTACCCACTAATTTCATTGACACTAGGGAACCTCTGGGGCAACAATTTTGGACGGGGCCGGAGCTCTGGCCAGGGCCTGGGAATTGCGCCTGCCCCGTCCGGGGCCGGGGTTTATACAATGCTTTATATTGTGTCTAGAATACATAGCTAAGCAGGCTACTTACGTCTTCACTCCTCATGTGAATGCCGTCAATGGTGTTACGTAATGCTTTCGTAATTGTGCACGCTTTTCATTAGTGCTTGACGAACCTCAAAAACGCTTTAAGCATGCAGGTTCTTTATTTTTACGCACCAACGTGTTTTATAAAATAAAATAAAAAATTCATGTGAAAATTAAAAAATGACTTTTATATTCGTTGTACGGGACCATCCCAATTTTTAAAGGTGGGTTTTTGCAATTTCAAGGTCGTCTTGTACGCCGGAATATACTGTAAATAAATTTGAAAATCAACCCTGGCCAATTTTTATGACCCCCCCGGCCAGAGGCAAAAAGCGGCATCTCCAGCCAAGGCCGGGACCCCGATCGATTTCTAACTGACACACTTTGATCTCACCATGGCTCTTTTCATTCTCTTTAAGATTGCCATTTTAATTTCAGAATTTCTCTCAAACACAACGTCTCACTTCCACATAACATTGCTGGTGTTACACAGCTACCATAAACCATCCCTTTCATTTTCAAAAAAAAAATTTCTCCCAAGGAACAGCTCTCCTCATCCTCTAAATTTGATCCACCCAATCCTTATTCATGCCATGAAATATTAACTGTTACTTTGGTTGTAGATGAAGGTAAGAAAGAACTGGATCCAGAGACAGTTGATGCACAAGGTACTCTGGTTTTGCTTTATTGAAAACCTTTCATTCTTTTTGTGGTGCATGCTTTTACATTCATTGTTTTTAGCTGTTTGATACAGTGATTAGTCAATTTGTTGATATGTGTTCCCGTTTGTTTGAGAAGTGCATTTTGTAGAGACAATTAAGAAGCCGCATGTGAGGATTAGAAAAAATTGGAGAAGAAAAGCATTTGCAGTGACTGAACTTCTGGGGCATAATGGAGCTATTTGCGCCGTTGATGTTATTGGCAATTGGCTAATCTCTGGAAGGTGATTAATTTTGATTTTTAGAAAAATTTGTTGACTTATTGCAGTGCTAGTTATCTTGGAATTGGCCAAATTATATATATTATATAATGGTTCACTGAGATTATAGCTGATGGGTGTTGGCTTATGCTGTGCAAAGTATGAATGGTTCTGATTTCCTAGTCATCATTGAGTTGATATACAAATATTTTTTTCGTTTTGCCCATTCAAAAATAATAATGTAATAATATAAGAGTGTGTAAATTGCAGTCAAGACACATCTGTCAAGTTATGGAATTTATCAACAAGCAAAGAGCAGCGGAATCTCTCTGGACATACAGCTGCTGTCACATGCGTGAAAGCCTTGGATAAGGTTGATAGCAATAAATTGTGTAAGAAAATTACTTAAATTTCAAGTTGATTGCGATGTTGGCTTAATCAAAAAACGCCAAATGCATGTCTTGTCTTAAGTGCGCTTGCTTTTATGTCGTGTATGCATTAGAAATTACTTTGTTTTTTTCAATATGGTACCAAGTTTTATTTTATAGTAATCCAAAAAATTTTAAGTTTTGAAGAAATAGCAAGAAAGGTTTACTTTGAAATGATTAGTATACGTAATTACGCATTGGCCCATATGCAGGGTTTGACTGAGTAATGATTAATTCAAGTACCTTACACCAAATGTTGACGTGTGTTTTTTGGACAAAATATTGGTTCTTTAACAATTGCTTAGCCCCATAATTTTCAGTTCTTACTAAAATAACAATGGAATAGTTAATATGTACTTTTTGGCGCTTGACGTAAGTTTTTCGGATTGATATTGATTTTATATGTTCAACCCAGATCAATCAATCACACTGGAGTCGAATGAGTGTTACGATATTGAAAAGAAATTTTCCAAAAACGAACGACTCTTGATCACTGCATCTCTGGATTGCTCAATTAACCTGTGGCTCATTCCTCAAGGCGTCCAACTTAAATCAATATACAACTTTTCTCCAGTAGTGTCCCTTACATACTGTTCTTCAGTGATTTTTGCAGGTATGCGTAAGTGTTTTTTTTTTAATTTTGTGCAGAGATTCGTTAAAAATAATAGTAGATTGGCACTGCGCTGATTTGGGATTAAATGTTTTTGCTTCTGTTTCAAGACGGTTTTGACTTAATATTTTAAGGAGTCCAGCTGTATTGTGGAACTAGAATGCTATGGGTTATGTTTCTTTAACTTTGAGTTGCGTTTGCATTGATAGTTGGTTAACAGAGCAGTTTTTGACATCCTAATATTTTTTGCGTTATTTTAATCCCTATGTAATTGATATACCTAATCACGTTTTGCGTCAATCTTATTTCCGCGACGTGGTGCTCCTGCAATTAGCTACATGATTGTGAGTGTGGACAATACTACAACGATAAAAATAACCGATAAAACTGTGCTACGATAATTATCAATCTAGGAATTCCATTCGCTTAATTCTCAAAAAAAAAAAAAATTAGTGTTACTGGTAGCAAATGAAATTACCAGTACGTATTTGATCGATTTGTTTAGGTTCAGACAACGGAAAGCTTACCGCATACAGCATATCATCCGGAAGGCAATTGTGTGATACTATGATTCATGATGATAAGATTACTGCATTAAAGGTTTATATTGCATGCCATTTAATTTTAGTGAAGCAGAATAAGTAGCCATAGGCTCGTTTTAGCGCGACGATATACTCAATTTTCCGATTTGAAATAACAGTCGTGACACCAAGTTTATTATTATATATCGATTATCTGTTGCTTTTGTTTAGTTTTAATGGGCGCTGACGTTCAGAGCAGAGAGCTCAGAATAAAAACCCAAATTTTCTCAAGTTTTCTGCAGCTATTATAGCATGACCTAGGTCCTAGGCCAGGAGTGGCGAAATGTTAAAAATAAAGTATGGATGTGCCGATTAATCGGAATCTGCAAGTATCGGCAATTTTTTTGGAATCGGCATCGGTAAAATATAGCCGATACTTACAGATTCTTTGTGCATGACAAACTTGCTAATTTTTCCGAATAAAATAGTGTTATATTTGCGTTTTTTTCTAGCCAAAAACAATTTTCTTTTTCCGGAAGCGTTTACACACGCTACGTGAAGCGAAAAAATACAAGTGTTGGGAGAAAGAAAGAAACGAAGAAGTTTCTATTGCTTTGCGAGCGCATTGTTTATTGTTTTGCTAAGAAGCTTATTGTGCAACAGCAACACGATAGTAAGAGAAGTTTATTGCATCACAATGTTTTCGTTACTTAACAATTCCTGTGGTTTCGAATGAAGCGAACGGCAATCTTGGAAATGAAACACGGGTAGGTCTCATTGTAAAGCTGTTGTTTGGTCACTTCATTCAAAGAATCGGAATCGGCGTTTCAACAAGAATCGGCATCGGCAAAAATTTTGGAATCGGTACATCCCTAAAATAAAGTTAAGCAAGCCGTGCCATTACATTAAAAAACATAAATGAATGTGGTTCAGCGAACATGAAAGACCTTTCTTTTTTTTTTTTGGTCTTCACCCAAATCCCGATTGTAGACTAGTAGGAAAACAGTAGCTCTATACCAGTGGTTCTCAAACTTTTTTAAAATTTTAACTTTGTGGTCCCTTAAGATTTTTTTGTATCACGGTCCTTTATTTTTAAGCATAAATTTCCACGCAAAATCAAGTGAAGAGCACAAACAGATCATCACGTCCGCAGATGTCCAATCAAGCACAATTCTATGGGGAGGTTCATCAGAAATCTTGCGACCTCTTGCGGTCCCCCTGTAACTGCTTTGCGGAAGGGAACCGCGATCCCCATTTTAAGAACCACTGCTCTACAAGGACGTGAAGCAGGAGCGGCTCCAGAAAATTTTGGTGGGGGGAATGGGGATGAAATTTTGAATTAGGTCGAATGTTAACTAAATACAAAGACGTTAGACCCAAAAAAGGCGTAAATAAGCCCTTTGAAAAATGTTTTTATGTCCGCGGCGTATTCAGAAACTTTTTCAGGGTGGGAGCACCAAATTTCGACGTATTTTCAAGCGCAGTTTTTTTCGGGAAGAATTATTTTGAAGCATATAGAGAATAAAAAAGGCGTAGGTGGTCCGGGGGTATGCTACCCCGTAAATTTTTTGAAAATTTACATACTGCAGTGGCTCTTTTAGTACTTTTTGAAAAATATTCAGGCAAATTTTGTTTAAATTTTTTGCCCCTAATTTTTGAGTGTTTCACCAAATATGATGCATTTTGTTCGGCCATTTTCGATTGTTATCGAAAAAGTTTGAAATTATGAAAAAATTGTATTCATCAAAAGCATGTTTGAAAATGGCTGGTAGGGGGGATGCATCTGCCCCTAACGTGAAGACCTCTTTTTAGTCTTCACCCGATTTTAGCAGGAAAACGGTAGCTCTACCGACGTGAAGACCTTTTTTGGTCTTCACCTGTTTTCAGTGGAAAAAATAGTATCCCTACAAAAGTATCAACTGGCGTGCCAGAAAAAATCTGTGGCGTGCCATAAGTTCGCCACCCCTGACCTAAGCTACCAAATTTTTTTTTTTTTTTTTTTTTTGATTTTTGATCTTGAGTTACTGGAAGATGAAAAAATTGGCAGTACCTATAAGGGTGTAAAATTGAGAAAAAAAAATCGTTTAGGTGGATGAAAATTCACTGCTATCAGCTAGTTTTGATGGAGATTTGAAACTGTGGAAAATTAGCAATTTGGAAAAAGATGATGATTCTGATATCAAACTACAGCTTCAGTATTCTTTGATAAATGACGCCAATTATAGTGGTCAAAAGCCTATATTCTCGGCTTGCTTTTACAAAGATAAAATTGTTTTTGGCGATGATGGAATCAACCTCAAAGTGGTCCATATTACCAAGGGCAAGTTATCGTTTTTACATTTTTTTTTTTATAAAGAAGTTTTGGCGTTATACACTGCAGTGCAAAAAAACCTAAAGCATATTTACCAAAATTGAACAAATTCATGGTTATAATACAAGACAAGCAAGTGAATTAATTTATTACGTTCCTAAATTTTCAAAATCAGTCTCGCAAAATCATATTTTATTCCGAGCTACAAAATCATGGAGAGAATTAAACAAAAATTTTAAATCTATGGGCTGGATTAACTTCAAGAAAAGTTACAAAATATCGTTATTGGAAAATTATTTATCTTAACACATTTTTACTCTTCTAATTGGCCGATTTGATTTCTACCGGCTTTATGTGTAAAATTAATCGATCTGACGTTGCTGTGCAAATTATTCTAAACTTATACTATCGCTCATTAAAACACCTTTATCATTATTATTGACCCAATGGTTTAAATTATCCGTTAATCTCCTTCACTCACAAAACTATCACAATGCAACCCAACCAGGAGGTATCTTGACTCGATAACCGAAAGGTTTTTCGATACCTCCTGGCCATTATAATGGAATGTAAATATTTTTGTTGCCTGTGAGTGGCGTCTGTGTGTTTATTATAATGGCAAATAAATTACTACTACTAAAGCAAAATTGTTTTTAAAGAATCGCCTATATATTTGCTTTCACGCATGTAAAATAAATGAAACTGTTTTCTCTCCACCTTTGATACGGATTTGTACTTAAGTTGTTGAAAGATTAGCTTAAACTCATCAATGGTCAAGCGCAGAATACACTCATTTCTGCGAACATTAATTTCTCCATTTTCTCGTCCGCAAGCTGACCCAAAATCTTGAATTAATCTAGTATGCACTATGCAAGGATAGTTTCCATTATTTACTATATCGTCGTGATTCGACGAATCGATTTTGGCATACCTTGTCTGTTGTTCACATATAAATTGGCTGCCCGGTGGTTAGTCGGTATTAAAGAAAAATGATTTCTACCGTTATTTTTCAGGTCTTGTTTTGAAGTACCCCAACCATATAGGAAGCACTGGATTCACTGATTCGCTTCATATTTTTAATGAGGTCCTCTTGTCAACTTCTTACAATCCTGTCGATGGTATTGGAGCTTTGAATGGTAAATTAATTTTCTCGAGTTTGCAATTTCGCATTTAATTCATTCGCTTGTTTTCTAGTTTGTTGCGCGGATGATCAATTAAGTTTAGTGCATGTTTGTTCCTTATCTCATCCTGATATCCCAAGATTACAATGTTGCGTCAGCGATAAATCTCACCACATTGTCACTGGAGGCGAGAAATTGCTAGTGTGGAAAAGCAGCTCAACATCACACACTGATCTGTGAGTGATTTTTTTTTATTTACATCGAGATGAAAAAAAAGGTTTTTCATACCGGTACCGTAATTTTGTTGTGCTTGTAGCCTTAACTAATGGCATACCAATGGAAACGAACGCAGAAATCGCTGCTCTAACAGCGAGTCATTGGCAGCACTGCCCAAATACGACCTCGCCGTCACTACCTTTTATTTCTAAACAATTAATTATTGATTGAATTCTATGTTTTTCTCTGTAGAAAGAGTTTGGAGAAAAATAATCGAAGAATAGTGGTTAAAGGGGAATATGTAACTGAATTAGATAAAACCGACGTTTCTTCTGATGTTGAATCAGATGACAGTGACATTGAAGAACAAAGTGAATTTTGGTGGTGTAGAAAATCTGATGAGAACAATTGTACTTTGTTGTCTACTAGTGATTCATCTTCAAACACCCGCGCAAGTACTTCTTGGAGTTGGTGGTGTGTGTTAGTGTAGTTACAGTAAGTTCAAGTAAGCGAACAATTTAGTCTTTAGTGCAATATTTTAATTCAAATTCTCTCTACATCATGTCCAAATAGTTTCCCAATTTTTAATTGCGTGGGGGTGATCACCTTACTATTGTGTTTCTAGCTTTATGTGGTGCAATATTTTTTTAAATGAAACATGACGTTACATAATAAAGTCAGTTGTTCTGTACCTTGCGTCTGCTTCCACCTGGCTTGCTGTTTTAAATGAATTTTTCGTGCGTTTGTGTAAATAAAATCATGAGTGGCGTGAACCCTGTTACGATTTTTGATCAATATTATATTAGTGGTTAACTAGTCAAATTTGCGGCTGCTTTAAGTGCTTATGTCTATTGCCTACGCTTTACAAAAATCATAGCCTACTCCGAAGTATGCCACGATCAGAATAGAAATTACATTAACAAAGCTTTATGTCTTGTTGTATTGCAACTGCAATTGAATAACTTTACAGGTAAAACAGTACACCAAATACATACACCAAACAGACCTGTTCAAGCAAAATTCGGAAGGAGAGCTTTACACGTGTACTCTTTTTTTTTTTTAATGCAAGACCAAATAACAATACAACTAGTTTGAAAAGGGAGCAGTAGGGACTCTAAACCCAAGTTTTTGTAGAAGCTTTTTACCATACTGGTCGGCAAACTGTACACAAACGCTAGGATAAAAAATTGTAGAACATTTTTCGAATTCAAAGCACTGTATCACACACACCATTATGTTTCAGAAAGCCAGTGGTTATACCATAGGGATCAATATGAATAAAACAGAATGTCATGTGAGGAATCAGATCAAAGATCTTTTTATAGAGGGGCCAACAATAGAAAAATGCATTATTTGCAGGTGAAGAAGTGTCAAAGCACCCACGTATCAACCAGCATACCGGTAATTAAAATTTTAGGAGATGGGACTTGAGCCCTATAATGTATATTCTTCAACATAAACATTTCTTTGAAAGATTTTTGTTTTTAACAGTTTTTGTTTACTTTTAACCACTTCTGGTCTTATCATATTCTTTACGAAACCAATTTTGAGTCGTCACGAAGCAAACATAATGGACAGCAGCCCTATTTCTGTAGCAATGTATACATTGTGTAGGCAACACATTTACTGCCGCCTGCCAGATCAAGAAAAAATGACATCGGTACGTAAATTTCACTTTGTCGACATGAGTAGGCTACGCTACATCGCACTACGACATAAATTAACAAATACAGGATCTATCAACAAATTAACGAATGACACGAAATACCAGACTTAGTCTGTTTCATTAGAGTCGAATATATGAAAGAGATTAAGCGCTAGTCTGACTGTGGAGATTTAAACAATGTTTCTAGTTTTTACAGTAAAAACGTAAGCTGGTAAGTAACAGTAAAACAAAGTATAACGCTTAGTGAAAAAAACTTATGTCCAGAACACTTCAATCAAAGCAAATAGCATCATCGATGTCGGTTGCATCGCCTAAACTTGCTTACTTTTACTCACATGCTGTACTAATATAAATACTTGCCCACACCCTCCTAGATGTGCATAAACTACCAAAGAGTATCACAACTGGAAATACGTATTTTGTGAAGCTATATTTTATATTTTCCTGTGTGTTCCTTGTATCGATAATCGCAGCAAACTACGCTCTGATTCAACACATCTGCTATGATTTAACGAATACCTAATTGCCTACGATGAGCTTTTTCACATTCAATTAGGCACAAACACAACATAAAACTTTCAAAGATACGAAATACGCACAGAATTAACGAAACAAATTATCAGATGATGAAGCATCAATGGCAATACTGTTGCGCAGCAAATTTTCGAAGCAAAAGCCATTCTGCGCAAAGGAAAGTAACGAGTCAACAAAATTTTGACTCCGGACAATATTTACAAGTTCTATTTAAAGGTGTCCAAGATAATTACTAACTGGAGAAAGAGTTTGATAAGGTTGGTATAAAGATGTCAGCATCGCTTGGATAAACAATATCGCTCGACCTCAAAACCAGTGTGGTTCTTTATCAAAAGCAATTACACAAAGAATAAACTTTTATTTGTAAGACCTGAACCGCTTATCTGTGGTGAGAACTATCATTTTAAAGCGATTCAAACTGAAGAGGACAGCCACTTATTATCACTTTTTATAGTTCAAGCAACGTGACGGTTGCTCCTTGCATAATAAACTAACGTAACAACGCATAAGCCTGGTAAAACTAGGCGCTTTACACACAAAACACTTAATTAACATGCACCTGTAAGTCAGTTAACCTGCATATTGTCAGCGCGCCTGCTCTTTTTCACTGATCCACTTTCGAATTTTTGCTTTTAACTCTTGGTCTGGTTCAAGCATATCTTCTTTCAGTTCTTGTCTGTTAAATGGGTCTGTAGAAGAATTCAGTAAGTGGCGCATAATGATGCTACGGTCCATTATATTGCCACTAGTAGGTAAACGAACTGGATCAGTCATGAGTGTGTCCATTAACGGATCCCTAAATTCGTCTGGGATTTCCCCGTAGTCCACTTCTGTCTTGTTTAGCTTGATACGACATTGTTCGACTCTTTGAGCCAAGTCACGAAAATGTTCAATATCCATTTGTGCTTTGATGGCTGACTTCTCCATTCGTCTGATAGCGATCTCGTAAAGTTCTTTTCGGTATGAGCGCTCATCGCTAGCCAGGAAATGCACAAACTTTGGACAATCAAGATGCAGATACAAGTCACTTAGCAACTCCAGCAGCTTTTTCGGCTCAAATCCATATTTTTCGGGCTGTTCCACTTTCAAATCTTTACATTTTGGGCCACACAATTGCTGCAAGTTGAAATTAAGCATAGCAGCAATTCTATCAGCCAATTCTGGCCGCATGAAAGGATCTTGCACAAGTTTTGTTAAGTAATGTAACATAGCTAAGGTTTCCTTGGTCAAGGTAAGGTAGGATTTGCATTGACGTTCGTCTTGTCGCAGCTGGCTCTCTCGAGACTGCCTAGCTTCGGCAGTAAGACCTTCCCAACCCGCTCGATCTTTTTTAGCTTCTTGGACTTCATGAATGCTCTTGAGGGAGTTTAAACTTTCATCAAGGAGAAAAGTTGTGTCATTGATGAGCATGTTGACGAAACGAACGAACTCCTGCCCTGATTGGCTTTCAGCAATCACAACATCTTGATACTGAGGATTTTGCCACAAGCTCTTGAATAAAATAGAAATGTGGTAACGGATGCTGAATTTGTCGTAAAATTCATTACTACTGCCAGTAGTCTCAATGTCAGTGTAGAATTTCATTAAAGCTGAACCTAGAAATTGTGCTGCCAATGGGTGATTTTCGACAACTTCGTAGAAGTGTCTTGTTCGAGGTTGAATGCTGGGATTTAAAACAAACAAAACTTCGACGAGTTTTGCTACCAAGTATGGGTTTTTGAAATAGTGAGAAGAGCAGATAAAAACAATAAGAAACAATGCCAGGTCGTTGATCATAGTAGTCTCAAAAGAGGAAGGTGAGAACTGTATGACAAACAGAAGATGTTCTGCAATGTCTTCCACATAGAACTCGGGAAGCACAGCAAAAATATCGGGGACGTCAGATGGTAGCGGCAAGTTAACGTCTCGGGAATCAGGACATGCCATTTTCAACAAAAATTTAATGAACATCGTGTAAAACTGAAGAGACTGAGAAAGAACATTTTCATCAACAATTCCAATCATATAGCAAGCTCTTTGACGCAACTGTTGGGACAATTGCTGTTTAAATCTTCTTAGTAACGCCATGTTTCTTGGTTCAGCAGGAGTGCCTTTCCATTGCTCCATGGATCCTTCCAAGTCGGCTACCATTTGATGCAATTCATTAATTTCTCTTTGACGCCGATTAAATGATCGTGCAAGAGGCACAATAGACAAATGATGGGCTTGCATGGTCAGAAAGAAGCATTCTGTTGGAAAACTTGGACTGTCTTGCTTCCACGAGCCTACATTTTTTTCGCGCCATCTGCTCAGTTCTTCTTTGCTTGATTTGATTCTGGTTTCAGTAGCTAAGTCAATTTTGCTCGATTCATAAAATATGTACGAAGGATCAACTTTATCAAGTTTTACTTTCACACAAAGCATTTGTAAACACGTGAGCACGTTCATCATGAACCCGGGTTTGGATAGCAAAGTGAAGTCGGGTTGAAACTGCGTCCATTTCAAATTTGAATTCATGATGTTACTGAAAAAAAGAACAACAGAGTCTCTTGAACCGACGTTTAAAAGCATGTTTCGAAACACAGTAAACATTTCTTCTCTGGCCTTGCATAGCTTTTCTTGTAACGTTGATTTCCAAAATTGTACGTTTTCCTGAGTCAATGAAGTATTGGTGAAATACTTTTTCACAACTTTTTCATCATCTTCAGCAAAAATCGATAAACTCAAAAACGGTCCAAGAAACGTTAAAAACTGCATTTCCTGTCCTTTTGCTTTTGAAAGAAAAGGTGGCATAAATTCTTTCATTTGTGAAACTGCGGTGCATACCGGACGGGTCTTGGGGTTGGTTTTACTCACGATTTGACACAATTCTGAAAGAGCAGTTAAAGGTAGCATGAAATTGTCACCATCATCAGCCAATGATGCACCAATAGCAGAATCTCGAATCTTTCTTAACAATGGAACAACTGTTTCGTGAAGAGAATGGTCTTGCTCGCTGGCATTGACAAAGTCAGCTAGAAAGCCATAAGGTAGCTTAGCATGCAACACAGCATCACTTAAAGAATTAACTGTCTGTTGAGCAATTTCTTGGGTAAAAACCTCAGGCTGTAAGAGCAGAAACGTGTAAGAAATACACTGCTTTCTAATTCCGTCTAGTATTAACTTGGTTTGTTCATCATTGTTGCTATTAAGAGATTCTTGAGAAGCAACACGGGAATAGCAAGCCAAAAGATATCCCAAATGACCTTGGATACCTTTTTCAGCTTGTCCATTAAATAAACTATGTTTCACATTGGTGCTTTTCTCATCGGAGGAACCGTTGATATTTTCTAAGGTCATCATCATTTCCATTAAGCATTCACTTATGAAATTGTTGTAGTCACCAAGATCCGGACTTTCTTGGTTTAAATTTTCCAGCACATGAGGAGACAAAACCGTGTATGATGTGTCATGCCGCTCCGAACAAGAAACATTCAAAACTCGCTCAATCAAACACACAACAGCTGGTACATTAACATCTTCAATATTATCATTCAAGAAATCAGGAGCACGTCGCTTAGCCACAGGCATATCAAATGAATCATCAGTCTCTGATATTTCTGGTTGAACACTCTGAGAGTTTCCTTCTGATGGTTCCAACGGATTTTTTTCGCTTATATTTTGACTTCCATATCCACTGTCAACCGAATTTGAACCCTGGGCCAACGTAGCATTGACAGCCTTAGCCACAACTTCACCACTATCAAGTGTATTTGAATCTTCATTACCATTCATAATTAGTTCTAAATTTACTCAAAATTGAATAAAATTTTACCTAAACACACAGGACAATGCAAATAGTTACAATTTCCCCTAAACACGAAGTACTTTTTGTAAATTAGTGAAGTCAAAAACGTGTAGATTCACCAACTTAAAGCAATGACAGAAGTCATAAATTCAAACTGTTTGATATTAATTCGATTTGCAGCATTTAACTTTTCCATACACACCAAGTCAAAGAAATTCATAAACAGTATTTTTGTGATGATACTTTTTCAGCTGACAATCACAACTACCAAATAAAAATAAGAATCCAAACAATTTTGCCTTCAGAATAAACCCATTAGTGTGAATATTAGTTTGTATATACAGCTGTAATGACCAAGAATATACAGCTGTAATGTTGTAATGACCAGGAAAGTGTTCGCAATTTAACCAAGAAGTAAATTGCGAACACTTTCCCTTTTTTCCTTCAGCTAAATGGCCACACCAGTTACGTATTCATCAGAATGAATAAGACGATATAACTTTGTGTCATATAACACCAATAATTTCCTAAGTATCCAAGTCATATTAAAAAGTGAATCAAATACTTTACAAGCAAGGTGTCGCCCACTGTACTGCAAATTCAAAAACTTCAACATCAAACCCAAGTCAAAGTTTGACACACACAAGCAGTTAACGTTTCATGAAAACCAGTAATGCAAATAAAAATATCTATATAGGCACAAACACAGTCTGAGCTATCGTAATATCAGTACAAATCAAAAAATTCATGTAAGTTACACTGGATCTTTTTATTTATAAACCAACATCAATAGGATAGACAGTATAGTGAGCAATGTTATCTCAGGAAAACTAAAAATTATTAAACAATAGCATAACGTGACCCATAGGTAATTCTTTTTTTTGCAAGAATTTATTGTCAGAAAAACATTGTTTTGCAATTTACATCAAGTTTATGTCAGTTTCAGAAATTGTTCACCGTATCATGATTGCCTATTCAATAGCTATTCAATTAAAATGAGAAATACAGCTGTATATGAAGTTACCTACTGGTACCTCAAACAACTATTTTCAAATTTAAGAGCAAACCTACAAAGGCCTAAGGCCAAGTTTGTGTTCCATCATTAAATGGGGATCTCCCATAGCCTCCCCATCTTCTTTAAAACCAAATACGTCCTCTGGTAAAAGCATGTCATCAGTGCCACTTAAAATATCCTTTGCCAAATTTGAAGATGGCAGACAAGGCAAACGAGTCAAAGCCTTATCTACAGCATTTAGTTCCATTTGAATTTTTAAAGGGGCATGTATTCCCTGACTGTTCCTAAGAGACATCATATTTTTTTGCTTGACTTGAACATTATATGTCTTTTCCAGAGCAGCTAATGGATGAGAAGGTTGCAGTTCTCCTCTATTTGACTTAAGTCCAGATCTTAAAGAGCTTTTAACTCCATAAGCTCCACCAGCATCAGATTTAAATGTTTTTGATTCAAAATTTTCACTTCCAATCATTCTTAACTTTATTTTTGCAAAAAGTACTTGCCTACCAATGACTACTGGTAATCTGTAGATCAAAACAAATTTAAAAACCTTAAAAAACTCTTCCATAAACACCTGAGATTCACATTCAGCATTAGACTGTCAGAGGCCAATACCAGTACCATCGTCTGACCATACCTTGCACACATACCAGTATAATATCTGGTAAATAGACACTGGACATACCGGTAGGCATACAGTATTAGTACCAAAAGTTTTTTTAGCATACCCGGTTGGTATAACGAAACACGCAAATCATTGTGCCAGTAGTCAAGCAGTAGCAACTGGGAAAAACAATATATACCTACAACAAGAGAATTTTTTGGGCCATGGTCTGATAGTCCAGACTAAAGGTTGACCTAGCTGCCTAGTTTAGCTGTTCAGTACAGCTACAAAAGTTTCGAACTTAACTGCTCTAGAAACTCAGAGATGACCAAACATAAAATCTAGGCTAGCATTTTGCGTCATGGAAATAAATTGACGTTGGAGTTAGGGGCGTTAGGGTTGAGGGTTTGGAGTCAGGGGGGGGGTCAGAGGATTGGGGTCATGGGGTTGGGGTCAGGGGGGTTGGAGTTGGGGTCGAGGGGTTGTAGCTGGTTTGAAATTACTGTAAAAGTCTTGCAGTTGATTTACAAGTACCCTGTAGTTTCTTGTGCTGTTTTCAACTACCTTGTAGTTGGTTTAAAAGGGTCCTACTAAAACCTGCAGGATCACAAGGACCACATGGAGCACAAGGACCTCTAGTGGCGCAATTGAGCTATTACTAAAAGCTGCAGGAACACAAGGAGCGCAAGGAAGTCAAACCTAACCGACCCAACCTTAACTGAACCAAATCCTAATGGAAACTAATCCGAACCGAACCTAACCCCAACTAAACCTGACCCCCATTGAACCTAACTCTCATTGAACCTATCCCTAATGTGCTCCATGCATTCCTAATTGCACCACGAGTGGTCCTTGTGATCCTTGTGCACCTGCAGGTTTTAGCAATACCGGTTTAAAAGCACCTTGTAGTTCCTTGTGCTGTTTTCAACTACCTTGTAGTTGGTTTAAAAGCACTTTGCAGTTCCTTGAAGTTGGTTTAAAAGTGTTACCTTGTAGTGTTTTCAAGTACTTTGTACTTGGTTTAAAAGCACCTAGTAGTTCCTTGTGTTTTCAACTACCTTGTAGTAGCTATAAAAGTGCCTTGTAGTTCCTTGTAGTGTTTTCAAGCATTTTGTAGGTTTAAAAGATTGCCAGAGGATTCGCCACATGGAAGATTCACCGCAAAGAATATTCGCCACACAACGGGTAAGACGTACAAATGTGATTGAGAATTTGAGCGTAAGCATCAGACAAACGTTTGCAACAGTGCCGATGTGGAAGATTCGCCACACAACGACGATAGGTTGGGGTTGGGGGGAGGAGGGGTTGGGTCAGTAGGGTTAAGGTTAGGGGGGTTGAAGTTGAAGGGGTAGGGCAGGGGAGTTGGGGTTGGGGAGAGTTGGGAACCCCCCAACCCCAATCCCCCGACCTCAACCCCCCTGACCACAAACCCCACACTCCATCGACCCCAACCCTCCGACCCCAATCTATCACCGTTGTGTGGCGAATCTTCCACATCGGCACTGTTGCAAACGTTTGTCCGACGCTTACACTCAAATTCTCAATCACAATCGTTGCGTGGCGAATCTTCTTTGGGGCGAATCTTGTGTGGTGAATCTTCCATGTGGCAAATCTTCTGGCAACCGATTTAAAAGTACCTTGTAGTTCCTTGTAGTGTTTTCAAGTACTTTGCAGTTGGTTTAAAAGTACCTTGTAGTGTTTTCAACTACCTTGTAGTAGGCCTAGCTATAAAAATACCTTGCAGTTTTTTCAGGCATTTTGTAGGTTTAAAAGCACCTTGTAGTGTTTTCAACCAACTTGTAGTTGGTTTAAAAGTACTTTGTAGTGTTTTCAGCTACCTACTTTGTAGATGGTTTATAAGTACCTTGTAGTGTTTTCAAGCATTTTGAAGGTTTAAAAGTACCTTGTAGTTTTTTGTAGTTCCTTGCGGTGTTTAGTAGGACCCCCTGACCAATTGTTTTACTTTATGACTTCACTGCTTAAACTGTTAACAGGGCAGTACATTCCACACACTGACACAGATCCATATAGGCCTACTTGTGGAACAGTGGGATAGCCTAATATTTAACGCATAATTTTTCCCACTTCAGGGTATAACTTGGGAATATCTATCAAGCAACTGATGACCAATTCATACCGGTATCGGTACCCTATCTCCCCTTAGTATCCACTTCCATGTGCTTAGTTGTTCTTTTTTACAAATGTATGAATAAGCTGATAAGGGGGAATATGAATTGGTCTTCAATTGCTTCATAGATATTCTCAAATTAGATTCTGAAGTGGGAAAAATTATCCCCAAAAACATTATCCGGAACTGTGTGATACTGGATCACCAACACTACGCTAGCCTAAAATTTTGTAAAACTCGCTTTGTCAATTTGTGACTATTCATCATTTTACGGAGTGTAAATCATTAAGAAAGAGCACACGGAATTGACAGTTTTGTTTTTCAGGCTGGTCGTTTTTTACGTGATTTTCTAACTTACGGTTAAGTGTTTCGGGCATTTTTAGAACATTTATTGCAAAATAAGGAGTTATACACAAGTTTAATCAACTTTGCGTTAAGTTTGAAAAGATTACTTTCATCAAATTTGCTTTTGCAATTTTTGGATGGGGCCGATTTTCTCGTACGTATTTTTTTTTCATTACCCTTCTTCTCATAATTACAAACATAGAAAGTAAATTTTCGCGTTTTTACTTTCATGATGGATAAGCGAAAAGGTGATTTTGTTATGTTTTCTGTTTTAGTAAAAATAAAGGTTGGAAAACGTCTTTAGCAAAATGTTTCAAATTGGTTGAGTTGAGTTGAATTTCAAAGAGTGGAACACGTGCTTCGTCCGGGATGAGAAAAATATCAATATTCCACGAGTTATTAGCGTGTTTTCTTCTCCTTATTGAGATTCTTCAAACATTTCAGCACAAATAGTTTTTTTAAACAAAACGAAATTTAATAAAGTTATAATATCCCAGTCGAAATTTTACGGCAAAACTTTTTCAATTCGATTCAAAACGTAAAAACAGTTGTCGATAAATCAGCAAAAAAATCAATTGTCGTATCTGTTGTGACCTAGTCACTGCAATGTATGATAACTTATAAACCTTATTGGCAACACTGTATTATAAAATGTTTTACCGTACCGGAAGAACAAGCAGCGCAGAACTTGAGTTAGCCTAGCTAGCCTAGACTACGATGCCCGGTATACAAGTCCAACAAAATCTTCCCCTCTATGCAGTGTTTAACTGTATTACAATCGGTGATTATTTAGTGGCAACATTAATGAATGCTTCTTCTTGTTCTTTTGCAGGATAGCAGCTAGGCCAAAATTAGGATGCTGTTAGTTAATCAAAAGAAGAAAGCAAGAAGAGTGTTGTAGAGGTGAGTAGTGCCCTACAGCATATGGCGACCTCGCCCTACACATCTTCTCCTTGAAAAACAAAAAGCGCATGCAAACACAAAAAAAAGGGAGAATTTTTCCAGCTGGTCGAGCAGCTGCGAACACATACACAAAGCTGACGCACTGTGCGCTCAAACACCCAATGACATTGTGTCTAGCTGACGCTACAAAAGAGATGTGATGGTGAAGCCCAAGCTTTTAATCTTAGCAACCACATTCCTAAAAGAATTTGCCATTTTGTAGAAATGAACACGGAGTAAACAATCAAACACTACTAAAAATGTTCCTACTTGAATTTTTTAAATATAAAATTCAAAGTTTCATGGTTGGTTACGCTTTCCGCATGATTGACAGTAACTAAGCTACGTTAGAAGCTTAGCAAAAGATGCGTTAAAAATAATGTTTTGTTGCAAAACTTCGACCATCTTATGCTAAATTTAGTTTTACAATTTGAGGTTGAAATTTTACGGGTTATAACTTAGATAATTGAGTCGCCTAAGCTATTGAATGAGTAACTGTGATAGATGAAGACCTATTTGGTCAAGCATTAAAAACTCATGTAGTCTGCTGTAGGCCTAGTAGAGTGTTTTTTCAACTGACACTGGTACTGGTAAGCATCATAGGCGTATATTTCTGGAAGAGTCGGGACCCCCCAATGATTTTGCTTGGGAAGACCAAAGAATAAATGCCCCCCCCCCCCCCAATTTTTAGGCAGCACTATAGGCCTAGTTCAATTGTGTGCAAACAAGCATGCGGGTAAAAAGTCGTTTATACATTTGGGAGAAATAATACCAAAATTAAAATTGTAATCTGCTGAAGGAGCCGATTAAAATCTTCATAAAAAGTATAATGATAATTTAAAAAAAAACTTCAAGTGGAACTAGACGAATGCGATTGCATTATTCGCAAGTTACGCTGTTAGGTAGCGTAATATCTGCTTAATTTTTTTACTGATTTTTTTTTGATATAGTTGTTATTGGTTATAGTTATCATGTGTCCTTCGTGCCTTCAGTGTAGTTGATGTTGCAATGCCGACTGCCTGCTGCTTGAAATCAATCAGTTTGTGTGTTATTGATTTTCGTTTTACCTTCAAGACTCTGTCATTCATACTAAACTAAGAAGTGGATGCAGTAGACTCGGTGAGCTATGCTCTTTCACTGCATTCGACGGTGCATGGTGAAATGATGTTAGCGTTTATTTCATCTCAAATCGAAAATATAAACTTGATTTGATTTGATTTTTTAGAAAATTTCTTTCGTTCAAATACCGTACATCACGCAGATACCGGTATCGTAATTTACTAATTTTTCTAGTCCCGCTTATGGTCAAGGGGTCGCGTGGGCAGCGGCTTTAGCTGAAGCATCTCGATCCTCTTTGACAAAGGGTAGATGCTCTGCTGGGACGCCAAGGCGGGACCAAATACCAGTAAGATTTTCAATGTTTGTTGATACGGAGTTGCCCAAGCTTGGGAAGTTAACCACTAAAATTGAACATGTGGATGGGGTTGATTATCTGTCGATACGGGGTTGCCCAAGCTTGGGAAGTGTGAGATTGGTTGTCAGTACAAACAATTGTGATTGTTGCCTTCGGTAGCCTAATGCACTGTAACAGTATAATCAACAAATTAAGCTACCCAGTACCGGTAATTAACTTCATCGTACCGGTAATATATTTTGAGCTGATGAGATTACACCATGTCCCTATTACTCTACAGCTAATCCATGTTGCTATGTCTTTTTTTCTGAGTATTTACTGAAAAACACTTGGACGTAAATCCTATTCCACATTTCATTTTGTAAAATTTTTCGCTCGGCAAGTATAGTGCTGAGTTTATGTTTTTCAGAAAAGCTGTGAATATTGCCTGTTTGATCAGTCAATCAAAGAATAAATGCCGCAATGTGTATAAATTGCTTTATATATTTTGTGTGGAATTAATTATAGTGGAATTGTTAAATTAAAATGCGACCTCAGAGTGCAGCTGGTACACAACAAAAAGTTTCTTCTTCAGAATTAGGATTAACTGTGCCTCCATTAACTTCAGGAAATAATGGGTGAGTTGATGAAATATTGCATTAAGTTTTTGTAAGCAGTAAATTTTGGAGCTAATTGTTCTTAAGCCACCTTATAGTACAATGGATGGTTGACATGGTTCACTTTAAAGTGGTGTGTGAAAATTTCTCAATACATCATTGCATAACTCAGATATAACATTGCATAAACTCAGATTAGACTTAAACTCAGACATAACATTGCATAAACTCAGACATAACATTGCATAAACTCAGACATTGCATAAACTCAGACATAACTCAGACATATAGCATAACCCAGACACATTTTGGATTAGGGTGAGAGCATGTCTGCATTGAGCGTGATGTTTTGGGGAATTGCTTTTAAGTGAACCTGCCAGCTTTTAAGTGAACCATCTATTGTAATACTAGGCGGCTTGAAATCAAAGAGCTCCTAAATTTTTGTGTTATGAGGTTACAATAATGTTGTGAGTAACATCTAATAATTACATACTGGTAATTTGTGATTATGAATTCGAGCATTCTGTGATAACTCTAAAGTCGTTTTTCACTTTCTTCTCAGTCTTTAATGTTGCCACTATCTCATCATCGTCATCATCCACCCAGTTTCAATCCAGTTTTTTCCTTGTCACTGAAAGTGGTCGGATACATCGCATCTCTCGCACCTTCCCTACATCTTGTTTGATATGCACCTTCGTCGATCTTCAACCTCACTTTTTTCACGCTCTCTTCCACTTGCCTCCTCCTTGTCATTTTTGGCCATGCTCGCTTTCGCTGCCAATTCACTTCCAGCATCACTGCCTTCTTCAGTAGGCTTATATCATCATCATTTCTTCTAATCACATGTCCATACCATCTCACTCTGTTCGCCTTTGCCATCCTATCTAACGTTTCCGTCAAACCCAACATCTCCATCAGCTTCTCCATATTCTTTCTAACCACTGATTTGAATCAACACATTGACCTCACCATGACTCTTTCAGTTCTTCTCAAAATTGCTATTTTACTTTCCCTCAAACACCACGTTTCACTTCCATGTAACATTGCTGATCTTACGCTACGATAAACCATTCCTTTCATTTTGAAAGAAAACCTTCTCCCATGTCTGACGAGATAAAATAGTATGAATAAAATGGTTTCGTTTTTTTAAAAGAGTTCCAACTGACGTCTGAAACTCTTGATAAGAGGTGGGTTTATTTCCTGCTTGATGTAACTAATTTTTATAAAAAATAATCGATTAACAAGTACTTTTCATTTTTAGTGTGAAGATTAGCCCTCGACCTGCAACTGCTGGTCTTGCAACTTCTCGATCTAGCATTTCCTCAATCTCTCCGAGATATCCTAAACAAGTAAGTCAAAGTTTTTACCCGCCATTTTCAGTTCAAAGTTACAAACTGATAAAATGGTGAAGTGTATTCAATAAACAAGCTCAGCACTGCAATTAATAAACCATTTAATAATATCTCACTCATCATTTTTACAGATTTTCAACCATTTGGATAAGTCAAAACTGATTTTTGTGGTGCTACAACTTAGAAGCGTTTTTGGTTTTTCTTTTGGATAGTCATTGAACTCGGCCATGCCATACCATCATTAACTAATTGCATTATCCGGAACGCTAATAGTTACGCAATAGCTCATGTTTTTGTTAACATTGATTATGTGCTTTACATTGTTCTTTCTTTTTTTTTTTTTTTTTTTTTTGAGGCAAGAGTATACTGATGCTGCTGCTGCTGCAGATTACTTTTGAAAGCTTTTCAGACAGTAGACACTGCTCCTCATCGAGATGCAAGATCATATTTTGACAGTTATACGAAAGAAGAACAAAGAGAATTGATAGCACAAAGTACTGCCAACTGGTTACTCTCTCCTGATTTTAGGTATTTCTTTCTACATTTACGTTAGTTGCAGTGATCAAGCTGATTCTTCCATACGCTGTGCTTTTAGTGTTAAAATAAAACACTATTTAAAAATTTTTCCTTTTTGCTACTTTCATATTTCTGGTGTACTTATGTGTTTGTTAACACAGTTTATCGTTTCATGGTCCAAGGAAAATAAACAATTAGAGAACTGAAATCCTCTGTGATGTTAGGTAGCTTGGAAACTTTAGGTGCACTCATGATTAATATGCTGTTATGATAAATAACGAGCACCATTTTCTAAATTTATGATCTTAGCTATAAGTTGTCTAATTCTTAATTACAAGGTAGAAGTGTAATGCTAGAGATTTGTACTAGTTATCTGTCTGCGGAAAAGTATAGTTTTTGTGTGATGCAAGGTGGATATTTTCAAGCTGGATTGTTTTTTACAAGCTTGTAAACAGTGCTTATTACAGAGGTAAAGCTGGCTTACCATGTGGACTTATTTCCAATTTGGCAATCAGTCAAAAGCAACAACTTACTCTACTTTTTCCAAAAGAAAAAAATGTCCCTGATTTAGAATATCGTGAGATGCATCAGGTGGGTGACCAATGTGGTGAATGGAACTACTACAGTTCGTATTTTCATTATAGCAAAAGTTGGTGAACGAATACTTGATTGCACGTTTTGACAACGTAGATTTAGCTGCAATGATCACTGTGTACTATGTGAAACAAAATTGTAAGCAGTTTCGCAAATATTCAGCTTTTATTAATCTTTGAATTTTGTCTCGTATATAAAGCAATATTAATTGTTCTATTACAAAAAAAAGGGAAATGGCAGATTGTACTTTTTTCCAGCTTTCCTGTAGGGGTATATAAATACTATTCAAATTTAAATTGTACTTTTTTCCTGCTTTCCTGTAGAGGTATATACTATTTAGATTTAGAATTATTCCCCCCCAAAAGTTAGGTGCTATGTCCTAATATGTACCGTGCGTATATGTGCCTTGTTCTAATATGTATACACGTTAGAGAAGATTCTGAAATAGGAAGTCATTTTAATGTTGACTGGTCACTGCTTTTTATTCTTACTTTCGTTGTTGCTTCTTGCCTTGTATTTTTTTTTTTGTGTGCGTTTTTGTTTTTTTGATTTTGTTAGTGTGTGTTTTCTTTAAAGTGCAGCATTTACGTATCTCAATTCAAATCGTTTGAGGCAGTTGACTACAGGTAGCTTAAACTGACTTTTCACTTCCCCAATCTGTGCTACAATTGATTTCTAGATGCAAATTCATCACTAGACTAAACATTGTATTTTAAAATCAATCGCTTGCGGTGTAGAGAAAAAATAATAAACTGTTCTATATCTCTTGTATAAGCTTTCAAGGGTTGTTTAGTTAATTTGCTGAGTTTGATTCATAGTTATGCTATACGATAAATCACTCATAAATTCAATGGCGCAGAATGTTGCAGCTGTTCCTGATATCAACAACGTTATTGGCATTTATTAGATCGTTCGAGAGTTGACCAGTGGAATTTTTGGTGTGAATCAAATGCCAGTATTGAGAATTGAGCCTAATTATGATCTCAGTTCCACTTGTCATTTACCTGTCGCTTACAAGGATACCAAAGTCGGTACGTGCCTAGCTATTGTTACACTGTATATACTTTGATGTTTAGAGTTAATGAAACAATGGTCTTTGTTCTGTGAAACGTTTTTTCGTGGGAAACAATAGATTAATTAATGTAATAAAATTTGCTCAAACAAAAAAAAGTGAATGGATTATTCAATTTAAAAATCTTTAGCTTTTGACACTTCTTCTAATTGAACGATTGCTCCATTGTTGGTTAATCGACAAGGGAAAAATTTCTAAGTTTATGGTGATACAAAACTTGCGTATTAGCATCTTTAAGCGAATGGTAACTCTATCAATTTGATTGAATCGACTGAACTTATTATATGTTTGTTTATTAGATTTATCCATTTTTTATCAGAAACTGCGTAGAATGTTTCTGAGTTCTGACTTGCATTTATCATTAAAAAGCTGCTTAAACTTTGAAACTCTTTGCAATTTTTTATTTCTTTAAATGATTTATCTACATAATAAATTATGCCTTGCTATTGCATGTGAACGACTTTTGGCCTACCTTTCCGAATAGTTTGAGCCATAATTCAATCAGATTACTTTATTTAATCTGTTCTCGGTTGGTTACCATGGTAAACGTACTTATAGATTTGCTCAATCCGATCAATTACAGGTCAAGTTCTCATATCTGTCGATTATGCAATGAAGTCACTGTGGCACGGAGCTTGTGTGGCTCGAGGTAATCGAACAAAGTTAGCTGAACGATGGAGGGCTTTGCTGAACGTTAATGCTGTTACTGGAGAGTTTAACGCCAGCTCCAAAAACGTTGTATCTGATTTTGAAAATGCAGGTGAGGCTAATTTGGTATTTTGCCTCCTGATTTCGCTTGATTAACCGGTTGATGTTCGGATGACCAACAACTCAGATGGCCGAGTGGTAAGAGCGTCTGCCTCTGGAGCCGTAGACTCGCTTTTGATTCCGAGTCTGGTCAAACCAATGACTTTAAAATTGGTATTCACGGCTTTCCTGCTTAGCGCTCGGCATTAAGGGGACTGTGTGAAGAACAAGCCGGCAAGTTTACTTGTTGTGTCGTTGGGAATGGCACTTAGCGGGATTCCCCCGCCTTGGAGTGGTAGACAAATGGCCGGCCGGCAACTCCTTAGAAGCGAGCTCGTTATAGCGCTTTGATCGCTTTCGGGTGATAGGAGGATAAATATTTAATCAAATACAAGTTAGCATGTTGCAAGTTAGCGGAACAAAATTCAACGACATGCAATTTTTTTGTCCTATTTTTGGGTGCTTATTATAAGTTTTTTTTTACTTATTCTAGTTCTATCCTTAACTAAAAATGATTCCAAATAGCTTCTAATTCAAAAAATTGGTCAAAAATGACATCTAATTGGTAGCACCTTAATAATTCTCGCGAAAGAGATGCTTAGAGTAGGCCTAGTTGGAGTTGCATTTAATTCTTGTGCTACGCCAAATTGCTAACGAATTGCAATAGTTAATGTAAGTAATCACAAGGTTCAGGGTTCGAACCTGACTCACCTGATGAGCGGCCAAACCGCAAAACTAGTCGTGCAGTTGGTTTTTACAGCGTTTATTTAGAGCGTTTGAAAAATAACCGTAATATCTCTTTATGTGTGTGTTACATTAACTCCACATATTTCAATACCAGTGTAAGTTTATTAAAATTCGTGCGCTATTTGGGTACCCCTATGTTAAAATTAAAACCTAATTTAACATCAAATCTCCAATATACTCGCGGTATTACGCCGAAGCCTGTAACGACTGGCGGGGCCCATTTCCTCAGCTTAGCGCCTGAGCAACACAGAAACGTCGCAGCGGTGGTGAGCCGTTGGCCCGTGCCTGATTTGACCGGCCCGGGAATCGAACCCCAGGCTTCCCGTACCGATAGCGTGTACTTAGCAACTGAGCTAACCAGCCGGTTTCTTTGTAATTCACTTAATGGTAATTTTTCTAGGTCAGGAATTCATGTCAAGCAATCCAGCGTATCATGATATTTATGAAGAATTAAGTGACGTTGATCCAAGTGAATTTGCTTCTGCGAAAGAAAACAAGTTCTTCAACTCCTATTCAGGTGACATGTCAGCTATTCATGCTTGTTAAGTTGTTGGTCTACTAGGAGGCGTCTTATTGATGTAATAATGTCTGCTAGTTTAACAAATCAGCTAGTCATAAAAGAAGTGAAAGATTATGCTTGCAAATAACTGATGCTATTTTCAAATTGTTGAAGTGACCAATCAATGCTAATGCAGGGAGACTGCAACGTGAACTTGTGCTGTTCGATTGTCTCTGACCATTCGTTATTTATACATTTGGCCTTCTGTTTCAAATTATTTTGTCAATGGTATAACTGACCCCAACTTTTAAGAAATCTGTTTTGAGTATCACACGCACAATGTGTTTTGGTGTTTTAGATTTTGTTCGGTGTGTGATGGCCTGCAGTGTTTCAAAAATTCAAGCTAATTCCAATCAAAATATCATCGCTTTCGAATCGATTTACGACGTCACTTCAGCCATAACGTTACCAGATGATGATTTCATAACTCCGACGCAATTGCAAAGATTAAGAAGACGATTGCGCCACCATGTAAGTTTCTGAAAGCGATCAAAACTCGAATTTTACCAGTTTCATCGTAAAAGTCTTTTTTTGGATGAGTCTTTTTGTGTGAAACACAATATGGAACTTACATGATTTGTCATAGTTGCAAAACACAAGGAGTTAGATAAGCTTTGATTTTGCAGCTCACTATGATACGAAAAGGGTTACTCTTGGATCCACTTGTCAGACGAAACATTGCCCTGCTTAATTTCATTTCAGCAGTTTCCCTAATTCTCGTTGCATTACGAAGACGTCTGATGCGGGTACCTGACGTTGACAACCTTCTATCCCCACTACATAGTAAGTAGGGGCAAAATGTGCTGTAGAATGTGCTTAAATTTGAACTTCATGAATTGCATCACCAGAGCAGTTATGCTTGCAGATGTAAGCCAGAACTAGCATCTATGTATGTTCTTATAGTACCATCCTAGAGTTTTGTGTGGGGCACTCGCCTACATTACAACGTATTCACTTTTTTTTGAAACGCAGCAAGGCCTAGGTTTGGATATTAAACACTCCTCCCTCTGGCATTCAGGTTGCGCTGAACAATTAATGAATTTTACCACATCAGGCTCGTTATAAAACTAGAGTTACGTAAGTGGGTCTACGGTTGAGACCACAGGTGTAAAAGATCTATACTTTAGATGATACCCTTCGAACTGAAGCTGAATTTCCCCCATTTGCGATCGGCAAGCCTGGTGATCACTCGTGTGAGACGTTTACCGTGGATGGAAACGGAGACAGACGTGTCATAACTCACTGTCATGGAGAAATCCAATTTGATGTCGATACCCCAGATGTAACGGTAATGAATTACAGGAAATTCTGATTATCAAATCGTCGTAAAGCCTTTTCCCAATTTTTTTAAAACTTTTTAGACTCTTTCTGATGATGATTGGTGCAAAAATGTCCAATTCAATGCGATTGAACATTTGAATTCTTTAATGGACAAGCACAAGCAAGCATACGAAATTTCGACCGTCACATTAGGTACATGTATTAGCTATTTTGTACTTCAACTCAACGTTTGGTTGTTTTGGACTATGGCAGTTTGTAAACAAGTTTGTCTGTTCAAAGCAACTCTTCGGCGTATGGAATTAGACGCAACTCATTTTAGCGGGTGCTTTTTTTTCGGTCTGGCTTACCCACTCATTTTAGTGATGATTTATGTGCACTTTGTGCAGTTTATGAGCCCATTTCGTGAAGTGTTTTCGCTACTTCACGATCCTTAGTGTTTAGAACAGTTCACTCATTGCAGCATATATGCAATATATGTGTGCATGGAATTCTTAGACTTTAGATTGGGATTAGGAACATTATCTAAGACTTTGAAGACACGAAACTCTAAAATAGTATAAAGCCTTTTCTGTACACAATACCGCTTTGAAATCTTCTTTACAATCGCCGTATTACACCGAAGCGTGTAACGAGTGGCGGGGCCCATCTACGCGGTGTAGCGCCTGGGGTACACAGCTCCGAAGAAACGTCGCAGCCGTGGTGAGCAGTTGGTGACCCTGGGCCGATTTGACCGGCCCGGGAATCGAACTTCAGACCTCTTACATTTGTGCTTAACAGCTGAGCTAACCTTGGGCACCAGCACTCGTTTCACGCATCGGCATAATAGCGCGAGTATAATGATGATTTGATACGGCTTTAAAACTTGAAAAATTCAAAATATGTTTAGTCTTATTAAAAATTATGATATTTAGATGGAAAAGAACACTATGTTGTTCATTTACCCCTTACAACTTATTACCCTGCTGCTCCGCCTCAACCAAGTTGGCTTCATGCTCGTTATCAAATGCTCAGCACTCTGCGACCAAAAAGGCTCTTGATGACTGATCTGCAAATTGCTGAGCTGTTCAAACATACTTTTGGATTTAGAAAAGCCTTGGCTAGTAAGGTAACATGGAAGCCATTGGCTAAACTTTAGTTACTTAGCTGTCAGATTTTAAAAAAAAGAAAATAAAACTACTGGTCATAACAGTTTGTATGCTACAAATATTCTTAATTTTTAGTTCTAGTCTTTTTAAGTGATTCTACAGTAATTGATTTAGCAATCATTGCTTTACCAGCAGGTTTAAATTCTACAGTTCATTCAGGTTTTTGGGGGGTAGAAGTGAGTATTATACGGTATAAGTGACCATTCATGCACTCGTTAGCCCACCCTAGATTAAGTTTATTAAGGGTTGGCAATGCTTCGCAATTACTTTTGAATTACCATTTTCCGGCTCCGATGAGGTCGTCAGAAAGTGTAGTTTTTAACCAGTGCTCCTCAATTGGTTTGTCGCTCCACTTTTCAATGGGTTGATGAATTCAATCTTGCCCCTCTTGTGTAACATATAAATGTACTTTTGCACGTTTAGACTTTCTTGCTTTTTTATATACCTGTACACTTTTGCAGCTTCAATGAAATTTGCTACTCCAGCAGTGAGCAACTCGCATCCTTTTGGCATGCGTGAACCTCCAATTGGGAAACAATGTCGCAATCACTTTTTGGGCTGCAAATGTTAATACAACTGCTGTGTATGTTTTTATCAACTCTCTTCACGAGGTTTGTGTGTTTAGAGCACTGATGCTGGCCTGAAGCTGTCAGCTTGCAGAGGATTAGTTGCACCTTTCATTGCTCTGATGAGGAAAACAGCAAGTTCTTCATTGCTCTCTCCTGATTTGCAGGTATGTCTTGATTAAAATTTATAGAAGAGATTCCTTCTGCATGTCAACCATCTAAAACGCATGGCCTTTGTTTAAATTGTATTTCTTAGTTTTTAATTTGGTTAAGATACTGCATTTTTGTCTCGAAGTTACTGATTTTTTTGCAAATAACTTTTTTTCAG
Organism: Trididemnum miniatum; assembly: GCA_964006365.1. NCBI lineage: Eukaryota > Metazoa > Chordata > Ascidiacea > Aplousobranchia > Didemnidae > Trididemnum > Trididemnum miniatum. The sequence goes on along the minus strand of OZ023249.1, from coordinate 17,432,337 downwards.
GGCTTAACTCTCCTGCATCACGTCTGTATTTATAACCGTTCTAACATCTTGAGTATTCTCTTAAGTCAAAATCCAAACTTAAGCACAAGAAGGTCAGAAATTAATTCAAAATCGACTCGTAAGTACAATGTGAGGGTACTAGTTGAAAAGCAAGGCGTACTTCCCCCACAGTTTTGACTAAAACTGGTTTGAACCGGTTTTAATTGCTTGTGACCGCTTTTTAGTTTCTTTTTTTTCATGAATTAAAACGATATTTACTAGAAGCAAAAAGTCTGCAACAGCAGCAGGTTGTGATTTGGTTTCGATTACATTGCACGCTAAATTCATGTAAGATAAGAGTTTTTTTAATTTTGCACGGTTGTTAGATGAAATGTTGCTTACCGTATGTCTGTGAAACTTGTTTTAGCCCATCAGAAAAATATGAATGGAAATGTCAGGCCAATGCCTGACGAAAAAAGTGGTAAATGAGAGTGTTATGGCGTGTGGTGAAGGTTAAAAAAAATCATTTGTTTTTCTAACGGCTTAATTTGATGTGATTTGTGGTAGATTGCTTCATACTGGTAGTTTTTGCACTTTGTGAAGAGCTTAAATTTTTGTAGTGTGTATAATTTATTTGCCTGTTGGGATACATGGCAGACCTGATTCTACCTAGCAGCCTGTATCTCGCCTAAGTAGTAAAATCTTTTTGATAAAAGTGGACATCTCGTACTCGTGACACGATTTGAAGTATCACATGTGCGTCTTAATTTTCTTTATCTCTAGGTGCAACTGCATTGCTGTACGCTACGCGCTGTGGTTCCCTTCAGTGTGTAAGTGCATTATTGGCAAGCAAAGCTAACCCTGTGCTAAGCGATGGTCTTGGAAGATCGGCCATCCATCATGCGGCTGCAGCAGACCAGACACCGATTCTCAGATCTCTTTTGAGGCGTTACCCCCATCTTCTGGAGACCCCTACGACGGGCGGGTGAGTTTGGGTTTAAACCTGGGTTTTGGGGTGATTTTATGCCACTGCTAGAATTTCGATTTAATAAAGCATTTCGATTCGAGGCGATTTTGATGGATTTTCTTATAAATAATTGCTGAGAATAATGAATGTTAAATTTTTTTACCGGGCCTAATTTGATTGGATAAACATTAAACAGCTCTGTTTGCTATAGATTTATAGACAGATTCAGTTATGAACGGCTTAAGTTTGTTACCTATAATCAAAGAAGTAATCATCTACGGAGAAGATAGGTGTAAATTTCGGAAACTGAAAGCTGCAAAACTGGCTTTTCACTTGAACTCTGATCGTTTAGTTTTTAACTACTTTTCAGATATTTTCTCTTCACTTTTGATGGTCATGCATTCGGTAATTTTTCATGCGGTATATTTTAGTTGACTTTATGTTCGCTAGACAGTAACCACAACTGACACATTACACAACACATGCAATCATATTTTTCTCTGCTATTGTCAAAGCTGTATTTTTACAGCGAAGCAAAGTACATTTTGCAGTACGAGACTCTAAATCTGGTCATTATTGAAGAACTTTTAGTTTTTTTTTGCCTCTGGTCTTCTTAACATTTCATTTATTACTGGTTAATAGGCTCTGCGCCTAGCAATTGTTAACGGCTCTGAATTGATTTTGCCGGTATTTCTGTAATCTGTAGTGTGCATTCTCATATTCGCTTCTATCATTTTTAGCGTCTCATTTAGCAGTTTTGGAGTTCCATTTTTCATACCGTACGAGCGGTTTGTCTGATTGCCTATAGAGTTAGTTTTTCAGATCATTAAAATATGTTAATGACACTGTAACATGAATTATAACTCGCAAAACGAATTTTAATGTTCATTTCAAAACTAAATTGACTTTTTCTCGTTATAGAGACAATGGTACTCCTTTGCTTGTTGCTGCCACTTGTGGTGCTTTATTGGCTTTAAAATTTCTGATACACCGAGGAGCGTGCGTCACTGCTCGTGACGTCACAGGCGATGGCGTCGTAGAGCGAGCCGCTTTGAATTATCACGCAGATATAATTGAGTACTTCGCACAAGGTCCAGAAAGTGAAGGCATTATGTCGAAATTTAAAGTTCTTAAGGTCTGGACAACAGTAGTTGGTGAGTTGTTAGGTTGTGAATTACTGGTAATTTAAAGTGTTTTTGAAATATACTGTAATTTGTAATCTCACAGAAAGTTTTTGAACAAGTAATTAGTTTCTATCCACTTGTCTTATTTTTATGAGCTAGATTTTATATGGATGCCCTATTCTCGAGTCTTCAGTCAGCTGCTACGGCTGTTAGACCTAGACCACATGGCCCTATTCAGACGTAATTTTACGGGTTTTATTGGACACAGCAGGCGTACACATATGCTGTATTTTCTACAAGTATTTCGTACGACATATTAATTTCTTTGAAGTGAACTCAGCAATACATTCACCTGTAGGTAGGAATTGCATGATAATAGTGTATAAGCTTGAACTAATTCTGAACCTATAGGCAAGACTTATAAGAACTAGACATGCAATATATTTTTTCAGGTGCAGTGTTACAAAATGTTTTTCAACGTTTTGCAGATTTGTTAAAGTCCTCATCGGTCATCCGGCAGGACGCCGCACTACGTTGTCTGGAAGTTCTTCTCCATAGGAGACCAGAATACTGGCAACCTTTGCAAGATGCTGGAGCTGTGCAGCCTCTCGTATCGCTCTTGCAAAGTAATAAACGAAGGCCAAAGTCAGCTCAAGGAGACACAGGTACAAGGCATTTCATCATTGTTATCAGCTTTCTAGTTCTTGACCGCGACTGCTGTTTATGGTTTACGGTTGTCGTTCCCAGCAGCAAATTGTTTATCAAACTTATAGTAAGCGCTTATGTAAGGCGTTTGAAGTTTTTATATACTTGTATACGTTATATTTATCCTGTCCAGTGTCCTTATGTCCAATTTTCTTTGGCTTTAAGCTCGCAGTTCTTAGTTTTAGTTGCTGCAACATAATCAATTTCTTGATGTTATAATATTGGACAAGTGGACAGGGTAATTGTGTACTATTCTTCAGTGTACGATCAACAGAAACAAAGGTAGATTAAGTTTTACGGAAGTATACCAAAGCGTGGATTTAAAATGGACGGCTATATTTCAAAGCATTTTTTTACTCACTCAAATTTTGTAGCTTCGGATTCGTCAACAGAGTTGCATTCTTCTCCTATTCGATCTTTAGCCTGCGCTGTTGTGTGTTTGATGTCGGAACAGGACTGTGTGAGGAAAGAAGTGGCTAACGCCGGTGCAGTGCCGAGTAAGTACATGAACTGCAATGACATTAATGTTAGTAAGTTTGTATTTTACACTTCAATAGTCATGCTAGATTTGTATAGAATGTGGTTGGATCTAGCTGTGAATCAAATTCGTGATGCTGAATTTTTACATTGCATTTCTCATAAACCTGCATCCGTGCAATTTTTTGCTTGCTCGATTTGTAAATGGCTTTCTAGCCGTGAATCGAACTCGCTACTAAGGATCTGTAACCTACGCTCGGTACAAGCCAACTCCAAGTCACTTTATTTCATTTTTTAGCTCTCATCTCTCTGTTAAAGCCAGCTTATCTCACTCCTCGAGCAAAGCATATTAGATATGAATTTGATGAGACTCTCGATGAGAGATTTGAACTCCAGTCTCGATCTTCGGTCGTTTTGTCTGACCTTGCTGATGTCGATGCTTCTGGCATTGCTGAGCACGGGGGAATTCCCCCTTTAGTGGATCTTCTACAGCTTGATGTGAGTTGAAAATATCAGCTTGATATAGTGAGTAAAGCTTTTGCTTTTCAGTTGGATGGCTGGGTTCGACGCTCGGGCGAGTCACTCGAGTTTAAAAATCCTATTTTTGTTTGACGCTAACGTTGAAGAACAGTATCGGAAACTGTCGTGGACCCATAATTATTTAGGCTCTATAATCTTCTCGTTGCTGGTGACAAATTTTGTGGCCGATATTAAAAAAAGGAGAAAAGTTAAGACAAGTTTTGCGTCGGAAGAAGTCTACACCTTCATGTTTCTTTTGAATGAGCGAAAACTTTGATTAAAAATTTTGTAAAAGCGGGCACCAATGAATTAAGATTAAAATTTTTGTTATTAGCAAACAAATATTTTAGTTGTTGTTGTTCAACTGAGAGCATTTCTCAACAGGTTGTCGATGTTTTGGTGAATGCTGTTACAACGCTGGCCGCTCTTTGTCGCGGCGATCGATCAGGAGCCGGAAACATTCAAGACCGGATAATGAATTGCGGAGCTGCGGCTTCTCTGGTTAGGTTTCTCGAGGCTAAAGACGATGCTCTCCAGACAGCGACGGCTGATGCTATTGCTGCTATTTGCGAGAAAAATGAACCGATACAGGTTAGAAGTCTTACATCAGCTCAAATAACCTTCTGTTTGGAGTTAAACTTACAAGTTTCAACCACTGATTGTTTCACGGAAAAAGCTACACTTTTGTCTTGTAAAATGTTTGTTTATCATAGATAGTACTTGCATTTTTGGCCGTTTTTTGTGCTTGTAAAAATTTTTAAGCTCTAACGTATAGCCTAGGTATATACTTGCTTGTAGGAGAGAACGGCTACCACTTTAAAATTTTCAATTCTTGATGTTAGCATCCCGTACGTAAATTGAATTTAATATTCGAAGGCGAAAAAAATATAGATCTTTTAAACAATTTTGTGGCTCAATTTTTCAGCTTTATATCAAGTTCTAACTGAGGTTATTTTCAAATTATATTGAACTGTAATTGTGGGAGACTGCGAAGGGAGTTTGCGCTTTTCGAGTCAGCAGCCACCCGGTGAATATATCAAATACGATCGGCTCCAGCCGCGAATCGAACCCGTAACGTAGGATCTGTCACCTGCGCGCGGTACCGCTAGCCCTTGTCGCTGACGCTAATATTCAAAAAAGTTAACTTCTGACAGTAAGAATTAAGCGTTAAGCTTCGTTTCAACCAGTCCTTATATGTTTTGTCGTTTCAGAACGAATTTGTTTCGATTGGCGTTTTACATCCTCTTGTGGTTATTCTACGAGGTCATTGCATCAGCGCACAAATGAAAGCTGCGCTCGCTGTCGACTCAATTGCTGAAAATAATTACAACAGTCAGAAAAGAGCTGCTTTTGAAGGGGCCCCGGACGCCCTTTGCCGGCTGTTTCAGGTAATTATTGAATCGAAAGTAAAAAAGGTTTGGGGTTCGATTCCCGGGTCAATCAAATCAGACACAATGTCACCAACGGTTCACCATCCCTGCGACGGTTCTTCGAAGATGCGTTGCCGAGGCGCTACGCCGCGGAGATGAGTCCCGTCACTCGTTCCACGCTTCCGCGTTATGCCACGAGTGTAATTTTGATTTGATTTAAGTAAAAAATCGCATTTCCAAGCAATTGGTTTTGCTTGGATAGAGTTTTTTCTGCGCATGGCAAGAACTTTGCGTTGAAACTTTTATTCCAAAAGCTTAAACTTTGTTTTTAAATGCGTTTTTTTTTTCAGATTTGGTCCGATACTGTAAAAGAGCGGGGAGCTTGCGCTCTCTGGTCCCTAGCAGGTGACCACCCGGAGCAGCAGAGAGCAATAGCGAACCGCATTGGAACAAAACAAATAATTGAAATGTTGATCAGCAAATCAGATATTCTTCAATGGATCGGTGAGTCAGTACAGCGACATGACCTAGCGGTGCCGCGCGCAGGTTACAGATCTTACGTGACGGGTTCGATCCACGGCTGGAGCCGATTGCATTTGACGTATACCGGGTTGATGCTAACTCAAAGAGCGCAAGCTCACTTCGCAGTCTCCCCCAATTACTGTTGAATTTTCATTTCAATATATTTTTAAAATAACCTCAGTCACTATTATCATTACGTTTATTAAGAAGGGAATCTTTATTATTCTAAGTTTGTGAGACTCATCTGTGTATCCAGCGTGAGAGCTTAACTCTTCCAAAAATCAGTTGGCGGTTCCTAAGAAAGACCTAAGTTGGAGTCGTAGATCGAGGCAGTGTGCCTGGTTCGTAAAATAATCCACAGTTAAGTCTGAATAATAACACAAAAGCTACAAATTTTGCATTAAAAGTACTTTAACAATAAAATTAATACCTGTAGCCTGATTACAGAAACGCAACTACACTAACGCACTGACTGTGTTTGGCTACTTTTTAGGTTGCCAAGCAGTAACTGCTATAAGCCGGAAGCAATTTTCCGGTCAAGAACGTTTGATAAAAGACGGAACTATTTCTCCGTTAATTCGACTTCTCCGGATTTCTCGGACTTCGAGAAAAGTTACTCTTGCTGTTCTGGATGCTATAAAAAGCATGTGCACTAGTAAGATTTCCTGTTATTGATTAAATGTCTCTGTAATTAATTAAATATACTGTTTTAATTTTGGTAACACTGAAATCATGTACAAGTGCCTTGCCAAAAAATGTTCAGCTGTTGCATGACATTGTTTTTTAGATTTTTTTTAAAAATCAAACGTTTTTCACTGCTCCTTTTCAGTTATTCTTTCAAAAAACAGTACTAATTTGAATTCTCAAAACTTTTACATGCTGTGGCAAACCGTGAGCATTCCTGTCCTAAGTTTGCCTTCTAAGCAGGCAAGGAGTTGCACAATTCTTATGGGCATCGTTTCATCAATACGCCCTAAAGAAGTTTTGTTTTTCTTTGTTAGGTGTTGCCCATTTGAACAACAAAAAAGCTCAAGAATTAATTGCTGAAGAGGGCGCCATAGAGCTCATATTGGATCGAATATGGTTGACGTCACGGGATGAGTTGATGCAGGTTGGTTTGGAGCTAATATTTTAACCATAGCAACCCTGATGATGACACTGTTTCGGGGATGTTGAATGAGTTAGCCAGCATATTTAGAGCCGGAAAACAAACGATTTGCAAAAAAATAAAAAAATTACTTTTTATCTGATCATTTATAGAGACTCAATTCGAGTCTCCACATAACCTTAAAAAAAGCAAGTCTTCATTGTTGACGGTATTACGCCGCAGCGTATAACGAGTGGCCGGGTCCATCTTTGCGGCGCCTGAACAACACAGCAACGTCGCATCCGTGGTAACTGTTAACGATACAGTCCAATTTAATCGGCCCGAGAATCGAACCCAGGGCCTCTCGCGCCAATAACAATGTCTTTAAACTCTACTATCGTAACAAAATCAAATTTTAATTAGGTCTATACTGGCGGTATCACGCCGAAGCGTGTGACGAAGCCCAATACCGCGGCTTAGCGTCTGGGCAACACAGCTCCAAAGAAACGTCGCAGCGATGGCGAGCCGTTGCCGACACTGTGCCGATTTGACCGACCCGGGATTTGAACCCAGACCTCCATCACCGATAGCGGGTGCGCTAAGAAACTGAGCAAATCTAATTACTTTCCAAAAGTTATTAGCTGAGATCAATTCTCGCATGACGCTTTTTAAAAATTAATAAGTGTGCAGTATGGTATCGCCAGTTCACGTTGACTATTAGGCCACTTTAATCATTTCTAGGTTGATCTTTTGCTCTGTCTGGCGTGCATTGTAACTGGATGTCCACAGAATGAGAATAAGCTGGCTGATATTGACACATTTGGTTATGAAATATTATTAGAACTTCTCAATTCTCCGGATATTGTAAGTATGTGTTGCAATTAGTACAGTAATACATAACCTTCTGTATGGTGGAATGTTTTTGGGGCACATTGTATTGCCATTTGCTGTATCGACGCTGACACTCGATGTATTGGCAATTTAACTACGTTTTCAAATTAGCTTTATTTGCTAAATATACAGTAACCAAAAGCTAAAAACGTTTAAATGTGGTAAACATTTGGTAGTATCGGCACTGCGCTACGCTCAAACTGCTACACTATGCTCTGCCTTTCACTTTAGTTTTGAATTTATTTTTCCTTTTTATGTAAATTTTCGATTTTGTTAGATTGTCAAATTCCGAGCTTGCTTAGCATTGGCCTTATTCTGTTTCAATCGCCTGCCCCAACAACAGAAGATAATGAAGCTAGGGGGAATACCTTATTCTGTTCTGGACACTTTGCTCAACAGCAAAGATTCAGCGGTGGTGGCAGGTGCTGCTTTCCAGGTATATTGCGTTGAAATGAGTAACGACTAATTACCTTACACTACTCTCAGCAACCGGCCGGTTAGCTCAGTTGTAATGCACATTGCTATTGGTGCGGGAGGTCTGGGGTTCGATTCCCGGGTCGATAAAATCGACAGTGTCCCCAACGGCTCGCCACCGCTGCCACGTTTCTTTGGAGTTGTGTTGCCCAGGTTGTAAGCAGCGGAGATGGCCCCGCCACTCGTTACACGCTTCGCCGTAATACCGCGAGTATAATGAAGATTTGATTTTGGATTTCATTTGAAAAATTAGTAGAACCACTAGAGTTTGCACAAACCTCGTGCTTTTTGCTTTGCTTTGTTGAAGACCACTGGTGAATAGGTAAGTGCTAAAGCGTCGCACAGCTTAATAAGTTTGTTCAAAGTAAAATACTGCGACGTGTTTTACGGTGTTTCATGGCAGGGAGGACTTGAAAGAGTCAATTCTAGCTATTCCATTGCTGTTACTTAGTCTCCACTGTATCTGTGGCGCTATTCACTAAGCTAGGTAGCTTTGATTGCCTATTTCAAAGGCTGTGTAGAACGGCTCTGTCTCGAGTCAACTAGCTATACAATTTAATTAATATATAATCTAGCAAGTCTGAAAAGCAAAGCGAAGCCTAACTTTCTAGGCTAAAGAGTTTTGCCTTCTTTGCTTTTTCGAACTATTTTCTATTTACTTTTCAGTTAGTTGTGCTTGCACGCGTGGTTTCGCACGTTTCTGTAGTTGATGCGTCCGCTAGAGGCATCATAGTGCTTCTCAAGATGTTGGAGCATGGGGAAGATGATGGCGTCATCATCACTTCAGGTAAACTCTGTCTGCTTGCATTTAAAATGTGATGTTGCGTAAAGATATTCCTTGTTTTTCAACAGCTATAACTCCAACAAAAGTTAAGTCAATTTTTACAATTATTCGGCTGATAAATAATTCGTTTGCGAATAAGTTACCTCTGATATTACCAGCAATTTGGCCTGGCTTGTCACGTGCGGATTTGGAATTTGACGGTTCGTTTCGCGGCTAGAGCGGGTGAAATTCAATAAGCAGGTATATTAAGGGTAGCTACTGACTTGATGCTCGCCAGTTTACTTTGGAGTCTTCCTCACTATGTTGATTTTTCCAGTCTGGAGGATTGTTTTGAAATGCCCTTCAATGAAAACTTATGATTGTAGAAAACTACTTGACCAGTTTAGCGCATACCCGCGCTGGAGTACCGGAAGCAATCGTTTCATCTGGAGCAGTTTACAAATTGCTAAGCCATTTGCGGTCGCAGAATGACTTGGTTCGAACAGGAGCGGCCCAGGCCTTGGGTAAGTAATATAAATTCATAAAAAACCATGTCTTCATTACTACGCCGAAGCGTGTAGCGAATGGCGAGGTCAATCTCCGCGGCTTAACGCCTGGGCAACACAGCTCCGAAAAAACGTCGCAGCGGTGACGAACTGTTGGCAACACTGTGTCTGCATTGACCGGCTTGAGATTAGAACCCTAGACCAATAGCATTGTGCTCAACAACGTAACTGACTGGCAGGTTACGTACAAGTTATGATTCTAAAAGTGAAAGCCTACATTTTGCAAGCATTTGCTTTGTCTAAATCAATATTTATTTAAGATAACCGTGAGAAATGTGTTGAAATCACATATCGACGGTTTCAAAGCATAGTTACAAATGGCTTCGTTGCAATAGTAGAAGTGATCTAATGTGTTAATCTCAAACACCGGTTGAATGTTGCAATGCTTTAAATGACGTTTTTCGGGTAATTTTTTACGTTTTAGCTTTGTTTTGAAAATTGCATGATCAGTCTTTGGGACATGACCAACTATGATACTTATACTGGGTTGGAGTTTAGGTTAAGACTGTAAAGTGGACGGCTCTGCCTCATTTTACAAACATGCGCTAAGTTTTGAAAACTAGAAATAAAACACCCAGTTTAATCCGTAGTCAGCTACATCTACTTTAAAGCGACATGTCATAGCAGGAACTCCCCACCACTTCTTTGTTAGCATTTAGGCATATCTGAGAATATCACAATGTAATTGTATATTTCAGAGCAAAAGTATTGCTTTAAATTAATCTACACTGGCAGTTGTCTGTTTGTTTGCTGTAGTTTCTAGTGCAACTTAATCACATATTGTAATTTCTCATTTGCATTAATTCATTGCTTTTGTTTCCAGGTTATCTATCGTTTAATCGCACTGCTAGCAGAGAGCTGATGTCAGCTTGTAGGGCGGAGATAGGCGTTTATGAATCCTTGCTGGATAATTTGGGCGAAGATGGAAAAATTTCTGATGAGTTTTTGGCCGAATTTAAGCGCCAAACGACAGTTGGCCTGCCTATACCAGACCGCCCCTCACCAGGCCTGCCTATACCAGACCGCCCTTCATCAAAAAGTAAGATACATTGGTTTGTTTAAATTTTGTTTGTTTTGCTCTGAGAGAACATTATTTACCCTGTCCACATGTCCAATTTCAGAGCAGAGGTGTACAACGGATTCGGATTTTAAAAACCGGATAATCCGGTTGTTGCTTCGGATCCGGATCGGGATTGTGATTTTTTGCTTTTCGGGATCAGGAACCGGATTCAATTTTGGATGATAACCAATGATTTTAATAAGCTACTAGTGGCCTATTGGGTCAGTGCCGAAACTAGCACCCCTCGAACCCCCCAACCGGGGAGGCCCCGCCCAAAAAGGGGGCCCCGTAAATAGTCAGTGCGTAGTACTATTTACCCAACGTATGATAAAGATGCCTTAAATAGGCCTATTCTGAGATTCAATATATTTTTTTGTCTTAACTCGCACAATATGGGCCCCCCATACCATATTTATGCTTTTGGCCATGGGGGGCCCCTGCAAATTTTTCGAAAAATAGCAGTCGCAAAACTAGCGAACAAACGTTTAGTAGCACACTAAGGGCCCCTCATGCTCAAGTGAAAGGCGCGTTTTTTCTTCGCATAGGTAGCGAAATGTTGGAGTAGGGTTTGCTTGCAGCATTATTTTACTGGGTATGGAAGGGACCTAGTAAAACAGATTATTAAACCTTGTTAAAACTGTGGAATTTAAAAGGCTCAAAACGCACAAAAAGCCTCCAAAATAAGGTCAAATTCCGCAAAATTTTCAGGGGGGGCATGCCCCCAGATCCCCCTAGCTTGGCATCGCCCCTTCGGGGCTCGCTCTTTTGTATCACCATCCAAGAAAAAATTTTAGGGGGCCCCTCGTTGCCTAGTTGCGGCTCTACATTGGGCATACATGTAATTTGTATATACTGCCAATACAGGATTTGGATTCGGATTCTGTTTCCTAAATTTTTTAGGATTCGGAGTTGGATTCGGATTTTGTCGCTTCAAATTAGAATTCGAATTGAAATTCTTAGACTCCGGACACCTCTGTTTCAGAGGGCTGTAGGCCCGCGGTTTTTGATTCTTGTTTCTGCATCATAATCAATGTTTTAATATCATAATTGAGAGAAGTGATTGTGACGTCAAAAATTGATTATGATGTAGAAATTCCAACAGAACCAAGAATCGTGGGCTCAAAGCTCACAAAAACTGGACATGAATGGTGTAACTACAGGGCAATTCAGCAGTATAATAAAGGCCATCTCTTGCATATATTTTGTGAATCTGGTAACTCTATGCTAACCAATTCACATTTATTGACCTCAGAGCTTCCTGTAAAACGTATAACTTCCTGTATCGGCTACAGCTTGAGTTGACGAGTCGGGTTGTGGTTTAATGCTACTGAACATCAAGGTTGCCGGTTGAATTCTCTCCCAAAATTCGTTGATGCAGCCTTGCATATGGTTTTTTGATATTTTAACCAATTGATAGCGGCTTACAAATCTAATCTTTTAGTCATTTTTAATAAGTTTTTATAGTTCAAATTATAAATGTAAAGATATCCAATGGTTATGTAAATTTTTTTCTGATTATTTAACAGAGTATGTCCAAACACCTCGTCCACGAACTGCTGCTGGCGACAGTGGAAAACGAAAGAAAACAGAGTAAGGACATTCTTAAATAAATTATTTTGTAAGATTTAATATGAAGTATCCTTAGCAGTAGGCAATTAGGCATACAAAGTTTTGCAGACTGGTTACCTACAATTCTGAAAGTACCTGATTATGCATCATGCGAGGTTTAGTTTCTCAGCATTTTAACTATTTTGGGCCACCTCTTAGCCTCAGAAAGTCCAGCTACGAACTTGAACAACAATGGTGAGTCACTGACTGCACGGTGCCTACTAATTATTCCACTGAGTAGGAAACCCGGATCTCTAATCTGCATTCCGCAAGCATGTGTACGAGCGCGCACACACAATAAGCATTTATGTGCAATGATACGGCGCATATAAAACGAAAGTGGTAGGTAGGCCTAATTTTGGTCTTTTTCTTTTTGTTTTTTTACCATCGCTGGGCTTACTGTAACTACATGAATGTAGCCAAGCAAGCATTACCTAAAAAGTGAGTTCTTTTGCGCAGTTGTGCTGCAATGAGGTCACCACTCACCAGTAAGCACCGTACCGCCAGTGACTCACCATTGTTGTCTACGTTCGTAGCTAGACTTTCTAAGAGCTGAGAGGTGGCTCAAAATAGTTAAATTTGCTGAGAAACTAAACCCCGCATGATACGTGATGATGTACTTTTAAAATATTATGCTTAACTAATTTGCAAAACTTTATAGGCCTGCTGTTAAGGATTAATCGAAGCATAGGTCGCTAAACATGCACTTTTCGATGAGCTATTCTACTGCTTATTAAATCTTTGCTGTCTTTGGTATAGGTTGGCGAAAGTACCTCTCAGACCACGGTCAGTTTCGCCTCTCAGAGGAGTCCTAGTTACAGAAATGAAGAAATGCATCTCCTAGCTGCTAAGTTGATACAAGTGAACTTCATCTTTTTCAAATACTTTTGGATTTTCAAGTTTTCATGTCTCAGCCTCTCTGTAGTTTTACAGCTTTTGAACAAGAAAAGTGTAGCAACATTAATAAATTTGTTGTCAAAAATCTGTATGTAAATAATTTGTTTCAAATTACTCAATTGTGCACTAAGAGTAATCCCTGCTATGTTTTTATGCAGTTTTTACGTAATTTGCACGAAGATTTTATTGTATATGCTTTCGTACGTCCCTAATCCGTCCTTAAAATTAAAATTCTTTCCGTTTAAGCTAACTTTATCCCATCCATAGTTTTGCACTGTGAAAAAATTGACCTAATTTTATATCAAACACTTTACCATTACCTATGTACCGGTATGCTTATATTATTTTACCTACAAGATATTAGTGTTGATGTTAGTAATTTTACCTGTAGTACTGAACCATGCAATAAATGTAATGAATCTTGAATACCGCTTGCTTGAACTTTCGAATTTGCTTTTTGTAAAAAGAGATCAAGTGCTGCTGAGTGACCGAAATATACGTGACGCTCTTGATGGCTTTTGTAGCTTATGGTCTCCCCTTTTAAAATTTCTCGTTATGTCTTTGTATGCCATACAGTACACTATACAAGCTTTCTTTAAAACGCATGACTTGATTACTTTATCATGATATCAGCGAGTAAAGTAGAGTAATGTTTTAGTGGTGCTTTGCAACTACAAGGTTTTTTAGCACCAGGGCATCGTGCAGAAAAAATAGCAAAATCAGTACAATAGCTTATACAAAATGTCCGAGTCCAACTGCATTCAATGGCATTGATCTAATTTAGAGAAGTTGCAGTTTCATTCTTCCCTTTAAGCAAATCTTTTATTTAATCAAACCGGTGGTTAGCTCAGTTGCTAAGCACTTTGCTAACGGTGTGGAATTTGGTTATCAGGCTAGTCAAATCACATACTGTAGGCCTATAGCCAGTGATGTGATTCACAATTTTCAGAACAGGTCTCTTTTGTATCGTACTTACTAACAACAGGTTCCCTCATAAAGGTTTAATGTCTAAAAAAAAGCAGGAACGGGTTCGCTGATTATCCTGATTTCCAAGAACGGGTTCGCGCGAACCCCCTGAATCCCATCACTGCTATAGCCAACGGCTAATTGTCACCTCTGCGACGTTTCTTCGAGCTGTGTTGCCCAGGCGCTAAAGCAGCGGAGATGGGTCCCTCCACTCGCTACATTTAGGCGTAATACCACCAGCATAAAGATTTGATTTTTTGAATCCAGTTTCAATATATTTCCCAACGTTGACTAGGCTGACATCCTCGTAATCAATTTCATTGTTTTTGTTCATTTTTGCCTAACAGTACTTTTCCATTGACAAGAAAACAGTAATTGTGGTAGGCCTACCAGGTTGAGCGCAAAAAAACGAAGGCCACTATGTTGGTAATAATGAAATCCATCATCTGGTTGGCTTACTCTTTTCGCAAAATTGCTGCTTAAAGTTTTGCCGTTAGTTGATAGGATTCTTAAAAGCATTGGAATTGTATTTACTTTAAATAACATTGTAAAAAGCATAATTGTGCTTTTTGGACTGCCAAATAACTCTTGTGTTTGCAGTTATTTGGCATCGCTGGCCAATGCATTGCCAGTGCAGCAATAAGCAAAATGAAATAAACAACAGGCAGTCTACAGCTGCTATTTTAAGGGTCTTTTCCTGCTCTTACCTCATTGCTGAGCTGTAATTTAAAAAACAAGCTTAAAGAATGGCTATAACTGTCGTTAAATCAACTTAATTCCATTAAATACCGCGAAGAAAGCTCAACGTTATGGTATTTCGGGACGTTAAAAGGCAAAATAGTAGTGGAGTTATTTCTAACCAAAGTATTGAAACAGCAATTTCAAGCTAAACTTACTGACTCAATTATACAATGAGCTCGCTGCCGGACCTACACCATGATTTGACAGTTGACATTGATCGTAGACCAATTACAGGGCGTCGAACCGGAACGTAAACCGAAAACCCATATTAACCGCTTCCTTTCATTGAACCCGAACCGTAACCTTTATAATTTAATAAAGGTGAACCGAACCTGAACCCAAGGTCATTAAAACTCTTAAACCTTAACCGGATGTGAATCGTTAAAATGATTTTTGCCTAACCTAAACTCAGAGCGGAGTGCCTATTTTGGACTTTGCTATCAATTTTGGACTGAAAAAGCATTCGCTACGTTAAATCGTGTGCGTTCTTAAAATTTTTTTTAAAGAATGATTGTTATGGTAGCAAAAACAGCAGTAAGCAGCAGGGCAGCGAACTCGAATTTGAACTCGAACTCGCTGGAACTCTATCGTTTTTGCCGAACTCGAATTTGAACTCGAACAATAAATTTTTTTGAACTCGAACTCGGTTAAAAATCGATCGAGAATTGACGGTTTCAAATTCTTGAACCCAAACCGAATTTGAACCCTTAAACTTTTGCTTCTGCGAACCTGAACCAGATAATTCAAAGTATTTTTAATTTTAACCAGAACTGAACCTTCAAAATCAAACGACGAAAAACCTGAACCGGAGCTAAACCGTTAAAAATGAATTTTGCGGAACCTGAACTTAAACCGGAGCGATATTTCAAGCGGTTTGATGCCCTGGCCAATTATGATCGAACACGAAGTTAGAAGTGAGCTTACGAAATTCCACATGATAAATTAACGTTTCTAATTGTTATTTTCAGCTCTCCCAAAAATCAAGAAATTACAAGTCCTAAGAAAGGGTTTCCTTTCAACGGGTCAATATGCCTGCTTCGAAAAACTGTTCGAAATAGGTCAAGCTATAATTTCTTCGACTAAATTTTATGCAATTTCGCTCATAGTTCTTCAACCGACTAAGACGAGCAGTGCCCTTTTTCTGATTTTCAATCAACCAATCAGCGGTGGATTCTTTGATTTTTCGACTTTTTTACACCTCACAGCTGCTGCTGCTGAGCGTTGGAAATGACTTGGTTAAATCGTAGCAGAAACCGAGTTCCTGTTGATCATGATGTAACATTGTATAAAAAGTACGTTTCTACGTTGCTGCAAGTGAACTTCTCACAATTGAGAAAATTAAAAATCTCAGCATTACTTGCATCGTTTTTCACGGCATAATAAAAGCCCTATAAAAATCGTACAGGATTTGAGCAAAACAGACCTAAATGTCGTAAATATGACTCATTTCCAAATTTGAGCCTGGACTCGAATTATATTCGGCTGTGCTAGCGACAATAGGGGCGGCGAGGGAGATATAAACCTAGCTTGCCCTGTTTAATTATGCAGTCTTTGCAAATGTGTGTACTAGCGCGATTACTTTCTCTGCCTTGAATCGAACCCGCTACGCACACTTCAAACCACCCGAGTTTCGGCTATAGCATGCTGTAGGCGTAGCATGGGCTTTTATTTACTGATTTGAGCCTGGCCCGAGTGCGCACTTGGCCTGCATCCATCTCTAAAAATCTTCGCTAAAGACGGTAATTCAATTGGGAGTTGCAGCTTGCTTTGGTAGCCTATTATCCTACCGCTGCGCATGTAAACTCGCACCATGGCTTACAGCTGCTTGCTGCCTGAAGATTGTAGTCTATTGATTACCAGCCTGATGATGTTATGCAAAAATCAATAACATTAGGCTACCATCGGTGACGTTTTTGCTTAAACTACGGACATGCGCATAAGTGGTCGTTTTTCTAAATGCACATTATGCAGTGTTTGTTCTGTGTTCAATCAAGAAATGATAATATTCTGTTCTTAACACTTTAAAGGGGCGTTGGCAGCGAAAAATTTTGGGAAGGGAGCAACTTATTGTACAATAAGCCAACGATTAAAATATTACGGTATTTCATAGGAATATTTAAGTGCACTTCAGAACAAGATTTGTCAAAAAGGAAGAGAGTGCGTAAGCACCCCCTGGTTGCGCTACAGCAGCTAAGGTCCATTTATTTTAAACAGTTGGTGTCCCATATTACCTTTTAAATAGCATTGTGGGCAGTTACTTAGCCTTTTCTAGCTTCATACATTGAGACTCAAACGATCTAGGCCTTGTTAGTGGCTCTACTATATTGTCAAAAATTTGTTGTGTATTTTATAAATACACCCTTAGACTCAGAGTAAAATTTAATTTTCTGCATTCAATCATGTTTTCGTTTTATTGACTCCTATTTTAATCAAAATATTTTAATTTGGTTTGGAATTACTCTGATTCGTAGTGATTTGAATTGCTACTGGCGCAGAAATATTGACACAAGCCTATCAACTACTGTAGCTATTTTAAGCATACTTTCTGTATTTATGACGAATTTTTAACACCAAATGCTCGTTGACAATAGCTGTTGCTTCGCTTCAAACAGACACTCAACGCTCCCACCCCCAACACACCTCCACATTTTAGCTGCTTATGCTTAATACAAAAAATTACTTGAATTGATGAATCTAAAACTGTTCAGGATATCATTTTTTATTTTTAAAATAAAATTACGTAATGTTCATCGAGGCATATTCTTACGCCATCAATGACGTCATGCATAATGAGTCATTCATAAATAGCATTGACTTTTGAATTATTGAAAATAAACAGAGATCATGGTAAAACGATACCATTGATCGAAACAGATCATAGATCATGTTAATGACGAAACCAGAAAAGGCAAAATGTTCCTAGCGAGCGTATATACAGCCTGAACCATTAATGCGTGACAATTCCATTTTCAACAAATCAAACAGGATCTGCTTAGAACAAAATTATGAACAAAATTATGATGATGGGTAACGTCGATTCAACTACCATCATTAGTGCTTTATGGAAGATACTTGGCGGTGCGACTTTGTAAAAATCAGGGGCAGTTTTTATAATTTTGCACTGTCTAGCACAGTGCTACTCAAACTTTTTTACGCCGTGTACCGGCTGAGCACCTTCCCTCACTAGGCGTACCGGTCAATTTGCGAAAAAAAACAAGAACCAAGTCATTATTACTTTTGTAACAAATACACAGTAAAAGCAAGTCGCTAACACAGTAACACTTTTATTGATTGTCATTCGAATTCTAATGCGAATTGGCGTGCGCCTGCTTATTTGCAACCAACTTATCCAATTGCGGTTTAAAGGAAGACAATGCTACTCGAAGAGGAGCATGGATATCCAACACGTTTCTGCGTTTTCCCTTTAAACAGCTCGTGGTAGAAAAGCCGGCTTTACATACTGTAGATATGTGGAAGGAAATGGAAGCAGTGTTTTAATAGCCATACTGCTCAGTTACCGATATTCTGGTTTTATTTTGATACAGAAGCTTGCAAGAGAGTTTAATTTAAGAGTTTTGCAAACCTTCGTCAACAGATAGCTCCAATAATTTAATTACCGTATACATTCGAACAAGGGCCCCTGCTTGATTAAGGGCCTGTTTGAATAAAGGCCTGGTCTGAAAAGCTTTCCAAAAAAATAATAGCTCGTGTTTGAATAGTCGCCCGGTAAATATTTCAGCTCAGCCCACCCTGACGCCAACCGTTTGTTCGGCAATGCAGCGAGCGATAATATGCAACTTTGTCAAACAAGCGGTAAGATACAGCAAATTTCTCACTATCACAAACCTTTTCATGTCCAATTTGAATAAATTATGTAATATTTCATTGAAAAACTATAACCAATTGTTAATACTGACATAATTATCAAGGAAATATCCGTTTTTTGGCCAGAAGCTTTGATTCAAAACAATCTGCTTCAATGCGGAGGTCTAACTATGACCTAACAGGAGGTCTAACTATGACCAAACATGGCTGTGACAAATCAGTATGACAAATAGTAAGAGAGATGATTTCAATCAATTGATCAGATAGCAAAAATTTTTTGACCAGATAACAAGAGAAAACGTGAAGCATTACCAGAGATTATTAAACGCCCTGTCCCATTTAGGCGCCTGTTTGTTTAAGCGCCTGGTTGAGACCCATTACTAAAAAAATTAGGGCTTTTTGAGCATATACGGATACTCGGATAGTAAAAACATGCTCAACTCTCTACAATCATCTGATGTTTTGAAGTCTTGAGTGTGGCAGATTGATTGAGCTTCTCACTTCTCTATTCGTTACTGGACGCAGCAGATGTGTATAGTCAAGCACGTGGACACAGCACACACACACAAAAAGGATGATCATCTCGCATAGAGCGTTGCGACACTTCGTTGTAAGATAACAATTACGAAATAACATTTTTTGTGACGTAACTGGTACGTCGTAGTAGCGGCCCACCAAACAGTCTATTCCTGGGAAAGCAGATTGATTATTATCGTTGCCTAAAAATTATTGTATAGAATAGACGTTCTGATCAACATTAAACAAATTAGGCTACTCAATTTACAATTTCTCCTAATTGACCAAATACCGGCAGCCAAGCGCTCGCGTACGCGTACCGGCGTTTGAGTAGCACTGGCCTAGCATACACTTGTGATGAAAGCTGAATGGATGTGGGTGGAAACGCCCAAATACGAGAATAAGTCTTCATCTGTTTGCGCTGAAATAGTCACCAATTCGTCAGTTACATTGCTGCTTTTAACACAGACATGACAATAAAACGATTAATCTTATTAGTAACCACACAGTGGTAAACTGTACAGAACGAGATAGTTTCAATACATCTGGCAATGTTGTTTCAATTAAAAGTGCAATCAAGCAAAATCTCTGAACAAAACAGCCAAGAATCGATTCAAGATCTATGTCTTGAGCTCTCTCTCAAAATATTCTTAGCTTGGTTTCATAGAGCACCCGAAAATGTATCTCTCTAAAAATCTGTTTTTGCTTCCTAAAAGGAGTACATAGTGTTATTGGCTTTACTTTCCATCCAAACAAAAACAAGCTATTTCTATTTGTTTCTCCGGGAATTCGCATTTCCATTTTTACGCAAGTTGATTTGTAGTCATGGTTAACGTCACTTCAGTTAAATGATGACTTTTTGTTGAAAATGCTTTGATTGGACGCAAATGGAAAGAGCCAGAATTACATGACTCATGCATAATATTGATGACTCGCACCATTTAAGCAGTTGCTTGTCCCAAAGAACTTAAACAGAAAACAACAAAAATTATCGAAAAACGGAAGCTCAACAACACTCAATAAATGTGTAAAATTTCCCAGATCATGCAGTTTTTTAATACTTGAAAAGGGAAATACTTTTGCAGTAAGGTCTATGCACATCACATGTGCGAGTTTATCTGTCAATAAAACTTAAATTAATTGCTTTCAAATCAATATTTAGACGCACGTTACTTTTTTGAATACTGATTATATCTCGAATACTTGATTAGTGTAACTAAACCTTAACGCATTAAAGCCGTGAAAGGAAGTTGGAAGATAATGATTTCCTTGAAGTTTTGCATCTTATTTTCCATTTAAACGAGACGTGTCTGCATACATGCAAAAATCTCATAAGGTCTACCAGTTAAAAATAGCTATTTATCACGGGAAATCAAAAAGCTTTTATTAATACATGTACCTTTGTTGGTTTAAGCGTGAGTAGGAAATGATTGACAATCCGTGCCAGCAGTGTTGGTAAAGCTGAAGGAGAAAAAGGCAAAGACAGCGACAAAAATCAAGGGCAGATTCGCAATCTCCCTCAATTACTGTTGAATTATCAGTTCGATATAATTTGAAAATAACCTCAGTTATTTTTATTTATCTCGTAGGCTAAACTGTGCTCTCCCAATACTGCAACACTGTAACTTGTCCTGAATCTACTAAACAGGGCTCAAGTAAAAGGCCACTTTAATTGTAGGCGTAAATCTCAAGGGGATGGAAGGGCCCGTTTCCCCAAATTCAGGTGCAAAGAGGATGCAAATGCTTTAACGGGGAGAAGCAAAAAAAAAATAAAAAGCACGTCAAAATTGAAAAATTGCCACAATTTTTAACGATTGCGGGCCCTTCCTTTTGTTGGTCAACCAAACTTATTTGCTTGTGATGTCATTG
The DNA here is from genome assembly GCA_964006365.1 of Trididemnum miniatum. Classification (NCBI taxonomy): domain Eukaryota; kingdom Metazoa; phylum Chordata; class Ascidiacea; order Aplousobranchia; family Didemnidae; genus Trididemnum; species Trididemnum miniatum. The sequence goes on along the minus strand of OZ023249.1, from coordinate 17,411,411 downwards.
ATTATGTGGCATAATTATGAACGTTAGCTTCTTATCACAGTAGCCATATTTTCCGATATTATTTTCATAAGTAATTGGGGCCAAGCCCAAAACCAAAGCTGAAAAAAGAAAATTATGAAAAGCCCTGAGTCATCAACGTCGTTATGCTTTCCTTAAGTTCTAATTTTTGTTCCAACGTATCAAACGTCACAAAATAAGTTACCGCAAGCAAGAATCGAGATATTATTCAGATTGCTTGTTCTTGCAAATTTTATTTTCCCCTTGCCCTCCCAGTTTTTTACGGCAGTGCACCCCTGAAAATTAGCCTTTGTTTTTGACATATTCCAAGTTTTCCCAAAGCACATGATTTAAATTATATCGAACATTCCCTTTTTACATGAAAACCTTATCAAGCGCGGTCATTCCGTTATAAATCCATGTAATTCAACTCATGTGCTTTTTAGAAGCGTGATTAAAGATTACAACATTCAATTACGTAAATCAACGCGGACCTTTGTAATATCATCAATTCTCATTACGAAATCCGCTTTATAGCTAAATCTATTCGATGTTAATTAAAATTTCCGCTGCTTTGTTTCAAGCAGGGTGTGGACGTGCTTCTATCACATTTTTTATAAAGCTACCAATAACGCATTTTGTAGCAGTGACGTATTTTGTATTTTCTGTTGCATTAAGCTTAGTTGCATATTTATCCTCCTATCACCAGAACGCGATAATGCGCTATGCGTATTTCCAAAGGCACAACAAGTTAACTTGCCGACTTGCTCCTCACACTGTCCCTTTAATGCTGAGCATCAAGCAGGGAAACTGTGAATACCAATTTTAAAGTCATTGGTTTGACCCGACTCGGAATCAAACTCAGGTTTACAGCTCGCGAGGCGGACGCTCTTACCAGCCATCTGAGCAGTTAACGTCATTAATAAGAAGTAGTCCAGCGGCCCGCTCCAGCTGATGTTTCTGCAAGAAGGGTTTCCTCTTCCAAACTGACGCAGTAGACCTTTAAAGTTCACTCAAAGGGTTAACACACAGTTCTGGTGATCCCAGAAAACGCGAAAAGACTTCAAAGCAAAGAAATGTAGATTTTTTTCTAAACCTGCTGGTGCGTACACGCTAGTGACCCCGTTTTTACCTCTGTCCATGGTAATATCAATCCGTCTGAAGCGGATACTTTTAAGGTTCTGTCTATGGCAATGCTTACACTCTTTCTTGAGGGAGGTGTGATGCAGCTAAATAAATAAGACGCGATCACACTGACTGAAACTCCGCAATGTTTTTGAGAACTTTTTGGTTTGTTTTATTACTGCATCACACATGTTGCATGATGACTTAACAATACAACAAATCAAAAGTGTCTCCATAACAGTGAGACGTCTCAGTCAGTATGATCTCACCTTTACATGCTAACACACTGAAACCCCACAAATACTCTTCGGTCCTGACAGAGTAACAACCGTTTTGAGGATATTGGGGAATAATTGCCCAAACTCCGCGTCAAAGCGTTTGGCGCCAAAAACATCTTTAGTGAGAAATAATGCTTTTTATCTTACTTTAAGTTTTCTGTTTTATTATTTGACATTTTTATTACCAAGAAAATGAAGAAAGTTTCCGATTTTATTGCAATTTTATTTTGAAACTAACACTAGAGCAATAAAAGTTTCATTTTTCTTTGTAAGCAACCTAAATTAAAGTAAGAAAAGTCTCAAATGGTTGTAAAAATATTAAATATGCTTCACTAAAGGTCAATAGATGCATGAATTACTTTACGTCTGTCGCACGCTTTAAAATGTCAATCACTGTTAGGTTACCCGAGGCTCTGCCTTTTAGCGGTATACGTAGTCGACTTTTTGTCAACAGTTGTGCCTTGCATGTGCCCATTTATTAAATTTACAATTGTTAAAAGAAAACAACACTAGTTTTCTTTGTTCTGTCCATCAAACCTTTTTAATCTTCAGAAAATGAAGCTTAATTTGAGAAATAAAGCTTTTTATATCATGCGGAATTCACCTACTGTGGGCGTATGGGCTTGCAATGCAAGGAATTTGAAAAACATCAATCAACTGTTGGATCTAAAATCAGAAGTAAATATTTTCGGCCTGCTAGTTCTCGGTCACACAACTAGCTATAACAATAATTGCAGCATGATTTTATAACCACTCTACATCAGGCTTCAAAAATTCAAATCAAATCTTCATTATACTCGTGTTATAGCGCCAAAGCCTATGAGAAATATCCGTGGCATATCACTTGGGCTACACAGCTTTGAAGAAGCGCCGCAGCAATGGCAAGCCGAATGAGACACTGCGTCAGATTTGACCGACCCGGGACTCGAACCCCAGATCTCCCGCACCACCAATTTCTCGAAATTTTGTAAGCATTAAAACTACAAAACAAACATTAAAACTATAAAACACAATGAAATACTTTTGGTTCTCACACAAAAGTATTTTCAAAGTTTGAAATGTGAAGTTCTTCTAAGCATAGTGTTGTACAGCCTCAGAACCGAGTACCTCCGACCAATATTTTCAAAATTAAACCGTGATCTAAGAGGAAAACAACTAAGCCATTTTAACAATCTAAACCTGTTCGTTACGCAGTAAAAAGGAAGTTAAGATAGCGTCATTGACCTCAATGCTTTGGACTTTTAAACTCAGCTTACGTCAGACTGATCTTAAGACAGAGACAGTTGGGAAAAGGACTAAACGTAAAAATGTTGAATAAAAACAGATTAAAACGTAGCCTAGATTTAATTTAAATTTAGCAAACGATTTTCTTATTTCAAGCAAAGACAATCTTGGTATCAGTCACGGTAAAAACCAGGGAATATATATGGGGGGAGCACTGATTGCGCCATGCCCCCCTCTTTTGACTTTGTCTTCTAGTAAAAAATGACCAAATGTCGCTAAGCGACTGCAATATACAAAACTCTTTTGATGGTTTTTACAGGATATGGCTCCGCTTTTAAAATTTCTCGCTACGCCACTGGTAAAAGTCCATTTAATCCTATTGTTCAAGCAGTTTTGACCTCGTATACTGTTCCCTAAGTAGGTTCACTAATCACATTTGCCTGAAGCGTTGTAGACTTCTAGGCTACTGCTATTCTACTTAAAGTTCCGCATAACGGTGTCCGTACTATTTACCTAATCGCTACTAAATACCAATGCAAATGTTAAAAGGATGCACGGTTACAGGCGCCTTTGCAAAGCATGGCATGATGGCAGCTGAAAAATATCAGGTTAACTGGCGGTAACGACTGCGTAAAGACAAAGAAATTTTGATTCACAATTTCCTCTGTACCAGCGACGTTTTATGCTTTAATTTACGCTGCCAAACCAGATTGAATTATGCAGAAAAAAGCAAAACTGATGCTGTTGTCAATATTATACATTCAGCTGCCATAATCAGCAGGAGACGTCATGCAGTACAAAAGTCGAACGTCCGCGTACGGTAAAAAGAATTCGGCTCTAACTCGCAACTTCGATCATTTTAATCCCATGGTTACGGTTCTCAGACGAAAAACATCTTCAAAGCAAGGCAACAGTCGGTTATTGACTGAAACAAGGGCGTACATCCCGGGGGGGATAGGGGGGATGCACCCCCCCCCCCAATATTTTTCGAGGGGGATGATAATGCATTTATCACCCCCAATATTGGAAGAAATTGTTACGCGATTGCTATAAAACATTCAATGTCAGGTGACGGTTGGCAAAGGATGGAGTAACCAGCGAGCAATCGAAGCAAGTGCATTGGTACGATTAAGCCGATAAGGTATTGTGATCAAAGATTTTGTTGATTGTCACTACATAGTGCATGAATGATAACGTCCGACTATTTCACTATGTAGTAATAATTAAGTTATTACGTTTCCATTATTTGCTTTTTGTGAGGTAAAAGTTTCGTCACAATTTGTGACCAGGGGCGGATCCAGGGAGGGATGTGTCCCCCCCACCAGCCATTTTTGAACATGTTTTCATGAATACAATTTTTCCTTAATTTCAAACCTTTTCGATAACAAATAAGTCTTACGCCCCGAGCACGCGTAGTCGAAAATGTACAAACAAAATGCATCTAATTTGGTGAAACACTCAGAATTAGGGGCACAAAATTTGTCTGAAAATTGTTCAAAAAGTACTAAAATGGTCACTACAGTATCGAGATTTTCGAAAAATTTTCGGGGGAGAACCCCCCTGAGCCTTTTCTATTCTCTATATGCTTCAAAATAATTCTGCCGGAAAAAAACTACGCCTGAAGATATGTCAAAATTTGGTGCTTTCTCCTAAAAAAGTTTTTGAATACGCCGCAGATATAAAAATACTTTTCAAAGGGCTTATTTACGCCTTTTTTTGGGTCTAACATTTTTGTATTGAGTTAACATTCAATCTAATTCGAAATTTCATCTCCCCTCCCACCACCAAAATTTTTTTGAACCTCTCGTGTTAGTGGCCATTTCAATTAATCAATATTATTTGATTCATCACTTTTCGTAGCAGCTATCAGCATATTAGCTTTATCTTTGCTATCAGCTCGTAGCCTAATACAACTTTGGGAGGGAGGAGATCTTTAATATCCATATTGTAGCAACAGACAATAAGTTCAGAACATAGAACGTCTTCAATTAGAAAATAACATGCAGAAAATATGCTGAGCGTTTTCGAACAACTCGACCGTCCTTGATGATGATGATTTCTTCGTTTTATCCTTCTGTCACGAGAAAGCGACGGAAGCGCTATGCAAAGGACGAATCCAGACTTCGCTTTCCGATTTTTCCGCTCGAATTTTGCTTCTGACTACTTCAATTTGCTGCTTGTTAAATTCCTCCAAGAAGAAATAATTGCCATGAAGCACCTTATTCAAGGACGCAACAACGAGGCTTGGGTGGGAGTTAAACCATCAACCTTGCGATTATGGCCGTCGTAAAAACGACGCTCCAAACCACTCGGCCACGCTGCCGTCCTTCATCAGAACATGGTTGAAAATGGCAAGCTAACGCCCCCAGGGCTAACTAATTCAAGTGAAAAGCAAAACAGCAAAGGTACGACTCGCACTCTTGTTGTTTTACTTTTCGCTTATATTAGTTTGCCATGCGTTAACCGTTTATCTTCGATCATGCTGTAATGAAGGACTGTCGATATGTCCGAAAAAGTTCACCGTATTTTCAGTAACGGATGTTATTTTGTAAATATTGTTCAGTCTATTATAGTTGAAGAAGTTCATTTTCATTGTCTCAAAACTTTTGAAACGAGGTAACATGCAAAGAAGAAGAGCGGTGGGGGCGTGGGGGGCGGAGCCCCCCAGAAGTTGACAGAATCTTGACGTTTTAGTTGATAATGCAATACTTCATCACCCCCAATAATTTCCACAAATGTACGCCACTGGACTGAAAGACTTTAGATTATGCTTTCAGCCGTCCTGTGAGATATAACCGGAGCCGAACCAAGGATAAGAGTCTAGGGCTTAAAAATGTAGGTTGTTTTTCAACTACAGACAAGATTTGATTTCGCACCAATTGGTATTTTATAAAGTAGTTCATACTTCTACATTTATAATAATTGATGAACTTGGCAGTGGCGTAGCGAGAAATTTTAATAGGAGGGGGAGGTTGCATAATTTTCACATTTTTTTCAAGCATCTTTTTTTTTCAGAAGAACTAATTTGAAGCTGATTGAGAAGCAAGAAAAGCTTTAGGGGGTCCGGGGGCATGCTCCCCCAGAAAAATTTTGAAAATTTACATGCTGTAATGACTATTTTAGTGCTTCATGAATAATTTTCAGGCAAATTTTGTGTAGATTTTTTGACCCTAATTCTGAGTGCATCGCCAAATATGATGTATTTTGTTCGCACATCGGCCGGTTAGCTCAGTAGCTAAGCGCGCGCTATCGGTGCGGGAGGTCTGGTGTTTGATTCCCAGGCCGGTCAAATCGGCACAGTGTCGCCCACGGCTCGTCACCGTTGCGACGTTTCTTCGGAGCTGTGCTGCCCAGGCGCCAAGCCGTGGAAATGAGCCCCGCAACTTCGTTGCACGCATCGACGCATACCGCGAGTAAAATGGAGATTTGATTTGATTTTGACTTTCGGTTATGCGTTCTTAAGGCGTAAGGCTTACTGATATCGAAGCGGTTCAAAAATTATGAAAAAATTTGTATACATTAAAAACATTTTTGAAAATGGCTGTTGAGAGGATGCATACCCGTCATCCTACCCCAGTGGATCCGCCCCTGGCCACAAGCTACAGAAACCATCAGAGTATGACATGTTTTGGTCACTTGGCCCCATTAATTTTGTTCTTTTTTGCTAAAATACAGAGTCAAAAGGGGGGGCCATGGCACAATAGCCCCTCCTAAATACGCTCCTGGTCCTTGGTTAGGGTTATTTTTGTTTATTTATTTTTGTCATTCGGTGAAGAGTAGGCCTACGCGGTGACACAAGAGATGCTGTTTGATATAGAAAATAACAATGGCACGAACGGTTGCAAAATGACCATTTAGCTCTTCTAATAGCCTACTGGTAATGACAAAAAGTACACTAGAGTAGTTTATAACGTGTACAAACATGTGGGCATGTGGGTTTGCGCAAATAAATTAAGTCAAATCTTCCGGCATCAACAATTCGTAAGGATGAGCCATCTCTGAGTGTAAAAGAGTTGGAAAGAATGTCAAAAAAAAAAAACTAGTTAAAGAAATGAGAAACCAAGAGTAGGGATAATGAACCAATGATCATGCCAATTTTGAATTGCAGTAAAAGTTGCTGCTTTTGGTGACATCTTTTGTGATTACATTTAGCCAAGGGATCATAAATCATTGTTGAATTTCTTCAAATATCAAGTGCTATAACTTCTAATCACTGATGGTCTTTTCAACAGCTCCAAGTGCTGTTTTCCGCTGCTATTCGTTATTCACAGTAGCATTTACTCTGGAGTAAAAACAACGGCTTGGCAGGAAAAATTGCTTTCCGGTTAGAAATAAACGTATGCACCCATAATCGCGGGTGGTATTCAGCCGAGCACACCGGCTCTATAAAACCGTCTCGCAGAACTGTGTTAGATCAGCAAACAGGCCAGCATTGCTGTTTATACTTGTACCATTAGTTGAAACAGAACCCGCTGAAAATACAAAATTATGTAATGGAACCGGCTGACAAAAAGTTTGATCGAATCCCAACCACTGTCATAAACAGCGAAAAGTTAACATTGTGAACGAAATGAAGAACTGAATATTGCGGAAAAACGTGTAAAAATTCGTAGAAGCGCTATTATGATTGCTTGGTAATAACGATGCGTAAGTACTTGACTACCATGCCGAGACACGTTCCCCTCTCTTTCGATTCCGTTGTTATAATCCAATATTATCGCACTACAACCGATTTGGAATAGCGGACCTTAGTATTGACTCAGTGTAGACTCTTGCCGAACTTCGTCCAAACCAATATTCAATTCACTGTTCAGCAGCAATTAGAATTGGTTAATTTATCGACGACGGGTGCAGAGCCATTCTACTGAGGATGTGGACTTGAAACGCTTTTTTACGATTGCATTGCCTAGTTTCAACATTAAACCGTGACTGGACCGCGATGCACTCGACAAATTGACAATTTTACTTGCCATGCAAATATCGTGCGATGGATCGTCTATGGCGTCGATGGATCGAGATATTCATTAGCGAAACAAAACATAAGCGAAGTCGAGAATCAAACCCCCACGTTTAACTCGCGCGTCGCCTCAATGCTAAACTCCCTACAACTAACTTAAACTTTGCATTTAAAGTTGCCTCTCACTTCAAGATTTGCGATGATAGCGTCCCGATAAATCTCTGACACCATGTCAATCCGCTACAGCGGCCAGTGACGTCATCGCTGATGACGTTAGCTCGCTTATGAAAAGTGGATCGTCATGGTGCCAAATATCCAAAGCGAGACATAAGCTCCTTGAAGCACTTTGAAACTATCTAGATTTTAAATTCATAAATTATTCAAGTTCTGCAGACTATTTCTTCAGCTTCAGCGTCGCAAAAAGTAGCGTTCTTGTGTGTTAGACCTAAATCAAACAGGATGCGGCATGGACTGGCATTGTAAAATCAGTAACACAGAAAAACAGAATAAATCGTGCATGCAAAAGTAGTTCTAGTGCAAAATCGTTACTTTTCGTTTGTTATTCATATCATTCTCCATACTTGTACTGAAGACCAACAAATATTTCCCGGAAGTGGTAAAAACTACTGCACCGCAGCTAATAAGCTGTTTAACTGCTTAAAGTCCCTTCCAGGGCAGGTAAAACGTCAAAGTGAATTTCAGAAGCTTATATTGAGATTAGCTTGCAAAGAAAACGATATGATATCTAAAATTTTTACATCTTTTAAGAACCGGAGCTCACACGTCTGGGCAATCACTGCATGACTTACTGAGATGCTGCTACTGCGTGCAACAATTTCTGAATTAAGTTTCCGAGCACGTAATAGAATTCTAGATTCTAGAAGTATTCTCGACAAAAAGCTACCTATGCAGCTGTAACTGCAAAAGCAAAACACAAATCAAGATTTCGCAAAACTTAACAAGCAAATTTAGATGTTTGAAAATTGGCTACAGCGTTACCCAACTACTTGCACAGAATTTATAGTGATTTCTTTTTCAGTAGATAAGGAGTAAGGTAAATTTTTACAGTATATAATACACTTCTGAATTAGGTAAAGGTAACTTAATCACAAGTTTAAAAATAGTTTGTTTTTTGTTTAAATATTGTTATATAATCAAGAATCTGTCATATAATCTAGTCAATCTTTCAGTTTTCATGAAGATTCTAGCTATAATACTTGTTATATCTAGTTGCAGTTGAAAAAAAAACAAACAAACTGTGTCTCGAAGTCTTGAGTGGCCATCACGACTAACAACTCGCAATTTAACTCCGTTCAAAATAATTAACGATTTTAAAGACATTACTACCGGCATTTCCTCAAAATATCACGTTATTACAAGAATTATGAAGAACGATAAGAATTTAAATAACTCGATGACGGATTTTTTAAAACCGATTTTTTAATAACGATCTCGGCCTTTCAATTTAGTCTACAATAAAATGGCTTTTGTATACTGCAAAAAATACCATCAATAAGATTATTATTGATACGTAGCCTACGCAATTTGAACGTTAGTTGTGTAAAGGCAAAACTATTACCCTGTCCACATGTCCAATTTTGGTGAGCTTTAGCCCCGTGGTTCTTGTTCTAGTTTTAGAACCAAAAACCAAAGCCCACTGAAATTGGACATGTGGACAGGGTATGTATGAACTACAATCAAACGTGGTCTATCGAAGAATTTCCAATAAAAGAATTTCCACCTTTCAATCATGTTTAAGTGATGTTAGTGAGCAAATTTACTCACAAGCTGATTTTGCTCTTCAACAAAGAATGCTGGTCTTTTTCTTGAATTAAATGCCTTATCGCTAGAGGCTCACTTCGTTATATACTAGTATATGTGGCGACTGTAAAGCTATGACAATAATATCCATTTTATAAGTACTCAAACCCATATAAATCCGGAAACTGAATCACATGCAAGTATGATAATGGCCTTAAAAGCTAGACCAACGAGCTTTAAACGAAACAAATTAGGTTGCACAAAAGCCGATCTAATCCGTTTAAGCCTATTTTCAAAATTCATATACTCAGCATTTAACAAGAGTAATTAGGTGATAATGATGGCCGTGCGTTTGCAATTATGCATAATTTTATGAAGCAGAGGGACCCGTCTGTTTTGTAGAGTAGAGCTTGTTATATATATCGTTGCATTGCTATTCTACTGGTTCTGGAACACAAGAGCAACCTCAAACTAAAACTACTGTTCACTTTCAGCCAGAGCAAGTGATAAAATAGAAGCAACTATCGGGCTTAGAATAACTCTGCTCTCAACTTACCACTAAATTATAAGCTGTTCCACCCTGTAGATATGACCTGCCAGGCTGCCAGCCATTTGCAAGGAATTTCGTCAATAAGCATCACATTTTTATCCCAAACTTTTGTGCTTTTCAGTCAACTTGACAAAATATTTACTGCAGCTGCGAGCATTAAGTGACCTCTTTCGTGCGCAAGCTTTTCACTGAAAGCACAATAACTCGACATACAAAACATAACAAAGTTTATGCCATAATGGTTCCGTTCAGCATTCCAACCGCTTCAGCTCTACGATATGAAAACATAAGAGCTCTTAACTAAATCTTTAAACGAAATGAAGTGCTTATTTGCGTTTAGAAATCTAGAACAACCGTATATTGATATTTTAGGCTCGTAACAAGCTTGGCTTTTTGCCCATTTGAAATGGCAGCACCAAAAACGTCACGAAAATCCTGTTCCTTGACCTTAATTTCACTGTAACCTGTCAGTAACGAGCGAAGAAGCAGCCAAAACCTCAACTGTGCTTTATATTTGTTCTATACGTCAGATATCAGCTAGAAGCAAATTAAAAAAAGCGTCAGGCCAACATGAACATTCCTGTTTCGTGCTGAGAGCCAAAATATGACATTACGAAATTTGTTTCGACTGGCAACGTCCTATTCAGGTTTTCAGCAAAAAACATAAAGTTCCTGTAGATGCAAATGCTTTCTTTCGCTTTAAAAGTGAAAGTGATTTTGCCAGTAATCATTATTTTATCAGCATGGTATCAACACGCTACACATAATACTTGGAACACCAGCTATCGATAAGCCTAAGCCTGAAGCTCCAAACCGAAAGAAAATAAAGAACGATAAAAACGCGTGAAGCATGTTCACATGCCTATCTTTTTCCAACTTAAAAATTATTTTTACTGAAGTGCGCTTAACAAAAACAAACAACCGTTAGAAAAAGTAGAGCTGCGTTAAGATATCCCACATTATATCATTTTTATGTACGTCTGCTGCTTCCATTCAACGCAAGTTTAATAGCAACTCAAACGTCTTTCAAGTTCAATTACTGATAATGTCATGTTTTTCAGCACATTTTTACGTAAATTTTCTCGATGTCGACATGGACAGCAATACACGATTTCACCAGACCAGCCAATTTTTAGTCCTAGCCGAGCCATTCCAATTCATTGGACCCATTAAAAATTGGACAAGAGCCATAATATTCATTTTCAAAATTAAACGTTTTCGTTCTCAAACAATTTTTTAAAAAACCTACTTTAACCCGCATTTAATTTAATAACACATTAAACTGCTGAAACGATATCATGCAGTCTATTTCTGTTTAACAGACGAAAGATGTCAGTTACAAATTCAGTTTATTCTTTCATACATTAGCCCTAGCTAGGCCAAGGCTGCATAGCCAATTTTGAAAAAAACATAGACTGGGCAAATGCAAAAAATGAGAGACATATTACTTTGTTATTAGGCGATGATTAAGCAAAGCTGATGTTAATTCCGAGTACTTAAGCACGTTAATCCTACTGGTCGGATACAACTCATACCTTATTTAGTTTCGTAAATATTGAGAGGTAATAAGTACACGCAAAAAAATTTCGCTAATTTTTTGTTAAAATTTTTTGGTGGTAATAATTACTATTGCAATTGTGATGTTTTTTTATGACATCATTAAATCACAGAGATTTCTCATGGTTTCTTGAAACGTCATAAAAAAAATTCACAATCAGGATTTTGCGCAATTGTGAAAAACAAAACCTCTATTATCTCAAAAACATAATTGTAGTGGTTAGCTTTTGAGAAAAACGGCAGAGGGGAATCTGTTGAGAGGCAAAATATAGTGAGTGATTGGCCCTAATTTGCTCATACTTGAGTCGATAGCTTTTTTTTTTCAAGGACACAGCGATGCGCAGGTCCGTTTGAAAATCACTTTTGGAGTCAGCGACTATCTGATGACAAATTCTCCTCTCTAACTAGCTAAGGCTGTGCAAAGAAAACAAAATCCTTGCAATTGCTGTCATGCATCGCCGCGGCAGATTTCTTCAAACGCCTAAACGTTTCTGCAGTGTATCTCTGGAAAATCAAATGCCTCGAGCCTTTTCAACCTCAAGTTACACCTAAATTGTAGTAAATTGCATAGGCAAATGCTCAGTTTACAACATTATGTTTCACGTCATGCAAGAACAATTTAAACTACTGACTACCTGCTTCACAAATGAAAGCAAGACCTGGAATTTTGCCAAGAGCAACAGTAAAGTCAACCGCGCAACCATGACGCCTGCCGACGCTCTTGGTTAAGTGACAACATAAAATGCTTTGCATTTCACTTTTATACAGCCCACATCCTCCAGAATTCAATGTTGCTAGCAATGATGTAAATACATCATAAGGTTATTCACGTGAATGTGGAGAAAATGACGTCCGCTTGCGCAATGCGCAACACAATAGCGAACAAAATTTTTACTTATCAATTCGTGTACCGAAACTGGTGAACAGTGACAGTTGCAAACTTGCAATCTCACTGTTTAATATTTCGCTTACAAGAGTGCCTTTTTTCTGTAAGGGTACGTTTAAAGAATCAATGTGCACAAGTAATACAATCTTGTGGTTCTATGGTAAGTAATAAAAACATCAGGGAATATCAGGGTTGCCAATGAAAATTCGCTAATTCATGCACACTCACATAGGTGAGTCCGTGAATAGAAGATTTGTAGCATTTGCGTTAAGGTGTGTATCGTTGAGTCATGCTCAAACGAAATTAACCAGGAGCTTTTGGCTAGACATATTCCATTAGAAAAGGTCCGTGTATTTATACAACTGTCTTTTTAAAACGTCGTTGTGGAGCTATACCAACAAATTTACAAGGATCGACAAATGTTGGCCAGGTCCTTCTTTCAGTTTAGCTATAGTACGAGTCATACCGAAAAAGGTGGTCAGAATATTACATTTTGCATCATCGAAATGAAATCATTGCCTGTATCAAATTTCTAGAACCACATGCGGAGCCTAGGCACTCAATTCGACTTGCACCATTTCAGCACAATAAAAGTCGCATTCTTTTGCGAGATTTCTCTTTATTTTTATTCAAACAGCTTTCAAAACACATCTGAAAGAGTTCACGAATAGACGATTGTAATGTAACAATGCTTGCTACTTACTCTGCTCTGCCTGCTACAATATTTATTGTTAAATAAGTAATTTTACCAACATAATTTATTAGAATTACGATCTTAGTTAGTTAGTTGCATATTTTTTATTGACAAACTGCTTACCGATTCTACTAGCACTTATTCAGACTGCCGTTCACTTTTCTTTGAACCAATTTTCAAGAGCGCACAAGCAACCTACTAGAGAGCGTTTAGCATAGGGGAGCGATACAGTTGTTTTTCGTACGAAATTCGTCGAGGTGTGGTAAATTCAAGCCCAGCCCTGCTTTGGGAGGCTTAAATGGTTTGGTATGACGATTATGCTAAAACCGCAAGCGCCAGAAAGTACTACAACTACAAATTGTAGAGAGGTTGAATTATTTATAGGCGTTTTTATAATGCAATGATGATGTCACTAGAAGCGTTGAGTGTTTTGTGAGTATCAAGCTATTTTAATATTATGAAAAAACTTGAATTGGCTTGGACCAATAGCTTCTTCAAACACTTATCTGCTTGTAGTTCCAACGGTAAAACATAAAATACGGTTAAATTTAATTATATTGCCGGATAATACGCGTATTGATGAAGCAAATTCAAAAAGCTCCGGACAACTGAGAGTTTTTTGACAGCTGCGAAATCGATCGTTTGCTGACGCGTCTGAACGCCAGACGCTGTTCAATTACGCAACCCAACTGTCATTCCTACCGCAAACCTAAACAATAAACAGAAGTTCAAACAAATGCGTTGTAAACAACAGATATGAGTGGCGTGTTTTCTATTGAATTATTATTTTATCAGCAACGTTTTCAAAATTGCCAGTACCTTTCACAAGTTTTGACTCATACCCTGCCCGATACCAAAACAAAATGATTAAACACTGCAGAAAAAAAGTACCTGAGCCGCTATTAAAAATAGGGCGTGGTCAACTGTTTACGCCGAATCGACGCCAGTAGAAACCGAATTCGACTCATGACGAATGTTTTTTCGCGCCCCTTTAAAGAAGTAATAATTTAACAGTTTTACCGATAGTTTAATTATTGCTTGATCATTTTTTGCTCATTTTAAAATTAAAACTCGCTTCTTACCAAATAGCTGTCACATAAAAAAATGCAAATTTGCTACAAATAAAAACATAACCTGCTGAAAAAACGTCGTAAATAATGCCTTTTTGTAAGAGTTTGTTTTTTTCGAAGAAAAATTACAAATGCATGCAGTAGGCTACTAATTTGGTAGTTAACTGCAAACGAAAAAATTGAAGTATTACATTCACTTTTTGAAAAAAATTCAAAATGCAGAATTAGCATACTTGTCTAGTAAACTGCATCTTCACCCAAACGCAATCTATACACCCTTGACTTTTCCCTACACATTGGCACCGCTGACAGGATAGTGGACCGACGAATCAAAACTTTTTCTGTGCGGCAAGCAGGTAATGACTGATGATCAGTTTTAGCGGACACGAAAAAGAAGTGTAATAAAAGAAATCCAAATGAAATGGTTTCTAAAATTAAAACTTACTTGGAAATTCTAAAATTGCAATAAAGTTTGTATGCATAAATAGCTAAATAGTGCAAGTTTTATCAAAAACAAAAACAGCAAAAACAAGCCTAATTTAGTTAGTAGACTAACTATTTTTTTTTACAAAACTAAAAGGTCAACGGTTCCAGACTGCCAGCGTCAAAAAAACATTTAGATCAAGTGAACCCCCGCCATGCTGAAATCGAAATGGAACTCTAAAACATAGATTGCTTCGACTACATTTTGCACAATGTAGAATCAGCGTCAGATTTTGTCAAATTTATCGCTTTTTTTTCATAAAATCTAGTCACATCTTTACCCAACAAAAAAAAACTGAAAACATTCTTCTATTTTGACTACGGTCTTGCAGAATTACGCAAATCTAAGTATTTTTGGGCGTATTTTAGTTGCTGATTACTTGCATAAACTTGAATTGTTCACAGTCTACGGTGCAAATTCAAAGTGTTTCCAGCTAAAACGTTAAAATGCATTTCTCATACCCTCTCAGTCTACAACACACGTTAGTGATAACGGCTAAGTTAGTTTATTCATACCTCGCCGCTGTGCACTGTCATATAACGCACGCACGCTTCCGTTACGTCATACTCGTCGAACGCAAGCAATTAAATTCTCAGAAATTCTTTTTTCTTTTATTTTGCAGCTCTTTATCAATAAATACGAATGAAAAAAGGAAATGCGGGAAGCTGTAGACACCCAATGTCGGTAAGTATAAACTGATGTGAAGACGGTGAAGTTAAACAATCACATTTAGAAACTTATCGTCTATAAACATTAAACAGCTTGCAATCAAATCAGCTTTTTCTAACCAAAATTATCTTAGCATGACATAAAAACTTTTCCTCTTCTTCATGGATAAAAAAAGTGC
The DNA here is from genome assembly GCA_964006365.1 of Trididemnum miniatum. Lineage (NCBI taxonomy): Eukaryota > Metazoa > Chordata > Ascidiacea > Aplousobranchia > Didemnidae > Trididemnum > Trididemnum miniatum. The sequence continues at coordinate 17,395,981 of OZ023249.1, read as the reverse complement.
AGTAACCAAAAGATCAAATTTCAGCAAACTTAGAAACCTAAGAGTAATGTAGTGAGATAAAGTGTCGTTTATTTTGAACCAAAGTCAAATGGAAAGCTTATGTCGAATTTGGCAACCCCCGTGATTTAGCCTTGGTTTCCAACCACTTCATTCCTAACAAATTTAGAATTCGATATTACATTACTAGCCTGGAACTGGAAGCATCACTGCTTACTGCGAACCACCTGGTAAAAAGGTACGAAATGAAAAGACCAAATTCTCTCAAAACTAGAATGCAAAGCATTACAAAATTATCAATTTTTGAAATGAATTTTAAATTATCAGAACTGCAATTGAAGCAAAAGATCTTAAATTATGCTGGGTGCAGGAAAAGGCCAGTCACAACACAGCTAAAAAGCCGAGTAAATTAGACGTAGACGTCTAGTGCTGCAGTGGCTGTAGCTACTTTTCCGGTGTAAAAGGATTGCAGCGACGTCTTCATTCAAAATTAAGGTTCATGAACTTACGCAAGCTATTAAAGCAAATAAAAGCAACACGTATCCAAATGCATGATGTCATAAACGCAAGATAATAACCACTGATGTAACGGGTTTAGTCGAGACGAATTTGCACAAACAACAAAATAAACTATCAAACTTATAGTGGCATTTGTTTTTTACGAAAACTTGGCGCAAAACTAAGGCAAGGGAATAATAACAACTTCCGTGCCAAATTATAGCCATTTAAGCTGAATAATTTAAGGAATGTGAATTAAATTCGTAAACGCCTAGGCAAGATTTGCTTTAGCTGCTAATTTACATAAAGTGAAAACAAAAACAGTAGTTAATTTTTCAGGGTAAAACATTGGGGAACAGTGGCGTAGCGAGAAATTTCAAAAAGGGGGGGCGATAATTTCCACATTTTTTTCAAGCGTATTTTTTTCGGCCGAGCAAAGTTGAAGCTGATTGAGAAACAAGAAAAGTTCTAGGGGGGTCCTGGGGCATGCTTCCCCGGAAAATTTTTGAAAATTTAGCCTACATGCTATATAATGGCTATTTTAGTGCTTTTTGAATAATTTTCAAGCAAATTTTGTTTCAACCCTACTTCTGAGTACTTCGCCAAATATGACTCATTTTGTTCGCACATTTTCGATTATGCGTGCTTAAAGCGTAAGGCTTATTGCAATCGAAAGGGTTTGTATTTTGTATTTAGTTGTATGTTTATCCTCCTATCACGAGAAAGCGATCAATGCGCTGTACGAGCTCGCTTAGGAGTTGCCAGCCTTCTGTCTACCACATCAAGATATGGGAATCCCGCTAAGTGCCTTTCCTCACGGCACAACAAGTAAACTTGCCGGCTTGTTCTTCACACTAACCTTTTAATGCTGAGCTTCAAGCAGGGAAACTGTGAATACCAATTTTAAAGTCATTGGTTTGATCCGACTCGGAATCAAACCCAAGTCTACAGCTCCCGAGGCGGACGCTCTTACCATTCGGCCATCTGAGCTGTTTGAGATTATGGGAAAAATGTATACATCAAAAACACTTTTGAAAATGGCTGGTGGGAGGATGCTTACCTTTCATCCTACCCCCCTGGATCCGCCCCTGGTCATAAGCTACAAACCATCAGAAGAGTCTAGCATATTTCAGTCACTTGGCACCATTAGCATTGTTCTTTTTTACTAAAAGGCCGAGCCAAAATGGGGGGCCATGGCACAATGCCCCCTCCCTAAATACGCTCCTGCTGGAGAAAGTGTTATTGATCAAAAATAAATAATTTTCCGCGCAGAAAAACAACAGCTTTATAGTGAGTTTGTAAAAAATTTAAAATGCTGCTGCAGCTTAACTGCTTTGCGTTGCTATTCTACGAACAAGATAGCATTAATTACCCAATCCACATGTTTAGTTAAAAAAGTCCGAAAGGCCCACACAGGCTATCTGCAATTCTGGATCACAATAAAATTTTTGTTAGGTGAGAAATTTGCAAGGACAATGACAACAATTTTTGTTGTTATAATCACTTGTTTGAATTATGACATCAAAAAGTCGATTTTGATGCAGGAAGTCCAAGGGCCGTCATTTGGAATCAAATAAAGTAGACATGTGAACAGGGTAATATAGCCTGTTTCCACGTCCACAAAAAGCGTGGGCTTCCTCAGCGTGGGCCGGTCTAAGGACAACTTCTGAAAGCCCACTTTTGCAAATCATCTCTTCAGGTGCGGCCAGAAAAGCCCATGGCTCTGCAAAAATTAGCCCACAAAAAGAAAATTTTACCGGACTCGAGCAAAGCCCGTGGACCGAAACCCACAGATTGTAAACCTGGAAACAGGCTGATTGATTCTTACTTTCGTGCGCTAAACCTACCGCTTCACTTTTTGCTCTTAAACAAATGTTGAAAATTTGAAACAGCGTCTGTTATTTGAAATCAGTCTTGCATGCAGTTCAATTGTTTTGTTGAAATAGTTCCAAAAAATGTGATGAAGCTTTTTTAATATTTCATTAGTCTAAACTTATTAACTACATCGCATATTTGACCCTGATGGAAGAAGCATTTCGGCAATAAAAGCAAAATATTTGGAACCATCTCACTTTTTCAAATGACTCAACAATTAATACAGTCAACACAAGTCGTGAAGTTTTGACTCAAGATTTGTTATATAATAAATTCAGTTTTGAAATAAAAGCTTTGACGTCATTTTTTGATAGCAAGAAGTACTTACTGTTCTTATTCTGACACTATATGAGGAGGAACAAAAGTCATTGCTCTTCAAAATTTATCGCAAAACTGTGCTTTTCACAAAAACTTGTTTGCTTAAAACTTGCTAAAAATTGAAAACTAAAGTTTGCTAAGGTTCGATTATAAGTTATGATCATTTGTTTTTGGCCAGGATTATAACAAATTTGATTACAAACACGATGACGATGAATTCAGTACGCCTAGACGTAAAATTCTTTTTTAGATGTCCAACGTCAATGTCGATTGGTTTGTGGAGGCCCATTGCCCATAAATACGATCTCACAGCTCATATAATTACCCCTTCTCAATCTAAGGTGTGTGCTTTAGCCACTCAAATTCCTTCAACAACTTTTGGAATTGTTAAGCAAATTATACTAGTTTTAGCCAAAAATTTGTACTTTATTGACACTTTTTATATCCAATTAAATTGAAAATCTTTAATTTGGGCTTTCACTTTGTGATGATAAAGTTGATGACAGCTTTTATGAAAAGAAATACAAGTGTAGATAAAATATTTAGTTGTAGTATGGCGTCTAGAATAAAGTTTGAGAATTATAACTAAAATTTCATTTTCACTCTTTAGTCTTCACACTACAATATAGGCTATCCCGCCGTGATAATAAACGCTCAGATGAGTAGGTCTGTGCGCTGTTTCTAAATAAATAAATAAACAAATAGCTGAGGTTATTTCCAAATTACGTAACTAAAATTTTGGCAAAAATTAAGGGAGGATGCGGAGTGAGCTTATACTCTTCAAGCCAACAGCCAACCTGTATATGTATGTTAAATACAATCAGCTCCAACTGAAAATATAACCCGTTGTGAAGTATTTACATCCTAGGCACGGTACCATCAAGACGCTAAGTCATATCCCTGATTGAGGTTTTTTGTATACCTTATCAAAGTATCGAACCTGAATCCTTAACTTGATGCTTCACCTCTTGGCCGAGCAGCTGGCAATAAGCTCTGCAAATTGCATGACCTTTGCAGCAATTGAACTATGGACTTTTGCTCCAAGGACTCTTGTCTCTAGCACGTGCTGACCAAAACCACGCCCGTCGGTCGATTTTTAAAACTTCGTCAGTTTGAATCTATTTTTATATTAATGACAGCCACACTTTCGAAATTAAAACTTCATCTTAACACGTTCACGAATTTGGGATGTGCAATGTGCAAATTTATTGATTCATTGGCATTTAAAATGATTGGTTAATGATATTAAGATTAATAAAGTTATTATGCACTAATAGGCCTTCTTCGTCAAGTCAATGGTTAAACTTTAAATTGAGAGTTTTTTGCAAATTAATTCGCTAAAATTTTCCCGCGAGCTGTAGGGGAATTTTACCCAATTCTAATGCAAAACGTCTGCAATTTACGGCTCGTGTTGCTCACAAGGTGACACAGTTGAGAAAGAATAGCTGCACTTCAACAAAAAACTCACTCACTACACAGTGGAAAAGTGGACTCAAACTTGGTTGACCAAATTACCCAGGACCCAAATGCGGCCACGCCAAAACACAAACTCAGCAATTTTGTTATAAACCTACAGGCCCAAACTCGAGCCCAGTGTGACACCAAATGCTCAAAACCGACTACAGTAGGTACGAACTTTGAACTGCAAGCTTGGCTCGTTTTTTTTAGTGCGTTTTTTCATGCTAATAGTATAACGTAAAGCTCATATGTTACTGCGTGGATAACATTTACGTAGGCTAAATCTTAATGTTTGATAGATTCAACTGCATGCGTAGCAAATGCAATATTTGAATCCAAAATAAAATTTACTTTTAATAGCTCACGTGCAAAGAAAACACATATAGGCTGACAAAGCTATGTTGATTCCAATGGTTCGTAAAACATCTGCAAACTTTTTCGTTTCATAACTTTTACTCCAAATAGCATTTGCACTTTTTCTGCAATTTAAACTTAACTTCACTTATCTAATTAAAAGAAACAGCGTTAAAATAAATCTCAGGTAAAAAATTCGAACCTGCATTAAACGTGTAGCCTACTCGTGGCAATATGCCAAAGCGTGTAAAAATGAATAAATTTTGTTTCAATCCCCTCAGACGTTTCGACGAACTCAATAAACTAATTATCATCAACAGGGTGATATTTTCTGCATGACTGCGAACGAGCCTCAACCTTAATTGCTTGACCCTTGATGTGAAATGTTTTGTACAAATGACATCTAAATCTTGTTTAGATCGCTTTATAATGTTTGGGTTTGCGTCATTGTGCGCTGAGCAGTTCCATGTTTCACGTTCTTTCGTACTTCTCGTTACCGACAGAAAACAACAAAAAAATACACGGCACGATCCCAAAGATCAGAACCGCCAACGCTCTCATTCTGGGAATTGCATTGCATACATTTTTTTTTTTTGTAGAAATACAGTAGTTCACTCTCGGTAGTCCCACTTTGCCTGCTCAAAGCAAACTTCTGTACCCTTACAAACAAACCACTGAAACCAGACTAAGGGCGTACGTAGCCAGGAAAAGTTTAGGGTGGGAATCACATCACAGAAGCAAATAATTGCAAATATTATGGCAATTTACAGTGTAAGTATGTTTTGGGCACATAATTGTTATTAGGTTTCGTCAAAAGGGAGCAGGGCCCCTGCACCAGGAAAAAAACAAAACAAAAAGTCCTTGCTTTTGAACTTTGCACTTCAAGGTGATGCTTCTCTGACTATTTCGTCGTTTTTTGGCGTTTTTAACAGCTAAAGTCTTAAAACACCAGACTAATTTATTATTTCGACTGATATATTTAACTATTTCTATTTCGTTCTCCACGCAGTCCATGATACTGAGCGCATAGGTGGTGATGGATCCCACTTTTAAAATGTTGATATCACTAGATCGAGTGTCGAACTCAGTCTCCCAAGTGCAAAGCTAAAGCTGGAGTTACTTTGCTATAGGCAGTAGGTGGAAGTGCTTGGCCCAAAAGATTAGGCAGGAATTCAATTTTTTTGAGAAAATAAACAGTAAAAAAACGGAATCATTTTGCGATCCAATTAATTCCCTGAACTAAACACCGACTACATGCAACCGAAAAGCTTTTAGTTGAAACGTGGATTTAAATGAGGAACAAAAATAGGGCCGCAAAAAAACTGAACTGTTAAAAAGTCAAGATACAGCGAATGATTTTCAGGATATAGAATATGGAATAGAACGTCTTAATATTCAATTTGTAAGTTTCAAGAACAGATTGATAATACTCTCATTTGAAAGCAAATCGAAACCTCTCTTACTAGAATTGATTTGCAACCTCTGATAAAACGACAGAGCTATAAAGATGGGTACATTTTTTGGTTGTGTTATGTAACGAAGCGCAACAGTCAAACTTTCGTCAGGGATGTTTTGCAATTTTATAGTTAGCAACTTCCTACTTTCGTGCTGATTGTGCGCTGTCATTACGAGACGAAAAGCAAAAAAATGAGTTTGAGGTTTTTTGATATAATTCATAATTCTTGGAATATAATCTATCGATGGGAAAAAAACTGGCTTGGCTTCGGAAAAAAAAACAAAAAAACAGGTGAACTGGATGGCACTCCAACTTTCCTTGTTAGTCAGATTGATTTATTTTCAAATTAATCAAATCGACGCCATAACATGAAAGCGGTTTGAAATTCTGTAGCATAATGCTTAGAACTTCTTACTATAGCTTCAGTCGAAAACATGCAGCCAGAAAAATTGAAAAAAATTTGTAATTACTGGACGTTCAAGATGTTACTCATCCCATTGTCAAACGCAAAATGAGCAGGAGAGCTGCAGCTTACAATATTCATTGCTCATTTTACTTTTGACAATGGAATGAGTAGCATCTTGAAACGTCATTTAAAAAATGCTTCAATTATTCTGGCTGCATGTTTTCTGTTATACGAAACTAAGTCTAACAACAAGTAAAGGAAACAAAAAGATAAGATAGTCGCAAGTGAAACAGTAGCGGAAATATATGAGTACAGCAGTAGGCGCATACCATTGCAACGCCCAGCAGATTGAAAAACAAAAAGATTTCACTTATACTGTACCGATTCATGTTATGTATACTACATTTGATTAATGTAGTAAGATACTTATTGAGACAAAAATCGGTACCGGTATCGTTTGATTTTATTAACATCGGTTAAAATCTGGAAAATGGAATTTCTACTGTCCATTTATTGATTTCAAGTCCACGTCTATCAGTTTATTGATTTTGTATTTGCATCGCAGTTCGAAGCGTCTACGGAAATGGCTCTGACAGCTGTATTTTGTTATATTTTGGCACACATTCAACAGATGGCTAATTCAATAGAAAAACAATATAGCCTCGCCAAATGTTTGGTTTTATAATAATGCGTGTTTTTCCTGTCCTAAGTGTCATTAATGTACTATTTCCTGTACCAGTGTTTTAGAATAACGTCTGAAAATATGAGAAATCAAAAAATTGTATTTTAAATAACAACTTAATGAGCTTTGCAGTGTAGTCTGACCTCTTTTAGTCAACGTAACCTCAGGAAGACGTATGAGCACTAGTAGGTTATAGTTTTGCGCTTCATCTAACCATCCGTTTGAGACAGGCCCACAGGCCAAGACGTTTGTGCTAATGTTACATAATTGCTACAAACGTGAGTGCATGCTCTTCAAAGTTGCATTGCTTGTTTTTGTGTAACTGATAAGTAGTCTACTTCCTGTATCAAGTCCTTGATTAATTTTACAGCCAGCTAAGCAGATAAGAGGGAAGAAGAAATGCTGGCGAATCGTAGTCAATGGTCTCACCTATGCTCTATTTCTTGGTCTTTCTCACGGGTCCCCCCGCTTTTCCCAGGGCGGGCCGGTTTGGCAAAGGGTTTTTGCGGGTTCTTTTAACTGGCATAGTTACAAACCACAAACAAAAAATTCTTCTCAAGGCAAGCATATAGCCTATATTGCCTCGAGTAAATGTCGGTCACACCAACTGCACTGATGAGACCGATCGAAACAACGGTTAGTGTCTGCAGTCATACATACAAGAATCAATGATTTAACCTGACTGATTTATATTTGTTTTATTTTAGTAGTAACGGCATGTAAAGCTAAAAAAATTACTGTGGACAACAAGGGCGTTGGAAGGTGGAAACTGAGAGGGGCTGAAGCCCCCCTATATTTTTTTCAGCTCCCCCATAGAAATTCTGAGCCCTCCTTCTAAAAATTTATAACTACAGCACAGTCAGTGCACCCTATTGTACTTCAACGATGGCTTATGGCGTCACTTGTTATTCGTTTCTTTTCTTCATTGATACTGTTAAACCAACGTACAGTACTAACTTTTGCGACTTTGTGACGAAGGTGAATAATATCGTAAAAACTGTTGAATTTTATAGTGAGTAACCTTACGTGCAAAGCTCTTAGAGCTTTGTTATGATGTCACGGTTAAATTTTCTCCAATTAAAAAAAACTTTTGGGCAAACAACAGTGAATCAACAAAATACCAAATCAGACTTAGCTAGCTGATCCTAGAAGCAGTAGCGTTGCGAGAAATTTTATAAGGGGAGGGGGGCATAATTTCCACACTTTTTTCAAGCGTATGTTTTTCGGCAGAAGAAATTTGAAGCTGATTGAGAATCAACAAAAACTCTATATGGGTCCGGGGCAAGCTCCCTCGGAAAAATTTTGAAAGTTTACGCGCTGTAATGGCTGTTTTAGTGTTTTTTTAATAATTTTTAGGCAAATTTTGTTTTATTTTTGACCTTTATTCTGAGTGCTTCGCCTATTACGATGCATTTTGTTCGCATATTTTCGATTACGCGTGCTTAAGGCGCATGGGTGCAAATCTATGTTGAGCATTGGAGGGATGATTAATTTGACACACCCGCGCATATGCCCAATTTTTTTGCCCAAAATGAAGTGAAGTAAAAAAAAATGGTCATCACTTTCCCAGATGACCAATTTCTTGCCTAAAATGAAGTGAAGAGCAAAAAAAAGGTCATCACGTTTGCTGATGTGGGGCATGAAAATATCAGGGGGATACATCCTCCCATCCCCCCTAGATTTGCACTTATGTTAAGACGTAAGGCTTATTGCTATCAAAGAGGTTCGAAGTTATGGAAAAATTGTACAGTTCAAAAACATTTTTTAAAATGGCTAGTGGATGAATGCATACCCCTCATCCTACCTCCCTGGATCCGCCCGTGGATACAAGCTACAGAAACTATCAAACGAGTCTGGCATATTTCAGTCACTTGGCCCCATTAGTTTTGTTCTTTTTTACTAAAAGGCAGAGACAAAAGGGGAGGTCGCACGGCACAATGCCCCCCTAAATACACTCCTGCCAAGAAGCCTGAGACTAGGAGCTTGTGAACGGATAATAAGTTCATTTAAAGGAGGTTAACACGTTTACAAACGTCGATCTGGCTACTGTGTGTTATGCTAGCTAGAGGAAAGCTTGAGTTCATCAAGCAGTCTCCGAGTGACTTTTATTGAAGCAAAGTGCATGATATATCGATACGCATGATGAATGTTGCGATAACGAAAAGGGGGGTGTTGGGGGCTTCGCCTCCCAGATGTTGCTATGGTAACACAAATTTTAGCCTTACCCCAGCTTATAAGTACTTCCTACACCACTGGTAACAGGAGTCCGAAAAAATCATAACTATAACTTTTATTGCTTACTTATTAAAGGTAAACATGTATGCAAGGAGGCATCAAAATTAAAGCTTGCCTTAAGGCATCAAAGAGGCTTGCGCCGGCCCTGCATACAGCAGGGATTTCAGGCTTGAAAATTGCAATTTTGGAGCTCAGGCGTTCATTTTTGCGTGTATATCAGTTGTTTTTTTTAAGACTGAGCCGTTATTGCCTTTCCAAATGTTTGTGTTAATGGGCTTGACCTTCTGTGTCGAGCTAAATCGTTGAAGAGGTTGATCTGATGAAAAAGCGGAAAAACAAAAACGAAAATTACGTCGTTCCTCTTGAATGTATAATATACCCTTGATAGTTTTGTGCAGTAAAATTCTAGTAAAGAACTTTCGCGACGTTTTACGCTCAACCGCGCGAGTAGTAGGCTATCTCAACCAGCGGCGCCTTGGTAAAATTCGAACTAGGGGGGCCCTGTTCAGTGTTGAAAATTCAGTTGTTTTAAACGCCAACAATCCATAGCACTTGAATCGTGTAAAGCTTGATTGCTTCGGTTTCAGTCATTCAAAACGTGGGTTTTCTAAACGTGGGCCGAGTTCAAGGTGGGCTGTTTCAGCTCAAAGTGGGCTGTTTCAGCTCACTTTTTCCAAAAGTGGCTGTTTCCAAAAGTAGCTTTTTCCAAAAGCCTTTGCTTATTAAGACCAGCTCTTTACTTGCATCCCAGAAAGCCCACGATTTTGGTGAAATTAGCCCCTGTAAAGCTTGAATCCACCGGACTAGAACAAAGCCCGCGGGCCAAAAGCCCACGATTTTTGGACATGGAAACAGGCTGAATGTTTGTTAGACTACAAGCTTATTTCCAATTCCAAGACATTAGTGTATGTAGTTACAAGCAAACAAGGACTTCAAAACTCAGAAGAGTGTAGATCTAGTGTCAGAGACAGTGAAAAAGTGACAGCTACTCAACTTGGTCTTCGAGTTGTAACTATCCTTGCCAGTGGCGTGCGCAGGATTTTGCAATGGGTGGGGGAGTTCAGTGACGTCACATCGTGATGACGTAATAATACCACAATTACAGTAGTTCAGAGGAATTAAAGTGCATCGGATTGTAATGTTTCTAGTCTATAAATCATTGCGCAATTGCAGCTTTAGCCATGCTTAAGCTACATAATGCCATAACGAAGGAAACAATCCAGATATTTCATGCACCCTTTACTTGATTCTTTGCACTTCATTTAAGGAGAGAAAAGATTCACAGAAGCTCAAGCTGTCAAGCCGAGGAAAAAATATGCTGAAAAAATTTTAGTTGACCTCGTTTTTGGGCCTTAGGAAGGTTAACTGACTAAAGTAGGCTAGCTTTCGCAACGTCACAAACAGGGTGCAGCCAGAGTGGTAAAACGGGTAATTGCTTCCCTCCAAAAAAATTTTTTTCGAGAATCAACATTGATATAAACAGCGCACGTAAACCTTGATATTATGAACATTTAATATGCTCTCATTATGAAAGAGAGCAGTTTTTCCTGTCTTGAAAAGTGAAGACAGTGAAGCATGAGAAAAAAACCGCCCTCTCTACCGAAGCATTTTTAAACAATAAATTACGCGCGAGAAGAATCTCTAATCATGCGATTAAGGTTAAAAACAGCGTCGATATTATCTAAGCATTTTTCACCCAAATTACAGTGTCGATACTATCAGATACTCTCAACTCAAAATTCAACAGCAATTGAGGGAGACTGCGAAGTGAGTTTGCGCTCTTCGAGTCAGCAGCCACCCGTTATATATGTCAAATGCGATCGGCTCCAGCCGCGAATCGAACCCGTCACGTAGGATCTGTCACCTACGCGCGGTACCGCTAGGCCTTGTCGCTGACTAAATGTCGCTGACAACTCTCAAGCACATAATCGGAGTGTCTGGGAAACGGAGTAGGCTACTCCAGCTTTTGAGACAGTTTCGGTGCGCAAAAACAATTTTGCCTCCCCCCCCGCCCCTGGGCCTCTATAAATCTTTCGTTGGTTTGGTCTTCCTTGGCAGTAATTTTATTTTTAGCCCTCAGGGCAGAGTCAATACAGATTTTTATATTTTAATAACTTTTTCAACAAACCGGCCGGTTATAGCGCAGTGTTAAAGATGTCGCTATCGATGCGGAAGGTCCGAGGTTCTCAATTTCCAGGCCGGTCAAATCGGACACAGTATAGCCAACGGCTCGCCACCGCTGCGACGTTTCCTCGGAGTTGCGCAGTCCAGGCGCTAAGCCGCGGGGTCGGGCCGTTACTCGCCGCCGCGCTTCGGTACTGCAGAGAGTTTAATGCAGTGGTTCCCAACCTTTTTTAGTCACGGACCCCTTTTCAATAATTATCATGCTCGAGCGTACCCCCACGTTTTTATGATCAACCTTAAACAAATAGTTAGGAAAACCACGCTAACTCTTGCCAATGCCAACAAACTTTAAATGCAATGTTGTGCGTCGAATTAAACAACAAACTGCTTAATTATAAGTTTATAACACATTACATTCAAAAACCATCAGAAAAGTAACTTGGAAGAATATCATACATGTGACTGGTGCAATTTTATGAGAAGCCTGTTGTCTTTTTTGCACCAAAACATTGAACCGTGGTTGGGTGATTACATTAGCAATTGCACAATATTTAGCCAAATATAGAAAAACAATTCTGCCTACTGCACTATCGGGCACTACCGGTAGATTATAGTATTTTCGTACGTACAAGTTTCTGCCTTGTGCCTACATCAACATAACATTATTGGGTCAGTTATTGCTGATTAATGTTGTCGAATATTAATGCACTTGCGGACCCCACCAAGCTTTTCACGGACCCCAGGTTGGGAACTTCTGGTTTAATGAAACAAGTACAGTGAAAATTTAATTTGATTTTTTTTAAATAATTTTGTGTGCGGCTATAGTTCCCGCAGATACACCGCATTTACGGAAACTCCTACTTACCAATTGCATCAGAGCAGCATCAATGACAAAAATGCAGTTCAAGCAAAATAACACATCAGAAAAGTTGGAATACCGGTATTGTTGCATCGCATCGTAATAAAAGTTTCTCGAAATTAAATTTGGAAGTTGGACAGAATAGAAACAAAACGACAGCAATTTCGGCAAGCTCCGTACGAAGAAAATTCGGTTCGTTTCAAAACAGAAAGGTTTCACTTCTGTTTCACTCTTCCTGCAATGCTGCAATCGCCTTTCGTCAACGTCAAGCGCAACGCAGCAGAAAAGTTTGACTACGGTATTATTGCATCACAATGAAAGTTTTTCAAGATTGTATGAGCAAGTTGGATATCACAGAAAAACATGATAGCAGTTTCGGCAGTCTCTGTATGAAAAAAGCGGATCGTTTAAAAAAAAGAGATTTTCAATTCTTTTGCAATCGTCAATGGGGGGTGGTGACCCCCAACTTCCCTCCGTGCGTACACCATTGATCTTTGCCAAAATATGGCAGTAGGCCTAATCACAAATACTTAAGTTTACCGGTATGTCTACTCTACAACAAGAGGCGTCGTACAGCCAAAAATTTTGGAGGGGCCCGAGTAACAACTTAAACAGATACTGGTCACAAGTTCACAACCTTTGTAAAAGCTGTATTTAGCATTGAGTAAAGGTAAAAGGTAAAGGTACGGGACAGCGGGTGCAAGCACACATTGTTTACGCCATTCCCAAATGGCGGCCCATTACAATTTTCAATCACGAATGATTGAACGCTGTTAAGGGACATAACATGACGAACGACACATACACAAAACCCTTCGCACTTCCGCTTGTGCCGAGCGCCTGGCGCGAAAGCTGCGAATACTATTGTTAAAGTCTTTAGTATGACCCGACTGGGAATAAAACCCCAGTCTACCGGCTACCAAGTGGACGCTCTTAACCGATACACCAAGCGCCGGTTTAGCATTGAGTAACATCACAAAAAAAGGAAGTTAGGAAAAGATATAAAACATGTCGTGATAGGCTACCCCAATTTTTAGATAATAATACATCGAAATTTTAAGGAGGAAAAATAAAGCCGCTGTAAATCTCAAAACTGGACGTTTCGACAACATAAATTCAGCTGTCATCATCAGCAGTGTATGCAAGGCAGTACAAAACTGTAAGTGTTGTTGTGTAAGTGTTGTCGAAACGTCCAGTTTTGAGATTTACAGCGGCTTTATTTTTCCTCCTTAAGCTATTTTCGTCTCATATTTATTGTACATCGAAATTTATTTTGATACCTCAAACCGTTCCTTAATTATGGACATTATACGCAATCAGTGTGACCCTACGATTTAACAAAGAGGAAGACAGTGCCGGAGGTTTGGGGGCGAATCCCCAGCCGCTAGGGGCAAGAGCAGTGTGGGGCGGAGCCTCCAGCCGCCGACGGATTTTTATGGTTTTCACATGAAAAACACTCGTTTCAGCACACTCTCTTATCGAAAAAGGACATACCGGTACCTGCAGTGAGTGTAGTCACTATTATGGTGTCAGACCAAAGGTCAGACAATACAAAAATATTTCAGTAGTTCACGTCTAAAAGCAGAAACTGGGCTAAAACATAATTATGAAAGGAGGCTGTAACCATTATTAGTTTTGACACATATGATGGGACGACATGTATAAATGTGTTCTAGGCCAGGGGTGGGCAAACTTTTTACACGAAGAACCACATTTGAAAAAATTTTGAGGCAGAGGGCCGCACTAATTGGAAGAGCAAAAAGAAGGTCTACACATCTTCAGATGTCCTGTTTTCTATTGACAATCAGTCAAGAGCAAAGAAAGGGTCTAAAGGTCTTAATTCACAGTAGGAGTTTGGTCTCACGGGCCGCATGCGGCCCGCTGACCATAGTTTGCCCAGGCTTGTGTTAGGCCAGAGGTGGCAAACTAATGGCACGCGTGCCAGATTATAGCACGCCGCAGGTTTTTTTCTGGCACGCCACTTGATACTAATCTTTTTTGCACAATCGTCTCTTTTTGGAAAGTGTGTGTCCAAATTGCCCCCACAAAGCCTTCACGTTCGTAGAGCTGCAAGACCAAAAACAAAAAAAGGTCCTCCCGTCCGCAGAGCTACTATTTTCCCACTGAAATCGGGTGAAGACCAAAAAAAAGGTCTTCACGTCCGCTGAACCACTTTCTTCACAGTTCATTCTACGAAATGGCACGGCATTAGCTTGCTAAACTTTATTTTCATTATTTTGGCACGTTCGCCAAAAAAGGTTCGCCACTCTTGTTGTAGCCTAAAATCCTTAAACAAAGCTAGCAAACTGTTTTCTAAATTCTAACTGCAGATCAAGAAACTAGTGAGTCGAAGCATTAATTGAAGCAAAAATTATAAAACAAAACAATGGAATTTATAGTATAAGAAAGAGGGAGTATGGGGTTAGTTTGAAGGATGAAAACGAAATGACACTGGCTAAATGCTTTGGTTTTTTAATTTTCAATTTTTTAAATTATAAAATGTAACACACCTCAGAAAATGTTGGGGGGCCCGGGCCCCCCAGGTACGACGCCACTGTCTAGTGTCTACGACTAAGTTACACAAGAGAAGAACAAAAATTGAAATTACAAATGACAATCTGCAGTAATCTGCCAAAAAACACACGCCCACCAGCAGAAGTCAAAATGTACGGCAGTAAGTACAACTTACAAGACGCACGAGCACGACACAAATTACTTAAAACGCAAATTAATCAGCTGAATACGTGATATGCGACCGACAGAAGACAAGGAGAGTTGAATCTCGAAACGAAAGAGTGCACTACTATGGCGTCTCAGTCAGCTTCTATGGTGGTTATTACTGCGTCACTAATCAGTACAATCTTACCTTGAACCGTGTTTAAGGTTGTCTCTGTTGCGAATTTTTGTTCAACAGATCGAATGTGAAAAATCAAAATACCGAATATTAATTTGCACCAAACGTTTACTATGAGTTGAATAATTGGGCCCTCCTGGCCCCCCCTTAAAGCACTTTTTTAGAACTGGGGGGTCTAGCCTCCCCCAGCAAGGCACCCCTGATCTCAACGAAAGGACTTTCAGGTCCATATGTTGGAATAAACTGTAATTACACAATAGAGATATGCCACTTTCTTCCAAATTAGGAAACGTCACTTTTACACCGCATTTCCGTTTGAAATTTGAACTGCCATTCGTCATTATTCTGAATGCAAACTCAGTGATATAAATACGGTTGATGCATATTCACAATCCACTCGATCTATTGACGTTATCAATATGTCAAAGCTTATATGACTCAGCCGGTCAACGTGAACCATTTCATTTCCTTTTGCTAATATATAGAATCACAGCTGTTATTATGATCTAAAACACGTTTTGCCTTATAGATCACAAGCCTACAAAAAAAAAAAAAAACAGTAACTCAACTAAGGAGTGTTACCGAATACATTGGAAAGCAAAATATTGGTAGAATCGGCAGTAAATGCCCTGCCCAACACTGACGACAAATTCAAGCTTTTGATAATGCTGCTGACTACAAGGAGACCAGGAGCGGATCCAGAAAATTTTGGTGGGGGGGGTGCAGTTTTGAATCAGGTTGAATGTTAACTGAATACAAACATGATAGACCCGGAAAAGGGAGTAAATAGGCTAAGCCCTTTTTTGAAAATGTGTCCATGTGGCGGGAGTGTATTCAGAACTCTTTAGCACCAATTTTTGACATTTTTAAGCGTATTTTTTCTGGCAAAGTAAATTTGAAGCAAATTGGGGAACAAAAATGATTCTAGGGGGGTCGGGGGTTTGCTCCCCGGGAAAATTTGTAAAAGTTTACATACTACGGTGGGCATTTTAGTTCTTTTCGAACAATTTGTAACGCAAATTTTGTTCTTTTGCCCCTAATTAGTCTTTTCCAAATATGTTGCATTTTGTTCGCACATTTTTGACCCATGCGTGGTTAAGGCGTAAGAATTATTATTACATCGAAGAGGTTCAAAAATCTTATCAAAAGCATTGCTGAAATTGGCTGGTGGGAGAGGGATGCATCCCCCACATTCCCACCCCTAAAGGAGACCCACAACTTAGGCCTAGATAACTTCACGCAAGTCACCGATCTAAGCGGTATCGCACGCTGGTTGCAGATCTTATCTGACGAGATCAGTTAATGGCCATAGCTGACCGTGCTTGACATGCAGCTTTCAACGGGTGGCTGCTGACTCCAAAGGCGCAAACTGACTTCGCAGTCTCCCTCAAGTTTTGTTGAACTTTGAGTTCAATAAATTGAAGTCTCGCCTACACTTGCTAAGACAGGGGTGGGGAACCGGCAAAGCTTAGCGGGCCACATTGATCGCATATTTTCAGCGGGCCACATTTACTCTTAAGTTGTAAATTTCGCCTTAAAAATACTCAATTTTACGTCACGAATTTACTTAACATTCAAGGAGAGTTATTTTTTACCGTAAAATCAGAGACTTTTGCGCGGTTTTTATGTCACAAATATTGCATGTAATTGAATGCGAAGCAGTTTTTACTTAATGTTTTCTATTCTACCAGTATGGGCGGGCCACATTCAAAACTTAAGTGGGCCGCAAGTTCCTCACTCCTGTGCTAACGCAAGGCTCAGCTCCACTCCACTCTGGTTGGTCGTGTAAACCTACCTTAACTTCCCAACGATCAATCTGTAGGTACCATAGCCTATGGCATGTAAATGGTAGGGCGTAGGTTTCATCAATGAAAAATTAATAATTTTAAAGAAAAATTTTGCTAGTAGGCCTCAGCAATATATTCAGCTTCCATTAAATTTTTATAAGCATGAAATTGCTTGAGTACGGACCTGATACGCCGCTCAAATTCAGTAGAAGGTACATACGAATACGCATTTATTAAACTTCTCCACACGATGAAGCGTCTGACGGGTTTGAGGTGGCTATTTCTGAAGCTTATCACCCTGGCAGCAAAGGGCTAGACACGTTAACACAACTATACCAGTTCGTGATTACCATTTTTACGCATTTATTGTGACTAGTTGGAGTCTCGATCTAACATCGGTCCCAGTACTCTAATGGCGAAGAAAGCGCGAGTACACACATAATGCAATATGCGGAATAGCCTATGGCGAGAGGATGAAATACAGAACTGGAAGAAGTGATTTTTTTTCGTTTTTTTTTCAAGCCTCATAATTAAAGCTGAAGTTTTTTGCATTAGTGAAGTATATTTGCATTATGGAAGATGGCCTAGATGGGCAGCGAACCTGCGAAACCACTCAAACCAGTTCCGCAGCCCGATTAACCAACCATTCGACCAACTCCATGCGCTGGAAGAAGTAATTTCTTCCAAAAACTTGGTATAATTGCTCTCTAGTGCCACCTGGCAATAGTACTTTCGAAAAGTTAAATCTAGGAACTCAATCTCGTCATGTTCTTGCCTAATGAACCATCTTCGGGCTGCCTATTTATTTAGGTCGCATTTTTGAGAAGATTAACCGATTTTTGACAATTAAATTCCCTTTCCCTAGAAGGGGCTGCAGCAACCCACCAATATAATGGAAAAACACGGGTTCACAACTGATCAATTGCTTATTAAGAGAACAATTAAATGAACTAAGAACTTACACAGTAACAGTACGTTTAATTTTGCAAGATGGAAAAAATATTAACTAAGGTTACACAAGTAAATGTTCTAAAAGTACAATCAATTACTAATCAATTACCCTACAACCTCACTTGGTAAGTTGTTTGAATAATTGACTGACGGACGACGGTACACTGGGTACAGAGCTATTCTTAAATTGATTGAGCAAAAATGGAAACTTACAGCGCGAAATTGAAGAAAACAGCTTGAACCGTTACTAACACGAAAATAACAAAACAGACAAAAATCGTTATCTGAAAAAATGAAGAGATTCGTTGAAATGCAAAATCTTTGAGAATAAATTAATCTGCAAGAACTACTTTGATAGCTTTTGAAAGATTCTTTGAAGAGTAGCCCACACAAAGTTATTCTTTGTTTGATGTTCCCCAATTCCGAATTTAAAAGCACATGGTCCAATTCAGTGTGATGACACACTACACCTCAAACCTCACTGCACGTTGTGAGCATGCAACATCAGCAATTCAGCACCTGGTGTTTAATCTCACCCGCCAGTCAGACACTAAGGCAAAATATCAAAAATCGCCAATGGATACTGCGATGATTTCATAAGCAGGACACACAAAATTACTCTATTATCTAGACTTTGTACACCCTGGAGTGGTACAAGAATAGACCGTTTGCACTAGCCCGGCCAATAAGATAGACGACTAATTAAAAATATAGAGACCGTAAGCGCTACATGAGCATTAGTAGGCAATAATCACCACCTGGTCGAAATTTTTAGATCGAGCAACTATAACGGAGACTATTTGTCAAATTAAGTTTGTGTCGGGAATTTCAGCAGGTGTTGAGGCTTTGATTAAGTGCATATTTGGTACTTGTATAATTATAATTGAAAGATGCCATTAAATTATGGAAATGGATTTTTTCAAATAAGTAGGCCTACGTTTAATCACAAAAATCGCCATCGAAATCGTTATTATCGCAAAATTAATCAAAAATCGCTTTATCCGTTAACTTCTCAGGATAAACTAGATATTCAGATCGTTTCCCAGATCCGGATCATCTTCCTCTTCATCATCATCAGGATCATAAGGATCTCCTACTAACATCCGCAGATTCTCGTCTTTCAATTCTTTCTCCACTTTAAACGGAGCATCCTTCCATTTTTTCTTAACCGCTCGGTAACCTTTCTCATTCGTAATAACGAAATTTTCAATCCGTAAAACTGAAATCGGAAATCTTTTGTAGCGCATTCGAAGTCCCCAAATCCTCCTGAAAAAACAAAATAATATGAAAGCTACAGCATTAAGATGGATTTGGAACTCAACTTTAATGAAAAGATTACTGCCAATGTGTTTGTAATGATTTTACTAATTTTTCGGTAAGAACTTATACTACCATCAGCGTAAAACTACGCTGATGATGGTGTATGTTTTTACCAAAATGTTTGTAAAAGGATTGCAAATGCACTGGCTATAATCTTTTTATTACATATGCAAGTTATTTTTCATGCGTAATTTCATACTAGGTGTACGAAAATGCATTGGCTTTGGCAAAAAATATAAAATTTCAAACTCAAAATATAAAAAAAATCATGAAGTAATTTTTTGTAAAGAATTATGCGATCGCTAAAAGCTGTCAGATTTTTTTCAATGCTACAGCTTACTATTCTTGTGCTTACCGGCAAAGCGCAGCAGGTCATATAAGTGCGAATCCATATGAAACTATTCTGGGAATCTATCAGAAAAATGGTTTAACTTGAGGACTACGTTGCACCAAATAAAGAAGCAGGAACGAAATCGAACGTTTACGGCTACGAGCACGCATACGCAAAAAACAAGTACCGTATAAAAGTTAGGAATACAATAAATATGGGACGAAAATAGCTGAAGGATAAAAAATAGAGCGACAACCAATCTCCAAACAGGACGTTTCGACATAGATTCAGCTGTCATCATCCGCAGTGTAAGCAAGGCAGTACAAAATGTCCAGTTTTGAAATTTATTGTGGCTATATTTTTTCTTCTTACGTATGCAAGTTGTTTTTACTAACTGGCAGTTTTTATTTTTGCAGAAAATTTTTCCGATCAGATATTGTTCGTCTCCGATTTCTTTGGCTTCGCTGTCTGGAACGACTTTATATTCCGCGCGTTGATCGAATTCACTGTCTACGACAACCCGATGCTGAAATAAAATTCTGTATCATTACAGTCGGCCGGTTGACGTTGCGCTGAAAAACATCGCTAACGTCGAGCGAGGTTCGATTCCCGGGACGGTCAAATCAGACAGTGTCGCCAACGGTTAGCAATCGTTGCGACGCTTCTTTGGAGCTGCTGCGCTACTCTGGCCCAAGATGCGAAGATGGTCCCTGCCACTCTTCCAACGTCTCGTAGTACCGCAAGTAAAAAGATGATTTGATAATTTTGATCTGGTTTACCATTGAGGTTTAGGTTAGGAGTTACCAGCCGTCTTTATACTCACGTAATTTGTCCGCATGAAACTCTATTCTTCTCTTAAAAAAAATCTTCGAAAAATAAATTAAACTGGGCCAACACAGACTACACTTGGTAACGTTTGAAAATGAATTACTACGAGCTGCTGCAGAAAGGGAAAAACTGCGGTGCGGTTTCCAGGACCAATTTACATTACCATTTTTTTGAATACAATTCATATACTGACTTCACAATGACCTCGCAATTTCAAAACAATGCATGACACCGAAAATCGATTTGAATGTGCAGTCAAGGGCTGCAAGTTGAATAATTTTGAATAAGCCCAACTTAACGTCTTTCAACGGTTTTGTTTTAGTTTATACCTGCTAACCTGCGTCATACGGTAATGGCTCAAACTGCGTGCCGTATGAAAGGGTTATAGGGGTCAAACTTTCGAGTGAGTATCAAAAACAAAAAGTTACGAGTCAGTTTCCAGCGGAGATGCCATTTTTCGAGTTTTAAAAAGCTCTAAACTGGAGCGGTTTCGTCTCCTAATGACACTCTTACTGGTTTCCTTGGGTATAAAAACAAGTCTAAGATCTTTCTATAGCTTTACTACTCATCCCAAACAAAGTCAGACTACAATGCGAGATTTTTGCGGATCGTGAATACGAAGTGCCTGTTCGTACCTGTTTATTAATGTGACAAAATTTGTCAGATGAAGTGACAAGTCGTTTGCACCACAGACAACTCAATCGGAAAACTCCAGGATTTGGTTTCTTCTGCCGGGAACGATACGTTTCAACTGCCTTCTCAAATTCCCTATCTTTCTGAAGATCTTTTTGGATTAAACGGATCTAAAAAGTTAGATAGTATTACTAACATCAGTAAAAACTACACCAAAAACTGATCAAACCACAACAGAAGACTGATGATAAGAAATTAGCCTATGAGTAAGATGCTTCACTGTCTCCGCTATCATTTCTGCTAAATCAGTTGCTCTCAATCGTGGGCCATGACACTTTAACCAAACGACCACAAAAGCAAAATTTATTAATCTCATAACGGTAATTAACCATTTATGACCAGCGGACAGCTGTAGCCACTATAAAAGATAAAATGAAATTTCGACAGAAAATGTTATCGCTGAGCAGGGGGCTACTGGTGTTGAGAATCTCTTTAAGGGTCCTCACTCCTCATATCATAAAAGGTTGAGAAGCACTGTGCTAAGTGAATATGACAAGAATGAAAGTAACAGGAAAATTTAAACAATTCCTAAAAGGTTTGAATTCATTTTCCATAACATTGACAATAACAGATAGGGACGATTATACACGGCAGTTATGCGACAATAACGATAATTTTTCGTGACAGATAAAATCGCACTCTACAAAACTTAATTAAGCAAACACACAACTGAATTTACCGGCCGGTTAGCTTAGCTGTTACGCACACGCTATCGGTGAAGGAGGTTTGGGTTCGATTCCCAGGCTGGTTACATCGGCACAGTGAGCTAAATACGGCTCGCAACCGTTGCGCCGTATCTTCGGAGCGATGGTGCCCGCTAAGACGCGGAGATGGGACCCACCACTCATTACACGCTTCGGCGTAATACCGCGAGTATAGCGAAGTTTTCATTTTTTTTGCCAACTAAATTTCAAAAGCAAACCTACTTCTTCTTCCAATGTTCCTGGATTCATCAAATGTAGTTTGAGCAAAATATCCTGAGTTAACTCCACTCGAATAGCGTTCTCTCGTTCTCGCTTTGCATGCCCACTGTCAATGTAAGCTAACATGACAACCTTGCTGTCTTTGGCTCTGCCTCGACCTAACAAAAAGATGATTATTGATTATACTTCAAAAACACACTTATTTAGTTTAAAGTGCTTACATCTAAGAAAAACAACGCATGAAATATCGGTAAATAGTAGTAAAAATTCCATAAAATCAAACTAAAAATGACTCAGGTTATAGCGAAAATTACAAAATTAGTGGCCTCGTTATCGGAAAAACACTACACAACGAAAAGAAAAAAACATACGGGAAGATTGGAAGCAAAAACAAAACCTTCCATCAAAAAATGTTACCTACCAAATATCAGATAAAAAAAAGCTTGTTTAGTTGTTTACCTTTCCTTTGTACTTGACCAACTTCATTTGTGGAGTAATTATAAGTAATGATTAAATTACACTCCTTTATATCCAATCCTTCTTCAGCAACGGACGTAGCAACCAGTACTTTGCATACGCCTTGTCGAAAAGCACTCAGGTTGTCGTCCTGGCCCACTTTTGTCATTCCTACAGTTATAGGTTAGTACAATCAAACAAAAAATTCAGCAAAATTGCATTGCGCTATAACAAGCTAGCGTAAGAGTTGCCGACCACCAGTTGAACAGTCAGAGATGAGAAAACGCATGTTAAGTGCCTTTCCATCGAAATACCAAGCGTCAATCGCTATGATTGTTCTCTACATTGTCAAATGCTAAATGTCTCAGAGACGCTGCAAAAACCCATTTCCCAATCATTGGTTTAATCCGACTCAAAATCAAGTCCAATCTTCCTGAAGCAGAAGCTCTATCCAACCGGTCAACCTGATTGGCAAGTTTGTTACCTGCATAACTCATCGCTGTCAAGCGAGGAAATAAACTGCGAAAGACTCACCGAAATTTTCTCTGTGGGCAGCTGCTCCGGTCATTTGCTTTGGGTTGAGTTGATATTTCTTCAGCTTTCTTTGTTCCGTGAGGTAGGTCAACAGCGCCCGAGCTATCGCTCTGGTTTTCACAAAAATAATACAACGAGAATTTGGTTTCTCTTCAAACTCGCTACAGAGTTTGTCAGTCAAAGCATCTAGCAATGGGTTGCCTTCGTCCGTGGGCCTGGGAGCTAGAAATAAAAAAGCAAAGACAAATTTAAAAATCGTAAAGCAAAGCAGACAGGTTGAAGCCGCCAGTAAACATACTCCCAGCATTGAAACCTTAAGTAGAAAATGTTTTTTCTATTTAATAACCTACGTATATGTCAGGCAGCAATTCCCACGGACGAAACTTGGAAAGTCTAAACAGAGGAGACACCTGCAGCTAAGTTAAGAATTCTTGACCCAAACTCAGGGTGAATTAGGTTTTGACTTTCAAAGTTTTCCATATCAAACGATCAAGCAGCCATAAGCGTCTGAAGATCACTAATCGTTGACTATATCATTGTCAAGGCAAGGCGCCCAACTTAACGTATTACAAGAATTAACTATGTAACATAAGATTGGAATATAAAAGACCGCAACCGCGTCGCTGCACCCGAAGGATCCACCATGGTCTAAACGCCAAGGCCCCTTCGCTCAACAAAGGAAGATCAACCAACTGAAAATTGCTCTGGCAAAGCGCAAAATACTAACGTGGCCCGTATTGTTTAATTTTGAAACAATGACTTACCAGGGGCGTAGCCAGGGGGGGCAATTGCCCCTCCCCGAAATATTTTCAGATACCACAAGCCTACACACAAAGATACTAATGCTATAACGTAAGTCTATTAACAACGCAAGCAGTGGTGGATTAAGACCACTCGGAGGTACCCGTATGTCCTTTTTCGACAAAAAAACTACGCTAAAATGAACGTTTTTCTTGCAAATCTCTAAAAATCCGTGGCGGCTGGGGGCTCTGCTCCCAGAACCCCGGTTGTGGCATCCCCTTTGCCGAATCCTGGGGGCGCCACTGGACAAGCCTATGAAGTTTTGCCCCCCCCTGAAAATTTTGGGCTGGCTATGCCACTATGACTTACGTAACAAGTCACCTTTAACTACATGACTTGATGCAGTTGAATGAGAATGCTAATAATTACCAGATACAACAGAAGCAATTTAATGATGAAAGATATGAAAATAGCAATTTACTAGGCAAATGCTGCCCTGCTCGGAAAAACTTTCTAACCTCAAGAATTTATAATTTCAGGTGCAATAAATTCTTCAACTTACGTGATCTGTCGTAAATCGTCTGTAAACTTAGTTCAATAGGTTTCGGGTTTGGCTTGAATAAAACATCCAAAATGTAATCGTTTGCCTCTTTACTGCGCACATGGTCGTTCAACATCAAAGATGTATTGTATACCTGAAAAAAGTAAGTCAAGAAACGGACGTCTCGGGTTTGGTTCCCAACATGGCAGTGCAATGCCTAATCCATAAATAAAACACTCAAGGATTTTCCAAGTTAAACAATCCCTATGTCAAATTGGGCACCGCGTAGCCAACAGCTCGCCAACGTGGCGACGTTTTCTCGGAGCTGTGATGCCCGGCCGTGGAGATAGGCCTAGCCAGTCACTACACGCTTCTGCGCAATACCGCGAATATAACGAATTTGATTTTTGAAGGCTTTCGGTCACTCTTATTCGTGCTTAATACTCAATTTTTCCTGTGCGGTCGATCCCCATTTACTGGTCCCCTTCTCCGCAATCACCATTTATCTGTCACTCAACTATCTACAACAGGAATTGTAAAATGGTTCGTTGCCTAAATATAGAATACGCTACTGCTAATAGTACCTGCAAATGTTCAGCGTAAGTCATAAACCTTTGGCTGGCCTCTTCGTGCTTAATCAACTTGCTCTTGTTCAGCAACGTCACAGCCCAAGCTTCATAATCTTGTGTTCCGGGAGCAGCTCGCAAGTCAAAAGCAATTCTTCCCTCAAGAACTAAACCAACATAGATGATTTCAAGATATGTTTGCCACCTTCTTAACCCCATTTCAAAAAGTAGGCAACCTCAATAGGTCTACCAACTCCCATAAACACACACATTTTTTCATGTCATATGGAAAAACTTAGTAAGTCACAAAATTTTCGAAAATTGAATAAGGGTTTTGCAGTGCTCCGCGTCTTTTGGGAGAATTTAGAGCCAAAAATATGCTCATTTGCTCAACTTTCCGAGATTCTGGGCTAGAATAAGCTGGAAGAACCTAGTAAGTACATGGATTCATACTTTTTTTTTCAGGGAAAACCTAGTAAGTCTCAACTTACTATTTTTTGTTTATTTTATACTGTTTGTGTGACTTACTAGGTTTTTCCTGATTATAACACACGCATAAACCTTGCATAGACTAATCGAGCAATATCGCTTGTAACTAATGGCAGTAGTTTCAGATCAAATCCCGAGTAATAAGTGAGAGTTTGGGGGTTCACATGAAAATTTATGACGTAATAGTTTATGATCTACGTCATAATCCACAAGTGAAAAATTATATAAAACTTGAAAGTCTTAAGTTTATGCCGTCAAGAAATTAATACATAGTCTACCTTAAAATCTACCAGTGAAAAATTGTTTAAAAACTAGTAATTTTTATCGTTGGGGAAGGTGGTAAATTTATTAATTAGCGGCTAAAAAATTATTTTTGATTCAAAACTTCGTAACTTTCAATGAATAGACCTCAGATTGATCAAAACTTTGCAAAAAATTATGTTGTTGACTGCATAATACGATCGCGACGATGGCTAGGCTAACATCTCAACCACTCGCCCATTTGATTGGCTAAACATGCAAGTATCGGCTAGGAAAATCACCATTTTCAAAATTCTCAATGTCAAGTTCGATCAGCCCTTGAATCTCTTGCATAATCTGCTTGATTTTTATGAAAAAGGAATCTTTTGCTTGTCTGTACACAGGAAAAATTTCTGCAAAAAAAAAAAACTTTTGGAAGTTCATAAGCTTCTTGGTTCAACTTACATATAATTACTGATGAATTTTCTGTTCAATATAACTTTAAAATAACCTCAGTTATTTATTTACTGGGGAATTGAATCCATGTCTTTGGCGTCAGATACTTTAGCATTGCAGCCCAAATTTCGATAAAAAATCTTTTCCTACGTGCATTTGGTACTCCCGCAGTTTTCCCGAAGTTTATCTTTTAAAGTTGAACAAATTCCGAACATGCAAAACTTACCGTCCTGTGCTTCGTGTTGAAATCCCATTAAATCTCCCTTTTCATTCGTCACTTGTACAGGAGCAGTCGTCACATCAAGGTTAGCCATCAACTTCTTAATGTTATCGTTCGCTTTTTTTATTGTCTTAGCTTTTCCCATGCCCGGAGACGCAGTTAAGCCCACAACCTAAACAAATTAAGCAACTTCCATCCCAGATCACATTTGCGTAACACTCTTGCAACAACGGCGGCATGGAACAGACCGTCGGTTATATGAAAATCATATTCAGTAAGGTCACAGGTTCATTTTCTACCCAAATCTCTTTGATAAGTTCTTAAATGTTCACATGATCTCTGCTTTAAGTTATCTTAACTAGCGCCCTAGCATCCCACCAGAGCATATATCCTTTGTCGCAGAAGATCGAGATGCTTGGAGGCTCCAACTCGAGCAGCTGTCCCCGCAACTTTCCAAGAATTAGCAGGTCTAGAGAAGTAAACCAGCACTAAATTCGAGCAAAATCAACGAACAAAAAAACAGCAGTTTGCAAGACCGACACTGTAGCTGCTGCTTCTACGAATAGGACAGTGGTTCTCAACTTTTTAGGTTCTTCAGCAGACAGAAAAGTACATTCAATGCATGCTCACTGTCCATAACAAATTGCACAGCTCACACGTCATTGCATACTTGCGGCAACTTCGCATCTTTTTTCTCGCAGCGCTTATCCAAGTATACTCTCATGATCTGATTGTACGGCTCATTTTTCACAGTGTGATGACATTCATCGAAAATCAGCATCGTAATTTGAGTAATATCTGTAAGGCCATCACTGGCACAGCAAAAAAATAAACAAAACCTTTGTTGCATTATCCTTCCCTTATTCACAAAGGTTACTAATAAGCGATTAAGTGCAAATTACGCAAAAATAGTCGCAGGCTTTTGCATTTTTACAATCATTTCAGAAAAACAAGAAATTTTTTGATTACAAAACTTGGTATCTCTCTGACCACAAGCCTTGAAATTCATTAGTTAAACTATTTATTTATCAACAAGCATCCCATTGGGCACGTAGACACAGCAGGATAGGCGACTTATTAGGGCTAAGACGTACTTGAGCAGATTCACCAAAATTTGAGCTGTCATTACAATCACTTCATGTCGATCTATCAGTATATGGACAGGTACAGTGGAATTCATATCCCCAGTCACTTGGAAGATTTTTTGATCGTTGGTCAAAAACCTGTTTAAAAAAGGTATTGGAGTTTCTAACTTTTTAAACATGAGTAATTGGACATTTTACCTCAGTCTATCGAGCCTAGCTTAAAAACAAAAAAACAATCCAAGATTATATCAGTGCCAATGTTCAAGCATAAATTTAATGAAGTTCATATTTCAATTTAATACCAATGCAGTAAGTATCACGTTAATCGTAGTGAGCGTTAAGCTACGATAAGAAACAACAGATTGTAATTTTCAAATCTTTAACACAACTTAACCCAACTTCGAAAGCAGCCTTTGAATGCCAAACAAACGTTCTACTGGTGAACTAAGTTACTGATACAACTCAATGTTTGCAAACTTATTGCGAAAAATTTTTACGTTTCCAGCAGAAAAGATCTAGTTTTAATTGTAAATTTTATAATTTTGCCAACCTATTGCAACAAAGATAAAGTCTATGCACACACTACAAACACCAAATACCTCTTAAAAAGATTAAACTGCTGTTTGACCAATGGTACTCTCGGTACCAGAAGAATCACTTTCGGCTTTTCGGTTTTTTCAAGATGTTTTTTGCAGATATACAACGCAACAAAAGTTTTACCGCTTCCTGAAAACACGCTGCGATAAGTACAATGATATATTGGAAAATAGAACAAATGCGTGGTAGTTAAATAGAAAAGCATTCGTCAAAGTGGTACGCTAGAACTCTCATAGGCAGATATAAGCTAAAAGGTTTCACCTGTTGGAGCAACTATCATGCAGTTGCGACCTTCCAAACCGATTTGAGCCAGTTCTAACAGGTAATCTCGCAGGTTTTACCTGTTGGGCAACTATCATGCAGTTGCAACCTTCCAAACCGCTTTGAGCCAGTTCTAACAGGTAATCTCGCAGGTTTTACCTGTTGGAGCAACTATCATGCAGTTGCGACCTTCCAAACCGCTTTGAGCCAGTTCTAACTGGTAATCTCGCAGTTTCAGTTCTTCTTCTGGTTTATCAGGAGAGACATTTTGAGGTGACGTAGGCAATCTTAGCAGTGATTCTTCAATAGACAGAGGAGCATCTATCAGAAAACACACAAGTAAAAACTACGCATAAATTCCTTCCTTATGTAAACAGTAATACCTGGATCAGGACTAGCGGGAATATTCAGAAACGGTGAAGTAGCAGCGCTACCTTCTGGTGTCTGATGATCTTCCACTACAAAAAGTATTGGAGAGTCAAAAAAATTGACGCAAATCATGGTACCATTACTAACCACTATAACCTGTGTTTTTAAGCCTTTTTAGAAACCTAAATGGTCTCTTAAAATTGTCTAGCGGTCTCTCAAAATCTGCTTCTACAATAGCGTAGAAAAACCAGGGTACCCATAATCTCGAAAAATTGGCGGTCTTTCAAAATTGCTTAATGGCTTCTCAAGCCAAACTTTAACAAAACACTCATTATGCTATAGCCCAGGGGTGGCCAACCTGTGGCGCATGCGCCATACGTGGCGCATGGGCTACTTAAAAGTGGCGCATTGCACCTTTTTGATAAGCCACTTCCACTCACTGATTTTTTTTTTATTTGCCCTCCACCAATATTTTTCTGTGGAAAACAGAACATCTAAAGGCGTAAAGACCTTTTTATATTTTTTGCTTTCCACCGACATTGTCCGTGGAAAACAGGACGTTTGAGGGTATAGGCGCACGCAGGGGAGCCACGCTGCCATGCCCCCCCCCCCGTTTGGCCCTGTAATAAGGTGCTAAAACCTAACTTTCAGTCTATAATTTATCAAACTAATAATGGTTGTAGCCTCCTTTCACATATTTTAGCCAAGCTTCTGCTTTTACACAGAAGCTGCGAAAATATTTTTGCATTGTCCGTTGTGATTGTACTCACGCACGCCCTTTTTAGATAAAAAAGCGTGCTAAAATGAGTGTTTTTTGTTATTTGAAAACCGTAAAAATGCGTTGGCGGCTGGGGGTTTCACCCCCAGACCCCCGGTTGTGGCCCCCTTTGCCAAATCCTGGGTGCGCCACTGTCTGAGGGCGTGAAGTGAAGACCCTTTTTTTTGCTCTTCACCGATATTGCACGCCCTTGTTCTAAAAAACTGAAAAGAAATGGATGCTTGATATGGCGCATCTAATTTAAGGGTGAAAAATATTGGCGCATGGAATCAAAAGGTTGGCCACCCCTGCTATAGCCCCTAGCTTAGAAATGAAAACAAACTTTTGCAATACAAGATCTTAATTGCATCTGCCTAGCTCCGCACGGTAATACAAAGAGAAAAGCTGCGTGTATCAACAACAATATTGTTATGATTTTAGCTAGCAACTAAATATGTATTAAAGTCTTTCAGAGCAGGAAAGACCCACAACATGTCAAATAAACACAATACTCAACTGTCACCGTCACAAGGTTGAAAAATTTTCACGTTTTCCGGTCCCGACGGATCATAAAACGCTCTAGGACCATCCTCTTCGCTCTTCACACATAAAAACACAACATTCATATACGTAATGCACTTATCACCTAAGAGCTAATAACAACCCACAGTGACCTTCACTGATATAACTGCACCACAAGTTCAAAAATAATGTTAAAACTAATCGTTGAGATGGCCCAGTGGTTGGTGAATTGGGCTCCGGAGCTGGTTTCACGGGTTCGATGCTCAGCTAGATTCTACACTCCTTTTTCCTCGCACCACCTTTTTCACTTATGCAAAAATAATGGCTTAAAAGTATTTGCTTTTGTGTCCATGGAAATTAGAGCTACCTCCATAGCTAAAATGCATACATTGTTCACGTGCCATCACGACAAAACAAAAGTAAAAAGTAAGCAATAAATGTAATTAGCAACCCATACTTACATTTAAAACCGTTCGTTCTGTATCACCTAAAAAACAATTAAAGATTTGAAAAGCTAAATAGATTGGTCACAAGCTTAGCAAAATCTTATCTTCATGGCTACATCAGAACAGTTTTCTATCGCACAAACTAGCACTTTGCAAATCCCACCTCCAATATAAGAAAACGATGACCAACTTGATCTACACAAGAGTGAATCCAGTACCCTACATCAGGTACCCGACAATAGGGTCAGGAATAGATTTTTGAAAAGTTTGTTTAAAAAAAGCTGGGTTACGTCGAAGAAATAAAAAAAACTGAATGCTGAATTAGCCACAGCAGCTGAATTGGCCACAGCAGAGACCTTAAGGAAATAATAACCTTCTTCTAGTGGAAATTTGACATCAGCATTTCCAGAACTTTCTCCATGTTCGTGAGACTCGGTAACAGGCGTAACAGAAACAGGGAAGTTTTTCTGCGTAAAAAAAAACGAGATTAACTCAACAGCTTCGCATTGATATTCCGTACCGCAAAGCTAAGCTTTGCTTTTGCTTTCTAGGACCAACATTTCGCAAATGAAGCAAAAACCAAATAGAGTTTTAAGTCCTTTTATAAAGCTTTTGTCGTCACTGGCGACAAAAAATAAACACATAAACTGATATCTATCGTCACAATCAGCCTGGGCTGTAAAGCCACTTACACACTATTATTTCAATCACTAAGTCAATTACTGAACTTACGACTTACATTTCCCACCTCTTGTTCAGAACCACCTAAAAAAGAATTGAATGAAATCGCATACAGATTGCCCGTGGTTATATCAAACATCAAGGCACAAACAACTAAAACAACTCTACCACTACGAAGAAGACAAATTCTTAAATTTCCGAATTGTACAATGCAAAAGCGTAACAACAGTTTCAAAGCAAGAAGCACCAAACACATGAGGTAACGTAGCTTTTAGGTGATAAATGCATAGCATTACGTATATGAATGTAGTGTTTTTATGTGTAAAGAATGAAAAGGATGGTCCAAGAACATGAGGCGGAACTGCGTTAACAGTCGCAAGTGTGGACAATTTTAGCAAGCATTTAATATCGTTGTCAATGCAAGCAATTAGACGATGATTACCAGGAAGTAACGGTGTCGTTACATTTGCACTTCCAGATTCTCCACGTTCTCGTGCAACGGTATCATTCATCTATGCAAAAAAGCAGATATCAAAATACCTACATAATATTTTCACGATTGTTTTTCTATTCTTGAAAAATGTTGGGTTTCTATGTTGCATTTTGACAACAGCATTGAACATTACTAAGAAAAAATTACAATATTTTTCTACACAAACCACCTTTTCAATTGTCATTTAAAATCAAAATTATAAAAAGCTATCAAATTTTTTAATAAACTTACCTCGGGCCTTAAAGTACAAGGAGCATATGTAACCGCGTGATCTACAAAGTAATTATATTATACCAAATCTCTAGGCAACCAGTGATTTCAACTGCCGGTACAATCAATTTTGAATGTTACTTAAGGAGTAGGCAGGTTACTAATAGTAGTTCACACTCATTGCATGCAGAACTCTGAACTCATATTCGAATGAAAATGCTTGGAGCGCGCACATCTGACCGCGTATTAAACGACCATGAAAACGAAAACCGCTTGCATTTGCAACCGTTTCTTTTGCAACACCTAAAAGCAATATTAAATCCAAGAAAGGATGAAAGTCGTATTCGCAAGTATGCAAAGCTAGTGCGTCTGCTACAGATATCCGATAATAGAATCAAATATAGCTTTTTTCAAAAGGTTGTTTCGAAAAAATAGGGCGCCGTTAAGGTAATGACAAAAGAAACGGTAGGCTGCATTAGACACAGCGGCGAGCAGCCGAGCAGTAGTGTTTCTATACTAGTTATGTTTGGTTATGTTGTTTAACAAAGTTTCATTCATTTTTTTATTGACCGTCGGTCCTCAAATAAACTATTACCTTTTTCCAATGGATATTTCACATCAGTATTTCCAAAACTTTCTCCATGTTCGTGACACTCAGTAGCAGAAGCAGCGAAAATTTTCTGCGTAAAAAAACAAGTTTCACGCTACAGCTTCCTATATAATATACCCATACACGCCACAATATAGCATATATATTCTGTGCCACAAAGTTAAGCTTTCTTATTGTTTTTTCGGATAAAACATTTCAAAATTGAAGCAAAAACCAGAAAACTAAATCAACTGAGTTTCAACTCTTTCTATGACGCTTTCGTCGTCACTGGTGGCAAAAAAATAAACATAAAGAACGTAAAGTCACTTTCACACTATTATTTTAATCACTAAGTCAATTACTGAACTTATGGCTTACCTTTGAAACCTCTTGCTCAGAAACATCTAAAAACACAAATAAAATGCAATGAAATCGCATATATAAGCGAAAGCATGGGTGCTTAAGCTCAAGAGTAAGGCTTTATCTTATAATAAATATCTAAAAACTCAACTTTGGGTAGTAACCTTGCTCATCACAAGCATCAGAGGTGGGAAAAGAAAGGGGTGCCTCTAATTATGCCCTGCCGGTACTGCATGTAATACTCCAAAGTTCAAACAACCTTACTCATGTGTTTCTCAGATGCACACTAAAAAATATCCCTTTCGCGATCACACGAACAACCCCTTCGCTCTATATCTGCCTGCCGAACCTCCAGTGCCATAATACAGTGCCTGCGGTGCAATGCAAAGCCTGCAGTGCCATACAATGCTTGCAGGGCATAATTAGTAGTACCGAAGGCGAAGAGAAAGTAATGATTATGCAGTTTTAAACAAGAATAGACCCGTAACAGCACTAAACAGCGCGAAAACAAAGCAGAGGACTACCGCCACAAAAAGCTAATGAGACGCAGATTGTCCATGATTACAACAAACAAGGCACGAACAACTAAAGCAATTCTAAAACCATGTAAGGAGGCTAATTCTTTTCCAAATTGTGCAGCGCAAAAATCTAACAACAGTTTCAAAGCAAGAAGCACCTAAGTCCTGAACCAGAGTTGGTATGATTTAAATCAAATGATTTATTGATTTAAATCATAATTCAGGGGTGGGAACCAGCAAAGCACAGCGGGCCACATCGATTGCATCATATTTTTAGCGGGCCACATTTACTTGTAGTTTTTAAATTTCGCTTTGAGATTACGCTATACTACGTTGCAAATTTATCAAAAATCGTGGTGAGCTGTTTTTTTACCGTAAAATCAGTGACTTTTGCGCGGTTTTTGTGTCACAATAATAGCATGTAGTTGAATGCGAATCAATTTTTAAAAAGGTTAATGTTTTGTGCCGACCAGACGATAAATGTTTCTACTCTACCAACGTGTTGTAGGCCTACACTTAGGCTAAAGCTCTGACGCGGGCCACATTCAAAACTTAACGGGGCCACAGATTCCCCACCCCTGATTTAAATCATGATTAAAATCAACCAATAAAAACTAAAAAAATCTTTCACAATTTTTTTAGGATTTTTTCGCATTTCTGCTTTATGATTTGATCTATAAATGCATGTTTGTTGATCTGTTATGCGTAGGCTATAATACTACTGTGTGGTTTCTAGCAGTAAACCCAGAGAAGATTCACGGGCATTTAACATTAACGCAAAAGCAAAGATTAAACTTTTGATTGCAGGTTTTGGATCATTGCATCACAATAAAATTTCTAATTTTTTAATTTCACGAAAACACAATACCCAAAAATTTTACTAGTCTGGTCCTGTGACGCAATTACCAGAAAAAAAAATTCAAAATGACGGCAAAAATAATCATTTCGGCAGATAATGGGTGAAAAGTAAGCATCCCACTATCCCCCATCAGTAGATATCTACTAAAAGTTGGTTTTGTTTGAAAAAGTACCATTCAAATCAAACAAATCCGACTTTTTTGATTTTTTTTTCAAAAAAATCATGATTTTTTCCAACCCTGTCCTAAACTGTATTAACAGCCATACGTGTAGACAATATTAGCAAGCATCTAAAAATATACAAGTAATTACGTATGATTACCAGGAGAAAGCGGTACCGTTACATTTGCACTTCTAGACGATTCTCCACGTTCTCGTGTAACAGTATCACCCGTCTATGTAAAAGAAAAGCAGATATCAAAATTACGACATGATCTTTTATGGGGTCGGGATTTTCTATCCAGTATTTTTTCTTACTTTTCTCGTCATTCTGAACATTTCACTCGAGGTGCCTCTGCGGGTTTAATGCAGCTTCCCCTATACAGAACTGTTAAATTGCAACGCTTCTTTAAATTTCAAAGGGCTAAAATTTGGAACAGTATAGCAAAATCGATTAAAGACTTATGCTAAATTTAATAGTGAGTTCAAATCTCACTTAATACAAAACCACTTTAACAAGTTAAATTTTTATTGCATGTACTTAAGTCATTAATGTACTTCTGGTTCTTCTCATCGTCTTTCCCAGATTCGCGTGCATATCTTTTTTTATGAGTAGGTATGTTGCTTTTTGTTCTTTTTGTTTTCTCGAAATAATTGTCGCTCAAGCCACAGTTACTGTAGATCAGTGGTTCCCAACCAGGGGTCCGTGAAAAGCTTGCTGGGGTCCGCAAGTGCAGTAAAATTCGACAAAATTAATCAGCAATAACTCACTCAATAAATGTTATGTTGATGTAGGCACAAGGCAGAAACTTGTACGTATGATTTTACTGTAATTTACCGTTAGTGCAGTAGGTTGAATTGTTTTTCTATATTTGGCTAAATATTGTACAATTGCTAACGTAATCACCCAACAAGACAACAACAGGCTTCTCATAAAATTGCACCAGTCACCTGTATGATATTCTTCCAAGTTACTTTTCTGATGGTTCTTGAATGTAATGTGTTATAAACTTATAATCAAGCAGTTTGTTGTTTAATTCGACGTATAACATTGCATTTAAAGTTTGTTAGCAGTTGCAAAAGTAAGCGTGGTTTACCAAACAATTTGTTTAAAGTTAATCATAAAAACGTGGGGGTCCGTAAGCTTGATAATTATTTAAAAGGGGTCCATGACTAAACAAAGGTTGGGAACCACTGCTGTAGATGTTCCAAAATGTTTGTGCATGATCGCATTGCACGTTATCACCCATCTGTGACTCGATAACACTAGGGTCCCTTCCAGTTGCCTAGTCGAGCTGTTCTTTGTACGATAATTATTCTTTTTTTATGAATCATGTTTCTGTGTTTTGCGCGCGACAAATAAAATACAACTACTACTACTATTCAAAGTTTTTATTTTTCATAATGACAAACAGCATTGAACATTAGCCAAAAAAAAGTATATTTTTCTATACAAACTACCTTTTAATGGTCATTTGAAATCAAAATTATAAAAAGCTACGAAAGTTTTAATGAGCTCACCTCGGGTCTTGAAGTGCTCGGAGCATCTGTAACCCCGTGATCTACAAAATAATGATATTAAACCAAATCTCGAAACAACCAGTGATTTCAACTGCCGGTACAATCAATTTTGAATGTTACTTAAAGAGTAGGCAGGTTGCTAATAGCCGTTCACACTCATTGCATACAGAGCTCGACTAAAAGTGCATGGAGTGCGCAGATCTGACCGCGTATTAAATGACCATGAAAACGCAAAAAAGGGCAAGCGATAATAGTAAAGTCCTTTAAGGCAGGCCGTCCAGCCGGCTATCGACAAAAAAATGACGGCATTTTGCTGGAATAAATGAAAAAAAATGACATGCTTGCTAAAAACAATGAAAAAAAAAGACATTTTGCGTCCAATTTTTCGCAAAATCAAGTGAAGACCCCCCCCCAAAAAAAAATAAGGTCATCACTTCCGCAGAGGTCCAATTTTCCTCAAAATCAAGTGAACACCAAAAAAGAAGGATCCTCACGTCCACAAATGTCCAACTTTCCACGCAAAAGCAGGTGAAAAACAAAAAAAGGTCATAACGTCCACAAATGTTCAATTTTTCAAGGCAAATCAAGAATTTCTAAGCAAAATCACACAAAAAAATGAAATCTGACCAAAAAAAAAAAAAAATGAAAAAATGACGTAGCACGAAAAAATGAGTGGACACTGGACAGCCTTTTAAGGTTAAAACTGCGACATTAATTGCAAATCTCAACAAAAAATGAACGTACAATGCTGTCAGTGCATCACATTCACCGCAGCGTCTTACGTTCGTAACTGAATTGCCTAGGTCAAGGGTGGTGAACCTAAAGCACGCGTGCCAGATGTGGCACGCCGCAGATTTTTTTTCTGGCACGGCACTTGATGACACTTTAGTCTTGATTTCGTTTAACTGTTAGCCCACATTCTACGTATCACTTTTACAGCAGAGTCTCTAAGCCTAACATATGGAATGTTTGGTGATATCGCATGTCAAGGCTTTTAAATAAACACAAAAGATTCATGACATCACAATGTCCAAGTGTGTCATCTCATATCTCTATGTTTGTTTCGTTTTTCCCGGTTATTGTAAATACATAAATGAGGTTATTTTCAAATTATGTTGAACTGAAAATTCAACAGTAATTGAGGGAGATCGCGAAGTGAGCTTGCGCTCTTGGAGTCAACAGCCATCCGTTATGTATGTCAAATGCGATCGGCTCCGGCCGGGTAGGATCTGCCACCTGCACACGGTACCGCTAAGCCATGTCGCTGACAAATTAACTAGTTAGACAATTTCGAGACAAGTGTGCGACATTTGTTAAAATGTCTTGGTTTTGGTTCTTTAAAATTTTAACTAAGATGTCAAGTGAAAATAAGAAACAAAAATTGTCATCCCTAGCAGTCGAATATTCCAAAGTTGGTGGACTGAAATGAATGACATGATTAGTAGTAGCGATAAAGCCTCATTGATATTTGCTTTATGACAATAAATGCAATAATATGTTTTTGTTTTGCTTAGTGTAATGGCACGGTATTAACTTGCTAAACTTTATTTTTAATATTTTGGCACGTTCGCCGAAAAAGGTTCGCCACCCCTGGCCTAGGTGCCAAGCTGTGGAGTCAAGCACCGTTCACTAGTCAGAGTTCAAGGTATCATGCGGGTTTTGCGAAAACAAGAAATAGTAGCACTTACTAGGTTGCAGTAAGTCGATCAATTTTTCATATTCCTCATTATCATCCTTACAACTAAGTAACGCAGCAACTAGTTTTTTAAACCATCCATAGTCCAATCCAGTTATAACATCCACAAACTTAGTTACTTTTTCGGCTTTGTCTTCGATAGCCCTGATGGCTTTTCTGCAAAAACAGTATTAACATAAGAACATTTTGAAGATCCTAACATTTATCAATTAAAGACAACACGCAAGGGTAGGATAAGCATGATCCCAGGCAATACAGTGTCGTAGCTTGTAGTCGAAATTGAGAAAGAGCTATTTCGCGTGGACAAATGGACGTGATAACTGAGCATTGAAGCGAGTCACATTTGGAAAGACTGTTGAGAACCGTGTAGGACAATGGACATACAAAAGTATTCGTGATGTTCTAAATGTTTATTTTTTGGCAAGTGTAGAGAGCGAAATTATTTGGTTAAGTAATTCCTTGACTTGGGCACAGCAGGTTTGATTATGCGAAATAGCTGCACAGCACATTCACCCAAAAAATCAAACATTAAACCGAGTACCTAAAACGCC
Source organism: Trididemnum miniatum (assembly GCA_964006365.1). Classification (NCBI taxonomy): domain Eukaryota; kingdom Metazoa; phylum Chordata; class Ascidiacea; order Aplousobranchia; family Didemnidae; genus Trididemnum; species Trididemnum miniatum. The sequence goes on along the minus strand of OZ023249.1, from coordinate 17,358,116 downwards.
GTGAAAATGGATTATCCTAGATCAAAAACCACAAAGTGGTAATACTTACTTTGAATCGGGTGGTATGCATTCCATATGGTCAAGTATATCATCCGGATTTAAAATTCTTCGAAACTCAGGCATGTTCTTACACAGTTCTAATAAATTCACAAACGCTTTCCCTTGCAGATTATCTAAATAAAAATTAATTTTGCTATGAAAGTCGGTACACGACAACTGACCGCCAGGACAACTGTCGGCCATGCAAACTGACCGCCGCGACAACTGACCGCCAAAAACGCCTATTTTATTAACATGAACTTTCGTCACGTGGAACTACAACAAATCCTGACCTAACCCTGATCCAATATAACCCGTCCCTAACCGGACCTAAGCCTAGACGAACCCAGCAAGCCTTAGCCGAAACTAACTCTTAACTAACCGAGCCTAACTCTAACTAACCGAACTCGAACCCTTGTCTAACCTAATTCGATTTCTAACCCCAACTTAAACATCAGAATTGATTGAAAAATTTGCCCGGTATGCAATAGCCTTGTCAAATTATAATATAGAGCGCACGAAGCTGTGATTGTTTTCAAACCTTGTTACGGGTACTACTAATTAGGCAGTGCAGGCACTGCAGGCAGACAGTGTAGGCAATACAGGCAGTGTAGACAGGGCAGGCCAAACACTAACACAAATGGCAACGCACAAATGCAATACTTAAATGTTTTAAAATTTTTATGTAAAATGTAGCTGTCTTACTATACAATTCAAAGACTAAAAATTTGGTCGAATGTTCAACGAAATTTACAACTAGGCGCAACCAGCGGAGTTTTGAGACCTGAAACCTCCTGTCTTTGCACGTCAGTTTCAAAAAATTGCAAATAATAATCAGTTTACTAATAATTAATCGCATGGACATGTACGAGATCCAGCAGATCGGTACTGCAGGGTACCGGTACCATCCAGTACAGTAGAATGCTTTCCAACCACACCTAGAAAATTTAGTACCGGTACTGGTGGAGTACTTTGCTACCAGTACCTATAAATAGTACTTCTATTGCTCTGTGCAACGTGTTTTTCTATTGCAAAAACTGATTTTTTTACTTGCTTGCACTGCCTAACAGTGCCTGCATTATCTATCTATACACTGCCTGCACTGCTGCCTACAGAGACTGCACTGAATCCAGAGACTGCACTGCCCACAGAAACTACACTGCCTACAATGCCTGCACTGCCTACAGTGCATGCACAGCCTCGGTACACGACAACTGACTGCGAGTTAACTGACCGCCGTCAACTGACCGCCATGCAAACTGACCGCCAAAAACGCCAAATTTATTAACAATAACTTTCGCCACTGGAATTACAACAAATCCTGAACGACCATAACCCGTCCCTAACTGGACCTAAGCCTAACCGAACCAAACCGTAGCCGAACCTAACCCTGACCACATCTAATCCCAACCGAACCTTACTCAGCCAACCGAACCTAACCCTAACCCAGGGATCTCCAACACGCGGCCCGCGAAACATTTTGTTGCGGCCCGCAACGTGTCAGTGTTCAGACCTTCAAATAAAATAATTTCCTGGCAGCTAATAATTTTATCGTTTTAACTATAATTTTAAGGGTTCAACGAGAAGCCATCCTGTTCTCTCATCTCATTGCATCCCGCATACACAGTATTAAACTCGCCAAATAAAAAATCATTGTTTATATGACATTTTATTATGATGAAATAAACGAAATTTAGTTAGAAATCACCGAAGCGTGTTATCAGAATCAGTAATATTAAGACTTTAGAGAGCGTGCACGTATTGCGTTTTTCAGCTCTGGGTGTTTGCGGTTAAGGCCGTAGCTTTGGTTGGATGATTGTGATTTTATTTTTATAAATGAACGCATCGTTATCAATGAGTAATGTCCGAGAAAAGAAAATGTTCCGAAGAGCTTAAAATTTTTCAGGAGAAGTGGGAAGAGCTGTATTTTGTTTGTAATTGCAATGACAAGGTCCGTGTTTGATATGTTGTACAATTTTTTTCAACAATGAAAATAAATAAATCTGCCCTCCGTACACGTTTGACTGACGAGCATTTGCATGCTGTGCTAAGAATACAAATCAACGTAAAATCAGGCCAAACATTGACTCTCTCGTAGCAGCAAAGCGGTGCCAAACATCCAGTACGAGTAAATAATTATGGTTTCGCATCATTTTACGTACACTGTATTGCTGGGTGTATTTCTTTCGCCAAGTACAGCCAAATTTCTTTTATTTGTGTAGATCTGTACAATTTTTTTGTATTGATTTTGGTGGTTTGTGGCCCGCGGCGTCTAGGCAGGTCGAAAAGTGGCCCAGAATGACCTTCGAGTTGGAGACCCCTGCCCTAACCGAACTTTACTCTAATTAACCGAACCTAACTCCAACTAACCAAACCTAACTCTAACTAACCAAACCCAACTCAAACCGAACTTAATTTTAACTAACCGAACCGAACCCTAACCAAACCGAACCCTAATCGAACTTAACCCTAATCGAACCTAACCCTAATCGAACCTAACCCTAACTGAACCTAACCCTGACCGAACCTACTCACCGCTGTCAGTCTGTTTTCGAGCCTTGTCAAATTATTCAGTGCACGAAGCGCATTTTCGCTACGATACAGCGCACGGAGCTGTTTTTAGCGGTCAATTTACATGACGGTCAGTTGACGGCGGTCAGTTGACTCGCGGTCAGTTGTCCGTGTTCGGCACTGCCTCCACTGCCTATTTACCGCATTGTACCGCATTGTTACTCCCCGCTGAGAGCCTGTTTTCGAGCCTTGTCAAATTATACAGCGCTCGAAGCGAGTTTTCGCTACGAGACAGCGCACGAAGTTGTTTTTGGTGGTCAGTTGTCGCCGAGGTCAGCTGGCATGGCGATGAGTTGTCCTGGCGGTCAGCTGACTCGCGGTAAGATGTCCGTGTTCGATGAAACTATGGGTTCCCATCAACTGCTAGAGATAAATTCAAAAAATTTTAAATCAGCTAATTGTTATCATACACCACATTACGACGTTAAGATACACGAAAACACACTATAAACGTTAATAACGAATAACAGTTGCAAAAATGACTGGACACGCACGATCACTGTTAACTAGTTGTGACAAAGACAACGTGTCACCAACGTCTTGCCGCTACTGCGACGTATTTTCGGAACTGTGCTGTCAAGACGCTATACCGCGGAGATGGGCCCCGCTACTCGCCACACGCTTCAGCGTAATATCGCGACTATAATGAAGATTTCCGAATGATTGCACAGAAAAATTCCCACTTTGCTTTCTAGCGATCTGACTGGCTAGCATTTGCGAGAAGAGCATGCAGTTCTCGCCATTCGAGGCCAATGATACTGAACTTCTCAGTTTATTGTTGATAACTCGCAGCATACTCGCGCAAATGCTCTAGCCAATTACATTGCTGAAGAGCAAAGCGGAAAACTGAAATATGTGCCCCGGTTTAACATAAGCCTAGCAAGTAGAGTGCGTACCTCATACGAAAGAGAAACAGACCAATTGATTCAGGTTTTTGTCGGGAGCGTGGCGCAGTGGTTTGGAGCGTCGTTTTTACGACGACCATGATCGCAAGGTTAACGGTTCAACTCCCAACCTAGTCTCGTTGTTGCGTCCTTGGATAAGATGCTTCACGATGATTATCTCTGCTTGGTGGAATCTGGAAAGCAGCAAATTAAAGTCAGAAGAAAATTCAACCGGAAAAACTTGAAAACTAAGGCAACTTCTAAGCGAGTCTGGATTTGTCCTACGCATAGCGCCTCCGCCGCTTTCTCGTGATAGCAGGATAATGATGAAGAAATCAATCATCAATCTTGTACAGAAAAGCTTTGGCGCTAAAGGATCAGTAAGCATCAACCGTTTTTTTTTATCGATGTCAATTCTTAAAAAATTGCTGACATTTAGCAATACCGATTAAAATACTGAAAACTCGTACCGTCCTTATATAATTGACATCATTAAACCCAACAATCTCTTACTTCTAGGTTTTTAGTTTAATCTTCACAACCCAGCAGATTTAAACAGCTAAACTTTGTGATTTTCTGCATTATCATAAGGAGCAATAAAACCAAAACGGCACCTTCAGGATCCAAAAGCTGGGCTAAGTGAGCCATATTTCCACACCTTTCATCCTTCAACGCTATAAGCAGTTTTTCACCCCAATTAGGCTTCTTCGGTACATGGATGAGAAATTCTGTCACTTTATTGTAATTTGTCGGTAAAGCGTTGAGCATTTGCCTGTCAGCAATTTAGCAAAAATTACCAATATTATGCCAAAACGAAATACATAAAAAATATAATACATAACTTCATTTTGGGAAGGGAAATCTATTACGTTCAACTTTGACTATGAAATCTACAAGATCTGTGGTTAAATTTTAAATAGCTTGATAATTTTTTGAGAGACTTGTTGGGTACGTCAGCTTGTGTTTTTTAGAAGAATTTTGACATTAATACCAGTAATCACAAGAGCTGACTAGCAGACACACAGTAGCAGAGATGGGCCCTTTTAACTTGTAACACTCTTTAGCATACCACCAGAGTGCGTATTACAAAAATGAATAAAAGCATTGACAGCATTGACATGACCGAATTGCACAGAAAATCACATCAGCGCTTTCGCACATGCAATGCCCAATACAATGTAAGTGTAGATGAATGGGTAACTGTACATTGACTGAAGTATTACAAAAATGAATAAAAGCATTGACAGCATTGACATGACCGAATTGCACAGAAAATCACATCAGCGCTTTCGCACATGCAATGCCCAATACAATGTAAGTGTAGATGAATGGGTAACTGTACATTGACTGAAACCTGATCACCAAAAACTACAAAACGTTGATTGACAAGACAGGCGTCATGCCCCAGTTAAGCGAACCAGTTCTGCAATTCACCTGCAATCAATGTTTATACTTCACCACAAATCAGTAACTGCATTTATGTGGTTAATTAATACTTACAGTGTTGGCTCATCAAATAGTTCTTTGCCATAACGTAACAATATACTATCAGGATTGAAATCTTTTCGAAATTCCAGATTATGTTTTTTCCGAATTTTTTCCCAACGTTCACTTAGGACCATCCTACCCACATTTTCTCCGGTAAGATATTGAACAATATGGCGAGCACCTGAATAAAATAATCATCAATTTTAATATAGCGATTTCCAATATGCAAAGAGAGTATGATTTTATCTTCAAAAATACTATTGATGCCCTTTATAATTGTTTATATACAGTAGCGCAGTGGTTCTCAAACTGGGGACCACAGTCCCCTTGGGGTCAGCGAAGCAGTTTAAGGGGTACCGCAAAGAGGTAGCGAATTTCTGATAAATCATTCCATTGAATTGTGCTTGTGAATTTATTGAATGCTACTTGCTTCTTTCTCTCGCTCTAAATACCTGTTTGGTTAGCGCACATAGCATTTCATTTTAAACGTCCATGTATTTAACATCAGCTACAATACTACTTCTTTTTGATACTGAACCAGAATGGCAGAATTTGTGCTTGAAAATATAGGACCGTGAGTGATAGAAAAAAATCTTTGGGGACAGTAAAGTCGAAATTTTCAAAAATTTTGAGAACCACTGCATTAGCGCAATATTTAGTCGTGCTGGGATGTCAAACTCATTAATTCAGCAAGACGAGGGATCAAATCCAAATCTACAGCTCCAGAAGCAGATGCTCCATTCACTTGACTATGTTAGCTGTTTAATATCCTTTTTTTTTGTTAACAAACAGTTTCAAATAATACGTCAATTTTCAATATCCTGCAAATTATAAAAAAAGTTCAAGCTACATCTTTAGATTTGGCTCATACCTGCAACATTTAATACGTTTGCAAACTCTTTATTACATTTAGGATTGGACGAAACTTCTTCTGATACCAAATGTTCCAAAAACTTCTTTTTTTTTTGATCCCTGGGGCAGTCGTGAAAATCACGAAACCATTCTAAAAAATCATTTTGTGGACCAAGTATTAAGACTAATTTTGATCCTAGAGAAATTGCAATAGTATTACCATACAATAGTCAACTGCAGATTTATAGTATATAATCATTAAGCTAAAGAACCAATGACTGATTTCTGCATTTTTATCTTCTTCTAATGAAACAGTGATAAAGGCACTACACAAAAACGAGATGAAGGCACACTCATCTAGATAGTATGTTTTAAGATTTCGAGTTAGATTCATCTGATTTTTGATACATAATCTTGCCATTTAGACCATTGATAAGTAACTTAAAGACCAAACATGCAGCAACAAAGCCATAGCTAACAGCTAGCATCATGATAAGTGTTATTTTAATAAAATACAGCTAAACAGTGTTCCACTTCATCACATCATGCTGCAATGTATCTATAAAAAAAAGTACAATGATGGACTAAGCATTATTTTCTTACCATCGCTAATTATTTCCTTACAGGTAAAATGCTGAGCTAAAGAGGTGCAATGATCCGGGGTAAGTTGTTTTTCTAAATATGGTTTGAACATTCCCAAACTAATGTTGCTTAGATCTTCTTTGGTACTCATCTTTTACACAATTGTAGCAGATATCATTAATGTTGGATGGAACTGTTTACACTATAGTCACATCAACAAATTTAAGCTATTAACAATCAGCAAGTTCACCTAAAATATATAACATAACAAATGTTGCACGCTGTTTTACAAATCAAAGTATTTGTAGCACAAAATCAAAGTCAAAACCACAAAGATTCAAGATATCAAATTTTAAAACAATTTCTACAAATTTCAGAACTTAGACAATGTTTGGATATTTGAAATTTTAATCACAAGATGAAAGATTAACGCACTAAACCACAGTGACATGATAACAAAGGACCACAAATTGAAGTACTAAACACCGCAAAGTACGACAAAGGACCTTAAATTGATCTACTGAACATTGCAAAGAACAACAAAGGACTTGCAATCATACCATAACAATGAACGACAAAAGACTTTAAATTAGGGTTTGGGATGTGCCGAGTCAAGTCCGAGTACTCGGCCGAGTATCAAGGCTTTACTCGCACTCGGCCAAGTCCGAGTATTAATTGATACTCGGCCGAGTATTAAAGCATTATCATTTTGACCTTTATTTGCTCTTTCTCCAAATTTCAGTCGAAATTAGGACTTCTACGAACGTGATGACCTTGTTTTTTCTTTTTTTGCTCTTTACCTGATTTTGAGTTCGACGTTGTAGATACTCAGACTTGGCCGAGTAATGTCATGAAATACTCGTTACTCGGCGAGTCCAAGTAATTTTCCTTGAGGTACATCCCTATTAAAGTTAGGCTAGGGTTAGGGTTAGATTAGGCTTAAGGTTATCAAGTTCTTTGTCATACTTTAAGGTGGTTAGTACATTAATTTGAGGTCCTTTGTCATCCTTTGCGGTGTTTAGTAGGACCCCTTCAATATTAACAGTTAAGAAACTACCGGTACTGTACCGGCAGGCGGTAGCCTACAACAAACGTCTGAATTTTTTGTTGTAACATTTCGGACAAATGCCCAAATTTGCTCAAAAAATTTCAGACATTTACAAATTTTGTCGGCAAGATTAATAAACGAATGATATTACTAGTTAATTAAATCAAATGTTAATAATTTATTGCATTTCACAAAAACACAAGATCACGCCAAAGCCACGCAAAAACAGAGAATGCTTGCAATACAGATAAAATAATTGAAAAAAAGGAGAAATCCAAAGAAGTTTATGCTATGTCAATGCGCAAATTTTCAAGGGTTGCATCTGACGTGGATCAACCGCTAACCTTGTGCCGACCTCGCTTGGTTGACTTCAAGGTCTCAAGTGAGTCCAAATCACAAAGCCCGTGCGCGATATCGCAGTAGTAAAAATTCACTATCGTAAACCAAAATTGTTCTAAAGATCTGAATATATTTCCCAAATATGGTAAAACATTCCTCTGACCGAACCAATTTTACACGAAAATAATTTTTTTCTACTTTATTTTCTGCCAAAGATGACCCTCATCTCTCAAAAATCTATTTTTCATTTAAAAATCTATTTTAGCTCAATATTTCACAACTACACGCAAAACATCAAAAGCAACAAATTGTTTCAAGTTGTCATTAAAGTCTCGAGGGAGTCCAGATCACGAAGCCTGTGTGCGATATCGATACCGATAATCGATAAATTATCGCCAATAAATTTTTCCGATAAATGTTGCGGCAAATTTTCAATGTGTTAGACGAAGTTCGATATCGATACTAAACGATACTAAAAGTAGCCACAATCGCTCTAAACGTCTGGACATAATCAGTATCTTAACTACCAAACATGGTAAAACGCGAAAACGATTTCTTGCTGACAAGCGAGAATGTTTCAAGAAGTACGCATGTTGCAAAAAACTCATCAGACGTTACAGTCATTACAGTGGCAACGATTTAGTTGCAAAAAGGAAGTCGCAAAAATTTAGTCAAGTTAACGAGTATGAAGCCGCCACACAAACATATTGTGCTATAAGCAAAATTTTTTGGACACTTTGTCCGAAATGGCTCCAAATATTTCGAACATTTAGCAAAAAATTTGGACAATGTTAAAAAAAAAAAAAAAACACAGGCATGACGTACCGTAAAAGATAAAGGTACGGGAGAGCGGGTGCTAAGCACACATTGTGATTGTGTAGGCCAGTGGTTCCACACCAGAGGCCATGGCCCCCTTGGGGGGCCACGGAACGTTATTCAGGGGGCCACAAGTAGGCTGGAAGTAGTCGGGACGTTATCCAGCTGAAAGTAGCCTGGAAATAGTGTACCAGCTCTAACCTACCTTGACCTTTTGCTGAGCAGGGGGCCACGAGTGTTGAGAGTTTTAAAAAGGGGCCACAAACAGTAAAAGGTTGGGAACCACCAGTGTAGCCATTTTCAATCGGTAGCCCATTACAAATATCAATCATGAATGATTGCACGCTGTTAGATAACATATTATACAAGAGGTACAACACACAGGTACACTTAACCCTTTTCACTTCCGGTTGAGCCAAGCGCCTGGCAGGAAGCTGCAAATACTTTTAAAGTCTTTGGTATGACCTGACCGGGAATAAAACCTTAGTCATTCATTTCTTGTTCATTGGACATGCAAATGCGACACATTTGTTGCCAACACATGCAAAGTAGCAAACAAAAAAAAAAAAAAATTCAACGTAACAACGCAAAAAACGCAACACATCAGCAGCCATCACAAGCAGTCCAACAAGCGCTGTGAAGGACCATGTGTTGGTATAAACCCAGCGGTCATCGAGTCTACGTCCGCTCGTGTATATTTAGGTTACTAAACCATAGGATGTTAATAAAGTACCACTGATCATTCGAATCAGCAGCCTTACTGATCACATTTTGCAATTGATAATAAATAGATTACGTAAAGCATTGCCTACTAGTAGTAATATACCAGGTCTGCTCAAAAAGTTTGTAGACTGTTTGAACTGCGCAGCTCTCATTTGTTCCAGATGCATTCGCTTGGTGTCACCAGGTTCACAGAGATCAGCTGATTATGACGCCATTTTTTGATTGCAGATATCTTCATTCAAGTGCTGGTTATGTTCTGTTAGGGTTAGTTTTTAAGTTGGTTGGATTTTAAGTTTTACAAATTTTTTTCAAAATGAATAACTTGAAAGAGAAACGATTTGCTGTAAAATTTTGTATCAAGCTGGGAAAATCTTCTACGGAAACGTTTGCCATGCTTAACATGGCTTACGGTGATGTTGCCATGAAGCGAGCGACATGCTTCAGGTGGCATGAACATTTCAAGAATGGTCGGCTGTCTGTTGAAGATGTTGAGCGTTCTGGACGTCCTTCCACATCAACCGATGATCCACACATTGATGAAATCAACACTCTGGTGCGAGCGAATCGACGTCTGACTGTAAGAGAGCTTGCTGAATAATGTGGGATTTCGATAGGCTCTTGTCACCACATTTTGATGGAAGAAGTAAAGATGCATCGCGTTGCTGCAAAATTTGTGCCACGTCAAATGACAAGTGATCAACAAGCTCATCGTGTTCAAATCTGTCATAACTTGCTTGATCACTCAGAAAATGATAAAGAATTCTTGTCAAAAATCATAACAGGTGATGAGTCATAGGTTTACGGTTATGACGTGGAAACAAAGGACCAATCTTCACAATGGATGAGCAAAACATCCCCCAGATCTAAAAAAGCTTGCCAAGTTCGATCCAAAATTAAGGTGCTGCTCACAGTTTGTTTTTTTTTGATGCTAGTGGAGTTATCCACCAGGAGTACCTTCCTGAAGGCTCCACAGCAGGGGTGTCCAAACTTGTTTTACCGAGGGCCACATTCAGAATAATGCACCAAAGTCCGGGCCAGTCGCTAAAGAAAAGGCACATACGACTCCTCTCTCATGTATTGATGTTAGCACATCGATTAGACTGCGTTTTCTGACTGAATATAAAGAAAAATGATGGCAGCAAAATTGTTCTGTATTTTCTATTTATAACGCGCAACGAACTGGAAAAATTGAGAATTAACAGAGAAAAGAAGAAACATAATAATTGCTCCAAAGAGAAGTGGGCGATGCGTTTGGGAGTGCGTTTTGCAAGCGCATTCACTGGAATCCTTTGTGTGACAGCGATCAACCTCACACGAAAATGCCGAATTGACAATTTTTAAATCGTAAAATAATGTTATTTTTGCAAGGTTCCATTTTGTAAAAAGGCTAACGGTCCATATCACATTGCATTTTTAAAATTAGCCACGGGCCAAAAAAAAGGACAGTGCGGGCCGGATTTGGCCCACGGGCCGTAGTTTGGACACCCCTGCTCCACATTGAAGCAGATCTACTACACTGAAGTTTTGAAACGTCTGAGGGATGCCATTCGACGGAAAAGGCCAGAATTGTGGAGGAGTGGTGACTGGTTTTTCCATCATGACAACGCTTCAGCCCATTCAGCCCTCAGAACTCTTGAGTTTTGGGCCAAACATTCCATCACTGTTCTTCCCCACCCCCCTTACTCACCTGACCTTGCTCCAAGTGATTTCTCTTTGTTCCCCATGCTCAAAAGACCTTTGAAAGGAAGAAGATTTGAGACCATTCCAGAAATAAAGACAAATGCGACGAAGGAGTTCAAGAGCATTAAAAAAAGAAGCATACCTATACTGCTTCCGCAAGTGGAAACACCGCTGGGATAAGTGTGTGCGTTGGGAAGCAGAGTACTTTGAAGGAAACCCAGACCTGCAACTGTAGTAGAAAGTACATTTTGTGTTATGACTTCAGTCTACGAACTTTTTGAACAGACCTCGTATGTCTATATAGCAATATAGCACGTTGTGTAAAAGCTTAAAAGTCATTGTACAGTACACAAATATTAACATCATGACAGACACTTGATCATACCGTAATGCATAATACAGGAACATGTTCATTTGTAAGAAAATTTCTGACAGTAGTACTATAGTAATTAATCTTATTGTATTTCTAACTTTGATGTTTCTGTGTTTAACTTGAAATAAAGCTTTGTAAGTATGTTAGCTGATGAGCTCATAAACACTAGTATAATTTTTGATCATTTGTGCAAAAAGATCTCTCACATTTATTGTTTTGCTAGAGATTTAGTTATTTATTTATTTTGTTGATCTAATAGGAATGCTACAAGGGAGTTTCTAAATGAATTTAGACCTTCATTAAGATTATTTTGTATTGTTGGTGGTAACGAGTTCCACATTATGGGTCCAGTTATTCTTAAAAAAAGATTCTGTCATTTGGAGATTTGATCTTGGCAAGAAATATGAGTCATTAGAAGAGCGAGTGTAGTGAGAATGTACATTAAGAGATTTACAAAAATACTATTGGAAGTAGTATGGAAGTTTTTCACAGTGAAAATTATAAATATACTAACTTCAACCTTATAAATATTATAAATATTTTCGATTTGAAGCAAGTTTAGTTGATCATATAGTGGAACTAATTTAGTTTTGCAACACGGTTTGTTAGTTATGATTCATATTACATCGTTTTGCTTTACCTGCAATTTCCTTAAGCACTTCCAAGCTGCGTTACCCCAGCTGGTCACTGCATATTGCAGATAGCCCTGAACTATATATACTGTAATAAACCATTACAAGTGATTTCAGAGGAATGAAGTGTTTTAATTTGCTTAGTATCTCAGCAGAGGAAGACAATTTGCCTGTTAAATAAGATATGAATTGTGTTCGTTCCAATCTAACTTATTGTCTAGGATTACTCGTAAATATCTCACGCTGTCAACTAGCGCTAATGGTTTACCATCAAAGCTAATAGTAAAGCGTTCTTGGTGAGCTTTTCTATTGAATAAAATGTAACTGGTTTTACAACTGTTTAATGATAATCTGTTGTTTTTTAACCAATCACTAATTCTGAGGAATACTTCATTAACAGAATGTTCAAGCTTCCTGGTATCATGATAGGCCATCGTTAACACACTATCGTCTGCTACTTTGCATAGGCCTATAGGGTACTGTGGAAGTTTGAGCACGTATTAATATGGGCTAAAAATAAGATTGGTCCTGGGACACTGCCCTGTGGTACACCTATATCGATGCATAACTTGCTGGAACAGCAACTTTCCCCTTGCACAAACTGCATTCTGTTCGTAAGACATGACTGAAATAATTTTAGTGGCAATCCTCTAATACCGTACCGGTAATGTTCTAATTTAGAAAGTAAAATATCATGAGCAACCGTATCAAGAGCCTTAGCCAGGTCAAGAAATATTGTGCATACTGTTTTTAAGAGTCTTGTTCATAAAGTAAACTAGTAACTGGGTTATTGCTAACTGCTAAATTAGTGGAATACCCCTTCTAAATCCAAACTGGGTTGGAGAAAATATGTTATATACACTTTTCCCAAAATTTTCACCAGCGATTTTTAATGACAAGTGCAGAAGTGCAAAAATTTTGTTGAAAGGTGATAACACGGAGATTGACCTGTATATAGTAGTTGGCGTCATTTCTTTGACCCCTTTTAATAATAGGCATTTCTTTCGCAATTTTTAGTAGCCTATGTCAGGATCAGGATAAGGACCAATCAGTAAACATTTATTTATATTTTTATAACTGCAAATAGCATATTTTCACTCTTTAATTAAAAGTATTGGAAGTTCATCATGACCTGGTGATTTGTTAGCATTAAGATTGTTGATTATGCCTATGATTTCGTATTCATCAGTAGGATTTAAACATAGTGAGTTTGATATTGTTTCAACAAAAAACATTGTTGAGTTGTGTTGTCTAGTAGTTTGAGTGCCTACTGCCAACTTACCGGTATGTTTATTGTTTAATGTTGCAAAAGTGTTTGTGATTCTTGGCAAAAAACAACACCAAGACCTTCCTTCGGCTGTTTTTTTATTGAGATGGTACCTGTCGTGCACCAAAGAAAAAACTGGCGACTTTACGGTTCCTAGAGCAAACATAAGTGTTAGCAAGAGCACGTAAACAAAAAAAATGACACAAGGGGAGGGAGCAAATTGCATTACCGATAAACCCACATAAATCGTTATAAATAGAAAACAAAAAACTCCCTCCAAGAACACAAATACGAAAATGCATACACACAGAAATTACTTGTGCCTGAACATATGAATATACACTCTCTTAAAGAGCATACTAGTCTCACACCATACTACAGCAAGCAGCCAAGCACGCTTTTTTCAAAAACTGTACGCAAGCAGTCAACTACGCAGGCGACCTTTAGGCAGTCAGCAGCTTCACAACCAAAAAACACGATCATTTGCACAAACCAACTTAAAATCTTGCGATTTGAACCAAGAGAAAAAACCTCGCGTTCGAAAACCTTGCGCTTCAACAAAAAATCTTCGAGCTGCAAGAATAAACTGCTCAAAAAACATACCAGGAAACCAAAAACCCAGAAAGTTGAACGGAAATATGTAACAGTGTTCATTTAATTCATGACCAGTGTTCCCTCTAGGATTCTGACTAGTGCAAATTTGCCCAAATGATAAATTCAAAATTTTTGCTCAAAGATTTCACTAATTTGAGGACCCCTTTTACAATTTTTTTGCATTAAATTTGCTTTTTCAAGATACAAGCTACAGTCCTGCATTTAAATATTCAAGTTTTTGTTTAAGGTTTTTAGTTTTGCATTTCATAATATTAATTTCTGGTTCAGAATCAGTAAAATTTGCCCAAAAATTTTGCATTTTTCTCAAATTTCTCACTGTAGAGGAAACACTGTTCATGACATATGGTGAAGGAATCATTTATATTTAGGTTATTTACCGTACTTGCAAAGAGTTAGGCAGACTAGATTTCTGCTTTGTTCTTCTTGGAATATTATTTACAGCTCTCCGAGTATCAGAAGGTCTCTTGCTATTTTCAATCAATTTCTGATACAGTAGAATTTGATTAAGTCGCCACCTCAAGGGGAACAGAAAAAGTGGCGACTTAGGCAAACAACAGATTAATATGCTTAGGCCTACACAGACTTTCGATCCGCAAGTTATCTCCACTAAATTGGTAATTTTATGTCTCTGGCAGCTCTAAACCACTTCAACAATGGCTCATCCACGTCTTCAAAATTGTGCTTCCTCTTTCTTTTTGCTTTACTGTTCTTTCCAACTTCGTAGTCAGATATAATTTTTTCTGACACTTTGATGATGGAACTCAATGTTGATCGTGGGATGTTGTGTTCCATAGCAAACTGTGCCTTGTTCGTAATCTTCCCGCTTTTGTGCATTGCTACGATTTCACACTTTTCTCGCAAAATTAAAGTTTTGAGTTTAAGATTTTTCCTCGACATTATCAACAACACTAAACGATTAAAACACAGCACTGTGCAGAAAAAAGCAAAACTGCGCTATAAAAAGCTTTACTTATTGGCAGTGGCGAGAATGCCGTTAAAGAACATTTGTTTCTCTACACAGTACAATCTTCTCTATGCGCTTATTCTTCTTGCTCTGTGCTCTTTCTGTCTTCTTATTAATCTATTCTCTGCTGTAACCTTATTTTTTGCCCATTCCCTAGTCACTAAGTATTGTAATTTATTGCAAATAAGCTGATAGCTTTTCTAACTGTCATAGCCAGGCTGCTTCACATGGCAATAAGATGGCTAATTGAACGTTAACTAAACCTGGTGAAAACAATCTAAAGTGATGAAATAATGGGGTTATGAAGGAAGTATGTGATGCACAGTGGGGTTGTGTTACATCAGTCTGACAACTTAGGCAAATTTTTTTGCTCATGGTGCGCAAAAATAGTGGCGAGTTAGGCGAATTGACAAGTTAGGCGAAGACAACTTAGCCGAACTTGATAACACAGAAAACAATAGGCTCTCAGCCGGGACCAAGCGATATGTGGCGACTTAGCCAAACTTGACTTAGGCAAATTCTACTGTAATACATTCCAGCTACCAAGCGGACACTCTTAACCAATGCACCATGCGCAGTTCCGGTACACCAATAATCTCCCAGCTACCATGCAGACACTCTTAACCAATACACCAAGCACCGGTATCAACTCGATATAATATGTCAGATCAGAGTTTTCCCCATGTAATGGAAATCTTTTTCAAATTGGGAAAAAAGTATGAAGTTTCAAACGAGTAAAAACTTCCTGAATTGGAGAATTTGATGATGTAATTGCATTTCAGCGTGCAAAGATGTCATTTTTACTCAGAATTGCAGACATCAAAATTTAGTTGAATTGTTTTTCTACAACTTTATGGTGGGAATTTAAATTTCACGGTGGTTTATTTTTTATATTTAAAAAAAAAGTTGTTTTCTAATGTACCGGTAGGTATTTACATTGAAACTGCAAGCTTAAGCTATGCCTATTCAGTCCTACTAAACACCGCAAGGAACTACAAGGTACTGAAAACAGTGCAAAGAACTACAAGATACTTTCAAATGAAGTACAAAGTAACTGAAAACACTGCAAGGAACTACGGTACAAGATACAGTACTTTTAAACCAACGACAAGGTACTTGAAAACACTACAAGGTACTTTTAAATCTACAAAACGCTTAAAAACTCTACAAGGAACTACAAGGTACTTTTAAACCAACCACAAGGTAGTTGAAAACACTACAAGGAACTACAAGGTACTTTTAAACCAACTACAAGGTAGTTGAAAAGGTTGCCAGTAACTTTGCCACATGGCAACTTCGCCACAGAAACTTCGTCACATGGTAACTTCGCCACACTTTGAGAAGGTGAAGGGAGATGTGGCCATGTGGGGATAGTAGCAAAATGTGTTGGGGTGTGGGGGGAGGAAGGAGGGATGTGGAAAGAGGTATGAAAGGAGGTGTAGGAAAGTGTGATGGGGTGTGGGGGAGGTAAGGGGAGATGTAGGGAAAAGTGAGGGTAGGGAGATGTGGGGAATTAAAAGTGTGTTGGGGCCCCACACCTCAACACATTTCCCTACATGTTACCCATTACCCTGCCCACATCCTTTCCCCACACGCCAACACACTTCCCCACTCACCCCATACACTATCCCACACTTCTCCACTCCCCACACATCTTTCCTTATTTCCCCCCACACCCCAACACATTTCCCTACATCTCCCCCCACACCCCCATATCTCTTACCACAGCTCCCCTGACCTCCCCCTACACCCCAACACACTTCCTTATTCACCCCATGCACTCTCCCACACCTCTCTCCCCACATCTTACCCCACAGTTTCGATTATGTGGCGAAGTTACCAAGTAACTCGAAAAGCCTGATAAAATTTTTTACGGCAACCGGGAATTTAAAGTCTTGTTTCGGTGTAGGCAATGTAAATTTTCGATATATGAAAGTGTGGCGAAGTTACCATGTGGCGAAGTTACTGGCAACCGTTGAAAACACCACAAGGAACTTATGGACCAACGACAAGGGCATTAGGAACATCCCAAGAGTTGGAGTTGGGGGGTGGAGTCCGGGGGGTTGGGGTCAGGGAGGTTGGAGTTGGGGGGGAGTCGAGGGGTGAAGGCGAGGGGGTAGGAGTTGGGGGGTTGGGGTCGGGGGGGGTTGGAGTTAGGGGGGTTGGGGTTAGGGGAGGTTGGAGTCTGGGGGGTTGGGGTCAGTAGGGTTGGGGTCGGGAGGTTGTACTTGGTTTGAAATTACCTTAAAAGTCTTGTAGCTGATTTACAAGTACCTTGTAGTTTCTTGTGCTGTTTTCAAATACCTTGTAGTTGGTTTAAAAGCACCTTGTAGTTCCTTGTGCTGTTTTCAACTACCTTGTAGTTGGCTTAAAAGTACCTTGTAGTTCCTTGCAGTGTATTCAGCTACTCTGCACTTGGTTTAAAAGCACCTTGTAGTTCCTTGTGCTGTTTTCAACTACCTTGTACTTGGTTTAAAAGTACCTTGTAGTGTTTTCAACTACCTTGTAGTTGGTTTAAAAGTACCTTGTAGCTCCTTGTGGTGTTTTCAACTACCGGTACCTTGTAGTAGCTATAAAAGTACCTTGTAGGCTAGTTCCTTGTGGTGCTTTTAACTACTTTGTACTAGCCTAGCTATAAAAGCACCTCGTAGTGTTTTCAACTATATAGGCCTACCTTGTGATAGCTATAAAAGTACCTTGCAGTGTTTTCAACTAGCCTACTTTGTACTAGGTTTAAAAGTACCTTGTAGTGTTTTCAAGCATTTTGAAGGTTTAAAAGTACCTTGTAGTTCCTTGCAGTGTTTAGTAGGAGTCATGCCTATTTCTTTCTCAATGAAAATGCAATTGCATCATTAAATTTTCCAATTCACAAATTCAGAAAGTTTTTCCCCTTTTGAAAATTTCTTTTTTTTCCTGATTTGGACAAGATATCCATAATAGGGCTAAAATTCCAATCTGATAAATTATAACTGGGTATGATGCACCGCAACCAGGTCGACTGGTCAAGGTACCGGTACACATGATTTTTTGGGTCATGTCTAGCATTAGCCATTCAGCCCCCACGCTTTTTCTATCAGCCAACCTAACCTAACCTATGACCTTAACCTAACCTATAACCTGACCCTTACCAAATCTAGCTCTAGTTGAACCTAACCCTAACTAAATTTGATCTGAACCGAACCTAACCTTAATTAAACCTGGACAGCTGGAGGCTGATACTAGACCTAACCCCTATGATAGTTCTCAGACTGTCCAACATCACGCATACCGGTATCACAAGTAGTGTACTCTAAATATTTGGTCAAGTGAACAGGTGAATCACATTAGGGAATGGAGGAACTAGCCTAACCAACCGCCCACACAGTCACACACAACCAGTGACAAAAACCAATTTTTTGCCATTGGGAATTTCCCGAACAGTGCTGCCACTCAAAAGTTGTACTTTATCCCTACATCTGAAGCTAAAAAATCCCTACAAATCCCTACGCCTATGGGTAACGATCCTCAATTACAAATACGGTACATATGAAAAGGCAATAATATCCTTGCTATATTTGCTGATGACCGCCTCGATAAGATGATATCTTAAATTCATATTTTTCAACGACATTTTTTATGTGATGTAAAATAATCAAATAGCTACATTGTCAACGTCTACCTACCTCAACGTCCTTCACTGTTTATCCAAGCACATAGCTAATTACACAAGACCACAAATGCTTTACTGCTTTGGTTAAATGCGTGGGCCTATATAGACTAGTTCTATTATGCAAATGCATCTAAAAGAAACCAGAATACAACGTTAGATGAGCAGTAAGCACGTTGCCACAATTGTATACCGGTAACTAAAAGAGTACAAGTTTAAGTGTTATTATTTTAACTGAGCACTTTACGTAATGTAGCAATTAAAAACTTGTACACGGCATGAACCTTTTACAGTACTAACATTTGAATTTAGCACTTACAATACCATATCACTTTGTTAACGCCTATGATGAATAGTGAATACTTTGGCGTCTAAACATGGCTTGAGTTTAAGAATTACACCATAATAGCTAGGACTGAGCTATTACTGATACAGTATCTATATGGGTACTAAAAATGTTCACAGCTGGCTGAGTTGTTTATACAAAAATGCACTGCAATGCTTCAAATTACATCACTTAGATACTACAAATGTACTCAGCATATTAGCTTAATATTGCTAAGAATTGGGTATACCGTAATGCTTTATGCTCATTGACTCACATTTTGACTGAACAATTCTCAAAAATAATATGCCCAATTATAAAGACCACTCAAGCAGACTACACATGAACATTTCAACTAAGCTCTTTCCATAAATGATAGTGTGAGCAATTTAACTAAGAACTTGCAAAAATATAGTGAACATCAGTAGCCCACCGAATTTAACTGAGCATTAATCACAATACAAGGCTTTCTCTAGCTGAACACAACGTAAGCTAAATCAGGTACTGTTTGACTTGAGCAGTTACAGATTACCAGGTATATTAAAGTTTATCTGTTTTTGAGCAATTTCACTAGATTTAAATCTCGTAGCTGTCCAATTCTTCAACATTTTCACGATCATTGGATCAGTATTTGCTCATGTAATTTGCTTGAGCATTTCTGTGCAAACGTAGCAACCTTTGGTCAACTTCAAAATTTGCTGGGAATCTGTGTGACACTTTGACAATAGCTTTAAGGGTTTGTATTGCAAGTGCATTTCGAAGTTTGGTTTTATTCAAATTTATTTTGGAAAAAAGTCTCTCAACTTCAGCCGTACCTTGAGGCAATGCAGTTATTTGCAGTACAAACAATCCAAGGGTTTTACATACATCCATCTCACTTATGAATTTCCAAAACTCTTCCATCGGTTTCGACTCCAACTCGCTTCGAACACTGTCATCGGCGATAAGTGAGCGCCATTGAACAACCAACGACTTACCAGCTTACTGCACTACATTAGTACTACTGCTAAAGTGCTAAGTAAACTAATTTACACATCAGATGAGTGACATCACAGTCGCGCTTCACTTTGCCACTGCCACTTGAGGTCGTTGAGAATGAGAAACACGAACTGAAGAAATCGGTGGGAATCCGGGATTGCTCTTAATGAGTCTTGAAATATTTTTGATTGGCTTACTTTGTTCAAACTTTATCGTAATTTTAAAAGACTGTAAAAATCCCTACAAATCCCTACTTTTGACCAAAAATCCCGTAGGGATTCCCTACTCCCTACGCAAGGCTAAAAATCCCTACTGTAGGGAAAAATCCCTACGAGTGGCAGCCTTGTTCCCGAAACGCCTGCGCTAGAGATGACGGACTCCGGATTGAATTTTTTTACACTGCGATTCCACTCCAACTTTTCCAAAGAAAAATCCGATCCGAAACAAGCTAATACGAATGTAAGAGTTCACCATAGTACAGAGTCCGACTTAGTCCGAAACAAAGTGCAAAGAACACGCAATAATTGCACATTGCAAAAAAAGGGCAGCAGTTAAATCACAGGCTATCTACTTAAAGTCACCCAGCTGTGCTCAGTGACGGGTACGCTAAACTTTTCTGAACTGAAGTGATAGCGATAACTGATAATTTCAAAAACCTCTGGAGCGATACCGATAATTAGACTTACTATAATTTTGTCAGTGGCGTACGGTGACCTTTTTGACTAGGTGTTCACTCTTTAAAAATACCTATCACACTCTGGGGGGCAAAGCCCCCCAGACCCCCGGTTTGTCGCTGCAATGCCGGCTACCCCATTGACTTTCACTAATGACGATGTATAATATGTGGATACAACTGCAAATTGTGGGGAAACTAGTAACCACATTTGATTTTTATGCGATTAATATGGATGAAAGCAAGCATATATTAAACAGTAAACACAAATCGTTTTGTACTAAGGCATCGTTTTTCAAAAAATATATAAAAAGCTCGTCATTCAATGGTTGGAGTAGTACAATATCAAACAATGCACAAATGTTTAAAATTCAATAGCGCATAATTAATCAATCAATCAATTTTCTGGACCCGCTTTTCCTTGGGGGGTCGCGGGGGCAGCAGCTCGAGTTGGAGCCTCCAAGCATCTCGATCCTCTGCAACAAAGGATAGATGCTCCGCTGGGATGACAAGGCGAGACCAACTAAGATCTTCTACGTAATCTCGCCATCGAGTTTTGGGACGGCCTCTAGGCCTTCGACCAATTGGTGTTGAACAGAGCAGTTTTTTGGCTGTTCTTTCCTGGGACATTCGTGTCACATGTCCATACCAACGCAGTTGCGATCTTTCTAGTCGGAGAAGCAGCGCTTCGATGTTTAGAGATTCACGAATATCTGCACTTTTAACCATGTCCAACAAGGTCAAACCGCTAATTCTTCGCAAGAATCCCATTTCGGCTGCTTGAACTCGATACCTCACTTTCTCATTCATGATCCAACACTCATGGCCATAAGTCAAAATAGGAACATAGACCGATCTGAAAATGGATAGCTTTGCCTTGGTGCAAAGCTCCCGTTTCAGTACCACAGATCGGTGGAGCTGGCGCATTACTGCACTTGCTTTTCCGATGCGGATATCCAATTCGCTATTTTGTCTGCCGTCACTTGTGAATGAGACGCCGAGGTACTTGAATTTCTCTGACTGTTTTAGTGGTACTCCATCAATTTGGAGAGAGCACTGCTTTGGTTGTCTGGAGAGGCACATGGTTTCTGTTGTTGTTGTACTGATTCTCATTCCGGCAACAGAGCATGCATCCGAAAACCTGTCAAGAGCTTGCTGGAGACCATTTTGGGTAGAGCCGAGTAGCACAAGATCATCTGCAAATAACAGACGTTGTACAGTGCATTCACCGATCTTTACTCCGCCGCAAGACTCACTTTTCTTAACTATTCTATCCATGTAAATAAGGAACAGAATAGGTGAAAGAGAGCAGCCTTGCCGTAGTCCCACACTTACTCTGAAAGATTTCGTCGTAGCGCTATTAACACGAACACAGACCTCGGAACGCATGTACAATGACTTAATAGCATTTAGTAAATGGCCATCAATGCCATACTGTAACAGCACCGCCCAAAGCTTGTCTCTAGGAATGCGATCATACGCTTTTTCAAGATCAACAAAACATGCATATAATTGACCTCTTTTGCATATTCCCACGACTTCTCAAAGAGTTGCTGCAAGTCAAAGATCTGATCCATTGTGCTTCGACCAGGACGAAAGCCACACTGAGCATCCGTTAGTTTAGGCTCGACTATTTCACGGCATTTTATTTCAAGACATTTGGCATAGACCTTACCCGGGACATTGATGAGAGATATGCCCCTATAATTGGTGCATTTTCTCTTGTCTCCTTTCTTGTGGATAGGTATTATCACACTAGTTTGCCATTGCTTTGGCGCTTGCCCACTACAAGCCACCTTACAAACACGAGTCAGCCAACGAACACCATATATGTTCATTATTTTTAACATTTCAGGTCTGATATCATCCTCACCAGGTGCTTTTCCAGTTTTCATTGATTTGATTACTGCATTCACATCTGCTTTGGTTATCTGAATATCTTCCCCAACCTGTTTCTCGTGAATTTGTATCGGTGTAGCATCAACTGGGTTTAGAAGATCACTAAAGTAGTCTCTCCACCGATATAAAATAGCATCTTGATCTTTCAGAGTCACACCATTTGAATCTTCGATGAAGAGAGCGGCTCGAGATCTTTTTCCACGCAAACGGCGAATGGTCTGCCAGAACACTTGGTTTGCCGTTTTGAAATCATCGTCTAACCTTTTTCCAAATTCTTTCCAGGCCCTTTTCTTAGACAGTTTAACTTTTGTGGCTGCCGCCTTACGTGCTTCAGAGTACTGCGAACGAAGTTCAAGTGATGACTTATTTGCAAGCCAGGCCTTATAGGCCACTTTTTTCGCATGAATAGCTTCTTTAACTTCTTGGTTCCACCAAGGAGTTCTGTTCTCGCTACTCTTCGTCCCTCCAACACGCTTATGTCCATAACAGTTATTATCGTACGTAATGACTGCTGTTCGAAACAAACACCACTCAGTTTCAATGTCTTCAGTAGAGGTCGGAAATTCTTTGAACTTAGATGCAATGTTGTCTGCAAATGCAGTTTGTACCTCTTCTCTTGTCAGCCAATGATTTCCATTTGATTCGATAAGTTTCTCGTGGTCGAAAAGTCTTTCGTTTTCTCAAGGGTTTCAAAGCTTTCAAAGTGCAGACAACTAGGTGGTGATCAGTTGACAACTCAGCCCCTCTTTTAACACGAACATCAGACAGGGTACAAAACAAGTCCGCCGAAACGATACAAAAATCAATCAGGGTGCGTTGTCCCAGAGAGTCTCTGTACCAGGTGTACTTATAATTCTTTTGTGCTGAAAAAATGTGTTCATTATGCACAGCCCATTGGAGGCACAGAACTGCAATATACACCTTCCGTTCTTGTTAATGTCAGGGTCACCATGTTGTCCAATAACACCTTTCCAGGTTGCATTGTCGATGCCCACATGTGCATTGAAATCGCCCAAAAGGACAAGGGATTCTGATGAAGTTGCTCTTCCCAATGCCACCTCAACTTCCTCCAGAAAGGCCTTGTACTGTGATTCTATGTTAGGTGCGTACACCTACACGATACACAGAGATCGCTCCTGCAGCCTTAGCTTTAGAAGACAAACCCTTCCTCCCAGTGGTACCCAGTCAACGACACATTCAGCTATGTTGGGGCTCACAAGTAATCCAACACCAGCTTGAGCAGACATTGCTGCATTAACACCAGAGTAGAAAATTTTCCACCCACCGTTCAACTCGACAGTTCCAGAACCCCGGCGCTTTGTTGATGAAATTCCCACAACATCAAGGCGATACTGTTGGGCTTCGCAAACAAGCTCCTGCTCTTTTCCTGTCAGTGACGAAACGTTCCAGTTTCCGATAGCTAGATCCCGGCAGTTTGGTCCAACTCGAGTACGTTTTCTGCGCGCTGCCCCCATTTGCCTCCTCAAACGCTTAGCGACTGCGTTGGTGGGTTTCCGGTGACGGTCAGATTGTGGGGGAGACTGTAGCTTATTTTTTGAACGAGTCCCTCTGCCTAAAACTCGAACGCGGACCTTTCTATCCTGCGCGCCGTCTAATGCAGCATGAATATTGTTATTACAACTTTCTATATAGCTACAGCAGTGGATTGCTACTTGGTCTGTTTCTCTCCTTCGACCTTACCGCCATGGGTGACCCTGATGGAAGTGATTAAATACTACCGACGGCATTGCCTTAAGGATCATTGAAAACTCAAACCTCCCCACCACGTCAAGGTGGCAATCCATAGGAGAGGATAGCCCATGATTTATTTCAAAATTACCGATGAGATGTCCGAGTGGATATACAGCGTCTATCTTTGCAGCATTAAACCCGCTAGGTTTGACCATGGCTTCTATGACCAGTGTAAGAAAAGCGATTTGATTATCAATCAATCAAAGGTTTACTTGTGCTTTCAGTTAAAAGACATTCATCAACCACTGATATCTTTGATTGTAAAAAAGCCGCCGAGTAATCAGTAAAGTCAACCAAGACAGTATTTCGGAACAACATCATGTCCAGACTTTGCATAAAGAAAAATTCTTGTAAGATAATTTGCATGGCGCGGTCACCAGGCCTCGCGGTAATACGGCAGGCTTGTAGTCTGCAGTGACTTTGTGACTTCATCGGGAGACTGACAACTGAGGAAAGCTGAGATTTTGTAGTAATATTTAGTGTCTCATCTTATAACTTCTATGCAACTGCAATTGAGTCTCATCTTATATAATAGTCACAAGTTCAGATTCTTGGATTCTTTTTGCAACTGTATCTAGGATAAGATGTGCAAAGCTTTCATGAAATTATTTCAGCTGATAGAAGTTTCTGTGAATGTTGTAGCTGCTTGAAGATGAGCATTTAAAACTGTATCATATTTTTTTGTGTACCGATATTCAAGAAGCTCAATATAATTAATTCGATTGAAGGATGATGGTGATTTATCATGTCTTCAAAAAGGCAACTCTTGTGCTGCTTAAAAAACAAGTCGCATGGATTAAAGTTATAAAAAACTTCTCTATTTTCTCATTACATTCTCATAGCAACTACAAATCTCTTTCCAACCTTTGACTAACTAGAGCTGCATTCACTCTAACAGAACACATCCAAAGTATAAAATGCATCAATATATATATGCTTCTTAGACTTCTTCTGCCATTGCATACCATCACTCAAAAGAGCATGATCCAAAAAAACTTTATTCCAAATCGCATAGAACAAAATCTGTGGGCCAAAGCATCTCATCAAACTTAAGAGCAATGTTCCCTCTAATTTTTCGTGGTCTAGGTGCGCAGAGACTTTGGCGAGTGCACACTTTTTTAGAAATGATTAACTCTTCATAACCATGGGTGCAAATCCATGGAGGGATGTAACCCCCCCCCCCCCCCAATAATCCGTCCTAAACTGGGCATCAGCGAAGGTGATGATCTTTTTTTGGTCTTCACTTCATTTTGGGCAAAAAATTAGGCATCTGGGAACGTTATGACCTGTTTTTTTGGTCTTCACTTCATTGTGGCCGAGCATGCCCCCGGACTCCCCTAAAGTCGTTTTTGTTACTTAAGTTGCTTAAAATAACTCTGCCGGGAAAAGATTGCACTTGAAAAAGTGACGAAATTTGGTGCCCTCTCCCTAAAAAAATTCTGAATACGCCCCTGACATGAAACATTTTGAAAAGACTTATTTTCGCCCGTTTCCGGGTCTACACGTTTTTGTATTTAGTTAACATTCAACCTAATTTATAGTCCGCCCCGGGTGGCATTTTGGATAAGCTTTATGTAATTTTTTTCTAATTATTTTGAACAACGATTACTTTGCTCTATGATATCGCTTACTTGCTAATCGTAAATCATCTTGCTGTGTTATTCAATGCCCAGGCGCAAAGTTGCGAAAATGAGCTCGCCATCTAGTTTACGCTTGGGTGTATTCTTAGCGAGTATAATAAAGATTTGATTTTAATGTTATTATTTCACAATTGCGTAGGCCTACTGTTTTATTCTTCGTCTTTGCATTATTTGAATTGCCATGCGCCCCCCTCTTTTGGCAATGTAAGATAAGGTGCTAAAACCTAACTTAGATCTATAACTTCTCGAACCATTAATGGTTGCAGCCTCCTTTCACTTATTTTAGCCAAGCCTCTGCTTTTAGACATAAGCTGCGGAAATATTTTTGCATTGACCATAGTAACTGCATCACTGCATGCCCTTCATCGATAAAAAAGTGTGCTAAAATGAGTGTTTTTTATGTGAAATTCATAAAAATTCTTTGGCGGGGGGGTTCATCCCCAGACGCCCGGTGATGGATCCCCCGTTTGCAAAATCTGGTATACAACACAGACATTGCATATTATTTTCGCATATTATTATTGTGTTGACAGTATGTAAATGAAAGACACTTAATACTGTAACTAACCCGGTTAATACACACTAGCTTCGTAATCATTGCTGTGGTTTGTGAGTCAGCGCGCTTTTAATTGACGCATATTTGTCATGCAGAATACGCTAGAAGACCTCATTTGAAGATGATTAATGCTTAAAAAATTATTGTTCATTTGGGGGGCGGCAATTTTTTGAACCGCCTCGGGGGGCAAAACCTTTAGCTACGCCACTGGTAGGCATGGTCGCAATACCGAAAGGCATTTAGACGTCCGGCTGTTAAAATGTTTTAGTCAGGGTCTCTGTAAACAATTTTTTGTTTTTTCAGGAATTCATTTTTGGACTTCCAAATCTCTTTGATATTTGAGGCAATGTCCGACTCCAAATACTGGACCAGACCACGCTGACTTCGAGTTAAGTCTTTTATGCTTCCACTGCCTAAGCCAAGTTTTTGACGCAGTATTCCGGTAATCCAAACAGCATCAACATGTGAGGGGTAGGTTTTTGTCGCTACATCTACAATGGAATTCACTGTGGAAACAGAAGTCGTATAAAGTCCGCCCTGGCAGTGAGGAGGTAGATATTCCGGCGGATATAAGTCCTTGGTCATTGACCACGGACTTTTGGGATCGCGAGATGGTCTATCGTGAAGACGGAAACTAAATCCACATAAAAAAGGGAAAATAAATTTTGTGTTGCATTCATCTTCCATCGCAGGAGCTTGTTTGACGAAAGGATCGATCATTGGAATGAGTTTGTGCAAAAACGGAAGCATGTTGTCGTCCAGTGACGAATAAACGAAGTCAGATGGAAAGTGCTGACTCACCCATGCCATGCCAGCAACAGTTCGGACAGTGAAAAACCTTAAAAAATGATGGAAATCATCTGTATTAGCTGAAGCTTAGTTCATGCGATTATAATTTTACGGGCAACCAATCGCAGTTACGGTATAGAATATCCTAATGGCAACAACGACAGACCTGATTCCAATTCCAACTTTTGCAGTCGAATACAATTTCTGTCCAAGTTTTGCTGCAGCGTCCTACGGTAAACTGTTTCACCACATACAAATTGTTCTACCCATTTGGAAAAGACAACATTTTTTGTTACCGGTATGTTACTGAACAGTTGGCCTAATGCGACAACTCCAAAGAAAGTTTCATTTGCGACAGCGTTTCTTCCCAAGGGAATTTAAAAAAAAATGGAAAAAACTCAAGTCAAACTCTCACTTTAGTTGTTCCTCTGCGTCGACTTGCAGGATGTCCCCAAACTTGAAGTTTTCCCTTTCAATTGCAATTTGCTGGAAAGCAGAACTAACTTTGGCAAGAAGAAACACAACATGGATTTCCACCCCGTTGATGGAGTTAATTCGACCCCATGTTTGTCTGATTGCATCGCGGATAGGACGATTAACCACCCATGATTTCACCAGAGCTATCATGCTCCAACGGGACTCTAGAATAAAGAAAACAAATGAATAATACAAAACACTCTTCTATGATGCGCTGCATTGTTATGTTCACAAAGCAGTAGCATAAAGTGCATTCATTGGGGAACCCACAAATGTGATTTGTGTATTTTTAGTACTTTCCATTTATCAAGAAGCCCAAGGAGTTGCTGTGGCGAATTCACTTTCGAATCGCCAATTACCTGTTTACCACTTAAAGATGAGGGAATCTCATTGAGTGTCCAAATGAAGGCATAATAAAGTAAACATGCTGGCTTGCTCTTCACCTTCTCTCCACAGTGTTTTTAATGCTGAGGGTCAAGCAGGGATTCTGTGAATATGCTACTAGTCTAAACTTTAAGTAATTCGCATCATCCGACTCGGAATCAATCCCTCAAGATAACGCTCTATCAAGTGCATTCTCTGAGTGGTCACTCGGCGATTGCTTCATCAGGGGTGGAAAATTGCTGGGTGGGTTGTGGTGTCAAAAATGTCTGTCTTGCTCTTTCGTATGTCCAGAACTATCGAAGTATTAATGCATTGAAATGCATAAGCAAAAAATTAGGGGGCTAAAAGTCCCATAACCAGAGCCGAAACTAGCACCCCCGCACCCCCAATGGGGGGGCCCGCACGTAAAGGGGGGCTCCGTCGCGTGATGTGGGGGCCCCATACCATGTCGCAAAACGTGAAGTCTTGGGGGGAAAATTGGACGAAGGAAGGCGTGAAGACCTTTTTTTGGTCTTCACCCGATGTTTGGGGGAAAATTGGACGTCGGGGCCCCGGAAAATGATTTCGGGGGGGGGGAGCACGCATTGCCTAGTTTCGGCCCTGCCCATAACCCCGCTGAATCCGCCAATTTTGAAGTGATCAAATTGCAGCAAGCTACAAAGCAGGAACGAGTAATCGTATTCCTGCATTTACATAATGATTTTCCACAATCGAGTGAGCGTGGATTTTTGTGATATTAAGATGAAATTGACGCAATGAAAACTATTCTGCACTTACGTGGCGAACGGAAGCATTGATGTTTTATGGGAGGTTTGCTTGTAAAGCGCTTTTCCACCTTCCAAGGACTCAACAAACATTTGCCAACATTCCATCTGTACGGTAGGTCTTGCATAAAAACTGGAGCATTAGCACTAGGAAGTTGTATTTTGGATTGTTTCTTCAAAACAAGCACTTTAGTTGGCTTATCTTGTCCTTTCAAAATGTCGATATACTGATCCAAAGCAGTTCTATTGAACACAATTTTTTCTTGACTTTTTATGTGGTGTAGTTTAGCATTTGGATTGGCAAGAACGTGCTGTTTTCGTTGCGCTATTGCCTTAGTATCAATAATATGTTTTTTGCTTTTAGCTTCTTTGGAAGAAAAAAAGATAATTTTTAATTCTGCAGCAATGTCTTTCTGAAGATCTTCTGCAGACCGTCTGTAATATAAAATCCAATCGTCAAACTTTTGAATAGCAGCACTTATGCGAGAATGAAGTGGAAAGATTAATTTCTTACACGCATATTATATTTTCATTCTTTTTAAATGCAGTTAGCCTACAGCATCTAAAGAAACGAGACATTTAAAAAAAATCGACAGCTTGGTGAACAATCAAGTAACTCTATTTTCAACGCATTCCTTCCATACTACGATATCTATGATTCCTCCCAAACAGGTGACTTAAAATTTTCTTGTTTTCTTATAAAGATTTACGAGACAAACTTACTTTTTTTTGAGCAACTTCTCTTTGAATTCAGAAGTAAAAAGCATTTGATAAGTGAAACAGCATATTGCAATAATAACGGCAAGATGTACAAAGTTTTTCCTTGTTACATTTGGCATTTGTTTATTTTGTCCTTTCTGACAAAATAACTCATGGATTTATCATGATTTTTGAACAAGGTCAATAGTTTTCACAATTATACAAAATATTGTTCAGATCAACTTTTAATTATAAAATCTCCGATACAGCACGACTAATATATTTCTCTTAAAACAAAAGGCAACGCTGTTATTGCAGGGTTTGTAAAACAAGAATTGCATCTCGTTGGTATAAATGAGCCATCCATCAGCTACAAGTATAGAAGTGTATCTACAGGGGGGGAGTGGGCTTTCAGTGAAAAAATAAAAACAAATGTTGCTACGTGACTGAAATATGCCAGAATCTTTTGATGGCTTTTGTACTTTATGCCAAATTGGTTGTATGATATAGGTTTAGCATCAGCAATCGCATTAGCCTACTACAGGAGGCAGTCAAAACGACTTTGGTATTCCGCAAATGATTACCAACCCTGTCCCCAAACCAGGGAAGCATTATTTGATTACCACGTCTCCTTAAGATTCAAACTCAGGCTTTTTTAAATCATAATCGATTTACTCCAATTGTTACGCTTTTCAAGTGATTTTGATATCGTAACGTATAGCCGCTTCCCTATAGCCAGAATCCTCAGTTGAGGATCCAGATGGCGGTGAGCGCTTTGCCCAGAACGTTTTAAAGAGCAAGGGCAACATTTTTAGGTTGCGATGTCCGATAAATATTCACTGTCCACAGATTATTATGTGTCATAAAATTCTAAAAGTAAACCGAATCAAATAAAAAAAAAATCAAATCTTCGTTATACTCGCGTTACACGCGGAAGCGCGTAACGAGTGGTGGGGCTCATTTCCGCGGATTAGCGCCTGGGCAACACAGCTACGAAGATAAGTAGCAGCGGTGGCAAGCCGTTGACGACACCGTGTCTGATTTGATCGGCCCAGGAATCAAAACCCAGACGTTCCGCACCGATGTGCTAAACAATTGAACTAACCGGCCGGTTAAAAGCAAATCGTCTCCAGCAAAATTCTAGATCGGCCGCTAGGACAGAGGCCTGGATGAATAACATCATTGATGTTATTAATAAGATGGCATCATGGCCAGATTTAACAGCTCAGATGGCCGAGTGGTAAGAGCGTCCGCCTTTGGAGCTCTAGACTCGGGTTCATTTCAAGTCGCGTCAAACCAATGACTTTAAAATTGGTATTCACAGCTTTCTGCTTGACGCTCGGCATTACAGGGTTAGTGTGGAGCATAAGCCGGAAAATTTACTGGTTGTGCCGTTGAGAAAGGCACTTCTCGGGATTCCCCATCTTGGTGTGGTAAACAGGTGGCCGGCAACTTTTAAACGAGCTCGTTATAGCGCTTTTATCGCTCTCTGGTGATAGAAGAATAAATATGCAACTAATGCAAACCGGAACTGCAACGAATTATTTTTGTGATAGAACTTTTTAAATCCATAAAAATATTGTAAATGGGGGAGCTCGTTTTAAAAATTTAATGCAAGTGCTTTACCATTTTGGTTTAAGCTTGACGTTTTATACTCGCTAGGATAGCTAGAGAAAATCTGCAAAAAAGAACCATCAATCATACCGTCACTCTACTACAGTATTTTATGAGAGACTGCAACAATGGCTGTCTAGAAACATACTAAAAATTTATTTAAAAAAAGGTTTCAGGGTATAAAATTTTTAGTTAGTCGCCTTTCTAACCTGCCAAATTTGAGCGATTTCTCAGCATTTCTGCAAAAAAGCTATGTTGAGCGCTTTGCTTTGCTTTTCTTAAAATTTAAAGGAAATCTATTTCTTAAATATATCTTTTGCGCTTGGTGAAACAATACAAACCGCTATGCCAAAATGGCTCGTAATACAGTCTTGTCATAACATTTCTACAAGCTTGACTGACCGTGCGTGATTCTGGGCTTAAAACACTCTTTGTAGGCATTCCAACCATTTAAACGTAAAAATGTTAACATGTCCTTAGCAAACCCCATTATTCATGGTGCTGTGCCACAAAAAAGCTTTGTGCATCGACGGGCTGAGGCAGCTCAAGCTCTAGCTCTAACAAAATTTTTAGTTATACAAAGTAGGCCTAATATAATAATATTACGTTCACAGAGGCACGACAAGCCGGAATTTTGAAGGGGAGTAAATCAGTAGACCTACTTTCAGCCGGTCGATCTTTACAGAAAAAAACAGTCTTAAAAAATCCATCTTAAAAAAAATTGGTCTGTGATAACAAAAACTCGCCACGTTATTCCCTTGGGTCAAAATAGCCGTAAATCCCTACTGTATGTCATTGATACCTAAAATATTTTAGGAAAGGAAAACTTCTGCTTACACAAAATAATTAAGGACGTTTTTTTATCGCCAGGACTAATGTTGGAGAAAAAGAAACACGTGATGTAAATAAATGAGTGATATAACGTAAATAACAAACAAATATAGGCCTACTTCCCCCCCAAAAAAAATCACAAATTTGAAAACCAAACTTTGATAACATTTAGGTGAAGGCCTGCACCAAAAAAAAAAAACAAAAAAATATCTCAAATTAGGTACCCCCAAAGACACAAACAATTTAAGCACATCGAAATCTAAACATCAACACAGGAATCAAAACATCTACACAAGACGCTATATCCTACACCAAAAACACAACAAAACAGTGCACGCTCTAATGTATACAAAAGCAGAAAACACAAGATTTAAGCATAGGTACGATAAAAGATTGCAGAATCGTCATGCCACATCAACTAATATTATGTATAGGGATTTTGCCAAAGGAGAAAGAAAAGAGAAAAAGATACATATTTGCCTCATTAAATTACTGCACCAGATGTTTTGAAAAAATTGGAAAGACCTGATGTCGCTTGTAGATCGAACAAAATTTGGAGTGTGAATTTGACGTTTAATTTCTTTAATTCCTTTTTCAAAGTTGATCTTTGGTAATTGTACTTTGGACACACAAAAAGATAATGGACCACATCTTCTGGAACGTTGCACTTTGAGCATAGACCGGAGTCATATAAACCAATTCGTTGCATATGACTGTTGAGCCTGCAGTGGCCAGTTTGAACACGAAAA
Source organism: Trididemnum miniatum (assembly GCA_964006365.1). Taxonomy (NCBI): domain Eukaryota; kingdom Metazoa; phylum Chordata; class Ascidiacea; order Aplousobranchia; family Didemnidae; genus Trididemnum; species Trididemnum miniatum. The sequence goes on along the minus strand of OZ023249.1, from coordinate 17,325,467 downwards.
ATTTGAGAACTGGAAAGATTTCGATTGCAAATGGAGGGAAAACATTTTTTGTAGAAAGCACCAGTAGAATTTGAAATATATTGCTGTTTCCAAATCTTGAGACAATGATCTTGGATAACTGATTTTATTTCCGATAGAGAAACTTACAATTTGGCGCTTGAAATTCCGGGGTCACAGTTTTTTCTTGTAGCATTTTTAGCCAAATCATCAGCAATATTATTACTTAAGATTCCACTGTGTGATATAAACAACAAATACGTCACATTAACACACTGGCGTACGCAGGATTTTTTCAATGGGGGGTTCAGTTCAGTGACGTCACATCGTGATGACGTAGTATTATACGTGTACTACGTCATCACGATGTGACGTCACTGGCAGTGTCACTTTAGATTTCTAACGTTTAAAATGATTTTTCATCAAACCGGACGGTTATAGCGTAGTGTTACAGATGTCGCTATCGATGTGGAAAATTTGGGGTTCAATTCCCAGGCCGGTCAAATCAGACACAGTGTAGCCAACGGCTCGCCACCGCTGCAACGTTTCTTCGAACCTGTGTTGTCCAAGCGCTAAGACGCGGCGTTGGACTCCGTCACTCGCTGCCACGCTTCGGTACTACAGCGAGTTTAATGAAACGAGTACAGTGAAGATTTGATTTGATTTAAAAAAAAATTTGTGTGCATCCATAGCTACTGCAGAGACACCGTATTTAAGGAAACTCCTACTTACCAACTGCTTCACAGCAACAGCATCAATGACAAAAATGCAGTCCAAGCAAAACACATCAGAAACATTGAACTACCGGCAAGGGCGTTGGAAGGTGGGGGCTGAGGGGAACTGAAGCTCCCCTGTATTTTTTTCAGCCCCGTCATAGAAATTTTCTGCCCTCCTTCAGCCCCCTTTCAAAAATTTATGACTACAGTACACCCTATTGCACTTCAACGATGGCCTATGGCGTCAATTGTTATTCGTTTCTTTTCTTCATTGATACCATCAAAATACGTACTAACTTTTGCAACTTTGTGACAAAAGTGAACAAAATCTCAAAAACTGTTGGATTTCCTGGTACCTTCGTGCACAAAGCTTTTAGAGCTTTACTAGCAACTGCCATCTAGTTCAAGCGTATTTTTTTCGGCAGAACAAATTTGAAGCTGATTGAGAAACAAGAAAAGCTCTAGGAGGGTCCGGGGGCATGCTCCCTCGGAAAATGTTTGAAAATTTACACGCTGCGAACGGCTATTTTAGCGCTTTTTGAATGATTTTCAGGCAAATTTTGTTAAAATTTTTGACCCTAATTTTAAGTGCTTCGCCAAATTATTATCCTAAGCAAGCTCGTGCAGCGCATTGATCGCTTTCTCGTGATAAGAGGATAAATATGCAATTACATACAAAAAAATACGATGCATTTTGTTCGCACATTTTCGATTATGCGTGTACAGGGCGTAAGGCTTACCGCTACCCAAGAGGTTCTAATCACAGAAAATTTTATACATTAAAAGCATTTTTGAAAATGGCTGGTGGGAGAGTGCATATCAGCGATAGCGGAAGCATTTCTAAGGTGGGGGGGGGGGGGGGGCAAAATCAATCACTAGATTTTTTTTCACCTACAACCAGGTCCAGCAGTAGCGTAGCGAGAAATTTTAAGGAGGGGGCATAGTTTCCACATTTTTTTCAGCGTCTTTTTTTCGGCAGAACTAATTTGAAGCTCATTAAGAGACAAGAAAATCTCTATTGGGGGGTCCGGGGGCATGCTTTCCTGGAAAAATTTTGAAAATTTACATGCTGTAACGGCTATTTTAGTGCTTGTTGAATAATTTTCAGGCAAATGGTGTTTGAACTTTTTGACCCTAATTCTGAGTGCTTCGCCAAATGTGATACATTTTGTTCGCACAGTTTTAATTACGCGTGCTTAAGGCGTAACGCTTATTAATAGCTATCGAAGAGGTTCGAAATTATAGAAAAATTGTATGCATCAAAAACATTTTTGAAAATGGCTGGTGGGAGGATACATACTTCTCATCTTACCCTCTGGATTCGCTCCTGGCCATAAGCTACAGAAACCTTCAAAAACATATGGCATGTTTCAGTCACTTGGCACCATTAGTAGCCTATTGTTCCTGTTTACTAAAAAGCAGAGTCAAAAGGGAGGGGGGCATGGCACAAGGGCCGCGCCCCTAAATACGCTACTGAGGGGCAGATTTAGACAACGAGAGGCCTTAAGCTATTTGATCACACTGATTGGAAGTGCAAAAAAAGGACTTCACGTCCTCAGATATTCTATTTTCGCTGAAAATATCGTTATAGTGAAGAACAAAAAAATGGCATATTCGTCCTCAGATGTTCTGTTTTCCGCTGAAAGTATCGGTGAAGAGAAAAAAAAAGTCTTCATTGTTTGTGATGAGGTCCCTCATTTTCTCCGATGCCCTAAGTTTTAGTCTGCTTACCCTATATGTAAATCCGGCTCTATGCTTACAATCCATATTTAGCCTGTCCACATGTCACATGTCCAATCTGTGTGGGCTTCAGACCCATGGTTCTTGCTTCTAGTTTCTGTTTCTCCCACCTAGTTCATTTTTATTGCTCGAGTTGTAACGGATTAGTGATTCGATTAGTGATCTGAAAATAGATCAGTGATCAGCAAAGAGTCAGAATGGATTAGTGATCTGTGAAGAGTCAGCATTGGGTCTTTCGCTGCTCTCCATGAAGAGCCTTTGACAGGCTGCTTTTAAAAGATTTTAAACATTTTTTGCATTTATCTACCACGTAGTTGGTGTTTTGGGTGTATGTGCCACTTGGCTGAAAAATTATACCAAGGTATTTAAATTCGGATTTGACCGGTATGATGGTGTTATTAAGGCTGAGGCTTATGTCTAACCCGTCACGTTTTCGAGTGAAAAGGATAGCTGCCGATTTTGATTTTAAAACTTTAAAAGCCCAGCCGATTTTAAAGTTTCAAAATGATTTGCTCACACTGCATCATTTGTTCACGCTGTTCAGATTTTCTTCAACTGTATTAATGAACTGTATCAGTCTCGAGTTACTAAACTCAATTGAATTCAATTGCAAGTGACTCGCGTCAAGGGCAGTTAACTTGCTTTGCGTAATCTTCGAGTAAAAGTCTCTTCCACATTTGCTAAAAAAATGCGCGAACCATCAAACTGTGCGACCAGGAAAAGCTATTTAGAAGTGTTGGCTAATCTGTGATTACAGTTTGAGCTCTATGCATGAGAAAGATTAAGTGTTTGGCTTCCGCAATATCAGTGGATGGAAGCTATAGACATCATTTATTTATTTTTTGAAGCCGCGCATGTTTTTTGAATACGTGCATGTTTTTTGAAGCCGCGTAGTTACATTTTATGTTGGAGAATTACGTGCATCATGGAAAACGAATTAGTTGAGCATCAAACCCGCGAAACCAGCATTTAAAAAGTACCGTACCTAGCAAGTTAGCTCCACCACTCATCAGTAGGCCTACAGTTTGCCCAGAACTAAAATTGAAAAGAATTTGTCAGGACTTGAATTTTATGAATAACTTAACAGCGTAACTTGGCGGTTGAAATTTGCAAATATTCAGTGGTGTAAAAAGTAGTCCAGAAATCTACTTAAGTAAAAGTATTGTTACTGATGGCGGAAGCTACTTGAAGTAGAGTAGAAAATAGGGGATGTAAAAAGTAACCAAGTAGAAGCAAAAAGTACCAACAATTTGAAGCTACTTGAGTAAAAAGTAGCGTTTGCTAACCAAGGCCATAAAGCTGAGCTTTGGAAAGATAATTTGCTCACTTCCAAACTTGACGTATATTTTGCCGATACATAAGTATATTTAGGATAATTAGCACATTTATTTGACGAAAATAAAAAAGTGAAGTGTGGCATAATCTGCAAAATGCTACCTCAGAGTCCAAGCCAAACACAAAGAACAAAAGACCACTTAAAATCACGAAATTGTGAAACTTATACAAGAAAATAAAACAATACCTGATACTAATGTTGCCAATTTTATTATCAAGCATGATTATTTATCATTTGCGTGATACATTGCTTAATATTAACTACTTATTATTTTTAAAGCCACTTAAGTAGCGTTACTTTCTGATGAAACTACGTAAGTAGAAGTAGTTGAAATTTAAATCACTTAAGTAAATACTAGTTACCAAGCAATGATACTTAAGTAGTCTACTTAAGTAAAACTACTTCGTTACTTTACACCACTGCAGATAATATTTGTTTACAGATGGTGCCCGTGATGTATTCAGCGGTTGATGCAATGATGTCTTGCACATGAAGATGGCCGAGTGGTATAGAGCGTCCGCCTCGGGAGCTGTAGACTCGCGTTTGATTCCGAGTCGGGTCAAACCAATGACTTTAAAATTGGTATTCACAGCTTCCCTGCTTGACGGTCAGCAAAGGGACAGTGTGAAGAACAAGCCGGCAAGTTCACTTGTTGTGCCGTTGGGAAAGGCACTTGGTGGGATTACCCCATCTTGGTGTTGGTAGACAGATGGCTGGCAACTCCTAAGTAGTAGTAGTAGTAGTAGTAGTAGTTTATTTTATTTAACGACCAGAAAAACACCTAACAAAAACAAGGAACAAAAACAATGGCCGAAAAACAGGTTACAGCGACAAAACGATATACTCGTACAACGATATACTCATATACTCTTATTATATACTCATATTATATATAAACTATACTCATATTAATATACTCTATTAATTTTAATATTCATATTAATATTATTAATATTCATATATTAATATTCATAATAATATTAATAAACTAGATATACTCATATTATATATAAACAAAACGATATACTCGTATAAGCAAGCTCGTATAACGCTTTGATCGCTTTCTCGTGGTAGGAGAATAAATATGCAACTAACTAAGTACATAGAGTGGTTGAATCTGCCAGCCACTTGATTTCTATTTAACTACTGGATGAACACCAAATGCAAAGCATTTTTGCATCCATTGCTAATAAACCACGAGCACCATCTACCAACAAAAGTTAGTTGTAGTTTTAACCGCTACCGCTAAGTTACCGTATGCTGTTGAGCTTGTGGTAAAATTCAGCTTGTGACGAAAATTTTTTCAATTTTAGTCGCTAAAAGATGCTCTTGAGAATTTTTAAAACCGAGATGCAGAACAAGTGATAGTCTTGGACTGAGGACTGGCTTGGGAATTAGGACATTCTGCGCAAATGTAGTGCTAAACTGCTAAGTGGTAGAACTAATTGCGTTGCGTGGAACCGGTACCGTTTAGACGTAAAGGATTTATAGTGGTTTTACCTTAAAGAAAGGTCACAGTGTATTTAGGCTATAACAATGGATACACTGTGGTAGGGTTGTTTTCTGCATCTTGGTGGGTGATATGGTACCAGTACCGGTAAGTTTTGTAGCAGCATGCTAGGACAATTTCCTAGACTAACTCAGATCATTTTGAGCTTAGGCTATCTTTTAAGGCAGTTAAACCTGGCTCAGGGCTACCTGAATGCCTGAGGGATGTCTCTAATTATTGGTGTGGACTTGTAGGGAATGGACTAGTATGAACTGTGGACAGGTGGAATAGAATAGAATATGGCTTACTACCTGGGTTTATTTATTTTTTTTTTTTTCGGTGAAATTTCGATCATAGTCTGGTAGTCCAAATTAAATTTGTAAAAACCAAAAAAATTATAGCCATTTTGGTCAATTGACCAAAGTAAATATCTTGCCAATATGCAAGCAGCAATTACAAACGCACTACCGGTGTCACAGTATCAGGTTTAACAAACATCAAACTGATCAAAGTAGGCCTAGTTTTTATTTTTGTTACGGTTACAAAGAAGTAGGTGTATAGGCCTATTTTGTTCCATGTCTTGTTACCTCAAACATCACCAAAAAAAAATTAAAATGACCGAAATTTTTGTAGACAGGCTGTTAGGTCAATTATCCAAAGTCAAATTTTGAAAAAAATATCCCAGCTTACTACAGTGTATTTATTTTTGGAAGCTTACTGCAGTGTATTTATTTTTGGAAAGGTTTTGTGACCATGCCAATGCTTATAAATATGTTTTGTGTTTATTTTTCTCGCTGATGTATTGGTACGTTTTAAGCCTTCGGGCTTTGTCTTGTTTTTCCTTAAAGTGCATGTGAGTAATATTGCATTTAGTGTGCCTTTGAAAAACTAACAATAAACAAAGCTTCTATTTTACTGTAAATGGTTACGTAACTGCGATTTTCAAACTACAGTAATCAACGTAACTGCGATTATTCCATATTGGGGCATAACTTTCAATATCCGACCCAAACTTCTACCCCACGACCCCAAACCTTCTGACTCCAACCCTCCGACCCTATCCTGCTGACCCCAATCCCCCCAACCCCTAACTCCTTGATCCCAGTCTCCCAGCCCCAACCCCCCCTGACAATCTTAACTCTGAACTACCCTGCATTGGCTACTCAACGATTCCCTTACTTCAATTTTCAAACTGCCATTTCGATGCTTTCGATTCCCCTACTTCCATTATCAAACTACCATAGCCGAAACGTCCTTTCGGTTCCCCTACTGTGAGAATGGCTTTAAGGGAACCATATCCGGCTCCCCTACTTCAATTTTCAAACTTCAGTAATCGTTTTCCAGTTCCTCTAGTGCGAAAAAGCATGGTTCGGTAGCTGGAAATGGATTCCAAAGTTTGAAACTCAAAGTAGGGAGCTGAATTACGGTGAAATAGACATTTCCTTTATTTTTCTCATCATATTAGGTCATACACTTGTTTTATATCGTAACTGGTAATATCGATACCATATTTGTTTGAAGTTTTCGTCATAATTACTGTTAATTTAAACCAGTTTATTAGTAGCGTGTAGCATTGTTAAAAGGAGAAATTTAGCTGAGAGGTAGTGTGCATTAATCAGCTTAGGTCAATTGTACCTTCAATCTGTTTCTAAGAAAAATCAAATCGAAATCAAATCTTCATTATACTCGCCGCATTACGCCGAAGCGTGTAACGAGTTGCGGGGCCCATCTCCGCGGCTTAGCGCCTGGGCTACACAGCTCCGAAGAAACGTCGCAACGGTGGCGAGTCGTTGGCGACACTGTGCCGATTTGACCGGCCCGGGAATCGAACCCCAGACCTCCCGCACCGAAAGCGTGCGCTTTGCAACTGAGCTAACGGCCGGTTCTGTTTCTAAGAATTTAAAGTTAATCTTGTGCAGCAGTGTTCCCTATGGAGTGAGAAATTTGAGAAAAATGCGAATTTTTTGGGCAAATTTTACTGATTTTCAACCACAAATTAATACTATAAAATGCAAAACTGAAAAACTTTAACAAAAAACTTGAATATTTTAATGCAAGACTGTAGCTGTAGCTTGTATCTTTGAAAAACAAGTTTAATGCAAAAATTTTGTGAAAGGGGTCCTCAGAGTAGTGGAATCTTTGGGCAAATATTTCAATGAATTTATAATTGGGGCAAATTCGTACTAGTCAAAATCCTAGAGGGAACACTGTTGTGCGGTATGACTATCTTGGAATATACCTGACATGGGCCAATGTAGAGCCGAAAACGTTTGTAGCATCTTTATAATGTTGTAAATAGTGTAGATAAATTAATACATATATATACATCAGATTTTTGGTTGCTGTACCTCACAACTTTATGGTACAAGAAATCAACCTCTTTTACTCAAATTAATCTTCATAAAAGTTGGAAAAAAATCTTCAAGAAAATTGCAAAATTTCTCCTGTTTCCCAACCAAATTTTGCACCTTAGAGGGAACGGTGCTTGCAGCTTTTTAGATTTTGCCAAGCAGGAATAATTATGGTTATGCATCTTATTCAAGGACGCAAGAAAGAGGCTTTGGTGGGAGTTGAACCATCAATGCTGTGGTCATCATCATTGTAAAAACGACACTTCAAACCACTTGGGCACACTTGTGTTTCGAAGTGCTTTTGAGTTTTCTGATTTTACAAACGATGATAGATAACAGTAACATTTTGCTTGGAATCATTCTTTATTGGCAGTGGCTAAGGTTAAGTGACTGTAAAAATGACTACCGGTACTTTGTTTATTTCATTACCCCTTCATGCTCTCCATGGTTGTATGAGAGTGCGATGAAGTAGTAAAATATACTCAAATGACAAATGTTACAAGCTCATGAGAATAGCCACTTTGTTGTTTATTAATGCCTGATTTTTCAAATCAAGTTATAATTCTTTGGTATTTTTCTTGATTAATATTTTTTAAATAATCAAACCTAAAAACTTGAACTTTGTGGGGCTTCAATTTTATTTTCAATGATTTTTTACTTGAATTCTTGTTTTATAATCCAGAAAGGAGCTTAGCTTGCAAAAATCTTGTTGATATGATACCTGTCCAACCATACACGTAACATGGCTTCACAGATTTATCAAGTCATGCATTTGATTTGATAAGTAATTGTATTATGAAGAGGGCAGGGCACCTTGCACAAATTTTATTTTTGTTCATATGTTTCCTGTTAATTTGTAGGAAAGTTACTAATTTGTTTGATCTCAAAAATAGTGTCCACAAAAGGTCAAAGTAAAAATTTTAACCAATTCATTGCAAGGTAAAAATTTTAACCACAAAAGGTCAAAGTAAAACAAACTTGTAAAGTCTCTTTTGAACTATCTGAAAAGATTTCAAATGATTGAGTTGAAAATATGTTAAGAAATGATTTGTGTTGATTTAAATAAGACTTGTATAATTGCAATTTACTTGATTTAAACCAGCATAATTCACATTGCTTTGGTTACAGGTATATAAAAAAAAAATTTTAATAGCCTATATACATGAAATATGATGCTAAGGCGTGTAATGAGTGGTGGAGCCCATCTCTGCAGCATAGCGCATGCGTGGTCAACACAGAAACGTAGCACAGTGACAAGCTGTTGGCAACAGTGTTTAATTTGACTGGCCCAGGAGTTGAACCCAAGATCTCCTGCGTCGATAGTGATGTTTCTTACCGCTATGTTAGCTGACAGTTGTTGGTTATGTTATGAATTACAATTGTGTTATAGGGTGCGTATAGAATTTTGGTCAATTATATTCTACAGATGTGGCATTGATTTACAATTGCTTGATATGTAATGCTCTAAGCAAAAGTAAGAATGTTTCACTGTATAAAAAATCTTTCAATCTTTACTGAGTATGAATGAATAGATGATGGCTGAGGGGCGAAAGTGTTGTGTATACTTACCCAGTGAAAAGAAGCTTGAACTAACAGTGCAGGTATGATTACTGAGAATTTGATGGTTAAGTTTCAGCTATTTGCCATGTTAGTGTTTGTGATATTTCTTTTGATAATGTGAATTTCTTGTTGATTATTACGCAAAAGCGTTTTATCTCAAGTTTTTTGCAATGTGTTAGTAATATTCTGTGAAGTTTACTATTGCTTTGTTTTAGAAAAAGATTATGTAGGCTCTTTTGGGTCAAAGTCAACATTATTTGGTTTGCATACATTCGCTTTTGCACTTTTAAGGGCTCAGAAGGCTGCCTCTGTAGCTGCAGACTCTGGTTTGATTCTGAGTTGAGTCAAACCAATGACTTTGATATTGGTATTCACAGCATCCCTGCTTGACGCTCAGCATAATGTGGTCAAGGAGGCAAGTTTACTTGTGCTGTTGGAAAAAGCACTGCGTGAGATTCCTGCATCTTGGTGTGGTAGACAGTGACTGACAACTCCTAGTCGAGTTTGTTATGGCGCTCTTATTGCTTTCTGCTGATGGGAGGATGAATGTGCAACTAATTAGAAAATACTTTTTAGAGCCAAAAAATTAACTAACCAACTATTTTTGATTATATTTTTAGCCAAAATTGTTGGGTCATGATTTGCTGGAAATAGTCTTTACTCATTTTGGTTTAAAAGAAACTGAGCTGTTTGGTATCTGCCATAAAAGTGACAGGTAAAGTTTTATTCTTGTTGCAAATCTGGGAAAGTAGACTTCAAAAAAACATACGGTAGCCTATATTGTTATCTGCTCTTTTGTCTTGGTTTCAAACTGTTGTGTTTTATAACCTTTCTGGTTTTAATTAGAAATGTGCTATTGTTGAAGTATTAGTAATAAAATCCTGCATTATTTTTTTACTCCAAAGTCGTGATTGGTTTTGTTTTTTTACGTCATTGCTAGTGTCTGTACAACAAAGCGAAATGTAACACCAAGCTACAAACAATAGCAATCAACCAATCATAAACTGGACTAGTTCTATAAGCAAGCACATTTACTCTATTTTGTGAAAGCCTCAAGACAATTACCAGGTTTTAGGCTGACTAAAAATTTGCCATAGCGTCTGTTTGTTTTGGGTTTAGCTGTTGTATCCTCATGAGTAGGATTTAGGTTTACTACTTTCTTGAAATATAAAACTTTTCGTGTTTTGTTATGTTGACTATGATTATGTTGCATTTTCATCACCTTTTTGTGATGCTGTTGTCCTTTTTTTGTGTTACAGTGGACACGTCTCTTGGATTCAAGATGAGAAGAAGATATTAGACCACGATTTTATTAAAAAATCAACTTCAATCATTGATCTCATATTTGCCATTAAGTACGTTGATCGCTGAGTGTTAGTTTGACCTTAAGGCTGTAAGATAATAACTTAATTGCTTCGTTGATTTCTGTCGCCCACTCAGCCAATAAAACTCTTATTTTAGAAGTTTTTTGCTTTTTTCAATGAATCAGGTGTCGTTTTTGCATCTATTTCTGTGCTTGGCACTTTAGCTTCAGCAGACAAAGGGGTTGACATGACGTGGAATAATTACCCTGACTTGTTTGAAAAGCTATCATACCATACAAAAGTGCTCTTTGCAAACAGATTTTTCTTCCAAAAAAAAAAAAAAAAGTGAAGCCACCGCAGTTCTTTCAACTGGACGTTTTTAGCTGTTCATACTTTTTTGTGCTGCCTTGCGTATGCTGCTGGTGATGACGGGAATCTGTGTTGTCGAAACGTCCAGTTGTTATCATTGGACCACGTGATGATTTTGAAATTGACTGTATTAGTGATCTGTAGTAAGAACAGTAGAGAGCTTGATGACTTAGCCAGAGCCAACAATCAATAAGATACCTCCTGAAGATTCCATTTGAATGAGATACCTCCGGACGACCGTGCTTAGCGAGAAACAGGCTGTTGAGATTTTGAATGAAATTGATCCGAGCAAATTAATTTTGAAATAAAATAAGTTGACTTGCCTTTATGTACGCTTGAAATCGGTCGATTTTACAATTTGTGATATTTCTTTGCTGTATAGTCTTCGATTTTTTAACATTTGAAACTTCTTATCAGAAGTTCAAGTAGTCTAATACGTGCCACGTTTTTCAGAATAAAATATTTCTAATCAATGAAATTACTTAACATCTGCGTATTCAGTTCAATCAATATTTGAAGATAGGAAGTCGCTTTCAATTAAACTTTATCAATATTTTTTAACTTGCAGGTTTTACATTGACAACGTGATTTCCCTGAAGCACTGCTTGACAATAGAGTTATATTTTTTACACATCAAATCTCTTGTATACAAAGTAAGTCGTTTCGATTTTGAATTGTTAAAAGCAGGTTGTATTTATGCTTTATTGCAGTGGTTCTCAAACTTGTCGGAAGTATCGAACCCAACAGGTGTCATGCAAGCATACATCGAACCCTTAATTATAACCAGGAGCGGATCCAGAAAATTTTAGAGGGGGATGCAGTTTTGAATTAGGTTGAATGTTAAATGAGTGCAAAGACGTTAGACGTCTAAACCGGAAAAGGGCATAAGCTCTTTGAAAATGTTTCACGTCAGGGGCGTATTCAGAATATTCTTAAGGCGGTGGAGGGTGGCTTAAAATTTTTACATTTTTTAAGCGTATTTTTTTCCAGAAAGTTAATTTGAAGCAAATTGAGGAACAAAAATATGGCTCTAGGGGGTCGGGGGGTATGTTTTCCCGGAAAGTTTTCAAAAATTTAGACACTGTAATGGCCATTTTAGCGCTTTTTGAACAATTTTTATGGCAAATTTTGTTTAATTTTTTTGCCTCTAACTCTAAGTCCTTCACCAAATATGATATACTTTGTTCGCACATTTTTGATTTATGCGTGCTTAAGGCGTAAAGATGATTGTTATCAAATAGGTTTAAAATTATAAAAAAATTGTATTCATCAAAAACAGCGTTGAAAGAGCATGGTGGGGGAATGCATCATTCCACGCAGAGATAGTCATTTACTACAACTGTATGCCTTTTTGTAAAACTTATTCTGATCTTAGCCGAACCCCTGGGGTTCGGTCGAACCCAGTTTAAGAACCACTGCTTTATTGGCTATCTTGCGTCGCAAGTTTGAGGTACCCATCTCTGCCCTTGTGTAGCGAAAGCTTGACTATGGCGTTTTGCTAATAAATTGAACCGATGTGAGATTCAAACGGGTCCAGGTTTACAGGTTTAGCGATAGACAATGTTTATTACCTGGAAGTTTTTTTTGTTTTTCTAACACGGTGTTAAAGTGCGTCAGCTTGTAGGTTGGCAATAAGTACAATTAGTCTCTCAGTTTTCCGGTATTTAAATCCAATTGATCGGTTTCAAATTTCGCTCGTTTTCAAAGTATTTTAGTTATTCGAAACTTAAAGTGCTTTCGCAGCTCGCCAGAAGTCACTTAAATATTACTACCAATCATTAGGTTTTGGATAGAGTCCCTTTTTTGAATCTCATATCGTCTGCAAAGATATTTGAAAGTTGTACGTACGTAGATTGGTTTCTTTCATGAGCAGAGTTGCATGCCGTGGCAATGCATTATTTTGTCAATTTCGTAGCGTGGCAGTAGGTTTGTAGCTCTGTTGGATTTTCAGTCCCTTGCCTTGTAATAGATAACACTCAGTTACTGTGATAGCAGAATTTCTCGCGTACTCACTGCTTTGCCGAGTAATTTGAACTTCGCTTAATAGTTTGAAAACTGGGTTTGATGAACGATGTGCATCAGTGTTTTTGAATCTTTTTAGTCCCTAGGACCCTTTTTCTTAAAGGTATTTGCTCGGGGACCTCTTGTCGCGACCTGCAAGGGGATATAATTATGTTAAAAGAACTTATTATATAAGACTGGGGACTCCCGTTATGGTCTGGTGTAGAGATACCAGCGACTGTCAAAGCAGTATCGAAAGCTCATCGCATGTCCTTCTGCTTCAAAGTAGGCTACTGTGACAGTGAGCGAATGTGGTTACATTAAGTTCAGTTCCGCCAATCCATTGATTCTGCTGCTACAAGACTTTGATAGTAATAAAGCGTCAAAAAACAATGTAATAAATTATTTTGATGCCTTGTCTTAGATAATAACTTTAAAGGTTTTTCCGGTAATGTTGGATCATCCAATTTTGCTGCTACTGAAGATGTTTTTAGTTGAGAAAGTATGGTGGTTGAACAATTTGTCATTGAAGATTATCACTGTGCATCTGATCGGAGACTAACAATTAATACGTTTCTTGTTCCTGCTTTGATTACTCATTATTAGAAAAGGTTATGGCGGTCACCAAGGCCCTAAGGTGTTGCTTCTAAGCTGTTTTTTGATGACGTAATTCCGATTTCGCATTAGCTTTTAGCGAGTTTTTAATCTGAATCACTATCCTGTGAAATGTACTAGATCTGTAATATTTTTGCACGGTTATAGCAGATTATAGATCGATAAAGTATGCCTCAATATTATTTTAATCGCCCTCAAATAAGTAAGCTTTTGTCGTGTTAACTATTTTTTGATAAAAACACTGATATATACATTCGCGTATTCTAGCTTCTCAAAAGCTAAATTCTAAACGATAGTTAGTGTTTTGCGGTATCAGACGTTGACTGCGGATCTTTGGTAACGGGTTCGACTCGCAGATAGAACCGAGCGCGTTTGATCATACCGATTGCTGCTAACTGGGAGATCGCAAGCTCACTTTGCAGTCTGTCTGAGTCATAGTTGTTTTTGTTCGATAATTTGAAAATATCTCTTGTTATTTTTTGTTAAATTAAAGACCTGCATATTTTCGAAAACATCTACACGGTCAGACCGCTACCAATGGCTTATTAATTTCAAGGCGTCCATTAAGAAATTAGTTAATTCTGTTTCAATTTTTAGTGTAGTTTGAAGTATTGCTGATTTTTGAACTTCTATGTCATTAAATGATTGTTTAATGTACTGTATAATATATGAATACACAGTTTGAGGTGACCCAATCATAAACAATTTATTATTTGCTGAAATTCTGTTGCTTAAAGCTGTTGATTTTTCAGGGTGATATCCACGTTGATTGCAAAACGGCATTTAAATTAGCTGCCTATGTGCTACAGGTGATTATATCTGATAATGTGTGAAATGAATTGACAATAATGGTTCTGCGAGGTGGCGCTAAACAGCTGCCAATTAATACAATCTTTCTGTTTTCACGTTTTATTGTGAGTACTGCGGTGCATTAGACCAGGATTTTTGTACATGTTCACGTTTTGTCGAAATATGGCTGCTTGCAAAATAAAAAGATCTATTTTCACAGCGCCAGCCAGTTAGCTCAGTTGCTAGGACATTGCTATCGGTGCGATATGTCTGGAGTTCGAATACCGGGTCGGTGAAATAGGACACAGTGTCGCCAACTGCTCACCACCACTGCGATGTTTCTTCAGAGCTGTGTTGCCCGGGCGCTAAGCCGCCGATACAGATCCCGCCAATACTTACACGCTTCGGCGTAATAACGCGAGTATAATGAAGATATTTTGTTTTTGCTGCATTCAAATCAAAATCATTCACCATTGGCAATGACTATTAACTCGTATAATGCTGCATGAAGCTACAGTATTTCGAATCGCATTTTTGCTGCTGCTTATAGTTACCCAAGTGTCTTGTGGCACATAAATTGATTGTTACGTTTGTTTGAATTGCAATTTGTGATGTAAGCAAGGCAACACTTTATCAAATACTAATCATGTATTTACTTTACAGATTTCTTATGGTGATTACACTGAGTAAGTATGTTTATTATTTGTTTCAGTGGTAAGTTTTCCTGTATTTTTAGATTAGGTGCTTCGTCGTAATTATTTAGAATTTACGAATTTGCGCAAACATTTAGTCAAGCAAACTTCTTGTTTCGTTACTTCAATAAAAAAGTTGTACTGAGAAATTTCTTGACCTTATTTTAATGCAGCGACGCGACTGCCTGTGATCTGCTTCGCTGTTCATCCGTTCTTCCAAGCAAAGTGTTAGAAGATCATCCCACTGAACACTGGTATGACGTAGCTCTTTTTTGTTATTGAACAATTTTTACCTGCTAATGCGGTTAAGTTCCGGTAACCTCAGCAGGTTTAGCATGATCCATGAACCAAAAATGAAGCAACTATTAAACAGTGATGGAGTACTCGAGTACTGTACTCGTACTCGAGTACTACTCGAGTACCACTTTTGGGGTACTCGTACTCGCAACCCCTGGTACTCAGTTAGTACTCCTACTCGAAGGTAAATGTTCTCGGTTCTCGGTCAAAAAAGCGCTGAGTACACGAGTACATTCGGCTTTCGCTAGAAGTAACAAACTAACAAACAAGATAAACTTTCGATAGCATACTACAGCCAATAAAACCCGTAAATAAATTGATGCGCCTTCTGAACATCCTAAACGCTGAATGTTACAACTTAAAAATTGTTCTTTTGCTAAATTTGTAAAAGTACTCGTACTCGAACTTTTTTACGGTATTCGTACTCAAGTACATTTTTCAATATCAGTACTTGTACTCGTACTCTAAGTTTTTTGCGGTACTCGTACTCGGCAGTTGAGCACTCGACTCCATCACTGCTATTAAAGCATAAGAAATCGTCGCTTTGCGTTACTGCTTTTGTTCTGCCGGTAGAACTATACATAAAGTAATCACAGTTTTTTAAAGGAAAGCTTGTTATTTTTGCTTGTATTGATTTAATCATGATATAAAGGACAGGTAATGTATTTTTAGCTTCATTGTGAAGATAGACTTGGTTAGAGACTTGAGTAAATCGCAAAATTTTTGCTTAGTTCGGACAAACTCGACGACATGATTGATGATATGTTTATTTTTTGTTCAGTGAGAAATCAATTATATCTTATTATGAAGAACTAAAGGGGAATAGCAAAGGAAGATGTATTTTAAAGTGAGTGCATGCAGTTTTGCCAAACAATTTTGCATATTGATTTTCAAAAGTTTTTGAAAACTAAAAAGTTGTTTTCTCACGAAGTATGGTTTATATGAGCCAATTGTCTAAGTCGCCTGTTTGAGAATCAGTGTATGATACTTTTCCAACATGATCAACGTTTTCAAATGATAGTGGTAAGAAACCAGATTTGTATGTATCAAAGCCTGGGGCTTGCATATTAATTATGAAAGTGAAAATTGAAGAATTTTGTCTTATATTGTCAATAAAGTACACATGATGAAGTAATAGGCTATGGGTAATGGTATGAAAGCTCATTAGCCATATTGTGGTTAGTTTAGTCTCAGAGCAATCACGTATTGTTTTTACAACTGGAAAAACTTGGATGAGGTAATGTTATCATAATTTCCATATTAGTCAATGGTTGCGTTTATTGTCACTGCAAAGTGCTTTTCTCCTTACTTTTGCGCATTTTTGAATTTAAATGCGTTATAATTGTCATTCTTTATGACTTTTAAGTATGGAATTTGGTATTATTTGATTGAAATAATTTTATCAGTAACTATTTTTGCTCAACTTTTCACATACGTCCATTACAACTTAATCAGCAGCAATATCTTTATGCAATAGAGCAGGCTGACTATCTAAGCAGTGCTTCCCAATTTGTTTTTTACCGCGCACACATGGGTTTGGTGAAGCCAATTTTGTGCCTTGTTTTGGTGGGGTCCCTCCACCTTCTGTTTTTCGTATTACATTGTATTTTTGCATTCTCGATGGATTTTCCCAACCCAGCAAGAACTATCCACACCACTCTTAGTAAGAAAGTAGTGATTTTTGTATGGTTAGGGGCCCGTGTTGGCTAAAGTTTACAACTAGTCTCCGTCTTTTTAACTGCTGATTTTATTATGTTTAGGTACATGACAACTGTTGAATTGCTGCCTACATACGGAATACATTATTATAAAGTCAAGGTATGCATCAAAATTGCTTTGTTGACAGGCAACCCTTTTAGCATTCCGAAAATTCTTGCTGTTTCCAAGTTGTTTTTTTCAGTCTCAATTACTGGGTAAAAGGCATTTCATTGGACTCGGGATTTTACGTTTGGTTTTGAATTTGGAGGTTATATTCGAAACCTAGTAGCTTAGAAAACAAGTTGGCTTTCAACTAAGAAAGTAGAGTTTTTGTACAATTTATTGCTTGGTTGAGCACTAATATTTGATTATACTACTTTTCTTTGATCATGCGCGTTCAAATGGCTGTAGTTATGCTAATTTATATTGTTTATCGATTCTTGGTTTCTTGGCATTTACTGGTGAAGTAAAAAAGTTTATCGCAATTTTTCGCTTGCTTTTAAACGCGTTTCTGTAAACGGTGACTTTTCTGCAATAACAGTCGTTAAAGGTTTCGAGTTTTTCAAAAAAAGTTTAATAGATTTATAAATGTTAGTTTCATTTACGAAAGACTAAACAGCTATCATAAAAATATTGATGTACAGTTGGGTATGCACCATAAACAGTCGTATCAATTTTCGCAAATATTTATTTATGCGAAGCTAAAATTGCGTGTGTGCCATTGCTTATGTCGTGCATTGAGCTGTGACGATGCCACGCTTGAATGACTTTGGCATAATACTCTTACACTTGTAGCTTAGGGCATATTTCTCGAATGCGTAAGTTCGTATAAAGTCGAGTGTGCTTATTAAAGCTAGGATCAGCTAAGACGAATTGCAGCGTTTAGAAGAGACTGGCATATCACAAGATGTAGAATTGAGGCAATTTTAACGTTACTTTTATCAGCAGCAAGTTTTGCTGATAAATTCATGTCATTGCTGGCTTTTTTCTTTCGTACTTATAAGCAAACGTAAAGTTTATGGAGAAATGTTATCGAGAATTATCAGTGGTATTCTGTGTATTCGTCTAATTCAATGGTTTTCAACTGGAGTTTCAGTAGTACAATCCAGGGATTCCGCAGCTTTACAATTTACTGCTGAGTTCAAGTAAATTAGTGAGTTAAATTAATGCAGAGGGGTTCCTCGTGTCTCTGGAAGGTTTCATTGTAGTTCAGCTCCACCTAAAGGTTGAAAACCACTGGTCTAATTTCTTCCACTTTTGAAAAGACTTAGTTAAGGTTAAGAAATCCTTGTTTGATTTATTCAACGGTCTAAATTAATCTGAATAATGTGTTGGTAAAATTTCGTTTTGGCGACGTTGAACTTAGACTTGTTTGGCTTTTAAAACAATATTCAGTTCAGCACACTAGAATATAGTCTACCTAATAATGTTTTTGTTTCTATTAATGATCGCAGAGATGCTTTTGGAGTTTTTACTTTTGAGCTTCCAACTATTGCTAAATATGTTTTACTCGGCAAATATGTCTTTACTTTGTCATTGAGGTAAAAAGGTCATCACCAAACAGTTGGACTTGTTTATTAAAGCTTATGCTGCTTGCGATTGCTAACAATATCTAGCTATTAGATAAAATGACATTTTTTACTGACTTGATTGATTGATTGATTAAGCGATAAAGCGTATGTTGAACCCTTCCAATAATTGTCTTTACTTATGAAACCTTGTATCTTTTTGATATGTTTTAATGATAAATTCTTTGGTGCAAAGTTGCAAGATATGATATTACTTTTTACTGACCACATTTTTCCATTTACGCTTTTTAGCTGCTTGACTGCTAAATTTGCATAATTGGGTCTTCATGCTAAGCATTTAAAAGTTTAACTTTGAAAAAAATGAATCTTTTTTACCAGCCGTTAGCTTAGTTGCTTAGCGCACACGCTACCGGTGCGGGAGGTCTGGGGTTCAAATCCCGGGTCGGTCAAATCGGCACAGTGTCGCCAACGGCTCGCCACCGCTGCGTCGTTTCTTCGGAGCTGTGTTGCTCAAGTGCTATGCCGGGGAGATGGCCCACCACTCGTTACACGCTTCGGCGTAATACCATGAGTATAATGATGGTTTGTTTTTGATTTTGATTTGATGAATCTTTATAATCGATATAATGCTTACCTATAGTCAGTGGTGTAGCGAGATACTTTAAAAGGGGCCATTAACTGCGAAAGCCATCAGAAGAGTCTGGCATATTTCAGTCATTTAGCGACACTTGATCTTTTTTACCAAAAGGAAAAGTCAGAAGGGAGCGTTGTGCCATGTCCCCCTCGCCCTTCCCCAAATACCCTCCTGCCCATAGCGTTGATTGAAATCGCGTTTTTTGTGATCCACTGATATTGTTTTGCATAATTTCCCGAAAAAGTCACAATATCACTTTTATTGTGAAATGCATACCGATATTATATTGCTATCAGCGTGTTGTAGATTAGCACAATATTAAAGTCTGAAGTACATTGAACTACTTCCTCGATTCGCTTTCTTTTCCTGTTAAAATGTCTGTTTGAATGCCGATGTCTGGTCAATGCCCACATTGGCTCCAAAAATGTTTTTTCAAAAGGTCTTAGAAAAAACTTTTATATTTTATAATCTCAAAGATATACTTGGTCATTTGATAAAATGACATTGTTTATTGACATTCGACGCAGGTTTTGTGATATTATGTACTTTTTCGTTGTGTGCGAAGTTGTCTTATGTGGTTGGATGGTGATTGAGATAATAAGATCGTCTTAAAAATTGCAGGTGTGTCACTGATAGGTCGATAGCTCATATGATAAAATTGCTAGATGTTTAAGACTGTTTCACAAGTCAGTGCTAAGCGATGGAGCATCGATGGATTTTGCGTATACACTGTCGTAGGCATTTGCTGATAACAGCGCTTTCACTTCGTTCAGTTCTTAACTTTGGCATAACAAAGCCAGCATTTCTCAGGTTTTGTTTACACAAGTGTGAAGTTGAGTCGCCCAAGAATGTGATTTAATAAAGAATTATATTCATATTCTGTCGTATATGCTTGACGTAATAAGGAATGTTTCAACTTAATGAAATGTACACTGAAAACTACACTTTAACGCCTTTTGCATCTATTTTCGTACATTTCTTGAAATATAATTCTAAATTTAAATGTTGACCTTGGCTTTGAACTTTGTTGACGCAAAAAGAAAAACAAAGCTAATAAAATTGCTCTTGCGTAAAAACAATGTAGTTTTAGCTTTCCAAAGCAATGTTGAGAATTTTACATACTAATCAACTCCTAGAATGTTAGTTAAGTTTCCAAGTCAGCCGAAATCCAGTAGACATTTCCCAACGTTAAACGTTATTTCAGCGACCACCCATAGCAGTGACCTGTTCAGTATCTACGTTATTCCAGGTTTTTCAAGGGAGTACAAAATTATTGCTGAACTGTTTTAGCCCACTACTACGTGGGATTGGAAGAGAATGACTGCAGTGGTGTTTGCTTTTGAATGATTTGGGGTTATAATAATTTATTTCACTATGCAGTTTTTGTACTTGTGTTTGCAGTGGTTTGTATTGTTTTTCTGCGATTAAACATTTCGTGCTTCACTTATCGGCCTGCAGAGCTGGGCTAGTTGGCTTTCAGTTTTCAATTCAGTATCTGTATGATGCGGTGTATTTTTACAGTAACAATTTGCATGTAATTTTAAAGAAAGTGAAAGCCATTGACAAATTGATGTAATAAAGTTGATGACCAGTTTTAAGCAAGTTTTGTATCGAAATATCGAGGAGTTGTAGCAGTTTTAACTTGATCTTGATGTAACTAATTTCAAGTTGCTTGAGTTAAAAATTAACTTGCTGAAAAGGACGTGCTTTGGGCTTCAAGTACTTACATTGCTCTTCAAGGAGTGTTCCTATGTCTTTAAGTGGACTTTGCTTACATATATTTACACAAGGACGTGAGCAACTCAGTTCGACATTTTATGCCTCATAAAGAAGGGCTTTAAACCCAAATCAAATAGTTAACTAGTAGCTTCTATTGCTTTGATATATCTTTACATTTTCCTGTATTTACTTTGGTACCAAATTGCTTCGTTTTTCCGTTGTAAACGTCGAAAAGCCTTTTACATAGAGTTTATCTCACGTTCTTATTCTGTGTTATGACTATAGGATACTACATACTACGCTTTGTGTTGAAGCGAAGTTATGTTAATTTTTTAAGCTAAAATACAATAAATGCTGTTTTTCTGAATTAAGTTATGGTTGCAGCGTAGAATTAGTAACCTGTTGACAATATTACACTTTTAAGGCGTAAAAATAAAGCCACTGTAATTTCTTGAAACTGGACGTTTCGACAACATAAACATAGAGGCAGTAAGCAAACTGCTGATGATGACAGCTGAACTTATGTGGTCGAAATGTTCAGTTATAAAAATTAATGTGGTTTTATTTTTTCTGATGTTATTTCCATATTTATTGTATTCACAGATATTACAATTGTTTTCATAGGATAAGAGTGGTTTGCCGTGGTGGTTAGGATTAAGCTCGAAAGGAATATATCAGTTTGATTTCCACAACAAAACTACTCCAGTAAAGGTAAGGGTATTTGACGTTAGTATTGCATTAGTATTTTATACGTTTTTGGATGCCATCTAGATTATCCACTTAAAAAAAATTTTTTTGGAAATGGCTCATCTTTTATTTTAGCTTAATTTTTTATGTTTGATGCTTTTTTATAATATGATGATGAAATTTAATTTCCATGTTAACTGTTCACTTTCGCCCTTCAGTGGTACATCTTTATAATGGCAACCTTATGCGGTGCGTTACCAGAACTCAAGGGACCGAATAGCAGCTTTTGAATCCATACAACCCAATTACGGCTGAAAAAGAAAAATGGGCTTATTTTCACGTCAGTGCTTTATCGTAAATGAAAGTTGTCTCACATTTTTTGTTTCTGGAGTAGCGAAATATTTATTGCTTCGTGTTCGTAGATTCGTTAATTTCTTTAGAGGAAACACTACGGCGACATTTTTGCGATTTCGTTTTTGATCTGTCGAACAGTTCTGTTTATAAAGCAGTATTAGTATTGAGACCTAGGTATAGGCTGAATTTTGACAAATTTCTGCGGAAAAGTAAAGAAGGGTGTATTTATAGGATACCACGATATTTTGAAGTACTCATGAAACTCCACTTTTGCTCTCAGGATTGACTTTCTCCCTAAAATAAACTGATTTTGTTTAAACTAGGGACATTACCTGTAAAATGATATGAGTAAAAGTAACGTTTGCTGTTGACCCACCCACACTGCGATTGAAGTTGTTTGTAGTCTTATGTCATTAAAGCGGTTACCTAAAATTTGTGTCATTTACCCAAAAACTAGAATGAATCATTTTCAACAATTATCTTAATTCTTCAATGAGTTTCGAGCTTTTAGTTCAAAGACGACGCTCCAGTTTTTTGATTTGAAACAATAATAGGTGTGTAGCCGTGTGATATACTATCTTCACTCAACGGTCACTTTTTTTCGTGATATTTTTTTCAAGACCAAGTTATTCCTTCTAGTTTTGTATGATGGACTTAACATTCTAATGTTTAGTGCCTCAATTTTATGATACACTTAAGTGTTCAATAGCAAGTGATTGACATTATGTCCCCCCCACCCCCCGTCACACGTTTTTTGATTTTTGCTGATATAGTAGTTAGTTGGTTTGACGTCGTGCATCATTTTCGTCAGTTTTACGTCTACACGCTTGCGATAGGTAGAAAGTACCGTCGCGGTAGCAGGGTAGAAATTTTCAATTGATTGTTTCATCGACAACTTGTCACAAAAGAAGCTTAATTGAATACCATTGTTGGAAATCTATAGCCACGTCTATGTTACACCACCTGGCTAAATTAGTTCACTTTTGGCTGTGAATGGGAAGGTATGAGCGTCAATTTTGCTGTGTGTAGTGGTAGAATTGTAACTGGCACTTTGTTTTTGAGATCTGGCTTATCTGCTAGCTTACAAACTATTAGAGCAGTGGTTAAATTTTTTTTTTCACTTTACAGACATACTATTGGAGGCAGTTAGAAAATTTGCTGTTTCGAGAAAAGAAGTTTTCTATCGAAGTCAAAGAGCGGCCTCAAAAAGCAAGCGACTATAAGAACTCAATTACAGCTGAAACCAGAAAAAAATCAAGCTCTGAAATCAAAACCTATGCTTGGTATGGCAGTCCAACTCTTATTAAGTCCATTTGGTTGATGTCAATTGACCAGCATCATTTTTATTTAGATTCGAAACAGAAGAAGGTATGTTGACTAGTAAGGGTTAAACTGAAGTATGCTTGTAAATAAAAAGTCTAACGATATGCATTTTATTTGTGGGGTACCTTACCCCTATAGAATCTCATACTAGGCTGTTGTCTTATTTGTGCCATCATAATTCATCCAAATAAACAACTTTAATTTTTTGCTAAATAACTTGATTCTGTAACCATCTCATTTTAGCTCCCCAATTTTGGCCTAAGATTTTCCTTGCTCGCGGTAAACAAAACATAGAGTACTAAAGTAATAAGTGCTGCATCTTTTGAAACTGAATGTGAGTGGTTCTGCTCGGAACAGTGCTTTAATTAGGACCTGAATTTGATTTTCAATTTTTTGATTTATGATTATCATTTAACGTCATTATCATGCTTATGCTTGAAAAAAGATGTGTCTGGTAACATTTTTGGGATTTTCACTTCTTCTGCAGAAAATATGCTTGGTTTCCGATTTTCTTGTGTCGTTATTTTAAGAAGTCGTAGTTCATTTTCGAGTTTTTTTAATGAAGAAGTAACGTTTTCTTACTTCCAGGCTCATTTCAAAGACTTCTACAGTGTATCACAACTTGCTGAACGCTTAAGTCGAAACAAATATTCACTTCTATCAACTACGGACAATTCATTTGGAATGACACAGACCAAGTTCAAAGATGTTAATGTCACTGTGAAGAAAGGTAAGGATTTAAATCGCCGGAATTTGGAATTTATTGACCCAGTGTTAGTTGTATTGTATTTAGTTGCATCCTCCTACCACGAGAAAGCGATCAAAGCGCTATAACGAGCTCGCTTGGAAGTTACCGGCCGTCTGTCTACCACTCTAAGATAAGATGGGGAAATCTCGCTAAGTGTTTTTCCCAACGGCAGAAGTAAACTTGCCAGCTTGTTCTCCCCACTGTCCCATTATAGCTGAGCGTCAAGCAGGAAGCTATGAACAACAATTTTACGTTCGTTAGTTTGATCTGACTCGGAATCAAACCCTCGTCTGCAGCTCTAGAGGCGGACGCTTTTACCACTCGGGGGCTCTTTGAGCTGTCAATTGACTTCATTTGAATTTTGAGCAATCGAATGCTAATTTGTAGTGCATGTTTTGTAGACGAATCTGCAGTCCGTTTAAAACTGTGAAATTAGAGTCTATGCAATCAGTTACAACATATTATAATTTTGCTTTGCAGGAAGCAAGGAAGAGTCGCCGGAAGTGCGCGCAGCCAAGCGTGACATGGGTAAAGCATTGAAAGTTCGACGAACAGAACTTGAGGATCGACTTTATGACAAAGTACAAGAACTAAAAAAAATCTGTCTCCAAGAAGCGGTGCGTACGATTGGTTAAAATTTTTCAGGATTTAATATGATTAAAATCGAACATCCGTAAAGTTTCTAGATTTTAATTTTGTCATTTGTAGTTAACTTCTCGGTATAATAAAAAAAAATCAAATCTTCATCAAACTCGCGGTATTAGGCCGAAGCGTGTAACGAGTGGCGAGGTCCATCTTTGCGGCTTAGCGCCTGGGTAAGACATCGAAGAAACGTGGCAACGGTGGCGAGCCGTTGGCGACGCTGTGTCCGACTTGACCGGCCCGGGAATCGAACCCCAGATCTTCCGCACCGATAGTGTGCGCTTAACTGAGCTAACTGGCCTTATGATTGTAATGCCATAAATCGGTGCGCTGCTCCTCTGCTCCAGTATTGCTTGTTCAAATAAATATGTGTTCTCGCACGGTAAGAACAAATTTTACTGTTATTCCTGACCAATGAAACACTGTTAATAATTATTCTATTTACAATTTAACGCTGTAAAAACAGACTATACTGCTGTTGTTAGTCACGTGATAGTATGCTCTATGGTTTTCATGTCACGTGTTATTAATCAAGTGACTTCCATATTAGGAATTAATTGGAAAATACCCACCGGAATACATACGGTATATGGACCTGAACGAAAAATTACCAAAACTCAAAAAACGGGTCGGTGCTGAATTCAAACTCAAATTACGGAATAAAGATGGAACTCCGATAGTAAGTACATTTTTGCGCCGTTGGATTTGCGCATTAGCAATTTGTTTGTTGTTTTTGTACTTTGATTTTTAATTGTTATTCGATGCTGTATTGTGGTGTTTTTTTATAGTTTTTCAATTTATTGTGAGATTTGGACTTTTATCTAAACCTAAATCGTTTGGTTAACCTGTTATTATTTAGGCGATTGGGGGCAGTCACTTGTCGCAGCAAAATGAAATTGGGGCACGAGGCTACCCCCAAAAAAATCAATATTGTCTTCATTTTTCAAGGCCCTCAGCCATAATTTCTCTAAAGCATTAAGTTTCCGTGCATAGATGTGAAGATTTTGCAGATAAGGCGATGAAAATTTACTATATTTTTTAGGATCGGGATTACCCTCTCACTGTCACCGCCGCTTCTTCATCGTCTTCGGGCTTCGGATCAGAAGGCACCGATCTTTTGGACGAGCTAGCTCCATTGGAGCAAGAGTTTGAAATTTTAACTCAAATTGCGAATGCAGCAAAGAAATTAGCTTCAGATCCAAACGCTAAGGGAAGGACGAAAACGAAACGATGGAGTTCTTACAAGAAAACTGTTGAAAAATTACAAGTAAGATCAGTTTTGTTTAAATTTGATGAAAAATTGTTTATTGCATAGCAAATAAATAACTGAGCTTATTTATAACTTTTGTACTTCAAAATTAACTGTCTACTGAACGATATTGCGACGTCAGCTTACGCTCTTCTAGTCAGCAGCCACCAGAAATATGTCAAATGCGATCAGCTGCTACCGCGTATGGAACCCGTCACGCAGATGTAGATTTGTTAATTCGTCACCGTCTCAATGAAATAGCGAAATAGTGCACGTAATTAAATACATACTGGTATAACGGTCATCAACTCAACATTCGAAGAAAAAAAGGAAAAAAATTACCGCAATGTGAATTTCAATTTTTTAATATATAGTTACTAAACGGTAACTCCCTGACCAAATAGTAGAAAATATTACGAAAAAAAAAATATATATATATCAAGTTAACTTAAAATAGGTAGTAGTAGGGCGGTTGCGAAGACTCGGAAGTCTTCGGGCAAGCAGCCAACCTACGTTTCAAAGTCAAGTAATGAATAAAGTGGTCACACAAGCTTTTTAACCCGCATACAGCACTTCTAGTTATGTCGCCGACACGGTATACCTGTATGAAATGTGTAGCACTCATCTTAAAAACAGTTTAAATATCGCAGTTCGAAGTAGGCAAGTTGAACAAAGATATTGATTTTTGATTTAAAAGTAAACGATTTCTGACAAGTTTTTATACTTGGATGCCTACCATTAGCAATTAGCATGTTATATGTAAAAGCATATGGTGTAGTTAAAAAAGTTAAAAGCATAAACTTGTTTACATGCTGGGTATGCTTCTAGCAATGACATCAGCGAAGTATAGCGTAAGCTTTGAAGTGTATCATTTTTGGTCGAATGTTAGGAATTGGTTTGTGATTTAATTTTGTGTCGTCACTTCAAATACCTTCTCGAAAGGGAAGGACAATTAAGGACATCTTTACTATCACCATACCACAACTCCCTCAAACTATATGGAAATTTTGAAAAGGCTGGTTTTGAGTTAGAAAAAGTGGTGCAGCGAGTGAAAAACTTAAAAGAATTTCAAATTTTTGAAACATGCCGAGTTAACTGAGTTTTTTTTCTCAACCGACCCTAAGGTTCAACTGTACTTTGTTGGGGATTGCGAAGTGAGCTCACGCATTTCTAGTCAGCAGCCACCCGAATGTGTCAAATTCGATCGGTCCCAGCCGTGAATCGAACCCATCACAAAGGATCTACTGCCTGCGCGGTACAACTAGGCCATGTTGACGAATTGATTTTCTGTTAACCGGCGATAGAGCATATAAGCAGGTTTCAAAGCGCTAAGATTACACTTAATTACATTCTCTACCGAAACGCTCTCATGTTATTCTTTTATCGTAAGTTTTGCTTGTTTATCCCCCGGGGCATGGTCGATTAACATGCCAATGATATACACTAACCATTAGATATCTTTAAAATATAGCCATTTCTCGAAGTCTCTAATTACATGGGTTGTGATTTTTTTGGAAATGTCGATATATGTAAAAGGAATGTAGGCAATGTAATTTCTTTCAATTAAAATATTTCCGTAATACAATGTTTAAACTAACAATTTGATTTTTTGTAGCTGTGATTACTAAGTGTATGTTTTTCGCTCATTTTGTGTCGTTTCGAGCAATTTTTTTCAAGAATTTGTCATAGTTAATTGTAAAAATGTCAATGGACACTCGTTTTAAAATATACTTTTGCTATTTATGTTATCAGTATCACATTACGTTTTTTAGGTATTGATAAAACTCACCAAAGTGTTTTGTTCGTAACATATCAGAGATTTGGATAAAATTAGGGGCTTAACTATAGCAAGTTTTCTAAACATTACAATTTTTCAGATTAATATTATGTGAAAATTTTGTCTTTTTAATATGAAACTTACAAAACATCAAAAAAAAAATCAAATCTTCATTATTCTCGCGGTATTACGCCGAAGCGTGTAACGAGTGGTGGGGGCCCATCTCCACGGCATAGCGCCTTGGCAACACAGCTCCGAAGAAACGTCACGACGGTGACGAGCCGTTGACGACACTGTGCCGATTTGACCTGCCCGGTAATCGAGCCGTAGACCTCCCGCACCGATAGCGTGTGCGCTAAGCAACTGAGCTAACCGGCCGGTACTCTTACAAAGCATTTTAGAATAAAAGCTTTGTTTCATAAATATTACCACACGTGTAGATTGACCTTGGTTTAAGCCAGTGGTTCCTAATCTTCTTAATGCTGAGGATCCCTAATATATCGTAACAGAGCCTATGGTTCTCTCTAACAAAAACAAGTTGTTAGGGATAATCTTTAGTAATTAGATAACAATACCTGCTTGAGTTGGGGTTACAGACCCTCTGAAGCTTTTTCTTGGTCTCTTATGAAGCACATGGATTTTCGGTTAAGAATCGCTGGTTATGCTGTCTTTGGTTAGGAGTTTGAGCTTTTGACTGATGAGGACATTTTTAATGCTGCGTAACGAAACGTCGAGTAATCAAAGCCACTGAACTTTAAAATTCGTAGGAGGTGGAGCGAAAAATCAACAATCTTCGGGAAAAATGTGGCCAGGAGCCTTCGACCAGAGCTTCCATGTTCTTCCCAGATGAGGATGATTTGATGTTTGAAGAAGAGTTGAGTCTTGGAGGAAAGAGCGAGTCAGAAAAGAGTTCCTTGTCAAATGGTAAGTCCTCCTATTGTCGTATGTGAACTCAGGTTTTAAGACATTTTAGTCCCAGATTAGAAGTCTGAAATGAAAGTCGGGTTCTTAGATCGGGAAAAATTAGAGAAGAAAACACTCCCCTTTTTTTCTATGTGTCTGTACGCGTTTATATTGAGCAACTAATATTTTTCTTAAAAAACCTTGTGAACTATGAATGTTTAACGAAATGCAAAAGCTTGAATTATTCCAATTACGATAAATTGTTGCCTATCGGCTCATAACACTTGCGCTGTAGCCTATTCCACCCAGAGCTGAGTTGTTAGTTTGTGAGTTGCAATAGCTCAATGTGAATGGCGACTAAAAACTGTTTTTGGAGTTCCAGATCTACGCAGAAGCCTGGTTTACGTAAACAATAAGCGCGACACAGAATTTGTGGTCAGTCATTGTGAACGTGTGTGAATACGCCAAACAAGCATTGCATTTTCATGTGTTTTGCAAATAAATTTATTATTTTTGCAGCCATTTTGTTGGAGGATGATTTATCGTTAAGCAGTGGTGGGGATGTCCTTTCCACACATAGCACCCCTGCTATTTTGAATGGAAATCCCCCCTACCCCAACTCCGCTATGTTATCAAGGAAGAATATTACTCCTGCTGATGTTGACATCACAGAAGCAAAAGCTAAAAGGTGAAAATCTATTTTTTTCTTTGTTGCATGTGGTCGTAAGCCATTAAGCCGGGTTGCTCCGACGTAAGTAATAAAAAAAAAAGACAGTAGGCACCGCAAAGTCTTAGCTTACAAGCGTATGCGCGTAATGATTAAGTATAGTGTTGATCCCATCTCGAGTCGGCCATGGATAGTTTGGTTTGAGTCTTGGCTTAAGTCTTGGCTTAAGTCTTGGTTTGAGTCTTGGCTTAAACAACCGACCAGCTTTAAATAACTGGTTGTATTTTTCTCCAGATCTGTCACTCCTCCTCCTTCGTTTGGTCGTTTTAAAAATGTGTCTCGGAGCTCAAGCAAAGAAAACCGACAACATCCTCTTCTTCCATCTCCTGCTCCTGATATTTCTTCCTCCAAATCCCAGGTTCCATCTCCAACGACAGCCACTAGAAACTGGATCACTCAAAAATGGGCTGTACCTAGGTAAAATTTGCAAATTTTGTGCTTCGGTTGCGATATTTTGAAAACCGTTGACATTAGTCTGTCTTGGAGAGTTTGGTTTGAGATTTACGATACTTTTTGAATTTTGCGAATGCAGGCCCACTCTGCTATACAGGGTGTTCGAAAAATCTTGGGCACATTTTGATATTGATCATCTCGGAAACTATTGAGGATGTAAAAACTTACTGTAATGGTCTTTAAAATGGCACAACTTTTATCTTACTTCCGTTTATGGTTAAGAAGATGTGGGGACTTCAAATGTGCTCAAGACGTTTTAACTACCTTATTGTTTGGGCATATAGTGATAAACTTTGCTGCGGATTTTCAGGTCGAAACCAAGTCATGGTTGGGCTGAATCATCATTAGATAGCTTTGACTCAGAGTCCCTCACTAGTCGACAAAGTGATGGCTCAAGATCCATGAGTTCGAATTCACCAAGTCGGGGCAAACATTCAGCTCAGGTAAGTGGGATTTGATTGTCACGAACTGGCAGATTTATCGTTTTTCTGAAAATGTTTTGGATTGGGTTTTCGTATGAATAATAAATATGATGGTTTGCAAAAGATAAAACGGCGAAAAGTTGATAGCTATAATATAGTATTGCTAGGTAAGCTTAGATGTGTGTTTCTTTTCACTACAGCAGTCAACAAAGCTTAAGAATTTACAGATTATCGAAGCTTATTTTCGTAGTAATTTCGCTTACAATCAAGTAAAGACCACTTCTTGTAGCTTTCTCTTGCTTTAAAAAACTTTTTTAATTGCAGACACGCTCTTCTGAGTCATTGTCTCAACATACAGGTTATTCCAGACCGATGAAAGCAATCCATATGCCAAATGCCAACTCAAATCATAACAATAACATTATGAGAAACGGGAAAAAACCCGTGCAGTCATTTGACATGTCCATGCTCAAAAAAGAGGTGATAGTGAAATTTTTTTTATTACTCTCCTCTTACGCTGTAATATGATTAGAGTTTGGTGTGCTTATGTATGCGACTTACCTAGGTATGATTCCCGAGTCGGTTCAAACCATGACTTTAAAATTGATATTCACAGCTTCCCTGCTTGACGCTCAGCATTAAGGGGACAGTGGGGAGAACAAGTAGGCAAGTTTCGGCCTACATGTGCCGTTGGCAATGGCACTTACCCGGAATCCCCCTATCTTGGTGTGGTAGACAGGTAGCAGGCAACTCCTTTACGTGAGCTCGTCATAGCGCTGTGATCGTTTTCTCGTAACAGGAAGATAAATGATAAACACACTACAAAATGCAAATACTGGTAGCAAAGTTTGTAACCTCAGAATTGGATGAAGCGATGGTGAGTAGCAAGGCCGAGAATCCAGACAAAAAAGCCAATTACCTGTATGAATTCAAATTATTTCCTAATTGATATTTTCAATAAGAATGCAAAAGATATGACGACCCAGTGGTGGTGTACCCCATACCCACCATAGGCTGCCAATCCAGTGGCCGGGAGACTCCCTAATGTGCTGATATTGTTTCTAGGTCAGCGATAGTGCTTTATCCGAAAAACAAAGCAATGTTGCCTTATCAACAAAAAGCGTTTCCAATAGTATTTCCAATAACAAGCGAGATAAAGGTTTGGCAAAGATTGAGGAGTCTTCACCGACGGATCATTCCAGGAAGCGGAGTTCAAGTTTAACGGATTCTCCGTCTTATCATTTACACATTTCACACAGAAAAACGAGATCAAGAAAAAAGCACACAAATTCATCTTCCACCACAGACTCTTCGAAACAAGACGTTTCCAATCGTCCTTACATAACACGTGCGTCGTCACACAATGACGTCATCGAAGACACTCAACCCACTAAAATAACAAAGAGCAAAAGCGCTCAAGATTTACAGCCACCAATATTTGAAACCAAAGAAAACATTCAAATGCATTATTCAAATAAAGGGTCTAATCAAGGTTACAACACTCTTGGAAAATCCAAACCCCCCAAAGACACTTTGAACAGGTTTGCAGAGCCGAAAGATTCCTTAACTAGGCATTCCCAACCTGAATTACAAACTACTCAACTCGGCCCCAGTTACCCACAATACCCCACTTTTGACCCTAGTGTTTACTCACCACCTCCTGAAACCATTTCTTATCACTACGGATACCCCTTTAATCATTACCCCCATTACAATGCTGGCCCTCCCTACCAGTCAGTGGAATATGGCGACATCACACAAGGCTGGGTGCCATCGTTATTGGAATATAGTAGCCGCGCCAGTGTATGCGAAACGTCAAGCGTTAGTTCGAGAAAAGAAGTAAGTTCTGTTCGTTAATGCATTGGTAGCTTTTTTGTTTTAGTGTGATTTTTAGTTGAGCGAAAATGGCGGAATGTCTTTATTACCTAGGCCTACTGCATCCTCATTTTTAAAAAATTTAATTGAACAGATGGGGAAGGCTACGAAGTGAACTTGCGCTGTTCAAGTCTGCAGATACCTGGCGTACATGTCTGATGCTTGGTTCCAGTCGCGAATCGAACTCGTTAAGTAGTATCTGGTACTCGCGCTCGGTACCGCTAGGCCATTTGTCTGCATGCAGTAACAAATTGCGGAAAAATTGAAGATTTTAAACTGTCCGTAGCTGCTTATGCTGTTTTTTTTTTCATTTTTTGACACTTTTGCACTGTTTTGCAGTATTTTTTGGTTCAAGCAAGCTTTTTGTTTTTAGGACATTTTGCGAGTGCTTGAAGATCATATAGCGATGAAAAGGACTCCTTCTAGTGTAAGCTCACGCTATGCAATTAAAGACAGTCGTAAAAATAAACCGGTAAGATTTTATCTTCTCATGACTTTATTGGTTTGACTTAGCGAGTGACTTCGTTTCTGGATGTTGATCGTCTCTTAAGAGCAGTCACACACATTGCATATTAATAGGACTTTATTACTCCATTAGTCAGTAATATGTTTGAGCTGCTTCTTTATGTAATTTTGTGCTTTTAGGTTATAAAAGAAGATGCGAAAAGACCTGAAATCAAACGTCATTCAAAATCGAGGTCCGGTAAAGTTGCAACGAATACGTGAGTACTTTCACTATATACGTAAGTTACGAATAGGTCAGAGTCTGCGATATGGCGAAGGTGACAGAAGACATGGCCTTACGGGTTCGATTTACCGCTAGAACCGATAGCAATTGACGCATTCGAGTGACTTCTGACTCCGAATAGCGTAAACTCACTTTACAGTATCCCACAAACTTCGTTGAGTTTTTATTTTTTATTTTTTTTTACAAAATTTCTTTCACTTAAAGTTTTAAAGTGAATACTAAAAAATTTGATCGTAGAGTGCTGAAGCAGCTTGTCCATGATCTGGTGTTGTTGATGGAAATAACGGGTTTAAAATTAGTTTGTGCATTTGCACAGTTAAGTTTATAGAGATTGGAAAAATGCAACACATAGTTGAAGTTCTTAACCAGGGAGCACCGTACTTTCTTGAATGGATGCCGCAACGGACGAAATTAGTGATATAAGAAAATCTATTACTGATACAAGAAAACTAAGCAAACAAATCTGACGACATACAACAAAAACAACTCCAACACTGTATGTTATATTTCAACTACTGTATCATTGGTCATTTTTGTCATCATTTACCCTCGAATACAAACCGCGCAAAATGTTTAAAAATAAACAATAATAGCCACGGCTTTTCAAGAATATACGGTAACTGAAAAACGAAAAAAATTTAGTATTTTCAACTGCTGTGTAATTGATGACGTAATAAAAATGTGAAATCACCGACTTACAGAAATCCTACTTTTGCAACGGCTTTAAATCCTAATATGAAAATATACTTCAGACATCAAGCTACCTCATCGTCCGCTGATCCACCTCGTATATTTCAACATCAATCTCATTCATCAGAGGAAACCTGTCGTGTGCCCAGCCAGACCAAACAACAAGTGCAAAACTATGCTCCATGTGAGTTGATCCCGTTAAAAATAGGTTTTGCTGCGTGATTTATCGTTGGGTTACATAAATATAAGATAAATGAGGTTCATCGGGCTTGGAAAATATCATTTTCAATTGCTATTTGAATATCAAGCTGTTAATTTCACCGGATCTGCCGATCCGAAAATAGCAAGCTTACTTCGCAGTCTCCCTCAATTGGTTGATCATTTTTTCAATATAATTTGAAAACGACCATCTGTTAGTTAACTTTTACGCTTCTTGCATTACGAGTTTTCGATTTCGCACTGCGATAATGGCGACATAGCACCCTGCAACTGAGCTACAAATGTAGGAAATTGCTTCTGCTTTTGCAGGTCGCTGGAAATATTGCGTGAGATTAGGCTGGCTTAAAATTTTAACCCACGTCTTCTGATACAGTACCAGTTCGCTTTGAAAACCGGCCGGTTAGCTCAGTTGGTAAAACATTGCTATCGGTACGGGAGGTCTGGGGTTCGATTCCCGGGTTGGTCAAATCGGACACAGTGTCGCCAACGGCTCGCCACCGTTGCCACGTTTCTTTGGAGTTGTGCTCATGTGCTGCCCAAGTGCTGAGCCGCGGAGATGGATTCCGCCGCTCGTTGCACGCTTCGACGTAATGCTGCGAGTATGATGATGATTTAAAAACCATCCATTAATATCTATGAAGTTTTTTACCTGTCTTTATGTTATCTCACTGCTTTGGCCTGAAGCCAAGCAACCAGTTATTGAATGCTAGATTGAAATAATTAGTATGGTATCTGCTGCATGTCTTCTTCATTCTGCATAACTTTCTGCTTACAATTGTTAATAGGCACGAAGTTATTAATTACGTAACATTTGTAATGTTTTTTTTTTCGCCCCTGCAGCCCTTCAGTGCTTTTTATGTAATCTATTTTCGTTATAGCATGGTTTGAATTCTTTGTCATATTTTTGTTGCGATAAAGCGACAGTAGCGTTTGAGAAAAAAATCTGACTTATTTTAAAGTTTCTCTTTGATATGCGACTTTAATTTGTTGCCTTTGAAAATCAATCCGCAAAACATGTTATCCTGGACTGCGACAGTGAGCCTTGGTAGATACAGTACCCAGTTTGTGGTCATAACGATTGCATCAAATCTCTTTGGTTTGAACGATTGCTTTATACTGTAAAAGGCCGAATAGAAAGCTCATTTAACGCGTTCTATCTACTGCTATGGTATAATAATTAAATTATGAGTATCTGTCGCTCACCTGTATGCGTTTCGCTGAGTTAGCTGTATCCTGATTGCTTTTGTGTATTTAACTTTCGTATGCTTAACTTTCTCTGCTCTGCGATGCTTTGTGTTGATGCAGGGGAATCTCCATGCACGTGCCTTTGCATCAACTAACAACATTTCACTTCGTCTTATACAGCTCCTTACACTGCGGGAACTTCTTTCGTTTTCGGTGACACTAATTCCAGGCATGGTTGCGTTGGTGATCAGGATGCAAGCTTACGGCAACAAATCCTGTTTCATCACTATTCGCATCATCAGCATGGCTTCTTGCATGTTTATCCTCATTGTGGATCTTCCGGGATCATTTACGAATCTTCGCATCCAACCAATTTCTCGGAGCACAATGAACAAGCTTTTTATCCTACCTCTATAGCGCCCTCATACGACGAAACACAACGAAGGCAATACTACCGCTTGGTGTCGGAATCAAGTGACGACAGCAAGCAAATAAATCCTTGTATGCCATCTTCTGGGATTAATCATCTTCCCAGGTAAGTTTCTGGTGATCTTTAACGTAATGAAATACTGTATTACAGTAGTTACGTAGTAGCAATGGTAGCCGAGTAGGAAGCAGAAAATTGGCTCATCAAATTTATGCTGATTGTGCGCAATGAGCAGCTGCCACTTGCAATCATACGTGAAATTGCGTAGTAGAGGACGCTCTGCTATAGTTCTTAATTTCTCAGAAACAATTTACGGTATGGTTTAATGATTGGACACTATTCTTTTTTGGCGAATTACGTAACATCATAGGCGTTGTTATGGGGAATCTTTATGCCCCAGTGCACCTTGATACTAGGCTGGGACTGGTATTCCAATAAAACACTTTAATCTTTGTATGAAATTCTACGGCGTTTTCACCATTATTAGAACTCCTAGTAAGCAATTATTTGCGAATAGCCTGCTGTAGCATTGCAATTAAGTATTCTTTTATAATTTTCTTTTTGTTGTTCACTAATCACAATGCTTTGTTTCTGTAAATCAAAGTACAGATTAGTGCTTTTCTGCATGCCAAACTATTGCATGTAGCGGAGAATATCTTTGCACATATTCCGTCTTTGTTGAATACATGGTTTTTTCGACTAATATCTGCAGTATTTTTTTAAGGTTTGGCTTGGGTAAACCGTTATGTAGTTCTGAAAGACCGCCAATTTTTAATAACATAAAACACAGCTTTCTACACTATTGTAGAAGCACTTTTTAAGAGACCATTTTGGTTCCTCAAAAAATTCCTTAGATAACCACTGAATATTTGTATAGAGTTTCATCTTTAAAATTACTGTGGCTTTTGCTGTTTAAGGCTTCTATTTCTTTGCACAAGCTACTCAAATTACTCATATTCCAAGCGTAAATTTGATCATGTCTTGTGGTTATATCTTCTTGGTTAACATAGAATAACATACACCAACTGATTGTGCAGTGGTTCTCAACCTGTGGTACGCGTACCACTTGTAGTACGCAATGCCGTTTCAGGTGGTACGCGACAAACTTTGGCATTTCACGTAGAAATGAGTTCAAACTTCTCTTGAATCGTTGTTGCGAAACAGCATTGTTGAGTAGTTTATGACAACACCTGT
This sequence comes from Trididemnum miniatum, assembly GCA_964006365.1. Classification (NCBI taxonomy): domain Eukaryota; kingdom Metazoa; phylum Chordata; class Ascidiacea; order Aplousobranchia; family Didemnidae; genus Trididemnum; species Trididemnum miniatum. The sequence continues at coordinate 17,289,008 of OZ023249.1, read as the reverse complement.
ACCACCTTGCCGGTCCCTTTGTTACGTGCTTTGTTCTAATTTTATGACATGGACTTAGTAATGGGTATGTACTATGTAGCTTTCAAGCAGAGCTGCTGCGATATGGCTAAGCTTGACAAGAGAGCCTGAAAACAAGTGCGCGTTGGCTTCTTAGGTCGTTTTATATTATGCATTGTGAACCCGGCTGGTGACCACCCTGTAACGTGACCACTTTCGGTTAGACGACGTTGATTATTTTCTATGATTAAAACTTGATGCACCCAAGGGGCCACCTTGGCCACACGACTCCCAGACTTTTGGTAGTCCCAGTGGAGGTCGTGTTGCCGGGCTCCACATTTCGCTGCACTTTATATTTAGGATTTTTGAACAATATCCATTAAGCCTTCAATTAGTTGTGATTTTTCTCAAAAATGTCAAAGCGAAAGTATAACCCGGAATACATTCAGTATGGGCCATGACAAGCATCAAAACCACGGGTCGGAATCGTCTTTATGTACCTGGACATGGCTTCCGATGCGCCGTGAGCTCGGTCCAATCCCGCATTGATCAGCCGGCTGCGAAGAAATAAATTTGGTGTCGTTATGTGTATTTTTTTTATTTCGCAATAAATTTTGAGTAAGTTAAAATCCTCGATCACTTGATGGTACGCAACGGCAATGTAACACTTTTGGTTGGTACGCGGTAAGAAAACGGTTGAGAACCACTGGCTTAGACTTTTCTAACTTTATGTGTAGATATCTCTAATACGACGTTCTGTTTCTCAAAAAACATATGTTCGTAAACAAGTAAACAGTGCGGTAAAATACACAACACATACGCGTTACCCAATATGCATTGTATACGTAGCCATGATTATTGATCAAACATAAAAACTGTAAAGCAAACTGGATGGTATTAGTCTACGGCTCATCTTAAGGTAAGTGTTTCTTCACTTCTTTCAGGAAAGGTTTCTTCGAACACTTCTATTAGATTGCTATTGCTTTCTTACCTAACGGTGATATCTTAATATTTTCCAAATTTGGAAGCATGTCTATTGTAATTTGGCGCCTTGTCAACCCTGCTTATTAAAGAAGTTTATATATTAATGCATGAAAGGTAAAACAAGCGAAGAGATATTTCTTAATGCATGATCTTGATGGTCCTTATCTATCAATCTTTTCTTTTGTCTCCTGCCAAGTGCGGCAGATTTGGTGTTTCCAAGCTCATAATATCAAAAGCTTCTTTGTGATTGACTTGCGCATGCTTATGCTGATAGCATTTCGTTTCTACAAATTGAGCTTTGTTTAGCAGTGTTGCCATAGAAAAAGATGAAAATGCTACTCGGTCAAAACCTAAAGATACATCTACCGCTGCTACCAACTCTGCAGTTGTTGTTCAATCGATTGAAAAAGATACAAAGGGCCGTTCATTTAGTATGTTTAAAGTCACCAAGAGCGCTCCTAATACTCCTCTTCTCAAGCGACAAAAGAAACCTGTTTCCAAACCCGTATTGTCTTCTTCTGATGAAGAAAATGATGCTTCTAAAATCTCAATTCAGCTTAACTCTTCATTGCTCGCCCAGCAGCTTCAAAAAGCTGTTAACTCGTCTATGAAAAGCAGTGCATCTAAGAACACATCTGAGAATCCTCCAGACTTCATAGTTCATAAGCCTAGTATTAAGACTATTGACAGCCGAAACAACCAACCCTCGGCCAGAAAAGAACGTCTACCGTTCAACACCTTGAGCAAAGAACGTCTATCGACTCCTCCTAGGTTGAAGCAGGCTTTCAGGCAGAAATCTCACCGTTCTTCTGATTCCTCCGATACCAAGCCAAGCGATCAATCTTTTGGGCGGAGTAGTTATCCACTCCTTCCGTCTTCGGTTCCAAATTCAACCCAGCGACTCCGCCACCATTCTAGCAGCGAATCCACTCGCAAAACTGTAGCACCAGAGCCGCTTTCCGGTACTTTACCTCGCTCTACAAAATCGCGTCGGAAAATCATTCAGAGCCAGAACAGCAGCCGCCAACAGTCGGCCGACGCTTCAGAAAATAATCAAAGATCATTTAAAAGGTAGAACTCCTTTCTTAAGTCTTTAATTCTGATGAAAAATCTCAATTTTAAAAATTGCTGCAGTAAATTTTTTACAATGGTTTATTAATTAGCTTTTTCTCAAAATCGACTGCTATTAAAGAGTATTTATTGTTTTGACAATGTTAGCGATTGGGCCTAAGAATTACTAGTTTATCGCTGTGCGGCCTTGTGTTTAATGCTCAGTTCTCTGCCAAACAGGAAGTGACTACTTTCAATCTTTTAGATCACAATCCGACACTTGGAATGAACAACCTACTTCTCACATGCGTCAATACTCAGCCGATAGTTTATCTCCGGCTAATTTGAACGAGGCTTACACGTCACGCAATGCTTCTTGTTATCATGTATTTGACGAGCAGCGAAATTTCAGAACTGCTGCAATGGACCGAACTAGACTGTCAGCATCGGCAGAGAATTTACTGTGGTCGGAAACTGGCGGAACGCAATCGGGAACTTTAGTATGATCATCGGAATAGTTCGGAACCTTTATCAGCATCTGTTTAATTGAAAGAATACCTGTAACAGAGATAATGTTTGCGTAAATACAACTTTAATCATTCTTGTGTATGGGAGGACAATTTTTGCATTACGAACAATCGCAAGCTTGTGTTTATCTGAATTAACGGTTAACAGCAATTTTAAAACGGGTTGAGATTTTCGATATCAGTCTGGTTTCGCTGATAGACCTGTGAGTGCCAGTTTTCTGTGACCGTTCACATGTTATTCGTGTGCTTTACACTGTTTTCTTTACTTAATTCTGTCATTTATCAGAACATTTTTCAATTTTGTCGGCACTTTTTTTGTTTTCCACTGATCGTGTTCACTTTGTGGATATATTTATTTAGTATTGTAATATTTTAAGCCTAGGATTGCTCTTGATAATAAACAGCATGCTTAGACGTTTGCTGTTGGATGTTGAAACAGTTAAAGCTAGGTCTTACTGGTGCACAAGCTGCAAGTCAGTTCTAGGCTAGTTCAGCGTTGTTTCTCCATGCTCTGCGAAAAAACGTTAATTATAGAGTCAAGAGTTGTGGCGAACGACAAACTTCTGTCTATTTTCTACCAAATTGTGGATTTTGTTATCGATTCGTTTGTAAAGTTCATGAAATTTCTATTCGTGCATTCTTGTTGATAAATTGAGTCTGCGATGGAAAATTTTCGAAAGTGCGTGGATGTAGGCTTGCAAGTAGGCCTACTTGTTTTTTTTTTTTTAATTTAGCTTAGACGTGATAGTTTATTGTTAACTCGCGTGCTGATAGGCCCAATGATCCATGTGTCGTAACTTTTGATCAAGTATCCTGCACATTTAATCATTATTAATAGGTCCAATCAAATATGCGCTTTCCATTTTTCTCAAAAGTTTTCATCACGCTATGATTTGGTGGCGATCCGGTAGAATAGGCAGGCCCGTTGAACTTCAAAGCGCAACTTTAGAAAGCTTTCTACTGGTCAGCAGCGATTAGGCTACTTCAAGGCCTTTTAGGCCTATTTGTACCTCATGGCTAGTACTAGGTGCAGCACTTACCCTTACAAAAATAAATCTCCTGGCCAGAGATGACCACGATAAACCTTTCTGCCCTAAAGCGATAACGATTATCGACAACTTTAAAAAAGCGCTGGATGATATTGATAAATCTCAATTTTTTTCAGCGATATCGGTAATCGATAAATTTTTCCAATGCCGTAAATGTTGCGGTAAATTTTCAATGATTTTGACGAAGTTTTTTTGCAAGTCACATTGCAAAAATGTGTTTCTAGATTTTTCAAGAAAAGAGAGCAGTTCATGGACTCTGCCTTGGCATTAAATACAACAAAAAGAGATGTTTTAAAAAACACACGGTGTATTTTTTCCATGGCGCTAACTCACTAACTTTGATCACTGTGGGCATAAGGAATCGTTTATCGCGATAACTTATGGGCGTTAACGAAATATATTACAAAAGCGATATCGGTAATCGCTAAATCAAAACTATTTTCAGCGATAATCGGTAATAAATTATCTCGATAAATGGCCATCTCTGCTCCTGGCTACGCGTGAGCTGTCAACTGAACAAAATTTTCCTGCGCACAAGATCATGGAAAAGCGAACAAACACTTGCATATCTCCATTAGCCAGGTGTGTTATTTTTGTGGTAACAGCTCAGATGGCCGAGTGGTATAGAGCGTCTGTCTCTTGAGCTGTAGACTCGGGTTTGATTCCGAGTCGGGTCAAACCAATGACTTTAAAATTGGTATTCACAGCTTCCCTGCTTGACGTTCAGCATTAAAGGGACAGTGTGGAGAACAAGCCGGCAAGTATACTTGTTGTGCCGATGGGAAAGGCACTTATATGGATTCCCTTATCTTGGTGTGGTAGACAGATGCCCGGCAACTCCTAAGCGAGCTCGTATAGCGCATTGATCGCTTTCTCGTGATAGGAGGATAAATATGCAACTAACTAAAATGTAATCCAGGAACCCAACCAAAGGTGTCAGTTCTGATGCTCCCTCATACCGTACTGCTTATTAGGAATAGCTCTCACTGTTGCGAGTTAAAACCCCAAATTTTGTCGCTGTCCAAGCATCTCCAATGTGAATGTCCTGCACTGAGCATTTGCCGTTACAGAACCGTTACCTGTAAGTGAGCGCTTTCAGCGCAATGCCAGAAGTTGCAACTTGCAATCACACATTGCGTTGTCTGGTCTAGTCTGATGTTTGGCGTAAGAGTGCCTGGCCTAAAATCGAAATTGATAATGTACGTTGTACAGGCATGGGCAGTTTTAGTATATACCTCATCTATTCGAAGTACTCCAAGGGCTAAATGGTATTTATGTAGCCACACAACTTGATGCCTAGAAGAAGGTTTACCCTCGGCAGCTAGGTTACCAGTAGACTAAGATTGAAGATTTCGAGTGTGGAAAGTGAAATAGGCGTAAAGGTGGTAGACTACAGTAAAAAATTTTATACCCTAAACAATTTATAGTCTAGTCATAACACAGTATTAACTTTTAGTTGTTAAAAGTGCATATTAGGGTTGGAAAGAATCATATCTTTTTTTTAAGAAAATCAACTTTTTTTGATTTAAATCGGATTTTTTTCAAAAAAGCAAACTTTTAGTATAATATAGATCTACTAATGGGGGGTAGGGGGATGCTTACTTTTCACCAATTACTTACTGAAAGGATTATTTCTATTTTAATGAAATATTTGTCTGTACATTTCTGGTTATTGCGTCACAGAACCAGACATCAAACTTTTGTGTAGTCTATTGCATTTTCGTGAAATTTAAAATTTCTTGGTGATGCAATAACCCAAAGCCTGCAATCACTGATCAAATGTTTGTTTTTGTATTGATGTTAAATGCCGGTGAATCTGCTCCGTACTCTGGGTTTACTGCTAGAAACCACACACACATAGGCTAGTACCGGTAGCATTATACCCATAATAGATCAACAAACATGCATTTGTAGCTTAAATCATTAAGCAAAAATGTGAAAGAATCTTTAAGAAATTGTAAAAGATCTTTTTATTTTTATTGGTTGATTTTAATCATGATTTAAATCATTTGATTTAAATGAAACCAACCCTGCCAGTGATATATATTTAATCAACAGATCAAGCCATGTCAATGAACTTCTACTGATCTAGACAAGACAGCTTATTAGACAGTCAGATCCATGATGGACAGTGCAAAAGCTGCAAGGTGACATTCTGCATTGCGGTAAAATGATGGACAGGTGAAAAGAATGCATTCTGAAGGCAAAGAGCTTTTGGGTAACGTCTAGTACCAGCCCCCACGTTCAGTTAGGGTTAGGTTTGGCTAGGATTAGGTTCAGTTAGGGTTAAATTTGGGCTAGTTAGGGTTCGGTTCAATTACAACGCTAACCCTAATTGAACCTGGGGGCTTATACTAGACATTACCCAGAGCTTTCATCATTACCAGAAAGTTCAGAGCTTGAGTACTAGTAGGCCTGTGTCAATTTTTGATTCATTTGTTTGTCAATGAACTTCTTATTCTGTTGGCTATTATTTCTTGTGGGACGTTGCTGCTGGTGCAGTGTACTGGTACAGGGTGCTGACATATATCGTACTTGTTGCAACCTAGGCTAGACTTGGCTGGCTTGGCAGTGCCTGCAGAATTAGCTTATGTTAGTACAATGGAGTAAAGCTTGACTGATTAATACCAGCAGATTGGTAAGTAAGCTTGACTAAATGATCAGTGCTAAGTTTGATATGTAAGTTGCTGGGATGAAATATTGCTTATACTGTCACCGTGAAGTTTTGGGTGCTGGCAAATGTATTTTTGGGTCTCGTCTAGAATAATCTGTCCGTGTAAGGCCATGAAAGACGCAGACGGCTTACTCTAGATGAGACCCGTATTTTCAACAAGCTGATTGAATTTATTGTTTGTGTGAAATATGCGCATATAAACCTACCTAGTTAGGTCTCAAACTTTACTGTTTTTATTTTAGCGTTGGTTTTTCTTTTTAATATCATCTTAACCAAAGTACCATATTTTGCATAAAAATGGAGAAGTGGAATGGCAAAGTTGCTCTTGTTACGGGTGCATCAGCTGGCATAGGAGCTGCAACTGTGAATGCATTGGTAAAACATGGAATGAAGGTGATAAGTTGTGCTCGAAATTTTGAAAAACTGCAAGAACTTGCTTCAAAATTGAGAAATGAAAAGGGAGAAGTGCATCCTTATCGGTGCGATCTTCGCAAAGAAGAAGACATCCTCGCAATGTTTGAATTTGTCAAACAAAAATTTGGTGTACTTCATGTTTGCATAAATAATGCTGGACTTGCTCACAAAGCTTCTCTGCTAGAAGGAACAACAGAAAAGTGGAGAGAAATGATTGATGTAAATGTTTTGGCTCTAAGCATAGTTACACGTGAAGCAGTTGCATTAATGCGATCAGCAAATGTAGACGATGGGCATGTTTTTAACATTAATAGTATGTCTGGTCATAGGCTGTCATCATTGCTAATGTACTCAGCAACTAAGTTTGCTGTGACGGCATTGACTGAAGGTTTACGTAGAGAATTGAGAGGAATTAAGTCAAACATTAGATCTACTTCTATTTCTCCCGGGGTGGTGGAGACTGAGTTCAATTACAGAATGACTCCAAATGACCCCAAAAGTGCAGAAGAACTATACAAAAGTATGAAGTGCTTGCAAGGAGATGAAATAGCAGATGCTGTAATTTATGCGTTGTGTGCACCACCTCATGTGGATGTTAATGAAATCATGCTTAGACCGACGGAACAATCATTTTAGTTGCAAGTTGTTTACAAAGATGCATTCAAGTTGTTTATGGTACTACAATGTGTGATAGTTTTTTTTTGCATGCTTACCTCTTTCTACATAGCCGATTTTTTTGAAGTTTATTTTAGTTTGCTTGTACTTTAGTTTAAAATAAAAGAGATAGATCATGTAAGACTAAAGAAATTCAGTTGTATTTTTTTTCTTTTGAAACGTACTTTGCCAAGTTTTTTGTCACATGTTTGTCAATTTACTGCCTATTATCGTTGCACTACTTATTCTTGATTAATTATAATGTTGTTGCGACGATGAAGTTAAAATATAACCAGTCAATGTCATAACACTTTTCATAAAATGGTTTGGGTTTATTATTGCGGAAACAGTGACGTAATTTAGCTTGGGTGTATTAACTTTTGGTTGCTATTCCTAGTATATCTGCTTTTACTGTATTATGTGCAAAATATGAATTTTTTTTCTGAAATTTCAGTTTGCTAACTTAAACCGCCAAATTTGTTCCTGTTTGATACAGAATGCATTGTAACTGTGTTGCTAACCATTTGTTGTCTTGCAATAGACTTATTTAGTGTGAGTTGCATGCTGTTAAGAGTTTTAAGCTACTCTGCTTTAAGCTAAGCGTCCTCCCTTCAGCTGTTTAAGATATCAATGTACTGCAAGCATACTTTTTTTGAATGGTAGTTTATGTTAGCTAAAAACATTGATTCATTGTGTGCCTAAATTTCAGTTATTTGCTTTAGTTTGACAAATCTAGCAAAATGAGTGCATTTAAAGTTGATGAAGTTAAAATGAGAGAAAAGCTCTATCGCTGTATCATTGGTCAACTTCTCAGTGATGGATATATGGCTATCGCTAAAACTTTAACATCACAAGTAAAACCGATGACCCCATGTGTTCCATCTGACAATTTATTCAAGGCTTATATGGCTGGACAAGATCAAGTAAGTGAAAAATTTCATGTAAAAACTCCTCTATTTCTGGACATTTTTAACAATTCTTTGTTAATTTCTTTCTATTGAATTGAAAACTGCTATTTGTGGTGTAGAAACTTTTAAAAATACGGGCATTTTGCCAGTGGTTAGGTTTGTTATTGAAATCTCACTTTTAAAGTTGTACTGTGTAATGTGCATTGGTAATAGTAATGGCGTTACAATTTACTCTACCGCATCATGAGTAAAGCAAAGTTATGGCTGATGCTTCAAGCTGAAAGTACGGTTTATCTGACCAGGAAGCCTTAAAACTGCACCTGTTTTCTGGTATGTGGTTAATAGGGTCCTATGTTATCGATTTCAGATTGATCGAGAAAAAGACGATGCCACAAATATGTTTTCTGTCGAGTCCGCTGCACCTGGAACCGGCATTGACTTGGAATTTGAAAGCGAAGTTAATGTAAGTGATTTGGTGAAATAATATGGATTTGATTGGGCGTGTTCACGTATTTCTTCGTGGCTCAAAAAGAAGTGTTTTAAGCTGTGTGTAGAATTTTGATCTTACAAGAAACGCTAAAATGCTTTGAAAATTTGAAATCAAAAAGAGACGAATAGTGTTGATTGCAGAATAAATATTGCAAAAACTGTAAATAAGCTTTTCAATTTCAATGCATTGCTTCTTTTTTGTGTTTTAGATTATTTCTCCCGAAGCATACCTCTATGAAACTTGCTACGTTACTGCCCACAAAGCGCCATGCAGAGCTGCTGCATTTTCAAAGAATGGTCAATACATTGCAACTGGATCAGTTGACACCTCAATCAAAATTCTAGTAAACTTAAGGATCATGTGATAAAAATTGCACACTGCAGTGCGTATCCTAAGAGTTGCCGCGTGCATGCAACATACGCGGTTTTCTTCGTCTAAGTTTATACAATTTTTAGACCAATTACTGACTTCTGAACTGAGGGTTCCAGAGATGGATTGCAATACGCCATTAGTTCACCGGTTACAAGCCTTTTACTAATGTTTACCTAATCTTATATAATTCGTTGGTTGGTGAACTAGCAGGAGCACAGAGTACCGGTAATCAAGTTTTACAAGGGTAAAATGAAATGTTTTTCCTGCTTTAGTTCTTGCTTTAGCTTTGGCGCTCGGTTGCATTTCGTTTTAACTGAACATGATTTTGCAGGATGTAGAAAGAATGTTGGCTAAGAACGTCCATCCTTCGGATATAAACGCTGCTTCTGAACCAGGTCCTGGTATGACGGATCACCCTGTAATAAGAACATTATATGACCACGTCGATGAAGTTACTTCTGTCGTATTTCATCCTACTGAGCAGGTATGTAACCTTCAAAATGGTAAAAACAGGTTCAACTCTTGATGGGGCCCATGTGACCGTGCTGCCAATGACTTTTCATTACTGTGGTTTTTCGCTGTCTTGGTTGATAAAAGTAGACCAATAGCGTCTTTATTTTTTAGTTACGGCTCGCAATGTCTTAGTCTTTCGAATCTCAGTAAATGTTGTACTTTGCGCCTGGAAGGGTCACTCCATTACACAATTTGGTTGCGGCTTACGTTTAAATACCGTTTCGATCTGAACAAGACGGGAAAGTGTAAAGCCTTGGAACTTAGAAGGTGATACGTTTTTACTTCAACAACAAAACTTCTCTTCTATCTTTACAGATAGTAATATCGGGAGCACGAGATTACACAGTTAAAGTTTTTGACTTCACCAAAAGCTCAGCGAAGCGTTCTACAAGATCAATAAAAGAAGTGGAGAGCGTACGTGTAGTCGAAATGCATCCAACAGGTACAGAGTTTTTGTGGTCCTGCCAAACACGATAACACTCTTCTCACAAATGTATACTACAACTTTTGTAATTGTATGTTTGGGAACATTGGTCGTAATCCATAATAATAGCAGTGTGATAATATAACTTCGAAAACAATATGGCAAACGATTGCAACCGCCGGTTAGCTCAGTTGTCTCGCTACGTTATCAGTGCTGGAGATCTGGGGTTCGATTACCGGGCAGATCAAATCGGCACTGCGTCGCCAACGTCTCGCCACCGTTGCAACGTTTTTTTGGAGCTGTGTTGCCCGGGCGCTAAGCCGCAGAGATGGGCCCCTCCATTCGTTACACGCTTCGGCGTAATATCGCAAGTAGAATGAAGATTTGATTTTCGTTATACGTGCATCGGTGCGAGCTTTTGCTGGTTTTTGCAAAAACGATTTTGATTGTAGGTGATTTTATTCTGGTTGGCACAAATCATCCAGTAATCCGCCTTTATGATGTTGAGACGTTTCAATGTTTTGTGGGAAACCAAGCTGCTGACCAACATAAAAGTTCTGTGAGCTGCATTGCATACAGTCCAACCGGACACGTGTACGCATCTGGCAGTAAAGATGGTGCTATAAAGGTAGGTTTGTTTTTGTTGGGATAAAACGTTAAAAAATGCGAATAGTGTAAAGAGTTCGGTTGTTTTTTACGAACTTTACTACTTTTGTCGCCCTCTTTTTGCTCTCTAAAAGGCTCAAACTGGACAAATTTTTGGTAGTTTTTTAATACGGCTGGTGCTTAAAATTTAGCTGTAAAGTTTCATTTATAAAACGGTTCTTTACGACAAATCTTGTGATATGGGGCAGTGGGATGACTTTTCAAGGTGATGAGGCATTTTTTACTTTTTTTATTAACAGAAATAGCTTAAGACCAATGTTATTTTATTTCATAATATTCAGATATGGGACGGTGTCAGCAGTCGATGTGTTGCAACGTATATAGCCGCTCACAGTGGCGACGAAATTTGTTCAATCGTGTTTTCCCGAAATGGAAAATATTTGTTAACGAGTGGAAAAGACAGTGTCGCTCGTCTATGGGATTTAGCTGGCTCTGGCCAACCACTTTTGTCATATACTGGTGCTGAACTTAGTGGAAAACAGGCAAGTTTAGTTTATTATGTTTTTATATGTGGGACAGGACTATTCGCCTTGACCAACTTGACGTGGACAGTTCGAGGTTTAAGTGGCTTAGGATTGCTACGTCTCATTTTCAGGGTGATATGTGCGAATTATAAGCAGATATCAATTAATCACATTTGAAATATGCTGCTCGTCAATGGGGTGAAGTGCGCTTTTATTTCGCGAGGACGGATGCTGTGGTAGTATGGGCAGCACACCGGCGTAGCCTGGGGGGGGGGGGTTGGGGAGACCAGTCCCCCCCTTTTCAAAGCACAAATTTTAAAAAATATCAAACAATAGATTCACCATATAAAATACTTTTTAACCTGAGCATTGATTAAATCGCCAGAAAAGTGGAGGTAGGAGAAATAATTTGTCGAATGATCAATTTTATCATAATGAATATACTTTACGCAAGTAAACATGGGTTGTAATTAGAATAATCTAGGGCGCTAAAGGCGTTTTTTTTTTTCAGCCCCCCTTAGAACGTTTGAGCCCTTTTTTAAAAATTTATAACTATACCCTACTGCATTTGAACGATGACTCATCGTGAGATGTGTTATTCGTTTCTCTTTCTAATTTTGTAATGCTGTTTCAGTTCTATATTTTATAAGGAAAAGGAAGTCAACCCTGACAATTCAACATTCATCACACGCATACTCAGCATGCAATTCACGTAAAAATAAAAATAACACAATTCTCATCGAGACCTCTCCTCGTGACAGCTGTTTCGCTCAATGGAGCTCATCAGACGAGTCACGAGGCCGCGGTGAGGGAAAACAAAATTAACGAGCGCCACGTACAGTAAATTCAATTTCAAACTCAATTTTAGAATATGAATTGTGTTATTTTTATTTTTACGTGAATTACATGCTGAGTATGCGTGTGATGAATGTTGAATTGTCAGGGTTGACTTCCTTTTCCTTATGATTTCATAATCTAGCTCGCCCCTGGGACGGATGAGCTGTCTCGCGCCTCACAGCGCCCTTTCTTTGAATAGTTCTATATTTCTACTTCAAAGGCAAAAAAAAATAGTAAGCTGTATTTTTGTTACCAAACCTCAACGAATTATGTTTGTTGGCCTAGTTTTTCATAGATAAGTCAAACACGTATAGTATACAGTGGGTTTATTGTATATAGATATAGCCTTTAGTAGCAGTCTAATGCGAACCCGAAGATCTTTCCCTATTTACTTGGCAAAAAATGGTAAGATTCAATATTCAGGGAGTTTTCACTTTTTGATGGCAATTTAACATTGATACCTCTAGGATTCCAGCTTGAAGCAGCAATTACTATTTACTACACGCGCAACATAAGGACAATGCTTCAGCAATGCACTTGCTTCTTTTAAGAATAGGCTGCTATTTATTCACTTCGCGACGTAAAATAAGTTGATGAAAAAAAAAAGAAAAACATGCTAGCACGTTTATACTGTTAAGTGTCGTCCTGGCTGCCGGAAAGCTTGAGTTTATCCAGCAGTCTTTAAACCAGTGGCGTGTACTGACGCTGGGTCGAGCACAATGTAAACTTTAATTGTTTTACAAAGATACTTTTATTTGGTACAAAAGTACCCTGCCCTTCAATTACCAGCGATTAGTGCGCGGGAAGGAAAGGCGAAAAGCAGATATTGGTTTCTTGTTGATGATTCTGGTTAATTTTGATAACTTGAACCGCCGGAGGTTGGTGCTGGAAGTTTTATCCAGTTTTTTTTTTATCAGCTCTAAGTTCTTGTTTGAAATATGTTTATCTGTTATAACTTGCAAATAAAGTTTTCCAAAATCGAACCACTTCAATATTAACAAGTCTATGACAAGCACACATAATTCGAAATTGTGGCCAGCAGAAATGTTCCATATTTGGTGAAGGACTCGGAATTAAAAGCAAAAATTTAAACAAAAAAATTTTATTTATTTTAGTTGCATATTTTATCCTCCTATCACGAGAAAGCGATCAATGCGTCATACGAGCTCGCTTAGGAGTTGCCGGCCATCTGTCTACCGCACCAAGATGGGGGAATCCCGCTAATTGTTCAAGGGTTCAAGGGAAAATTGTTCAAGGAGCATGCCCCCTTACTCCCGTAAAGTCGTTTTTTTTCCTCATTTGGCTTTAAATTAACTTTACTGTTGCCACACGCCAGAAGAAACCGCGTCTAAAAAAAGTCTCAAAACTCGGCACCCTTCCGAGAATTTTTTTTTGATACTGCACCGTGTCAAGCGAACTCTACTTCCACTGAAGTGAAGCATATCATTGATACGTAATTTGTAAGTTTTGATAAGGTCTGTATCATTGATACGTACAGTAATACATAGATTTCATCCCCCCTTACTCCAAGGTGTTTTCAACGCCACTGACAACAGTGCTGTTGTCGATAACCTGCCATAATGTATTGCCATTGCGTTGAACAGACTGCCCTCGCAACAAATAATTCCAGATAGGATATTCAATGAAAAAAATTGTCCCCCCATTTTTTTTATTTCTGGCTGCGCCGGTTATGGGCCATTGGGCGTAGTTCGACCATATTGCAATATTAATTGGAGCTAAATTAGTCTGAATTACGATTTAGCATTTATAGAACATAAATTCAGGTAGTTTTTCTAACTTAATATTGCATTTTAGGCTCATCGTGCTCAAGCTGTTTTCAATCATACTGAAGATTACGTATTTTTCCCCGACGAACAGACAGTGTCAATGTGCTGTTGGTGTGCTAGGACAGGGGAGAGGCAAAGGTTATTAGCCCTTGGACATCAGGGTGCAGCTAGGCGCATAACACATTCTCCAAATGTTCCTGCGTTTTTAAGCTGCAGTGAAGATTTTCGAGCGCGATTTTGGACTAAAAAATTGGGCACAGACTGATCTTGGTGTCTTTTAAGTGGTTTCTGCCAATTCTTCGGATTACAAGTCCCAGTGGGTCTTGATTGTGGAGGCCGTTTCCAGAATGTTGTTTTGTTTTTTACAGTAAACATTTTTAACAAAAGTGTGATACAGTCTCAACTAATTAGAGCAGTCGATCAAAAAGTTGAAACGCAACCCAAGAACGATACGAATAACCCAAGGTAAAAGAGAAAACCTTATTTTCGTAACTTGTATTAAAATCAACGAAAAACCCCGCAAGCACGACAAACATGGTTGAGACATAAAAACTCTGGTACAATAAATAATATCACTAAATTAAAACAAAAGGATGTGGTAGCCGACAACTTGAGAAAATGTACAAAACTCGTCCAAATTGCACAAAAATTTCGGTGGAAACACTGCTTTTCACGAAATGCTTGAATATTTGTGCAAGTCGAGATGATCGAAGACAAAATTCTTTCGATAGCTTTGCACAATTGATTGAACCTGAAAAAGTGAAAATTTGGGCAAAAGCACATACAGAACGTATATTTGCATAGGCTTACATAAAAGATAGGGCATTAAGGTGGAAACTACGTAGCTCCAACTTGCATTCAGAGGTTTTTAAAAGTCCTTTTAACTAAGACAACAGACAGGTGTAAGCTGGCAACCAGAACTTAAGCTCGGTTAAAACTTGAATAACTGCCAAGTGCTGCTCTAAGGGTGCAAAGCGTCCATAGGGTCAGCAGACTAGCGCAAATTATTAAATAATTTCTTACCAGATCACTGAAGAACACGCTTTCATTCTTTGGTTTTTCAGAATAACGTTCGTAGGATTCCAAATTGTCTTGCAATCGCAAAGTCAGACTGTCGTAGTTTTCTTTCACAACATCCAACACCTTGTAACAGGTAACTTATAAATTTTATAACCATGTAACAGGAATTCGCGTAACATTCGGAAGACGAGCATAATCAATTTAGTCATTAAGTTATATGCTCCATTGCTTCTACCAGTTGGAAACAAGGCAATTAATCGAGATGAAAGTTGATCAGATTGTTTTACCCGAATTTTGTTTCTCAAACTTGCTACTCAAAATTCGCTTCTCATTTATCAGGCCAAAAATGACTACTCAGTACTCAACTCATAGTGTGCCAGCTACGAAGGAAGATGTCATCAATGATGTGCGTTAGCGCCGTAAACTTTTTGTTGACGCTACTCGTAGCGCCGTTGATTTTTTAAAGTAAGACGGAAGGCTGGTCAACTTTTCTTAATTTTGAGCGTCAAGCGCTAATTGTTGAAATTTTGCAGCCAAAATCACTTTCTGTCACCCTTTTGTTCTTAAACACGCTTAACTAAACTTTCCCGTACTAACGATTTGCCCTAATTTCTGCTTGTGACGCAATCCTTGTACTACGGGACTACGTGGTTGGTTTTATCTCGACTTGTAGATCATGGCTACCGGTAACGCCTTTTTTAACAATTGACGCTGACGGCGCTAATAATTTTTTCGTTAGCGCTGACGTCAACGGCGACAAATTTTTTAATAGTTGGCGCTGACGCCGCCAACATACTTCGTCGGCGCGCACGTCACTGAATGTCATTATCACTAAAACTGACTTCGAGCGCAAACAGCTGAAAAGACAAGCGCCCCGCTCCTTTGCTATTTTGTATAACTAAAACGAAATCAACTTTTTCGTGTCAGTTTTCAACAGTGGAATACTGACCTCTTGTTCAGTAAGTGATGTTACACTGTTGTCCTTGGACCACTTATCAATCTTTGGTCTAAAATGCATGATGATTGCTCGAATGTTGAACAAAGAATTCTTCAACCTTGACGCGAATTCTTTGTACTCTGGATGATTCATGTAACGAGAAGCTGAAATCCAATAAGAATTGTTGAGGCTTGTGTGTTTTTGGTACCGGTAATAAATTTGCACGTACAGAAAACAGAACTTAAATGCCCAAAATTTACAGACTGGTACACTCAAGTTACAGAAGTGCAATGCTAGCAAAAGTCTTTTTTAGTTAGGCCTGTCCTGCCTCACTCGATTCTAACTAAAAAAGACTTTTGCTAGCATTGCACTTCTACCGATTGAAAACATAAAAAAATAAAACTTACTTAGAACCTCATAATAAAGCAATAATAGAAGTTTCGCAAAGCAAATCCTAAGTTGAATTAAACACGAATGGCTTACAACCAAGACAACTTCCATTTCTCAACATAAATGCCACAGAAAGAGAGTTGGCTAAAATAAATGACCTTCATTCAGCGAGAGCAGTAGAAACAAAGTTATGGATAGGTTGGCAAACACAAGAGCACATCTGTTACTATTACCGAACCATGGAGTCGCTAATGCAACATACCAACTGCATGAAGATTGTCGAAGAGTTGAGCCATCCTAATAATCTCGTAATAAAGTTCATCATAGCTGGTCGGTGATGGAAGGAAAATGTCTCCGAAAGTAATGAACATGTTGAATAAGTTTATAACCTGAAAGTTAAGTGGAATCAACATCAGAGTATATTGCAATGTGTGAATTTATACGCCCTTTACAAATGTTAGCTCAGTCGCTAAAACTTGCTATTGATGCGGGAGGTCTGGGGTTCGATTCCCAAGTCGGTCAAATGGGTAGTGGGAACAGTGTCGCCAACGGCTCGCCACCGCTGCGACGATACTTCAGAGCTGTGTTGCGTAATGCCTAGGCACTAAACTGCAGATATGGGTTCTTCCACTCGATTAACTCTTCAGCGTAATAACGAGAGTATAATAAAGATTTGATTATACAACCGCATCATCTATACGTTCAGCGCGTAAGGATTGGAAATGCAATAAAAAATAAGGCTTTACGCTAGATTTATATTCAGTTCATGATGAGACAAGGTTTAACATAGTTAAGATTTATCAATAGTTAACATTTACCAATTACTACTAATCATTGTTTCATGCAAAAAATAACTAACAGCACGGCCTGAAACCAAGTTTAAACGGAAGGTCTTGCACTAAAAATAGAACTTACTTGAGTAAGCAGTACAAATACGCCCTGGCGATATTGAGCTATGAAGTTGCTCTCGTTTGACACAACAAATTTCAAGAAAAAGAGAAGCGCTGAAAGAAAAGATTAAAAAAAGAGCCAATTAAAAAATATAATTCAGCTTATGATAAACAATATCTGACTTCGTTTATCAAGGGGTCAAACCACTACCCTAATTATTGGAAATTCGATGTTTCTAGAGACACAAAACTGCAAATGCAACACAAGAAATCACCTATTTTTTGCACCCTTCCACCTTAAAAAGTTCTTGGATATGCTTCTGCTGATCCAGTACTCCGTACAGTAGGTTTGATTTCAAAACAGTGCAATACGAAAAGAAGTAACGAACTAACAGATCTAAGAATAAGTTCAAGCGGACTTGCATTCTCGCTGCCGCTTTTTCGCGATCGCAACAAGTTAGGTATTGAAAGAGTTTTTTGACCTCCCCTACACGCCACCCAAATGACTCATCATTTATCACCAATTTAATTTTACTCACAGCTCCATAATTCTTTCCAATGATACTGTAAGCGGACATTGTACTTCTTCTGGTAGCACATTAACCGGTGGATAATTCCAACGCATCTCCTACAAAATTTTCAATTGTCTAACCATGACCTAATCAGGTCTTTCGGCGCACCATTACCGCTACATCTTTTTGAAAAAAAAAAAACGAAAATAAACAAGCCGATAAACTACAAACCAACATAAAAACAAGGGTTTTATCAAAATTAAAAAAAAAAACACAATTTCAGCCACACTTCCCGAACGCTAAGCGAAAATATGAATCTGTATTCACAATCTAGTTTAGAAAACAGAATTCAGCTGTGTCAGGTAACTACAGAACTGAGCAATCATCACGAATTACAAGTGCTGCTTTCAACTTACATGTGCTGCATAAACGGGAATTCCTTCATCATATGGCTAACTAAAAACTCGGAAGCCAAATCAAATAACCAGCAAGCTAGTGGACGGCTTCGTCCGTCATCTGTAGCGTGGATCTTCCGGTGACGCATAGGCTAGCAATAAAATTTCTGGTAATATTTCATGAATGAGATCAATTTCTGTTTGAAAAAGTCCCGAAGGAAATACTACTTTCCACTTATACATTATCACCAAATTTGGAAACGGCAATTCTAGTGATGAAACAAATTACTTCCATGCCTATAGCAATAAAAAACATGCTATCCACATCACGAGTTAGAACGCAGGCTTTACAACAGACATTTTATTCTTGACACGATCTCCACGTACAACAGTGAAACAACAGCAGTTTGCATCCCAAATGTGAACTTTAACAAACCCTACAAGGAATAACATGGGTGTAAATTGAACGTAAAGAGGATCTGTGAAAATTACTTTGGCAAAATTATAAAATTATAAATATAAGAAATCTTGGCTAGCAGTGATTACAAAAAATGACAATTAACAATGAACTACTGCATATGAATTTAAGACTAATCTTTACCATTCTATGAATTTGAATTCGAAATATCATATTGTCGTCATGTAGGAATGAATTGGCAAACTGGTCTTCCGTGATACAGGTCAATATCACAAAACATAACTTTGCACTGCTGATGTTCTGTTTCACTGCAAAAAAAGTTTTATGCAGAGAAAAAAATTAAAGAAAAGTTAATTGATTGCTACTAATACCCTTTATCTAAAACTGATGATAACATAGCGCTCCAGAAACTCTAAACGTCTAGAAATAACAAGTATACGAAATTGTACGCCATAAGATCACTATCTTGGCCAAAATAGAGAGCTTTTTTAGCAAACTCTTTACCTTTAGTATCCTGCATGATAATGGACGTATATTGAATGAAGGTACAGAGCACATTGTTCGTGGTGTCAACGTAGACAGCTGAGTCGGCTGTAGGAGCTAAAAAAATTAAATCCACGGTTTTCCAAAATAAAATGGCATAGCAGTTAAAATAACACATTTACGCTAATTGAACAGAGGGCAAGAAAATCGAAAAAGTGCTGGCTTCGTGTTTGGGTGACTTGCTTTTTTATTTTTTTCTGTCACGAAAAAGCGCCCAAAGAGCCACGAATCCATACCAGTTTCAAAGTTGTCGTTCTTTCTGAGACTTTCTTGAATAAATTTGCTCTTTCTTTGCTGTTTAAGAAAACTGCCAAACAGGCAATCATCCTGTAACGCCTTATCTCATAACGTAGTCACTCGAACATCATGATGGTGATAATGGGACGAAACAGGGCGGTGAAAGGCAACACAGTTGGCTAGAAATATATTGATCCTTCTGAGAGGATACATACCGAGATATAACGCAAAGCATTAAAATAACTGAAATTTAGATTTATTTTACATCCATTTTCATCTTTGCACTGTTAGCCGTTTGAGCTCCGAAGTAGACAATAGACAGTCTGACAGTACTAGTACTGCCAACTTTTCACTGGGAGCGATTCGACAAAATTAATGTAAAAAAATTCTCCTAGAAACCTACTTGCAGGGGTACTGGCTCGTCCTGGACCATCACCTCCTTTAGGAGTGGTGGGGGGAGTTCCAATTAACGCATCAGGGTGAGACTGCAAAAAATATCATCAGCAACATGTAAAGATACGGGCCAGTTGGTGTGTGAAGCACATTGCGATAAGTATCTATGCTGTTACACATGTCGACCTATCAAGAAACGAAAGAACGCTCTTACAGGACATACACTTAAAGTAAACCTTTGACACTTTAGCCGCACGCTTGGAGGGAAAGCTGCGAATACTATTTCAATGTCTTCCATATAACCCGATCGGGAAATAAAAATAAAGTTTCCCAGTTAACTACACAAATTAATGACTGCCTCTACAAGTTTAGCAATGCCAACGGTGCATTTATTAGCATGTTATTAATAGCATTAAACAATAGAATAGCGTGTCGAAGCTCTATTGAAATAATATGCTGCATAATACTGAAGAATATTCACCTTTATTTTGATAAAACCATTGCCCAACTTTTTTCATATATAGCGACATGACAACTTTTGAACAAGCTAATAACAAAGATTATAACACCACCGTTGTAAATAAAGCCAAAATTGAAACGCATTTGTTGCTACTATAAACGTATCAACCACAAACGAATCTGTTATCATCATCACACACATAGCATTTGCCTGTTTTGAAAACTCTAGCAGCAATAGCAGTTTTATTAAATGCAAAAATAGCTATCCGCAACGCCAAACCGGTTTTCAAAACGCGAAACACCAATGTAGCCTTACAACAGAGGCGACTCCGGCACTTGGGCTGAGCCTAAGTTACGAAATGATGGAAGGCTTGTTATTATTTAAATTTTTAAAAGTAAGCTTAAAGCCTTTTTTAACTTAATTCGTATCAAGTTCGTTGAAAGAAACAGCCATCGTAAAAAACAACGAAGTGTGCGGTGGCAGTTGCGTTTTTCGCTCAACGATTTGTTTAGCCATCTCTGGCTAAAGGAAAATAGCCCGAGCCGCATTGCGGAGAAAAGAAAGAGACAAACGAGACAA
This sequence comes from Trididemnum miniatum, assembly GCA_964006365.1. Taxonomy (NCBI): domain Eukaryota; kingdom Metazoa; phylum Chordata; class Ascidiacea; order Aplousobranchia; family Didemnidae; genus Trididemnum; species Trididemnum miniatum. The sequence continues at coordinate 17,268,424 of OZ023249.1, read as the reverse complement.
AAGCCTTTTTCCTTATTACATCTTACTCGGGCTCGATCACATTTGCCTGAGTCAGACAATGCAAACGTTTGTTACGTTGTTTCACACAATTCTTTCCTTAATTTGTTTGTGGAACTCGGGCCCTCGAGAAATAGCCCGAGCTACAATTGAGGAGAGGAATAGAAAAAAGATTTCGTAAGACGCCTGCCATCATGCTGCCATGTAGTAAATGCAGGCTTTTTGTTTGGTCATAAATGTCTGTTTCTCTGTGGCTCACAATGGATAGCTGGTAACAAAGAGCTACACAACAAACTCAGTATGAGTTTGCCATCAAATTAAGAAGATTAAACTTTATGTATGAATGAAAGTATTTTGCAACAATTTAACTGTTGTGTAAGTTGCTTTTTATTGCTTTTTTTACCGTTTTTTTAACACTGTTTATGTCGAGCCCGAGTAGCCATAAAAAGCTAGAGTCGCCACTGCCTTACAAAGCATTTTTAAATGCAGCGATTTGTTAGCAATAATCGTTGTTAACAATTTAAACATAGGTTTTAACAAGTTTTAACAACTGTACAAGCAGGCAAAACTCACATGCGTTAGGACTGAAATGAAATTACGATTAAGGTGAACTGCTTCATACAAGGCAAGAAGTACTGCTTCGTTTGATCTGCACAAAAAAAGTACAAAAACATCGATTTTTCAAGGTAAAAACCAAATCTACTACTTTCAACTTGTTACGAGGCAAAAAGCAAAGGTTTGATAAACGTCGCAAAAATCGAAAATGTTCTTTTGACGAAGACAAATATTAGAGGATAAGAAACTGAAAAGGAAAACCGAATGAACAGGGTTATTAAAAAAAAACTTGCTAGAACTCGCAACAGAAATTCAACCACAATGGAAATCAAATTATGGTCGCTATTAAGCATTGCAACTTTCTTTGGCATTACCGCCCCAGCGAAAAAATCCTTTTTCAGCCATGATTGTGATGGAAGGTCTTGAATGTTGGGTAAAGAAAAAAACGCGTGAATCTACGAAAGATCACAATCGGCCTATTGCAATTTTAAAATGTTATATACTTACTTAATCAATTGCTTTTGCTCATCTGAATCTCCGATAAACATATTTCCAACCTGCGAAAAACTTCAATTTTGTACAAAACTATATGACAGCAAATCACAGTCAGCTTACCATGTTTGTAATTGTAGAAAATAATCCACTGCTTTTCGTTTCTTCTTGTTTTGAAACAAACTGACGATTGAAAGCAGACAAGCAAGAAGAAATCACAGACGCAAGCCCCTATCGAAACACAATCTGTTAAATATAATTCAATACACTTAGTATAGCTATTTCTCAATTAGTGTTTCCTCCCGGAAAGTCGCGACGGGAAATTTGGGGTTTTGAAATTTACCGTTTCCCGGGAAATTTGTTACATTAGTAAGGGTTTCAGTGGTAGTGATATCTTATCATTCCGACGTAAAAAATGCGTTACTGCAAATTAAAAATTTTTTTTTTGCTTACTAAAAACTATTTTTTAAAATTCGCAAAATTTTTTATGACGAAATGCTTGTGAGCTTGAAACTTTTCCTCAATTTGTCAAAAAATTGAAAAACTCAAACCAAGTTTGTCAAAACAACTGAAGTTCAAAATGCTAAAAATTATATATCTGAAATGCTGAAAAACAGAAAAAATAGCAAAATAATCAAGCTCGGGAAATTTTCCCGGGAATTTCCCGAATCCTGAAACTCCCGAGGATTTTCGGGATTCTGGGAATCAATTTTTTGAAATTTTCCCGTTTCCCTGAAAGCTGAAAATCCGGAAAAAAAGGAAACTCTATTCCCAACTAACAATTTGATAATGCAAAAATACAATGAGGCAGAATGATACGTGAACTTGAGTTCTTCAACCCAACAGTCACCAAAGCATGCCTCAGCTGCTACAGGCTCGAGTCGTGAATTGAACCCATTATGCAGTGCTTTAACCAAGACGCGGCACCGCTAAATTATGTTTAAGTAGCTTATTAATAAGATATTTTCTCAAGCTCAACCTTGGCGGGTTTAGTGCAAGAAAATGTGTCAGCAATGCACCAAATGCTTTGTCCAAAGTCTATATAACGTTGATATCAACTTACTGGCTTCAGTCCTATATTTAACAATACGAAGTTCAACATTCAACACTTACATGAAGGGCAAGTTCGCTATCAAGCACAGACAGCTTCATAATGTACGGGTTGATTGTCTGCAAACAGCAAATTAATAACTTGCTAGCATAAAGCAAACAGCTAATCAGCATGAACTGAACGCAAACACACCAAAAACACTTTGTATTGAGTACATACAAAATTAAAGGGCAAAGCAACGCTTTGGTTTCAAACATAACCCAGACAAATTATGATTTCCATTACGAGTAAGGTCGAAAAATTACAAAAAAATAGACCATACCAGCGTCGTTTTACACACTTTAGCTAAACTAATCAACATGCTTATTTCGATTCCTTATCCGCTTTACGTGGATGGCATTTGGCAAAAACCAATTAAAATTAATACAAGCTGGTCTTAACAAGTCTTACTTACATCATATTTGCAATAGTTGATAAGTAAAGTGAGAAAAAGAACAAGGTCTTGACCATGTCGACTTCTCTGCACAGGATCAGCCAACATATCAATAAGCGCACAAAGGATAATTTCTTCTTCCAGCATTACATACTCCATAAACGGATTTTTATTGATATCATCATGGCCCTAGAAATTGAGACAATGAAAATTTAATTAATGGTTTTACCGAACGCAATGCCCAAATGTCAGTACATACATCAAAAGTTTCAAAACTATTATGTATGTATATAGTCCTTAAAAGTTGAATTTCGAATTAAATACTTTATTCAAATTAAAAAGCTACACAATAACCGTTATTCAAATTAAAAAAGAGTTAGTCATCAGTTACTTGGTTAGAAACATTTATCAGATCAATTGCAAGCACTGGTAGTTTATTTCCACAGGCTTATCCAGATTATTATTTTAGTTGCATATTTATCCTCTTATCAGGAGAAAGCGATCAAAGTGCTATAACGAGCTCGCTTAGGAGTTGCCAGCCATCTGTCTACCACACCAAGATGGGAGAATCCACTAAGTGCCTTACCAACGACACAGTAAGTAAACTTGCCGGCTTGTTCTCCACACTGCTCTTTTAATGCCAAGCGTCAAGCAGGGAAGCTGTGAATACCACTTTTAAAGTCATTAGCTTGGCCCGACTTGCAATCAAACATAATTCCACAACTCCGGAGACGGACGCTGTTATCACGCGGCCATGTTATTACTTAAATAAACTGCCCGATGAAGCCAAGTGAGACTGGCAAAAGTTTATGGAAAATAAAATTATGAAACTTTTATTCTTAGCATCAATTATGCGAGATTATTAAGCTTTAATACTTACAGTTAGGATTGTCAAAATCAGTTTAAGAACTAATGTTTTGAGCTCCGTGGGATATATTCTTTCTTCTTCTTCATCTTCGGCGTAAGGACTAAGAGGAGAATTTGTGAGGATTGCTGTAAGGGAGCGCAGCAAAAGCTGCATTTGAACATCAGCAGAATTATATCCAATCAATAAATCCACGCTCTTAATGGTATCTCCACTGTCAAGTGTCAGAACATTACGAAATAATGATGTCATGGTCTGCAAAAAATTGAAATCTCGTTAAACAGACAAGCGACAAACTTAAAGATAAAAAAAATATGCAGAGATTATACAACCCAAAATATTTTTTAATCTTGAATTATTATTATTATTGGCATATTTATTCTCTTACCACGAGAAAGCGATCAAAGCGCTATACGAGCTCGCTTAGGAGTTGCCGGCCATCTGTCTACCACACTAAGATGAGGAAATCCCGCAAAGTGCCTTTCCCAACGGCACAACAAGTAAACTTGAAAATTTAAATGATTTAATTCAATGATTTAAATCAGGGGTGTGCAACAGGCGGCCTGCGGGCCACTATCCGGCCCGTCAAGCCATTAAGTCTGGCCCTCATCAACACTCTCATTTTTCCCCATCAAAGCATAGAATCATAATCCGACAGTTTAATTAGAGTGACGATTTACACTTCGTGTATCTTTCGTAGCTTAGGGCAGTTATTTGATTATGATTGTACGTGAAGTAAGCATAAGCATTCTTTCGTTCTGTGGTTTAGACTGGTTCACTTATCAGCTGTGTCTGGAAAATCTATGTTGCGTACAATGTGTTACTCGCAATAGAAAGAAAGTGGTGTTAGCCGCCATTGTTTTTTCAGTTCATTTGTTATTTGTCGCAGATGGCCGATACGACGTGTATCTCTGTAGACTCGGGTTTGATTCCAAGTCCAGTCCAATTAGAGACTATTTAACATAGGTTATCACAGCTCTCCTGCTTGATGCTCAGCAATAAATGGACAGTGTGGAGAACAAGCCGGCAAGTTTACTTGTGTCTTTGGGAAAAGTTAAAAACGGGTTGCTACAACCTCTGTCAAAGCTGATGTTAACAAACTAATCAAGAACATTAAATTCTAAAAGTACCGCTAAAATGTTACACAAATAACATTTTACATTGTGAGAAATTTTCAGTTCGTTGTGTAAATGGAAAAACTAAATTTTTGGTGTGGCCCAGCTGGATTCCTAAGTTGTTTATATAGCCATCGACAAGAAATGTTGCACACCCCTGATTTAAATCATTTGGTTTAAATCAAACCAACCCTGATTGTAAAGCAGCAAGCTAACAACAAACCTTAATGAAAGGTTGCAACAAATAAAACCTTTTCAAACTACACCACACAAAATTATTCACAAAAACAGGAAAGTGCTTATTTACACGAAAACTAGGCTACTTGCTTGCAATTTTGGGGTCTCGCAATTAGGTCTATAACCATGATTAAAAATTTTGGCAACTTACAAAAATCAAAGCTAGAGTTTTTAAGTGAAAACATAAAACTTTTGCAAAAGTAATCACTTAGCAAACCTGAACTGCATTGATCATTCGAATGACATTGTCCGAGATGATATATTCAGCACATTTGCTAAAGAAACGATTTAAATCATCTGTAAAACCAATCAGCTCTTTTGATGTTAAGGCTTCAAACTTTTTCTCCAAGTACTCAGCATTGACCTACACAAACAGCACAAAAAATTTTGTTACACTAGTCAAGCTATATCATTAAAACCATTCAGTTAAATGTATCAAGTTGATTTTTGAAGACCTTCATGTTTACGCTCTCATAACCCAAAACGTGAACACAGCATCGTGTAGTGGAGCAATGACAATAATTTCAACTGCTATTGTGGTTCGACAATTATTTTTTACACTAACAAAGAAAATATTTTAACAACTTAAGAAACAATTCTTTCACTTTTTAATAACTTTTATTTGTTTTTAACAAACAATATAATGCTGGCACTCAACAAAATACCTTTAGTAGAAAAAATTCATCCCAAAAGTTTGGATTTTCCAAAGCAAGATCTTCGCCCTAAAATGAAACATGAATGATGAATTCAATCTCAATGCAACTAAAGCAAAATATTGCTCTGCACACAATTTATGACAAAAGGATAGCAAGCTTAAATTTGAAGCAATTCGACTACCAGAACAGAAACATTGATTCCTAGCCTGTATTTGAAAATTAAACCATTTTTAAGGCAGTGTTTACTTTGCCGTTAATGACCAGATCCTGATTGCTATATGCATGACTGCGCCTAGATCCTGATTTAGTTTAGTTAGTTGCATATTTATCCTCCTATCACGAGAAAGCAATTAAAGCGCTGTAACGAGCTCGCTTAGAAGTTGCTAGCCATCTGTCTACCACACCAAGATGGGAAATCCTGCTAAATGCCCTTTCCAATGGTACAGCAAGTAAACTTGCCAGCTTGTTCTCCACACTGCCCCTTATTGCTGAACATTAGGCAGGGAAGCTGTGAATACCACTATTAAAGTCATTGGTTCGACCTGACTCGGAATCAAACCCAAGTCTATAGCTCCTGAGGTCGACGGATGCTCTTACCACTCTGCCATCTGAGCTGTTCAAATGAAATGCGTCTATTGATTGACCTGCGTCTACATACACCGTTTAGACCTAAGTCATGAAATTTGTTGGAAAAAGAGTTTTACGTAAATAGCAAATGTAAATGCCATGCGCGAAGAACTGTGAGCCATGTGCACTGGACCTATCAAGTCTTTATTATGAGATCCTTTTTTTGCTCTTCAGCATTAAAAACGCAACAATCACACAAAAATACTCCTCTACGCTTTGCCCAAAAGCACTAGATTTTAATAAAGAACCACAGAGTTGTATCCTATTAATTAAGTTAAATAAATATTGCCCGAATATGCAACCTGCACCCCCAACCCGCATCATATTCCCTCCAAATTTCTCAACGAATTTACGCTATTCACAAAAATGACTTTTTTGACAAAATTGGAAGATTTGCATCTCTGCCATACACATGACTGGTTTTGCTAATCAGGATCTACTGCGGGCAAAATAGACACTTCCAAAAGATAAACACCAGGTATTCATGCAAAACACCTTTGTAACTGTGAAAACACTGGGGTTTGTTTGAATTAAGTTGTGGTTCGGCCCTAACCCATACTAATAACTTACTAGCGCGATCGAGCAGTCTTTGTGCTCGTAATATATCCGCCTGTTATAAGATGCGGCTTAATTCAAACAAGCTCCAAGAAACTTAGTGTGCACTGCACTGCCACATTGTGTACACTACCGTACATGAACTGTGAAGAAACTTAGTGCACACACACATAACGTCATTTAAAGTCTGAAAAATAGCAGAATGGAATATCGGCATTATATACAGGGTGTTCATAAAGTCCGGATACAATTTGTCATATATTTTTATGACAAATTGTATCCGGACTTTATGAACACCCTGTATAGCACCAATAAAACTTGGGTAGCAAAGTAATTTACAACAAAAAAAGCAGAAAAGCATATTTGCATAGATACCTTGAACACAGCATCATATAACAGCAATATTTTCTCTTTCAGAGGCTTTTTTCCTTCTGACCCACGTCGCAACATAATCTTACACGTAAGAAGTATTTAGTGCAGATTGCAGAATGCTTTTACAATGAAAAGAGGCAGATCACAACTAAGCCCAAATTGACAAAAGAAATCTAATTTAAATGCAAATATTGTTCAGTAGGGTACTGGTACACCATACACACAGCTTTTACAGTTCAGAAACAGGTAAAAACTACACTACACTAGATTATAAGCACTGTAGCACAATAACAGACTAAGCACAGTACCCAGTCGGAGCCACCCGTGGTATAATACAAGATCAGATTAAACTACGATTATTGCAGTATAGTAAGAACTACCTCACAGTATTTTACGACTTTGACAGCCGAGTCTACAAAGACCATCGACAGTCTACAACGTTTTATTGTTCTACATGACTGCTTTGAGACTGCTTAACAAGTCTATTTGTGCACCTGAAAAATTTCACCTGTGCATTTTTTTGCAAACACCCTCTGAAGTCTGAATGCTTGTGGTTGCGGCAATTGCATTGGGTAAAAAAGCAAAGGAATTGCTAAATTTGCAATACTGGAAGTTTGGAAAGCGTCGCAACTATGTCACTTGTGACACAACTAGAGAGTTTTAGTCAGAGGAATGAAGAGCAGGCAAACAAAACGTCAAAATAAACGGAAACCTTGAGTGTATTGTCATGGTGTATGCCAGTGGTTCTCAAATTTTTTTTGACGTGATGCCTTAATGAAAATGTTTGCTAGGCATGCGATGCACCACTAATAACAAAATTCTAAATTGAAAAACTTAAACTTCTAAACGATTTTACTGTCACAGCCATCTTCAAACATGATTTTACGCTTCTTGTTTGCATCCATTTTACTCGGTAGCACTAAAAACCATATGAGACCACCGTATGGGTACCATATAGAACCTTACGGTGCCCATACAGCCCAATACTGTTTTTAATTCTACCCCATTTTTCTTGCTGAACTGACTGCTGCATCTTTCATTTACACGTGCAAAATGAACATTGAGCTATGCTTTTATTTGCAATCAATCACTATTGTTACTTAACAATACACTGAAATACAAAAAAAACGTCTTACAGTACCAAGAGTCATACTGTCATAGCAAAAGTTTATTGTTTGATCATAATAGATAGACATTTTGACAGTTTAAATGGCCGAGTGGTATGGAGCGTCTGCCTCTTGAGCTGTAGACTCGGGTTTGATTCCGAGTCGGGTCAAACCAATGACTTTAACATTGGTATTCACAGCTTCCCTGCTTGACGCACAGCATTAAAGGGACAGTGTGGAAAACAAGCCGGCAAGTTTACTTGTTGTGCCGTTAGGAAAGGCACTTATCGGGATTCCCCCATCTTGGTGTGGTAGACAGATGGCTGGCTATTCCTAAACGAGCTCGTATAACGCTTTGATTGCTTTCTCGTGATAGGAGGATAAATATGCAACTAACTAACTAACTATATAATGATAATACGACACAGAAATATAATATTTTTCACTGGTACTTACTATACATCAATTAAGTATTGCTACAAATAGAATTTCTTATGCGACGCCCCTGGAAAAACAAAACGACATAGCAGGGCGTTGCGACGCACCATTTGAGAACCACTGGTGTATGCAGGGGGAATTAGGATTAGATTCGCGATGCTTGTTCAATGAAACTATGTTTGGAGAAACAAAGTGATTTGATGATCGGGTAGATATCGATGAAGGAGTGATAGAATGGGGTATTCATATAAGATCTAACAGTCTAAAGTGTGTTTGCACAAAGTAGAAAACAATCATAAAGTACTTTGCAAATTGCAAAAAAATCAAATCTTTGTTACATATGCGATAATACGCTGAAGCATGTAACAAGTGGCAGGGTTCATCTTTGCAACTTAGCACTAGGACAATACAAGAAGCGACAAATAGTTGATCGCTGTTGGCAATGCTGCGTCTGATTTGGCCGGCTTGGAAATCAAACGTCAATAACAATGTCTTTAAGGTTGCCACAAACTTTGCCACATGGTAACTTCGTCACATGGTAACTTCACCACACTTTTATACATCAAAAATTTACTTTGCCTACACCAAAACAAGGCTTCAAATTCCTGATTGTTGTAAAAAAATTTATCGGGCTTTTACAGTTAAATTTATTCAGGTAACATCGTCACATGGTCACTTTGCCACACTTTCACAGGCCTACAACAAAAATGTGGGGAGATGTGGGAAAAAGTGTGGCAAAGTGCGGGGGAGGTGTGAAGATATGGGAGAGTGTATGAGGTGAGTGGGAAGTGCGTTGGGGTGTAGGGGGAGGTAAGGAAAGATGTGGAGCGCCATAGTGGAATCAAGGGCATAAGGGCATTTACGCCGAAGGTCTTTGGCGGAAATGAGTACGCTCAATTACGCCAGCCGACGGAAATTTTCAGCAGATTTCTTGCTTTGACGTAAAACGGCAGAAGCCGAAAGACTGGCGAAAATTTATTTTGCTTTAGTTCATTTGGTGAAAGGAGACATCCTGATATTTTGAAAAACTGCTGACGAAACTCTGTTTTCAACACACTTTCCAGCCTTCACTGGTCTAGCTTTTCGTGCATTTATTATTATTATTTCAATCACGCTAAGGTGTAAGGCAACAAAACCTTTCACTCTGATTAGCGAGAAAAAATGCAAAAAAGGAAACAGAAACAAATAAACTGGTATAAACAAAATATTCTAAAACATTAATGTCATAACTGAGTGTAAGTCAAACTGGAAAAGTATTTTTTTGAAAAGATGCATTCATACTGGTATTCAGTAGAGATGAGCAGACTGAGATTTTTTCCACTCCGAGTCCAGTTTAATATTTAAAAATGAAAATCCAATCAGACTCCGAAAAAAAAGGCCAAACTGAGAATCCGCAGTCCAATCTTAGTCCAAACATAAAAGCACTTGAAAAAATTTCAAATTGCTTGTTTATGATCACATTTTCACAGAGCTACCCCTTCAATCTAAATTCAACTTACTGAAGCTACTCATTAGTCTATATGCTGCAAAATAGTGTTTAAAACTTACTCCAAGAATTTCGTTTCCAAGTTTTACACATAATCTGCCGGGGTTGCCAGAGGATTCGCCACATGGAAGATTCGCCACAGAAGATTTGCCACAAAGAAGATTTGCCACACAACGAATGTGACCGAGAATTTGAGCGTAAGCGTCGGACAAACATTTGCAACAGTGCCGATGTGGAAGATTCGCCACACAACGGTGATAGGTTAGGGTCGGGGAGGTTAGGTCGGGAGGGTGGGGGGTTGCGTTTAGGGGGTTTCAGGTCGGGAGCTTAGGGTCAGAGGAGTTGGGGTCCGGGGGTTGGGGTTGAGGTCGGGCGAGTTAGGTCAGGGGATTGGGGTTGGGGGGTTCCCAACTCTCACCAACCCCAAAGCCCCAACTCCAACCCCAACCCAACCCTCCCGATCTCAACCCCCTAACCCCAACCCAACCCGCCCCCAAACCTATCACCATTGTGTGGCGAATCTTTCACATCGGCACTGTTGCAAACGTTTGTCCGAAGCTTACGCTCAAATTCTCGGTCACATTCGTACGTCTAACCCGTTGTGTGGCAAATCTTCTGTGGCGAATCTTCCATGTGGCGAATCCTCTGGCAACCATCCGCCGGTACTGCTTCCACAAAAACAATTATCGGTATATACTTTTATAATAACTGTACCAGTACTACCCTGGTACTACCTATCCATCATAAACATTAATAACCCATACTGTAACCAGGTATCGTAACTACGGTACAGAACAATACACCTAATGCTTCAGTCAAACTGCAATATATTCTGTAGGAAGAAAAAAGCTAATATTAAAATTCTTGTAGTTCCACTAAAATCAATTAAATAAACAGAAGAAATATAAAAGCGAAGAAGTTTTTACAGACATAGACTACACACAATCCAGATAAGCAAAAAAATCAGCAGTGAACACTTATCCTTACTTAATACTAAGCTGCTAAAAGCAGGTACGGGTACCAGCACTACACTATCGGTACTTTACAATAGCAAAAAAGCTGCAACTGTTGTTATCTCTGACATCATAAACCACAATTATAATACAAGTTGGCCATTGCATCTAGGCCTAAACAAAAGACCAAAAAAATAATTTTAAAATTTAGTCAATGATAAATTTGATATGAGCTTGCAATAACTCAACCTTTGTTTATGCAAATGTGTATTCCATTATCTTTGTTTACTTTTCAGGCTTCACACAAAGGTTACCAGTAGGAAAGACATCTCACATTTCCAGTAACCAGTATGAGTGTATAGCCAGGGTTGGGAATCAATACCCAAAAAAGTAAAGAAATAATTGATATTCGATAGCCTAGTTCACCAAAAAGTAAAGAAATAATCGATTACGATGGTAGTTAAAAAAAGTATAAAGAATATTGTAGCCTAATGTCTAATCAATATTAGCTAGTCTATTACACTCATGTGGTAATTTACTGACAAACAACGGACAGGTAGTAGAGGACATTATTGATGCAAAGCAACTTTGCAATTACAAAGCTTTTTTTTTTGTTTTTTTGGCACAAAAAAAATTTATCAGCAAAAACAAGGTAATGACATACCGACGATTATCTGGGGACTAGAGCTGGCTCAGGCTGATTTTTTTGAGGCCCAGACCGCCCACGGCCTGAAACCTTTAGCCCAGTAACTGTAACCGGCCCAGCCCGCACAAAGCCCATTCTTTTTATGAATCTTTAATCATATTAATCACACTTCAAGGGATTTCAAAAAGTGTAAGCGGCTCGTTAGCGGCCCAGAAATAAACAAAGACAGAACCGGGCCGTTAGCGGACCAGTAAAAAGACCGGGTAACTGCTCGTTGACGGGTCTATTAGCGGTCCACAGAGATGTCTGGAGTCGCTTTTTTGAGACTCCGACTCCAATCCTGCTCCAAAATTACACAATCCTACTCCAATCCTGCTCCGGTTTACGTCAAAAATCAAAACTCCAACTCCTGTTTTCACTCCTGTTACTCGAAGAATTTTTGCAAACTTTGCAATCACAGTGTTATCCAAACTTTAGGCCTATGTTAAATTTCATGCAAGTGAGATTACTGGTGTTTAAAGACTGTGCGCAAACCGATGCCTCACAGCGAGCATAACTTTTGACAATGTTCAGTGTACATTACAATGATAACTTAAAGAAATGGTTACTCCGGCTCCAACTCCTACTCCAGTTTTGACGTTAAACTTAACTCCGAGTCCAATCCAGCTCCGAAAAAATTTGCTTGACTCCGGCTCCTGCTCCGGATCGGACTCCGGCTCCTGAACATCTCAGGCGGTCCGTGCCATCTCTACTGGGGCGGACATTACTAAAATACGAAAAGCCGGAAATACGGAAATCTTGCTAAAATACGGAAAGTACGGAAAATGTTACAATGACGGAAATATTGCTAAAATTCGGAATAGGTTGGAAATACGGAAATCTTACTAAAATACGGAAATCGTTAGAAAGACGGATTTCTTGCTAAAAAACAAAATTTTCTTTGTTTTAGCAAGATATCCGTCTCTCCAACATCTTCTGTCTTTTAGCAAGATTTTTGTCTTTGTAACATTTCCCCTCTTTTAGAAAGACTTTAGCCTTTGTAACATTTTTGTTTCTTAGCAATATTTCCGCCTTTGTATTATTTTCCTTCTTTTAGCAATATTTCCGCCTTCGTAAGTTATTATTTTCCTTTTTTAACAAGATATCCGTCCTTAACATTTTTAGTTATTTAGCAAGATTTCCTCTGTTTTGTAGTAGCCTATTTTCCGTCTTTTCCTGTTTCCGTGTATTTCAGAAAGATTTTCGCCCTTGCAATATTTTCCGTATTTTAACAAAGAAGTTTATTGTATAGATCAGGGATGTCCAACTGAGGCCCGCGGGCCGCATTGCGGCCCACTCAATGTTTTGATGCGGCCCACTATCGACTCATTAAATTTATGAAGGCCATCTTGTTAAAACTAAATTAACATTGAATAATAAATTTCTATTCTTTTCTAAATTCCGGTCATTTCTATTCTTTTTCAATAATAAATTCCGGTCATTTCTGTTTCAATTCCCAATAATAAATTCAATAATAAATTCATTAATAAATTCCAATAATTTCAATAATAAATTCCGATAATAAATTCCGGATTTCAAAATTTCGGTCATTTCTATTCTTTTCGATTGTTTACAGGGAATCTGTGACATTATAATCCAGCATGTACTAATTCCTTGAAGGTTTTATTTTAAATGTTCCACCTTGAGCAGAACGAGTAGAGGCTTTGAAAATTTTTTGATTTCTCCTAAAACGCACCGTTTGCTCATTAAAATTATTTTAATGTTTTAGACGTGGCTTTGAGTGAAAACCATCTTGCTAAAACTGAATTAACATTTTTGAAATAGATGAGAAATTTGCAAGGGACAAATTAATGTTGCGACTATAACCAAAGTCTCGTCAGCCTTGCTACGCACAGCCAATTCAGGCTAAACTCATTCCAGACTGTAAAGACTCTTTTTTGCATTGCTTTACCTGGACATCTCGACTTCACCTCTTTTCTAGGTTGTGCCCTATTTTTGGCAGGCGACTGGCCCCAAACAACGATACCCAATGAAAGAACCTACAACCACTAACCCACAATTAAGTTACCGGTAGCCTAACTAGCCCACATCACTAGAAGCCCCCATGGTAACCCACTCATTTGCAGCTGCAGACGCGTTTCGACCTTATTATGGTCTCATCAGTGCAGCATAGCAACCTACCACCTCCCTGAAAAAAAAAAATTCTAACCTTCAAAAGAACTACACACCCCAAATCTAAGCCTCTACTCGTTCTGCTCAAGGTAGAAAATTTGAAATAAAACCTTCAAGAAACTTTTGAAATAGTTATTAGCAGTGGCGGGCGTTGACACCGCTACCTTGACGGTACCAATTGACGCCTTCAACTTTTCGTTGACGCTAGCTTATGCGCCGTCGATTTTCAAAAAGCCGAGGCTGGGAATTAGGTCGTCAAGCGTCAATTATTGGATTACAATCATAGACTCACGCAGGGGGGCACTGTGCCAAGCCCCCTCCCTCTTGGCTCCGGCGTTCAAGAAATTTGTAATAAGCTGCTAAAATCTAACTTTTAGTTTGCGATTACTCGAAATAATAATAATTGCAGAGTCAAACTTCTGCTCTCAGACATCGAACATCGGCTGCTGATTTATATTTGTATGCCGTATTGTTTATAGTGACCGCACTCGCTTGCTGGTACCGGTTTACGTCTCTTTCGATAGGACAGTGTGCGAAAATAAGTGTTTTTTGCGGGCTGCGCCTCCAGGCCCCCAGTTGCGCCCCCATCCCTTTATCAAAATTTGGGTGAGCCTCTGATTACAATATAAATCTTTCGTTTCCTGCAAAACCAACGAGGTGTTCTTCAAGCTAAAAACACTGCGAATTGCGATCCAAGAATTTTTCCGTTGTATTGAGCTATTCTGTTGGTTTTTGCGGCCCAGTTACATATTTTAGTTTGCAATGCGGCCCATTAAATAAAAAGGTTGGACATCCCTGGTATAGATGATAGAGAGAATCACAAGCACCCTGACAAAGTTGGATTGACAATTTCGCATCGAAAGATCAAAATTTAATTACAGGCAAGAAACTGCAGCTTGATGCAAAATCAGTAAAATTTGCATCAAGATTTGAATCATTTTGCATCCAGCTGCAGTTTCTTGTCACTAATTCATTTTCCGTACTTTAGCAAGATTTCCGTCTTTCCAACACTTTTCTCTTTGAGCAAGATTTCCTCCGCTTTGTAGCATTTCTTTTTTGTATTTTGTTGCATATTTATCCTCCTATCACGAGAAAGCAATCAATCGCTATACAAGCCCGTTTAGGAGTTGCCGGCCATCTGTCTACCACATAAAAAAGGGGAAATCCCGCTAAGTGTCTTTCCCAACGGCACAACAAGTAAACTTGTCGGCTTGTTCACCACATGCACTGTCCCTTTAATGCTGAGCGTCATGCAGGGAAGCTGTGAATACTAATGTTAAAGTCATTGCTTTGACCGGACTCGAAATCAAACCCAAGTCGACAGTAGAGATGGCATGGACTGACTATTTTGTAAATCGTACTGCCCATGGCCCGGAACCTCTTGCCCAGTAGCGGTAACCAACCAGGAAACTCATCCCAAAAATAAAGCTTGGCCCGCCCAAAGCCTATTCTTTTACGAACCTTCAACCACAATTAACAGAAAAACGAAAGTTGAAAGAGATTTCAAAAATTGGTAGCGGCTCGTTCGCGGCCCAATTAGAAACCAAAGATAGAACTGGGCCGTTAACAGACCAATAAAAAAAATGGTTAACGGCTTGTTAGCGGGTCTCTTAGCAGCCGGTGTCATCTCTAGTCTACAGCTCCCGAGGCGGACGCTCTCACCACTCGGCCATCTGAGCTGTTAATTCTTAAGCTGTTAAGTCTTCATCATACGCCTTTTCCTATTTTCGTATTATTCAGCAATAATTCCGGCTTTCCATCATTTCTTATTTCAGCAAGATGCCCTTTTAACATTTTCGTCTTTCAGCAAGATTTCTTCTGACTTTTTCCGTCTTTTCCTATTTCCGTATTTTATCAAGATTTCTGCCATTTCCGCTTTTCCGTCATTTCCGCCCTTTAGTTTAGCACTTTTTCCGTATTTTAACAAGATTTCCGAATTTTCCTATTTTAGTAGGCTATTGTCCCAAATACCTTAATAGGGGTCGAATGCGCCAACGTTGGTTTACTTAACCACCGGTGAAGTCTTAACCGCGGTTAGTTAACCACTAGCTCTTGGTTAAAGTTAACCGGTATGCACCAACTATTCCGAGGTTGTGGTTAGGTAACCGAGGTTTTGCGCAAAAAATTGCTGAGTCACGATGTAGGTTTTCAACGACATTGAGCGGAGCCGTAGGCTAAATTGCTATTCATTTTTAGATTAGCAGAAGGCGAAGGAAAACTCTTATTATTGCGTAACAAATGTCTTTTTTCTGCTCGTAAAAATCTATTTATTTGAAAATCTAAATTAAGCGCTAGTCTAATGCATTTCAGATAACAAGATTGATTCGTTTCTTTCTGAATTGAACTGCGATTTAAATTGCCCTGAAGTTTGCGCAAGTACGGATATAATGGCACTGATTAGCATTATAACAAAACTAACAGAGACTTACTTTCCCAAAAAGAAGATGACTAGGAAACAATATAAATTATCAAAAAAACCTTGGATATCTAAAGCAATTCTTGTATCTATCAATCACCAAAAACAATTATATGCAAAAACAACGAAGAATTTTAATACCGAGGCTGTTTATGAATATAAAAGGTACCGAAATAAACTTACACACATAAAAGAAGCTGCCAAACACTTACACTTTAAAAAAGTTTTCAACGACAGTGCATGCAACAATCCCTCTAACACATGGAAATATATCAACAAAGTTCTTCGAAAAACAAAAACATCGGCTACTGCGCCAGTAACGTTGATTAATTCAAGTGGTCAAACAATAATATCTCCCGAAGAAATATGCAACGAATTTAATCATCATTTCACAAATATTGGCTGAAAAATGGCACAGAAAACAAAGAACTCTCAAAACAATCATAAATCTTATTTAGGAAAAAGACAATGCGCTTCAATGTACAGTATCTTCATCCATGCGATAACTACGAAATTATTGCGGCTATTGATAAATTAGATCCAAACAAATCTTCAGGATACATTGATATTCCCATAATTTTAATTAAACAAAGTAAATTTATTATTGCTGATGCTATTCGACGTGCTTTTAATTATTCTATTGAAAATGGTATTTATCCGGATATCTTAAAAGTTGCAAAAGTTACTCCCGTACATAAAGGCGGATCTCAAAGTGATTTAGGACGATATAGGCCCATCTCAGTCCTTTCCCCAATTAATAAAATTTTTGAATCCTTGTTACACAAAAGATTAATTTCATTCTGGACCAAACACAAACTGTTTCGTAATACCCAATTTGGCTTTAGACAAAACTACTCCACCCAACTTGCAGTAACTCATTTGTATGAGTCCATTCTGGAAAAAATAGACAAAAATTCAAATTTATGTGGCGTCTTTTTGGACCTGGCTAAAGCGTTTGATTCCGTAAATCATCAAATTCTTTTGGATAAACTTGAACATTACGGCATTCGTGGTGTGGCATTTGACCTTTTTAATTCATATTTGACTAACCGCAAACAATACACTTCTCTTGACAATCTCGCTTCTTCAATATTATCTGTAAATACCGGGGTGCCGCAGGGAAGCGTGCTAGGACCCTTTCTGTTTTTGGTTTATATGAATGATTTTCCACTCTGCACAAACTGTAACACAACTCCGTATGCAGATGACACTGTGTTAACTATCGCTAATTCCGATTTAACCGATTTAAAAAAGAAAACCGACATAGAATTGAACAATGTTACTACATGGTTTAATAGCAATAAATTAACTTTAAATTACAGTAAAACCCAATGTTTACTATTTTCTAATAAATCACTTAAACACTCTTTTAAAATCAAATTAGGAGACGTTGAAGTTACCAATAACAACACGGTTAAATATCTAGGTACTACATTGGATGATAAGCTTACTTGGCAGTATCACATCCAGATAGTAGCTAAAAAAATCAGCATAGCTGATGGAATATTAAGTAAACTACGGCACTATGTACCTAAAGGTGTTCTTATTAAAGTTTATTATGGTATTGCCTACCCATACCTATTATATTCAGTCACTAATTGGGGAAACGCAGCCAAAACACACATCCAAAAAATTCAAGTTTTACAAAATCGCCTGATAAAAATTATTTCTAATACCTTTAAGTTTAAAACAAAACTGCTGCCTCTTTATCAAGAGCTTAACATTTTAAAATTTCATAACATCTACCGCCTGGAAGTAATTAAATTTATGAATAAATACAAAAATGGAAAGCTGCCTGCCTTGTTTAACGATTATTTTACATTGACTTCTAAAGTGCACAATCATATGACTGTTGTGGAGTCGATCCGTCTTACTTGTTATTTATTTTAGAAACGGCAACACTGGCTGTAAGTCGGACTGGAGCATTTGTTCAGTGGTCTAGCTAGTCTAGTGAGATCAGCCGCATGTGCTTGTTATTTTGATCTCTGCTTTAGTGCTTAGAGCGTAGAAGTGATAAAATTAATATTCTTTAATTACTAATTTTTTCTATTTGAATAAGCCTATGTTGAAATTGTGTCTCAGTTAATTATTGTTGCGACCAGTTATTGTAAGGCTATTGGAAAAGCCTACTGGTTTTATTGGATTATTGTTGCAACCAGTTATTGTAAGGCTATTGGAAAAGCCTACTGGTTTTATTGGATTATTGTTGCAACCAGTTATTGTAAGGCTATTGGAAAAGCCTACTGGTTTTATTGGATTATTGTTGCAACCAGTTATTGTAAGGCTATTGGAAAAGCCTACTGGTTTTATTGGATTATTGTTGCAACCAGTCATTGTAAGGCTATTGGAAAAGCCTACTTTGTTGGATTAATCCATTATTTGGATGACGGTAAAAACTGTTGTTGTTGTGATCTGGAAACTCTTCTTGGTATGTACTTGGATATATTATCGTTTAAACTAGTCCCGTTTCTACTGTACCAGTTTGAATTTACGCATACCTGGTTCTGGAAGTATTGGTGTAGTTTCATTTGCTTCCTTGTTTTTGGCCGACTACCGTAGGCTAGTAATAATGCTCTGATGACTTGTAGACCGTTGCACATCCTATTGGAGGATGGTTTGACGTTTGCTGTTGCTGATTCTTTGAAATTGACGTTGCTCATAGCCACAAATATTAAGTACAATGATACATGTTTCATTTTAGTGTAGGCCTATTGTGTCACTCTGTTTTTGCCTTAGTAGCCCTTTCATAACTGTACCTTTGTGTTGCTAGTTTTGGTGAAACTTGCTAATTGATGTTGTGTAAATGTAATCTTAGTGGTAGTGTGCAAGTTGATGTGATCTGCTGATTTAGACCTACTGTTGTGAGCTTTTACTGATTGAATTTGGATGTTAGTTAAGATTGCTGGTTAACGATGTACGTTGCTTGAGCTGGCTAATTGTTTTAGTGCTTATGCTGTAAATATTACTTTCAGATTGTTTGTCCTTAAGAGGTGTTGGATTGCTTTGTTTTCTGAATTGGACATTTAACCTGCCCACAGTCAGGTATTGCCTTTACTGTGAGGTCCGCGTGAATTGTTGCTTATGCTTTGTTTTTTTTGTTGTTTTTAGTTACCGCTGCCATTGATTTGATACCTTTTCTATTTACTGCTGATAAAGTTCAACATTCAAAATATCAAGTTGGTTGTGCATGATTTCAGTGGCGCGCGTTGGATCACATAGTGGCGTGGGTAATTAGGCCGCATTGATTGAAGCTGCCGCAACAATGACTAGACAAGCAAGTAAAAATAATTTCTTCATGCGTCGTGTAACAAAATCGTCAACCCAACAATCTATAAAAGTATCTGGCCCTAACATATGGAAAACTCTTCCTCCTGAACTAAAACTGTCATTTGAAAAAGGACGACTAACCTTTATTAACAAATTGAAGCGCTACCTTCTTAATATACAATCAACAACCACCTCTTAATGGCCCATTATAGTTTACAACTTAGCCTGCGTCGTAAATTTGCTTAGAAAAATAAAACTTTGGTTATTTGATTTGACTGAAATTACCATACTTTCTTGTAAATAAAGTATACTTTTTTTTTTTTTTTTGTAAATAATTTGCTTGTCTTTCTTTCGGAATGTGTGTGTGTGTTTTGTTTTTATTTTTTCTTTCATGCATTTGCTAATGTAAACCTGTAAGTAAGTAAGTTAGATCTTGAGTAGTGAGAGGTTACAGACTCGATGACCTCGCCAGTCTCGCTTTGCGGACCTGGATTCATGGTCTTTCGTAGCCTCTCACTGAAAAGAACTTGTATCTACTACGCGCTTTAATGTTTTTGTACTTTATTGCATTTTCGTTTTTGCGTCAATACCTGTTCTTTTCAAACAAAAATAAATGCATCATCATCATACTGGATATGTATTTTCATACAAATCAACTAGACCAGCAGTTTACACTTGGGTTCATAGGGTTGCAAATAAGCCACGGAAAGAGGAACAGCGTTAGGTTTTTAAAGCAAAACATTTTGGCATATTTTCAACCCTGGCTCTTTACGAAATTTGTGCTACGTGCCTTGATTTAGGCTTTAGGTGGGTTCATGATGAGCAAGTTACCTACCTGCCTACAGCTGTGTGGAAGACGTTATTTTGGACAAGCGGGCTAGCCACTTTATGCCGCCAATTACGCTATGCAGAATAATGACTAATGAGTTTCAGTTACGTCTGATAACCTACCAAATTACCAGTAGCCTATCAATTAACCAATGTCTTTCGAGTGACAGCCTTATAAGCAGTGTTGGAAACACTACGATTTCCACGAGTCCGAGTGCGAGTCCTTAGGTCACGAGTCCAAGTCCGAGTCCGAGTCCATTAAAGCTGAAATTTACGAGTCCGAGTCCACATGCTACGAGTCCGAGTGCGAGTCCGACTCTGTGAACTCGAGTCCAGTAAAATTTTCACCATGAAGCAAGAAGTACTAGAGTCCTAAGCGAGGTAGTATAGCGCCTCCGTCGCTTTCTTTTGATAGGAGGATAAAAATGCTAAAAAAATACTGCAATCAGTACCGGTAGTAATAAGACCGTTTTCCGGGCTTTTATTCCCTTTTCTGCGTAGCCTAGTGAATAACTTCCATTTTAAATTCGATATTGCATGCACGTTTTAAACATTGTTTAAACTTTTCGCTATTTCAGCTTCTTTGCTCACTACTAGGTGAATGGTGATAGGTCTACTAAAAGTTTTACTCTTCTGCCAGTATTAAATAAAGCGATTTTGGCAGTTTTAATTGGGTTAATTAGTTTATCGGAGAACTGAAAACTTTCGCACCTACCGTGTAGCATGCAACACAAGAGGTGCCAGTCGGTAGGCGTAAAAATAAAGTTATCCTGTTAAACAACGCACTAAAAAGCGCCATGTGCAATCGCATCTGTCAATGAGTACAGAATTTCATTTACACAGCAGGATAATACAGTGTTTTACGTCGCCACTGTAAGGTATTTCTAGGCAGTTACAAATTTTAAATATTTTTTTGTCTGAAAAAGGTTCGTTCAACTCTTTTAATATGACCACAAAAAATGATAAAATCCACCCTTGAATAGAAGCCACTCCAAATAACCACGAAAATAAATAGAAACCGCGGTTTATATTCAAAGAAATACGGTACTAGAACACGGTATTTCTTCGGACACGATGTTCCTAAATCTAGCTTATTTTTGTCTCGAGATGGCAAAAAAGTTTTATTCATTTTAACATTCTTAGCTCTAACCTCGACAAGTTGGCGCACCATTTCTTCTGTACGCAACTATTTCGATTCTTATCGATTTTTATTTCTTGCCCAAGCTTAGTTAAATTTCTCTTCCGCATAACGTTGCCAAAAACTGGCTATCGGAATTTTGTAGCACGTTTGAGAACCTTTCTTCTGTCATCAATCTATTTGCTACTGTTTAAAATTTTTTCAGAGAAGATTAGAAAGATGTAATGGCAGCTCAATAGTAGTTTAATAACTCAACTAATTTAACACTCAAACATTTGTTCTTATTCATATAGAAATGACATGAAAAATAATAGGCCTACCTCAATTAAAACTTAGAATAACAATAGCTTCATAACTGCAATAACATTCGAAACTAAACTGCAATACACGTTCAATATGTAACTGAACTGACGAACTATTTCGCTTATGCTAAACGCCAGATTTTATGGTTCTATTTTTTGCTTTTGGTTTGACCCGACTTGGAATAAAACCCCGAGTCTACCGGTTCAGAGGCAGACGCTCTATCCACTCGGCCAACTGATCGGTCATGTTTATGCTAATGTTTTATGACATAATATTAGCTGGTCAGAACAAAGAAACGAAAATAAGAAATTTTGATCAGAAGAAAGCGCTGAAAAATATTTTTCCGTTGATGAAATCATCATTTGAGAATTATAACTGGGTATCAGCGCAGAGGGAGTACAATTTATGTTAATGGAAGATCAAAACAACTTTTGATATTCATCTAAAACAACTTTTGTTTTGAGAAATGCTTTTAAGCACAGTGATGAAAAACACGTAAACGAAACGACACACGCTTCAGAGAAACGATTTTTTCATTATTTTACACTTTTTATACAGACATATTTAGATACAAAAGCGGCCATAGCAATAATCAATCGAAAGAGAAATCCTCTCCCACAGCTCACAGCTGTATAACAAAGCAGTCGGTCAGACATATTTTGCCGGCGCTAATGAGCAAACAATCAAAGAACAATGAATGTGTTAAATCGCAATAACATCAAATGACAGGCAATTACGGAACGCAATCGAATTACTGAACTGTTACGGTTTTAATCGTAGCTATGTTCTTACTGCAATAAATGCATGCAACAATTGCGAGTCCGAGTCCGAGTCTGAGTCCAGACAAAACTCACGAGTCCGAGTACGAGTCCGAGTCCGGAAGGCACGAGTCCAAGTCCGAGTCCGAGTCCTCAAAAAGTGGACTCGAGTCGGACTCGAGTCCGGACTCGGACTCGAGTCTTCCCAACACTGCTTATAAGCCACTAGACTTGGATAAGGTTCGATGGTGACAGTAGGCTACCGTAAGTTCCGTAACCTACTCAAACTCTTACAGTCTGCAAACTACACAAAAATTTGTTCCATTCAAGCATACAAGCGTTTATTGTTAATACAACAGATAATTACCCGCATACCCTACCCGCATACCATACGCATACCATACCGCATACCCGCTTACAGATAATTACCGGCAGTCTATAGCCTAAAAAATGTGTTTTTGCATGTCCAGCGCGAGTTAACCTAGCTACCTCGTTAGGTTAACTTTTCGGGGGTCCTGCTAAACACCGCAAAGAACTGAAAACACTGCAAAGAACGGCAACGGACTTTAAATTAGCTACTAAACACCGCTAAGAACGACCAAGGACTTGGAATCAGAGTCGCAAACATAACAAGAAACGATAAAGAACTTTAAATTGTGTGTCTGCTTCTGGATGGGTAGACTTGGGGTTCGATTCCGAGTCGGGTCAAACCAATGAAAATTGATAAAATTGAAAATTGGGTTACCAGCAACAAATTAACTATCAATTACAATAAAAGCTGCTTCATGATTATCTCGGGTAACAAAAAGAAAATTGGCACAAACGAATTTAACATTAGTATTAGTGGCAATGTCATTGTAAAATCTGACTATGTCAAGTATCTTGGAGTATTTTTAGACGATCGTTTGTCATGGAAAATACACATTGATAAACTATCAAAAAAACTTTCCAGAGCTTGCGGTATGGTTTACAAACTAAGACACTACGTTCCCCTATCCTCACTCAAGTTAGTCTATTACGGTCTTTTTCACTCTCATCTTCAATATTCCTTATTAAAACTGGGGTAAAGCCGCCTCTTCTCACTTACAAAAATTGATAATTCTCCAAAACAAGTTCACAAGAGCTACAGTAGTCTTTTTTGTGCGAAAGAAAACCGATAAACTTTCTTTACTCTAAGTTTAATACACTCACGCTTACTGACATGATTAAAATAGAGTTCGCTAAATTTATGTTTAAATACAATAACCGTCTGTCACCACCCTCTTTCAACAATTATTTCACGAAACTTGATGTAATACATCATTATAACACTAGACAAAAAGTAACTTCTGAATTTTTTCAACCTTTTATCGCTTCGAAAACTGGCAAAAAACTCTTCAACACATTGGCCTGAAAATATGGAAAAACATTCCCGAAGAATTTCAGCACTGCTCCTTTTCTTTCAAAAAATACGTTAAATCTTCTGCCATCTCCAAATATGTATGAAATCACCTTCTCCACAGTATTTTATCTTGCCTTCAGCAGATTATCAATTTTATACAAATGTCACCACTTAAATTGATATTGTAACTAAATAGTTGATATCTGTACCCCTTTAAATGTATTTTTACCTTCTCCAAAACCAAAGTTTTTGTTTTCTTGTGCTTTGTGTACATATTGTTTTCTGAAGTTGTAATTTATGTTTTCCGAAGTTGTAATTTGTGTTTTCTGAAGTATTGTAGGATGTTGTTATTTTAGTTATTACTTTTTTTATCCTATTTTTTAAACACTCCTGCATATTAGCTTTGAATCCCAAGCTAAATCCCCCCTTTCTGATTGTCGTAAAGTTATGCCGTCACTGACAACCTGCTCAACCCTTTATTATTATTTTGCATGTGTGTGTTTGCGTTTACTTTTTAATAATTAACGTCAAAGTAAGATATGGCAAAAAGGTGCAGTTGACCTAGATGACCGAATAATGGTCTTTTCACTGTTTCCTATCTGTGCTTTCTTGTGCGTTATGGTAAAACAAATAAATAAATATCGCAATCAAATATCGATCACAATTGTTTTTTCCCAACCTGTTAGGGTGTATAGCCTATAGAGGTCATCAGGTTATGCATTCTTTAATACTGTTTCAAAAAAAAAACGTTTATCGGTACTGGTATTTATTTTCCGATTGACAGTCTCCAATCAGCACTACCGGTAACTGACTAACCTGCTGAGTAATAAAAACTACCGGTACTTAATTATAGCCTAGGGGCCCTAGGCATAACTGGTCTACTTGTCTACTATTCAGCATCAGACTCTATGGCTGAACTGATTTATAACCGTTATTTCGCTGTCCCTTACTTATTCACGTTTTTGTCAAATATAACAAATTACGGTATATAGCGGTACTGGTAGGTCTTCTAAACTTAGAGCTAGTCTAAGCCTTCAAAACTGATGCATTAGTTAAAGCATAGACAGTTTAGGTCTATAATGTCATAATCAAACAAACCAAATTTCTAGTTTCAACGTCTCACCAATGACATATATACTTAAACAGTCGTCTTCTTTTTTCAGCTTTTATCATAAATAAAGCTATTGCTTTTGTTTAAGAATCATTTTTTCCCATTTGATTGAGCTGTAATCTCTCGAACTACTTTGTGTTGAAATTTAAGGAGTCAGAGTCGAAATTTCACTTTTTGTCGGAGTTGAACAGAAAAATAAAAACGGAGTCGGAGTCGAACTAAAAAAATACTTGAGAGTCAGAGCAGAGTTGTATCGATTTTACTACGACTCGCCAACCCTGTTTCTAATAATTGACATCATTGAACAACTAACTTGCTTGACGCAAGCAAGCAAAATTTATGTCGCAATTTTTTGTTTGTTTTATATGTGAAAATATAAAAGAAAGGCGCATTAACAGATTAACTGCATAGGTTTTTTCGCGCCTGGACATGCTACATGAATGATAATCTCAGGCCAGATACTGTGGTTGGCGAAGATAATCTTGTTGTCGCTTTTTGCGTATTGGTAAACGCATCACATTTAATTTGTAATTGGTGAACAATTTTAAAATGTGTAACTCAGAATTAGGCAAGCATGGAAGACGATCTTCCATTCCATTCTTCAAATCTTTCATTCCATTCCATTCTGAGCATCTTCCATATTCCATATCGTTCCAAAATTCTCCTTCCATTCCATAGCATGCCCTGGTCTGCTGGTTAGCATTTAGTGTTATTACTTTATTTTGTGGGACTAGTCTGGGTATGGTATCATAGTGCTGTGGTACTGATTTGTTAGTGGATTTTCCAATTTATTCCATCTGGTAGATTATGTAAGGCGAGACTTAGTTGGTTTCTTGTTTACAAGTTCAAGTAGGCCTATAAGCTAAATTATCTGTAGCCTACTGGGCTGGCTGACTGGTACAGGGTATCAAACACTGCTAGTAGCCTAGCACCTCTGGCTGGGGTACCTGGGTGCTGGTGCCATATCCTACACAAAACAGCTGAAAGTATTTGTAAACAAAATAATCATGTATCCAGTTTTTCGTGTTAATCTGTTAGTCTAGTCTAATTAACTAGATTACCGGTAGTAAGTATCGTTACAGACTGATCCTGTAAACTGGTAAACCTTGGTGTGACACTACACCAGTACCGGTATGCATTTGTAAAATATATATTGATACAGAATGCTGGTAGTGGTATCACTAGTATGCACTGTACACTTGAACTGTTAGAGTTATTCTTTAACTGTTTAATATCATCAACAATGCTACGAGAATCTAGTCTGTTTTCTTGCAGAAATTTTTGCTTAACTTATTAGCAAAGTGTTCTTCTATCATACACATTTTTTGTTGTTGTCTTGCTTAATTTTGACAAGAATACAGGATAGCTCTGCTTTTCTCATAAATATTTGAGGTATCCAAAGTACCACCACCGATAGCATGCAGTCAAGCAATGCTGATTCGAACAGAAAGCGTGAAGAGAAATTAACAAAGAAAGCTCACCAAGCAAACAGACAGCATAAAGAGGTACCAGTACAGTACCGTCATATGACCTAACTTCAAGCACTTTGTATATATACCGTAGTAATTCTTGGAACTAATACTCACACAGATTCAAGCAATTCTTGCAAGTATCGACTTTTGAAGGGAAACGAATTTTTTGCTACCAGTATTTTCTATGTGCTGCCATTATTTTTTTAATAATCAAGAATTTTGGCCTGTCCAAAGTTAGGGCAAAATTTTACCAACTTCAAACTTTATCTTTGTAACTTTGGACAAGAGCTTAAACGTATAGGCTGCTGTCTGTCTTCAGATAAATGTTTTTAATCATCAAGCACCGTTGACTGGTTGATTGGTCACTATTAAATTTTCAGAAAGGATCAACTTTTTATATTTTTAAGAAAAAGTTTTCCAACTATGTGGCTTAAATTGGAAATTTGACATTAAATTTCTTTTGCTGCATCCCGATAGCACTTCACTTTCACCACTGCATTTATCGCTTTCTCCGAGTCTTCTTTCTTTACTGATATTTTCTTTACGTTTTCCAAGTTTTTTCAATTTTTAGCATCCTAACTTCAGACACTTGCTTAAATTTAAGTTTTGCTAAAACTATAAATTAGGTGAGAAGACAAACGTGGTTTTGGAGCCAATAATCGCTTTGATCAAACTATCATTAACATGCACAAAGTAATTTTTTTAAAGGATTTAAAAATGATTTTCTAAACCTTATAAAAAATAAACAATTTTGTCACGTGATGGTTTATGTGCTTGAGTGAGTTTTTGTTACTTATTCCAAAAGCCTATGCTGTGCTATTTTATCGTTGCCCATGAAACTGCTGATTAGTACGCCTAAAAAGAAGTTACAAGATTTGGAAGTACCGAGTCTGAAGTTGGGATGAGGTCGTTTGGTGTACCGTATATATCATCTTTAAGTTATGGAAGCGTCTATTTCACCGGAAATTCCGGTTACCGAAGTTCGAAAATCATAGTTTGCGGAACCGGAAACATCCCCTAACGGTTCCCCTACTGTGAGAGTTGCACTACAGGAATCGAAAACGATTACGCAACTACGATTTTTCAAACTTGGTAACCGGAATTTTCGGTGAAATAGACACTTCGTTAAGTTATATATACCGGCACTTATTCTGCTATTGGTTACCACTTCTAATCTGTAATTCAGCAAATAAATGTCATCATATTATGATGCAGCGGCACTGCATCAAATTGTATTTTTGATAGCCTAGTGCTTTTAAAGACTTGCTAACAAATGTTTGATTTTATTCAACTGACTTGCTAACAAATGATGTGCTAACAATGTTTGATTTTATTCAACATTTTTGTGAATCTATGACAACTGTCTAATGAAAAATTTTGCAAGAGGTGTTTTTTCTTTGATTAATAAAGAGTGAACTGAGTTATTCATTTTCTTTATTGGGTCATTTACCAATTAGCATTAATTTGTTTGATTTTGTTAGATTAAAATTAGTTGTAAATTCAGCTTCTTATTGAGACTCGTATTGGTAAAAATGGGCATTAGCATTGTTCTTTCTAAGTTTTTAGTCAGTGGGAATTTACCCAAATATAAATTTCAATAAAAAATTTGCCCAAAGAATTTGGGGGTTTGAAAAAAAGTTTGATTAAATTTTTACCTCAAAGTCGAATTCCAAAGTACGTATGCAAAATCTATTTTGCACCGAAATATTGAGCACTTTGTTTCAAATGTGGCCAAGAACCACTATTGCGTTTCACAAACTTAATTTTCTCACTTTTCTCAACTTTCACACTTTAGAGGGAACAGTGGGCATTAGTTTTGCTTGAAGTCAATTTAAACTACTGAATCAGGTATGTCCAGAGTAAAAAGGGTTTTATTTCCATGGAAAACAAGTTTTTTTCCAAACCATTGCAAAATTTCTTGTCATAAACTGAGGACGTATAATAAATTCAGTAAGAGGCTGCTGTTGGTACTAAGGTTTCTTTTTTCCCGGATATTCAACTTCCCGGGAAACGGGAAGTTTTCAAAAAATTTATGGGATCCTGAAAATCCTTGGGATTCGGGAAATTCTGGGGAAAATTTCCTGAGCTTGGTTGTTATGCTGTTTTTTCTGGTTTTTCAGCATTTCAGATCTCATTTTTAGCATTTTGTTATGTTGTTTTGACAAACTTAGTTTGAATTTTTCAATTTTTTCGACAAATTGAGGAAAAAATTTCAATTTCACAAAGTATTTTGTCTTCAAAAATTTTGCGAATTATGAAAAATGAGTTTTAGTAAGCAAAAAAATTTTTTTTAATTTGCAGTAATGCATTATATATATCAGTACCACTGATAGATATCAGTACCACTGAAGTCCTAGCCAAAGTAAAACAATTTTCCAGGATCCCACCATAAATTTCTCGGTAAACGAGAAATTCAAAGATGCCAAGTTTACTGTCCCGACTTTCCAGGAGCAAACACTAGTTGGTACCAACAGTTATATAATGGCATGTTGATAGGCTTCTGTTAACAAATGTTCTTAGAAACCTTGTTTTTGTTATTACTTAATGGTAGCCTAATATTTGATATATTTGGTTTTGTATGTAGCAGTCTCAATAAGTAGATCATAATCATTGAACGGTTCTAGGTCATGTCTTCCTATTTACTTGAGGATGAGAACTATGCTGGTTTTTCAAACCAACTTGCTTCAATTGGTCTGAAGTTACGGGACATTCCTGGTGATGGGTAAGTTTTGTGCATTTGTCATTTCAAAGCTTCTAGCCTATGCATTTGGTTGTTCTTGCATGGTACCGGTACCCTTATATGACCAGTACCGGTACTGCCAATTATTTTTGCTTTTATGCCAATGTTTCCTGCTATTGTTTAGCCTTGATAGTGACATTAATCATCTACTTAGCTTTTTTATTACCTTATTTTCTGGAATAGAAGCTGTGGCTACTATTTTTTATTTTTTTTATTCAAGCGTGGCTTCTATTCAAGAAAATACAGTACTCAGATTTACCACGGAGAGTTATTTCTGTTGATGAAGAAAAAGTTGTGTTGGCCTACTCTCAAATTACGTAATGTGTTACCAAAATACAGGCATGACTATTAGGCAATACCAACTTGGTGTAGAACCATTCAGCTTTAGGACATCTCATATTCTAGTATGCTACCAATTGGGGGGTTGAACAGAGACCAGAGTAAATGACTGTCCAAGGTGATCAAGACACTAAGTTGTCCCATGTAAAGTTAGTCTTGCTGACTAGTCTTAGTCATGCAATTCTAAAAATTTGGATGAATGTTGATTATCATATACGGGGTATATCATATTTTGTCAAATTAATCTCACGTAGTATGCCAAATACTACTTGTTTTTTTGTTAAATTGGTTTACCAAGCTTTTTATTATCAGTGCTTACATTTGCAAAATATTTCCGATTTTTTGGTTGTTTTCCATTTTCAATATTGCCAAACCATGAAATTATGTTTATCATATTAAATGTTGGTGTATAGTTGTGCATGTTTTTACACACATCATGCACTCTGGCAAAATGTGTATGAAACAGCATAGTATATATATACTGTTGGCAACCAACGACTTACATAGCATCTGTTAACACAGTTTTGCAACAGTTTGAAGCTATTGTAGATAGCACAAAACGCTAGGATTGAAGTAGAAATGCCTTGTGAAGTGGGATCATTTGATAACGCAATAAGTTTGCTTTCTTGTGCGATGCACCTCTAATCAACCCTAAATGCAGTAATATATTCCCAAGTTCTTCAAATCAAATATATTATAGTGGGAAAGATGTTTGGTTGATCAACGAGAGTGAGATTAACAGGTTTCTTGTCTGTAAAAGTGAATTTTTTAGCTGTAAAATTGCGCTTTTTTGATGATTTATTAGATTTTTTTCTGCTGCTGTTGTAGTAGATTAAGTACCTAAATTCGGATTGCGTCGTGCGTTATTGAAATTTCTTGATTAGAAACTGCTTGTTTCGTGCGCTTGCTGATCAATTGGAAGGACATTCGAGAAATCACAGGCGCCATCGTGCAGAGACCGTGAAGTACATGATTGACCATAGAAGCGATTTCGAACCGTTTGTTGAAGACGATTGTTCATTTGATGATCACGGTAAGTTCAAGTGCTATGATGGTTGAATAGCCTGTGAATAATATTGACTGATTTAACTGCATGGTGTACATTGACTGCTGTTAATAGTTTCCTGGTTTGACGAAATTTCACATGATCGCGAAAAAGATTGAAATGATATACCTGGAAGCGTGGCATTTGCACTACCACGTAAGGGTTTTTATGCTTGTCTTGATGCTGATTAGGTTCCGTCAATCCATGTTAAGTTTTTTTGCCGGAAAATACATTGCTTTTTATTTGTAAAAAATAGTGCTACTGTTTTTTTTCTGTGATAAGAAGCTGCTTTCGAAACCATTGTAGTACCAGAACAATAACTGTAAAGACGTATTTGCTTGTTTTAGCAAACCAGTGTTAGTGTTACTATGATCAGCCAGCTGGTTGTCCAATGTGTTTTGTTATAGTGTATCTTGGCTACAAAACACCACTACGTGTCACATGTATAATGTGTTCAGTACAGAGCTGTGGACGATTTATCAAGAGAAAATTGTTCCTTTTTGAATCGATCACGTGTTATTTCGTTCGTGATCACGTTTGGTGTATTTCCAATTTTTTGATGTTTTAGTGTACAAGCTAAGGCAAGATGGTACTTATGCGGGAAACGACGCTATAGTTGCATTTGCGAGAAAAAATGGAATAAACGTAGTTATTCATCAACTGAATGCACCAATGTGGACTGTAAGTAGTCTTGTAATGTTATGCGTACCATGTTGGTATTGTTTATCAATATTGTGTATGAATGCCTGAACATTTTCAGTATCAGATTGTACTACACTATTTTTCGAGTCTGAATGACACTAATGCTCGCGCTCAATGCTAAGCTAGCATCACACATGCGACATGCGTAAGAACAGATGTAATAACGAGTTGGTGGTAGTATTGGTTTGACTAATTCAAGAATGGAACTAGTTCTTGTGTAAAATTTCTGGAATTAAAATGAATTAATTGTGCTTTAGCGTAAAAGTATGACCTTAGAATTAATTTGGGTTCTTTAATTTCTATAGCAAAACAATAGCTACCTTAGGTCAGATGCGTGCTTGAGTGGGATGACGAATTGTACAACATGTTCTACCTAAATCGAATCTTTACTTGTTACCTACGTCAGTTTCTTTTCAATGAGTTATTGTAGTACTGCTTTGGACCTTGATTTAACAATAGAGGTTTTATTCGACAGCGTCACGCCGTCATCGTCTATTGGTAATGCGAGCGAAACGTTTTTATGTAAGACGCCAAAATGCAATAATTTGCCATTAATTTTGAGGTTTGAACAAGCCTTAGTAACAAGCAGAAATTCAACTTCTTAAATGTTAAGTTGGTAAACGTATTTGTACGTAATTTAAGGCAGTTTGTAAAGTATGCTTACGCATGCCTACGTTAAGTAAACGCAGTTCACCTAGCTTTTTATCAATATCTTTGTGTACGAATGACGTAGGCTAGTGTAAGGAAACACCATTTTGCCACGAGTTCTTGTTTGTCAATAGTAGGTTGGCTATGTGTGTGACTCTGTATGCTCTTGGTCGATGGAGTTCAGTTACAGAAATGAACTCCGATAGCCTGCGATGTACAATTATTAGTTTGCACTCGAAAGGTTTGAGCTTCGTTATTGTAAACATAGCCTTATGATTTTGAGCGTTATGGTTTTCATGGAAGTTTGAAATTTTTACTTTCGCTTTCGGTGATACTCTCCAATTTCTCGATGTAAGTTGAGAGGTGTTGTTGTTTACGCCGCGTGATGTCGTAAGGGTTACTCTTTGATTTTCACAAGTTTAATCACTGAATAATCCTCATATGTTTTCTGCTTAATTTAATGCTTTTCACTTACACTCTCTGGCACTTGATTGCAAAGGCTGGTTTTGCACCCACTGTTATATGTATGTAAGAATGTGCCTCAAGTAAAATTACTCGGACTCGCCGAGTAACTAGTATTTACGACATTACTCGGCTAGTCCGAATCCGAGTATCTACGACGTCAAAATATGAACTCAGAATTAGGTAATGAGCAAAAAGATCACCACGTCCGCAAATGTCCTAATTTCCAGGGTTTATACTTTTGTAAGTGCCCGCGGGCCGCATAAAATGAATGCTTTAATACTCGACCGAGTACCAATTAATACTCGGCCGAGTCCGAGTAATGAAAATGGCTTAATACTCGGCCGAGTACTCGGACTCGACTCGGCACATCCCTATATTTATATATGCGTATATTTTCACTTTCTCGATGAATTTTCACACTCTCATCAAATCTGCTTGCATCCCCTAGGGTGGCGAGCACTCCAGTCAGGAAATAGTGTCTTAATCATTTGTTGCAGATAATTGGAAGCGATAGAAGCAACATTCCGCAATTGCATATTGCCTATCACAACGGTGACCATTATTCAAGTGTGCGGAAGATTAGCGACAATTCAGACAATCCTGCCGGAGTCAAATTAGTGGTAAGCATTAGAGATGTGCCTCAAGGAAAATTACTCGGACTCGCCTATTAACGAGTATTTACGACATTACTTGGCCGAGTCCGAGTATCTATGACGTCATGCGCGATGGGTAGTACGCTTTTGCCTTTTTGGTTTTGGTATACTGAGCTTACAGTGGAATGGCCACATCTGGGCATTACAATGCAATAATCAAAATCTACCTTATCAAGCTAAAAAGACAATAATAATCATGAATTAGCAGTCTTGTTTTGTGGTGTACGGTAAATTACCGTTGAGTTGGTAACTTGAGTTAAGTAAAAAAAACGATAATTGTTTACCAATTAGTACTCGGTCGAGTATCCACTAATACTAGGCCGACTCCGAGTAATGAAAATGCCTTAATACTCGGCCGAGTACTCGGACTCGACTCGGCACATCCCTAGTAAGCATATTTTTTGGATATTGTTTTTTTTGCATGTCTTTCATGGCAATATTACCGAGCGTGAGAACTGAGCGAAAACGTAACATAGTTTCGATGGGGCCTAAAATAATAGTCCTTTTAGTCCTGTCTTGCATTTTTACTGTAGACAATGTGAGCATGGCTCGCCTAACTTGCAGGAACAAATTCTTTGCTATGCCTTCCCGTAATCAACTCTAAATATTTGCTATGTTTTTATCAAGTTAAATTGTTGGTCTTGTCTTGATTTGAATATGATTTATTAAAGGGTAAAACAGAAAAGAAGCAGCAAGTGTCAAGTAAGCGCGAATCCAAACGCAAACAAACCTCGCCATCTGTTGCTGTGCGAAAACAAATTCAACACATAGCCAATGTGACTGGGTGCCAGGTAAATTAAACCTACTAGCTCTTTTGTTTCACGTTTCATGAGTGTACTAACTACTTGGTCATCTTTACAATTAAACACTCGGAACGTCTGAATCTACTGCAGCGGCGACAGGTAAGTGGAAACGACTATACTTAGCTATTTTCAAACTTTCAACCCAATGTTAACATTGTGGATTGAGAGAACATTGCTTAATAAAAGATTACTGATAAAGAGATTGATTAAGTTCTACTTACGTGTTTACTGTTCGGTTTGATTGAATGAAATGAGAGTAATAATTTCGAGGTTTTATTTTTTGTAGGATTCCAAACTCATATTTCAGTTGTTGGATGAAAACGATTATGATACTGACATAGTGATTGGTATTGTGCTGCAAGTTCAGCCTTCTTCGGGTACAAACATATTTGCTGCATCAGTGACATAGTTTACTAGAACAAGGCTTCCCAAACTTTTTTGCTCGCCATCCAATTTAATCTCCTAAAATTTTTCGCAATCTTCACGGTTAAAATGACAAACTGTGCGAAATGTGCGTTAGTGATAATTATTGAAAGGCGAAAACTAACAATAAGCTACCGTTAGTTAGTGCCTACTAGTTTACACTTAAGTAGCTTATTAAAGACAAAAACCAAACACATTTATTCATTGTAATGGGTGCCGCACCATTTCTCTTCCAAAGCAAATCCAACGGTGGCAGAATAATTGTTAATGTCGGTCTCAAAACAGTTTCAATGTTGCTTATGCTAGAAAGATGTTTCGTTTTTGATTGCCGTCATCGTAGAAAATCAAGACAAACGGCTGAAGTGCGGTTTTTGCTAAGTCCGATAATGATGGATATTTTGCTCTAATGCCCAGCCAAAAAGTATCGAGCTTGTGGTACCGAAGTGACGAAACCAAAGTTTATACATAAACCTACAGCTTAGGGTGTTTCATTTTTTCACCATTTTTGAAATTAAAAAAGCTTGGGTCCGCATATGATGGGATTTTGGACACTGATTTTAAATCTGTAATTTTTATTGCATTATGACGTCATTTAGATGTGGCACCGCGTGTTCGAAACTTCCGTGGGGCGTAAAATGGAGAATTTCCCGTAACTCACAAACGCGTCGTCCTAGGAAGTCAATGTTGGTGTCAAAATGCGCAGAAGGGTCGATTTCCTATACCCTCTCAAGAAACACCAACGTCGTATCTCCATCGTAACTCGAATAAAATCCAAAAAAGTAAAATTGACGTATTTTTTGAGTGTCAAATTGCAACGCATTTTGTTGCTGGCAAAAAATTAAATTAGAGCTGTTATTTCGTAACAAAAAACATTATAACGACACACCTGTAACGTTCTAAAAGTGTTTACTACAACTATGTAAACACAAAGATCAATTTTAAGAATCATTTCTCAAGTAGGCTACTGTTGTTGCAAAACAGCTTAACGCAAAATCGAAGAGAGTTGAGCATTGAAATGGATAAATGGCTACAAGGAAATTAGATGAATTAAGTCATGCGAGAGAGATGAAAAGGAATGCTTTGCCTTTGCAGAAAGAAGTTATCTGGCATTTCGAATATTAGAGAGGCGAGCTTAGTGAAAATTCTGTAAAATTTCAAAAAAAAGCACCAGGTTATGACGATGTGAGAGCGCAGTTGTTGGATGACATTATCGGCTTGTGGGTTAAATCAGGTTTGCCAGTCTTAAGCAGGATTAGGGTTGAGACAAAACTAAAAGAGATGTTGCAAAAGTGGAAACTTGCATCGAAGAGGGCAAAGAAGAGCAAAGGTGACTTGACCAACTGTAACTGGCTAAACCAACTGTTTGATATATGTAAATGCAAGTGCAAGTATGAGAAAGTAAAAGTCCACCAGGGAAAAGTTCTCTGTTTGTGCTCTTATGAAGATCGAGTTCCTGCTGTTGAGATTGATTTTTTGATGGACCAACGGGGCGAAAGAGAAATGATGTTAGGATGGAGCAAAGACATTAACTTTTCCAAGAAAGCAATCGAAAAAAAGGAGACGAGAGGGAAAAGAGTCTGATACTCGACCCTTTTCTACATCGGGCACAAATAGCAAAGCTGTAGTTGCAACTTACGTCGCGACCACAAAGCTAAGAAAACGAAATAAAGCGGAGGTTGAAGAAAGCGAAAATGCAAGTGACGCCGAAAATGCCCGTGTTTGCGAAGCTCGCGATTCCACGTTTTCATCAAAACCAGTTACCGGAGGCAAAAAGTACGTAAACGTCAAGACGTCAAAAGTTTGCGCAGAAAGTTGCGTCCTTGCTGACCGCCGCCTGACCAGCATACGGCAGCAGTCTGATCAACTCTTGTCTGTAGCTGGTTCTGCAATTGCAGCTTCGCCCTCAACTATTTTTCGCGAACGTGAAAAAATTCGAATGACCGCATTGAAAAATTCTGAGGCGCTGCTAAATGGTTGCGATTTTTTGCAACTATGTTACGATGGGCGAGTTGTCAATAAATCTGATAGATATGTTTTTCTTGGACAGTTCTTACAAGCAGATTGCAAAAAAGAATCAGTCATAGCGGTTAAATCTTTTCCCAGTGGTACATCTGTTACGAGTGAAGTCTTGTTTAACACCATCACAACTGAAGCTTGCGAGAAGTTACTGGCTAAAGTATATTCCGTGATGGCAGATACAACCGCAATAAACACAGGCAAAAAATCAGGGGTAAACAAACGTTTGCAAGACTACATCATGGAAAATGTGGGGTACGATATTCATACTTTGGAATGTTTATTTCATGTCAATGAAATATACTTCACGCATGTGGTGTTATTGGTTGAAGGGAGAAAGAAAGGTCCAGGGATGATGCAGGAGGGAGCTTCATTTAATAAGATCAAAAGCATCCCAAAGCCAGAGCCAACCAATGAAATTGTTCGCGAAAATTTATCGAAAGTTTCCATCACTAGTATAGTTTTGCTTCACCTAAAAAGCAAGGTGGAGTGGTTTGCCGAACAGAAAAGAGGTGGGCTTGAGCAAAAAGATAATTTCAGGACAGATCAAATGTGCATGCTAGTGTTGGCTTGCTCCACCTTCATGGATGTGCCTGCCGCTCTGAAATCTCTTTTGTTGTACAAGCAAGAAACCTTGTGTCACTCCAGATGGATAACCACTGCTAGCGGTTATCTTCGCTTGTACCTTTTCAATTCAGACAAGCTTTCTGATGAGGAGAAAATCAAATTGACTAAATTGATCTCATATATCGTGTCGGTCTATGTCCCTTCCTTTATTATGATTCACCTGAACCAAAAGCATGTGATGGGCCAATTTTAACTCTTCCAACGAGATTTGCTTTTCGCATTCCGTGAGATTGATAAAGAAGTGGCAGATGTGGTTTTGAAATATTTCGTTGAGCACGGATCGCAATGGTTGTCTCCAGAAAACGTTGCATTAAGTCTATTTTCTGATTGTCCACCATTCTCCCTCAGTGCTGTGAAGACTTCTAACTCATTGCCTGCAGATGTCAATACCCGTGTGCAGTTGCAATGTCGAGCAGCAAGACTCAGAAATTTTTTCACCGTCCAGTCTCAACGGGCACCGTGTGTTACGCACAATAGTATACCTGCAATGTTCTGGAAGACTATTGAAAACAACAATCTGTGCACCGAACGGCGAATAGGAAAACTCAAGAACATCATTCAAGATCGAGTGTGTGATGACAAGAGAAACCACCGTATTGATGTACGATTGCGTTCGTACTTATGTAACATGGAATAGAGTGTTGAATAAAATGTTTGTAGTTGTTCAGTTGTGCGTTGTAGGCCATTAGGTACGACTTTGCAGTCCAATTAGACTTTAGATAGCAAGCTATTAAAGCTAACATAAAAATGAACAAAAGTCGAAATCAAACCTACGTTTATAATAGCTGGACGACGTCAGATGCGAAATTTGTTTGTAAATGTGTGCATTTCGAAAAGCATCTTACCCGTAGCTACTGGTCTTACGACTGGAGCAGGTAAATTGAAGTCAGTCGCACTAATAACTAATGGTAGCAAAGCATATAACTTAGTATAGCACCCAAATGCGTCAATTTTAGTTTTTTGGATTTTATTCGAGTTACGATGGAGATACGACGTTGGTGTTTCTTGAGAGGGTATAGGAAATCGACCCTTCTGCGCATTTTGACACCAATGTTGACTTCCTAGGACGACGCATTTGTGAGTTACTGGAAATTCTCCATTTTACGCCCCACGGAAATTTCGAACACGCGATGCCACATCTAAATGACGTCATAATGCAATAAAAATTACAGATTTAAAAGCAGTGTCCAAAATCCCATTATATGCGGACCCAAGCTTTTTTAATTTCAAAAATGGTGAAAAAATGAAAAACCCTAGTACAGCTGTGCTAGGTGATAAGAATGCAGAAGCATTCATCCGCTACGCGCTACCTCACTATTTTGTACTAACCTAGAGATAGCCTGAGTCAAGAATGATGTTTGCGCAGATGCGCCAGTTTTAAAAGTCTGGAAAGCACAAGAGAATACTATGCGGAACAGTGGCGTACGCAGGATTTTTCAATGGGGGGGTTTCAGTGACGTCACATCGTGATGACGTAAGTTTCAGTGACGTCACAGCTATTATAATGCCATAATGAAGAAAATAATCCAGATATTCCATTCACTCTTTTGCTTAATTCTTGGCGTTTCATTTAGGAGCAAAAAGGTTTCACAAAAACTCAAGCTGTCAAGTCGTGGTTAAAAATTTACCAACAAATTTTAGTTGACTTCATTTTTGGGCCTTAGGAAGGTTAACTGACTTAAGTAAACAAGCTTTCGCAACGTCACAAACAGGGTGTAGCCAGGGGGGTAAAACAGGTAATTGCTTCCCTCCAAAAAATCTTTTCAAGAACCAACATTGATGTAAAAAACACATAAACCTTGATAAAAACATTTAATATGCTCTCATTATAAAAGGGGCAGTTTTCCCAGTCTTGAAAACTGAAGACAGTGAAGCATGAGTAAAAACTGCCCTCCCTACCGAAACATTTTTAAATTACTATAAATTACGTGCGAGAGGAATCTCTAATCATGTGATTAAGGTCAAAAACAGCGTCGATTATATCTAAGTATTTTTCACCCAAATCACAGCGTCGATATCTTGTGATACTCTCAAGCACATAATTGGGGTGTCTGGGAAACAAGAGCACTCCAGCTCCTGAGACAGTTACGGTGCGTAAAAACGATTTTGCCTTAAAAACAAAGATTTCACTTTTTCTGCAATCGTCAACGTCAAGCGCACAGGCAAAGGTTTGACTATTAGTAAGCCTATTATTGCATCACAATCAAAGCTTTTCAAGATTTTATAAGCAAGTTGGATAGCACAGAAAAACATGAGAGCAATTTCGGCAATCTCTGTATGAAAAAAGGCGGTTCGTTCCAAAAAGAAAGGTTTTAAGACCTTTAATGGGGGGAGGTTGACCCCCCAACCCCCCCCTTCGTGCGTACGCCACTGATACGGAATAAGGCAATGCTTTGTGTAAAATTTGTGTACACCCTGCGAGCCCTGAAGCTTCTTACGCGACTCCCAGTTCGGGAAGACTTGTGCTAGAAAACTTTTTGCTGTTTTGTTTATTTGATTTTGGAACTAATTTTATGAGTAGGGAATAAAGTCGGACGTAGAATCATCTAATTTCATTTATGGTACCACATTATGGTGGTAAGCCTATAGTTGCGATAAATTCTATATTTTCTTGCTAGAAGGTAATGCATGTTTTTAAATCAAATCTTCGTTATGTTTGAGGTATTACGCCAAAGCGTGTAACGAACGGCGGGGTCCATCTCCGCGGTACAGCGCCTGAGCAACACAGAACATCGCAGCGGTGGTGACGGTGTCCGCTTTGACCGCCGCGGTAATCAAATCCAATGCCTCCCTCACCGATAGCGATGTTCCCAACCAGCCAGTTCATGCATGCTTTAGCTCAGCAT
Source organism: Trididemnum miniatum (assembly GCA_964006365.1). Taxonomy (NCBI): domain Eukaryota; kingdom Metazoa; phylum Chordata; class Ascidiacea; order Aplousobranchia; family Didemnidae; genus Trididemnum; species Trididemnum miniatum. The sequence goes on along the minus strand of OZ023249.1, from coordinate 17,228,687 downwards.
AATATGAAAAAAGGTTTAAAAAGAGTTATTAACTGTTTCGCATTTGTCGATGGTTTTCTATGAAACTTGATGCAATTATCTGCTATTTGTAGACGAAGAATCGATTACTCCCGGCAACAAACCACAATCCTCCAATAAAAGTTCCCATACAAATATTTGGGATTCTAACGGGACTGGATCTCGAATATTTGGTTCACCAAACATTCCTACAAAACAACAAGAATCTAGAAAGAAAATTACCACACCTCCTAGAAAGGTAGGGCGTGAACGGTTTTTACTTATAAGAATGTGTTTGGCTTGAGACTACGACTGACTTCTTAATTGCCCAACAATTCTTTTTATTTCCATAGTTTTGTGATATTTTTCCATTAGCTGTAAGCTGTTACGCCCTGATGGTCCTCAAATAGTTTTCACTTAACTGTATACGTAGGTTTTTACGATTAGCCTAGGGGAGATGTGGGACCTTTGATCAAGGTGGGACCAATGACCATAGTTGATTTCTCGCTAACTTCTTGGCGGATTTTCTTTGTCTTTTAGGAATTGATTCAAAATAGTTTCGAAGTTTTACAACCGGGTTTTAATAGAGTTATGATCATCACCACGTCCGCAAGCAAGGATAATCTTTTTTACTGGGTCAAAATTTTTTTTTGTTGCTGATTGTTTTTTTTGTCTGTGGACTTTAAGTTAAACGTAAGGTAGCATAGTATTGTTTGTTTTTGAAGTTTATTTGATATGTAAGAAGATTTTGCCAAGCTCAGAGGCATATACCTTATCAGGTAGCGGCCAGTTAGTAAAATGTTGAGCCTACACAGTTGAGGGACCTTTGAGCCAGTGTAAAAAGGGACCAATGAGCCAGTGGCAGTTTGGTATGCACCGGATGTGGACATAATTAAGGCAGGCCTCTATGTCACAGTGTCATTGTTTAAGTATTTTCTGTAGTGGGGAGCTTCAGAAATTTTGTTGGACTGCTACTTAATGGTCGTGATGACGAAGATGATTATGAAATTAAAATCTTAAAATGGTCCAAGCAGATTAACCATGGTTTTGTCTTCCCTGACGTTGATGATCTGGCAACTGCTAAGAAAAGTGACATATAGTTCAAATTCTTTCACCGCCATCTTGAGCTGCTGCTGCTAAGCGTTTAGCTAATGTAATAAAATTTGATATTATTTTGGCTTGTTCTGCGTTATGGCATCTAATTGTCAAGTGTGACTGATGGATTTTTTTGTGTGATTTTTGCATGGTTATTGGTTAGTTTTGTTAATAGTCTAAATCTGTTTGTTCAATCTATTTATTGTGCTGTGATTTCGACGACAAAAAGGTTGCAGCTATATAAAAGACAAGAACATGGCGTAAACTTAAAGAAAAAGGGAATTGCGCTGATAGTGTAGAGTCCTTTTCATTGACTATGCACTGCTAGATAAGCTTGAGAACTCGTAGTTACGATTTCATTCTTAAATGATTTTAATTATTAACTCACTAATTTTACTTCTTAGTTTTATTGCTGTGACAAAACTTCATTTCATCTTAAATCTAACTGTTTCTGCAGCTTCCCTCTAGTGGTTCATTGGTCCAACACCGTGTCTCATTGGTCCCACAAACTAAAGGGACCAATGAGCCATTTCTAAAAAAATTAAATTTTTAATAATTCAGCTAAAACATGTTTGTTCTTGCCCAACTTCAGCTTGGGGTTGCATCACCTGCTGGTCTACTCAAATATAAAATTTTGTGTGCTAACACCAACAAATTCAAGAGTTAGAAAGCAAAAAGTGAAAAATGGCTCATTGGTGCCACATCTCCCCTACAGTAATTAAGATGTGACTTTAGTGTTGCTCAAGTGAGTCCGTGAAACTTACATGGCGCCCCATTTTGACTCTGCCTTTCCGCAAAAAGAATAAAACTATAATTGTGCCAAGTGACTGAAATATGCCTGACTCTTTTGATAGTTTTTGTAGCTTACAGCCAGGGGCGAATCCAAAGGGATACGATGAGGGGTATGCATCCCCCCACCAGCCATTTTCAAACATGTTTTTAATGCATGCAATTTTTCCATAATTTTGAATTTTTCGATAGCGATAAGCCTTATGCTACGCCTTAGCACGCATAATCGAAAATGTGCGAATAAAGTGCATCACTTTTGGCGAAGTACTTTGAATTAAGGTAAAAAATTTTAAACAAAATTTGCGTGTAAATTATTCAAAAAACACCAAAATAGCCATTACAGCATGTAAATTTTCAAAAAATTTCCAGGGGATCATGCCCCCGGACCCCTCTAGATTCTCAATCAGCTTCAAATTATTCTGCCAAAAAAACGCTTGAAATAAATGTGGTGATTTTGGCCTTCTCTTTGAAATTTCTCGCTACCCCACTGATTTCGGGGCGTAAGCTATAGCAGCGACTGCAGCAAGCATGCATTCGCCACGTGTGACTACTCAGTTTTCGAACAAGTCTTCACACCCATGAGTGACTTATATTTAAGTCTTCATACCTATAAGTGATTTGAGTCCGCATGTATTTAGGCTCTGTTAGAAATAGTCCACGGGCTAAAAAGGTTGAGAACCGCTGTACTATGGTAGGCCTAATGTTAAATTATTGACGCTACAGTCCTGGTTGTATGTTAAATGTATAATGTTGTTTTCAATTTCAGCTCAGCAACAAAAAACGTAAGGAAGAATTAAAAAAGGAACGCAAAAAGAGAAATGAAGAGAGAAAGAAAAACGGAAGTTCAACTAGCCAGAATACTCCAAGTGATTCTGATGATTCGGAAATCATCTTAAAAAATCTGGATATCTTGAAGATATAAAGTACTTTTGTCATTTAACCAGATATGAGTACCTCTTCCTGATTAACTGAAATCAAGTCGTAAAGTTCATCTAGAATTGATTCAGCGCAATTTTGACAAAACACAGTATTACCTGCAAACCCTACCTGCCTTAGTGGTTCAGTTGAAATAAGCATTTTTTGAAAAATGCACTGCAAATTATAATTGCAGCTAGATGCTAGAATCTTGTTGCTGGTGCTGAACAGAATTTGAAAATGGCTCCACTATCAAGTTTATGGAAATGAGTATCATGAATATTATGCTTTAATAACGATAACGAAGTGCTAAGTTAAGAGCCAAAGCTACTCTGTCTCTTCAATGTAATAACTTAAACAACTGAAATTCATTTTCTTGTGCAACTAGCAATTTCTAATGTAGAAAAATTTGCTAAATTCTGTAAGACTGCTCAGTGCTCAGCTCACTAATCACTAAGGCAGGTAGTAGGGCGAAAATCATGTCTCGGACTAATGCCATTTTTTGCCTATGGACTTGATTCTTTTCAAGATTGAAAATGAATATGTTTTTGACAATAATTGACTACTGCAAACTCTCCTTTTATTTAGGCGAGTTGCTTGCTGTTCTTTGTTCAATTGTATACTGTTGTTGTACATTTCTATTTTTTGCATTTCTTTACTAAAATACGTTTATTCAAATGTTTTTTTCGTTATCAAGCATACATATCATTTAGTACCGGTAGTACCTAGATTGTATAATAAACAGTTTGCTGCGTTTCTTGAATATATGTAATAGCCTGGTGCAGCGACATAAAAAATCCTTAACGCCTAACTTGATTTTTTCCCTACCCAAAAAAATTTACTCTTAAAAGCCATTTTCCGTAAGCCTGACTTATTTAATGTTTTTGATATTCAGACGCTCAACATTCTTACTAAGAGGCTTTTAAACTGCACGAAAGAAAATCTGATAAAGGTGCGTAGCTGTATGTGGCGTTTTTTCTCTCGCAATTTCTGTTTCACCCAAAGATTTCTTTACTATTCGTTAGTGTGCCTTTATTTACGTAACCAACACAAGCTATATATAATTTACTACACCGGTAGTTTAATTCCTTGTATCCTTGACTGGTGTGTATTTTTAGAATTGCGTTTCGGCTATCTTGCTTTTTGAAATGTAACTACACTGTGACTAAGTTACATTAATTGGTATGCTTGTATTTTTAATTTCGAAGCAATTTTCTGTAATCTTTGTAGATTAGTTACCACAAAAAATGTTTGTTTTATTCTTTACACTTGGTCACATAAATAAGATATGGGAGGCCAAATTATATTGCCTGATACAGTGTAAACTTATTGTGGTACTGCGAAGACAAGCGATTAACTTTTTCGATCCCGTCCCATTGCAAAAGGTTCTTCAGTTCACTGTATGGTGTCAATAAAGTATATCTTTTCCTTCAATGAGAGCTGTGGTTTTATATCAGTTTACAGAGCGTCTATTAGGCTTGAAAACCAGATGGTCCGTTTAGTATGAAGTTTAAGGTAGTGAGTTACTTAAACAGGAGACAAATACCCTGACCACATGCCCAATTTGAGTGGGCTATAGGCCCGCGGCTCTTTGTTCTCGTTTCTGCATCATGATCAATTTTTTATGTCATAGTTAAAAAAGTCATTGTGACATCAATAAAGTAATTATGATGTTGAAACAAGAACTACGGGCCTTAAGCCAACGAAAATAGGTATTGTTGCAATTGCAGTAAGACAACTACCAACGAGTAAATCACAATGTAATTGATATTTATCTCTGTAGTCAAAGCACATACCATTTATTGCATATTTGACACAAAATCTGTTATTTCTCTGCAAACTGCACACCACAGAAAACTTTGAACTGGCAAGACATAACATTTCGTGCAACAACTCAGCATTACTTTCCCAAATAGCGCATTAGAGAGCTGAACTATGATTAAATGCAGACTGCATGGTCTGGCAATTGATAGCATTTAAAAACTACTTCATGCTATTTGATACCCCAGCCCCAGATAACTATCACCAAATACAAAATTTCCAATTTATATCACGCTTAAAATACATTGAAAGCATTGTGGACATTATTGGCAACTGGTATTAATATCATGAGCTTTTGAAAAAACTTGGGTCTTTTATGGCATGGGCAGGATCGCATGTAAATGCAATGGTTAGAGCATAACGAGTGCCAGATAAAATTTTTTCTACATGATGGGGATTTTCTGACCCAGATGTAAAAAAGGATACTCTTCCTTTTTTGGGTTCAATAGTTATATTTTGAATTGCATCATCAAAAACAAACTGGCCACCATCAAATTCCTTGCTATATGTAGCCAAATAAATAAGGGCCGTGTAATCAAAAGATCCATATTGGATTTTATCTATGTGTTTATGCCAATATTCATCGTGTTGAGTTTTGGCAGGCTGGGCTGTCATTCTAGAAAAAAATGTAGGTTTTGTCAAAAACAATGCTGAGGGTTTTATATTAAAGTGACTTGCAATGGTCTGGTGAATTCTGTTTTTTAATTTTATGTATGTTTCAATGCTATTCTTATCAAATGTTTCTGATAACTCTTCTTTGGGAAGAGACTGATATATATTAATAAATTTTTCGCCTTTTGATAAGGCACCAGAATGTAAATCAAGAATAGAGGCCCCACCACTAGAGCCTCCATAAGCTAGTCCTCTTTGGGCTATGCTTTTGAGCAGTTCTACTTCACTGCCAGTTAGAAGTCCATCTTTGACACATCGCCCACATGTATTAAAAGGAGTGCAGCCAGGAAACACAGGATGATCAGCATAATCTTTTGAACATGGCACATCCTGACATTTGGATGAAAAATTTTTTTGACTAGAAGCAAAGACTTCATCTGGGAATATGAAACTGATATGTGCAGTGATTCCAAAATAATAAACTAAATAAGCAGTTGCAAGCATCAACACACCAACACGACTTAATGAAAGCAATGATTTGGGTTGATTGAGGTTTTCTGCATCATCACCTCTTTTACCAGATTTTCTTTTTTTATCCTTCTTCATAGCTGAAAGCTAACAAAACCAATGACTTAAAATTTGTTTGCAGGAAAAATCTATAAACATAAAAATAAATGAAAAACTTTCTACAAACTAATCGAAAAAAAAATGCAATGGAAACTGAAGTCATTTGCAATTTATTTACATGAGCAGTGGGTAAATGAACTACAAATCGGCTGACTGCAGTAAGCAGCAATTTTATTCTGTTTATTACTAGCAAACTAAATAGTCAAATGCTGTTTTTTCAAAAACACACTGGTGATACACGTACATTTTAACTGTGGTGAAATTGCATACAGTATAATGCTGTATTACAGTATCAGCAGTACAACGTCTTGCTGAGCATGATCTACTGGTAGTCTAGTCTCAAGTCTTACTCGCAAAGGACTAATACTTTTACATCTAAAAAGCTTAATGTATTAAACAGGGCATCAAATCGCTTGAAATATCGCTCCGATTTAGGTTCAGGTTTTGCAAAATCTATTTTCAGCAGTTTAGCTCCGGTTTAGGTTTTTCGTCGTTTGATTTTGCAGGTTTCGTTCTGGTTGAAATTGAAAATACTTTAATATCGAGTTTAGGTGTGCAGAAGCAAAAATTAAAGGTTCAAATTTGGTTTGGGTTCAAGAGTTTGAAACCGTCAATTCGACTTATGTTGTGGTACACAGCTACAGGAGCATTTTTTTCAAAAATACCTATTGTATTGAGGCAGATTGTAACTTTTAGGCAGTGTCTATTTTGCCGTTAACGACATAATACGGCAACTTTTAGGTCTATTTTACCGCAGCTACATAACCCCATGTTACACAAATATTACATCTTATTCTATTCTACTGTCTTCACTAACCCGATTGCTAACCCCAGGTCACACAAATCCATATCAAACCGAAGCGATTCGAAGCGAAACGAACCTAAGCCGCAACGAGAATCGAACCCAAAACTAGTGCAGCGCTTCCTGTCATATTTTCTGTGGTGTGCAGATTGCACAGAAATAACTGATTTTGTGTCAAATATGCAATAAACAGATAAATGGTGTGTGCTTTGGCTACAGAGATAAATATCAATTACATTGTGATTTACTCTTTGGAAGGTTGTCTTACTGCAATTGCAACAATACCTATTTTCGTTGGCTTTAGGCCGCAGTTCTTGTTTCAGGATCATAATTACCTGATTACTTTATTGGTGTCACAATGACTTTTTTTAACTATATATGACATAAAAAATTGATTATGATGCAGCAATGAGAACAAAGAGCCGCGGGCCTACAGCCCACTTTATGTTCAAAATTTATTCTTATGTCCAAAATTTATCACAAGCTTTCAAAATTTATCACAAGCTTTTTTAGAGAATTATCACAAGCTTTCTGACTTACACTTTGACAATTATTTTGAACACTGTGATAGAAAGTATAACTTCCGTTCTCATAACTTTAAAATTAAATTCAAATTTTGCACCAATACTAAACAATTTCATAATTTCTTTTTCATTCGTATTATTAATGTTTGGAATAAACTAGCCTACCTCACTGCCTCACGACTTAGTTTCTGCACCCAATATTGCTATATATATTCAGAAACCGTCTGAAAAACTTTAACCTTTATTCTATTGCTTCTCTTACTTTATGAATTATTTTTGTTGCACAGACGCTGCTTTTCTTTATTTATATTTTGCTATTCTTTACAGTTATTTATAGGTTTACTTTATCTATTTGTAGTTGTATTTTTGTTGTGTTATTTTTTCTCACTTGTTAGTGTGCTTTGGCTTGTGACCAAGCACCATTGTGTTGTATCTTAAATTAAATACGCTGCACTCTATCCACTTAGCTATCGAGAAGTCGTGGCAATCTAGCACAAAATGGCGCTTAAAAACGTTCCCACGACGTTACTTATTGCGGCAAAATAGACCTAAAAGCTATTTTGTTGTTGAAGGCAAAATAGACACTACCTAATTTTTAAGATGCTACTGCAGCTCACAAGCGATGTCCTCAGCCGCAGAAATAACCTCAGATTAACGTCAGATGTTCTCAATCAGTTAATCGCTGTTATAACCACCATAACAATCATCCTCAAAAGTCTTCCAAGAACTCACAAGATTTAACGCACCGGTAGCAATGTTTTTTTTCGTCCAAACTTGATGGCGCAGTTCGAAAATATATAAATTTATGACGTAAGTAATTGACGAAAGGTCCGTGTGACGAAATTTCTCAATAACCTTTCGTCTACTACTTACGTCAAAAGTTGGATAAAATTTCGTAGGACAACAAATCGCATTAAAATTGCATGTAGTTAAACAGACCTTAAATTGTCTGGGTAACGTCTAGCAAAGGTGGCAACGGAGCGGAGCAGACCGGACCCGGATATTACTGTTTTTTTCTCGGATCCAAATTCACATCTTACAAGGAAACGGGATCGGATCCGGTTCCGATCATTTGTTTTCCAATTTTCAAAAATATCCTTGTGATTCCAAATTTTGCAAACTCAAAATTTCAATTTCTCCAAAACTTCCGGTTTTATTACCGATTTTCCGATCGACGTGCTTTGGTGCACGTTTCAACGTATATCGTTTTGTAGCTGTAACCTGTTTTTCGGCCATTGTTTTTGTTCCTTGTTTTTGTTAGGTGTTTTTCTGGTCGTTAAATAAAATAAACTACTACTACGACATTCATCCGGTTACTTTTGGTTCTATTCCTTGCTTGTTTGACAAGGTAACCACTTGAATAATTGACGAAGTTTTCTGATCTGTAGAATAAGATTTGAAAAAAAGTAACCAAAATCACGCTTGATTGACAGCAGAGTTGTCCGGAACGAAGAATTTTGTTCCTAATTTCATTTCAAACCTAAAGCCTTTGTTCCTATTCCCATCCGTCCCTAAGTTTTAGAAAAAAGTAATTCCTAATTCCTAAATGTTCCTAATCTACAACAATAGCAAAAGGTGTCATCAGAGACGCAGCCAGCCCAAAATTTCGGGGGGGGGGGGGAGCAAAACTTTATAGGCTTGTCCGGTGGCGCACGCAAGATTCCGCAATCGGGGGGCGCAATCGGGAGTGTGGGGGCGAAGCTCCCAGCTGCCGGAGACTAAGGGAGTCTGGGAACAGAGCCCCAGCCGCCACGAATTTTTAGTGTTTTTACAAGAAAAACACTCATTTTAGCGTATTTTTTTGTCGAGAAAGAACACACTGGTAGCTTATCCCCCGAGTGGTCTTAATCCGCCCCTGATTGTGTTGTTACTGGATTCAAGTTATAGCATTAGTATTATTTTTCGTAGGCTAGTGGTAACTGAAGATATTTTGGGGGGGGGGGGGTAACTGCTCCCTTTTGCCCGCCCCTGAGTATCATCATTCAGTTTATATTTTTAGTGCCTGACTGCTGGTAAATACCGATTATGTCAATACCAATATGAAAAATTACCATACACGCAGTTACTGTGACCTCCAAGTCTCCAGTACATTGGTTTAACAAGCACAAAAGAGCAAGCTTAAATAATTAAAAGCATTCATCATGAGATCTAGCCTGCCACTTAATTTCAAAATAAGCTACGAAATCAAAACAACGAAATTAATGTCTACTACAATGAAAGAACAATTTCGGGTAATTTGCACTCTTCTGGCATAACATAGGAAAAATCTAAGCTATTTTGCTTATATAATAGAGAATGAATACTTTAAAATTTTGCCGATTTAGTTTTGTCAGGTTAATCGCCAAATTGAAATAATTTTTATCAGGAATCATGAATTCTGCAAAGACACTGCGAGTCACTTTCTTTAACTGCAATCAAAAGTCAATGAAGAATCTATAGGCTATAGTTAACCAACTTTTTTAGCGAAAAGGTGAAAATTGAAACAAACAATCAAGGCAAGAGTTTTGTAGCATTTTAAAAACCGTCAACCGGAATTCTGTTCTTGTTCCGGCAAGCCACAAAAAAGTTCCATGCCGGCTCCTGTTTCTAAAAAATCTATTTATTCCTGCCGGAACAAATTCTTATTCCAGTGCATGGACAACTCTGATTGACAGGGGTGCAAATCTATGTTGAGCATTGGAGAGATGATTCAGCAAAGTTGACCATTTTGGGATGAGGGGGATGATTTAGCAAAATTGATCATTTTTCGATATTGGGAGGATGAAACTGGCTTGTATAAAAATTTTTTCACTTCCATAAAAAATATTGAGGGGGATCCTGGCAGATTATTGGGGGGGAATACATCCCCCCCATTCCACTCTGGATTTGCACCCACGTTGACTGAATTATCTAGAAACAAACAGTACGTTTTCATGAAATTTGGCAAGTCACGTGACAAATCTTATCCTTCAGAGCAGAAAACTTCGTCCGTTCTAGTGTCTACCGTTTGACAACAGGTGCGATCACACTAACCTATAGACGTTGAGACCCTTGAGACATTCTGCAGGTTTATGTCATTATGACATCACATCCGCACGAAGTCATGTCACAATAAGATAAACCTGCACAATGTCTCAAAGGTCTCAGCATCTAATGTGATCGCACCTTTATTGTCAATGTTTGTCGAAGTGTTCACTTATCATTACATTCCGATATCACACATTGCGACGGTTTAGAACTAGGTGTGATTAACAAACTTTGTAGGGACAATTCATACCAGAAATGCTGCTAAATCCAACCAATACTTTCTTCCACAGTTTTCTACCTCCTTGCTGTTACGCACTATTAAATTTAAAGGTGCCAAACTTTGGAACGATATTCCTGAAAATCGTAGAAAACTTAGTCATAAACAATTCCTTTTAAAATATAAAGCTATGTTACTAAACTCAAGTTCATAAATTTCCTTCAGCAATTCGTAATTGGACTTTGTAATAATTAAATATTTATATTACACACAATATTCTGATTTAGTCTTCTGATCATCTATCGCTCTTTGGTAATTAATTATGTCAAATTGAGTAACACTGCACATTTGCTGACATCTTAATTTATATTTACATGTATACAGTACTACTGTAATTTTCCTGTTCATTTAACCCTAATTTTTGTCATCTCTTTTTTTCCTCCTTTTGATTAAAACTAATCAGCTCTTCTGATTTACATAAAATCATACTGTATTATCAATAGGTGGTCTCTTGACTCGAAGACCTAACCGGTGCCTTCGCGACTCTCCTTTGCGTATTTGCCAACTATGTAGGTCTATTAATACTTCTGGTTAATAAACGAAATTTTTTAATTATTATGTTAAAATATGCTTTGTTTATGTTGTTTTTTTTTTGTTTGTTTTACCTGTTGGCACCTTTCGTGTTCGCATAAAATAAATTTGTTTGATTTGATTGATAGCTTTAGTACAAGATTTCTGGTGCACTTTGTAGTTGTGAAGTGTGAACTGGTGGATCCAGATTAGAACTGGATCTCAAAATTGCCAAAGTTTAGGGTCCGGTTCAGATACTTTCTACGAGAAGGTAAACACGCGAAAAATCATTTTCAACAAAACCGCTACAGCGTTTTCGAGAGTCACGTGATGCGTAAAGAAAGTGTAAGTACAAAAATTTTACGATCACATAGCAACAGTGTTATGGGGATTGCCAGTATTGTGGGGGTTGCCAGATGTAGGGAAAGGTGAGGTGAGGAAGGAGATGTGGGGAAGTTTGTTGGGGCCCCACACCCTAACACATTTTCCTACACCTCCCCCATTTCTCTCCCCACATCCTTTCCCCACACGCCAACACACTCCCTCTCCCCATACACTCTCCCACACCCCTCCCCACTCACCCCGTACACTCTACCACACTTTTCCACTCCCCTCACATCTTTCCTTATCTCCCCCCACACCCCTAAACATTTCCCTACACCTCCCCCCACACTCCCCATATCTATTCCCACAGCTCCCCTGACCTCCCCCTACACCCCAACACACTTCCCCACTCACCCCATGCACTCTCCCCACATCTTCCCCAACAGTTTTGATTATGTGGCGAAGATACCATGTGACGATGTTACCTTAATAAATTTAATTGGAAAAGCCCGATAAAATTTTTTACGACAACCGGGAATTTAAAGTCTTGTTTCGGTGTAGGCAATGTAAATTTTCGATGCATGAAAGTGTGGCGAAGTTACCATGTGGCGAAGTTACTGTGGCGAAGTTACCAAGCGGCGAAGTTACTGGCAACCGTTGTAGGGTAGAGGATGGTGTGATGGACTGCCACTCGGAAGGCAGGGGATTAATGCTCATCTAGGTTTTGCTTTTTTTGTCAGCGCATTATACTGAAGTCGCTGTAGCGTTTCTGTTGAAAAGATTTTTCGCGTATTTAGCTTCTCGTATTCTTTCTTGTTGGATTCGGTACGGTTGCGGATTCTTTGATGTGTGGATCCGTCCACCTCTGACGTCAAGTATCAGCCCCCAGGTTCGGTTAGGATTAGGTTTGGTTAGGCTGGGCTAATAGGCTTGTTAGGTTTTTCATTTTAGGATTGTTCGAGCTTAGAGGGAAACTTACAATGAGATGCCAGCATCTTTTATACTATAACTCAATAACTGTTGATTTGTTTTCTTCAGCCATACTGGTAGGCTAATTCAAACTCACTCAAACCATGTCTAATTTTGAGTGCTTTGATCACAAAGCAAGATGATCTCGTCACCAATAACTAGCCAATCAGGACCTACTACTGGGAAAATAAACCTAGAAGCTATTTTACGTTTGTAGTTATCGGCAAATAGACACCTGCTAGGCTGTACTGTGTACGGTAGGTGGTTCTGGTTCATATTAGGCATATATGTTAAAGTTTGCCCAAGCCAAAAGTTTTTTATCATACCGGTACAGCGTATATAGACTTTAGGCTAGAATGAGCGTATGGTACCAGTACCCTTTGATGAATATACAGTTGACCTGATAAAACGCCTAAGGGTAAACATTAAACACCAGTTTAAACAGACTGGCTGATTCACCAACTTGGTTTGACCAGACTAGCCAATTAGTCCAACGAAGGTGTTAAGACTCCTCTTTCGCAGTTAGTTCCAGTTTAATACCAGTATGTAGCAACTCCCTTAAGCCTACATACATTACTGTATTCTTGCGTATAATGCCGGTATCAAATAGGCCTAGGCCTAGATGGATTAGCAGAACTAGACTACTAGTTTAGTAGTCTGCTAATCTAACAGTCTACTGGTGTTGGCCTAGATCAGTGATTCTCAAATGCAGCTTAATGCTAAATGGCCCTTAGCTATTCTTCCTGCAACTCTAACTAATCCATTGACAGAAAATAGGTCCTAGATTCCAGAAAATGCTCTTAACCATCAAAAGTTCAGTATTTGTTATGGAATGTACCGTATGCTTGTCAGCTTTGATTTTCGTTCTACGATTCTGAATTATCCTCTAGTTTATACAGATTAAGAATCACTTGTAAAAGTGCTTTCAGAACAGAGAATATTTCATAGTACGGTATTCCACATGGTTGCCAGTAACTTCGCCACATGGTAACTTCGCCACAGTAACTTCGCCACATGGTAACTTCGCCACACTTTCATACATCGAAAATTTACATTGCCTACACCGAAACAAGACTTTAAATTCCCGGTTGCCGTAAAAAATTTTATCGGGCTTTTCGAGTTACTTGGTAACTTCGCCACATAAGCGAAACTGTGGGGTAAGATGTGGGGAGAGAGGTGTGGGAGAGTGCATGGGGTGATTAAGGAAGTGCGTTGGGGTGTAGGGGGAGGTCAGGGGAGCTGTGGGAAGAGATATGGGGGGTGTGGGGGGAGATGTAGGGAAATGTGTTGGGGTGTGGGGGAGGTCAGGGGAGCTATGGGAAGAGATATGGGGGGTGTGGGGGAGATGTAGGGAAATGTGTTGGGGTGTGGGGGGAGGTAAGGAAAGATGTGTGGGGTGGGTGTGGGAAAGTGTATGGGGTGAGTGGGGAAGTGTGTTGGCGTGTATGGAAAGGATGTGGAGAGAGGAATGGGGAAGATGTAGGGAAATGTGTTGAGGTGTGGGGCCCCAACACACTTTTAATTTCCCACATCTCCCTACCCTCACCTTTCCCTACATCTCCCCTTACCTCCCCCATACCCCATCACACTTTCCTACACCTCCTTTCATACCTCCTCCCACATCCCTCCTTCCTCTCCCCACACCCCAGCACATTTTCCTACTATCCCCACACATCTCCCTTCACCTTCTCAAAGTGTGGCGAAGTTACCATGCGACGAAGTTTCTGTGGCGAAGTTACTGTGGCGAAGTTACCATGTGGCGAAGTTACTGGCAACCTTCCACATAGGGTTAGTGCATGTGAAGATCAATTTGCACACCAAATAACAACCTTTGATGCTTTATTGCGTAAATCTGTAAATCTCTACCATAAATGTTTGGATTCTGCTTAAAGCCTTTATCACCTCGACGTTAGACCTAAACTTCAATACAATTCACCAGATTAGAATCCATATTTCAAAAAAAGATGTTCATTTATTGGAATCTATCGAAAAAATTCAGTCGTTATGTGTTTATTCATTGCAATATACCGTTTACTTCTTTATTGATCGTCTCCATAAGCTTGGTATTAAATCTCTGGAATATTGTAGCATAAATTAGGATTCGATATTCTGATGTTTAAAATATTCTATACACCGGTACCATACAATTTTTCTGATTTACAATTTGGTGATTATTCACTCCAAAAGAGGGTATAATCTGTGCTACCACGAGTTTGTCATTCAATCCAAATTTTATGCCAGTTGTGATCAATTTCGCAATTTCTTCTTAAACTAATCGCATATATTGTTAGAATTTGGAATAAACTTTCTCATGACTTAGTATCCGCAACCAGTCTTCACATATTTAAAAAGCTTTTGAAAAAATTTGATCTGCACATTGTAAGTTGTCTTAGCTTTGTTTATTGTAAGTAACTGACACAATGGTGTTTAAACCAACATCTAAACACACTAACTTGTGCAGATGAAGAAAAAGTTGAAGAAAACCATAACAGCAATGCATAGCTATTTATTAATTTCGTTTTGTGTTTTTTTGTTAATTTACTCCTTGTTTTAGCCAATCGTTTGTTAATTTTTGTGTATTTTTTTCACATGTTAGTGTGCGACTGTGCGTTGGTGTGATACCAAGCACCATTGTGTAATGGATCCTGCTGAAACCTGCAGGAGCACAAGGATTGTCTTTGCAAGTAAGTTAGGAGCGCAAGGGGCGCAAGTGAGGGCTCTAACCCTAACCAAATCTAATTCGTGGTAATAACTCCCTTGCGCTCTTAGCAGTTCTTGTGCTCCTAACTCACTTGCAAAAGCAGTCCTTCTGCTCCTGCAGGTTTTAGCAATACCATTGTGTAATTGCTCAAATAAGATAAATTCATCTACAGTTTTGTTGAAAGATGTGAGGTCTCAAGAAACAATTTCATACTGTTGTTAATGAAATCTAATGTCTTTGTTGGATCAAATATTTTCTGAACTATAAAAAACTACTTCTGTCTGTGTAAAATAAATTTTTGTCGCAAAATAGGAAATAGTATTACTTCGCTGACAGGACAATTGATAAGAATTGTATGACAACCGTAGAATTTAATTCATTCTTAGATCTGATCTCATGAAAAAAACCAAGACCTTCTTCACCAAACGAATATAATAATCGACCCAACTTAACTCACTTAGGTATGGTACTCATCGTACTATTTTTCAATAAACACAAGTACCACTGCTCACTTCAGTAGCACCATACAATAAGGGCTATACCCTTCAGCATGCAACGAAATTGCTTACTCTACGCACACGAAATCTACATTTGAATAATTACACTCGAAAATTCACACCTATTTATACTCTAAATTCAAGTTCGAAAACGTTCTATGACATTCTCAAAATGAAACAAGAAGAGAAATCACATGACATGCAAAACTCATACCAAACCACAGTAAACACGATTGTGACGTCACAAGCACAAAATTAACCCAGTGAAATTACGTAACAGAAAGATCTGTGTAGAATATTCACAAAAAAAAATTACGTTGGTAGACAATTATGACTTCATAATGCAACCTTACGAAACAATCCCGCGAAAACTTCAGAAAACAACGCATTGGTCTAGAACCTTCTACAGCAGACAGAGCATCAAAACAAAAACGTACCAAACAGCTATATCGTTACAATTATCTTAGTTGATACCTGTACCTTTTGTTTGTTTGTTTTGATTTTCCGTGTGTATGTTGTTATACTTTCGCTTTCTTTGTTAATATGGAGTGACATAGTCTGAAATAAGCTTGTTGATTAATTGAATAAGTTTTTAGTTGTTGTTGATGCTGATCTTGGTGACCTGTTTATGTTTGCTGATGTATGATGGTTTAGCGGAGTGGCATATCGAAATATTTTGTGACTTTGTTCGAATATGTTACTGGGCAAGCATTTCAATGTGAAACTTTACTTGGCCTTAGGATAAAAATACCCTAACTAGATGTTGTATTGTATTGTTTGTTTTGCGCTTAAAACAAAATACACTAAAAACAACATAAGGCACAAATGCAAAATAAGAGCGACAGGAAGCTGCGAAGAGACCTCACGGTCATCGAGTCAAGCAGCCACCTTATTTAAGGAACAAAATAGTGTCCTTTATTACAGTATACAGTCAGAAAAAGCAAAGCACATTAATATAATTATGTTATTGAAATTAATCTTATGTCAGATAGGGCTAACATTATTCGTAATCAGAAATTAAATTTTGTTTATTTTTTGAACCAAGAAAAGTCTTTTTGAACCGAGAACCGAGAAAGCTGTAATTCAGGAATTGAATGCCAGATCTCGACACCTTGATATTACAATTCCTTGGAAACTTAGTAGTTTTATATCTGGGAATTTGAAGGGAGTATTTTTTAGAGGCAAGCTTAGTTGTCTTAGGGCAGGGGTGTGCAACCTTTTTCACTGGGGGGCCACTTTCGAAAATTTTAGCAATGTCGAGGGCCAGTCACCGTCAAATATGTATAAAATTATAAAATGCTAAACACAACCCGTGTATTATAGACGGTACAAATAGCTAAATAAATCGATTGAAAAAAAAAATTTTTTTTGTCCTGCCATCGTCGAGGGCCACATTGACTGGCCTGGTGGGCTGGATTGTGGCCCGCGGGCCGTGGGTTGCACACCCCTGTCTTAGAGTGTATATTTGATCTTTTGACAAACATATTTGAATGATGAAGAGGAAAATTGTTAGGTACGGTACACATCTATACATTGTTTTGGTGATCTCATATTTATATAAATCTGGCAATTTTCAGTATTTTTAGATTACTGTAATGGGGAGTAACGTGATCAAAGTATTTGGCTCCGGCAACAATTTTGACTGCTTTGTTCTGCAAAGTATTTAACTTGTCAAGAGACGTTTTAGATATCCCACTCCAGACAGTCAAACCGTATAACAAATGAGAACTTACCAGCGCATAATATAAACTGATCAGAGCTTTTTCTGGCAGAACATGCTTTAGTTTAGTCAATATTCCAACAGATCCTGCAATTTTAGATTCAAGAAAGTTGATATGTTGTCGAAAATTTATATGACAGTCCAGGTGTATTCCTAAATATTTAGCTGACTCGTGTACCAATATTTTTGAAGAGTTAATATGAATATTAAAATGTGGCAATACTTGTCTTCGTTTAGGTGGAATGATTATAATCAAGGATTTAATAGGGTTAACAGTGATCAGGTTAGCAGTTGTCCATTCATGCATTTGTTTTAAATTATTATTGATTATCGTTTCTAGCTGATATGGGTTGGCAGCATTCACGAGTAAGCAAGAATCGTTCACGTAAAGCTTGGTTATGCAGTCAACTTCAGAGGGGAGGTCATTAATGTATATCAGGAAGAGCAATGGACCCAGGTTTGACCCCTGCGGGACTCCATAAGGCACAGTAAGGGTTTATGATTTATCGTTTAGGTGACTTAACAAATTGCTTTCTATTTTCAAGGAAAGATGCCAAGAGTTGGTTAGTTAATCCTCAGACGAATGTTCTAGCTTTTGCAGAAGAATAGTGTGGCAAACAGTGTCGAAAGCTTTTTAAAAATCCAATAGGACAAGTCATGTATAATTTCCTTTATTCATTGAGTCACAACAATTATTAACTACATCTAACACAGCATGGACTCTGGGCAGTAGATAGTTGCTTTTGGAAGCCGTATTGGTTATGGCTAATTATGAAGTGTTTTTTGAAGAATTTTAGCAATCTAGAGCAAAGACGTTTTTCCATAATTTTAGAAAAGCAAGTCAATATAGATAGTGGTTTATAATTGGACAAAAGATTTTTTTTCCAGATTTAAATATTTTTAAATATTGGTACAACTTTAGCGATCTTGCAGTGAGAAGGAAATACGCCAAATTGAAAAGCACTGTTAAAATAATAGCACAGTGGCGGTGCTATAATACTTGAGGCTACCTGCAGAAAATAGGGCGGAATGTTACCATGGCCAACTGATTTATGAGTGCTTAGAGAGTTTATATGGTTAAATACTTCTTTAGTTCCAACAGGATCTAAAAACAGGGAGGACGTGACGCAATTTTGCAAAAATGTTTTAAAGTTAGCTTTGTTCATTCAGTCAAATTTTCAGCCAATTTCGAACCAATATCAGAAAAATAATGAACGATTCTACTCTAGCTTTTGGGTTACTTATTTCTATATCATTAACAAGTAGTTTTGTAGGAAGGTTGGTTGATTTGCGACTTTTGGTAGGTAGTAAACTTTGAAGCGTTTCCCAGGTTTTGCGAGGATTACTGGAATTGTTTCTCAGCTCTCTTTCAAAATAATTCATCTTCGAGAGATTTTCAATCTTTGTCAGTTTATAACTTTGTAAGCTTCTTTAAGGTGATTATTGCCTAAATGAAAATGTGTTTTAAACATTTTTCTTTTTCGTTTAATTGAAACCATAATTCCTTTTGTTATCCATGGTTTCCTCTTTAGCTTCATTTCCTTTCTGGAAAGCCGTTTTAACGAAGCACGTTTATTGATGCACGTTTTGAGTGTGTGAATATATTCCTGAAAACATAGGCCAAAATTTTCTGCACTTAGTATACTCTGAGTTGCCAAAAGTAGGTGGAAAGAATGTTCAAGCTCATAGCAGTAAGCGTCTGGATTAGAATTTGTTTTATCCCTACGTAAATAGAGGTTTTATTGGGCCTGGGGTATGCTGATATACAGCAACATACAGGATAGTGGTCAGCAATATCATCGGTTTTGATTACACCCGGGATAATTGAGTGAAAGGCATCATTTGTAATGATGTGATCGATAATTGAAGAAGAGGTAAAAATTACTCGGGGGGGGGGGGGGGGGGTAAGGAAATAATGTTATATGCACCGCAGCTTGTTACCTCACTTCTCATTTGTATAATTAACCTCAGCAGTTGTTCGCTGATCGGGGGACACATTGATGTTTATATCACCTAGAACAGAGGTGGGCAAAATACGGCCCGCGAGACGATTTTATGCGGCCCGCCGGCAGTTACAAAAAAATGAATAGGTCAACTGAGGATGCGAAGACTTTTTCTTTTGCTCCTCATCTATATTTTCGGCGAACACAAGACATCCAGTGGAAAACAGGTTATGCGAGGATATAAAGACCTCTTTTGCTCTTCACGACGTCGAAAGAAGTGAAGACCTTTTTTTTTTTTTTTTTAGTCTTCACTTGATTTCGGGCGGTAATTTGGACGACGAAAATTGCGGCCCCTTCAAATTACTGGGCACGCTTCTGTTTATCTAATAATTCGGCCCGGGAAGGACTTGGTCTTCCCACATGTGGCCCGTCGGCTGAAATAATTGCCCACCCCTGACCTAGAACAAAGTGCGTTTTATGTTGAAGATTTAGTGAAGTCAGTATATTACTCAAACCTTCGTAAATTGTTTCTTATTATTTGTCAAATGACGGTAAACGGTTCCAATAATGAGATGGGTATATTGTGACGTGAAAAGAGTGACCTAAGTACTTTCACTATCAATTATATAAACAACTAGTGTCTATCTTTCGGTTAATTTCGTAACGATATTTTGTATATAGAAATGTACATTGCCACCCCACCTACATGAGAATCAGCTTTGGTATGTATAAAATTGTAGCCAGGTAAAGATACATTGATCAAAGGATCACGAGTGTTTAAACGTGTTTCAGACAAGCATACAATATTGGGTTGATTAGGCCAAGAGGTAAGAAAGGTATGTAAGTCATCATAATGCGAATGTAATGACCGAACATTAATATGAGCCTACTGTACATCAAGGCGTTTGAGGGATTCAATTCCTGAGAGTCGACATCTAAATATTTGCATTCAGCAATACTGGTATTAGCCAAAA
Source organism: Trididemnum miniatum (assembly GCA_964006365.1). NCBI lineage: Eukaryota > Metazoa > Chordata > Ascidiacea > Aplousobranchia > Didemnidae > Trididemnum > Trididemnum miniatum. The sequence continues at coordinate 17,208,584 of OZ023249.1, read as the reverse complement.
AACTATTTAAAGGTTACATTGGTTAGATCAAAATCGACAGGTTCGAAATAGCTATTGGTAACGCACTGAAAGACAGAACATCTGCATTTGGGTCAACTTACGCATGCGAAGTGCATTTTAGCCAATTACTCAGAATTGAGGATCAACATTGCAACTGACTAGGCCTAAGTGACTATCGTCTCAAGCAGCTTCTGCATCCTCTGCAATTTTGCCTCACTTTAACAAACTTATTAAAAGTCAACGCGAATGTCAAGCTTGCAATGGATCAATTTTTGCTCTGAGTTTTGTTGTTGTTATGTTCAAATAAAAACCGGAGTTTTGTTTCATTTTTATTTTAATGTGCAATAATTATGTGCAACTCTATTTGACTTGACAACTAACAAAGTTTGAGAACAACTGGTCTGGATTGTTGTCGTGTTACTCATGTGTTTGTCTAAAACAAAATTATAGTGTAGGTAGGCATAAGAGTATCTGTAAGCCATTCTCACTTACTGGATCCTGGGGTGACCTAGGCTGAATTATGTAGGATACCACAGTAATCTGCTTGTAGGTGATATAGGTCGGTAGGCCTACTAGGCTTCAGGGTATTGGTAACAGTTCAGATCGGTCGTTGAGATTGCTACCGGTATGCTATGATGTCACAATTGCAATTGTCTATACCAGGGGTGGGCAGGCTTTTCACACGAAGGGCCAGATTTGGAAAAACTGTTGAAGCCATGGGCCGCACGCTGATTGGAAAACTAGGTAAAGACTTTTTTTTTGGAGATCACGGTCCAAGTACGAATGTAATCTCGAAAATAAAAAGTTCTCATCTTGTTTTTCTCATTTTTTACTCCAGTTTCGTACGGTTGAGGCTTATTTTTTTGAAAATCACTGCCATCCATGATCTCTAAAGGAAAAAAAAATCTTCGCTCAAATCACAGTGAGAGTTAAAGTTTGTGTAAGTGTCGGCGGGCCGGATTTGGCCCGTGGGCTGCAGTTTGCCCATGTCTGGTCTGTACTGACATCCTTACACTTTTTCAGCAATAGGGCTAGTCTACAGGTCTATCCTGTCTAAACCTATTCCAGTAAATATTCTAGATCAGGGGTGGCGAACTTTTTGTGGTAAACGTGCCAAAATATTAAAAATAAAGTTTAGCAAGGTAAAGCCGTGCCATTACATTTAAACAAAACAAAAATGAGTTTGGTTCAGCGGACGTAAAAGACCTTTTTTTTGGTCTTCACCTGATTTTAGTAGGATAACAGTAGCTTTACGGGCGTGAAGACCTTTTTTTTGGTCTTCACCTGTTTTCAATGGGAAAAATAGTAGCTCTACGAACGTGAAGGCTCTGTGGGGGCAATTTGGAACCACACTTTTTGAAAAGGGGCGATTGTGTAAAAAAGGTTGAAGATCCTTGAGTTAAATGAAATCAAGAATGAAGCATCAAGTGGCGTGCCAGAAAAAAATTTGCGGCGTGCCACATCTGGCGCGAGTGCCATAGGTTCGCCACCCCTGTTCTAGATATTCCCAGTTTCAGTTTTTGTCTGAAAATCATCATGATCATCCAGTGTATTTCCCGTGACAGAGGGTAGCCAGATGATTTTCATTTCCTCGGTGATTACTTTCACTCCATCTCGTCCAATTTGCAGCCTCCTCCACCTCCAATTCAATTCTCTTTGCAATCTTTTCAACTTGTTTCCTCCATGTCTGCTTTGGCCTTCCTCAGTTCGCTACTCATTCACTTCCAAGGATCAATGCCCTCTTTAGAATGTTATCATCATCCCTGCTAACCACATGTCCTTGCCACCTTTTGCCATTTTATCTTATGTTTCCTTCAAACCCAGCATTTCCTTCAACTCCTCATTATTCTTTTTATCCACCAGTTTCACTCCACACATTTATCTCACCATGGCACTTTCCCTTCTTAAGATTGCCATCTCAATTTCCCTCAAACACCATGTTTCACTTCTATATAACATTGCTGATCTGACACACTTCAATAAATCAATCCTTTCATTTTCGAAGAAAACCTCCCAAGTAACAGCTCTCCGTGTTCTCCAAGTTTCATCCATCCAATCCTTACTCTTAAAATCACTGTAGTTTCACACCCACCCCTAGCATGTAGTCTGTCTCCAAGTTAACAAAAACCTTTCACAGTCTTTCATTACATAATACCTCCAATGGTTCTTCCTTGCCTTCTCCAAGATCCTTGCACGTTTTGCAAATGTAATGACAAGCCGAATCTTTTCATTTTGAAGTATTGAATTTTACTAATTGCTGAAGTATTTGCATGTGTGGTTTATGCTTTTTTATGTTGATAATTGCGATGTCTAGTTCTGCATGAAACTGAGTGGGCTGGTACTAAGGTAGTGCTACTTCTCTTTGCAGATCTCCAAAAATATTTTGGCAACATTAAATTTGATGAGTCAACTCATTAATTTTACGGTATTACATTCTCATTCATGGGTCTGAATTAGTTTTACCCATGGTCATGTGATCTTCTATAAAAATGTCATTGAAATTTTGGTTATGTGCTGATGTAAATTCGGAGAACTCCACACTATCAATTTTGATTTTGTGCTTGATAATACTTTAATGACTTGAGTAGTTATTTGCGACAGTCTTCATTATTTTCTTTGCTTACGATTCACGAGTGGAGCGGAGCTGAGGTAATTGTGACAACTTGCGTGATTACAAGTGGAACATAGTTGACGCAGGTGGAGTGAAGCTGAAGTACTTGCGTCTTAGCAGTGGAGCAAAGGTGACGCAAGTAGAGCAAAGTAGAGCTGAAGCAAGTGGAGCAAAGTGGAGGCAAGCTGCAGTGCTGAGCCAGTCCGCATTAAGCTAGTCCGCAATTGCAGACTCCAAAAAAAAAAACGTTGCGGACTGTTGCATTGTGGACTTGCGGTTGCGGATTTACTTTTTGGGAGATCTGCAAGTTTATATGATTCCGCTAGCCCCATGATTGAACTAAAACAACTTCAAATTAACAGCTTATGTTGGTTGCAAAACTCATTGGTGTCACATCTTTGTATTGCAGCATATGCTTGCAGCAATCCTGCTGCGATTAAGTAGGGCTATCTGCGTTACGAGTTGCACATAACACGCAGTTTATTGAATTTGCAAACAAGTAGCCTTCGGTCTTTTTAAACGAGCATTGCCTTCAGCGGAAATAATAATTTTGCTTCATTTTGGAAACAGCATTGGGTATTTGGTTAATATTTCATTATGAGAACCTTCTGCCGCTAAGTTAGTTTGTTCTGATTGATGACACTGCTTCAGTTTTCGCCGTTCTTTGCTACTTCTTTTGCATGGCTGGCTTTCGTTATAAGATTATATTGCTGCAAATCGGTTAGCTCAGTGAGAAAATGTAAAGTTGTGTTGGTTTGTTTCTGGTCGGAATAATATTTTGAATAGGATCTTCTCGAGTACTTTTTATGTTGCTAATTGCGGTTACGGACTACAAAAGTTTTAATGTTGCAAATTGTGGTTGCGAACTTTAAAAAATGTTGGGTTGCAAACTTGCGGTTTCGAATTAAAACTTTTGAAAACATCGTTGCGGACTTGCGGTAGCGGAATGGAACGTTCAATATGTAGTAGCGAAATTGCAGTTGGGAATTAAGAATTCTGAAGCTTGGTTGTGGCATTGCAAATTGCGATTTTCATAAAAAACTTGCAGGGCTCGGTACTGGCATGTTGCATGACATTATAAAGAATCAACAAAGCCCAGCTCAGTGAAGTGGATCGGATCGGAGTGTGTAAACCCACCTTCGTACGAACGCGACCGGAATAGCAACTGTTGGGTTGAAGGTAGGGTAGCACGTGATGACCTTCTTACGAGTTTTTCACAGAAGAGACAATAGAATTGCAACTGATGTAGTATTTCCGTTTTCCTGTCACTTATGGTAGATTAATTTGAATGCTCACTGGACACCATTTGGAAGACGAAAACCGTTCATATAAAAAAGTTAAGGCTACCCTTGAATATAAGCCACCTTTTAGTAGAAACTGCACAAAGTGTTTGAAAATAAAAAAAGTAAGATAGCTGCGGCTCGGTACACGACAACTGACCGCCACCAACTGACCGCCAAAAACGCCTAATTTATTAACAAGAATCCTGAACGAACGTAACCCGTCCCTAACTGGACCTAAGCCTAACCGAAATAAACCAAGGCCGAACCTAACCCTGACCACATCTAATCCCAACCGAACCTTACTCAGCCAACCGAATCTAACTCTAACCTACCGAACCTAACCCTTACCAAACCTAACTCTAACTAACCGAACTTAAATCTAACTAACAGAACCTAACCCTAATCGAACCTAACCAAACCTGACCCTAACCTAACCTAATTCTGACCGAACCTACTCCCCGCTGTGAACCTGTTTTCAAGCCTTGTCAAATTATTCAGCGCACAAAGCATTTTCGCTACGATACAGAGCACGGAGCTGTTTTTCGCGGTCAGCTGTCGCGGCGGTCGGTTTGCATGGCGGTCAGTTGACTCGCGGTCAGTTTGCGGCGGTCAGTTGTCCGTGTTCGCTGCGGCTTGTACGGTATGCTCAGATTATCTTGACTGATAATTGAGTGCTTGTGTTGTTTATCATTATGAAGCAATTTTCTATCGCTGCTCTAGGGGTAAATTTGCAACAAACGTGATATCATACAACTTTAACATTCATTTTAAAACCTAGGTAGTGATGGCATATCTAGCTTGAAAAAGTAAGATATAATATAGGATGTAACTAAAAGTGCTTATTGGATTTGTGTGATTTATATTTAATGTGGGACTTGAATATTTTATGTGGAAACTGATATTGCAAGTTTATTCAAAAAGTTGTGTTGTGTGAACTGATTTTTGGCCGAATAAGCTTAACTGTTTTACTCAAAATTTCATTAGCCGTGCTCTAAAATAATGTCATTTTCCATATGTTCTAGATTTTTGAAATTGTAATATCAAGTGAGCATTGAATAGTTGTTAAAGCATAAAAAGCAAAATGACGCAGATTGATACTTTTGGATTTGATAAAGCTCGTTTGGTGGGGGTTTATCAAGAATCTTGTTCCAAACTGGAACCGTTACAGTTGCCTTTGTTCATTGACGACTCACTAAAAATGGTTTTGCAATTTGAAGATCAAGTCTCAAAAAAGTGTCTTTACATAGAGAGACAAGAAACCAACTACGAACATTTTTTGAAGAAATATAGTTCTTTCAGCGAAGAAGAACTAAAAGATGCTTGTGCTGTTCAGAGTAAGGCTCTATTTGTATCTCTGCCTCAATTCATTCATTGTGTTGGTTGCAGAAGAAGTGTGGAGCATTTTTTTCAACAAATTCAGAAGTTAAATCACTCAGTTTATGAATCTTTGTATGTGACCAACAGTGGTGCTCTTTCTATATCAACCAACTACATTCTGAATCCAAAGCGGCTTTATCACCTATTTTACTATGTTCGACCCAAGCTTTATGATCTGTTGGATAGCCTAATGAATAGTAAAAAGAACAAAAGGTGCGTCTTTCATTCTTTGAAGATGCAAAAGTCTTCTGACATTCCTCCTGACAACAAGCCAGGTCTTCCTAAGTGGTGTAATTGCTCAATTATGGATGTTTGGGATCGTATGTGTCCAGAGTGCCAAGAAGAAATCGCTACTTTGGAATGTAAACATGTAACTGAAACAATAGATAACTACTTAAAAAAGCATAGATTTTGCAGTGAATGCAAAGCTAAGGTTTTAAAAGCTTACCGTATTCTCACTGGAGAAGCTGACGCAAAGACCGAAATTGGCTATTGTTCTGCAATTTATGAGGGCTTACATTGCTGTAATGTAAAAAGCGAAAAAAGTGAAGGTGTCAAATCTAGACATATCCACGTTTGCCCTGAACGGTCTTATATTGTTCACATGCTAACTCAAGCTGACACTGAAATGATTGGAACAAGGAAGGAACGACATGCGAAGACAATTGATGTAGCTCAAGAAGAAGTGTGCACTTGTCTTGCTTTGCATTTGTATCAGCGATTGCATAAAGTATGGCATCAAAAACTCACCTTCGAGCAAACTTGGCTCACTTTGTTTTACTTAGGCATTGAATCAATTCGACAAAATTTTGAACTCCAAGTTGAACGAAAGATGGGAGTGGGTATGGAAGCATTATGCGAAGAACTGGAACAAACTACCAAAGAAAAAGAACTCAAGTTGCAAAAAAGAAGAATGCGAAAAAAAAGACAAAAGCAAAGAAAAAACCCAAAATTTCATGAAGAAATAAGAGACGCTACTTGTACTGTACAAAAAAATGACAGGAATGACAAAACGACTGTTGCTACTTTCAAGTCTAATGATCCGAACAGCGATAGTAAAATACGCTTGTGTCTTCTAGATGTATTTAGCAACCCCGATGAGTGTGACTGTTTCGATGATTGCTCTGACAATGAAAATCAGTTTGAAGTCACGAAAGAAGAAATACTTGAATTCGAACGAAATCGCTCTCAAATTGACTTGCAGAGAAGCCTTCTGCGAGAGCAAATTCGTCAAAAGTTTGAAAACTTTTGTAACATAGGATCACCTTTGTTAGCAAATGATTCTGAAATATCATAGCTATATAACTGTTGATCTTAAGTGTAATATTGCTTCCAAAAATGCTTTTACTAGTTGTACTGTACAAAAAAATTCTGCTTTTTCCGGTTCAGCTTAAATTAACAAAATGCATTGTGAAATGTATATGCTTTTACCAGAATGATTGGATAACCTTTTAACGTTTTTGTCCAGTTTTGTGTGTGGAATAGCGTTTATTGTGTAAAGTGTTTTACTGTGTGTCTTTTTAAATGTTGTAGTATCAAACTTCAACGTTTATTTTAACTTAAAAATTCTTAACAAATCTACAAGGATGTTTCGATGAAAAGGCGACTGGTGTTACACAATGAAGAGTGCAAATCCAATGTTCTATTAGCTTTGTTCCATTTTTGTTTTTGCTTAAATGAGTTACACTTTTGGAGAAATCTAATTGTGTTAAAGCGGATGTTTAATTTATTTATGGACAATATCAACATAATTCCACTCCAAAAAGTGGAATTTGGGGTATGAACTGTGCTAAAAATAGCTTGGAGATAAAGTGATTGTTTAAACAGTCCAGCAAGTTTGCTACAGAATCCCGTTTTCAGATTATGCTTATCGCTTTGGTGAGTCAAAAGTCATTTCGGTACTACCCAAGTGTTCACATTTTTCTTCATGAGCCAAAGCTCGTGAAAAATTTGACAGAGAGCCAGAAAGCCTAGGAGCAATACCGGTATACGTACGAACTACTCTTGGTTAGTCTATTTTCAAAGTTTTTTTGTTTTTTTTTACAAAAGAAACTGATTGTACATGTTTGATTTCGATTGCCAATTCAATCTCGACCTAATCTATCTCTCAGCTTCTCTTAAGGCTTTCAAGTACATATAATAAAGCTAAATTAGACTTATCAAAATGCCAAATTGTTAAATAGTTTTTTATAACATTGCAGTTATATGATGATTTTCTTAACAATAGAAATTTTCTTTATTTTTAACTAAAATGTTGACTAAAATGTTTATGTAACAAATTGTAGATATTGAGGTGAATTTACTAAATTTGTGCAGTAGTTTTATTGTATCGTTAAGTTCATAAAGTAATATTCGATTTATTTTGCTTCCTCGGTCATGTAATTATTCAGTGCTGTAGATATTCAATGTGTAAATTTTGAGTTAAGTGCGTCTAAAAGATATCACCTTTAGTAGTTTTGTTAAACTTAAGCTTGCTTGTTTTTAAAAATCAGTAAGAGCGCCTGGCTACTTGCGTCATGCGTGCAAATCGGCGGTTGATCACGCAGATAGCGCGTGGCACACGCGTGAGGTCAACTATTCTTGTAGACGTTTCGACTACGTGGCTTCAGCTGTCATCGTCAGCAGCGCTAAGCCTTCCGTATTGCCTAGCATTCACTGCTGATTCAGGGTGTGACCATGCGCTGTATGTGTGAACAAGCGCTGATTCAGCAGCGCATGCTAGGCAACTTTCGGCATTAAAAAAGTACTCGCTGCTGACGATGATAATTGAATCGTCGATGTTGAAACGTCTAGTTACAAGAATAATTGTGGTTTTATTTTTTGTCTCACTATTTTCGTCTCGTGTTCGGTGTGTTCCAAAGCAGCATTTGCTATAGCAAGAAACAAAGAAAAACTGGATAAAACTTCTTTGCGTGATTTACAATGATTGCAAAGAATTGCAACGTATTTTGCAACTTTTTCATTCTTCATTCCAGGTTAGAGGATAAAAATGTTTGCGTCGAAATTTATTCCTCACTTTCAAATGCCTGCGTCGGAATCAAGAGTTGCGTAACATACGCATATTTGCAGTCTGCTCAAAACGTTTTTTGCATTTGTGAAGAATTCTACAATAGCAATGTGAAACTTTAAAACATGTGACTGTATTGTTATTGATGTCATAATTTCATTTGTGTGAATATGAAGTTAAAGTTGACAATATTGAATGAGTTGTGCAAGCTTTACCCAAGTTCGCCGTGTGAACATATTGATTGTGGGTGTTTTGTGCTATCTATTTTCGATGCTTTAGCGTAGCTTTTATTATTTCTGGTTGATTCAGATACTTTTTATTGTTAGAAGAGTATATTTGCGTATGTCCAATTTAAGTAGCAGATCTTATAATTGGCTTAGCGATTTGGGAAAGTACTAATGCATTGCATCTAATATCAAAATTGTAGTAAATTTTTTTTTTCATGCAGAATGTAGTGAACAATAGATATATGCGTAGTTCATTTTGTGTGTAGCATGCATAGACCTGCTCGCCCGAAATCGGCGAAAGGGAAGACACGACCTACGAGAAAAGTACAAGAAACAAAAAATCAGTTCCAAAATGATAACTCCATTGTGAGGTAACTTTTTATTGCTTAACAGCTCATTTCTTATCCACGTGTAATCATCAAAATCAAACAATCAAATTTTCATCGTACTCCCGGTATTACGCCTAAGCCTTCAGCAAGTGGTGGGATCCATCTTCGCTGCTTAGCGCCCTGACAACACAGGTTAAAAGAAACGTCGCAGCGGTAAAGAGCCGTTGTTGACGCAATGTCCGATTTGACCGACCAAGAAATGAAACCTCAGACCTCCCGCACCGATAGTGGTATTATTAACCACTAAGCCTTCTGGCCAGTTTGTTATCGCAATTTATATATGTTATGTATGTTTTTAAAGCTCTCCGGCAATTTCACCTTCTTCTGGTGCTCAATCTAGAAAAGCCACAATTACTGGTGCCATTGCAGCTGGTTCGAAGAACTTGGCGTCCACTTCTATAGCAGGTAAGCACATAAGGTGAGAGTAAACGTTTTTTAAATGTGCTTTCGATGCGAAAGGGTCTATCTGGAATGATAAATAGCCTCCCAACTTTGGACCCTTGCGCTCTCAAGCTTGTTCTTATTTTAGCGCGTAGAATCTAATCAATCTTATTTATCCAGTTTCACAAGATCAAGTTTTTCCCATTATTAAGCAATTACGTGTGTGCATTGTGCTAACCGCTAGGATGCTAATGTATCGAGCCAATTAAGTAAATGCTTCCTCGTAGTTAAGACAGTGATTCTCAACCTTTGTCCACTGGACCACTAGTGGTCCACCTGGAATTTCTAGTGGGACGCAGAGCGGATTCCATAAATCTAAAACTCGAAGTATGTGTCCTCAATATTCTTTTGGGATTGAGTGTTCAGTTAAGAGAGAATACTTGATTATTTATTATGGACTCAGATTGAACACGCCCCTTGAGCTCACTTCTTTTTCTATCCAGTTTCAATGCGGTTTTCTCCTTCCCGAAGGTGGCCGGATACACCTCATCATACTTGAGCTCACTGACCTATGTGGAATATAGTTTCGATTAGTGGCGTTAATGAGATGTCAGATTAGCAAAGTGGTCCATCGAACATCTAATAAAATATATGGTCCATGGGCCAAAAAAGGTTGAGAACCCCGGTGTAAGGGATCCTTCAGTGTATGTGCGAATATAAATATTTGTCACAAATAAAAGGATTAATAACTTTTATTGTGCAACAGCCTAGATGAAAAGTTCAGTAGATTTATTCATTTGATTTTTTTTTTTTTTGTACAAGCTTAAAGGGGAACTGAAGAGTAAAATTATTTTTTCACTGAAAGTACTAAAAAATGCAACGAATTCAAAACTGATGGTAAGAATTTTTAAATGTATGCAGTTAATCAAAAATAGGCGTTCGAAATTTAAGATGATGACGTAGTGAGGTTTTATCTTCGCATCGAGGCGTGCTATAGTTACCGCGGCTATGTTCGTTCACCGAATTTGCCCTGATTAATCAAAGCTCAAACGCGTTTCTCATTAGTGAAAAGGCAGTAAAGCTTGGGTAAAGGCGTTTGACTTTTGATCAGCCAAGGCGAGTTTGTTTGGCGAGCATAGCAACTTTAACTCTTGCACGCCTCAACGAGTAATGAAACCGTAGTGCGTAATCACTTGAAATTTGAACGCCTATTTTTTGGCTATGTTCAAAAATTTTTGCTCCTAGTTTTAAATTCGGTGTATTTTTTAACACCTGTAGCAAAAAAATAATTTTAGATTGCAGTTCCTTTTTAAAAGGTGGTTATGAATTATGTGATTGAATGCTTTTGAGTTTAAATGATACAAACCGATGGCAATTCATAGCTCTTCTTTTCATCATTATCAAGTTAATGATGAATCCATTATCATGTCTTGTCTCCGTTTAATGGAGTTGGCCGCGTTACCCCCAGTGAAACTTCCCTTACTCTTGTCTTCCCCTCTGGTTTTCTCGCATGCTAGCATCCTTCCAATTTAAACCGGCCTTCACACGTTTTTTTACCTAATTTTTCCATGTCTTTTATGGGAATCCTCTTTTTCTTTCCTTCAGCATTAAATTCTGAAGCGTTTCTCATAACAACTTCCATCTCTTCTCTCAGAGGATGCACCAGCAATTTCACTCCTTTTCTATCTGTAGTTGGAAGCAGTAATTGAATTAAATATATCTATTTACGGTTACTGTCGCAAGTCAAAGTTTGAGTAAACTTCTCGCAAGTGCTCAATAACTATACCTACTACCTGTAGAATTCGATTGGAATAAGGTTACTGCTTTACCCTTTGAAGATGCGGCAACAGTTAAACAGGCTGTAGCAGTTTTAACCAATAAAGAGATATAATGGTAGGCCTTCGAAGACTTCCGAAATAAACGCTGTAAATCCAATTCTACTAAATAAACGCTGTTAAAGCTCCCCATGTTTCATTAATGGTTTTAACATAGTGATTTCATATTTCACGTTATCTGTTTCTTTAGCTTCAAGTCCAAATGTCGGTGCTTCTCATCCAATTGCTGTTTTTCCTGAAATTGATCGACCAACGTCCTCATTATCAAGATATCCTATTCTGCCATCCATAAGTGGGACAGATGGAACCATGCCAGCTGGGGACGAGCATTGGCTGGGACTACAAGGAATTGATATGGATGGTCGGGTCAGTCAAATGGACTTGCTGACAGAACAAGCTCAACAAATGATCCTTGATAGCAGTTTGAATCATAAACCTTTAACACCTCCTAGACCTCCGTCCAGTAAAAATAAGAGAAAAGTGTCTAAAGCATTAACTACTGGAGACACGAAACGACCAAAAATGTACCAGACTCGCTCAATATTTAGTTCTTCCCGTGGTTCAGTGGTAGAAGAAGCACCAAAGCCAAGAGTTCCAAGAGAGCCAGGCCCAAATGAACAGCGCATTTTGCTTGCTTTGAAATTACCCGACGGTACGCGCGTCGAACGATACTTCAATCCCCATGCCCGACTTATCGGCGTGTTAGCCTATGCTCATTCTCAGTACCCTATTCTTCCATTGTCGCAATGCAATTTGTTTCGAATGGATGTGGTACCTAAAAAGCTTCTTGCTGATACTGGGCTTAGTTTAGAAGATGTGGGCATTCAAAATAGAACTGTTCTTTACGTAGAAGAAAAAGACGACGATTAGCCAACTGATCTCTACCACAATGCAGCATGAAGACAACTTTATTTGCTTTTTTTTGTTTTGGCCCACGCTTGCTTAACAGTAGCTCGCCTTGTAGGCTATGCATGATTTAAATCGCGTTACTGTTTTAAGACGTTTTGTTTACATGATATTGATTTTGCCTTTTTTTGAACTCATTGCACCGTTGCCTTGACAACCGATTTTTGTAGAAATTTATGTATCGAACGCAGACCTAAAAAAAGGGTAACTTCAAGGAAAGACTGCCGCAATGCCGCATACATTTGCTAGGTCGCAGCTGTTTGCAACCGACATGACCATTTTAGGGACACATGTTCAATTGTTCATCCGAGTAGCATGCATAAAAAGTTTTGTGCGGGGCAGAGCAAGCAATTTTGATATTTTCAGATTGGGCATACCCAACCTGCAAAATGCTTAATTTTGCTTTCAAAATGTCCTATATTATGATGAAACAAGGCAATTTTTTAGAGAACGCCAACCTTTACCGCCCATAGTACCTCTGTCGACGTTTTTTTTCTGTGTTGCAGTTTTGGAAGAGTTGCTTTAGTTCACTGTCGGCATACATATATTTTTTTCAATAATGCAAAGAAATATTAGGTTATACCGGTCATAAGAATTGCGTACTCTGTCATTAACTTGCAAGAACGCCTCAAAACTGTGTTTTTAAGTGCGTGTTTTTTTTTTAGGTCTACTAATGACTATAGTTACTGTGAATTATTGCTTTCCTCACTGTGCATTATTGTTAATAAATCCTATTTCTATTTTTAGAATATCGGTTGCAGATCAAAACAATGACCTTAATTTGTTTGATTGTGGGCTATGAATTGCAGTGTTTTGTTCAGCGCAAGGTCAGATGCCCGAGTGGTAAGAGCGATCGCTTCGGGAGCTGTGGACTTGGGGTTTGATTCCGAGTCGGGTCAAACTAATGACTGTAAAACTGTTGTTCATAGCTGCCCTTGACGTTCAGCATTGCAGGGACAGCGTGGAGAACAAGCCGGCAAGTTTACTTGTGCAGTTGGGTAAAGCACTTAGCGGGATTCCCTCATCGTGGTGAGGTAGACAGATGGCCGCAACTCCTAAGCGAGCTTGTTACAGCGCTTTGGTCACTTTCTCGTAATTGGAGGATAAATATGCTACAAACCAAACAAGTAGTAAATAAAGCGGCGTCGTCCTTCCTGGCCTACAGAATGGGAAGTCATTACGACCTCCCGGAGGGGTGTTTGGCTGATCAAGGTTAAACATTCTGAAGGACGAATGTACCTTTTATCTGAGTGTGGCTGATGAGGGCCAATAGCCCGAAACAGCGCTGTCCCGCTCTACGGTATACTAGTAACAATTAGGGCTATTTTTTATGACGTATGAAATCAAAAAATATGACTACCTTTTGAAATAGGCCTACATGGCTTTATTTTTAGAACAGCAAGTTCATATTATTTTCCGTTGATACAAGTTATTTAACATCTCATATGTAATAATGTAAGTCTAAACATGAATTCGAACAAGGAAATCTCAAAGCTAACAAGAATTCCACTTGACTTGAAAATCATTATCAGTAAAAAATCCAAATGTTCGATGCATCTTACAACAAGTAAGTTATTGAACAGTTGAAGTACAATTTCATTATATTGTAGAATGTGACGTTCGATCGCATCGGTAAAATTTCAGTTTTCACTACTCATTGACTCAACATACTGTAGAAAATGACCGTTTCACAGATGCTGATGTTGAACGGCATGTTAACAATTTAGCATAAAATGCTGACATATATCTGGTCTATTCGACTCCACCATGGTTTTGAATCATATTTTTTTTAAAACTAATAATAAATATGTGATCGGCCGGTTGGCGTAGTGGTAACGACAGCGCCACCGGTGCGGGAGGTCTTGGGTTCAATTCCCTGGCCGATTAAATCGGACACAGTGTTGCCAACGGCTCGCCACCGCTGCGACGTTTCTTCTGTGTTGCCCAGGCGCAAAGCCGCGGAGATGGGCCCCGCAAACTCGTCACACGCTTCGGCGTATTACGGCGAGTATAAGATTTGATTTTGGTTTTTAAATAATAAAAATGTCGCCTCAAATGCATCATTAAACTCTGCATGAAAAGTTGCAAACTCTTTTTGCGCCCATCACCATATAATTATCAAGTCTACAGGAACTGACGTATCTGCGGTGTTACTGAGGTTTAATATTTGCATTTCATAGCAAAAATGAGTGGTCCTATTTTACGACTGACTTTTTATGACTTCATGACTCCTTAAATGGACCTCATACAACGTGTTTTTTTCGCGATTATCGATTTCGTAAGTTTTTGCACAACCAAAAAAATATGACTTTTATACCCCCCAAGCAATAATCTTATATTTCTCAAACTTGAGTAAAACTAAAGAATCATTTTAAACCTCCCGTTAACTACGGAAAATGAAAATCACAAATAGATTCAAGAAATGATGACTTAGGGTAAAGTGGTGCTGCTAGTGCAAGACGCCCACTCGGGGTAATACGCTCACAAGCTGTTTCTTAGCAACCACGTCATAACTGCTACAAATATACATTGGCAAGGAAAACCATCCTGTTACTGAACATTTGCGAGAAATTGGGAAGCAGGACGTTGGGTACTTAAATCACAAAGTTTATTTTAAGTGGCAAAATTATAACATTTTAAAAATTTTAGGAATGGGTCAGCAAAATAGTTGATTGATTCTGGCAAAAAGAAATGGCTGTTTTAAGTATTTCATATAGTTAGAATTGCGCCTAGTTAGGTCAATTGTCAACGTGAAGTCTCAGCTGTTAGTTGCCAAAATCAATTCTTGCGTTTGGAGGAAGACGCCCATCAGGTGCCGAGGGCAGAACGCCCACGCCCCACATATGCGTTTTACCCCAGGAAGCGGCAATCGCCCCATTGGTAAAATAAGAAGACGATTCAACTTTTATCGTACGAAGTAACAAGTGACAAAGCAATGTTACAATTTCGTAAAGCCAATTTTATTAAATTATTTATTAGGTAGTACGCCTGTTCTGTTACCAAGTGAGTTTTGCCTATTTTCTCTATAAGGACGAACTTCTCCAAAGCAAAAAAGAGCAAAAGCTTAGCTCCAAAAAGGGTTTGAGACCCCTCAGTTCCCATGGATCCTCCAATAGGTACGTTGCTACTTGTGCCGAAATTGGGCACTTGAAGAAGAAGCCTCTTTAGTCTATTTGTTCCAATTGCCAATTCAATGTTATTTCTTAAATTTGATGAAGAACAGAGCAGTTGAATTGATTTTTGACATTTTTATTTGTTTGAATGCTGTTTAAGGTGCATAATTTATTCCCAATTGCCCTTTCGAAAGCCTGAATGTTTTTCGTTTTAATGAATATTTCTGAGATTAGTAGCGTAGCGAGAAATTTTAATATGGAGAGGCCATAATTTCCACATTTTTTTCAATCGCATTTTTTTCGGCAGAACAAATTTGAAAATGATTGAGAAACAAGAAAAGCTCCAGGGGGGTCCGGGGAACGTAGCCTAATGGCTATTTTAGTGCTTTTTGAATAATTTTCTGGCAAATTTTGTTTAAATTTTTTGACCCTAATTCTGAGTGCTTCGCCAAACATGATGCATTTCGTTCGTACATTTTCGATTATGCGTGTTTAAGGCGTAGGGTTATCGCTATCGTAGAGATTCGGTATACACCAAAAACATTTTAAAAAATGGCTGGTGGGAGGATGCATACCCCTCATCCTACCCCCCTGGCCATAAGCTACAAAAACCATCAAAAGAGTCTGGCATTTCTGTCACTTGGCACCATAAGTTTTGTTCTTTTTAACTAAAAGACAGAGTCAAAAGGGGCGGGGAGGGGGGGCGTGGCACAATGCCCCCCCCTAAATACGCTCCAGTCTGAGATGTATTCTCTTGGTCTCAAAATCGTTTTTTTTCTTTGTTCTTTTTTCAATAATCTTTAACAGAAATGCAAGCCTACAAATTGCCAATAAACATCGCCTTTTTTAATCATTATCTTCAGATTGTGGAAAAATAAGTGATTTTGAGATGTATAGGTAAACCCCACGGGTGGGCGTTTGGGCATTTTGGAGTGGGCGTATTTCCCTACCCCATGAGGTAAACCGTCCGATTTGAGTTTTTTTTCGAATCCTAATAAAATGGCCAAAGCGCAAGTTTTTTTCAAAAATGACTGTTGGAATTGATAGCCCTGCAGGGGCGAGTCCAGAAATTTGAAAAGGGGAGACCGCAATTTCCTGTTTCCGTTTCCACTGAATATATCGGTGAAGACCAAAAAAAAGGTCTTCACGTGGTTACAGACTCACTCCGCAACACAATTCTGTTCTAATGTTGTTGCCTAGAGAGGAGCTCTCCGGCCTTCACCGCTCCGACACAGTCTTCTTCGAAACTATAACTCGATTAAATTAAAAGAATATATTGCTTCTTGAACAGAAAACCAGCAACGGAAAACGGCAAAAAATAACTGAATGTTTACTCGAAATTAAAGAACTAAAAATGATACTGGGCATAAAACTTCTCAGAATAAAACACAGGTCAACCCGCTTACTTACTCCGCGTAAAAAGAACTTCAAATAAAAGTGTTCGGTGTTATAAACAGTACGTAGTGCAAAAAAAAAAAGGCAGTGCCGAAATGTGAAGTACAAATCAACAATTAGGTAGAGTGGAAACAAAGGCAGTGCCGAAACGCAAAGTAACAAACCAATTAGCGCGACTACTTGAAGGAAGTATACTATAATTTTTAACAGTTGTAAAATGCCAATCGTTCCTACATTGGACAAATAAACCATAAATCATCAAAACCGGGTTCGAAGCCAGAAGCAAGACAAATTATCGAAATTGGTGCTGTAACACACGTCTTCCGACGTCCAATTTACCTCCAAAATCTAGTGAAGACCAGAATAAAGATCTTCACGTCTTCCGACGTCCAATTTACCCCCCAAAATCAAGTGAAAATCAAAAAAAGGTCACCGCGTCCTCAGATGTCCTGTTTCCATTGTTCCGCTGACTGGAGATATTTATCAGCTTATATTTCAGCGGGAAGGGGGGCGGACCCAGCGGACCCTCCTCTGCCCTGAACTCTAAGATTAACCAAAACAAAAATTAGATTAAAAAACCTTGTACTCTGGGAGAGAGAGCAAAAGTCGCTTAAGGTGGGCTCGCCACCCTACCTTACCCTATTATGTGGTACCTTGGGAAGTAGATAAGTTATGATTCTTCAGAAAAAATAGGGTAGTCTTGGCAAAGAAAATTGAATTCGATGCTTAATTTTTGAAAGCTACCAGTATACTGTGTCGTAGGATCACCTAGATCGGTATAATTGGTTCAGACTGCCTTTTTGGAAAGCATCTTGCCTGAATCAATGAATTCAATGCAAGGCAGTAAACACCTCTAGTTGTCGGTAGTCCTATTTTTAGAATCTTTAGGATTTTGCGGACGCATCCTTAGCGTCCTAAAAAAAGGACTACCAAGAGGGGTAATCCTATTTTTAGGATCCTGTAAACGGTTTGCTTTTTCGAACATTTTTAAGCACAGTTAGCTACATTATGACGAGTTGTAATCAACAAATACCAGAAATGATAAATTTTGTAACCGCAACGTAAAGAAAATCAACTTTAAATGCAGTACGTAAAACTCTAATGCGTCCTAAAAAAAGGACTACCACGAGGGGTAATCCTATTTTAGGATCCTGTAAACGGCTTGCTTTTTTGAACATTTTGAAGCATTGTTAGCACCATTATGACGAGTTGTAGTCAATAAACACCAGAAATGATAGATTTTCTTACCGCAACGTAACGAAAATCAACCTTAAATCCGCGCGAAAACGAAGTGCATCCAAAAGAAAGGACTACTTGGAGGGGTAATCCTATTTTTTGGATCGTGTAAACGGCTTGCTTTTTCGAACTATATTTAGCGCTGTTAGCACCATTACGTCGAGTTGTAGTCAGTAAACATCAGAAATGATAGATCAGGGTGATCCAACTGCCGGCCCGCCGGCCAATTTTGGCCCGCGAAGTGATTTTTTTGGCCCGCAATGAGTTACGGAGATTTGCACATTTAAGTCTGAAAATATTTACTTAATCTTCGACTTCGTAGTTTTCGACTGCGTTTGTTTTTTTAAATTATTTAATTCTGAACAGTCTGTAACGCTTCGCTTCATAACTTTGTGGTGTTTTATTTATCGAATAGCAACGGATTACTTTTAAGTTTGTAGCAATTGTAGGAGCCGAAGGGCACGTCCACGTCGGTAGCAAGGAAGACGAGCCGGGACCTGACTGAAAAAAGATAGGAACAGCTATGTTGTGCGGTTGATAGTTATATTTCATGCAGAGTAAGCTTATCTACACCAGATGACCAAGTTGTTAACGTTCGCGCCTGGAGCGGAAGTTTGAAGTTCAAATCCTGGGTCGGCCAAAGCGGACACAACGTTGTCAACGCCTCACCACCGCTGTGCTATTTATTCAAAACAAGCTGTGTCACAATAAAATAAACAACAATATGTCAAAAAAAGGACACAGCGACAAAGCAACGCACGTTAACACATGCTGGAGTTACAATTTAAAAAACAACCAATTTTCGATTTTTGTTGCAAGACTTGCAACTCATCTACTAGCAAGTAGCAACATCTTCTATTAAACATTGGCCCGCGCGATAAGTAAACAGCTTTTTATAGCCAGCGACATAATTAAGTTAGACCACCCTGAGATAGATTTTTGAACCGCAGCGTAACAAAAATCAACTTCAAATAGACTACGTAGAACTAAGTGCGTCTTTAAAAAAGGACTGACTTACCAGGAGGGGTTATCCTATTTTAGAATCCTGTAAAGGGTTTGCTTTTTCGAACATTTTTAAGCATTGTTAGCACCATTATGACAATTTGTAGCCAATAAACACCAGAAATGATAGATTTTGTAACCGCAACGTAACAAAAATCAACTTCAAGTAAGTAGAAGCAAGTGCGTCCTAAAAAAAGGATTAACTTACCGGGAGAGATAATATTATTTTTAGGATCCTGTAAACGGTTTGCTTTTTCGAACATTTTTAAGCATTGTTAGCACCATTGTGACAATTTGTAGCCAATAAACACCAGAAATGATAGATTTTGTAACCGCAACGTAACAAAAATCAACTTCAAGTAAGTAGAAGCAAGTGCGTCCTAAAAAAAGGATTAACTTACCGGGAGAACCGGGAGAGGTAATATTATTTTTAGGATCCTGTAAACCAGTGGTTCTCAAACTGGGGTCCGCGGTCCTTTTGGGGTCCGCGAGACAAATTTTCTGGGACCGCGAAGCACCTTCCAAAAAAATTAAAACGACGATCCTGAAGAAAAAATTTTGTGTAAAATTAAGTTTTCAGGCAACTTTTCTTCCAATCAACTTAACAAACACAATTTGTCATGAAACCTTACAGGCTACATAGGCATTTATGACATCACAAGAAGCAATTTGATGTCACATTAGTGCAATGGCTCCTTTAGCGTGAAGTCTGCGAATGATGGAGAACGTGCAGTAGCAAAAAGGATCAAGTTTTTTTGCGGATGGCTTAAAAGTAAAAACCTGATGGGTGGCGGCAGCAGTATTGGTTTCAGAGAAGGATACTGCAATGTGTGATTTTAGTCTAACTCTAGTAAATTGTTCATTTTCCTTGAATAAGTTTGCAAAGAAGCAAGTGCCCTCGTCACATTGATACAATAAAAAATCAACGTGTTGTTTTGTGTTTATTTGTGTTAATTTTTCAAGGGGACCGTGAGCCATTAAAAAAATTGCTAGGGGACCGTTGCGTAATTTTTTTAAAAAAGTTTGAGAACCACTGCTGTAAACGCTTTGCTTTTTCGAACATTTTTAAGCATTGTTAGCACCATTGTGACGATTTGTAGCCAATAAACACCAGAAATGATAGATTTTTGAGCCGCAACGAAAAAGAAAATCAAGTTCAAATACGTAAAACTAGGTGCGTCCTAAGAAAAAGACTACCAGGAGGGGTAATCCTATTTTTAGGATCCTGTAAACGGTTTGCTTTTTTCAATATTTTTAAGCATTGTTAGCTCCATCATAATGAGGTGTAGCCAATAAACACCAAAAGTGTTGCGTTTTCAAACCGCAACTTCACATGATCCTAAAAATATGATAAACCCTCCTGGCAGCTATAGGAGCGTATTTAGGGGGACATTGGAGCATTTTCCCCTTTTGACTCAGCCTTTTAGTAAAAAAAACAAAATTAATGGTGCCAATAAATGACTAAAATATGCCAGACTCTTTTGATGATTTCTGTAGTGTATGGTCAGGGGCGGATCCAGGGGGGGGGGGGGGGGGGAGTAGAACGAGGGCTATGCATTCTCCCACCAGCTATTTTCAAAATTATGCTTTTCATGTATACAATTTTTCCATAATTTCGAACCTCTTCGATAGCGATAAACCTTAGGGCTACGTCTTAAGCACGCATAATCGAAAATGTTCGAACAAAATGGATCATATTTGGCAAAACACTCAGAATTAGGCCTAGGCCTACCGTAGGGCCAAAAAATTTAAACAAAGTTTGCGTGAAAATTATTCAAAAAGCGTTAAAATAGCTATTACAGCAGGTAAATTTTCAAAAATTTTCCGGGGTAACATGCTCCCGGACCCCCCAATAGCCTTTCCTTGTTTCTCAATCAGCTTCAAATGAGTTCTGCCGAAAAAAATACGCTTGGAAAAAATATGGAAAATTTGTCCCCTCCTTTCAAAATTTCTTGCTTCGCCACTGCCTCCTAGTGGTCCTTTCTTAGGACGCACTTCCTTTTTCGTATTTAAAGTTAATTTTCGTTACGTTGGGTAACAAAAAATATCATTTTTAGTGTTTATTGGCTATAACTCGTCATAATGGAGTCGGTAGTCCGTAGTACCGGTAGTCCTTTTTTTAGGAAGCACTTCATTTTATGTATTTAAAGATGATTTTTGGTTAGCCTACGTTGCAGTTACAAAATCTATCATTTCTGGTGTTTGTTGACTACAGCTCGTCATAATGGAGCAAACAATGCTTAAAAATGTTCGAAAAAGCAAACCGTTTACAGGATCCTAAAAATAGGATTACCCCTTGTGGTAGTCCTTTTTTTAAAACGCCAAGGATCAAAGGATGTTGCGGCTGCGTCCGCAAAATTCTAAAAATCTTAAACATAGGATGACTCCTAGTTGTTTGATAGCAACTTTTAGGTGTTTACTTTACAAGATCACAAGTTTCACTTAAATGTTTTGTATTGTAATCTGTATAATACAAAACTGTTTAATACAAAAATGTATAAATTACAAATGCAAACATTACAATTTGTATAATACCAAAGTTATATAATATGTTTTGTATTATAATGTTTTGTATTAAACACTGCATAGTGGGGAAGATTTTGTTGGACTTGTATACCGGGCATCGTAGTCTAGGCTAGCTAGGCTAACTCAAGTTCTGCGCTGCTTGTTCTTCCGTTACGGTAAAAACGGAGACAGAAAAAATCTACTCTCCAATTTTTTATTTTTGACGTTTCGCTTGGCAATGAACGCCAAGCTTCATCAGAAAATACAGTGACCTGGGAAGGAAATCAACCCAGGTCGAGAACAGTAAAACGTAGTAGCACTGATTTAACTGAACTGATTAAAAAGTTACGAAGTGTAAATGTTTGTTTTGTATTATCATTCTGTTCTGTACTCAACCACCACTTTTTGTAGCAATAAATGGTTCTATTGAGCGCAACCATCTAGAAATAAACCATAAATCATCTTTGGGTCTAAAGCTGCACTATTGCTTTTCACTGGAAATAATCTAGTTTAAGTAAGCGGCCTGATGATTCTTTGACGCAATCGCTTATTCTTTTTTCCGTTTAGATCCATTCCTTGATTCCGCCTCATCCCTTCAGATTTGTATTCTGTTGGGAACGGTCAGGCCTGGGGCGGTGTTGGTGTAGTACGGTATATTATGCTAGGATATTCTACTAACAAAGAGAAAGTGTAAAAGGGTTATTTAAAAATAAATAGAAGAAAATAGGTATTTTGGTCAAAGAGATTTCATTCCAGCTCAAATGATTTGCATAGGCAGGTGTAAATAACTGTGGTTCTGGGTTAACAACTGGACAGTTCGTGCTGTCCAACAAACAAATGAAAAGTTTAGTCTAGGCTGAAGAAGTTCTTCAATTTTTTTGACCATTGCATTCTTTTTAGTACAACTAATAACTTTTATTAGTTTTATAATGATCTGTGATCAATAGTGTTTCCTTCCGGGAAGCTGGGACGGGAAATTTGAGGATTTGAAACCTGAATTTCCCAAGAAATTTATAGTTTATGTTGAAATGCCGGGAAATTTTTTTCCATTTCAAGGGTTTCAGTGGTACTAATGTCTATCAATCGGACGTAAAAATGCATTCATGTAAAGTTGAAAATTTTTTAAGTACCAGTAGTGTGCATTTTGCTGTTAACTCAAAATAGCTTTTAGGTCTATTTTGTCGCAAGTGACGTTGTAGGGTTTTAAGCGCCATTTTGTGCTAGATTGCCACGACTTTTTGATAGCTCAATGGATAAAGCGTAGTGTATAATGGGAAGTGCTGCACTAGTTGTGGGTTCAATTCTCGTCGCGGCTTTGGTTTGTTGCGCTTCGGTGGCTTTAGTTTGAATCGAGCTTCAAATTTGTGTAATCTGGGGTTAACAATCGGGTTTGTGAAGACAGTAGAATAGAATAAGATGTAATATTTGTGTGACATGGGGCTATGTAGCTGCGGCGAAATAGACCTAAGACAGTAAGAGCTATTATGCTGTTAACGGCAAAATAGACACTGCTTTTTTTCTACGTACTTGTTAAAAATTAATTTTCCAAATTTCCAAAATTGTTTTAAGACCAAATGGTGGGGACTGGGAGATCAAAAAGATTTCCATAACTTGGTGAAAACTTCAATCTGATAAATTATACCTAGCTCTTAATAGATTACAGTAAGTAAGACAATATATCAATATAATTCGGCACCAGTACTGTGTACTGGTATACCGGTACTAAACTAACCTGTATACAGGTATAGGTTCATTAATTTGAAGGATTGACTCAGGCAGCAAAATGCATACGATGCTTTCTTGCAGATATGCTATACAGTGCGGAGTGTATGGCACTGTGGTAGTGCAGTGATTTCTCTTGCATAACAATTTTCTATCTGTTGCAATGTGGCATGTATTTTACATTGTTGCGATATTATCATTTGTTTATGCGTTAAATAAACCCTCATTAAATGATTAGGGGTTTATTTAACGTGTTTATGAAACACAAACACATAAAAACCATATCTGAAACGCAACATTCACTTTTTGAATAAAAACTTTTGAGCAGCACTGATTGAAATAAAACCAACCTGGTACGATAAAGATATTTTAAGAATTGACTTCATAAAAAAGTTTTGAAACTGTATCATCAGGACTTTATGAACACCCGGTATTATTTCAATTAACCTTGTAGATACCAAGCCTAGCTCACCTACGTAATTTACCAAGGTGGGGTCCTCTAAGGACCCCATCATTTTTATTGCTTATCTGGTTTGTTGGATAAGATAAATCACTTTAAACTAAATTTGTATGTTGCTTAACTTATTTCAAAGGCACAACCATTAAACCAGATAAGCAATAAAAATGATGGGGTCCTTAGAGGACCCCACCTTGGTAAATTACGTAGGTGAGCTAGGCTTGGTATCTTAAAGGTTAAAATCATATTATTTTGAATTAGCATTTTTGTGTGCTTCTGTGGCGAGCCATTTCTCTCAATATACAACAATTAAAAATTTAGAGAGCCTAAAATTTACTTCTAAATGTCTGAAAAATAAGTTAAGTGACGTTTAGCATTTGTAACCAAATACACCAAGGGGGGTCCCAGCAGGACCCCAGCTAACGTTATGTTGTTTTTTCTTTATGTTTTAAACAATTTTGTAAGTTTTGTTGCACTATGTTTAACTCGCTTAAATTTATGACCCATACAAGGATGAGGAGAAAAATTGCTTCTATAAATAAGGCGGAAGACATAAAAATACACTCCTGGGGTCCCCATGGGACCCCTTTTGGTATGTTAAAGGTAAATCAGCAGTTTTCCCAATTTAGATGCGATGTTACTAAATAGTACACGTCTGCGATGTCAACAATGTTCGCAATGTCCAAGATGTTTCACAATGTCCCATTTTAGAATATGTAAACATGGTATTGGCTCAAGGTTTTTTTTTGGTCATTTGTTAGTCATTGATGAAAATTTTTTGCGCTTTTTTAGGCCCTTTCGGCCACAATGACCAAACAAAACTTGAGTATGCAAGGTGGAGACTTTTTTTTTTGGAGATCACTACATGAGGCCTAGACACTTGACGAAAATATTGTCGAGTTGACCAAAACAAATTGAACAAATTTAGCTAAATTCGGTCAAATGACCGACACAAAATTTTAAAAGAATAAATACAGTTTTGGACTGATATTTGGTGAGGAATTAAGAACATTAGACAGTAAATGTGAAGCAAGGGGAATAAGTTGAAGTCTATTCTAAAATGGGACATCACGGACATCGCAGACATGTTGTATGTCGCAAACATCTTGGACATTGCGGGCATTGTTGATATCATGGACATGTACTATTTAGTAAAATCGCTTAGATGAAATGTCCAGCACTTGCTGAGATGTCACATGTGCTTGTACACTCACAGAGTTATCTCTCATTGTTATGTGCTTGCAAATATTCGATAAAACCAGTAGAACGTTTTACAGTACTTGTTCATAAAGTGCATTATTAAGTTTTGATTGGGAATCAAAGCAAAATTTTGCACTTTATTCTGTTATAAATACAGTATGTGCCAGCGTTCATGGAATTACTGCTTGGTGTATTTTGAATTACAATATATTCTACCGTAATTAAGATTTGGAAAGAACATACTTAATCACTGATCAGGCAAGTTAGTTACCGAATCACAAAAATGGAAGTACAAGACTTAAAACTATCATGTCTGGTGTATAACACATTTTTGTTTGCAGTATTGACTGTGCCTGTGCAGTGTGCATTGTTAGTTTATATTTACACCTTGTTTGTAGTAGTGTATACATAATAATACGTATCATGGCTTCACGTAAAAAAGCTCTTTTGAAAGTGATTATTTTGGGAGACAGTGGGTAAGTATTGCATTGACATATTCCTTAACCTACTAATGCTGTAATCATAGGCGTCGATTCTTGTGGGGTGAGGGGTAAAATATGTCTGGCCCCCTCAGTCTTATTTCTTTCAACAATAAAATCTGCTAACTAATACATGTAAGAAATGCGGGTGTAATCTGTGCTTTGAGCCACGAATGCTTCGTTTTATGTTTTCTACATAAACGAAAAAGTTATAGCCATTTTTTAGTTTCACAAAAAAAGACGAGAATTCAAATCCTTACTGACGTTTTGATGTGTTAATGTGATTTTAAAAAACACAAATGCAGATGGCAATTTTGATAATGCGAAATATTGATTAAAACTGCAATTATGTTTAAACAGTGAAGGACTGTCTACGACTTCATGATATAAAAGCTCTTCATAGTTTGCATTTTTATTGAAGTTTAGCAGCTATGCTCAATTGCTTTGAACATCAAACTACGATACACAAAGAATTCTTTGGGTCTAATGTGCCACAGCAGCTATGGGTTGATCAGTTGGAATTTGAAATGCAGTCGGTTTATATGCAAGAGCAGTGCTTCTTGGCTGGGTTCAACCAAACCCCAGGGGTTCGGTGGTGCTGCAGCAGGGGTTCAGCAGAAATCAGGATAAGTTCACACTATGCGCAGTTACCACGCTATGTGTTTTTTGCTGCAACCATGATATCTAGTGTGTAAGTTCCTTTTGGTTTGTCGATAAGTCTACTAGTTTTAAAATTGAGTATGGTACCGGTACATGCCAAAGTGAAGCTGTGCAATTTTTCAACTTGGTGCCAATCTGCAACAGCATTATGGCAAGTTTACATTTTTTTGCACAAAATTTTATTGGATTTTGGACAAATGAAGTTGAAGGTTATATTTTCCACAGGGTTTGAACTCCAACGATTTTCCTTTTTTTGTTGGCTGTTATACAAAGCACCTTATGATCGCTTCTTACGAAGCAATGCAAGGTTGTTGTAAGCCAACAACATAGCCTGTTGCAAAACTTATGTCATTTTTTACATTCAATCAAAAATTACTCCGTATTGTGAGTGAACCTGCCCAAAGGGGCATTAAATAGTAGTAAATTAGTATTTTTGTATAAAAATCATGTTTTGTTTAATTGAATAAAAATACTTAATGTGCAAGAAATGCATTGCTCACTGTAAGCTTCAGTCAGTTAAGACCAAGGGTGGAAACCTGGCTACTTGGCGTTAGGGTGTCAGTTTCAGTTTCGGTGTGTTGAAACCCAGATGTCAGGTTTCAGTTTTGGTGTGGTTTCACGGCTGTTGAAAAATAGGTTCCAGTTTTGGTTTCAGTTTTGCTTACGCGCAGCTTCGGTTTGTGGGTTTTAGTTTCGGTTTAAGTTTCATCCAAGAAAGTTATTTTATGGTAAATACGGATTATTTAAGTTCTCTACTTCTTGGCGTTTTTGTTTTATTGCGATGATAAGTAGCAGGTCAGATGGCCGAGTGAGGAGAACAATTGCTTCAGAAGTTGTCGACTTGGGTATGATTCCGAATCTGATGAAACCAAAGACTCAAAAATTAGTATTCACAGCTTCTCTATTCGACGCTCAGCGTTAAAGGAACTGTGTTGGTAAGGATGGTGATGACAATTCTTAAAACCCAAAATCTTAGAAAATTTTGAACAGGTTTTAGTTTCAGTTTCGGTTTTGACGTTTCAAGAAAAAACGGTTTTGGTTCAAGTGTAGGTTTTCAAAATTTTGGCTAAGTAGGTTTCAGTTTCGGTTTCCGAAATTTCCTTTAAAACCGGGTTTTCAGGTTTCGGTTTAGGTTTGAGTTTCCACACTTGGTTAAGACAGAGCTTTTGAATTTTAAGCTGAGTTTTGAATTTTGACAAAGGGTTCGGTGCATACTTGCATGACACTTGCTGGATTCGGTACCTTCACAAAGAGTTTAAGAACCACTGAGCAAGAGCAAGGTGAAGGAGTGCAATCAACCGCGGGTTGCTAAACATTAATTCTCTTATTTCTGGTTGAAAACCTACAAACGTAATTAAAAAATATTGCTTTTAGCGTAAATACTGCACACATTTTCAAAGACCGTAGCTTTGTGAAATATTTTGATTTAAATTTTTCTTCGCCCCCTGAGTGTTTTATGTACAAAAAATCGACGCCTATGGCTGTGATACCAATAGAAGTTGCTTAGTTTTAGGCTGTGCCTTATTGTAATCAGCAATATGAAAACTTTGTGTGCTTTATCTTGCTTCAAGAAGTACCGGTATTGTAGATACAAATTGTACTGATGTCTAGATCTTAGAAAAAGCTCGATGTTTAAATGGTCAGAGTAATACATAAAATTTGCTATGTAGAATTTTTGACTTGAAAAGATACCCTGTTGCTACCAATAAAATGTATCAGAAGCTAGAGATAGGGCTCTACCGTAAATGATTGGACATATACCAGTAACTGGTCATTGTTACCTCCAAAGTGCAAAGTTTAGTAAAGCTGGACCCAGAGCTGGGATATGCGCAAATTTTGCAAATTGCGCAATTGCAAAATTTGAATTGCGCTTTACCTGACTTTTTTTTTGCTTGCGCAATTTACGTTTGTGCTTTTCATATATTTTTTTTGCTTGCGCAATTTGCGTTTGTGCTTTTCATATTTTTTTTTACTTGCGCAATTTGCATTTGCGCTTTTAAGGTCTTTTTTTTGATTGCGCAATTTGCATTTGCGCATCGTTTATTTAAAATTTAATTGCGCTTTCTTGCGCATTAAATTTTCTTTGAAGTGCGCTACCGCAAAGCCAGGTTACCTTTCCAAAAATATATAAATCGGTTTCGGTCGAATAATTTTAAGGCAGTTGTATTTTTGGTCGCACCGACACTGAAGTTTTGTCACAAGTTAAATAAAAACCACGTGGAATCTGCAAGCAGCAGCTTTGGTAGGTTATCCTGACAGAAATAGGCCCTACAGGAAAGCCTACAGCATTCAATACCAATCGGCATAAATAAAGATAGGCCTACGGTAGCCTACCAAGTATGTAGTAATCAGTTCTGCCAAGCTTTTAAGTTTTCAGATGCAGCCGGTTTCAGATGTTGGAGTTCAAAAATGAACTGTTTGTCCCATTTTGCTTAGTATTTTAAGACTTCCAGTATTTTTATGCTAACTAACTTATTATAGTCTCAAAGCAACAAGCAATATGGGACAAAGAGGTCAGGTTTGAACTTCAGTATGTCAGAAACCGCTGCATTTGAAAACGTGACACGTCAAACTTGGCAGAACTGATACTCATATTCTCAATTTTTTTAAAATGAATGCAGCCAGGCCGGAGACTTCTTATGTCTGATGTGCTATTTGCCTAGTGCTTTGAATTTTCTTCGTTGCAAGGAATAAAATTTTCTACTGTGCTACTAGCCTAGTGTTTGGGTAATGGCTCATGGGTAGCCTAGCTACTGCAAAGTGATTTTTGTACCGATTAGCTTTAGTTAACCTAAGGTTGTGCCAAAGGTAATAGAGATTATAAGTAAAAACATACTGAATGCTTTTACCATTATTTCCTTCGACCGATGACAACTCGTGTTGTACATACAGGACTAAAACCCCCTGGCATTGTCATTTCTACCGTTAGTTTGGGGTGGATTCTAGTTACTATTTGAAATATTTTTGCTACTTGTTTCCACCGATAGGGCATCGTGGTTAAGTAATGAGTTACGAAAACCAATATTGCAGTTGCGTTTTATCAAAACGCTTTGTGGTTGCGCAATTTGCGTTTGCGCGTTTAGTCTGGAAAATTTGGGTTGCGCAATTTGCATTTGCGCTCTATGCTTGCAAAAATAGAGTTGCGCAATTTGCATTTGCGCTACATGTCTTTAAAAATACGGTTGCGCAATTTTCATTTGCGCTTTATGCTTCCAAAAATTCAGTTGCGCATTTTGCTGTTGCGTTTTGTGCTTGCAAAAAATCGGTTGCACAATTAGTGTTTGCGCTTTGAACCCATGTATAGCTTATCTAAAAAAAATTATAACTTGAGTAGTTCGATGTCTAAAGTTGAAATGCTTACCAGAATACTTTTCAACTCAGTTTCACTTTTTTTTAAATTCTTGCAGGCTCACAAGTAAATTATATACATAAATAATTTGTTGAAGATTTATCAACACTTATTAGAGTTTAGTCGTACGGTGCACATTTAAATAATTTTCTGTGGCATGTTTTTTTTCCCTCATGTTAAACTGTTTATGTATGTTAAATTATGTGACGCAATTTGTTATCTTATTTCTGTGATCGTGATATTTTTCAGAGTTGGAAAAACATCTTTAATGAATCAATATGTAAACAAAAAGTTTAGCAATCAGTACAAGGCTACAATAGGTGCTGATTTTCTCACCAAAGAGGTGATGGTAGATGATCGACTTGTAACAATGCAGGTAATAGCCGAAGTAATAAAATAGTTTATCAGTGTTTTGATAAAAGGAATTGTTTTTACTTGGTTGACTGATTCTGCTTCTGTTAACAACGCCAGTTGTGGCATATCCTGCATGGCACCGTCCAGTCAGGTTGTGAACAGAGATTCTTGCTTTGCTATTACTTCTTGCACTTATTATGCGCTTGTTTCTTCAGATTCTTAGTCCGTTTCAAAGCCTAGTTTTCGCTTTGTTATTATCACTTAATGGATATACTGCAAGAGCAAATTATTAACCTAATAGACTTAAGCAAAGTTTTTTAATTCA
Source organism: Trididemnum miniatum (assembly GCA_964006365.1). Classification (NCBI taxonomy): domain Eukaryota; kingdom Metazoa; phylum Chordata; class Ascidiacea; order Aplousobranchia; family Didemnidae; genus Trididemnum; species Trididemnum miniatum. Next base: position 17,178,771 of record OZ023249.1, on the reverse strand, counting down.
AATTTTTTTACGTCCGATTCCACCTGAGTAACAATGGTATCATTTGCAATCATAGCATGACTGAAAGTGCAGATTTTCCATAAACGTATTGATTAATGATTTCTTTAAGATAAAATGTGCAAAATTTTTTATAAGCCTAAAAAAAATGTTTGCATTTGAACATGGTTGCATAGATTTTCATTTGTTAGCAACAGAGCGTTTATGATGAGCATTGAGCAGGGTCAATATTTTTGTGGACGTGAGATTCGTTTATTAAGCAAAAATTAAGCCAGGATCAACTGCAGGCAAACTACTAAATTTTAACACACTGGAAGTGAAGTAGCTAGAAGTTTTTCTGATCGTCAATTTTTTTTCATTTTTCTGTGTGCACTAAAGCCGGTTGGTGTCAAATTTCGAGTATTTATTTAACTTACGAAATACTCAGCCGCTAATATTGTCTTGGTGACTTAAGGTCATTTGACATATTGATGGGAAAATCATGTGCAAAATATACTAAGTCATGTGAAGCAAAAAGATTATTTTATAGAGCTTAAGTTAGTGGATAATTATAACAGTTGGTCACGTGATAGCAGAAAAATTTTTTATGAGGCGTTTGTATCGTTTTAGACTTAGATTTCAGACTAACCTGTACCGGAAGTGAACTTAATCCCCGGATATATTCTATGTGCCAAGGCCTAGTATCTCATATACGGGTAATGTGACGCTTCCTTTGGCGCATGGCTGTGAATACTAATTTCTATGCCCCGACTTTGTAATATAGAAATAGGTTGTGGAAAATTTCTAAGGTCTTCAGTCATTCAGTTGAATACTTTTGCTTTAAAACTGTGGGGACTTTTACTACATTACATTGCATTTTCATTTTAATTGGAAAACTTTCTGCAGCTCATTGCTTCAATTAGCTGAAAAATATTTTCAAAATTAGTTTTGTTGGTTTTTACTATTGTAAATGTTTCACTGTGCTTTACTAAATTTTGATTGCCACTTGAGTACCGGTTGAATCTGTTAAAATTGATATTTGACAGATGATATGTCTTCTAGGTCATGTTACGACCGAAGTGACATTTTTCTTTTAGATTTGGGATACTGCTGGCCAAGAACGATTTCAGTCGCTTGGTGTCGCATTTTACCGTGGGGCAGATTGCTGCGTCCTTGTTTATGACGTCACGACGCCCAATACATTTAAGACTTTGGATAGTTGGCGGGATGAATTTTTGATCCAAGCTTCACCCCGGGATCCGGAGCATTTTCCATTTGTTGTCATTGGCAACAAAGTGGATTTGGAAAATAGAGCAGTAAGTAGTTTTGACGCACAGCAGCGCAATTTGCGTAGTTTGTCAGCAGTTTTTACGCAAACGTTTTATGTTTCACATGACGCATTGAGTTTCATGGATATTTCCTTGAAATCAAACTATTCGCCATGACGATGACATGTCATTTTACGATTTTCATATTCGATATGACAAATTCTGTAGATGATTTAAATTGTTACCTAGTTAATTTTTCAATACTTTGAATGTCTTTTCATGGTCTGCTAACGGAGCAGCACGACGTGTATACTCTGAATTAACCCTCAAGTTGTTGCAATGAAGGCAATAATAAATGGTTTTGCTATTATTTAGGCTTTAGTTGTTCAACGAAGACTTTAAAACTGTTTGCTATATTCTATAAATCTAGAGTAGAAATAGCGTGGTTAGTATCGTACACTGACTTGCGTGAGGTGCATAAAGCGTTAAAATCAAACCTTCATTATACTCGCGGTATTACGCCGAAGCGTGCAACGAGTGTCGGGGCCCATCTCCGCGGCTTAGCGCCTGGGCTACGCAGCTCCAAAGGGACATCGCAGCGGTGGCTGTGCCGATTTGGGCGACCCGGGATTTGAACCCCAGACCTCACGCACCGATAGCGTGTGCGCTAAGCAGCTGAGCTAACGATCACTATTGTTAAATTACCCTGTGCCGCTTGTGCTTTTGACTCGATAGCTTTGGTTCAAGTTCATGTGATATTTTTATTTTAGTCGTTGGACGCTGTGCTGCTTTGTTTCTACGTCGCAGAAACAGACTATGCTAACTTAAAGAAACATGGAAGTGTAATAGACATGATTTTTGAAGCTGCTTGGAATTTCCTTTTCGTAAATTAATACACAACCCCACTGTTATGCGCTTGTGAATGAGATCATGTGACGATTGTCATACGCTTTATTTAACAATGCGTCATTTACACAAAGTGGTTCAATACGTTAGATGATACGCGTGTATGATACTGGTTGAAAATTTCCTACTTATAATCTTTGCTAAAAGCCCACTTTTGAGGCTTATCCACCCAGACATTAAGTTACAAAACGCATTCAATGAAATGGCTCTGGTTTTTATTCTGTCAATATCAAGCTGAGAATTAGTTATTGCTCTGGCTATATGTAGCTTTGTTTCAATATCTGAGACTTCGAACTGGCTGTTTTCAACTCACCTTCGTTTTTCAGACTCAAGACGACCATACACATGGATATTTTGCATACCAACTAATGACTTCTTAATGTGTCGAACTGATTTTAAACATAAATTTATTACCAGTAAAGCTTGTACAGTACTATCAAATATTCCTGAGTGTATTCTCTTTCTTACCTCATACTTAGAGTAAACATGTATCGTGAAGGAAATAGAAACTGCATGTTGATGCAGTATTGACTGTCCGCAGTTGACAACTACATTGCGTTTTTGCATACTGCGTGAGATTTCCATTTTTAAAAATAAATTGCTTCTGTTTTGCAGGTCTCGGCTAAAAGAGCGCAGGGTTGGTGCCAAAGTAAGAATGCCATTCCCCATTTCGAATGTTCCGCCAAAGACAACATCAACGTGGAACAAGCTTTTCAAACAGTGGCAAAGCATGCTCTTCAACAAGATACTGATGTTGAACTGTACGACAATTTTCCCGACCGAATTAATTTGGGTAGCACTGAACCCAAACCAAAATCAGGAGGCTGCCCTTGTTCATAACTTGGCAAAGGTTTGTAGTTAAAACTTTCTTTTTCACTTGCTTTTGGTCTCAAATCTCAAGAGAAATGAAGTAATAATTGTCCTTCCTGATTCATTTTTTTAATCGCCACAGTCGATTTGTAAGATTGGCAATGCAGTTTTGCAAATAATAGAGTCAGGTTATCAAGTCAGTGTTATTATTTGATCAGTGGCTTAATACGTGAAGAAAATAAGGCGTAATTACGAAAAAAGGGATTGATCAAAAGTTGCATCATTTAGCGCTAGTTAGTATGTTGTGTTGATTATAATGTATACGTAGTTTTTGACTTGGTGATTGTTTATGTAAAAGCTTTTTCACAAAGGATGAAAGGCTCGTTTTACCTGCATACGAATTAGTCTGTGTGCTTTACCGTGAAACTTTGATTTAATCAGTAACTGTCTTAGTCGTTGAACGTCTTTGTTTCGTAAGAATCGCTATACGGAAGTTATTACGCCCAAACATTGCTGAAAACTGTGGGCTAAGACAAATAATTTTGCCACTAGCTGATATAGCATATTGCATTAGTAGTTTTTGTACAACAATTTTCCAATATGTATGGATTACTACTCCATTAAAGCAATGGTTAACACTGAAACAATACCATAGTTGAAATTTGACTGCAGATTTTGCATCAAATTATTATAAGTAGAATGAGGTCAAAAAGTTATTATGAGGTGTTATAAACTTCATCATTACCAAATCCTATGTTGATTTCGACTGAAAAGCCTTCTGTAACATCGTATTTGGTTTGATATATCGCTCTGTTTGAATAAGGTGATATATACTAATGATGATTTTTTTTGGCCAAAATAGATAAAATAAAGTGTTTTAAGCGACCATTTTTAAATTACCACATCAGGCTATAATTTTTTGACATCATTCTACTCGTGCAAACGAACATTTTTGTTTTGAGACCAATATTTGTGTATTGTTGTTGAAGTATTTGTTTCATGATCTAGTATCAGTAGTAAGGTGGTTGCTTCAAAGATGACGTCAAATGACTAGGCCAGCTAAGTCGGATATCAATGTATCTTTTAACAACAAATTGCTGTAAATTTAATGGTACTACTTGTTCAGCCTTCACTTGACAGAGAGGTGCAGTTCCGCAAAGTGACGTCATTTCGCAATGTTGACCCACACTTACGTCACTAATTAGGTAAACATCATCTTAGTTTTTTCGTGATGTTCAATGCTTTTTCTTGTAGCCTTTAAGTATCACCGATTGCGCAGAGTCGTAATTGAGTCGTTGTCAGAGGCAAAACCAGACTACAGTAGGTGGACAAAAAAAAAGGTGTAATAGGGTACCATCATCATTGTTGTGTTACAACCAGTGGATGTAGTTGCATAAGCATTTGAAATAATTTCGAGGAAAGTGCTCTTGGTCCACTGGTTCTCTACCCTTGCTTCACCACTGTGCTTTCGATAGTTGATTAAGGGATAAAGCTTAAGTGTGATGGACCATAAGGCGTCAAGGTTAATGCTAATTCGCTGAGTAGATGCATCAAATAGTGCATTAATTTGCGATTCCCTTCGAGTATTGTTGAAAGTGTCAAAGAAACTTAGTTGTTGCTGGCAGCGTTTTACTCTACATTAAACGCGCACCCAGGTCAGTGCGAAAATTTCAAATATGCACGCCTGCGCACCTTCTATGTTTTTGGAGCGTTTTTTACTTTCTCAAATATCTAAATTATGTGTCAAAATGAATTTGGTGATAAGAATCTTTTTTTTTTTTCAACCAAATCTTAAAAATTTTTAAGATGTAGATTTTTTACTATTATTTTACAACTTGCTATGAAATATCTTGATTGATGAATTTTTTACGAAATCTTAATAGTCAAATGAATTAAAAACATTGCAATGATGTCACTTGAAAATGTTGAGGTAGTGTAGACACGACTGAGTGGTGCCCATCGTACAAGCAATTGCTGTTATTGAATTGCGGTAGGAGATAAGGATGTGCTGTGATGTTATATGTGCGTTGCTATCAAGTGCTGTTGTAATTGCGTATTGATCAGTTGGTTAAAAGAACTGTTTTCTGCTAGGTTGTATAGTTTTGTGACCCACGAGCGCTGGGTTTTTCGTTCCCGACATAAATTAACCCAAAATTGGAAAAATTCTGTGGTTTGTGGCTTTTCGTGTACAGTAGACCCGATGCTGTTTATATGCACTTTGGCAATATATTCGTTTGCCCTCGAAATCCAAACCCCAAACTCGAAAGGCATTAACATGCATTGTTTTTTGTTCTGTTCAATCTTTTGTGTGGACTATAAAATGAACCGCTGAGGTAAATAACATCGAACGTTTTGTTCTCGTTTGTGCTATAGTCTCAATGTGTGCAATACAATATGAGGGCTACATCCTATACCAGCCTACTAATTGTTATTACACTGAGGAATGATTTTGTGATGTTTACAATTGTTTTTTGTGTGACTTCATTTAATTTTCATTGCTATTACCATACTAACTTGTATAAAAACATATCGTTTAATTTCATTTTGGTGCATTTTAAGTGTTCAGCTTGCTAGGACCAGGATATCGAATACAGTCAGGCCAGATTAGCTCACTTTTTATGTTTCTATCCTTTCTACGTTCTTTTAAACTTATGGCCGTGTCTGTCCATCAGCAACCAAGCTGCTGTTTGCAGCCCCTGTTCGTGAAATTGCAATTTCTACCTTACCTTTCGTCTGCGAAAATTTGCTGCGAAATTTGGCAGGAAAATGACGAAACTTGCCTAGTACCAGACTTTAACAAAATAGCGTCTAACCTGATGACATGAGAACCACAACCAATTTTTTTTAAGTTGCTGTTCTTGGTGTTCCTTTCTCCTTTCCCCTTACCGGAAGGGGGGTTTAGTTGACTCGAGAAAGTTTTAAAAGATTTACTAGTGCCTTGGGGAAGAGCTGAACGATTTTTTTTCATAAAGCCTTTACGCTTACCTGTAGATGATCTTTTATCAGCAGTAGCCTATAGGTTGTTTAAGATTCTCACACTTGTTTCTCTAATTTGCTAAACTTAAACTTGGTACCGTAGTTTAGATTGACGAATGTTAGGGAGTTGTGAAACAGTCGCCAGCTAGTCATAGCTCGATATTTTACCTTAAGACAATGACCCACTGTAAAAATTGGACATTTTGAGCAAGTAATTGGTCAAATTAATTGAGCGACATTTTCACTCTAGTTTTTACCATTGAATTTTGCAATTACTTAAACCTGTAGTTCCAAATTTTGTCTATGCGTAGGCTTACCATACGTTCTCTTTTTAAAGGACATGTCCTCCTTTTTGACCAAAAAAAATTGTCCTCCTAGGACGCAAAAAAATGGCCTTATGTCCTCCTTTTTGGCCTTAAGAACAGTCAAATCATTTTCCCGCTAAAAATTATGAAAAATTTCTGCGCAAACTACGAGCCTGCGGTCGTGATGACCTTTCTTTGGTTGGTCTTCACTTGCTTTTGGCGGAAAAATAAACATCTGCGGACGCGATGACCTTTTTTTTTGGTCTTCACTTGCTTTTGGGCGGAAGATGAACATCTGCGAACGTGATGACCTTTTTTTGGTCTCCACTTTATTTAGGCAGAAAACTGGACATCAGCGGACATGATGACCCCCAAAGCACTGTCCTCCTTTGGCGTAGTGAAATTATGGTTGCCCTAAATCTGATTGTAGTCTGTTAAAAGCGATCTATAAGTACTCATGCGTAGAAACGAAATTACGTGATGGAGTCGGACAACTTTAATACAGAGAACTCTGATTTATGTATAAATTGAAACGCGTCAAAAAATAAAATCTTGACAATATTTTTAATTCCTGCTTAAACAATGGGCTGTATCCAGATGAGCTAAAAATTGCACGAGTCATACCCTTACACAAAGGAGGTTCCAATTCTGAATTAAAGAACTACCGTCCGATATCAATTCTCTCCCCTTTGAACAAGATTTTTGAAACAATCATCAAACAGCGCTGAATCACCTTCTGGACTAAATATAACGCTGTTGTCCCTACCCAGTTTGGATTTAGGGAAAACCGTTCCACAACCCTCGCCAAAGCCCATTTGCATGAACTGATAATAACTGAACTGGATAATGATAAGAGTGTTAGCACTATATTTATGGATTTGGCCAAAGCCTTCGACACTGTTAATCATAATATTCTTTCGTTCAAATTAGAACAATATGGAGTGAGAGGAGTTGCCAACAATTTACTTGGCTCATATCTTTCCAACCACAAACAATTTGTCCATGGTGATGGTTTCTCTTCTTCGTTTTTTAGACATTGATATAGGTGTGCCTCAAGGCAGGGTATTAGGCCCAATCTTATTTCTGATTTACATTAATGATTTATACTATTGCTCGGATTTTAAAACTACTTTGTACGCTGATGACAGCGTGCTTACATTGCCACATAAAAATGTAAATCGTCTACAATATCACTTGAACGTAGAACTATGCAAAATCCATGCTTGGCTGAACTACAATCAACTGTCGCTAAATATCGCCAAAACCAATTATATTCTTTTTATTAAAAAGATTGAAAAGATAACGTTACATTTAGGAGATTCTGAACTTAGACAGACTGACTTTGTAAAATATTTAGGAGTACATATAGATTCGAACCGCAGCTGGAATAGGCATATTCAACAAATTGAATCCAAACTGTCCGCTGCTTCCGGAGCTCTGTATCAACTACATAAATATGTTCTCAAAAAAGCTCTTCTATCAATTTATTACAGTTTAGCTTATTCACACTTACATTATGCTATTATTTTCTGGGGAAGCGCTAACAATTCCCTAATAAAAAGTCTGCAAGTTAAACAAAATCACTTAGTTAAAATTTTGTGTAACAAATTTGAGAGGAAAACCAGACTTAAACCACTATACGATGAACTAGAAATCCTAAATACTAATGGAATCTACGAACTAGAAATTGCTAAATTCATGGCTAAAGTCAGCTCAAATAACCTGTCAGAAGATTTCTCAAAGAACATTTCTGCATTAACCTCAGTCCATACGTACTCCACCCGTAGCGCCCTGTCTAAAAAATTTTATGTGAAAAGAACCTCGTATATCAAAACTAATCGATCTCTTAAAGTTTCTGGAGTCAAAGTATGGAATGGATTACCGTCTTTTATCAGAGATGAAGCACCTACTTCCTGCTGCAAAACCTTTTTAAAAATATTCAAAAAACACTTTTTATTACGGTCATAATTCTTTTAGATAACTTCATTTTGACATATTGTAGGCCTACAACTTTTACCGAAATTATCTTTTTTTTTCCAATTCTGGTGTTCTGTGTCGTTATTTTTGTTTTCTTTGAAGCCTTTCTTAAATTCTCTCTTTAAACTGCTGTGCCAAGAATTTACAAATTTTTTTGCTGAAATACTTTATGTCAAATGTACAAATTTTTGAGGAGGAACTGACTCGGCGACCTAGTTGCCTTCTTGGCGACACCTTACCGTCTTTCGTTTCTCCTCGTCGTGCTATTCTGGGTTTATATTTCGTGTTTGTATTGTTTTGTTAATGCTCGGCAATAAATGACTACTACTACTACTATTGGCTTTTATTTTTGTAATCAAAGTATTCAAAAATCCTAGAAATTGTGTTCCAAAATCATATTGGTAATGCTTCGTATCAAGTTGTCGTAGAGATTAACAAATTTAACACAAATTTCAAATTCCTAAAATTAATTAAAAATTAACATTTTTCGTTCAGTTATATAAAAAAGCGTTTGAAATAAGAAATATTAAGCACGGAATTGAAAAATAAGCACATTTCTTAAAAATAAGCGCATTTATATTTTGTAATTGTAAGACATTGCTTTTGAAAATAAGCGCAAATCGTAGAAATAAGCACGAAATGGTAACCCTGATTATAAATAATGTTGCTGCGGATAGAAATAGCAATCCACGGCCTGTTTCGATTGCTTCGATGAGGTAGGCTACCACTAATCAGCCAAAAAGAATTATTGTTCACTGCAAGGATTGTTGCTGTTTTGGGGTTTGTATACTTCGGTCGCTTCGGCCGAGCCAAAACTGAATCTTGAGTTCTGCTTAGATTGCGACTCTTGTCGTTGCAGAACCAATCACGGATGAGTACTAGCTTGGTGGCTGATTATGGACTGTGGGTGTTGGACCAGCGTCATCTCATTATTCTTAGTTCTTATTCTTACTGTCCAGAGTCAATGGTTGGACGGACGCTTCTGTAACATTTAGCTGTTTAGGAAGCTACAGGTGCTGTGAATAGTTTACTGGTACTGGATAGACGCAGAACTAGGCAGTTAGCTAGTCTACCAGTAATAGCACCGTCTACATTTCCGCACTGAGTATTTAACTACTGGTACCCGGTACTTTGTCCAGCAAAGAGGAACGGTCAGTCTGTTAGTTAAAGATTAATGGTAGACTAGCACAATAGACCTTCAAACAGATGTGCCTAATCGGAGAATAGCCTACTGCAATATGATACCCCAAGGATTAGGTGATCTAGACCTACGGTAGTCTAGTGTAGAGGTTACAGTTCCAGGCAGCGGGTAACGTCTAGCATCAGCTCCCAGGTTCAGTTAGAGTTAGGTTTGGTTAGGGTTGTAACTAAACTGAGCCCTACGGTAACTAAATTTTAACCCTAATCGAACCTAATCCTAACCAACTCTAGCCGAACCTAGGGACTGATACTAGACGTTATCCCAGGCAGTCTTGAGTGTAAAGCAAACATGGAAACGTTTCTATACTGGTACAGCATCAGCCATTTTGTGGAAAAGGCTGTTCAGCTGTTGTAGACTATTTAAGCATGTTTTAAAATAACAGCAATTTATTATCTATACCAGGGATAGGCGGTTGCCAGTAACTTCGCCACTTGGTAACTTCGCCACAGAAACTTCGTCACATGGTAACTTCGCCACTCCATGAGAAGGTGAAGGGAGATGTGGGGATAGTAGGAACATATGTTGGGGTATGGGGGGAGGAAGGGGAGATGTGGGAAGAGGTATGAGAGGAGTTGTAGGAAAGTGTGATGGGGTGTGGGGGAAGTAAGGGGAGATGTAGGGAAAGGTGAGGGTAGGTAGGAGACGTGGGGAATTAAAAGTGTGTTGGGGCCCCACACATTTCCCTAGATCTCTCCCATTCCCCTCTCCACATTCTTTCCCCACACGCCAACACGCTTTCTCACTCACCCCATACCTGCATACACTCTCCCACACCCTCCCCACACATCTTTCCTTACCTCCCCCCCACACCCCAACACATTTCCCTACATCTCCCCCCACACATCTCTTCCCAAAGCTCCCCTGACCTCCCCCTACACTCCAACACACTTCCTTATTCACCCCATACACTCTCCCATACCTCTCCCCACATGTTATCCCACAGTTTCAATTATGTGGCGAAGTTACCATGTGACGATGTTACCTTAATAAATTTAACTCGAAAAGCCCGATAAAATTTTTTTGGCAACCGGGAATTTGGTCTTGTTTCGGTGTAGGCAATGTAAATTTTCGATGTATGAAAGTGTGGCAAAGTTACCACGTGGCGAAGTTACCATGTGGCGAAGTTACTGGCAACCGGATGGGCAACCCCTGGCACTCATGCCAAACTTGGCACGCAAGCTTGTTTCTCTGGCATGCGAGCCATATGGCCTTTTAATTTTTTTGGGGACAAAAGTTGTACATTAACATGATGACCTTTTTTTTTACTCTTCACTGATATTGTCAAGGGAGAATGCCAACTGTCGGAGCTTGCGGAAAAATTTGGCCTATGATTTTGGCTGATTTTGACACGCTGATCGAAAAAGGTTGCCCATCCATGACCTATACCTATTTTTTATGCAGTGAATCAAGATAAAACACTGTAGGTTAGTTGGAGAATTTACAGGTACTGTGTTTCTCTTGTTTCGACTTGCCAACTTTTGAGACAGTGAGTGGGAGCAGGATTTACTGTACTGCGTAAAGAGAAAAGATAATAAAAATAACAGTCAGAAAAAAAGAAACAAAAGCATCTCAGCTACCAACACCTCTATGTTCTTGTGCAGTGTGCAATGGTAGAAAATATAACAGTAAGTGGTCTAGTATAGTTGTTTCGTTTCCAAGCAGCTCAAGAAAGGAAAAAGAAAAACTTAAAAGTTGCAGGTTGTCAAACCCAGATCATTCTTAAATATTTTGGATGCTCTATTTTGATGTTGAAAATTTGTCAATCAGAATTGGTATATGCAGTATCTTTATTTATGTACTTACAACATTTGTACCGTAGTTGATATTTTTTATAGTTGATGGCTGTAATACGATCGGTGCAATTAATAGCTACAATTAATTGCAAAATACTTTATTTAGTAATTTTTGTTTTGTCAGTGTTGTGCATAAGTTGTTAACTCAGAATATTGTTGAATAACGTAGTGAACCATGTTGGGTTCTGATAAATCTTCTAATAAGAAAAAAGGGGGAAGCTCTCAAACGATGGCTGGGGTTGGAAGAGCTGGTTTTATTCGTGATCCATCTGGATTGTTGATGTCAATCATTCGTACCCTTGCATCTTCTGGAGATGATGATCATCAACGAGAACATGAAAAGGAGAGATTGGAAGAAGCATTTGCTGAAACTGATCAGCAGCTTGATGAATTAGTTGCTCAAAGTTATGAAGAAGTTGCTGTTTCCATCAAACAATTTGGGAAAATTGGTGATCGAATATCGGAGTCATGTGTTCGCATCAAGCGAGTAAAGGAAAGTTTGCAGCAATGCAAATCCCTGCTGTATTGCCGACAGGATGAGCTGAGGAAATTATGGACAGAAGGAGTAGAGCACAAAAAAGTGCTGTTTTTACTGGATCAAGTGGAAAGGGTGAAAGAAGCACCTCAACAGATTGAGACTTATTTAAGCAAAAAATATTACTTGCATGCTACTGAACTGCTACTGCAAACCCTGAAAGCATTGGAAGAAGATCTTATTAAAGTAGAAGCTTTGCATGACACTAGGAATGAATTGATTAGCAAAAAGATGACTTTGCATGAGCGCTTTATCGGTGAATTGCATCAACAGATCTATGTCTATTCAATTTCTCCTCCCAAACCAACTGGAAAACCTCCCACAAAGCCCAAATTTGCGCCTAAAGTTGCTCCTGATCGGCATCTTGAAGATGACGAAAACAAAATTGGAAAATTTGATGCTAGAGTTCTTGAACTTGAAGATCTGAATGTTGATCCTGAGAAAGATACGTTTAAGCTAATTTCAGTGCTAGTTGAATCATTATCTCGTCTCAAAAAAATTCCAGAAGCCATTGAAGGTATAAAGACAAAAATGGACAGGTATATAAATGATATTGTCACTCATACTACAATTGAAGTAACAGATATGGCCTTCGAAAGTGAAAACAAGAACTCTGACAATCCTAAGCGATTGTTGGAATTGCTGCAATCGTTGTTCAAGAAATTTCACGCTGTTGTTTCTGCACACCATCACGCACTGACGGCTTTCAAGAGACTTAATGTCAAACCAACTCAAGAAATTTTACTGTATGATATCGAAGAAGTATGGGCCAAAGTGCAAACAGTTATACAGATGCTTTTGCATGAGTATTTGGATGCAGATAACCTAGCTGCTACCACGCAGCAGTTATCAGGTTTAGGCTTTGCAGACGGAGGTAGTTTGTCATCATATTTCACTCGCAAAAAAGCTACTCGACCCAGGGCGGCTAAGCTGTTTAGATTTGATGGCTCATCACACGCTATTTCAATGAATAATTACTTGAGAGAACAAAGGGCTCAGCGTCGAACTTTGTCGATCGACAGTTCTTCACCTCATTTGGACCACGCTCTGTCAACTCAGAAAGTTTGCAAGCCAAACCCTCGGAATATTACTATTCTGTTTGGACCTCTGAAGAAGTTCATTAAAGAAATTGAAGCTTCCCTTGGATCGAAGAAATGCTCTCTTAATGACTACATCACAGATTATGTTCAAGATGTATTCATTCGGCAAATTCAATACGAGTTGAAAAAAGATTTCGATGCTGCTATGAAAGTTTCTGATCCTCTCAAAGTGTTGGCCGATTCAAATGTGCAGAAGAATCTTGGTAATTATCGCAGTCTTTTACAAAGTACTGTTGTTGCTGACCAATGCATGTGGTTTCTCTATGATTTAACCTGCAGTCTCGATTCATACCATGATCATTTTCTAACCATGGCTTGTTCCTTGCTCCAAGAGTACAAAGAGATGTCGATTCAATCCTACAGAGGCGTGGTACAACCTAGTACAGAGGAGCATAGGATTTACAGCGCCTTTTGGGTTAAAGAAAATGAAGTGAATAACTTTTTGCAGAAAATGGACACTTGGAAAGCTGCCTATGGTGCTGCTCTTCCGAAAGGTTCAACCATGGATGGTAATTTTGGGGAAGCAGCTCAGTTCTTCCTTGAAAAGCTTCATGAGGTTACAGTTGACAAAAATTCGCTCATCGAAGATTCCACTGATCTGAAAGCTCTAGCTAGTCTGCATGAGAGCTTAGAGTGGATGGCTGCTCGCTTGAGAGAATTTATCACCAAAATTAAGCAGTATGCTCCAGATGATATTGCGCAGAATCTTGATAATCTTGCAATGGATTATCAGCGCATGTCAGAAATCTGCCTTCAATGTATTCATATTGAAGTCAGAGTGACTTGCTATTTCCATCTTTCGCCAATGTTTAAGCAAACTTCATATGATATCAGAGGCTTGGATAGTATGGAGCAAGACAACAGCGTTACTCGTGCTATGAAAGACATCGACATAGCAGAAGAAAACCTCAACTCGTCACTACAACCAGAAAAATTCCGCTTTGTTTTCGAAGGTCTTGGAAGTTTTATAGCTGCTATATTAATTGGCGGTGCGAAACACATCAAAAGAATATCATCAGCTGGAATTAAAAAGATGTGCAGGAATATATTCACACTTCAGCAACAATTAACCAACATAACTTCCTCCAGAGAAGCAAATTTGGATATAGCAAGACACTATTATGAGATGCTAAACTTGATGCCGGATGATCTGCAAGCTCAAGTTGTGGAACAGGGAGTAAGATACAATGAAGAAGATTACGTGGAGGCTTTAAATCTTCTCCACCGGAGCAAGCCTGGATCAGGAGACGATAACCAGCAAAGAGCAAGAGTGCAAAGATTGCGTGCTTTAGTGCGTGAACATATTTACAAAAAGGAACGGGCAGAAGAAATGCAAAAATTCAATGAAGCAACATCTTAACGATACTACTTTTGGCTTACCATTGGTTTTGTTTAGCTGCTGCTATCAGCAACAATTGCTAATGCCTGCGCCAAATTAGCAATACTTCAGCCACTTCGAAATTATTATTGCCGGTACGCTAATTTAAACGCTGAGCAGTGTGCAGGTAGTTTCTTCTCAGATTAATCTTGCATTTTTAAAAACTAGAATTAACTCCGGCATGACTAGACGTTTTGCCGAAATGGTATCTACGATACGTAATAAACAGTAAGCACCCACTGTCGTGCGGAAAATCTTATGTGTTGATTGTATTAGGCATCGTGCAATGGGTCATCTGTGATAGCTTGTTTCCTTCGTGACGTTAATGACAGGTTTTAAATTTTGGTCCGTGGGGTCAGGTCACACTGTAAAACTATCGGACATCTTCCGCCACTGTCAGTATTACTAAACGCATTCTTCATTGAATGCAGGTTTCTTGTGATACCTCTTTTTCGGACCGATTATTGTACTCTTTTCATTCTTTAATTGCCACACCCTTATCTTTTATGCGTATAAAGCAGCCAGCCTTGTTTTTTTTTCTGGAATCTGGACAAAAAGTAGCATTAGAGGAGGTTTAGGAGTGTTTGATGAGTGCTGTTTTTTGAATAGTTTTGTTAATTATTTGATTCCTTTTGTGCGATTATTTCTGTATAGACTTGCTTAATGATAGAATATACTCGTAGAATATGATAGAATATTGAGCAAGCTTCACCGTTTTGCTTACAAGTACGATGTCAAAACTAGCATTCATATTTTGGCTTTTGTTTTGAAGAGTTTGTTTTTCATGTTGAGTTTAAATTATTTTGAACGGATTATCACATTTTACTGTGAAAATACCGATAGTTTTTATGAAATACGTTGATAAAACAGATCTTGAAGTAATAGACATGCAAATGGTTTGAAATGACGTTAATGGCGTTTAAAATGTACTTTCTTTTGATTGTTAACTTTTATATGGGCCATAAATTCTGCCTGTTTCATTGGCTAACGCAGTAACTTTATCGTCTTCTCCCCAAAACAATGTTAGACCGATTGATTTTGTATTTAGCTGATTTGTGTGTTAAATGCATATGAAATACTATCAATGTGATGTTGGTCGTTTCATAACATGTTTGTAGAATTTCAATTCTTCGCCACACGTTTAGCGAAGACTTTACGACTTCTATGACTACATATCTGTACCGTATGGTTGGTTTACTACTTATGTCGACCCAACATAAATTTAAGCATAAGTTGACATGGTGTCGCGAATGAAAATTTGCCAGCTTTTTTAAGGTTTACCAAACCAATACTGCAGTGGTTCTCAAATTTTTACTTGTCGCAACGCACTCTCAAAAGATTTTTAATCTAGCGACGCACTGGTGTAAGTGTAAAATTTTATGAAACAAAATATTGTGTTTGAGGTTTGACGCATTGTGTAACTGCGAGATTTTTTGTCACAACGAATACTCCATTACTTTTTCTTGATTTTACGTACTTCACAGGATATCATACAATGGTGTTCTACTTTACAGTCGTTGCTGGGAATACCCTCATTTAAGTTTTTGGTATCGCTTGACCAAGTAACGAACCTAGTCCCTCAACTTCAAAGTAAAAACTCAAACCACTAACTTAATCGCAAGCTATAAGGCCTCTGCTTCTAACGAAATTTTCCTGAGAATCGTCATCTTAAAACGATAAAAGCGTATGGATCTGTAATTACTTAGCATTTTCCGTTTTTGTCAATTAGTGGTGCATGCGCTGGAACACGGTTTATAAAACGGAGTTCATTTAAAAAATAGATGTTTATAACTCAAGGTCACAAGCTGCGCAACGAAACCACACATGCACAATTTGACGTCGAAGCTGGTGCTAATGTTCTGCAATTACAAGGCCGTCGCTTTTCTAGAGTCTTCCAAAAAAACTCGGATAAAATCTTCATTATACTTAGGGTAATACGTCGAAGCGTGTAACGATTGGCGGGGCTCATCTGCGCGGCTTAGCACCGGGGCAACACAGCATGAAGAACGCCCAAGCATTGGTGATCCGCTAGCGACACTGTCTGTGTACAATTTAACCGGCTTGGAAGTCGAATCCTCACCTCCCATACTGAAAACGATGTTGTTACCGCTATACCAGCCAGCGGGTTGAACAAAAAATATACAGCACCATCAAATGCACTGAAAATTAAATTATCATTGTATAACAACGAAGTTATAGCGCCTAGAATACGGGCCTAAGTTACTCTTGAGTAGAAAACAGAATATTCCGAAGTAAGCAAAAAGTTGTGGTGAACTTTTGTGAAATCAATTAAAGCCGTTCATTTTTGCGAAAAAGGAAACAAAATTGTGGTTAAAATTTAGTCCCATCGTGTAATCCAAATTATTTTGCGACGCCCCTTAAAAATTGAAACGACGCACCAGGGCGTAGCGACGCACAGTTTGAGAACCACTGCAATATTGTGTTGATGTATTGACAAAACAAAATGTATTTTTCTCGAAATGTGCATTATTTAGCAAATGAGTTTTCTTTCGTGTTTCTTACGCGCTGAATATTGATTTTTATGTTTCATATCTACATGTAGATGCTATATTATGAGTAATATTTAATTTTTATTAAACCAATGTACTCTCGAGCCTGGATTTTTTTTTTTTTTCGGACCTTGACCGAATTTGTTTAGGCCAGTTCGGTCATATTGACTGAAAAGAATTGCTAATATTTTTTAGCATTTTTTTGTTTTATATCGTCTTGGAAACTTTAAATTGGCCTAAATATGACGCAGATTATGACACCAAAAATTGAATTGTGATGCAAAAAGTCTTTGGGCCTTTGCAGCTACTTAAACTGGACAGGATATTAATTTTTAATTGTTTCCTTGCAATAATTTCAGGTGGTGGCTCTGACGTTAAGTAAAAATAATTTATCTCCACGAGCTTTGGAGGAAAAATGTCTTCTTTTTTAGTTGGTAACAATGGCCACTCTCAGGGGTGAATCCACAGGGGGTATGTGAGGAATGCATCTTTTCACCAGCCATTTTCAACAATGTTTTTGATGAATACAATTTTTCGTAATTTCAAACCTCTTTGATGACAGTAAGCCTTACGCCTAGCACGCATAAATCGAAATGGGTGAACAAAATACATCCTTTTTCATGAAACGCATCAGAACTAGGGGGAAAAAAATTAAACAAAGTTTGACTAAAAACTCTTTTAAAAAGCACTAAAATGACCATTGCATTGAGGAAATTTTTGAAAACTTTCCTGGAGAGCATGCCCCCGGACCCTATTCGAGCCGTTTTTGTTCTACAATTGAGTGTCCCTTCCCTGAAAAAATTTTTGAATACGTCCCTGACCTGAAAAAATTTTAAAGTGCTTATTTACGCTCTTTCCCAGGTCTAAGCGTCTTTGTAGTTAGTTAACAAAAAAATATCACATTTTCGCGACTCTTACGGTATTACGAAGAAGGTCGTAACGAGTGGCGTTCGGTAGCCCATATCCGCGGCATAGCACCTGGATAATAGGCTACAGAAACGTCGCAGCGGTAGCGAGCCGTATGCGACACTGTGTTCGATTTAATCGGGCACGAAAACCGAACCTCAAACTTCCCGCGCCGATAACAATGTGCCCTACGCCAAACGGCCGGTCGTACTTCGCTAACATTCAACTTAATGTAAAACTGCATCCCTCCCCCACCAAAATTTTTTGAATCCGCTCCTTGCCATTACAGTAAATGACATAAACTGTCTTTACCCAAAGTAATTAATTATATGTTTTTACCGCACCAGACCTTCGAATTTCCAATTTCAGAGATCGTACGTATCCTGTGATAAAACTTCAATACATTTCGTTGTTTATAAAAGTGTTGGAAAATATGGTTTTTAAACTTAGTTAAAATACGACCGAAAAAGAATTGAATTGACGGAAGAAATTTGTGCAAAATTAGCTTAAATGGGTCAAATGACCAAAACAAAATTTTGAAAAAAAAAAAAGCTCTGAACTAGTCTATAAGTGAATAACCCTTACACAGCAAAGTAAGGCTAAAAATCACGAGCTTTTAGTTGAGGTTAAAGGCACTGTCGGAAACTTTCCAAGTAACGCTAATAAAAAAAACCCAATTTAACTCAGAAAATACAGTATATTCTGGTAGGGGTTAGATTAAAATTCTATGGTTTTGCCCCTGCTCCCTCAGATTTTTGGTAAAAGGTTCTTTTCGTATCAGCAATTCGGATTATAAGCTACTGTACGTAAGGAGAGAAACATCGATAGACTTTAGCAACTTCCAGCTTTTAAGAAAACTGAGTTTTAATAGACTTGAAATAAAAATCAACACACCCAACGAACGAACGAAATTTGAAGCGTGAAAAAATTGGACCAGTTGAGAACAGCAGCTGCAGGGTGAACAATATTCACAACAAAAGGCTTGCAATGAAAATAAGTGAAGACAATTTCGTGAAAAATATGCGAAGTTTAACGTTTGGAAGCAAAGCACCGATAACCAAAGAAGCTCATAAAATGTCTTGGGTTGGTACGTGCTACAATACACAATTGTTACTGATAGATTTGCTAATCATCGCCCAACTTTTCTTCCATATCGCTATAATCATCAGTATTTAGTTTTTGGATCAAAATACCAAAATGCTTTTCAACTTCATTGAGAATTTTTACGTCTCTCTCGTCGGAAACAAAATTAATGGCAACACCGGATTTTCCAAAACGTCCCGTGCGTCCGATTCGATGAAGATAAGTTTCACAATCTGCATGGCCATGTTGGTCCTTAGGCAAATCAAAATTAACTACCAAGGTCACCTGTTCAACGTCAATTCCACGAGAACAAACGTTAGTCGTAACTAACACCCGCTCCTTTGCTTCTTTGAACCTAAAAAGTATGTTCTCGTTACAAGGGCGCAGCTAGAAATCCGTAAGAGACACCACGACAATACTCGCACAAGTGCTAAGTCATCCTGAACCAACTAAATGGTCCTTAGGCAAATTAACAAGTTTGAAAATGGAAAGGAAACATCACCGCATTATGAAGGTTATACCGTGATTTAATACAGGTAGGAAAAAACGTTCCAACATTTATTCAACTTCGAATCAAATAAGCATCTGCAAAAAAATGCCGTTGCCTTCATGGAGTATTCCACAATTCAAAACCTAATCGATTTAAAGTCAAATCTTCATTATACTCGCGGTATTACGGCGAAGCATATAACGAGAGGCGGACTTATCTCCGCGTCTTAGCGCCAGGGCAACACATCTCCGCAGAAACGTCGCAACGTGGCGAGCCGTTGGAGACACTGCGCCGATTTGACCGGCCCGGGAATCGAACCCTAGACCTACCTCATCGATAGCGTGTGCTCAACAATCGAGCTAAGAACATTGCAAATACCTTTTCAATATTGACGCTCTTTGTGAGATATCAAGTTCTCCAGTCAACAATGCAACGATGAATTGATCGTCACACATTTTCTTAGCAACCCAAGATGCAGTTCGACGCGTATGACAAAATATTACTGCCTGTCCAACTGACAAGGTTGCGTAGATGTTGGTCAACGATTCATATTTCTTATCCACAGTTTTGCACTTCACGTAATATTGCTTGATATTTCCGAGAGTTTCCTCTTCACGCCGAAGCTAAAAATCAAATATAATGTTAATTTTCAATACCGGTAACATAATATTTTATGTGTGACAATTCTGCACTGCCCATCTCAGTCCAAGCACTGCGAGAGAAAGTTTAATTTGATAACGAAACAAGTTTTTGCTCCTACCTCAAAAGGAAGTTAGTACCGTACTCGTGAAACAAAATGTATATTTTACCTAAGCAACAGCTAGGCAGTTTCGACTTCAGTGCATTGTCTCCAATTGCCCAGTACGACCAAAGCTTGAATTTTCGCACTGCAAGGTAGCTGGATCATATCAGGAGTAAGAAATAAAGTGTAAGCACAATAGGAATATAAACTTACTCGTATGAGATTAGGATCTCTCACAATTTGCTGAGCAAACTTCATTACTGGTTCATCATAAGTAGCACTGAAGAGCAAGAATTGACAAGTGTTTGGACACTGCTTGTGTAATCGGATCGAATGGTCACGAAAACCTTGCGTATCTATCATTACATCAGCTTCATCCAATACAAACACTTCAATTTTATTTAACTCAAAGACCTGCAAAAGGATTGCAACTTCAATGATATAAAAGCTGTAGCAATAATCACTGTTTAAAAATAGGAACAAGGCTGTTTCCTTTGATCGCAGTCTTGCTAAATAAATAAACTTGGAGTTTACTTCAGAGCCCTATACTTTTTCCAAATATATTCAAAAAACTTTTTTAAACTATCTAACCCCACACTATATACAGGATATCGCACATAACTTCAACATAACATATAGTTATCAAGCAAAATCTAATAAAAATACATCAATGAACAGTGAAAACAATGATATTCATCTCAGAACAGAACATCCTATTCGTTGTGAGCGGAAACGCCATTAACATGAGACAACTGGAATGACCATGCGGTTTTTCACGCCAATTGCCACCTTTAACATAAATTGCGTTTACCTATACATCTCAGCCATGAAATCAAGTCACGCCAGCAACAAACTTACTCTACTGCGAGCCCAGTCGAGTGTTGTCCCTGGAGTTCCAATCACAATTTGAGCAGAAATTTGAACATTTCGCTGCACTGTAAAATAAGTCAAGATTATCAAGCAATAGAAAAAGCATAGGCTATGAATCTAAAATATAAAAGGTCATGTAAGAAACATTGTGGAAATAATGCTTAAACAATAATCCAGGGAAGAAACACATAATCAGATATTTTTCCACTTATGCAGTTTCTTCAGCAATGATTTAGCTGCCATCATCATAAGTAAATGTTAAGCATTGCATGGATTATGCTTTATTGCAGGCAAGTTTTTCCCCCTATACTTTGTAATGGAATATACAATAGGACACAGCAGGGGTGGGCAAACTTTTCGTGCGGAGGGCCGCATTTGAAATAAATGTTGCAGCCGCGGGCCGCCCACACTTATTACAAAAAAGGAAGTTTACTCGGTGTGGAATAAACACATAGTATACATATTGAACAAAATTTTTGTATTTCACACTCAGCAGGTACGTTTAATGCTATTTTGATTTCCAGGGGCGGTATACTGCTCAACTTTTGAGGCACTTACGCAATGCGTTAACTTTGTTTGTTTATTAAGTTAGCGCATTGCGTTAAGTGCATAAAAGTTGAGCAGTATACCGCCCCAGAAGTTTCCAATTACCGTATTTTTCAGACCATGGGGTGTGCCTGACTATAAAGTGCAGTCAGGAGCGTATTTAGGGGGAGCTGTTGTACCATAGCCTTTTGACTCGGCCTTTTAGTAAAAAGGACAAAATTAATTGTGCCAAGTGACTGAAATATGCCGAACTCTTTTGTTGGTTTCTGTAGTTTATGGCCAGGGGCGGATCCAGGAGATAGTGGGGTAGGATGAGGGTATGCATCTTCCCACCAGCCATTTTTAGAAATGTTTTTGATGTATACAATTTTTCCATAATTTCAAACCTCCTTGATCGCAATAAACCTTACGCCTTAAGCACGCGTACTCAAAAATGTGCGAACACAATGCATCATATTTGGAGAAGCACTCAGAATTAGGGTCAAAAAATTTGAACAAAGTTTGCCTGAGAATTAATCAAAAAACACCAAAATAGCTATTGCAGCGTAAAAATTTTCAAAATTTTTCTGGGGAAGCACGCCCCCGGACCCCCCTAGAGCTTTTCTTGTTTCTCAAACAGATTGAAATTTGCTCTGCCAAAAAAATATGCTCGAAAAAATGTGGAAATTATGCTCCCCCTTTTAAATTTTTTGCTACGCCACTGGGCGCAGTGGTGTGCACCCGGCAAATTTCAAAGGGGGGAGCTTCTAAAAAAACTCGATCCCGCACTCAGGAGCGGATCCAGAAAATTTTGGTAGGGGGATGAAATTTTGAATTAGGTCAATAGTTAACTAAATACAAACACGTTAGACAAAAAAAAAGACGTAAAAGACCCTATGAAAAATGTTTTCATGTCTGCGGCATACTCAGAATTTTTTTCAGCGAGGGGGCACCAACTTTTCACATATTTTCAGGCGTATTTTTTCCCGAAGAATTACTCTGAAGCATAGTGGGAATAAAAAAACTGTGGGGGAATCCCGCGGCGTGCTACCCCGGAAATTTTTTGAGAATTTACATGCTGTAGTGGCCATTTTAGTATTTTTGAACAATTTTTGTTTAAATTTTTTGCCCCTAAATCTGAGTGTTTCACCAAATATAATGTATTTTGTTTGTACATTTTCGATTACGCGTGCTTTGGGCGAGAGGCAGAGGCTTATTGTTACTGAAAAGGTTCGAAATTATGGAGACATTGCATTCATTAATAACATGTTTCAAAATGGCTGGTGGGGGATGCATCTCCCCCCCCCCCTGCCCGCACTGATAACAATGTCTCTTACCACTACGCTAATCAGCCGGTTCGGCTTCAGTATGATGTGAGGCAAATTCTGTCACAGTTGTTTTGAAATAACAGCACGTACTGCACTTGCACAGTTTGGACACTTCACTTTAAAAACAAGGGTTCGGTTTCAAAAAGAAGGGGGTTCGACCCCGACTCCCCCATCCCTGGGTGCGCGACTGGAGTGCAGTATCAATTCAACAACCGTGTTCTCAAGCGTTATTTTCATAAGGCTCTCCGGACTACAAGAGTACAAGGTGTAAAAACTCAACGCATTTTCCTCGTATTTGATCAAACAGCGTGTAAAAAGCGTACGCTGCAATTTACGTGAATTGACAGTGAAGAAAAAAACATACTCGTAAAGAGCAACGCACAAGGGTAGGTAGGCAGTTGAAAACATGCAGCACACTTTTTTTTTTGGGACTGATTCGTTGACTGCAAGAACAAGTAGAAGTGGGTGCTAATGCGTTGTCATGCTTACTGCAATAAAAAAATTGTTAAAACTCGGTGATAAAGCGCAACCTAATCCACACATTCTGCGAGTGCCGCCGGGCCGCATAAATTAGTCTTGGGGGCCACCCGAAAGCCGTAGTTTGCCCAGCCCTGGGATACAGTTTAACAGAAAAAATCATCAATACCTCGATTGCCTCTGACCGCATAGGCCACTTTAAGGTTAGGTAAAAATTTTCCCATTGACTCAATAACTTTCCCAGTCTGCAAAGCAAGCTCATAAGTCGGAGATAAACATAAACACTGAGGATGCGTTAAATCAGTTTTTATACGACTCAACATTGTTAAAACAAAAGCAGCCGTTTTTCCTGTTCCTGACTGGGACTGGGCAATCATGTTTTCTGGGGGGTTTGCTAAAAGCAAAGGCAAAGCAGTTTCTTGAATTTTTGAAGGACGATTAAAACCCATTGCGTAAATACCCTGCAAAAGTTCTTTGCGTAAACGAAGTTCTTCAAATGATTTTACAGAGTATAATGGCGAGGTTGGATCACGTTGTTGCACTTCTAGTTCTTGATTACTTTGAACAAGTTTATCTCGAAGAAGCTTTTTTAAAAGAGAATTCTCTTCTAAAGTTAAAGGCTTCTCATAATTATCATCATCTGGAGATAAATTATCATTTTGAAAAGGATCAAACGGCTTCTTTGTATCAGTTTTTTGAAGTTCTTTTTGGATGTTAAGATGCTTTATTTGTTTTGAAAGATATTCTTGCCTATCAGCTTCTTCAGCCCAATTTTCATCAGCCATAACTGGTAAGTTGTCACAGATATACGCAATATGCAAATGTTCAGAATAAATCAACTTGATCAAAAGTTAAAAACACAAACCCTAATCTAAACATAAAATTAAACATGATATCTGGCAAGCTGCATGTCCAAACAAGAAACTACAAGAACCAACACATAGGTAGCAAATATCAGTTGAGAAAATGTTTACAACATAAGTTGATGATAACATCAAATTAACTATATACATCATATTTAATTTAACATTTCGGGATTTGATTGATTTTAACATATTTGGCCTTCAGTGTACAATCGACTGTCAAGCAATGTCCAGTGACTAAGGGTTAGGGTTAACCCTCAACATGAAACGAGAAAAGTTGTGAATGGTCATTGTACAATGGTCGGTTGTACACTGATGGCCAATTGTTCACTTCAACCTCAAATTCCATAATGTAAAATCAAATAATCTACTGATACCAATAAGCACATGTCTAAAGTCTACACTGATACAAATTAGTCAAGGCTTGAGGGTCTTCAGTTGAAGAATCTACTGATTCAAATTAGTAATTATTAATCCAGAACCAAGTTTTAAATAATTATATATACTAATCGATTACTGAAATAGTAAACTAAGAATGACAATACAATAGAATACAGACTATCTGAACGAACAAACCAAGTGTGATTTAGGAATATAAGTGATTTGTTCAGATAACCGAACAACATGCATAATTACAAAAAGTATACATACGGCAATATACAGTGTACATTTTATGCCTTTAAAAATACACCATCCTACCCATACAGTGTGAATTATATATTGTACACAGAGTTGGGCAGTACCGCGATACATAAGTACCGTGGTGCTGTAAGGCGGTGCTTTTTTAGTACCGTTATCAGTACCATCAATACTATTTTAAAAATGAACCGTTTTTGGTACCGTCGTTACTTTTTAGACCGTTTTACTTGATATTTCGGTAACTTTTTTTTGAGTAAACTTAAGGGAGCAAAATCAGAAAACTTTCCGGGTTTTTCCGCAAAAAGCATCTTCGAAAAGTACCGCGAAACCACGTTGTTGTAGATCAGTGGTCGGCAACTACTGGGCTGCGGCCCCGTGCGAAGTTTGTTACCAGTCCGCATGCGTTTTCAGAATAAATGCTTTGAATTTGAAACATTGTTATAACGTTGGACGCAATTTCAGTCGCCAACGAATTTTTGCGGTTTTCACACAAAAAAACTCATTTTAGCAAACTTATTTATTGAAAAAGAGCATGCAGTCAGTGCAGTCACTATGAACAATGCAAAAATGTTTTCGCAGCTTATGTCTAAAAGCAGAAGCTTGGCTAAAATAAATGAAAGGAGGCTGCAACCATTCTTAGTTTGAAAAATTATAGATTAAAAGTTAGGTTTAGCACCTTATTATAGGGCTAAAGGGGGAGGGGTATGGCACCGTAGCCTCCCCTTGCGTTCGCCTGTAACTCATTTTTTTAATCCCCTAGAGGTGCCGTTATAGACGAATTCTACTGCCAATATTGTTAACAATTGATTTGTGAATAAAAATAATTCAATAACAATGCGAACCAGTGTTTCAAAAAGTGCTGGACAACTGAGTTCAGTTTGAGCAAATATATAAATTCACTCACCACAGTTTAATAACATCTATTTAAAACCCGACAGTCTGTTTCACCCAAGAGGAATCATCAGGAGTATTTTATTCAAATAAAATCTATTCTATTTGAATAAGATAAGGTGAAACGGACTGTCGAGTTTTAAATAGATGTTTCCAAACTGTGGTGAATTTGTAGAAATAAATTTAGATTTATAAGCAACATACCTATTTAATCATCTTTCAAAAACTTATACAAATGTGTAGCAAATAAGGAAGTTTTATAAAAATCATAAAAAATTCTTCAGCGCCAGGGCTGGGCAAACTGCAGGTCGCACACAGATATATTTTTTTGCTTCTCACCGATTTTCAGTGGAAAAATAGTAAATCAGCGGACGAGTAGACTTTTTTATTTTTACTCATCAATGCTTTGTGGGAGCAGTTCGGAGCCACATTTTCCAAAAAGAAGGATTGTGTAAAAATGGTTGAATACCACTGGTCTAGACTACGTGGAAAAATTTATTGCTCTGTCATTGAATCAAAGTAAAACTATAGACCTGCAAATTCTGAGAAAAATGTAGATTTTGATTCATCTAAAAGTTCTGAGTATGCTGCGACTGATACACCAACCTCTACTGAAAGTGGTTCAGAAAAAAATTTTCGTTTCAAAAGTACCGAAAATCAGTACCGAATAATGGTATCGTCGATACTTTTTTAAAAATGTACCGTTATCAGTACTGACGGTACTTTTTTAGCAAAATATTGGTACCGATATTGTCGTTACTTTTAAAGTACCGAGTGCCCAGCTCTGATTGTACATTATTAGCATTGGCAGCATCTGTGTATAGTATGCTAATCACTCATTATATTCTGTATTTGTGTTAATCTTGTCACTCTTTTAGTTGCTGGGATTTTCGAACGCTAGCATGACATTTTGTTAATTTTTTTTGTTAAAGTCGTGCTCGAATAATGGGAATTTTGAATAACCAGCATTCTACTGTAATCGCATAGAATTCCAGGCGCTCTTTTAAAATTTTAGCTTCGTTTATGCCCTGAACCACATCTTCAAAATCAAATCCAAAGGAGTAGCATAATGGTAGTGCATATGAAACTTCAACTGTTCAAAATCCTAGACTACCGTACAATCTCAGATTTAATCACTGATCGTACTGCATAGATTCAACATTTATATAATATTATACCAGTACTTAGTTAAGATTCTACACCTTACTATTAGGATTCTACAGTACACTTACCGGTACCTAATTAAGTTTTGCTATCTACAACAGATCACGCAAGAGTAAGCAGGTACCGGTAGACTAAGGGGTAAAATCATAAAATTGTCTTGCATGCAGTTTAATTGATTATAATTGGGTCTGGGTTTATGAATTGATTTATTCTAACACTCTAAGGTAGTCTTAAACAAAGTCGTCAAATCAGTAACCGGTATATATCAAAGATAGCAAAACATTGTGCAGTATTCAATATACTCTCATGATTAATTCATTTGATTTGGTCCACTTAAGAAATTTCACGCAGAAACCACTGTACAAATGTTGGTGTGTGCTGCAAAATTAGACTAGGAACAATTCTGTTCTATTGTTGAGTGATAATACAGGTAGGTACCGGTAATCAATGTACCTAGTCTAACTCATTAACCTGTTAACCAGTTAACTGCTGTCTACTTTCTATCATTTTAAAGATTCTATAATACAAAACCATATGCCCTTGCAATTTTTTGATGAACAGTTGTATTGGAGAACTTTACAATTACACCTCATCAGTCATCTCTCATCACCTTCTTCGACAGTACCGGTAGGCAGCAAAACGTTATTTCAAAATTTGTTCAAACTTTTTTCAAAACTGACATTAAGACACTGCCCAAAAGTTACTTAAAACAATGCAAAAAGATATCGATACCTGATTACCCTGTCCACAATCGCGTCCAATTTTAGTGGGCTTTAGCCATGCGGTTCTTGGTGCTAGCAGAGTTCTTTTTGGTCCTACTAAACCCCGCAAAGAATGACAAAGAACTGAAAACACTGCAAAGGATGACAAAGAACAACAATGGACTTTTAAGTCAGTTACTATACACCGCAAAGAACAACAAACGACTTGGAATCATAGTCTCAAACATAACAAGGAACGACAAAGGACTTTAAATTAATTACTAAACACCGCAATGAGCAACAAAGGACTTGGAATCATAGTCTCAAACATAACAAGGAACGACAAAGGACTTTAAGTTACTTACTAAATACCGCAAAGAATGACACAGGACTTGGAATCATTGTCTCAAATA
This sequence comes from Trididemnum miniatum, assembly GCA_964006365.1. Lineage (NCBI taxonomy): Eukaryota > Metazoa > Chordata > Ascidiacea > Aplousobranchia > Didemnidae > Trididemnum > Trididemnum miniatum. Next base: position 17,150,944 of record OZ023249.1, on the reverse strand, counting down.
AACAAGAAACGATAAAGGACTTTAAATTAATTACTAAACACCGCAACAAACGACAAAGGACTTGGAATTAGAGATGGCGCAAATGACACAAACCCTGTTCGCAAACCACGCTGTGTTGGCAAACCCTGTTCACAAACTGCACCCCGCTGCAAAATTTCAGCGGTAATGATGCTGGTGCCCGTGCTGCATCGCAAATATATTAAGATCTATATATAGGCCTAATGTAGCTAAGACATGAGTAAAAAGCAACAAATCTTCAAAAAATGAACCAATGCAAAAAATGCAAAAAAAAATTACAAGTTTAAACTTTTCCACTACTTTCTACAGTAGGAAGCACTCTAAATTAGATAGGTAAATGACATGTATCAGGAGCTAGGCTTAGTTATCTAAGAAACATTTGTAAGAGCTGAAAGGAGCTTTCACACCTTCTGGATGCTATATATATTTTCCACCATTTCTTTCTACGCATTAAACTAAGCTAACTCATTACTTTTTATGCCATGAGCTGATGAGATTGACCTTAACAGAAAAAAATGTGTTTGGAACAAAATTTGCCACCAAGTAACTTTATCTTGGATATATGCTAAAGCACTTGCAGTTTGCTTCTGGGGTTTTACAAAAAAAAGTCAGGAGTACCGGTACTAACCACATTATGTCAGATCATGTGATGAATGTCTCTAAACAGAAAGACAATCTCCTAATTGTAGGATTGTTTTTTAGTTGATACCCTGCTATCCATTGCTTGTCGTACTAAGTCCCTCACTACTTATCAGCTTAGCTGATGTTTTTTAGCAGTTGCCAAAGAAAGTGCTTTTCTACTAACAATCCATCTTCTTTGACCAGTTGACCACATGCTGCTTTTTTCATTCAAACACTAAGCGTGTATTCACTCCAGTATTTCAAAAATTGGACTAGGCTACATGGAATATAATCAAATAATCTCACACCTAATTCCTGAAAAACTGAAAAACACATACCGGTACCAATACCCGTAACGAAGTAATCCGGAAATAAAACACCACAAATTAGAAGACACTTTGACTTATTTCGTATCTGCTGCTGCCCTTCTGCAAGCAATTTTAAATTTAAAACCAGCCTACTTTGTTCTTTCACAAGGCTACCAGTACTTAAGTTTTGACTACCGGTACTTAGTAGTAGGCTAGTAGTGTCAAACTTCTACAGTTCTACAGTTAATACTTCAAATGTTCAAGTAACAATGCTTTTACTTCGGTAGATTTCTAGAATACTGGCTAGAACTTTGACCACTTCTGAATGTACGGTACTAGTAAGATATCATACTGTATTTTATTTGAAATAATTTTCAATCTTTTGCTATATGTTTGTGCGGTAATTGGTATATGGGCAGTGGGCAATCCACCACAAGGCCATTATTAGCACTGGTACTGATATTAGCACTAACAGACTAATGCAACAACAAATCACTGTTAGATAACTTTGCTACTCTGTACCACCTCCAGACCCACACTGCTTATTGCTTAAACGATTACCGGTACCATCGCTGAAACACCGGCTAGCAAATTGCAGTTGATGCAGTAATTGCACCGGTAAATCGGTAATGTCAGAAAAACGATTCGTCACAACGATTCAAGCAAAACTTTGCGGAGTTCTTGCACAAAAGATCTAATCAATCAATCAATCAATCAATGAGTTTATTTCAGGCTAAGTTAGCCCATAGAAAGAACAAATAAAGTACAACAGCCAGATATAGAGCAAAAAACAAAAAAAAACATACTCAAAACTGCACACAAAAAAACAAAAATACAACAACTTAAGCAGCAAGCCGGAAAAAAAGACGATGAAAAGCACAGCAACCAAAGCTACTGAGCACCAACAGGCAACAATAAGTCCTGGACTCCTGGTAATGCACTTAAAACTGAGACTCGAGGAAAGCACTTTAATTCATCAAAGCAGTTATCAAAATATTCCTAGAGAAATAACATCTTTCCACAAAGCTGTAAGCATTTTTACGCTATAAAGCGTCAAAAGTATAAATGTGATTAACAACCTGTGCTTCGCGAGCACTGACCCAACGTCGAATGCCATGTAATATTCTATAAGCGTTATTATACGTAATACGTACACGTTTCAGGCTGTATTGATAATATGAGCTCAGATGGCCGAGTGGTATACAGCGTCTGTCTCTTGAGTTGTAGATTCGGGGTTTGATTCCGAGTCGGGGCAAACCAATGACTTTAAAATTGGTATTCACGGCTTCCCTGCTTGACGCTCAGCATTAAAAGCACAGTGTGGAGAACAAGCCGGCAAGTTTACTTGTTGTGCCGTTGGGAAAGGCACTTAGCGGGATTCCGCAATCTTGGTGTGGTAGACAGGTGGCCGGAAACTCCAAAGCGAGCTCGTATAGCGCTTTCATCGCTTTCTCGTGATAGGAGGATAAATATGCAACTAAATGAGGACCACAGCTGACAAGCATACATGCCGTAGCAAAAAGAACGAAATAAAACATTTTTTACTAGTGTAGAACACTTACTAAATCTCGCTTTGCTCCTGTTAAAATAGCATTAAAAATTATGGCACGCTGCGCTGAGCTGACGCAGCCAACTAGAGCCGATTTTACATACCACGCTGCGCGGCGCGGGGGGTCTTACAGCGTACGCGGCAGTGCACGCAGCGCTGTTGCCATCTCTACTTGGAATGATAGTCTCTAACATAGGCGCAACTAGGGGGGGGCTAAGGGGGCTGAAGCCCCCCCCCCCTTAGCCTTATGAACGACAGTGGATAAAACAGCTGTAAAAAATTATAAGTACCAGTACTCGTCGTAATTTGTCAATATTCAACAGGCAATAGGGGTGGATCCAGGGATGTTTGGGGGGATGCATCTCCCTAAAATCCGATTTTAAAACTGTTTTGGAAAAAATTCAATTTTTTTTCATAATTTCGAAACTTTTCGATAACAATAATTCTTACGCCTTAAGCACGCGTGATCGAAAATGTGCGAACACGTGCATCATACTTGGTGAGGCACGCACATATAGGGGCAAAAATTTAAACAAAATGTACCTGAAAATGTTCAAAAAGCACTAAAATGGCCATTGCAGTGTGTAGATTTGCAAAAAGTTTCCGGGGGAGCATACCCCCGTACCCCCTAGATTCGTTCCTCAATTTGCATCAAATTCTGCCAGAAAAAATACGCTTGATTAAAATGTCAAAATTTAATGCTCTTGTCCTTGAAAAAATTTCTGAATACGCTTTTGACATGAAACATTTTCAAAGGGCTTATGTTATTTAGGCCCGTTTTTGGGTCTAAACGTCTAACGAATTTGTACGTAGTAAGCATTCAACCTAATTAAAAACTGCATCCCCCCGCCAAAATTTTATTGATCCGCTCCTGACAGATAATATAAATTTAAGTTTTACTGAGGCATTTTTAACAATTAATGAATTTCTATGTCCGAGAATATTGTTAACTGCGGTTACGAGCAAGGTTAAAACAACAAAAATGTAGTCTTTTAAGCTGATACCGGTATCTGTAAATTAAAATCATTTGTGAATTAAAATCGTTAACCGGTCAGAACAACGGTTAACCGGTCTCGCTTTGCAACCGATTCACCGAGAACGATCAGTTGATAAAGAAAGTGTTTTAAATAAATATGTCGCAAGTGCCAGTGAAAGATCTCATTTTATTGTTTAAATTTGCTTCGATGACGTTGACAACAAGCACCGAGTCCAAGATTGCTGCAGTTCCGAGACCTCTCTCTTCCTAATTGAAACTTTGCAAGTTGAACATTGTCGCGCAAGTTTTTTCAAGTAATTTGCATAATTTTTCTTCGTTGAAATAGATAGCAAGATAAGCATACCTTGGTTGAAAAAATGTTAAAAGACTCTTCATGTGCCGCTTTGGGATAGATTATAAACTAAATTTCACAAAAACTTCGCTTGCCTAATGCCTAGTGAAACTAGTTTCGGACACAACGCTTAGCTCTCTTCTGTTTTAATGCACAGATATTGATTTGAGCAAAAAAACTAGCCGTGGCTTTTCCTTGTTGAAATAGACGATAGACCTACGTCATCTCGCGAGACAGTCAGACATGATACTAGAAAATTACGAGCAATAAGGAACTAATCGTAATCACAAAAATTTATCAGCCCCCCCCTTACGACAATCCTGGTTGCGCCACTGGTCTCTAACATAACTAGAAACAACAATCGACTTTAAATTAATTACTAAACACCGCGAAGAACGACTAAGGACGTGGAATCATAGTCTCGAACATCAACCGATCAGATGGCCAAGTGGTATAGAGCGTCTGCTTCTGGATCGGTAGACTTGGGGTTCGATTCCGAGTTGGGTCAAACCGATGACTTTAAAATTGGTATTCACAGCTTTCCTGCTTGACGTTAAGCATTTAAGGGACAGTGTGGAGAAAGCCGGCAAGTTTACTTGTTGCGCCGTTGGGAAATTCTTACTTAATTTTGAAACAAACCGACTTTTCTTCGTGCAGAGCTTGCCGAAATTGCTATCATGTTTTTTCTGTTCGGTCCAATTAACTTTCTAATTTAATCTCGCGAAACTTTCATTACAATGCGATATGCAACAATACTGGTAGTCCAACTTTTCTGATGTGTTTTGCTTGGACTGCATTTTTGTTATTGATGCTGTTGCTGTGAAGCAGTTGGCAAGTATAGTAGTTTCCTTAAATACGGTGTCTCTGCAGTAGCTATGGATGCACACAAATTTTTTTTTTAAATCAAATCAAATCTTCACTGTATTCCTTTCATTAAACTCGTTGCAGTAGCCTACCGAAGCATGATAGCGAAAGGCGGGGTCCGACCCCGCGTTTTTGCGCTTGGGTAACACAGTTTCGAAGAAACGTCGCAGCGGTGGCGAGCGGTTGGCTACACTGTGTCTGATTTGGCCGGCCTGGGAATTGAACCCTAAATCTTCCGCATCGATAGCGACATCTGTAACACTACGCTATAACCGTCCGGTTTGATGAAAAACTATTATAAACGTTAAACATCTAAAGTGACACTGCCAGTGACGTCACATCGTGATGACGTAGTATTTTACGTCATTACGATGTGACGTCACTGAACCCCCTCATTGAAAAATCCTGCTTACGCCACTGACCACGTCCGCAGATGTCCAATCAAGCACAATTGATTGGAGTACTTTATCAGAGATCCGCAAACTCGCGACCTCTTTGCGGTCCCCCTGAAACTGCTTCATGAACCCCTAGGGGACTGCTGTCCCCAATTTAAAAACCATTGTTATAGTCTATCTCTTTTTCTCCAGTTCTCCGCTAGTTTTGTTTTGCGGTAGTTCATGTACTGGCAGGGCCGGCGTCAAAGGGGGGCCAGGGGGCCTGGCCCCCCCCAATCGACATGCTTAGCCCACCCCCCAATTAACCACCCCCCAATTAACAATTAACAACCATTTTTGAAGACAGTGGCTTCTGTGCTTAATTTGAAACTTTGGCCCCCCCTGATGAACGCTTGGCCCCATCAAGTCGACTGCTCTGCCGCCGGCTCTGCGTAAGGGTGATTGTTTTTTCATTTTTAATACCGGTACTTACGTGGATTTTGCACCTGTTGTTATTAGTTAGCGATGTATAGTAAGGGATTATTACAATTCAATTTATGCAAGTGGTGGCGAGAATGATTTTTTCTTGACGAAGGGGTGCGAGCTTTAAAACGAATTGGGAACCACTGTTGTAGCTTAGAATAAAGGAAAAACGAACAAGTTTATCGGGAAAATAAATTTATCCCAACTAGCAACTCGCACATCATCACCCGCTGTTTTCCAATCTTAAGCGAAACAAGACGCAGACATGAATAACAAAACACAAGGAAAAGACTATATGTCATGACAGACGTTAATTGTTATGGAGTGTTAATGTGTTTACCGATTCGCGACAGGCGGCAACGCGACGCGCGACCAAAATTTTTCGCATCTTGTTTTATTCTACCGCTCAGCGATCACGCGAAAACCTGCAGCCACAACGCGGCTAAAACCACGGGATTAAAAATATTCTACCAGTTCAATTCTTGATGCGTCGTCGCGAAATCGCAACCAATAAAAAACCGTTCAGGCGATCACGTGAGTTTTTCATGGAAAATTAGCAAAGTGACTATTTTTGCTGAAATTGATTTATTGAGACAAGAAAGCTAAAAACTAGAAAAATGCCTAAGAGATGTTTGAATCCAGACGGGGCAGAAAAGTTAATCAATTTAGTGAGGCAAAATAGCTTTGTAGATGACGAGGAAAACTCGTCATACATGGATACGCAAAAGAACTACAACTTTTGGGAGAGCGTAGCCAAAGCGGTGAATGTGAAAGATATTTTATTAACAAAACAAAACAATGAACTCATTTTATGCCGTGCCTACAAGTGCCATTATTTTGGAGAAGTATTTTAAAACAGCGTTTTGCAAGTTAATCGCGTTATCGCAGTTCGATTAACAACCATGAAAATTGTTACGCGTTGTCGCGAGCCGCGTGTCGCATTGCCGCTTATCGCAGATCGGCAAACACATCTTTTAAGCAACGTCACTAACTTAGACAATGAACATACTATGCAATCGCACACAGGCACATTTCAGACGTCACAGACACACAGCTAGAGAGAATTAACGATACCTCACACCATCGGTAAAATTGGCAAGTTCTTCTCGCACCCCCTGAAGTCTCTTCTCGCACCCCCAATTAAGAACCGCTGTTCTACGGCTTTAGTAAAGCGATACAGAGGAAACAAACAATAACTATTGAAATTCGAATCAACATAATGACGTAATATAACATAATCCATCCCTGCAGTCTTGTATTTTTCGGCTATCAGTGCTAGCGCTTATAGCAACAGTTTTGTCATTTTGAAGCATGGCTGATTGGCACGAGGATGAAAGCTACTACGACTTGGGCGTAGGCCTGCAACTTTTGAAATCAGATATCTCTCTTTGCTCAGATGAAATAAGTAGCCTATATATTCCCCATCATGTTCTGAAGGTGATAGCGACATCGAAAATGCTGCAGTTACGTCCCCTCATACTCTTTTGTGGCTGAATCTTCAACTAATTTTCCAGCGGTGTCTCAGAGTGGTGATGATATTAGTATCGGAAAGTATCAACCACCAAATTCTGAAACTGAAGGACTTTTTCATAATTTCTTTCATTGGTTCGGATTTTCGCGTTAACTTCACTTTTGCTTTTTCTCTTCATCTATAATGACGGCTAGTTAGCTAACAGTTTATATTTGAAGTAGTATTTTCATCTTTACCCCACAATAACACGTTGTAGGCTATAGCCTAATGTTAACCATGTAGGAAACTTGATAAATTTGACCTCTGACAAAATTGGTAAATTGATGCTATAAGATTTGCGTGATCTGTTTTTTTTTTTTCAGAATTTTTATAAAATAAACATGTTTATACTGCCAGTGTACATGTTCTAGTTCAGGGGTGGATAACCGGCAAAGCACAGAGGGCCACATTGATTGCATAATATTTTCAGCGGGCCACATTTACTTTAATTGTTAAATTTCTCTTTAAAAAGGCACAATATTTCGTCGCAAATTTAACAACATTTATGCTGAGCGTTTTTTACCGTAAAATCAGATACTTTTGCGCGTTTTATATGCCACAAATATATAGCATGTAGTTGAATGTGACCTAGTTTTTAAGAAATCTTAATGTTTTATATTCCACCATTTTGTTGTGCACTTAGCAATTAAAGTTCTGACGCGGGCCACATTCAAAACTTAAGCGGGACGCAGGTTCCCCACCTCTGTTCTAGTTCTTGCCTGAGACGCCAATTAATTTATTGCATTTAAAATGAGATAACTCGTCTGCGCAAATTTCGTAGCAAGGCAGACATGACAAGAATACTCGTCCTTGGCACCGCAGAATAGACTGCCAATGACGAGTATTCTCGTCATCGGCAGTCAACGTGTTAAAAACTATCAAAAATCGGTACCAAGTATCGTTATCGTCAATATTTAAAAAAATGGTAGGCTACCATTATCGGAATCGTCGTAACTTTTTTTGCAAAATATCGGTAGCCTAATCAATATCGTCGTTACTTTTAAAGTAGGCCTACCCGTGAAGTGCCCAACTCTGCATATGGGACTGCATAAAGTAGCGCTAGCTTTGCTCGAAACAAAAGTAAAATCTTCCAGATTTGCAATTTCTTTTGACAATGATAACTAGCAATGGCAGTGTCGAGTAAGCTATCGTCTATTCGAACGCACGCTTAGTAATAAAATACCGGATGTGGTCTGATGTGAGTCAGTTTTAACAGGAAGTTAAAGAAACAAGTAAATAGAAATACAGTAGGACAGGCATCTTAATCGTGGCGTCGGAAGTCTGCCGCAATTTTAAATGCATTTTTACAATAGATACTTGTCCGGGCAGCAAATCTATCAGCTGGGTGTTTTAGAAATAAGCTCAAAGTTCACTGGTAGGTTCATAGTTATTCGTTACGACGGAAAATAGCTGTTACGATAGCAAACGTTTCAAAAAAGTAGCTTATAATCAAAAGCGCTCCGGTACTGTTTCAATATTTCAAAGAGATTTTGGGGGGAAAGCTATTGCGTTCTTCATGAAAAAGGAGCGCTCGAATAGCTAAGGAGATATTGCAAATGGTTGGAGAAAGCTTTAGGCTATAGTCGCCGGTACAACTGCAGGCTTAGGCCTATAGGTTAGGCCTATAGCCGATAGTAGTAGCAGTAAACTATTCGTTTTATATCCGAGCAACAGCGTAAAATAAAATGAACAATATTTACGCTGAAGGTACTCACAATGCTTCAGCACGACGAGGACGAACGAAAGAGCAAGAAAACGTCGCCAAAAAGGCAACTCGGTCGCCGAGTCAGTTCCTCCAGTTTTATTGTTTCTACAGTAATAGTTTCCAAGTTTTATTGATAAGACAATTAAATTATCTAAACAGTTCATCTATAAAGCATAACCTCATGTTTGTGCAAATAACTGCTATGAGTGATGTTAATACAGGCAACAGGGCCGAATTTACCAACAAGCTAAGCTGGCTGAAGCTTAGGACCTCAGAAAAATAAAGGTCTCGTCACGAACAACGACGACTTTTTTTTTGAAATTAACCATCAAGACCTTTATATATCGTAAAGATGCGTCTGATCAATGATCACTAGGGCCTCATTGATCAAACAGACCAGGGCCTCTCTCTTATTGTCTCAATACGGCCCTGAATATAGGCGATAAATATAGCCTAGGCCTGTTATCTATCAGAAAGTGGCCTCGTGGAGAGTAAAGTTAGTTTCTAAAACGGTAGATTTCCGCTTTCAAAGCGGTAAATTTGGTGGTCGCTTTCGAGTGAGATCAAACTAAGCTTCTTGAAGCTAACTCCAGTGCTCGAGTTGTAAAAACACTTATAGGGGGATGGTGCTAGGGCTTTCATATTTTCACTGTGTAATGGAGGACAGGTTATTGAAGGTCATCACGTCCCTGATGTATAAAAAAAGGTCACCACGCCCGCAGGCCGAAGTTTGAGCCGAAACTTCCCAAATGGAGGACGTATGGTAAGCGTAGACTAGATGGTGCAAGCTCTTCACACAGACGTAAAAAAGGAATCGTCATTATTATTTATAGAGGAATAGTTTACGCTGAAATTTTTTATGGGGTGATGGTGTTGTTTTCCGGGGGGATATGGCATCCCCCCTCAACTCAAGTAATGGCTAACCCCAAAGTTGGTGGGTGGGATAGACCTACCGGTAGTTAAAGCTTTCTTAGTATAGTAGGTTAATTGTAACCGGAAATTTAACTTGTTATAACTTGAAAAAGACTGGTAATACGTGATGGTAAGGTAAGACAGGGCAAGTGGCCGATGCAACTCACCAGCTTGTGTGGCATAGGCCCCCGCCGCTTTCCCGAAAAATGAAAAAAATGCCAATCGAGACATGAATGGATGTTGTAAAGTCATGAATCAAAGAAAACATTTTCTGCAAAATACAAGATATACGAATTACAAAAGTTGAAAAAATGTCGAGTCTTGAATTGTTACCGGTACCGGTACTGTAACTTTAAATTGAAAAAAAAAAAAAAAATTCAAAGTAGGCCTATGCCGAGTGGTGGGGGCTCATCTTCGCGGCTTAGCGCCTGCGCAGCACAGTTTTAAAGAAACATCGCAACGGTGGCTAGCCGACACTGTGTCCGATTGGAACGGCCCGGAATAGAACCCCATACCTCCGGCACCTATGGCGATGCCTTCAACAACTGCTTTAACCGGCCGGTCTCATAGTGACTTAATTGCTATTCTTGGAATTAGCAGCTTCCGACTTTACTCGTTCAGTACGATCATGCTGGTTCCTCTTGACTCATGTTAGTGTGATATTACATTAACAAGTAAAGGTCAAATCACGAATGGAAGCGCAAAAAGCAGCAGTTCTCCAAAAAAGTGTTTTTGAAGAAAAACAAAATTTTCGGATTGGTTTATTGCTGATGCACACAATGTAAACCCATGTATTGGACAGTAGTGGATACTGGTAGACCACAACAAATCGTTAAATCCTCCCAAAATTGAGCTTTATTAGTTTATTATTTACCAGTGTTGCCAACTTGGATTATTTTTATCTAGATTTGGATTATTTTCGTATGATATAGATGTAATAAATACCCATTTGGATGTTGGAATATTTTCTAAATTATTGATTACTTTGACAAATGTTATTTTCCATTGTTCTTTCAATCAACCAATCAATCAATGTTTTTTTACTCTTGAAAATGCAAAAATTACGATAAAGTAACAGCGTCCGAGAGAAAAGGTTCCAGAAAAGGAAGACAGGACACAACGGAAAAACCGTAAAATATATGCGAAAGAAAGAAAAAAGAACGAGAGAGAAAAAAGTTAATGACAGCGTACGCACGGCCTTGACAGTAGGGATGTACCGAGTCGAGTCCAAGTACTCAGCCGAGTAATAAGGCATTATTCGGACTCGGCCGAGTCCGAGTATTAAACCATTATCATTTTGACCTGTTTTTTGCTTTTTATCCAAATTTGGGTCGAAATTAGGACTTCTACGGACGTGATGACCTTTTTTTTTGCTCTTCACCTATTTTTGAGTTCATATTTTGACGTCGTAGACACTCGGATCCGGACTTGGCCAAGTAATGCTGTGAATACTCGTTACTCGGCGAGTCCGAGTAATTTTCCTCGAGGCACATCCCTACTTTACACCAGCATGAAAAAAAACAATAGAAACAAAACAAAACCGAAACGAAATAAACCAACAAACTGAAAATAAACAACAATGCCATCAGAGTCCACCTTCTACACCACATAAAAAGCAAAATTAGTATCTGCTAGGCCTAGTTATTTACGATGGTCCTTCGAAGAGAATCCGAAGGTGAACTCTGAATAGTATCGCAACTGCTGATCAGAAGATGAGCGTGAAACTGCTATGGAGTCAAAGCGATAAAGCTTAAACAAGATTTGTAGGCCCTATTAAGAAGACGGTCGTAGTAGTGAATTTTAGAGCTTGAGTAATCGGAGCATCGTTACAAAAAAATAAAAAATAAAGGTGTTTGCACAAGACTATTTTTGACAAGATTACATTTCTACACAGCAATAATTTACTACGTCTCACGTGTATCTGGTTGATGAAAACAAATAACAGAAACCTAAGCTCCAATGCCTACACAGCAAGCAAGAACAACAAAATTGCTGAACCCTGTGGTTTGCTTAAGAATGTAAAGCTGATGAAAGTTTGCAGCGAGGAATGTGAATAACTACAGCTCCATGTATGAGGATCAGAAAAACTAAGAACAAATTGAGAAATTTTGATCATAAAAAACAAAAAAAATCCTAAAAAAAAGCTGTTAATTAAAGTATGAGAAACACATTAGAGAGATTTTAGTAGGCCTAGCATGCTAAGACATAGAAGAAATAAAATCAGCCTGCTATTTTGGTTACTTAAAATAGAACTAAAGTGAGCAAAGAAAATGCACAAGCAACTCGATCAGGAATCAAAATATGAATCACGAAGCCGTTGAAACATCACTGCGGAACGCGAGTTGAGTGTGGATTTACTTATGAACATGAAAAACAAACGAGAGGGGAGCAGCAAAAAGCAGCAAAAAAAAATTTAAGCTTAATCGTTATTAGAATTAGGCTACTGCTAAAGGGTTGATAATTTTTTTGGCAAACGTCTTAACGCTTTATCTTTTGACTTTGATGCTAAAAGGCTGTTAAAAAATGAACTTCGTTTTGATGCAGGCGGTCTAGAAGAATTCTGGACCCTTCGCTCAGTTGACAAATTTCGACTGTCTTCCTGTCAGCAGTCTTGAAGGCTTTCCAGTACAAAATAATGTATTGACGGAAGAAATAAAAATTAACAGCAAAGCGGCGTCAACTGAACATAAATTAACTGAGGATTTGGCAACTTAAGTAACAAAAGAAAAGCTTCCTCTTTGCGATCATCCAAAATTCATATGATCACACGTTGTAAAAACTCAGTTGCCTTCGCGTTATCGTATTAAGAAAAAAGGTGCGTAGTTATTGCAAAAAACACTGCTTGCAAGCGTGCAAAGCCAGGATGTAGCTTGACAAATTAAATCCGTGGGTTTGTGAAACAATCAAAGAGGCGCAACACTGAACAAATGAAGGAAATAATACTTGTCTACGTGTTCGATACGCCGGACCGTCGCGGCAATTTTTTTAAAAACGAAGTGAAATTAACATCAAGGTGACGTGCTGTAACAAAGGCAAAGAGTTCCAAATAGATGGACCGCGAAAAGAAATAGACTTTTGATTCAGTTTAGTCGTGTAACACCGAGGGATAACTTGCGATTTGTTTTTGGTGTTGTATCGGCGTGAATTGGTTAAGAATAAGTCACTGAAGGCGGGAGGATTAAAACCAGCGTTTTTTAGTTAGTTTAATAGTTTTACCACAACTTAACACGCGCAGCAAAAGTTAAACACAGGAATATTAATACATAAGTACGCAGTCTCCCTTGCCACTTTCATAAAGTTGCCATACACAAAAATATCGCGGTAGCTTTCAAGGCCATTCGATCCAAGGTTGATAAATTACGTTGAAACATCTTTTCCTTTCTGTGATGGTCAAGACGGTTTATCAGTGCCGAAACAGCACATATAAGGGTATTTAATTTTAATTTTTTGCTCTTCAATTGATTTTGCGCGGAGAATTGGGCGTCTGCGGACGTGAAGGCTTTCATTTTTTGGCTCTTCACTTGATCTTGCGCGAAAAATTGGTTGTCTGCGGACGTAAAGTCCCTTCGCGCTGTAAAAATATGGTAAACCTATTTTACATTAATTACAAAAATGAGAGCCAGTAATATTTGAAACATTTGAAATTTACGAGACGTTTCGATTTATGCTTAAATCATTGTCAATCTTATTCAAATACAATGAATAAAATGAATATCATTCTATTTGAATGAGGTTGACAATAATTTAAGCATAAATCTAAACGTCTCGTAAATTTTAAATGTTTCAAATATCAATCGCTTTTATTTTTGTGATTAAAGTAATTCAAAAATTCATGTTTTACATTATATTACAAGTTTGTTTATTCCTTGAAAATGTAGCTTTAGTATGTTTGTTGTTTAGATTTGCCTATTATGTGGATTATTGCTTTTTAAATTTAGATTATTTTAGATATTTTTTGATTGTTTTATCTTTGAATATTTGGCGACGCTGTTAGGTATCACTTGCCGCGATACCCGATTACGCGACATTGCGTGATTGCGACAATGATTGTCTTGTGATTTGGTCCGTAAATATGCACCGGTGCCGTAGTACTGGTAGTAGTAATCTTTTGCATGGTTGGTGAATAGGAAAATAAAACAAAGAAGGCAGAAAAAACTGTCGCCCTGCAGCCTTTTGCGCCTACTACAAATCCACTAATGTCTTGCAATATTAACAATCACCGGTACGATTAAGTTCGAATTTTACATCACGTTGCGGTAATTTGAGTAGAAAGTGGTGTAACTCCCGTTTTAGTCGGCATATTCTGTATGAGTTTCTGAGCATGAGAGATGAGACGAATGCGAATCAGAAATTGGGAAAAAAGTGGAGGTCTGGAGGAACAGTACAGGAGTAGACTACTCCACAGTAAAGTAGGCTACCTACAGCAATACAGTAATTAGTCAGACGCAGAAAGCGGGTGGTTGTTGATGTCATGAAGCTCGTATTGTATTGGATGTGTTGCCTGCAGTTAAGATGTTCTGTGGAATTGCTGGAAAACAGAATAGTTTTGTACACTAGTCTAGTTGCAGTGCAGAGTGAAAGTTGTCGCTGGAGTTAAGTGTGCTCTATTGGTAGCCTACCGTACTATTGGTTTGCTGTGAATGATTGGTTGAAGTTGTTTCATTTGTTTACTGTTAATCATTTTTTATTATTCCAGCTGCATGTTTTCTATTACAACTAGCTTATGATCTGATGATATTTACGATATTTCACAGTGGGTATTCTTAAGCCAAGTGCAGCTCCTCTGTACTTGTACACATGTACCAGTGTACAGTACCGGTGCAGAATATACTCCGCTCTGGCAACATTCCTTCTCTGGACTGGACCTAGTAAACTACCAGTACTGTTAAAATCATAAACAACTTTCAGTTTGTTTTCTCAGTGGATAAATGACCTTTTTATGTATTTTTTAAGGTTAGGGTGTAGCAAGCGAAACTTTGTGCTTCTGTCTTTTATCGTTTCTTTGAATTCTGAAACACCAACAAGAAGATATGTCGTAAGTAGCCCAATTGAATTATTCTGTTGCTGGTGTAGTCAACAATTTGTATTGCAATGTATGGTAGAAAATTATTGCCATTATTTGCTGAACTGGTCAGCATTTTTTGCAAATGTTTGTGATACCAGTAGTTCAATATATTTTGGATTTTGCTGTGGTTTTTTACTTTGTCGTTAATGTCTTTGATCTTCATGTTACCAAAAATAGTAAGTGATTTTGCATAACTGTTATGTTCAAATTCTAAATATTTCTGAAATTTTTTGCTTTTAGAACTGTTAAATATGATTATGATTATTACATATTAATTTTATTTCAGGGCTGATATTGCACTAATTGGATTGGCTGTTATGGTGAGTGATGTGCTATAAATTGTTAGCCTAAAAATGTCGTAAAAGAGTAACATTACTGTAGCTGCTTGACTCAAAGACCTTATTGGTCACTTTGCAGCTCCATGTCAGCATTATTTTGCAAGTGTAGATTGTATTTTGCATGAGTTAATGAATGATTTTCAATAAATTAGCCTAATTTCTATGTTTCTATTATTTTTTGCATCGTTGTGTGTCGACAAGTATAGTTGTTGTCTAGTCTAAGTCTCAATGCCCCAAGTAAACAATTTTTATAAACTTTGCAGGGACAAAATCTTATCTTGAACATGAACGATCATGGATATGTTGTAAGTAAATGCTGAATATATGTAACCTGCAGAATTGGCCAGATATATAAGATTTAAATCACTTTTAGGTTTGTGCTTACAATCGAACAACTTCTAAAGTACAACATTTCCTTGATAATGAGGCAAAAGGTACAAAAGTTATTGGTGCATTTTCAATTGAAGAAATGGTAAAGAAACTGAAGAAGCCACGACGCATTATGATGCTTGTAAAAGCTGGACCTGCTGTGGATGCGTTTATTGAACAACTGGTAAGTATTGAACCAGAATGCAATGCTTAAATAATTGATTGGCGGTGCAGAACCTAACAATAGCTTTGAAAAAGCTGTTTTCGCGTTAGGCTTTAAGAAGTGCTCTGTCACAACTCTTGTGTAGCTTTGAAAAGAGTTATGACAGAGCGTTTTTGAAGTCTAACATAACCACAGCATTTTTCAATAAAATGTTTGTTGCTTCTCTATGCTTCAAAGCGTTTGTGACTTCATAGCCTTTGCTGTGTTGTTTAAGTTTTTGCATTTTTACACAAAAAGCAGTATATAACATTTTTCTGTGCACTTAAATGCTTGCTTAATTCATAATGAAATATTTTAATACAATTGCAAAACTTTACCTGTAGTTGCCTCACCTTCAATCTGGAGATATTATAATTGATGGAGGAAATTCGGAATACACTGACTCGATCAGACGATGTGAAATGTTGGAAGCCAAAAATCTTTTATTTGTTGGATCTGGTGTTTCTGGTGGAGAAGATGGTGCCAGATATGGACCATCTCTGATGCCTGGTGGTTCACCAAAAGCATGGTTGGTTGATTTTATTGCGTGGTAGCAAGTTCTAGTGTATTTTTGTCTAGCTGAAGATACAACAAAAAATAGTTTGTGCATCATAATTTTATATAACGGATAATTGAAAATGACGATGCTTTAGTGTAATATATCAAGTTGTTGATCATCATGTTTTGTTAATCAGGGATAGCATCAAGGAGATCTTTCAAGGTATATCCGCCAAAGCAGATGGTGAACCATGCTGCGACTGGGTAAGTATTGATCTATTACATTGTTTGTCCTCAGTAAAACAAAGCGGCAGACTTTACTTGTTTACACTCACAATACTTTCACTTGTGGTATCGTTAAGCCAGCGTACAGTGAGTTTTCGGTAAGCTTAGTTGCGCTTGTTACTGCATAATAATTAGTTTTGAAGTGCAATAGTCAAGGAAATCGCTATTTCTAAAAACTACTAATATGCGTTGTTCAGTAACAAATGGCTTCACTAATGTTTACCGGCCGTTAGCCCAGTTGTTACATCGCTAACAGTGTGGGAGGTCTGGGTGCTGTCACAGTGTCGCCTATGACAGACCACCGCTGCGATATTTCTTCGGGAATGCATTGCTCGGCGTTAAGCCGCGAAGATAGGCCACGCCACTCGTTACACACTTTGACGTAATATCGCTAGTATAATGAAGGTTTAATTTTGATTCTTTTGCACCATTATTTTTAGGTTGGTGAAGGTGGCGCTGGGCATTATGTAAAGATGGTCCACAATGGAATAGAATACGGGGACATGCAACTGATTTGTGAGATCTACCAAATTATGAAAGATGTTTTGGGAATGAGCAACGACGAAATTTCAGAAGTAAGTTAGAATTTAAAGCAGCAGTAACTAAGCTTGCTTTTAGTTCAGTTTCTGTGACATACGCTGTGTTGCGCAAAGAAGGCATAAAGTGGCATCAATTTGTAATCCGCTTTGCCTATTTTTGCAGTTTCATAGACTTGCAACTATTAATGTTTGCGTAAAGACTGTGGATTGCCATGTGGATTAAATATTCGTTAAATTTTGGTCGACAATTCAAAAATTACATTAGCAAAAATAAATTATGCTTTCGTACACAAAGCAATCATAGCGCCTCGTCTAAATTATTGAATTTTATGGATGAAAACGTGCCATGAATTAAGTGCTTTCATCCCGTTTGGTGTGATGATAATTGTAGGATTTATTGCGATAGTTTTTCGAAGCTAATTTAAACTGCCGGTACAACTGCTCTTTTAACAGCATAAAGTCTTACAGACATGCAAAACGTTTTAAAATAAAGAGCAGTTTAGCTACGGTTATGACAATACAACCTTTAATTTAATCGGAAAAATTTTGTTGATTTTTTGAAATTCTGTCCGTGTATTTCTTTAAAAAACTGAGCCACGTTATTATGACATCATTACATACGTTTTGATTTTGTCGTCTATTTTTTGTAATTCGATATATGTTTAAATACTAAACGTGCTGCTATTAAATGAAATGTCGGAACTGCGCGATGAACAGTACTTTCTATAACTGTATGAAAGCTCTTATTTTTACTACAGTAATTATAATCTATGCTTTGCTTTATTATATTATTTTGCATTTTATGAGTTAAAATCAGAGTTGCTAAAAAATGTAAAACGTTGCAAATTACTAACTCATAAAGTCATTTTGCATTTTATAAATTGAATTTATCAGAGCTATTAAAAAATGTGCAAATTACTAAATTCTGTTGGATTTTATTGAGTCTCAAATCGTTGAACTGTAAGTTTTGCGTTTGGAAGCTGCAAATTCCGATTCCCAGTCATAAGGCTGTCAGTTGCTCGCTATGGCCGACAGCAGCTTTTTATACTGGCGTCTGCGCTGATCGTTTGGGAAGTAGCAAAAATTTTACTTTTAATTGTAGTAGTTGTGCTTGCAGGCTTTATATTTTTAAATATTTTAGACATTCTCGGAATGGAACAAGGGCGAATTGGATTCATTTTTGATTGAAATTACTCGTGATATCTTGAAGTTCCGTGACACTGATGGCCAACACATGGTTGACAAGATTAGAGATGCAGCAGGCCAGAAAGGAACTGGAAAGTGGACTGCAATATCTGCCCTGCAATCTGGCATGCCGGTTACTCTGATTGGTATGTATTTAGCGTTCACGACATATTTTTATTTGAAAAGAGTTAAATTTATGAGATAATTGAAAATTCTCCAGTAAAACCATACCTTTCGCTGTGATACGTTATTACCAGAACATAATTGGTTTAGTCTCAGGATCAAGCGACCAGAGCGGGAGTTGTGAACGACGTTTGCTGTTGTCACCGTTATTTCTCGGGGAGTTTCAAGTCTTTCATATTGCGAGTTTTTTCCCCATGATTCGGTAGCCTAGTTGATTACCAACTACCGGTCTTCGCGCTAAATAGTTATTGTTATACAGTAATTACAGTTAAAATTAGTATAATGACTTATCACTGTATTTTGAAGGCGAAGCTGTGTTTGCTCGATGCTTATCTTCTCTCAAGGACGAGCGTGTGATTGCCTCAAAGCAGCTGAAAGGACCATTAATAACATTCAAAGGAGATAAGGCGAAATTCGTAAAGGATTTGAAACAGGTGCAGTTAAAGTTTGAAGCAGCAATTTTGAAGCAGTTTGTGTTCCATAGCTTAGTAGTAATTTTTGCTTACATTGCTCCTAGTCTGCTTCAAGAAAGTGCATTTTTGACCTCATTGGTATGTCTTTCGATGCTATGGCTTGTCTGTGTGCCAAGGAAGTAGTCTTTCAGTATCATTGTTTGCGGTTTACGCTTGACTACGCTTGACTATTTATTTTTCATTTAGAGAAATTTCTCTTGTGTTGAATCTAACCGGCTTATGTTTGTCTTTCCGCTGCTGACTTTGTGTTCGTCATTCGCAAACTCAATCCCTCAAACAAAATTTAACGATGAGTTTCTATGCCTAAATTACGAACCCAAACCTATTTGATGTCCTACATAATTTTCAAATTTGCCTTGTCATGGTGACGCCATAACTATGCGAATTGTAATGGATTAATGAAAGTGTCACGCAACTAATAGTTTCATCTTAATTTTTCAGGCTCTTTACGCTTCCAAGATTATTTCTTACGCCCAAGGCTTTATGTTGATGCGGGAAGCAGCAAAAGAGCAGAAATGGAACTTGAATTACGGAGGAATCGCTCTGATGTGGAGAGGAGGCTGCATTATTAGAAGGTGCGGTATTAACTTGTCAATAATGTGTTTTGCAATTTAAGCACAACATTTCGAATAAAAATCATATTTTATCTCCTGCATTTTAACGGTTTGCTTACGACGTGTGCCTGGCGTAGCTGGCCCGATTTAATTTCGCGAAATTTGGACATATTGTTGGGACAAGTAGTAATTGTTTGTACCAAGGTAATTGCATAATTGCGTATGTGCACTCATGGCTGCATTATAACTTTCGTTTTTGGCATCATCGTATGTGCTTTGCAGTATTTTTTTAAAGGTTATATATTTTTTGCTATTTTAGCGTATTCTTGGGCAAAATCAAGGCGGCATTTGACAAAAATCCAAACTTGACTAATCTTTTGCTGGATAACTTCTTCAAAGAGGCCATTCTTAATGCTCAGGTTGGTAGATTGATTAGTAGTGAAGATGGTGCATTGTGCGTAATTTGTATGGGTTTGCAATTTACTGCTGCGAATATTGTTTTGTAGCATGTATTTGGCAATAAACACTTATTAATTCGATCATTTTTTTTCAAATTTTGACTTGTTATATTTGTCATTAGTTAAGTGCGCCAATGGTTTAATAGGTATTATGATGTGTTTGAGCAAATTTTTGCTAGGTTTTGCGCAATGCAGCCCACATGTGCAGTGCCTGGCCCTGCGATACCCTGTAATTGATAAGATTGTTTTTTTTTTTAATCTTTGTAAACTCATTAAAAAACGTGCGACTTTGCTTAGATCATCGACATCGAATCTTCATTTTAAATAGCTGAACTTTACGTGAGGCCGCTTGTAAGATAGAGCAACTTTCGTTATAGTTTTATGTAGGCCGTGTTTGATGTCACATCCGCCATACATTAAGCGAGTGACTAGTGCTGCCGTAACAGCTTAGCCAATACCAAGAGCAGTTTCTTTTATTTTTTACCGCTAGTACTTTTATTTCTCGTATGCTTTTACATTGAGCTTTGTTTCCAGGCTGGATGGAGAAACGTGGTAGCCACCGCAGTTACGAATGGTGTTCCTTGTCCGTGCTTGAGCACAGCCCTGTCTTTTTACGATGGATACAGATCAGAAAAAGTACCAGCCAATCTTATTCAGGTAAATTTTAGCTGTTTAAAACGGGTCATCGAACCGCTTGAAATATTGCTCTGCGGTTTGGGCGGTTTAGGTTCCGCAAAAATTTTTTTTTACGGTTTACCTCCGGTTCAGGCTTTTCGTCATTTGATTGTGCAGGTTTAGTTCCGATTAAAAATACGTTGAGTTATCGGGTACAGGTTCGGTTCGGGTTAGTAGAAGCAAAAATTTAAGGGTTTAAATTCGGTTTGGGTTCAAGAATTTAAAGTCGTCAATTCGACTTATGTTCTGGTAAACAGCTGCAGGCGCATTTTTTTCAAAAATGCGTATTGTATTTAGGCTGATTGTAGCTGATAAAGGATGTCCTCAGCCTCAGAAAGAACCTTCGTCTGGGTTTGGGTTAGACAAAAATTATTTTAACGGTTTAAATTCGGTTAAGGTTCAAGAATTTTGATGACCTGGGGTTCGGGTTAGGTTTACGTCTATTAAATTATGAGGTTACGGTTCGGTTTGGGTTCAATGGAAGGAAGCGGTTAATACGGGATTTCGGTTTATGTTCCGGTTCGGTTCTATGCCCTGGTTTAAAACCCTGATATGATGAGAATTGAGAAGTACTGCTTTAAAATTACCAGTTAAGTTTCTTCTTTTGCAAAGCGATGGCTGTGACGGATAAACCAGTGTGTTGGATATATTTGGAGTATTTTTTCCGAGTTGATTGTACGTAATTTTTTGTTCGTGTAAAATATCACCGTATACCTGGTTGCCAAGTTTTACATTTTAATGTTTAATGATAACTTTGATTATTCATCCGACAGTGCAGACTATTTGAAATTGAAACTTTTTTAATCGAAGGTTTTGGCTGGGCTTTGGGCAGCGTCATTTTACGATTTAAATTGTTGACAAACTATTTTATTTTAGGCCCAAAGAGACTACTTCGGGGCTCATACTTATGAGTTGTTGACTGACCCTGGAAAATTCCACCACACCAACTGGACCGGTCATGGCGGCCAGACTGCTTCTTCGTCTTACAATGCGTAAAGAATTCCCCGCGAAATGCGTCTATCTATGCAGTTAATTGATTGTGCGAGTAAAAATTGCAATTTTTTTTTTAACTCAATATCTTAATTTAACGAGCTATTTTACTTTGGGCAGGAATTACACAAAATGCTTTTCTTTTGATGTTTTAGTGCAACATCCCTAAGTCTTTCGACCATTTTCTTTGCAATGGCAATTTTTAGAAGGTTTAGGGCAGTGGTAAGTTTATTTGTAGCAAATAATTTCAACGTTTTGTTGGGATATAGCATGCTCTTTATCGTGCAAAATGGTCCTGTATCAGCATTTGTGTGTGAACTGTAGTACGACACTTGTGTATGCAGAAAATATATATCGTAAGTGAACTGGACTGGTTGTTCAAAAGTAGCAGCAAGCACTGTGGCAGATGTAGGATGTTTTAGGAGGAAAGCTTAAACCGAAAAAAGTTTATGCGATTTCGTAGGCCTACGTCTAAAAGCATCGAAATACAACCAATCTGTTATTAGTACATAAAATTAAAAACTTGGGAAGGGGATTGAGCTTCTGTAGCTCTTCTGGATAGGCAAGCCTTTGATTTTTAGGACAGACGAACAGTTTAGTAAGTCTAGTGTAGGCAAAGCTCGATCTCGTTCGTGTACCTGGAATTGAGGCTCATGCTGTAGCGAAGATGAAAAACTTAGCGAGACTACTTTTAATATTTTGCGGAGCTACTCGATAGTGTTAGCGTGACATCAATATGAAGCGAACGTGTGGAATCACATCCATGAATGCTAGAAGCACTCATTGTGTAAACCCCTTGTTAGCTTCGGGTCTTTAGTTGATTGCTATAGCAATCAAAGTTATTGGGCGCTGTTGAATTAGGATTAGCACCTACGCTAATACAGTAAACGGACCCAGAAACGTCTCCAGTCAGCAAATTACGTTGAAGAATTGACTTCGTTGGAAATTGACGAATTTCTACAGGTTATGGTATGATTTATAAGCAAAATTGAGCTTTATGCTTACACCTACTAGACGTCCTGGTGTGATCGGAAGTGAACAGTCTCGAAACAAACGTCTGTAGCCTACCGGTTGGCAAAATGTCCAGGAAATTCACTCCGGTCAGGGCAGACCCTTCTTTAAAAAACTCTACGGAAAGAGCTAGGACTGAGGGGACGCTCTCCTTTCAAGCGGGAATCCCATTTTTGGTGGTCGTTTACTATTAAGTACGAATGAAAATGGGGCCTCTCCTTGTTTAAATCCGGCCCTGCTGATGCCGCCCTAAAATTTTCGCTGGCTACGACCCAGGAAAGAGATTTTTTCTTGCGAACGCAACTGAAAAGCCTTTTTGATGAGAGGTTAGAACTGAAAAAGCATTTTTTAGAGACCGCCGCTGAAAATCTTTTTTATTTCGAAAACGCCTTTGAGAGACCTTCTGCTTTAAAAATCCAAACCCAAAAGGTGTCCAAAAGCGCCTCGACTGCTTTTTTGCATGGCGATTAAGCGTGCAGTATTTGCAATCAAGCGTGCAACATGAGCAGTCAAGCGTGCACGAGTAACTACCGCTGCTGGCAGCTGGATGCAAAAAGGGTCTGGCGGAGAACGACACCAGTAGTACTGTACTTCAGTTCAAGGTATGAAATTGAAAGCAGGACGAGTTTGCTGTTGTTGATACCGACTTACCAAAAATAGGAACCGTGTTTTGGTATTATCAGCACAGCAGTAGGCCTACTGCACTGTCCAACTTTAAAAACTAGTATAAAATTTTGAGTTCTGCAATGCTTTCAGATTGCCGGTCTGATAAACAGTCTATGACAGTAGGCCTAGCTTATTATTGGGCCAAATAAGATGACATATCCTTGTTTCTTAGGATTTAGTACGGTAGGTTTATACTTTGTGCTTAATCTCAAGGCAAGAATTTTGTGCAAGATCAAAGCCAAGCCTTCACAGTTCTAAGAGTCAAAATGGAGTAGAAGTTTACGGTACTTGCAGTCACATTTCTTTTTTGTTCCCAAACTCTTGATTTGATGGGCAGCGTTCAGGTTAATAAGACAAATGATGAATAGTGTTATGGTCATCTGCTATGTATTAATTGGATTTGGAATGTATCATCTTGTTTGTGGTAATGTCATTGGAGTAAGTTGAGTAATTGTTTGTTTATGAGTTCCCTCTAATTTTTAAAGTTTTATGCAATTTCTTGGCTATTTGACAAAGTTACATTTGTCTAAAAATAAAGTAATAACTAGCCTTAAGTTATAAATCTTCTGGCTTACCGTATATTGGTTATAGGCTAAAATACTATTATAAATGCAAAAAGGGCATTTATTTTTGTTAGTTTCGTCAAAGCTAGTATGTAAAACTCTGATTGATGTAAAACTTTGAATGTAATGCAAAACTTTGAATGAATGTAATATTAATGTAAAACTTTGAATGGCTTTTATTTTTGGTCAGTGAGATGTTTAAAAATCAGCATTTTTTGTTGTAGTTGATTAGCTCTGTTTACATATTTGCAGATAAGCATCAACAACTTCTCCGAAACATTTCGTGACAAAGAAGCTTTGTTTGGAACAGCTATTGGAAGAGACGGAATCGAAGTAATTATTTTGAATCATTATTTTCAACTTGAAAAAAATATTAGCATTAACTGATCAGCTGCTAAGAGTATAGTTTTGTATATGTATTGTATGATTTGCCTATGATATTAATTATTTTTGTAGATTATGTGTTGATAAGATTTTGCACAAGGCTATTTTTACATCTGAACTCTGAAGAGAATCCGTCAAGTTCAAACAGCAATACAGTATTGTTTGGATGAATTCTTGCTTTTTTGGCATTCTCAGCTAATTTACCTTTTTTTATTTCAGGGATTTTTGGTTAAAGCAGATCCCATTGATGCATGTAAACCTATTAAAGAACGACCTCTACCATCATCAATTTTCAATGAATCCGATTTTACTAACGCTTCTCTTAATATGTTTGTTATTATTCGAAGAGGAAAATGTAATTTTGATAATAAGGTAGGTAGGTGTAATAGTTTTCGACTGCTCTCTCATAAATTTGCTAAGCTTGATGCTGTTTGTAGTTTGTTAACTCCTACCATTAACATTTTAGATACAAACAAAACTTAAACACAATCAGTGTTTTGTCTATGTATAACATACCTTGATACACCTTGTCATAGATTACTGGTAGCTTTGGGGCTATGCGTTCTTACGAGGCTTCGTGTTGCAATGGATGGATTACTTTTAAGTTGACGGGAATTACCCCAAACATCATGCGCAATGCAGACATGCTCTTATCCTAACCCAAATCGTGTCTGGTTATGCAATGATGTATTGGGGAATTCCTACCAGCCGCTATAAAGTAAACCATCAACTGTTATATAAGGTGGCTTAAAAACGAAGAGCTCCCTAGTTTTAAGTTTTTAACAGCTCAGATGGCCCAGTGGTAAGAGTGTCCGCCCCTGGAGCTGTGGATTCGGGTTTGATTCCGAGATGGGTCAAACTAATGACCTTAAAATTGGTATTCACAGCTTTCCTGCTAGACGATCAGCATTAAAGACACAGTGTGGAGAACAAGCCGGGGAGTTTACTTGTTGTGCCGTTGGGAAGGACACTTAGCGGGGTTCCATTGTCTTGGTGTGATAAACAGGTGGCCGGCAACTCCTAAGCGAGCTCGTTATAGCGCTTGATCGCTTTCTCGTGATGGGAGGATAAATATGCAACTAATACAATAATACGAAGTATAGAGCACATCATTTTGACACTAGAATTTTGACGTAATTCATTGATAATGATTAATTTGCATTCAATCTTCATTAAGCAGCGAAATAGCTCAGTTGTTAATAGATTGCTATTGGTGCAGGAGATCTGGGGTTCGAATCCTGGGTTGATAAAATTGGGCACAGTGTCACCAACAGCTTGCCACTGCTGCGACGTTTCTTCGGAGCTGTGTCGTCCAGGCGTTGAGCCGCGGAGATGGGCCCCGACACTTGTTGCACGCTTCGGCGTAATGAAGCGAACATAATGAAGATTTGTTTTTCATTTAGTGATTCAAAATCGATCATGCCAAAATGTATCTGTTCGTATATTTTTTGAGAATGGTGCTCAACTGTGATATAATTGTTTTAAGGTGATGAATGCGCAGAGAGCCAAGTATGATGCAGCTATTGTGTATAATGTTGGTTCTGATTACTTGATTACAATGACTGCTGGGCATGGTATAAATACTGTCAGTTGATTGATTTTGAGTTGCTATGTGTCTTTAAATAATTTTCTTCGCACTGATTCTTAACGTGTTGTACATACTTCTGCTATTATTCAAAATATTGTGCCTGGTTTCAGTAGCCTATTTCTTTGATTTTTTGTTCAACATCAATCGTAGTTGTGATATTGGACTAACTGCGTTAAGTAACCTGAAGAAGTCTACACAAAGTTTTTTTGCTGAAAATTTGAGATACAACAATTTTTTAATGGTTTCACTGCCGTTTTTACCGAATACAATATCGCAATCCTACGATTCAAAAGTTATGTATATATACTGTATATTAATTTGTTTACATACTTATTCTCGTATAACGAGAAGTGATCAAATCGCTATAACGAGCTCTCTTAGAAGTTTCCGGCCACCTGTCTACGACACAAAGATGGCGGACTCTCGCTAAGTGCCTTTCCCAACGGCACAACGTGTAAACTTGCCGGTTTGTTTTCCACACCATTCCTTTGATGCTGAGGGTCGAGCAAGGAAGCTGTAAATACCAAATCAAAGTCATTTGTTTGATCAGATTCGGAATCAAACCCGAGTCTACAGCTCCAGAAGCTGATGCTCTTACCACTCGGCCATCTCAGCTGTTAATATGTTGTATAGGCCTAAATCAAAATTTTACGATTGGTTTATCATTCACAATTGGTTTATTGGAGATTTTTATTTCAATTGCAACTCTTAAAAAGTCTTAATTTTATTCAGATAAAATTGCCCAGGAAATTGTGATTCCATCTGTGTTTGTCGGTGAAAAAGCGGGATATTTTCTTGAAAATTTTTACTTGTACGACGAGGTGTAAGTTGAATCTTGCTCTATAGAAAAAGACACACGTTGTAGGCTGCATAGTGCATATTGCATTATCAACCTTATCTACATTACGTATCTTGTAAGCGCGGAAGAGCTTTATTTTTTTTAAATTTCTGATCTTCAACTAGTTAGCCGATTGCTCCAGCGAAGGTAATAAGGTAAGAAAAGTCAGCGCCAAAAAGTCTGAGCTTGCAAGCCAAGCGCTAAAAATATTCATAGTGAAGACCAACCAACCTTTAGGCTGCATGCTTTTTTAGTCACCGAAGCCGAAAATATAACAACATTTAACCATAGACAGTATTTGTAAATTGTAACTAGTGGATATATTAGCAAAAGTCGAAGTTAAGCTGTCTATAGATTCTTACATATTAATGAAAGCTGAAAATATTTTCCCAGGTCCAGTCCTCGGATTGAAATATATCGCAACTTTTCTCTAGCTTTGGACGATATCATTGTTCCTTTTTGTGCTGCTGCTGGTGCAGTCCTCTTGTGCTTGCTTGCGTATAAAGTAAACAAATGATAATTAATAAATATTCCTGGTACAGTAAAAACAATCTGCGACCCTTCTAGAACTTACGCTCACTACCTTGGTTTATAATTGATTAATTGTATGTATCTTGTTTGTTTGTGTTATATGCCTCATTCTTCCGTGAAGGGCACGAGACTTTCAATGCGAACGTTACTAAGTTTTATTGACTAACGTGTTGTAGTGCTAGAACTAGGGTATTGTGTTACCAGCAATTTTATTATGTTATTTTTTAACTATCTATTATGGCAGCAATGAAGGTGCTAGTTGTAGTTGCATTTATTTAAAATGTTTTCGTAAGCTCAGTTGAAACTGCCAGCCACTGGTTCACGTCTCAAAGATGAAGAAACTTCGCGAAGAGCTTTCTAAACCACACGAGTAATGTACTTTCAGGCTTGTTCTTCTCACTGTTTGTAAGGGGAAATCAATGGGGAGTTAATACAAGAGGTAACCGATATTTTTAGACGTTTCGATTCTTCCATCATCAAGTTCAAGTTTCTAGGAGCAGATTGTCTCGAGAACGTTTGAGGCAACTTCCAATCAAAAGATATTGCAAAGGTAACTGATAATTTGAGATGTTACATCCGGACCAATCTGGGTTATTTTTTTCAAAATTTGACTTTGGTCAATTGACCTGTCTACAAAAATTTCGGTCATTTCAATTTTTTTAGGTCATGTTTGAAGTAGCAAGACGTGGAAACGAAATATACACCTACTCCTTTGTAACTGCAACACAAATAAAAACTACTTTGATCAGTTTGACGTCTGTTAAACCTGACACTGTGCACCAGTAGTCTGTTTGTAATTGTTGCTTGCATATTGGCAAGATATGTACTTCGGTCAATTGACCGAAAAGGGTTTAATTTTTTCGGTTTTTACAAATTTAATTTGGACCATGACCGAAACTTTAACGAAAAAAAAAAAAAAAACCGGGACCAACTACACAGAAATTACTGTTTTATTTGAATATGTGTCTTCTAATTTTTTTTTAAGATGAGAACGTAATTCAGAAATATCACCTCACCATTTTAATTGCTGGATTTTTTTTAGTTGTTTTCATTACTTTCGCACAGAAAATTGTTTGTCATTTGGCATAAATTCTGACTTTCTGTTCATTTTTTTCCTTTACTGTGCCGGTCATGGACTAAGTAATCAATGCTTCCCGCCTTCGTAATTCGTTATAAGCGCATGATATGTGCTTCTTCGAAGCGTGGTTTTCGTATACAGTACTATAGCCAAACTAAAACTTGGGAACTAGTTATGGTTAAGGTGCGAGAAAGAAGAAGTAATTTTGCTGTTTTATCTTTTCGCTAAAAGTGGCAACTTATTAGCCAATTGTGATTATTTTAGGAGATGATTGTGACATGTGTGCGATATGCTTGGATGATTACAAGGAGGGTGCTTGTCTCAGAGTGTTACCATGTAAGCACGGTAAGTAAATCGGTGCTGTTGCAGTTTTCTCTTAGTTCAAACTTTAAGCCTAATATATGTAACGACTATTTGATTTTAAACCTACGATCTTGATTTCACCGCCATGACGTGTTTATGGTCTGAATTTTGCTGTTTTGAGGCAAATTTGACCTTTTTCCGGCGCCCCTAGTGGCGAAAATTTGTTGCTACGGTGGACAAGCTATCAGGCTTCGTTATGTGGAAAGCATAGCTTTTATGACAGGTTGGTGGGAAAATTGCAGCAGAGAGGTTAATTGAAGATATCTGCTTGGTATTTCAGTTGTACACATCGAGTTAATGAAAGCATAGGTTGAAAAGTAGACAATTAGTTGGAATTTGTAGAAAATATTTTAAGTTTAGATCCTAGACAAGTGGGTTTCATTGGACCAACCGGTACCGTTACAAACCTGTACGAGGCTGTACCTCGTGTATGTACTGCAGCTGAGCAACATTGGTTGTAACATCAGTTTATGCTTTAACCTAGATGAGATTTTTCCACTGGACTGTCCTAATAGCAAACTGATGTACAGTCAATACTGAACTGCCTACCTCATACCGGTGCCGGTATTCTCACACCTAGGCTCTGCAGTCTGGGCTATAGACTAGATTTAGATTTTAACTTTGACGTGGATAAGGTTACTTGACCGTAACATTTGTCTCTTTGGTTTATTTTACTGTATTACTTTATCACTCTGGTACAACTGAGGAGAGCGTGAAGCAGAGCCGGCGCCAGAGCAGTCGACTTAGGGGGGCCAAAGTTGGTTAGTTAGTTGCATATTTATCCTACTATTACGAGAAAGCGATCAAAGTGCAGTGCGAGCGCGCTTAGGAGTTGCCAGCCATCTGTCTACCACACCAAGATGGGGGAATCCCGCTAAGTGTCTTTCCCAACGGCACAACAAGCAAACTTGCCGGCTTGTTCTCCACACTGTCCCTTTGATGCTGAACGTCAAGCAGGGAAGCTGTGAATAGCAATTTTAAAGTTATTGGTTTGACCCGTTTGACATTAAGCACAAAAGCCGGTGTCTTCAAAAGAGAAAGCTTGTTAATTGGGGGTCCAAGCATGTCGATTGGGGGGGCCAGGCCCCCCTCTTGGCGCCGGCTCTGGCGTGAAGGGATAATAAAATAAACCTAAAAGACAAACTAATATGCTACGGTCATGAAACCTAAGGTCATGTTACCGATGTTTTTTAACTTATAAGCTATGGCAATCATGCCTAGCATCACAGAAAAAAGAAGTGAAACTGGTAGGGTATACATGGGCTGAGCTAGGCCTACCGACTGGATTATGCTGCTAACCTGTAAATTTCATCTGCAGTCGTTACAGTACTTCAATTTTTTGGATGATTTACCATCAAAGCCATGGCCTACCCGCATATAGCATTGCCAAAAAAAAAATGGTTTATTTGTCCAGCATGAACTAAACGTCAGTTTGCTATTAGGACAGTCCAGAGGAAAATATCTCATCTAGGCTATAGCATATCACAACCAGTGTTGTATAGCTGCAGTACATATGCAAAGTACAGCTTCGTACAGGCAGTGATGGGCACGATAGACCTTTCTGCACTACAGCGATAACGATAATCGATTACTTCAAAAAAGCTCTGGGCGATAGCCTATGGATAATCGATAAATCTCCATTTCTTGAAGCGATATCGGTAATCGATAAATTATCGCCGATATATTTTTCCACTAAATGCTGCGGTAAATTTTTAATGTGTTTGACGAAGTTTTTTGTTTGTAAGTCGAATTGCAAAAATGTTTTTGTAGATTTTTCCAAAAAACAGAGTAGTTTACGGACTATGCCGTGGCATTAAACAAACGAAAGAGAGTTTTTAAATATTGCAACAAAACTAATGGGCACCGTGTATTTTTTACGTAGCACCAACTCACCAAGTTTGAAGTTTGAACACTGTAGGCATAAAGAATCGTTTATCGCGATAATTTATCGGCGATGACAAACTATATTGCAAAAGCGATATCGGTAATCGATAAATCAAAACTTTTTTGAGCGATAACGATAATCGGTAATGAATTATCGCCGATAAGTTATTTCGATAAATGCCCATCTCTGCGTACAGGTTTGTACCGGTATCGGTTGGTCCAATGAAACCCACTTGTCTAGGCCCTAAACTTAAAATATTTTCTACATATTCCAACTAGTCGTCCACTTTTCAACTTATGCTTTCATTAACTCGATGTGCACAATTGAAATACCAAGCAGATATAGTTCAACCCAGTGGTTCTCAACCTTTTTAGCCCATGGACTATTTCCAAGCTAGCTTAAGTATATGCGGACTCAAGTCACTCAGGTGTGAAAACAAGGTTGTTCGATAACTGCGTTTTCACACATGGCGAATGCATGTTTGCTGTAGTCGCTGCTCTAGCCTACGCCCCGAAACCAGTGGCGTAGCGAGAAACTTTAAAAGGGGGGGCCATAATTTCTACATTTTTTCAAGCTTATTTTTTTTTTCGGCAGAACAAGTTTGACGCTGATTGAGAAACAAAAAAGGCTCTAGGGGTGTCTGGGGGCATACTGCTCCGGAAAAAATTTGAAAATTCACACGCTGTAATGGCTATTTCAGTGCTTTTTGAATAATTTTCACGCAAGTTTTGTTAAAATTTTCTGACTCTAATTCTGAGTGCTTCGCCAAATATGATGCATTTTGTTCGCATATGTTAGATTATGCGTGCTTAAGGCGTAAGGCTTATCGCTATCGAAGAGGTTCGAAACTATGGAAAACTTGCATACATCAAAAACATTTTTGAAAATGGCTAGTAGGAGGATGCATACCTCTCATCCTACCCCCTGGATCCGCCCCTGGCCATAGGCTACACAAACCATCAAAAGAGTCTAGCATAATTCAGTCACTTGGCACCGTTAATTTTGTTCTTTTCTACTGAAAGACAAAATGAAAAGGGGAGAGGGCATGGCCTAATGCCCCCCCTAAATAGGCTCCTGCCCGAAACCATTGATTTGGAAACTGAAACTTCACATTCATGCTGAAAAATCGACAACGTGAAATAAACCGTTTCGATTTTTTATCTTGTTCAGTTCGTTTTTATGGCAATCTTTTAGGTTTTTTATTTATTTGTTTGAGTGACTCTTCATTGTCAATATGTAATCCTGCAGCTGTCAATTCCAGCATCACTTTGTTTATGTTATGCTCTCTAGCGTTTTTCTTCATAGTCTTCATTATAAGTGTCCCACAAAGCTTCAAAGTTTCTGTATATGTGCAAGAATTTGACAATGTCTTCTCCAGACCATTTTAAAACTTGCCGATTTGCCTTATCCTTTTCTGTAACATCCGGTATATTACTTTTTTTAACTCGTAAATGCTGACAATAAGCTCGTGAATGTTCTGTAGTACCCGGTATATCACTTTTAATTCGTAAACGCTGATTATAAACTCGCGAATGCGTAGTCATAATCAGACGGAACAATTACACGCTGCGATTGGCCACGTGGTCGTAAATTCGCTTTTTAACCCTGTGACTTACCGTACTTCTAAGTTTCCCGGACTCATCCACTCCCTTCCGCGGACTCAATGAGTCCGCGGACTCGCGGTTGAGAAACAATGAATTAACCTCTCTGCTGCAATTTTCCCACTAACCTGTCATCAAAGCTATGCTTTCCACATAGCGAAGCCTGATTGCTTGTCCACCGTGGCAACAAATTTTCGCCACCAGGGGCGCGGGAAAAAGGTCTATAAGATGGCTGCGCACATACTTTACAATTTTTGACCTCAACGCAGCAGTGTTTAGCAGAGCTCAAATCGCACTAATCAACGCTTCGATTTAAACAAAGACTAGACTTTCATATTTCAAAGTGCGTTTGGGCGTAGTGAAATTCACTCCCTCAGCGTTGCGAAGTTCAGATTGCTCTTGCAAAGCCGTACTGGTTTGAACGAAGTTCAAATCGCTCTACCCTATCGAACAGCTGCAATTCGATCTTATCACTTCAAACACATTCACTACGCATCAAATAAATTTTTTAGCCTGGCATAAACTTAAATCTTTTTCAGCGTATCACTGCAAATGCATTGATCCGTGGCTGACCAGAGCGAAACGAGTTTGTCCTTTGTGCAAAAGAAGAGTTCTTAGCCAAGATGATTCCAGTGACGAAGACTGTAAGTAGGTTTGAAGTTTGTTGCAAACATGGCATGTACCAAAGCCCCGTTTTTTTAACCGTCACAATCGCGAAGATTAACCAAAAAATGTACGGAAAGAATACTCTTTTTAAATATTATTGTTCTTGTTTCAATTTTGTCATTTTAAACATACCGATTTAAACAACTTTGGAAACTTCTTTTTGAAGATGAACAACTCAAGCCTACTTCATTGCTTTCTCAAGTGTTAACAATTATATGTATTAGATCGTGAGCGTTCCAATTTGCTTGACGATGCAGTTGCTGCTTCTCCAAATGCGCCCAGGTACGGCACCGGGTTCTCTCGAATCAACCCATTTCAAAGATATGCAAATTCTGCTAGTTCTTCAGAAACTGACAGGTGCTTTTCAGATCATCAATTGCGTCAGGCCTTTAAAATCGAAGTAATTGGTCGGGCGTAGGTCGCCGCACATATTGTTTTGTTAAATTACAAAATATTATTCAGTAGAGCCTTTTTTCCATGCCACTCTAATTTGGACCTGCTTTTTTGGATTAAAGTCCCGCCTGAGGTTCAGATCTACTGAACATTGTTGAAGCACTAGGATACAAATTAGGGTCAGGTATGGTGTAGTTGAGCTGAGGAAATGGTTGAGTAGGTCGAGCGTCTGCTTGTGGTGCGATAGACGTGGGGTTTGATTTCTTGCCAGATCAAACGAATAACTCAAAAATTGCTGTTTCATGCCTTCTCTTCTTGACGTTCGGCAGTCGGCAAGTTTACCTGCTGTAACGTTGGGAAAACACTTGTTGAATTTTCTCAGTAGCTGGCAACTCTTTAGTGAGCTCGTTATCTCATGATAGAAATAGGAAGGATAAAAAAATATGCAACTATTCGAGTAAAGCGTAAGACGACAAAGCCGTTATTAATGTTTAATTTGCGCAGCGTCATTACTGAAGTAGATGAGGAGCAAGTGAGTGTTGTTATTGAGCATATAATCTCTGCATCTCCTCTTCCGGACACATCTGGATTTTCTCCTGCATCTTCTTTTGAAATTAATCCATCTCCAGAAACACAGAACGATGAGGAAGGTGAAGTTAGAGCAGGTGTTAGTATAAAAATCTTTTCAGATGAAAAAAACATTTTGCAAGAGTGCCCTTCGCTGTTTGTCAAATTGTATTTTCTTTGTATTTATGTGCATATTTATCCTCCTATCGCGAGAAAGCGATCAAGCGCTATAACGAGCTCGCTTAGGGCTTGCCGGTCACCTGTTTACCACATCAAGATGGGGAAATCCCGCTAAGTACCTTTTCCAACCACACAACGAGTAAACTTGCCGGCTCCATCTCCACACTGTCCCTTTAATGCTGAGGGTCAAGCAGGGAAGCTGTGAATACCAGTTTTAAGTCATTGGTTGAAACCCGACTCGGAATCAAACCCGAGTCTACAGCTCCAGAGGCAGATGCTCTATCCACTCGACGGCCATATGAGCTGTTAAATTGATTGATTTCTGATCGGGAAAAGGGTGAAAAGTGATCAGCGACATCCTCGAGAAGTTTGTGTGGGTTGGAGAGCATGCGTAATGAGTTTGATACATTAGCTTTGATATCAGGAGTTTCAAAGAATATGTATTTTGCAAACTCACTTTTCATTTTTCCTGTGATTAAATTTTATGGGTGCGGTAGGTCTGGGGTTCGATTCCCAGATCAGCGCAGTATCGCCTATGGCTCGCCAGTCGCCACCGCTGCGACGTTTTTTCGAAACTGTGTTGCCCAGACGCTAAGTTGCGGAGATGGGCTCCGCCACTCCTTACACGCTTCGGCGTAATACCGCGAGTATAATGAAAATTTGATTTTTTTTCGATTAAATTTTGTATTACTTTTAGAAGAGCATTTTCTCCTCGATGATCAGCATGCTTCTCCAGAAGCGAGCAGGTACGTCAAAGTATAAGTGTCATTGCAACTTCGGTCGTGTTAGGAAAAAAATCCATCACATACTCAATTACTCGTGCAGTCTAGTGGAAATACAATTTTTGTGGGTATTGTTTATTGAATTCGATTTTTTGTTGGAAGATTTTTTGACGGTTCTAATACGCTGTTTAACTTTTTGAGAAAAGTTAATTGGGATTACGGGTTATTTTCCTTCCTTACTTTCTAGACCCGCTTATCCTTGGGAGGTGGCGGGTAATCAAATCGTTATTTAGTCGCTTTATTACGCCGTAGGATGTAACGAGGGGCGCGGCCATTTCCGCGGCTTAGCTTCTGGGCGATGCAGTTCCGAAGAAACGTCGCAGCAGTGGCGAGCCGTTGGCGACTCTGTCGGATTCGACCGGCCCGGGAATCGAACCCCCGACTTCTCGCATCGATAGCAAGGTCTTTACAACTGGGCTAACCCACCCGTGAAAATTTTCCTTGTAGCTATAAATTTTTTTGCATTAAATGTAGAAAAAAAAGTAGATGCGGAGGAAAATAAGCCAGAGTTATTTATGAAACCGGTACGACTGTAATTTTTTGATTTTTACAATTTTCAGAACAAGTGAAGCCGATAACTCTGAATTAATGGGGGCTGAACCAGAATTAAATGTTGGTCAAAGTGATTGTGAGTTTATTTCCTTTTCTAGGTTTTCAAATAAGTTCATTATGGGTGTTGCAACCATGTCCAGTTGCCCACTCTTGTTCTATTTTAGTTTTTCTTTTACCTGCCTGCGGGTCCTACTAAACGCCGCAAAGGACTGAAACACCGCAAAGGAGCGACAAAGGACGACTAAGGACTTACTAAACACCCCGAAGTACGACAAAGGACCTGATAACCCCAAGCCTAACCCTAACCTAACCCTATCCCTAACCCAACCCCAATTTAAAGTCCTTTGTTGTTCTTTGTTATGGTATGATTCCAAGTCCTTTCTCGTTATTTGCGGTGTTTGGTAGATCAATTTGAAGTTTTTTATCGTCCTTTGTCATTCCTTTGCGGTGTTTTAGTCATTTGCGGTGTTTAGTGGGATCGCTGCATGCCATAAAGTTAATCGTTTTGTTGCCTCTTCCTTTTGTTGCACTGTATATTATATTTTCTTAATCGTATCGCATTCTTCATCGTGTTGTGACGGTGTGGAAATAAAAGACACTGCAACTACTAGTGGGAGAATTATTCTTTGTATCTAAAATTGTTAACCGATTAAACCCACTGGTTGTACCGTGTGCCAAAACATCCTTGTTTTGCAGCTGAAGAGAAGCCAAGCGCAGCGACGTCAACTGTCGTGTGAATGTAGATACTTGGCGATTTTTATCAAGGAAATTTTTGAGCTCTGCGTCTTGTAGTGGATTTTTGCATTTGTACTTTGTGAACAAGCTAGCCTTTTTTTACTATAAACTTTTGGGTACTGTGATTTACGTCTCAAAGTTTTTCAGTTTTTACTTTATTTGCTAGTGCAGCAATGGATACCAATTCTATCTTCCAAATTTGCCTTTTTTCGGTAAACTGTGCCTTCTTTTTTTCCCAAGTACCAATATGTGTTTTGTGTATTTTTACTGCTTTGATTGTAAGAAAATTTGGAAACCTGCCTAACCATTTTTTGCTTTTAACCATAGGTTGGCACAGCTAACGCAAAAATTAGCTCCGCCTCTCCGATAATCAAACAGATTAACTTCGCTAACGCTAATCCGATAACACGAATTTTTCGTTAGCGGAAGCTAAAGCTAGTCCGCTAATCCGCTAATTAATCATAAAATTTAAATTTGAGACAGAAACAACGAAAAATGAACTTTGTAACTTGTAGGAATCATTTTAATATCGCGTTTTTCAGTTGATCAGCCAAATCTAAACAATATCGTATCAACGCCATTTCCAAAAGTTTATTTAATAGCACGGTATATTGTCAAGGTTTCGGGCACACGCCGAAAGAACTTAACGCATTAAAATAAACTCGGCAGTGAAGTTAACACAGTACTGAAATAAGCACATTGACGAAATAAGTAAAGCGGGGAAATAAGCGCAGTAGGCGTACTGAAATAAGCGTTGGTCTGACCAATCTTGCTCTTACCATGCCTGACTATCGCGCCTTTGCGAAAGGCATGGTTGATACTGATAGACCGGCAGCTGAGAGGGGTTAGCATATCTCTAGATACCAATAACTAAGTATATTTCGACCTACTACGTCAAAAACCATCGGCGAAAAGTGATTTCTGCCGGGTCAGATTAGATGCGTTTGGTCGTAATAGTGGGGGCCCAAAGCAAAAAACCGCTAGCATACCTTTTCTAGGTACCACATGAAACCTAATGGAAACGAAAACTTACATCGACCAGATCACGAAATGGAAAAATTTTTCGGCTGCTTTACCCCCGACAAAAGCCCCCGAAGTTCGAGTGATGACGTCACAAAAGTATACTAGGGTACCTTTTTTAGGTACCACATGAAACTTAATGCAAACCAAAGCTTACATTGCACTGATTACGAAGTGGTATGCGACAAAATTTTTCGGCCGTTTTACCCCCGGCAAAAGCCCCCAAAGTTTGAATTATGACGTCATTTTAACTGTGACATCATAACTCGCTGTGACGTTATAACTGAAACTTTGGGGGCTTCCGCCGGGGGTGAAGCAGCCGAAACAATGTCTGTCTCACACCATTTCGTGATCTGGTCGATGTAAGCTTTAGTTTCCACTAGGTACCTAGAAAAGGTAAGCTATGCTTGCGGTTTTTTGGGCCCCCATTACGGCCAAATATATCCAATTTGACCTGGCAGAAATCACTTTTCGCCGAGAGATGTCCAAGGACATAAATTAGGATTTTTTTGGACCGGATTTCAGTAATTTCACCGGATTTGGATTTTGAAGTTTTTTACAGACCGGATTTGGATTTGTAGGCCTACAGTCTTTCTTGCACTGCTGATGATGACAGCTGAACGTCCAGCTTTCTATGTTGTCGAAACGTTCAGTTTTGAGAATTACTGGGGCTTGAGGCCGTAGCCACGGGGTGCTATTGGGTGCTAAGCCCCCCCCCCCCAGAATTTATTTTAGCTACCCCAGAAATATTTAGCCTATGTCGAGGTGATGACGGTTTATGAACCCAACGGTTTATAATATTTTTCAAGATACCGGTAGCTGCTTCAATTGAAGTTAAGTTTTTATCCCGAGATTAATTTCTGATTCGCATCTAAACACTAAAAGCAGAAGGGGTTTCAATTTTCACCGTTAACTATAGCATTCCGGAAAATTAGAGATGTCCATTAAGGTGATGATGCGAAAAAAAAATTAGCCTGATGTGGGATGAGATGAACTTTTTTATATATAAAACGAAAATGGGGTTGATTTTTAATTTCGTTAAAAAAAAGGTACCCCACCAAATGACTTTTTCGCGCCTCATTTTTTGATCATCTTTTGCCAACTGTAAGTTATTGCAGCAAATTATGTACTGATAAGTTTATGGGGACGATGCTCCTTGTCATTTGACAGCTTTAATGGTGTTCAAATATCAAATATCGCCCTCTAGTGGAGAAATTGAATATTAACTGTTTCAGATAGTACTAGAGCGATTTAAATAATTTTTAATGGTGGTTACCCATTTTTAGCGATGAGGAGTTCGTTTATGCACTCAAAAAAGAGGTGATTTCTGCCACTAGATGGAAGCAGCATCGTTTCTTTTCGTTTGCAGTTTATTGGTAAACTAATCTAATAACTGTAGAGTGGACAGCTGATCAAAAAAGTGCTCAATAACAAAGTTGGAGCGTGTTATATTCACTTCAGCACATCAGTTAAAAATCAAATACCCAACAGCCTGTTTCACGGAGAGGTCTAAAAATTTGCCGAAATCTAGGTTCAACAAATGCCATCCACTGCTTACAATAAGAGTTTTATGCAAATGTGTTCGGCTCCCATAAAAATCAAATTTTAAGTCGATAGCGAGTGTTGTTGGAAGATGAAAAGGAAAAGTTGAAAAATCTTGTCAGCCTTACTTTGCACAGCCAATCGTAGCTAGAGTCATTCCAAACTGTAAAAACTCCTTGTTGCATTGCCAACCTAAACTTTTCAACTTGATTTCTTTTCCAGGGGGTTCCCTCCTAACAGTAAGTGACCAGCCAGAAACAAAAACTTCCATTGAAAAAGCCAACTAGGTTTAACCCACAACTAAATTACCGGTAGCCTCACTATTCAGTACATGCCCATAGGTAACCGAATCATTTGCAGCTACATACGCGCTTCGACCCTGCTATGGTCTCATCAGTGCAGCAAAGCAGCCTCCCATCCCTTCAAAAAAATTCCTCACTTTCAGAAGAACTACAAACCCTAATTCTAACTTCTACTGATTCTTCCAAGGTAAAACATTTAAAATGAAAAAATCAAGGGAATAATACAGGTTACCTATGGGTTAAGATGTCACAAGCGTTCCTCAAAAAAATCGAAAAAGCTAGAAATGATTGCTTGATCCCAACATTATTCTCCCGGTCAGTTAAAAAAAGTAAAAAAATGCCAAAACTCCATTCAAATTTCTGTTTACAAGAACCAGCAAGAGGACACAATCTTTAGAACTTGCAAAACAAAACTCCAATGTCATCATGATGGAGGTGTAGTTCAATGGGAATTCCTGTATCTTGCACGTCTTTGATTTGCATTTGCCGAACCAGCCAACAACATAGCCCATCAATGTGTCAAGGTTAAAATAGGTACAACAATCGATTAGTTCATAATAAAGAAGAACCAACTTTCGTCTTCTCACGGTCGCTTGCTAAGACAGCCATCGTTGAGAAGCCCTGATCGCATGAAGGATCTTTTACTATGAATTCATTCTTCAATGTAATATTGGAGTGCTGTCTTTTGATGGAAGGAAAAATAGTCCTCCCCCATAGCCTACAGGTGAAAAACTGAGAATCGAACCATCCAATTCGTAGCATCGATTGTAAGTTTGATAAAAAAATTAGATCGCTGAAAGAGCAATGAAATCAATGGAAGAGCTGCAGAAAAAGTGTACTAATGAAAAATATTTCACACGTAAACTTCTATCGTGCAGCAAGCTATCTTAATAGCAAGTTTTTTGGTGTTTTGAAAGTGAGCTGAGTTCGTTTTTAGTTTCTGTTTTGGGCAAGTTTTTGTATCTGAAATTTTGAATGCTCAAGTTGTCTGTTTTCTTTCAATAGATTTGGTAGGCGCTGTCATGATGCGTGTTTGTATTAATGCGGGCGAAATGAAAACGTTTGAAAAATCACTCTCGTGAAGTAGAAAGCATATTCACTAATAGCTAAAAAATGCTGCTGCTGCCATCTAGTGGCAGAAATCACCTCTTATCTGAGTGCATAAACGAACTCTTCAACGCTAAAAATGGGTAACCACCATTAAAAATTATTTAAATTGCTCTAGTACTATCTGAAACAGTTAATATTCAATTCCTCCACTAGAGGGCGATGTTTGATATTTGAACACCAAATTGCTTATATCTCCGGCCTTAATTGTCCGTTTTGAACAATTCTTTTTAAAGCTGTCAAATGACAAGGAGCATCGTCCCCATAAACTTATCAGTACATAATTTGCTGCAATAACTTACAGTTGGCAAAAGATGAACAAAAAATGAAAAATGAGGCGCGAAAAAGTCATTTGGTGGGAGACCTTTTTTTTTAACGAAATTAAAAATGAACCCCATTTTCGTTTTATATATAAAAAAGTTCATCTCATCCCACATCAGAAGTTTCGAAATTCCCAAAAAACTTTTTTAGTCATCACTCAAATGTCCATTTCAGAATATTTACGTATTTTAGAATTCCGAATCTTTTTTTTCAAATCCAAAATTTCCAATCCTTAACCGAATCCTAAATCCATAAAATGGTCGTTACTACTATTTTGACATTAGTTCAGCACGCACCGCTCGACTACTGTAAAACAAAACAAAAAATCAACCATTTGTTTCACTTTTAGTGAATTTATAGCCAGCACAAGGATTACAGGACTATAAATTCGAAGTACAGTCCAACCTCGGTCATCGAACGCTTCTGTTTACGACCAAATCGGTTTTTGACCAAAAAAATCGAGATTTTTACGCTTCAGACTTCCAACATATTTGGATCACGACCAAATCGAGTGAATGCAAACAGACTGATTGCCTGCGCCCATCACTTTTACCACGAAGAAATGGTTACATTAATTCAAAATTTCGGACTTCAAACAAATCGCTTTTCGAACAACTTTCTCAAACGGATTATGTTCGATAACCGACAGACCGAGGTTTGGGTGTATATATACACGCAGTGGCGTAGCCGCGCAGCTAACCGCGGGCATGCCCCTTTCAAATTTTAGAAACACATGAAAAAAATACGGATCTGGTATACACACAAGCGGTGCATGCTGCACTCATGGCCTCCCGCAGTTTTTTACGGCCTCCGACGAACACCGCATGATCACACACGCGAGGCCGAGCGCCATGGGTGCAAATCTAGGGGGGTGGATCTCCCCCAACAATTTGGCTGCATCCCCCCAATATTTTCATGCTCCACATCAGCGAACTAGGTGACCTTTTTTTTTGTTCTTCACTACATTTTGGGCATCTGGAAGTGATGACCTTTTTCTTTTGGTCTTCACTACATTTTGGGCAAGAGATTGGTCATCTGGGACGTGATAATCTTTTTTTTTTTGGTCTTCACTACATTTGAGGCAAGAAATTGGTCATCTGGGAAGTGATGACCTTTTTTTTTTTTTTTGGTCTTCACTTCATTGCACTTCACTGTGGTGGGCAAAAATTTGGGCAACCGCGCGGGGGTATCAAATTTGCTAAATCATTCCTCCCAATCTCGAAAAGTGGCAAAAAATGGTCAATTTTGCAGATTCATCCTCCGAGTGCAGCGAGTGCTGCGTTTTCGGTCTTGCTAAGCTTACGAGTATGGCTCAAGTCAAAAGTTAAACTAGAGTAATGATTACTTATAGTTTATTTTTACAACTTTGTAAAGATGATTTTTATTGCTTTTTCGCACATCTTGGAACCACATTGTTAAAAAACATGTAGTTCGTACGATGTCCTTCATTTTCCGATAACTTCATTTCCTCACATATGGCCAGCCGAATGAAAAAGCTGCCCGCCCCTGTTATGATAACTTATTTTTTGAACATTTGCAACAGCGTGAACTATTCTCGGGGCAATGATTCAATCCACATTCATCTTTCCAGACCTCTCCGTATTTTGCGTAGCGTATCGATCCTTCTGCGGTCACAATGATATTGTGATCATTTTTCACTTGAAAATTTTCGGCGATCAGTTTTGATCCTAATATAATTGTCACGTAGACTGTCCCATCGTCACCAGCTCGTTGAAAACGAAGATAGTCTCCAGACAGTATTTTTGTAAATCCAGGTTCCACGTCGACAACTTTTTCTAGTTCTTGATCGTTAGCTGCAAAAAAGCACGAAGAATCAGAGTTAACAATAACGCGTGTTAATAATGCATCTCATGGTGGCGCTCGGCCGAACATTCTAAAAGGCCAAATTCTTTTTTTTTTTTTTCAAGCCACATAATTGAAGCTTGACTTTTTCTATTAGTGAAGTACATACGCATCATGGAAGATCACCTAGCTGAGCAACGAACCCGCAAACCCAGTTTCGCAGCCCGATGCATCAACCACTCGGCCAACTCCATGTGCAAGAGGCCGAATTCTCACCTCGCGCCTATGGTAAGTTGCATTTTTACGGAAAATTTAATGATATTGACCAGCGGCGTAGGCAGAAATTTTCAATGGGGAGTTGAAGTACTAAGTCGGATTTTAGTATGACGCTGTCGCGCAGTGCGCAAAGCAGAGATTTATGCTTGCTTTTAAGTGAAGGGCTATATTAATAATATTGCGGTATGTTGCCAGTCGTAAGGTTACCGGGATCAGGAAATATTTCGTAGACTGATGACAATTATTTCAGCAATGAAAATTGAACGAAAAATGAAAATAGAAATTTCTGGGGCGGCATATAACTGCTCAACTTTTGTGCACTTAACGCAATGCTTTAAATTAATAAACAAACAAAGTTAACGCATTGCGTTAAGTGCAACAAAAGTTGAGCAGTATACCGCCCCTGGTCTATAGTCCATAGTTTAATTCTCCGTCACACTAAACCTTGGTGTAATGGACTTTGAATTAATATTTGCTAGATAAATCAGAAGAACGAAGTTTAAGCTAAAACCAATTTCAAGGGGCTAAAAATCGTAACGTTTTGCGCATTAAGGACGCTTATCTTCACTACCGGCACGCGTGTTGAACGCGCAAACAGTTATTGATTATTGTGATTGATATTGATTATGCATCATGCCAACGTGCACACTTCATTGCAATGCCGTTTATGCTGATCTCCTCCCAGCACTGTGCAGCACAGTGCAATCGTCGTCGAGTGAAAGTCTTTTGCTATCGTTAACCATGCTAACTACTACTAGAACTTCAAATCAAAATCAAATCTTCATTATACTCGCGGGTTTAAGCCGAAGCGTGTAACAAGTGGAGGGGCCCATCTCCACGGCTTAGCGCCTGGGCAACACAGCTCCGAAGAAACGTCGCAGCGGTGGCGAGCCGTTGGCGACTGTGTCCGATTTGACCGACCTGGGAATCGAACCCACGACCTCCCGCACCGGTAGCGATGTCTTTAACCACTACGTCAACCGGCCGGTACTACTAGAACTTTCTACATTAAAAAAAAAATCAAACCTGCATTATACACGCGGTATTGCGCCGAAGAGTGTAATGAGTGGCGGGGCCCATCTCCGCAGCTTAGCGCCTGGGCTACACAGCTTCGAAGAAACATCACAATGGTGGCGAGTCATTGACGTCCCTGCGCCGATTTCACCGTCTCAGGAATCAAACCATAGACCTCCCGCACCAATAGCGTGCTCTTAACAACTGAGAAAACCGGCCGGTGTTTTCTACAATTAGGTCATAAAACACTAAACCTATAAATCTTTTTTTTATCAACAGCAGTAGCTGTTGTTCTCAAGAGCGAACCCACAAAATTTTGGTGGGGGGGGGACGCAGTTTTAAATAGGTTGAATGTAAACCAAATACAAAGACGTTAGGCGTTTAGACCGGAAATGGGCGTATAAGCTCTTTGCAAATGCTTCATGTAAGGGGCGTATTCAGAATTTTTTTGGGGGGTACCAAATTTTGATTTTGACATTTGTTAATAACAGCTTTTTCCGACAGAGTTACTTTGAAGTGAATCAAAGAATAAAAAAAGCTCTAGGAGGTCCGGGGGTGTGCTCCTCTGAAGATTTTTTGACAATTTGCCTACTGTATTGGCAATAAGGCAAACTTTGTTTAAAACTTTTAGCCCCTAATTCGGAGTCCTTCACCAAACATGATGCGTTTTGTTCGCACATTTTGGTTTACGCTTGCTCAAAGCGTAAGGATTATTCAAAACCTGAGTCTACCTGATGAGCGGTCAAACCGCGAAACTAGTCCTAGAATTGGTTTTTACAGCGTTTATTTAGTAAGTCTTCAAGGCCTACCATTTATGCATTTACCCTGTTATATTTCATATATATAGACTTACATCGGCTCCTCTTCATTCATTACTCGTAAAGATTATTGTTATCGAAGAGGTTGGAAATAATAGAAAAATTGTATTCATCAAAAACATTGTTGAACATGGCTGTCGGGGCCCACATCCCCCCGGATCCGCTCCTGGTTGTTTTCAACTAACTAACAGGCACGAATAACGGCCGACGTTTTTCGTGATTGCGATTGTGCAGGAGGGGTAAACAATATTGTGACACAAGAATCACACTTCGTGATTGAGCAACGCTTGCAGCAGTGGGCTTACGTTGTGATGTCATAACAACCGCAGATCAAGCAAGGATCAAAATCATCGTTTCTCACGGCAGATCAGTGAATACCGGCTATAAAGCTCTAAAGTTTCCGAACCAAGCCCTCCCCTTGCCTACGCCGTGATGTTGACAACCAAGTTCCTCATCGCAGCGATGGCGGAAGCATTTCTAAAGTGGGGGAGGCCCAAAACCAATGACCAGATTTTCTTCATCTACAACCAAGGACGACAGTGGCGTAGCGAGAATTTTTAAGAGAGGGGGGGGCATAATTTCCACATTTTTTTTAGCGCATTTT
Source organism: Trididemnum miniatum (assembly GCA_964006365.1). Classification (NCBI taxonomy): domain Eukaryota; kingdom Metazoa; phylum Chordata; class Ascidiacea; order Aplousobranchia; family Didemnidae; genus Trididemnum; species Trididemnum miniatum. The sequence goes on along the minus strand of OZ023249.1, from coordinate 17,106,268 downwards.
TTTCGGCAAAACTAATTTGAAGCTGGTTAAGAAACCAGGAAAGTTCTAGGGGGTCCGGGGGCATGCTACCCCGAAAAATTTTTCAAAATTTACATGCTGTAATGGCTATTTTAGTGCATTTTGAATAATTTTCAGGCAAATTATGTTTAAATTTTTTGACCCTAATTCTGGGTGCTTCGCCAAATATGATGCATTTTGTTCGCACATTTTTAATTATGCGTGCTTAAAGCGTAAGGCCTACAGCTATCGAAGGGGTTCGAAATTATAGAAAAATTGTGTGCAGCAAAAACATTTTTGAAAATGGCTGGTGGAAAGATGCATATCCCTTATCCCACCCCTCTGGATTCGCCCCTGGCCATAAGCTACAGAAACCACCAAAAGAATGTGGCATATTTCAGTCACTTGGCACCATTGGTATTGTTCTTTTTTACTAAAAGGCAGAGTCAAAAGAGGGGGGCATGGCACAAGGGCCCCGCCCCTAAATACGTTCCTGTGGGCCGGATTAGACAATGAGAGGCCCTAGACTACTTGATCATACTGATTGGAAGAGCAAAAAAAGGTCTTCACGTCCTCAGATGTCCTGTTTTCACTGAAAATATCGGTATAGTGACGAGCAAAAAAAAAGACATGCACGTACTCAGATGTTCTGTTTTCCGATAAAAGGATCGGTGAAGAGAACAAAAAAAGTCTTGATTGTTCGTGATGAGGCCACCCACCATTTTTTCCGAGACCCTAGGTTTTAGCCTGCTTAGCCTATGCGTCAATCCGGCCCTATGCCTGCAACCCATATTTAGCCTGTCCACATGTGACATGTTCAATTTATGCGGGCTTCAGACCCACGGTTCTCGCTTCTAGTTTTTGTTACCCCACCGCACAAACAAAATTTTAATGAAGACATCTCTGGATTAAGTTCTTTCCTGGGTTATAATTTCGATGGTAGGCCTAATAAGTTTCAAATACATTCATGCAGCGGCAACATTGTAGAAATAAACGCGTAAATTAGGGCCCCCCAAGGCCCCCCCCCCTGAAAAAAAGTGGGGGGGCCTGGGCCCCCTCGGTTCCGCCACCTATGCCTCATTGTTTAATAGCCTATTAGACGCAGAGAAAACTAAGTAACGTACGCCAAACAAAAAAATGAATCACGAAAGTTTGCATTAAAGAGTTTGTGTATCAACTATCAAGATGAAGTATTCTTTTGTGCCGAAAGAGTATCCGCTGATGGCACGGAACTGCATCAAACACCTTACATATTTCGACTTCCAAAAAATTTTGAAAAAAATAGGTCACTTTGTAAAATCAACTCTTTATAGCCTACCCACGGCATTACGACGCAGGGTGCATCAGTTGGCGAAACCCATCACAGCTACTTCACGCCTGGGTTACTCGAAGAAACGTCGCAGCGGTGGCGAGCTGATGATGACAATGTGTTCGATTTGATTTGCCTGAAAATTGAACCCCAAACCTGCTGCACCTTTAACGATGTTTTTTAACCTCTTCGCCACCCATCCGGTTTAGATTGTTTTTACAGTACCGGCACCGAATTTGATTTGAAGCAGGGGCATATCCGAATACAACTATACACACATACTTCCCGATACTCTGCCAACGGTAACGGATGTGGAATACGACCGATACTCCCGAACACTTGTTACTTTAGCATGAATGGTTTGGGAGTTGGCATTTGCAACCACCGTTTTGTAATAATAGTTGTTGCCCCAAGAGCATGCCAATACCTTTAGCGGACAAATCAAAAGAATTACAGCAAATCCACAATAAATATTTAGTTTCATTGGGAAATACACCGAGAACATTGTGAGAGCTCAATGCAGCGATCTAGCAACATACCAAAATGTAAAATTCGTTGAACGACCGATTCCGGCAATGCACAATAAAAGCTACTATTTTTAAAAGAGGAATTCTTAACTCATATCCATAAACCTTAAGCAGTTCGTCCCGTTGCTTTAAGGTGTTTGTAATGCCTAATACACATAAATGCTTATATCTGCTGCACGATTATTCAATATTTACCGTTATTGCATGTATAAAGAATATCAGTAATGTTTTTACGCCGTATTTATTTTCGAATTGAGACGCTCACGCTTTTTTCCCTTTAATTTTTTTTATGGCAGTGTCTAGAGCAGGGCTGGGGAACCTGCGGCCCGCTTAAGTTTTGAATGTGGCCCGCGTTCGAACTTTGTTAAGAACACAACAAATTGGTAGAATAGAAAATATTAAGATTTCGTAAAACTGCTTCACATTCTGCTGCATGCTATATTTTGTGGCTTAAAAAAACGCGCAAAAGCCTCTGATTTTACGGTACAAAACAACTCAGCGTAAAAGTTTAATAAATTTGCTACGTAATATTACTTATTTTTAAAACAAAATTTACAAATTAAAAATAAATGTGGCCCGCTGAAAATATTATGCAATCAATGTGGCCCACTGTGCTTTGCCGATTCCCCACCCCTGGTTTTGAGCACCGGTAGACTTTTTTGAAATTTGCTCTTTGTATACACCAACCCCTAAGATGCATTAACTTTAGGTCTCTAACCCTGTTCCCAATCTCCCCCTCCCCCTAACTGTATTCTAATACTCCTAATTTTTGCGTTTGAATTACGGCTGATGACGTCATACCAGACATCAACGTCATGTAAAGAAACAAACAAGCAGTCTGGTGCAGCAGCGTTTTGATAAAAAAAACCGGTCCTGGTGCTTTCGACACTTCCTTTTTTATCGATAAGCTATGCAGTAATAGCCCACATCAATACTACGATAGTTTTAAACGTCAAAATCTGCAAAATAAGCTTTTTCATGATGTTAACGCTCCCTATAAAAATCATCGATCCTCTCTTGATATTTCATTTTGTCTGCTAGCTTTCTCGATTTTTCTCCAAAAAGTAGCCCTATGGAATAAAACGGTTATTCGCAGTAGCGTTGGAAGTACTTTTAAGTAGGGGGGGGGGGGGAGCTTACCAAAGTCTGTGGAGCGAAGCCCCAAAACCCTCCTCCTTGTTATCACAACATACATCATGCGTAATAAAACGTTTTAAAACTAGCAGTTGATTTTCTTCTCTAGCAGTTTTGTAGTTTGCGAGACGCAGTTTCGCTATGTGGAAGCCAAAAGCAGAACAGTTACTAAAGAACTTCATAAATTTCGACTAAGCCCGAGTACTAATTGCTAAAACGATATTGTGTAGCGCAACGGTCGTAGGTCGTTCTTTTGACCGTTGCGCTACAATTGCTTCTCAGGAAGTTGATATATCATATTTTGTACGGTACTTTCATCTGGTGGTTTTACGATGGCTTCAGTGCTCGCTTACAATTGCCCTCAAAATTGCTTACTCTTAAGCTACGGCTCCACCAGTGGTAATTTCAAATTATCACCGTAATTCTCACTAAAACTCAGTAAGAATTTCAAAATCTGCATTGGTGGAGCAGAGCAGTGAGAATTTCACCACTAAGAATTTCGAAATTATCACCTGAAGTAATAAAATTATCACTGAAAAATATCACTGGGAAAAAAATTATCACTGAGTGAGAATTATACATTATCAGAGGTGGGGCAGTCAGTGACAATTTCATTTTCCGATTTCAGTGAGAATTACCGTGACAATTTCAGTGATATAATTTATCAAAAAGTTTTTATATTTTCTCCCTGAAATTACCACTGGAAAAAAGTCTGCTATGATGTCACATACCGCAATGTTAACGTTATACAAAATCCGGTCAGAACTAAGAACCATTGCTCCAAGTCCCTTTATAAGATTATAGCAGCTCTTCTCTTTAGCGAATGCACTCCTGTTAGTTCCTGACCCACATTTTGTGTTTTCTTTTTCTTTTGGTAAGGGCAAAAGCTATTACCGCTAGATACTCGTCCTCGTTGCTCGAGGTACAGCTGTCACCCTGCTTGTTAAAATTTCAAATGGACCCCTATCTTTTATTTCTAGCAGCACTGCTGCCTGTTCACCAATAACACTACTGCAATTATTACAGTACAAAAACAATTACTACAAAAGTATTATCATAGTCAACGATGAGACGTAATGGTTTCCACTAGATATCGACCGGGCCTGACCCAGGCTGGGGATGCCACTTTTTGCCCCGGTCCGACCCCGGCCGGGTAAGTCATAAAAATTGGCCGGGGCCGGGGTTGAATTCCAAATTTATTTACCGTAAGTTACGGCGCATAAGACGACCTTTAAAGAGCAAAATCCCACCCTTAAAAATTGGGGTGGTTTCATACAATGAATAAAAAAGTCATAATTATGTATATTTGTACATGAAGATTTTTTTTATTTTAAATGAAAAATGCGTTGGTGCGTAAAAATAAAGAACGTGCGTGCTTAAAGCGTTTTTGAGGTTCGTCATGCACTAATGAAAAACTTAACGAAAAGCGTGTACAATTGCGAAAGCATTACGTAACACCATTGACGGCATTTATATGAGGAGTGAGGACGCAAGTAGCCAGCTTAGCTATATATTCTAGACACAATATAAAGCTTTGTATAAACCTTGGCCCCGGCCGGAGCTCCGGCCCCGGCCAAAATTGTTGCCCCGGTCGTTTTTTAGTTTCTACCAGTGATAATTTTCAATTGTCGCTTTTAGTAATAATTTTTTTAGTGATAATTATTTTAGCCAAAAATTGTCACTGGTGGAGCAGAACCTGCAGCAGAAAGTTGTTGCGCTGCTCCACGTGTGAGAATTTCTGATAAAAGTAATTATTACTGAAGAAATTATCACTGAAAGCGACGATTTATAATTAACACTGGTGGAGCCGTAGCTTCACAAAAACGTACGCAAAAGACATGTGACTTACTAACTTTTATAATTGTCTACTTGTCTTAGTCTCGGGTTCCTGGTATAAGCTAGCTAATTCTAATTTGATATTTTGTTGTTTCGCAGGTATTTGCCCAAAAGTTTCTTTTAAAATTGAAGAAAATTTAACTGTGACATCATAATAGAGCTCTTTGAGCTTTGTACAGGAAGTTACTAGGAAATCCAATAGTTTTTGCGATTTTTTTTCACCTCTGTCACGAAGTTGCATAAGTTAGTACGTTGGTTTGACGGTATCAATGAAGAAAAGAAACGAATAACCTGTGACGCCATAAACCATCGTTGAAGTGCAATAGGGAGTACTGTAGTTATAAACTTTTGAAAGGAGGGGCTGAAAGGTAGCTCACAATTTCTATGGGGGGCTGAAAAAATATAGGGGGGCTTCAGGCCCCCTCAGTCCCCACCTTCCAACGCCCTTGGTTATCCATAAATAAACAGTGCTATAAACATGCTTAGTTTGCTTTAACCTTGCACCTCCTACAGTACAATAAATGACAATAATGATTGGTTTCTTCATTTTTATCCTCTTGATACGAAAAAGCGACGGAAGTAGTATAGATAGGACAAATCCAGACTTGTTTAGGAGTTGCCATAATTTGTTTGCGAGTTTTCCGGTCAAGTTTTGCTTTTGACTTCTTGGAGTTGCTACTCGTTAGATTCCACCGAACAGGATAGCTAAGGTGAATTATCTTAATCGAGAACTCAACAAAGAAGTTATAGTGGGAGTTAAACCATCAATCTTGCGATCATGATTGTCGTAAACGACGCTTCGACCCATTGGGCCCCGCTGCCGACTGTATACTGCCTCAGAGTTGTCAACGGGCCGAAGAAATTGAGCCCGACCAGACCTGAACGCGATTTTTCAAGCTCGAACCCGACCCAAACCCGAACTCTAACTTATCAACCAGTCTGAGCCCGATTTAAACTCGAAATCAAAAACATCACTTTGAATTTTGAAAAAATTCTCATAAAAAAAAGTTTTACCCTCCCACAGTCTCTCCAGTTACGAACAGCAATTATACTGTACCGTCAAGAAAATGGAATCTCGATTTTGCTCCGTCGTTCGGCCCGATTGAAGCTCGACAATTTTTCGAAATCTAAACCCGAGCCCGGCTCGAACCCGACCCGAAAAACCCGAGCCCGATTGACAACTCAGTACTGCCTATGAACTGTATCTCCAAAGAACGAAATGAACTTCACACATTAAAACTACTATTCAAAAATGAAAGCTACTTATTGTATTAGTTCATTTTTTTAACATAAAGCGTTTATTCAGCACTAGAGGAGCCATAATTGAGCTTGTTGAGCTCATTGTAAGCTCGCTAACATTCTCAAAAATGCGGATGTCAAAAGCTACAACAAATTTTGAAAACGATCGTTGATCGAATAACCCTTGTGTCCGTAATATTCTGTAATGTTCAAAATACTGTGAAGCTCGAGAGAAATTGAAATCCCTTCTCGATCCGAGATAATATACCATGGGTAGACTCAAATTCATTAATCGACAATAACAAAGCCATTTTTTTCATTGCCGGTAACTATTTAATTCAGTACCAGCTTGTTAGCTCGGTTGTTACGCACATCGCTGTCGGTGCGGAAGGTCTTGGGTTCGATTCCCGGGCCGATCAAATTGGACGCAGTGTCGCCAACGGCTCATCACCGCAGCAAAGTTTCTTCAGAGCTGTGTCGTCCTCGTGCCGAGCCGCGAAGATGAACCCCATGCTCCCATCACTCGATAAATGCTTTGGCGTAATACCTCGAGCATAATGGAAATGTGATTTATATCGGTAAAAAGCTTTCTGAAATCAACGATTCAACGAACTAAATTATCTCCCGTTAAATTGTTTTAAAAGTGAAATGTTTATTTATATATAAATGCATTCAGCCAATGAAGGCATAATGACGACTTTGCAACAGCAATTATATTTGACCTATGGGTCACGGCTGGTTGTTAGGACTGGGGTTCACCAAAATAAGTAGAAATAAAACGTATAACTACAAAGTAAATTTGCTTTTTTTGTTTTGAGTAATGACTTTTCTGTTTTGCTAAGAGCCAAAGATTGAAAGAGGCGATTCTATTTTAACTTTTTTTTAAGTCACACAATTGTAGCGTACGTTTTTATATTAGTGACGTATTTGCATCATGGAAGATAACCTAGTTGAGCATCGCACCCATGAAACCATACCCGTAAAGGTAAAGGTACGGGACAGCGGGTGCAAGCACACATTGTTTTGGCCATTTTCAATTGTCGGCCCATTACAATTTTCAATCACGAATGATTGAACGCTGTTAAGGGACATACATGACGAACAACACATACACAAAACCCTTCGCACTTCCGCTTGTGCCGAGCGCCTGGAGCGAAAGCTGCGAATACTATTTTTAAAGTCTTTAGTATGACCCGACTGGGAATAAAACCCCAGTCTGCCGGATACCCGTAGCCCATTTTACCAACTACTCGGCCATTTTAACTTAATCATTGTCAATTGCATTGTTAATTTACAGCTCAGATGGCCGAGAGATACAGAGTGTCTGTCTCTTGAGCTGTAGACTCGAGTTTGTTTCTGAGTCGGGTCAAACCAATGACTTTAAAATTGGTATTCACCGCTTTCCTGATAGACGCTCAGCATTAAAGGGACTGTGTGGAGAACAAGCCGGCAAGTTTACCTGTTGTGTCGTTGGGAAAGACACTTAGCGGGATTCCACCATTTTGGTGTGGTAGACAGATGGCTGGCAACTCGTAAGCGAGCTCGTATAGCGCATTGATCGCTTTCTCGTGATAGGAGGATAAATATGCAACTAACTAACGTAATGACAATGTTTAAATTTGTCAATTTGCTTCCCGCGAGATGGCAATGTGGAGCTGTTTTTGGGTTGATCTGGCTGAGCACAAGTCCACGCAGAAGTGAAGTCACCATCAAAAGTAGACCACATAGTGAAAAACTGATTTTTGTTGCGAGATGATAACACTAGGACCAATGTTGTGTCACATTAGCCTTTTATGTTCCATGAGCATGAAATGATACTTGTGAAGCCTAAATGATAAGATTTTTTGCTCATTTCTGGATTTGGAAGCGAAAATATTCGGTTTTACTCAAATTTTAGTGCTGGAAATATTAGCAAAAAAGGCGATTATCAGTTGCAGAAAAAACAAAAATTATTACTTTCAATGAAGAGGGGCACTCAGGAAGACAAATTTCAAAAAACCTAAAACTTAGCAAAACATAGATCCATCAAACAATTTGCAAAATTTCGAAAATTTGCTAGTTTTCAGGACTTGTACAGGTGTGGAAGTTCGAGGGTTACCTTCCAAAGGGATGATTCACCTAGTAAAATGGAAGGTAGTGCGTTCACTAATCAGTTCAAGCGAGAAAATTGGGTTGACCTTGTTGCTCTAAGATTGGAAGGTAACCCTCGAACTTCCACACCTGTACAAGTCCTGAAAACTAGCAAATTTTCGAAATTTTGCAAATTGTTTGATGGATCTATGTTTTGCTAAGTTTTAGGTTTTTTGAAATTTGTCTTCCTGAGTGCCCCTCTTCATTGAAAGTAATAATTTTTGTTTTTTCTGCAACTGATAATCGCCTTTTTTGCTAATATTTCCAGCACTAAAATTTGAGTAAAACCGAATATTTTCGCTTCCAAATCCAGAAATGAGCAAAAAATCTTATCATTTATAGGCTTCACAAGTATCATTTCATGCTCATGGAACATAAAAGGCTAATGTAACACAACATTAGTCTTGAGTTTTATCATCTAGCAAAAAAATCAGTTTTTCACTATGTGGTCTTAAACTTTTGAGCGCTACTGTTGATCTGAAACATGTTGATCGTTGTTTTACCATTGCATAAGATTGCGAACATGCTGTTGTATAACGTTAAACCACGAGGTCAATTACGCAAGAATGACGTCAGCGTAACTTAATACAAATTTGATATAATGTTATGTGATAAGTTATATAATGTTATATAATGTAACAGATCCGTAGATGCACTTTAATCCAATAGATTTTTTGTGTATGAATTATTTAATGTATTGCTTTTAACGCTAGCTTAAAATTAAGACCATAAAACTGTGGGAACATTCAAAAATTGATCTAAAACGTTTTGAAATTCGCTCTGTGAAACGATTATAGGGGGAGAGTCGGGTAAATTGGACAAAACAGTTGGACAAAAAATAACTTGGACAATCTTTGAATAACTTTTTCGGGTGTTGCGACCATGCCTACAAATTCCCTTATCTTCAAGTTTCATTCTCGCAAGCATGTTACAACGTTGATCGTTTTGTTGCTTCTTCCCTTTTCTGTGTCCGTTTGTATTTGAAATCTTATATTGCTGCGTTCTATGTATTTTGACGGTGCAGAAATAAAAGACGCTACTACTACTAAAAAAAAAAACAACTGCAAAATAAATCACCGTAGTTGCACTACAGGGCAGTAGATTTATCCGTCTACTTTTATATAGCTTATTATCCCAAAATATTCAACATTTTCGCTCTTAAAATTTCATTTTAAAAAAGGTCCTCAAATTGTCCAACTTGCCCAGAGTGGAGGGTAAGTTGGACAATAGGGCCATGGGGTAATTTGGACATACTTTAAAATCAAAATAAACACAAATTATCAAGACATTACTTTTCGTCAAGAGCTCTCTTTTTTTGAAACTGGAAAAAGCTTTAAGATATCTATTAAAATAACACTTTATAACGCGTTCACGCAGCTTATTGGCATCAGATTTCCCTTTGTTTTTCATCGTACTTTAATGATGGTAAAATGTCAGTTTGAATTCGTATTTGTAGGGGCATTTCTACTAAATATATCAGGTCAGGGATGGCAACCTTTTTAGGCTCGGGATCGACTTTCGGTAAAATTGTAAGGGTGAGAGCTACTGCTTATGAGAATTACTCAATTTGCAAACGAAAATGCGGTGAAGAGCAAAAAAAAAGATCTTCGTGGCCCGGACGCGTTTAAAGCAGGGAGTCGAACCGTTTGATTTTTCCGGTTCAGGTTAGGTTTGGGTTCAACAGCGGTTTCAAATTTCGGTTCAGTTCCGGTTAAGGTTCAGATAAATTGAAACGGTTCGGTTTGGGTTTGCTCCAGCAAATAATATTTCAAAACCGGTTTATAAAGTTCCGGTTCGGGTTTGCAGCAAAAAATGGTATAATTCTAGTAACACAATTTAAAAAATGGAAACGTACAGCGCAATTTTTCTTTGCATTGACAGGCCAATATAGTGCATAATTTTAACTTGCAGTAAGGTCAGTAGGGATGTGCCGAGTCGAGTCCGAATACTTGGCCGAGTATTAAGGCATTACTCGGTCGAGTCCGGGTGCTAATTAATGCTTTTGACATAAAGCATTATCATTTTGACCTTTTTTTTGCTGTGCACCCGATTTTGAGTCAAAATTAGGACTTTTACGGACGTGATGACCTTTTTTTGCTCTTCACCTGATTTTGAGTTTATATCTTGACGTCGCAGAATAGATACTCGGCCGAGCAATGTCGTGAATACTCGTTACTCGGAGAATCCGAGTAATTTTCCTTGAGGCACATCCTTAAAAGCCAATTAACGGTAAAAGACTGTTTCACCATGCATGGATTACTGACCTTAGTGACAATTATTTTGAATTCAAACCAGCTTCAAAGTGACGGGTGTGACGTCACGGAGCGAACCGCATTTTTCAATCAGTTCGGGTTCGGTTAAGGCTCTCAAGTACTCAATATATTCGGTTCAGTTGCGGTTCGCTCTTTGCAATTTCAAAAAATACGGTTTGGTTTCGGTTAAGGTTCGACAAAAATAGCTTAAAACGGGTTCGGTTCGATTCCCGGGTTTAAAGAGCAAAAAAAAAAGTTTTCACTGTCCGGACGCGTCACACGAACTGGAAATCTTGTTGCCCAAACTCGTCACGTAAATGCCAAATCCCAAATCGGCACGCGATCGACTGTCAGGCATGCAAAGATCGACCGGGGGATCGCGATCGACTGGTGGCCATCCCTGTTATAGCCCACAGCAGAGTGGGACGCGGGTGGATTTTCTCGGCCCGAACCCGACACCTACTGTACGAGCTCGGCCCGAAACCCGACGAAAGAAACAAAAGTCCGATTTCGGCTCGAAATAATGTATCGTGCAAATACAGGCCTACAGATTATTCTATGCTGCTCTAGGCCATTATTGCAAAAAAAAAAATAATAATAATAATTCAAACGAGTGCTTGCTACAGAATACAGATTCAGATGAAAAATACAGTAAAAATATTTAAAAAAGAGAGAAAAATTATTTTGCGTTAACATGCTGAGTATTAGCCCCAAAACAGCCCGAAATAATTTGAAAATCACGGCCCGAACCCGACCCGCAAAGCCCGGCCCGAGTTCAACTCTGACCCAGTGACACTGCTTGAATCGCTTGTGTCCTTCAGTTTTTGCAAATAGTGATGGAATGAAGATCGCTTTGACCCCGCATCAGACATCATTTTGCAAGGTTTGTGCTAATTTATGCCTGAATGCACCTCTTCGTGGTGGCAATTGATACCCCGCATCTATCATGTTTCTTCCTTTTCCTGCTGGAAACTATCACTCGTTAGTAAGGACTACTGCATATTAACTGTTTCGTCAAGATGAAATTTGTAAATAGTAATATTTCTGGCGCTGAAAATAATTTACATGGTAAAAAGAGTTGACAACTCTAAAGTAGGGTACGTTGGACATATGTCCAACTTGCACTACCACCGTAAACTGTCCAACCTGCCCTATCAGTGGGCATTTTGTTTAGAACAACCTCACCCCAAATACACTAAAAGTGAAGATTAGCCACTTTGTCCTATAACAGACCAACCCTATCTAATCCTCCATGCACACTTTATCCATTCTAGGCCTACCGTTATTTTCTTTAAAAAAATCAAAACATAATTTTTTCGAACTTTCACTACCGGTCTAAAAGCTCACTTTTTCAAACAAATGTGACTGCAAAAATTGTTTTGCTCAGTGAAATCAGCTAAAACTTTTGGGAGTGAAAGCTCAACATAAAAGCTAATCATGCGTCAAGCAACGTCATAATCGGCTGTAAAACTCAGAAATTATTTACGTTTTCCCAACCTACCCTATTTCCCGACTTTACCGGCTTTCCTCCTTGATTTATGTTTACGTTCTTCATTGCTAAAAAACACCGCGTAAACCTTTAACTTTAATATATCTATGCGATCAATATTTTACTTGCTTTGTGCAAAACTAGCTTATCATGCTATTTGTAAGCTTAACATACATTGATAGACCGTGTCGCAGTATTTACGAAATCCCTCTAAACATCTTTTAAATCATTTGAAGTGTGTTGTTAAATTTTTGTACGTAGTAAAACTGAGAACTTGCTTTTCAGTTAATAAGCTTTTTTGCTTATGTCGCGATTTTATGGAAGAAAACATTTTATTTGCAAACTTTGAAAATTCAATTTGTAAAATTTAGTAGCCTAATATTTATTGGCTCGGGGTTGTTAAGACATTGCTATCGTAGTGGCAGATCGGGGGTTTGCTCCCCGGGTCGATCAAATCGGACACTGTGTCACACTCTTCGGCGTAATACCGCGAGTATAATTGTAACGATATAACTGTTTAAGATATGTTTTTGTTTTAAATGCTTTGTCTGCTGTGGAAGGTTCTAGATCAGGGGTGACGAACCTATTTGCTGTCGCGGGCCACTTTGTTACTTACCAATAAGCAAGCGGGCCGCATAACTTTCTAGTCATAAACAGTGGCGTAGCGAGAAATTTTAAAAGGGGGAAGCCATAATTTCCATGTTTCTTTAAAGCGTTTTTTTTTTCGGCAGAACAAATTTGAAAATGATTGAGAAACAAGAAAAGCTCTTGTTCTTGGAGGGTCCGATGGCATGCTCTCTCGGAAAATTTTTGAAAATTTACATGCTGTAATGGCTATTTGTAGTGCTTTTTGAATAATCCTCAGGCAAATTTTGTTTAAATTTTTTGACCCTGATTCTGAGTGCTTTGCCAAATATGATGCATTTGGCGCGCACATTTTCGATTATGCGTGCTTAAGGCGTAAGGCTTATCGCTCTCGAAGAGGTTCCAAGTTATGGAAAAATTGTATACATCAAAAACTATTTTGAAAATGGCTGGTGGGAGGATGCATACCTCTCATCCTAACCCTTGGATTAGCCACTGGCCATAAGCTACAAAAACCATCAAGAGTCTGGCATGTTTCAGTCACTTGGCACCATTAGTTTTGTTCTTTTTTTACTAAAAGACAGAGTCAAAAAGGGGGAAGGATGGCACAATGGCCCCCCTCTGAATACGCTCCTGGTCATAAACATATCGGATATCGGTCCAATCTTTTTGAAATACTCTCTTTTCATCTTCAATATCTTGTTTTTTCGCTGAAGACAAACGGCTAATTAAATATTGATTAAAAAACAGAATAACAAATACCTTAAGAAAGCAGGAAATTTGCAAATGATAAATGGTACTGCCACCTCACCAATTCATTTCCGCAAACTCACATAATTCCTACTACTGTAAGGCAAGCTAAGCTCTCACTCGAATAGTTACTCGTAAACTGCTGCACTATGCTGAAGCTGCAACGGACTCGAGTTATGTTATTATTATTTCATAACAATGGATGAACTACTGAATCCTAAAACAGATGACTTGTATTGAGCGTTTATATAACTACTGCGTGATACGCGCTTGATTGAATCAGGGGCTCAGCTTTTGGTATCGCATCGCAAAGATTAGACGGGGAAAAAAATTTTTAAAAGTACTGGTCTCGCCAAAATGTTCGCGGGCCGCAGGAAATTCTTTCGCGGGCCGCATGTTCGTCACCTCTGTTCTAGATCGATGCATTGTTTTCCGAAGTTTTATTCGTGAGATTGTTACGTACGGTTGCATTATGAAGTCATAATTTTCTACTGACGTATTTTTTTCGTGAATATTCTGGACAGATCTCTCCATTACGTAATTCCTCTGGATCAAAATTTGTGCTTGTGACGTCACAATCGTGTTTACTGTAGTTTGGTGTGATTTTGCATGTCATATGATTTCTCTTCGACGTCACAATCGTGTTTACCATAGTTTGGCGTGAATTTGTGCATGTCATGAGATTTCTCTTCTTGTTTCTCTTAAGAATGTTATAGAGGTCAGATCTAAAAACGAATTGATTCCTACGAAAAACGATTCCTACGAAAAACGAAAATATCTAAAAACGAATTGATTCCTACGGTTGTCGTACAATTCTTATCAATCGTCCTGTCAGCGAAGTAATACAATTTCCTATTTTTCGACAATAATAAAAATTTGATTTTTTTAATTCGTGAATTTTGAGTGAAGAATGTTTAAACTTTATCAAAGCGTTTTTGACAGAACATATTTAAAAGAAAATTATTTGTTTTTGCGAAAGATAGGTTTCTAATTAAACCAATAGCCATGAAGTATATACCGGTTTTAATTCAATTTTTGTATGAAGCCATTACGGTTGGACGTAATGATCCGCAGATAACTTTTATCCGGATACAATTTTACCTCCAATCCGGGGTTAAGATGATATCAAATTTCTAAATTGTTTACGTAGGAAATTACCTACTGGGTGAGGCTACTATTAAGCTTGAAAAAAAACATGAGAACTTTTTGGTTTGTTGAGTCGACGTTAACCGTAAAATGTTAATTTTTTGGCTGCGGAAATAGTGCCATGTCTTACATCGAAAAGGATCAAACTCTTGCAATCAAACGATATTTCGCAAGCACCAGTTCGGTTTGTCAATATTTTATGTTCAATTCATGACTATTTGGCTTAATTAAGTCAAAATATAAAACTTCTCTTATACGGAAAACAATATGGTAATACTTAATAAAAAGGTTATAGCCAGTATATTAGTAATCACATTACAAACGTTTTGGTAAAAACACATACCATCATCAGTGTAAAAGTATGGTGCAAAAACTAATGCAGAACTCTGATGATGGTAGAAATTTTTACCGAAACGTGTGTAAAATGATTACTAATATACTGGCTATAATCTTTCTATTAAAGTTGAATTCCGAAACCCATCCTAAAGTTGTAAAATTTTTTAATATTTTGGAAGGATTCCGCAGATAGCTTACTGGAGAATTACTGCTATCAAATTAAAAAAGCTTTAATTTTGTTGATCACACTATGGTCAAAAGGTGGTAGGGGCGTAGGTCCATGGTACGGTGCACCCCTGGGTGAGCTCTTGCCTGCCTGCACCGAGACGAGCGAATGATATAACTTAAGTAGGCTAGTGGTAACTGAAAATATTTTGGGAGGGGCAATTGCTCTCTTTGCCCTCCCTGGCTACGCCCCTGGCAGTGTCAGAGCCGGCGGCAGAGCGGTCGAAACAGGGGGGTCAAGCGTTTATCAGGAAGGCTAAAGTTTGAAATTAAGCTTAAAAGCCGCTGTCTTGAAAAGAGTAAGCTTGTTGATTGAGGGGGCCAAGCATGTCGATTGGGGGGGCCACGCCCCCTTGGCGCCGGCCCTGAGGAGTATAATGCGATTAACTGTGCGATACACAGCACAGTATTTTCGAATTCTAAACTTTGCCAGCAATGCACGAGATCCGCCGAAAGAACATGCGCCAGCTGACGATTCAGAGTATTGGGCGGAGTTAAGCAAACTTCAGAGAATAAGTGACATGTACTATCTGAAATTGCACATATACTGTAGCCGTTTATCGTTTCATTAATGCTGTACAGCACATTATGTACAACATGCGGCAGCCATTTTCAAACTCTCGTTATCGTGCCACTATCCTATGTCACTTTTGCTCGCTCCCGACGGATGGTATAGTAACGAGATTTAACTGTAATTGCTAAATATTAGCAGAGCTGCGAGCAACTGTGAGTGACACGATGAGGTTACTTTAGGTCATTGACCTTTTGCTCCTACTATAGGTTTTGCTTTCACATTGCTTCCACCAACAGAAGAAACGGGTTGTTATGCAATAACTTATGTAATATTTTTTCTTGCAACAAGCCAGACCTTTCTATTGCGTTACTTCGCAAAATCAACCTTTTTCATTTAATGAAATCGCTTTCAGGGGCGTAGCGAGATCTTTTAATGGGGAGATAAACCGCAAAAGCCATAAAAGTCTGGCCTCTTTCAATCACTTAGCAACTTGGGGAGGGGAGCTACCCCCTTCCCCAAAACGCCCCTGATCACTTGGTTATTTCATAATACAAGCTCTAGCACTTGACAGTTATCGAGCGCTATGCCAGAGGGAGATGAATCGCACTTTAACTTTAAATTGCAATTTAATCGAATTTTGCAATAATTGTGGCAGCCATTTATTGATAAAATAGAAGCTGCGTGCTTTAAAATGTAGGCTAGCGTGTTAAGCATGAGTTCAAGTAAAATTCTAGGTCATAAGTTCAGTCCCCGTCTATGGCCTTTGATGGGTAGAGCATAAACTTTCTTTTTTCAAAACATTTCTCTTGTTTTCATCTTCGTATTTCGAGAGCTGTTAAAACAATGTAATTTTGACGCTTACGTAAAGATGAAGTCAAAAGTGGGTTTCAAAATGACACGCAAACACTTACGCGACAGCATAATGTGTTTTTGGGGTAAATACTCAAAAATGTCAAGCCTATCTTATTCCTCATTTATCGCACGATTTCGCTGCACTTAAAGCATATTTACCAGTGTTTACTTCCAAAAATTAACTTTTACTACAACTCTTAAATATTTCAATCGTATTTTTAAGCCCGAAAAGCAAGTCTGTCACGCGAATGCAAATTTATAGAGGGCACAATACTCAATTTCTGTATGACTCAGCAGACCAAATAGAATCCACCTTCGTTCCCTAAAATGCAATTAACCACTGATGAGGAGTAAAACTTCTTGTCTAAAAAGGTAAAGACATTAGCAGTTTTTTTCTATCTTAATAATGTGATTGCAACCTTGCAATTTGTTGCAAAGGCTTAAGAACAAAAAACTCAAATGCACATTTAGGCACCCAAAAAGAAAAGCAATGGGTGGCCAGATGCTCCTATCTCTTGCGATAATGAGAATGTTATTGATTAACCAAAAATTTAAAACTTAGGAAAGCAACGTCGCCTTTTGCTCCTCATCCCATGCGCTTTATACAGCGGAATTTTATAACGTAGCATTCATTATTTTCCATGCTTTGGTTTCATTATTGGCAGCAGTAAATCAACTTGATTTAATGGTTGTACGTAACTAGGGTAAATGACGTTTTCATAAAAGAAAGAAGAAAGCAAAAAAAAACGTCAAACGGAGGCTGATAAAACTAAATCTTTCAAAAAATAATATTTTCTACTCAACTTTGAACTTTCAAAATTTTGATAAAAAACTTTATGAACGATATTTTTAGGCTATTAATGACCATTAATTGATGCCTGTATATGACAAGTTATGAAAAATTTCAAGGGTATATAAGATGATTGAACGATAAGAGGAGCTTTCACAGCTAGTCCTAGATTTCTAATTTGTAAAGCTCCACCTTGAGTTTGATGAAAAAGATAAAATAAGATTGATATTTAGACTTTAATCTCTTCTTACCGTCTGCAAAAACTGACGTTGTTTCTAATTCGTTGAAGATAAGAAAGCCACAGAAAACTTACACTAACATCTGGAATAATTTGATAAATAACTGCCCTTTGCTAAGCGCATCCCTTCTTTATTTGCAATAAATCAAATCTAACCTAATTTAGCTGTCAAAGGTTAAAAAATAAAGATAAATTATTGAAAACTACGCGATGGATGGAAAAGAATGTTAAACGCTACCGAAAAATCATTAACATATTTCAAGAACATTAAGGTTTGAGTAGCATATTTTTAAATTTATAGCAATTTTAAAATCTCAATAATGCAAAATTTCAAACTAAAAATCACGCGACTTAACCAACCAATGAACGCTCAGCAGTGTTAACAAAAATATTTTAACGTTCCAAATTGAATGCAGATTTATGTCGCCGTTTAAGCTTTAATTTGAAAAATATTTTTTCAATTTTTACGGCTCTGCAAAGTCAGCTGGATAGGTGATCAATCAATCAATCAAGTGAATTTATCAGAGTTGCATTACATAAAATAAACAAGTTGCGACAAATACACAAAAAATAAACCGCAGGGAGACTGCGAATTGACCTCACGCGGTCGTCGAGTCAGCAGCCACCCCGTAAATCTTCTGATTAATATTTTTCGACTCACAGTCAGCTCCCTTGAAATTTTTGAATTAGTCCCTGTCTCTAGATTAATTGGTTAGCGGAAGACCACATGCAAATTTAAACTTTACTAAGTTAGTTAATGTAAATTCTTACATGAAAATACTCTTTAACCTTGACGATTGCAAAGGTTAAAAATTGCTGGCTTGATGATATTCGGCGTGTTTGCAAGTGTACGCGGCTGAACAAAGAATCTTAGTTACAAAACAAATACAGCATGCTTGTGAACCCTGCAAACAACTGCTTTATCTTACTATTTTGTCGTCGATTTAAAGATAACTGCATTGCTTTAAAACGTGTAGCTAATACTCCGTAAACATATTCAATAGTTCATACATTTTTGACCCAATAATTTTCATTTATAACAACAATGCAAGGCGTAACTTAACCAAAATACTGCGGTCAAAACAACATTGAGCAGCTAAATCGAAAATGAAGGTTTGGCAGAATTTTGTTTATACATAGATCACTGTTAAGTAACTATTTATTTTTTCTGGCTAGAATGAGGTTAGGTAATTATTACTACTTGCTTTCTTTTACTATTTCACATTGCCTCCTTCTGCATTCCACGCAGTCGAAGATCCTCTGAGTTTTTGAAACATTTTTGTGTGTTATTGAAAGGGATGGTAATCAGTGGCGTAGCGAGAAATTTTAACAGGTAAACCACGAAAGTAATCAAAAGAGTCTGGCCTATTTCAGTCACTCAGCAGCATTTGCTGTGTTTTACTAAAAGGCAAAGTCAAAAAGGGGGGGGAAGGGGGGCATGACACAATGTCTCCCTTAAATACGCTACTGAATGTAAGATACTTTTAGCCAACAGCAGATAGGCAGGGCAGCACTGCAATAGCCAAGGTGTAGTTTTTACTGTTTTGCACTTCCTAGCATACACTGCTGATGATGACTGCTGAGTCGATGTTGTCGCAATGTCTAGTTTCAAAGAAGGAAATAATTTGAGCTTGAATTATTCTAAGCACATGAAGTTTATCATATTAAAAAGATGCAGCTTTGCCGGTTAAAATATTAGTGCAGTGCCGCAGTATAGGCTTTTGCACTTGCACTAGAAATGCCAATAAATTGTTGTTTTCTATTTGTGCTCATGCCCAGGAGGCAGAGCCATGAGTTGTTTTTTGACGCCATAAATTTGATTTGATCTGAAAGCAATCGCATTTTCGCACTAAACGCACTTTTTCTTGCAAATTCTACCTGCACAATGTTTTATATCAGATTACCGGAAATTCGAATTTTCTGCCGAACAAAATTATATGACTCTCGTTTCTGGGGAAACAATTGTAAATAATATTACTTTTCAAAAATTTCTCGAAATGTTTTAAAAACTTAATATTTTGAAAACGTAAATACTGAGAGAAGATTTAAGTTTGCGAAGGACGTTCTTCGATATTGCAGATCATAAAAATGTTTTTGCGTTCTTTAAAACCATTTTTTTCTTTGGATGCTTTTAACTAATATCTGCAGGTCTTTGTTTTAGATTTATTGTTTACTGCATAATTCCAAGAGCCAAAGGCTTGTGCAATTTTAAAATTGACTTGCCATGGCTCTATAACGTCACTGTGACCGCTTAGCTGTCGCTAACCAAAACAGATTAAGTTGAGATGTGGAGATAATTTTATTTTGTGCAACACTTTCGCGGTTTTCTAGTCTTAGTTTTCATAACAAAATTTAAAATTAAAATGGCAACACCTCTAGGTGTTCACATTTACTGTATCAATTCGTTTAATCCGAAAATTACAGAAATTTTACACCATAAGCCTATTTAAATGGATGATAAACACAAATTATGGTCTCTTGCTGTGCCTAGTTAATTTGGTTGCTGTTTACACTGAAAAACGTGCTTTCAAAATTAATGAAGTTTAGCTTGTAAACGAGTGTCGTATTTCAGGTTTGTTTATTTGGACGCAACTATATTGCTTGTGTTTCATACTTGCAAGTTTTGAAAATTGAACAAAATGTATCAAAAACAGAAACTTGATCATAAGTTCTATGAAATAATAAATGGGCGCTTGTAGTATAGATTTGCTTAATTTGCTTCACAAATTCACCCCGTATAAGTTAGAGGGGAAGATGAGTTTGCTTTGGTGCAGTTGCTTTCTTGGCCATCATCGGGTTAAATTTCAAAAAAATTTCCATTTTAAATTGAGACCCATCGATTTTCTGATTACCTTTAGTCTACATCAAATGTGGCGTCAACTGAACCAAACTTGTAATCATCGCAATAGTTATTCTAATAATGCAGAGGAGCAATAGCATATTTAAGGGAGGTATTGTGCTATGTCCCCCCTTCTCGCTTTGTTTTTTTGTAAAAAACAAACAAATTGTTTCTAAGTTACTGAAATAAGCCATACTTTTCTGATTGTATAATTTATCCCCCTCCCTCTTTCAAAATTTCTTGCTACGCCACTGTAATGGAGTTAAAACATTTAGCAACGGTTTCAAAATAATAGTTTTTGAAAGAAAAACCTGGATGGTTACGGATTGTTACATTCTGCAACTCCGTAAAGTTTTAGTATCCTCATCGGCAGTTTAACATGCAAGCACTCATGATTGGCAAATAGCTTATGCTCTATTTATTGCTTTTGAGTTGTCGCTCGAGTTTGGTCTACTTAGAATCGAGCCCACATCTTCAGCTTCGAAAACAAGAATAAAGACTTGGCGATAATTGAAGCTTGTTACGCAAAACATTGCAGATTCCAGAACCTAAGCTTACGTCATAAAAATGGTGAAACACGACACATTGTTATTCATTAAATAAAAAAAAGGAAGCAAAATATGCATGGCATTCGAAAAACAAAAATATTTCACAAAAAAAAAAACGAGAAAAACAGCCAACAGGTCAAGCCTGTTTGTGGCTGCTTTAATGACCTATTTTAATGTAAAGTTATACCACGGTTAGTTTAAAAATTTGGGTTGGGCTAGCTCAAATTATTGATGCATGTCATCAACGAATGCAGTTGGTAGAACTGCTGTTCTGTGTTATTACATATATCAAAGAATGAAGCTTAAAATAGATGCAAAAAGGATAGTCTTGCAGGCTTGAATGTCAACGGTAGACCATAAAGACCAAGCATTTTGCATTACGCTGTAAACATGTTTTATTGACGACATAGGAAATTGCAAAATCATTGACAGCTCTTTCGTCTTAAACACCGGCAGCCCACTTTGCAGCAATAGATCAGCTGAATACCCATAGCTTCCTTCATCACTCAATGCGTTTACTCAGTTCAACACACCATTGGCTAGTTATTTTTCAAAAACTTTTTTCAGGTTTGAAAAACTAAACAAAACGCAAGAGCTGCAATTGCACCATCAAGTTGTTCTTAAATCAATGCGCATGTTTACCACTAAAAATTTAGCAAAAAGCGTGAAAAAAAACACGGTTTTCTGCAAAAAACAAGCAAGTCTGATTCACTTAAGTTGAAGTTCGAAAAAAAGAACAACTGGACACAATACTTTGTTTTCCACTCAGTCTATCTTTTTGATCTAATTTTGCTACTACCCGTGACAAACATTAACCGCAAAGCCAGTCAACAACTTTCAGGTGAGTAAGCTCACAAAAAAAAACTAAGACTGCTGTAATTCAATCCAAGGCAAATTCGATGTTGAATGTATTTATTCATCGCTTCACTGAAGTCTTAGTAATCACTGGAAATGCAATTAACAGTAAGGTAACTAACATTCTTTTTTCCATCTAACAGCGTGTATTTAGAAAACAAAATCCAGTCACTACGAAGACGAGACTTAATTTCATACACCACTCCCAGTAGTTTTTGGTTGAACCTACGCCATCTTAGTTCAGTTGACAACTCAGGCCCATTTAAAGCTAATTTTGACAGCTTTCTTATTTACTATGTTTGTGTGATTTGTTGAAGAGTGTCACGAGCTATCAGCGCCGAATACCCCAACTTAGCTCAAGGCAGCTTAGCTATACGACCGTAGAGAAGACTGCAGCGATTGTAAGCCACTGCAGCAACAACTTTTTGGAATTTTTTTGGTCAGAAAATCTTCCTGCTCTTCATCATTCTCAATGATCATATCCTCTTTGCTTGCTTTTAAAAATTCCAAAGCAATTTTTTATGTTGTAATTCAACAACAAGCGCTGGTAAGAACAGGAACTGTAAAGAAGCAGCATGCAATAACATCAAAACAGACTTCAGCGAAAAAAAGAAAAATAACATACGCCAAGTATAGAGAAAGCAATTTTCAAATGCACAATGGGCCAAAAAATACATTATGCAGTATCCCAGTGATTTTCAACCTTTTTAAAGTCGCGGACCCCAAAATTATGCAATTTGTTGTTGCGGACCCCACACAAATCAACACAAGTGGACACGATTTTAGAATTGTTATTGAAAGTAATTTGAGCAAAAATCAAAGGCTACCTTCACCGGGGAAGCCTTTTTGTTACTGCTTGCCAAAAGCTAACCATTTGAGGATATGATGGGCCGCACTTAAGGGTGGAAACCTGGCTACTTGGCGTTAGGGTGTCAGTTTCAGTTTCGGTGTGTTAAAACTCAGATGTCAGGTTTCAGTTTTGGTTTGGTTTCACGACTGTTGAAAAATAGGTTTCAGTTTTGCTTACGCACAACTTCGGTTTCTGGGTTTCAGTTTCAGTTTAAGTTTCATCCAAAAAAGCTATTTTATTTTGAATACGGATTTTTTAAGTGCTTTACTTTTTAGCGTTTTTCTTGTATTGCGATGATAAAAAGCAGGTCAAATGGCCGAGTGAGGAGAGCAATGGCTTCAGAAGTTGTCGACTTGAGTATAATTCCTAGTCCAGTAAAACCAAAGACTCAAAAATTAGTATCCACATCTTCTTTATTTGACGCTCACCACTAAAGGAACTGTTCTGGTAATGATGGTGATGACGATTTTTAAAACTCAAAACCTAAGAAAATTCTGAACAGGTTTTAGTTTCAATTTCGGTTTTGGCGTTTTAAGAAAAAACGGTTTCGGTTTAAGTTTAGGTTTTCAAAAATTTGGCTGAGTAGGTGTCAGTTTCAGTTTGGGTTTTAAAAATTTTCTTCAAAACCGGGTTTTCAGGTTTAGGTTTAGGTTTTGGTTTCCACCCTTGGCCACACTTATTTTTTCAAGTAAAAATTTTTATAACTGCGCTAAACACGACTCGCGCTGCTTACGCAAAAACAGCTCAATTTTTGGCGCTGGTTTTTTTGTATTTTGATAAAGGATCAATATTGTTTATTTACTCGTATAATTACTAATTACCGGTATCTCAGATACTCCCTTAACATTGATAGCCTGCAAATAATTGCGCCACTGACCTTTTTAATCTACAGATTATTGGTGTCTAGCTATTCTAGAATAGAGCTTGGTGCTGAGCACTGTTGACGCGCTTTTAACCTTTTTAATGCAAAGGTCTGACACGAGTTGGGTACCCACATAACTGAGGATTAGACAGAAGGCGCACAAGTTGGACGTTTTGTAGAAACCCCTTGCCTAAAAACATCCCAGCCTCTCTGTAGTACTTCAAGCATAACGGGGGTGTTTTTTCTTAAATTAAACATTTTGCATTACTGGCGGGGGCTTTCTACAAAAGATCCCATTCACTACTAAACCATCTTAAATCACATTTAAATCGTTTCATGTCATTACTGGTCTATTTCACACACATTGCTATTAGCACCAGAAATTTATAAACAAGTTTGAAAAAGTGAAGTATATACTGTATTGCAAAGTCCGTGTAACTTCGTAAATATATCGATTTTTGTTGTATTGCAATGCGTAATAAGAAGAAATAAATATTGGAATTTACTTACGCTTTAACTGCGGGCGATTTAACATAAAAATTTTGAAGAGACCACTGGCAGAAAAATTTTAACTGACTGGATCCGGGCCTCAGATTGCCGACGTTTGTTTTGCTCTGACACCAAACCGAAGCTCTGCAAATTTTTGCACTATGACTTGATATCTGGATAAAAATTTGTGAATGCAAGGCGCAAATCATTACGAAGTAACAAACGATTTTTCGCTTTCGTTCTTAACGTTAGTCCTAGCACTGAAAGCATTTTCAGATAAGTATGTCTTTGTGACAGGCAAAGTTGTATCATTGCAGGCGATAGTTCCAATTTGTCTGTCGTTTCTCAATCCAGAATTTGACATAACAACAACCATTCCTACTTAAGTTTCAGCCCCAACTGTTGCAAATTCGGCAGTGTTTCCTGATGTGTGAGTTTGCAGAATTTCAATGCTTTAGTCTTATCAAAAAAAGATCGGAAGAAGTTGCTTGGGCCCTAAAACTACCAGTAGGCCTTTCTATTTCATATTCTTATATCGTTCAGGAAAAGATTATTTTTTAAAGTTCTCTTAAAGTGGCGGCCCCCTTAAAGTTATCCGCGGACCACTTGGGAGTCCGCGGACCCCAGGTTGAAAACCACTGCAGTACACAACCATACACATTAAATTATTCTGTTTAACGCTGTGCTATCATTTCTCACCTATGACGCTCTGTAAAGCTGATCCTATTTACGAATGTAGTATATACGCATACACTGCTGATGCTGACAGCATCTGGTCTTTGTACAACTCATAGTGTTTTGTACATTTTAGTGTCAAAGTCGTTCCACAACATTTGCAGAAGACAGTAAATGTCTGAGTTAGATATGGACATAATTTTATTAAGGTTGTGAGTCTTTTGGGAAGCAAGAGACTTTTAATCCAAGTTTATTTCTAGTTAAAGCATCCTGTATATTCCTGCAAGTCGACGCCAACACAGCTTCATTGCGGATGGAAGTAGCGGAACTAAAACGAGTACAATAATTCAAAATACGTGGTGCTCTTGGCGCTTTGCAACAACTCAAGTTTTGCATCGCCAAGACTCAGTTTGCTGCAATGAGCTCTTGCTACGTAGGTGATTGTTATAATACCACACTTAAAAGTATACGACCCAGCAAAATATTGCACTCGGTCATCTAACGGAAAAGCCTACTACCACTACTGGGTCAAACTGAGTCCATTTCTTCAAAAACAAGGTAACTGTCCGCTGGCGGTCAATCGAAAGACGTTCTGGAAAAGATGTCTTTTTTACGTGGCCTGTCTTCGTAAGCAAGTTAACAATTAGGCCCAAGCGTGATTACTTGCTAAAGATATAACAGAAAAACCCAAAGCATGAAGCAACTTTGTGCAGTACTCTTGCCACCAATTCATATATAGGCTACTGTAAAAATAAACAAATTTAATCCATGCTTCGTCATAAAGACGACCAAAACGGGAATAGCTCATATTGTTAGGAGCGGATCAAACCACGAAAGAGCTGACTCCTCTCCACTGCAGAGTTGTCAATCGGGCTCGGGCTTTTCGGGCCGGGTCCGGTCGAGAGCGGGCCGGGATCGGTCTTGGATTTTGAAAAATTGTCGGGCTTCAATCGGGCCGGACGCCGGAGCAAAATTAAGATTTTTAGAGAGTGATAGGGTTTTCGCGATTTCTGGAATAAAGGAAAGAGAACATTTTGTATAAATACTGCTGTTTGTAACCGGTGTTACTGTGGATGGGTAAAACTCATTTTCCTTTTTTATCAAAAATTTTTTTAAAATTGAAAGTGATGTTTTTGATTTCAGTTTTAAATCGGGCTCAGACTGGCTGGTAAGTTAGAATTCGGGTTCGGGTCGACCCAACATCTTCGGCCCATTGACAACTCTGCTCCTGTGGTATTGCCAGGGGGCACTTGGCCACTGTCTCTCTTTTTGAAGAAACCGAATAAATGAAAATTAAAGCATACTTTTATCATGAATATACAATACGGTAGTATTTGTAACCTTTGACTTGTTGTATTTTGACCCTCCTCAGTGTTACCTCTAAGGCTTTAAGTTGCGCGCGTGTGCACGCGCAATTAGCTTTCAGAGACTGCGCACAAATATTATTATGATGCATTTGCAATCTTTAAAAAACATTTACAACCTATAAAACATCTTAAAATAAGCGAACTTATTACCAGGATACAATGCTGAAATTTCTTCATGGATTGTAGCACAAATATTAGACATTTCTAAAAAACTACGCACGCATCAAAATTTCCTGCGCATACAGACTGCAAAAAATCAGAGAAAACGCTGCCCTTCTATCAGCTATTTTACACTGGGTACATTCCTACTACCCTCCTGTTTCAAGTCATTTATTTACCTCTGAACTGTGCCTTGTCGGTTTGGATTATTGTACACAAAGTGGACTTTTATTCCACCGGATCCTCTAGTTGTTCCTAAATTAGATCCTGGAATAGATGCCGAGTTGGATCCTAACCGTTGATGCATGTGGTTCAGAGTAGTCTCACTGATCTGGGATTCGTTTTGTGGAGAAGAATCGGTGATTATCTACACAAGTAAGCAAAGTTCATCAACGTGAATTAAATCATTTCTGCGAGTCGCCAAGACAGGTGTATAATCTTCCTGAAGAATTTTAAGACGAAACAGCACTATCTGAAATACTGTATCATTGTCTGTCGCAATTGTGAGTTTAATTGTTATGTAACTGTCCTCTTGTTGCCTTCTTGCTACGAGAAAAAGCGATAATGCAGTATTACAGTTAAAAACGCTTCATTAGAATCGAATAACGAAGGTGGCTTTTCAATTCAATAAAATACTTTTGGCTTCCTAATGCGTACTTTTCAAGTCAAGTTTTAATGTTTGGAGAATGCAACTATTTCCTCTTTCAGTCAACACCAATATCCTAACCCTGATGATGAATTTGAGACAAACAGACAGTCTGTAAAATGTTATTTTTCATAATTTTAGCTTGATCCAAGCTGGAATTTAACCGTAGGCATCAGCTACACAGTAAAACCTTGTGCAGGTACACCAAAATGCATAGCTGAAGTAGCTTGCCCTGGGAATCGATCCAACCTGCTTCGCTCTAAATTGCGAGCAACTCCATCGCAAATAATGATTTTTCAGAGCTCATGTGCAAAAGCGTGGGTTTGTTTGTGGACACAAACAAAATGCATCGACTTTTAACTCAAGGCCGTCCCTTACACACAAGGTTGGTTCCAAATTTCAAGCTCGTTTCACAACTTTTTGTCTGAAATGCATAAAATCTCGGCTTTTATATTGCTCTGCTGGGCAACATGTGCCGAAATTTTTGCAGGAGGATGTAGCTTAAAATGACTGGTTTGCCACAAAACAATGGTTCATTTTGATTTGATTGCTACAGTATACTTAGTTGGTGCTCTTGAACCAGACTTGTTAGCAGTTTCAGATACTTAGGTGTTCATTTTATTCACCGATAATAATGGTAGCGTCAGACACAACGTACATGTTAGGGAATATATCGTTTACATAACTTGGATATCAATATGTAATTGTAGAGAAAGTAAAAATTGAATAGTTAGTTAACAGTTACATAAAATCATGGCTGTTTTGGTTAATAGAAAAAGCAAAGGAGGTGCGCGAAGGTGATTCCAAATTGTTTTTTTTTTTTTTTAAAGAAGGGGTTATTCCGTATTTCATTATGCTTAAAAATGAAGCTTTGCGAATAAATCGAAAATTACAGACCAACAAAAATAACTCTAGCTTTATATTTCAAGTTTTTAAGTCATGTCAGCATCAACTAAGAAGGCAGCAGCGTTTTAGTTGGCGCAGCATAACTTTTGACAATGAGATTAGGAACATGTTGAAACGTCCAGTAATTAAAAAATGTTTTCATGGCTTTAAGCTGGTGTTGATAAGGCTCAGTCAATCAGGCAATATAAAGAAGAACTAAATCTTGTATTTTCAGGAAACGCGACGAAAGTTTTACTGATTAGTAAGGCAATAATCAGTGCTCGAGTTGTGAAAACGCTTATGGGGGGATGTTGCAAGCTTTTCACGTAGACGTGAAGGAGGGATGGTCATGGTCACTATGACCATGACCATATGGTCACTATGACCATGACCATATGGTCACTATGACCATGACCATCCCTCCTTCACGTCTGCGTGAAAAGCTTGCAAGAGTTTACGCAGGGAAGGGTTTACGCTAAGATGTAGTATGGGGGGATGGCGTTGTTTTACGGGGGATAGCATAGCCCCGAATCCCCCTCAACTCGAGAACTGGCAATGATTAATTCTTGCAGAACAATTTATTTGAATTATACGATTTTTAAGCTTTTAAAATGCCGTTTAAGGATAGGGTTGCGTGGGGTCTCCCCTCCCCTTCCCCCTTGCTCACACGCTTGTCGCGATAAGTACTTTGTATAATTATAATAACCAACTTGTTCTGCAAGAATACCTATACCGCTCTATGACGTCAGGCAACAAATGAAATCGTATTTTCGCACCATCCTTTGTGTCTAGGCCTCGGGTGTGTGTGTTTTGTAAACAACTGTAATCGCCCAAAACAATCAAGATTGTTAGGTCTTGTTCTATTCAGGGAGTTTCTTATCATCAAAGTCTTGATGATGAAACTCTATTTTTGTGCTTGATTAGTTCACGCTAATAATAAACAAAACGTTAGACGAATGTGACAAAATAATACTCCCATAAGAATGCAGTCCTTTGTTTCTCTGCATGGAAAACAAACCCACAATTATGCTCTGCAGGGGTCCTGAGTTATCTCATAAGTGTGAGTATGACCTCGTAAATTGGTTTCTCCTACATTTGTGCCTCCTAATACGAAGATCAGTGGCGGGATTTAAATTTTCTGTCAACCGGTTTTATTATACAATTTTTTTCAGCCGATTCTGTTTCAACTGATCATGCAACTAAACAGCAACGCTGGCCGCTTCCGCTGATCTAATAAAATTCCACCAGACGGTTGCATACAGAGCCGGTGCGAATCGGCTGCATCCCATTACTGAATAAAACTTCGTTGCTTTGTGCTTTTCCAACTATGGAACTTCTGAGTTGTGTTTTCCATTTTGTTGAGTCTTTTGTGTTGTAATGTCAATGCGGGCAATGGGTTTGCGAAGTAAAAACATTACTTGAAAATTACTGTTTGACTGAGAAAAGCGACAGCCCTTCTGTCACATAAGCATTTAAAGATGCCATGTGAAAGAATTCGTTATTTCTAGTAACTGATTTGGGAATTTTTCTATGATGATTCGTAAGTGGTCATCTAATCATGAAGTAACCGACTAGGTGATTATTACGACCGAGTGCAATTATTTTCCTATTACTAGAAAGCATCATTTTGCGGCATTTTTCAAGTAGTTTAACACCCAAAACTGACCAAACATTGTTTAACACCGCATAAGCCAGTTGAACCCTGCTGTTATCTACGCTATTGTGAGCAACGTTTGAGTCAGCACATTTTTTCCAAGAGAGCTATAATCTTGGTGTAATAATTGATAGCTTAATCCGCAAGATAACACTTTCTAGAATTCCCTGGCTAGTGTGACCTTTCTTGCTTGCAGAAAGTAATGCTTCTGCAATATTTCAGGTGTTATGACTGAAAGCAGACCAGTCGTAAAACCATAACTGCAAAATAACGAAAATATGTCATATTAAGATTACTGTAAATGTTTGATTACAAGACCAGGCTTTGAAAAACAACGACCAGCAAGAATTGCTGAACTATACAGTTCTCAATTCTCGATAAAGCGAAATTGAACTCAGTTTCGCCAACATCTCGCCACCGCTGCAATGTTTCTTCGAATCTGGGTTGTTGCTTTGGCGCTAAGCCGCTGAGATGGCCCCCGCCACCCATTACACGTGGCCGGCGTAATAACGCAAGTATAATGAAAAGTTTTTTGATTTCGTAATCATCTAGTATTAACTAGTGAATAACAACGGGAATCAGTACTTCAAAAAGTGCTCCATACCAAGTTCAGTTAAAGCAAGATTGTATTGTAGTATTAATTAGTGTGTTGGGAACTATAAATCATTGTTTTTGTCACAAAATATACACCTTGTTTCGAAAATACCAACTTCATCCAAGAACACCAGTAGCCCCAGCTCAACAATAAAATATTTTGTCGGCATTTCATTCATGGTTGCTACAACCGTCTACTTGCTTTAAGCGGTTAACCACCGTTATAAACCATGCCCCCGTGACCCCCTGCTTAATGTTCCGTGACCCCCTAGATGGGCCAATAGCCCTGGTTCAGTGAAACTGAATAGCAATATTGTAACATCAATATTGCATTTTCAGCAACCATGATACTCAATGTTTGCCGTTCTCAAGCATTCAATCAATCCATGTTATCAGCTCAACAATGGAAAGATGGCAGTATGGCAAATATGGTAAGTAAATAATATCATGATCATTATTTCATGTCGATTTCGATAACATGACGGTTTCACATGCCATGATTATATTGCGATTAGATCGCAGACTAGTGCTATATTTTCAAAAAGAATTCTGAATCTTAGCAATGGGGTTGTTTGGATTTGATGTGTTTCGATGCTGGCAGTATACAATTTGTAAATCGGCCGGAGGTCTGGGGTTCGATTCCCAGGCCGGTCAAATCGGCACACTGTCGCCAACGGCTCGCCACCGCTGCGACGTTTCTTGGAACTGTGCTGTCCTGGCGCTAAACCGCGAAAATGGACCCCGCCATTCGCTACAAGCTTCGGCGTAATACCGCGAGTAAAAAGTTTTGATTTTGATTAGAGTGACAAGTAAGAGTTTGAAATAGGAAACTGAATTAAGTGCCTTGTATTGTAATACTGAGGACTGCGGAATCTTTTTAATTGTGTTAGAGGTTACCCACCTCCTTTTACGTTGCACCGAAATTCCCCCATCTTTTTTAACTCACGGGAATAAACCCGATAAGAAGCACCAATAGGCGAAAGTTTTAATGAGTCAGTTAAAATATCTTCTGACGACTTAAGCCTCTATCTACGACATGAAGTTCGATATATTGCGATAACATATGCATGAAATGTAATGACGAACTTTGCCAAATTAATGCCAAAATTTTGACAGCTTGTCTGGAGATATGCATTTGCTGAAGCAAATGTTAGTGTAGTTTTAAAATGATAATATCAACCCCGATAATTTTACAATGCTGTAAATTCACCGTAAAATTTTCCGGCTGCTAAAATTATCCTAATCCTAAATCTTTGACGGGTTTAGACTGGTAACTTTCGTATCGTTTTTACTATGACAAGTTTGCAATGCCAGTACAGTAGCGAGAAATTTTAAAATGGGAGGTGGCATGGGAGTGCCGATTAGCACAATTATCACTCAAGCAGCACAACTACAAGCGCTACAGGTATTGCGCTGCAGTGGTAGGTTACTGCCAGCATTTTCTTGCTTTTGCGAACTGGAGAACCGAACTTTGGTCTTGTGCTTGCGAGGGCAAAAGGTGTGTTTTACCTTGACGAAATGTTTTGAGATGTTTAGCGATTAAGTAAATTGAATTAACGCCAATTTTTATCATTTTGAAAACCTTGATTAATTGAATGATTTTGACGCAGTTGCTTTCTCAAAATATTTTTCTCCAAAAATTTTCTAAAATTATAAAAGTTGTTGTCAGTTTTGTAATTTTTCAAGAATCATTTTTGGGAAACCACATTTATTTCGGCGTAGAAGCAAAGTCTCCGTAACAAGAACGTTTTAAATCTTCAGTTTTTTACCAAACAAAGTGCTGAGCATGACATGTTAAAAAACGTGTCACAGCAGCAAACTTTTCTTCAATTTAGCAATATTAGTGGAAAATGAGAAACAGTCGCAGAAAAAAAAACAAATAAAGTTGTAATGAGGTAAACCAAAGCCGTTTTCTCTTTTATTCTTATTCAATTTATGCACGGAACAGCCGTGCGAGACATTGCTATTGGTGCTGGAGGTGTTAGGTTCGAGTTTCGGGTCGGTCAAATCGGACACAGTGTTGTCAACGGCTCGCCACCGCTGCGACGTTTCTTCGGAGCTGTGTTACCCAGGCGCTAAGCCGCGGAGATGGGCCCCGCCAATCGTGACACGCTTCACCTAATACCACGAGTATGATGAAGATTTTATTTTTTAATTAATGCACGGTTTCAAGTAACGAATAAAACGATACCCCAATAAAACCTGCACCCCAGCTGTCTACAAAAAATCCTTCTGTCAGAAGTGTTGGGTTTAGTTGTAGGCCCACACATCTCTAGTGCATCTACTAATAGCGACTGTTTTCAATGTCCTCTTCTGGAGCTGTAGACTCCGGTTTGATTCCGAGTCAGGTCAAACTAATGACTTTAAAATTGGTATTCACAGCTTTCCTGTTAAAAGCTCAGCTTTAAAGGGACAATGTGGAGAACAAGCTGGCAAGTTTACTTGTTGTGCTGTTGGGAAAGGCATCTTGCTGGATTCTCCCATCTTGGTGGGGAAGTCAGATGGCCGGCAACTCCTAAGCGAGCTCGTTAATTGCGCTTTGATCGCTTTCTCGTGATAAGAGAATAAATATGCAACTAAACACAAAATACATATGTACCCACAATGACTTTGAAACTTTATAAGCCAGTGTTTCTTAATCTTATCCGCAACTTTCAACCCTGAAAATATTCTGACAAAACCTAAGGATCTTTTTGTAAGAAACAATAATACAACTTCGAGCTTCAAACAGTCGTGCAAGTAAATATTCATAACGTATAGGTCTTTGTTTACGGACCTTTTGAAGCACATACATGGGCTCTTAAAGGCTGGAAGGTCGTACTATAGGCTAAGAACTCCTGTTATTAACTATGTGCTGTAATTGTTATTGTACAGTACCTGAAAAAAATCGCTATGAAATCATAAAACCATGCACTTCAGCCTGTTTCGCCATTGTCGGCATTATTCAAATAGATAACTCAATATGAATAAAATCACATTTATTTTACCACCTGAAGAGTCGATAACGGCGAAACAGGCTGTAGCGGTTTTATGATTTCATAGTGATTTTATTTAAATACATTACAAGCTCTAGCTAAACCATATAGTTATTGAGCACTCTGTCAGAGGAGATTGATCCTCACTGCGACTTGTACTGTAATTGTTACGTGAAACCAGCCGCTTAGCTCAGTTGTTACGACATTGCTGTCGATGCGGGAAGTCTGGGGTTCAAAACCCGGATCGGTCAAATCGGCACAGTGACGCCATCGCTGCGATATTTCTCGGAGCTGTGTTGCCCAAGCGGTATGCCGCGAAGATAAGTTTGGTTTTTTGATTTGATTTTTGTTAAGTGAAATTATATCTCAACTCCGCGTTTAACTATCATGAAGTGTAGCGCAATAGATATAGAATAAAAATTTTAGAAATGCATTTTGAAGTTGCCTAATCAGCGCAAGAAGATGACATAATTGATGTAAAAATAGAAACTACTGATGACCCAAGCATTTTAGAAATTTGTTAGGGTATACGTCATTTGCTTGGCATCTGCGTCTTTAGGCAAGACAATTATTAGTTTGTAAAATCTTTTAAAATGTACTTAAAAAAACGCAATGTAGGCCTGCATTGAATGAGCCAATTCAATTTGCTTACAGTTGCGTTACATCAGCTGCGTCGCTATTGAGCCGTCTCTTCGTCACCATTTTTTGAGCTAACCACGAAAGTTTACCTATGGGTAAGAGCCTTTGGAAAAAGTAGGTTTAGTGCAGAAGCTGTGAAGACGACAATAATTTAAAATTTTATGGCACAGAATGAAATTATGCAAATATCCTAGCTCTGTGAATGTTTGCTGTTGCTGTGGAAAGTTTCTGCGCAGTGCGGCTGACTGATCGCCAGTTAGTCGCCATTCACGAACAAAACATGCTACTCCCAAATTTCTCTCGAACTACAAATTATTTCTTTCTTGCCAAACGAGCTATGTTTGAAACAATACCATTGCATATTTGCCGAAACCAATTGGTTACACGAGAATATTTTCGTCTCTAAAAAAAGAATAGCAAAAAATCATGAAAACAACTCAAAAACTTTGCCGACATCGACTTAATTATTGAGGTCACGCACTTGGCAACAGGATCTTAATTGCAAAGTTGGTCAGTTCATTGCTTTTTTCAAATTTAAGGTTTTATTTAGTTTTGGGTCGTCTTGAGACTTGGTTGTTGCCAGGGCCGGATTTACCAATAGGCTAGGCAGGCTGAAACCTAGGGCCTCGGAGAAAAAAGGGGCCTCGTCACGAACAATGAAGACATTCTTTTTATTAAGACCTTTTTTTGGAAATCGACCATCAAAACCTTTATAGGTCTAAACGTAGAAACAAAAGGGTATTTAGGGGGGCATTGTGTCATGCCCCCCCCTTTTTTTGACTCGACCATTTAGTAAAAAAGAACAAAATCAATGGTCCCAAATGACTAAAATATGCCAGACTCTTTTGATAGTTTCTGTAGCTTATGGCCAGGGGGGTAGGATGAGGGGTGTGCATCCTCCCACCAGCCATTTCAAAAATGTTTTTGATGTAGGCTATACAATTTTTTTATAGTTTCGAACCTCTTCCATAGCAATAAGCCTTACGCCTTCAGCAAGTAGGCTATACATCGAAAACTTGTGTACAAAATGCATTATACTTGGCGAACTACTCAGAATTAGGGTCAAAAAATTTAAACCAATTCAGCAGGTAAACTTTCAAAATTTTTCCGGGGGAGAACGCCCCCGGACCCCCTAAAGCTTTTTCTGTGTCTCAATCAGCTTCAAATTAGTTCTGCGAAAAAATGAAATACGCTTGAAAAAAGTGTAAAAATTATTGCCCCCCCCCCCCCTTTCAAAATTTCTCGCTTCGCCACTGCGTAGAGATGAGTCTGATCGTAGCTCACTAGGGCCTCATTGATCAAATAGCCTAGGGCCTCTCATTGTCTAAATCCGGCCCTGGTTGTTGCTATAACACAAATTATGCATTGTTTGCTGATACAGAAGCTAAAAAATAATCATATTTTCATTATACACGCGGTATTACGTCGAAGCGTGTAACGAGTGGCGGGGCCCATCTCAACGGCTGAGCGCTTGGGCAATACAGAAACGTCGCAGCGGTGGCGAGCCGTTGGCGACCTTGTCCAATTTGACCGAACCGGGATTTGAACGCAGACATTTCGTACCGATTGCAATGTGTTTTACGACTGCACTGATCGCAGGTGATACAGAAGTTTGAAAAGCGAGATTTTTTTAAGCTAAACCAATTTTAATAATCTACAACCAGTAAAACTGTGCAGTTGGGCGGAAATTTTCACCATGAGCTACAATGCTATATTTGTATATGTAAAATCTCCATCTTTTGTGAACACTAGCTTCTGTGTTCGAGAAAGCAAGTGCAATTTAAAGTGCTACGCAATTTTTGAAGGCGTGTAAAGGCGGGTGTACAGGAACAATTTAGTGAACTAATCTTTGTTTGTTCTTTTATGACGTCACGCACCTCGGCTCCGCTTTGTTCAACTTGCTAAGTCAAGCTGCATGACATAATAAAAGAAGAAAGAAAGCTCATTTCTACATCGCTTGTTCGTGTAAATTCAATTATGAACTCACCTAAATCTAATCTTTAATTTAGCTGCACTGGAATTTCACGGAGCTTTTAAGATCAACCTCCAAAAAATTTTTGATTCAGCGCAATTAAAGGATTATAATAATGGAATGAAGCTCCGTAAATGGGAGCATTTTGCATTTTTGGGTAATTTTAAACAACTCCCTGCCCCGCACACCCACACCCAGAAACCCTTTAATCTTAACTTTCAAATTATGTGATTAATGTTCTTCGATGAGAGTGCTTGAGTGGACACAAATAAAGAAATTATACGCAGCTGGATAAGCACAAAATATCTGTCTGTTTCTGACTAATTTGACGCCATAAGCGTGGTATATTCTGCTACCAAGTAATTTTAGAGTAGTAGACCTTATAGTCGATAATGTTGAACACTTTTGGTTTAATATAAAATGACTTTTGTCAGCGACATGGCCTAGCGGTACCGAGCGCAGGTGACAGATCCTACGTGACGGGTTCGATTCACAGCTGGAGCCGATCGCATTTGACGTATGTACCGGGTGGCTGCTGACTCGAAGAGCGCAAGCTCACTTCGCAGTCTCCTCAATCACTGTTGAATTTTTCAGTTCAGTACAATTTGAAATAACTTCAGTCACTTGATTTTGCTTTTTAAACGTTTAAGCAAATGCTGAGATAGTTTTCAAAATTTGCAAAATAAGACAAAATTTTTCCGGGAACTTTGAATTTTAAACGTTGTGTTTGTGTTTACATAATTTATTGCGAGTGAAAAACTACGTGTATACTTTTGCTAGAAATGAAATTCATAGTAGCATGCTCTTGAATTTTTTGCGTCAGTCACTGGCTAGCGAGATAAAACACCTGTTTTTGTAAACCATTACAATAATTTTTTGATATCTGATTTTGAAGGTGCAAATGTCAGATTATAAATTTATAGTCACCTGTTTTTGTAAACAGGAGATAAAACACCTGTTTTTGTAAACCATTAAAATAATTTTTTGATATCTGATTTTGAAGGTGCAAATGTCAGATATAAAATAGAATATTTCTATTTTCTCAAAATTTTTTTAAGTGTGGTCTTCTAAGATCACCAGGCTATACAATATAAAAAAGGATGCATTTTAGTTGAAGGCGGAATCTTCAATCTAGATTGTTAAACCTGCTAACTAGAGCATCAACAATACTATTAAGCTCATAAACTAAAATGCATGAAAAAGCCTCTTTTATAAACAGATGATGCAAGTTGTTGAAATGCCTGGTAAACAGTATTTTAGTTTTACCTTTGAACAACCAAACTGCTGTACTTTGTCATGGAATTACGTAAACCAGTAGTTTTCAACCTCTTATGGTTTGGCTGCATTTAGAGACTCTCTATTCCAATGGCCCCTGCTCAGCAGTTAGATATTTGTCGGTATTTCGGTCATAGTATAGCTACAGCGTCCACTGACCTTAAGTGGTTAATTACCAAGCATAAATATTGCGTTTGTGCCCCCTGGTTAACGTTCCGTAGCCCCCTAAAACGGCCAATGGCTTCTGGTCGAGAACCCCTGAATTAAGCTGTGGAAATGCGAATGTTTTTATTGCTTTTCTGTTGCGATTATTTTTGTCTTACATCTTTGCTGCCTTTGCAAACTCAGTTGTTGGTTAAAAATTAACTTTTTTCTCGCTTTTACGATCTCCAGGTCATTAACGTGTACAAGGTGCGGCTTCTTTGTAATATTGATGATCTGATTGTTGTAAATAGTGGAAAGTGTTGAGGGCAAAAATGGACGAGTTCAAAGACAAAAAATTGGTGTAATTGGCCCCAAAAAATGGGATGTCACTGTCGGATTAATAAAGTTTTTTTGCAGCTGGTTTAGAAAATTGAAAACTCAACTCTTTCTCATTTGAGGGGTTACATTGCCCATGTGTATTCTAAAAAAAACTCTAATTTTGATTCCTCCTTTAATGTTTTACCCTTCGTCTGATTCAAGCTATTAAAACTTTTTACTGCTTGAATCTTTTGGCAATTTCTGAGCAATTTGTCTAGTGATTCACTTTAAAAACTGATTTTTTGTTGAAAAACTGAATTTTTAAGTCTTATGGTTGTACTACCCTAAGAGAGACTTTTATGCGTGAATTAAAACTTGCGAAATTTATTCTGCGTTGCAAATATTTTTTAGAAAATACTTTGCAACCAGTTCTTTCATTTTTTCAGAAACAACAATTCAATTTTTTTAAAACATTTTATATTTTCGTATAAAACAGACATAAATAGTACAAGATGATAAAAAATATAGCCATGAATGAGCTCTGCATATCCACAACTGGAGACGCAATAAATTAAAAGACACAGTAAAAACATTGTCTCACGGACTTTGTAAAAAAGGATCACAGTTAGCAGCGTAAAGCGGCCCCAGGGTCCATCGTGAGGTAATGGCAGTGGCGGCGGCAGACAAGCGGCATTTCGGTGAAAAATAGAATTTCGACCGAAGTCGCTTGGGCGGCGAAAGCTCTTCTTCTGAAGCGGTTAGGCGGGTGAAGAATTTGCATTACAGCTTCCCCATCAGGTTTCGCACTGATTTCAGGGATAGGGAGTAAGACCCCCATCGATGTCTTCCCCTCAAACTTTTCTTCGCTTCGAGTAAAGCAACCGCATAATCCTGCGATATCGATATTTGTCCTGTAAATAAACATTCATCTTGTAAAGGGCTGCGATGGGACTTAAAAATTATTAAAAAAAAATAGAAATTCAATATTCATCCAAAATATTAAAAATGTGGAAAAATTTTGCTTTTTATGAAGATGTTGTTATAAAACGCAAATTAAATGCTGATGGAACAATTTCAATAATTACTAATGATCACAAGTTACTAATTACTGAAGTGGTCGCTCGATAGAATCAAAACCGCATGTTTTTATGACGCCAAGTGACTTCGGTATCAACTTAGTTTTCGATTATTAACTAATTACTAGTTAACTATTGTCGCAGAACCGATTACGCTCTGATAGAGACAGACATGAAAAATTTTAATTCAATTAATTATATTAATTCGAATTACTAATGAATAGTTAAAAAGGCGCCAACGTGATAATTGGTGTTTGTTTGAAATCGATTTTATTGGGAGCATGTTACTTTGACGTTTTTGGTATCTACCTAAATTTCGCGAGCCCAGATGAACGTTTATTTATTATGACGTAATTGTACCATCTTATACAATATATTCATTTTATACAAGTCATCCCGTTAGTTTTTTCGCGAATGTCCAAGTCATTTGCGTCATTAGGTTATTGCAGGCTATATTTCATTTATTTTTTTAAAAGTGATAAATTTCGTTGCGAATTCGCAATCGAAAAAACGGCGCAAAAGCATCTTTGTTTAAGTCGTTACTTCGGTAATTTTTGCAAGCGATATTATCGGGTATTTCGATGCGGCATCGCTATCGATAAACGACCACTTCAAGCATTAACAAAATGTTTGCATTATAAATTTTCTTACCTTTACGCTCATTGATCCGTAAGAAGCAAATCCGTTGAGAAGGCGGCGGAGTCTGTGCATCCTTTTTTGTTCATCCAATCTCCGTTTCAACTCCGTATTGAAGCGAATTTCAGCGTGCCTTTTGCGAGCAAGGGTTCTGCAAAAAAAATCGATTGATAAAATTAAACGTATTAAGCACTTTTACAAAATCTCCCTACTAATGACTCAACTAAAGTTTTATTTGATTTTTAAATTTAAAATGGGAAACACTTACCTTTCGTGGTAATTTGCTGAAACGAGTTTTGTGAGTAAAATGACATCATCATCGTCGAAAGCTGCTGGTCTGGCTTCGACGCAGACGAAGACGTAAAAAAGAACAAAGAGAGAAACTTTGATCAAAACTGAAGAAAATTCCATTTTCTGCAAAAAAAAGACATTCTGGTAAATATTTGTGAACGAGCAAAAAACTAATCACATGCTAGACTCGTCATGCAAGTATATTGGCAACAACCACAATCGTAAACTTTACAACTTTGCCTTCTTTTGTCAAATCACTGAGTTACTTCGTACGTTTGTCGAGCTTACGACCCAATAAAAAAGAGACGCTATTTATATCTTTTATGTAAACATACTTTAACTGCTGCGCTATTGACTATTTGTAGTAAATTAAGCAGTTTTTTTATAGCTTAACCATTTCAGGAGAAACCTGCCGAGTTACAACAGTTCGCAAAACATAGGGTAGACTATTTAAAATTGCTTACTTTTTTGTTGATAAATTTTGATTCGATTATTCCTTTTAGTTTTTTCTTGTATTCTTGAATAAAATAAGTGAATTTTCACGATTTACTTAGTGCTTTAATCGCTATTATAATTTTCTGCAAAAAATAATGCAATGATTAATTTGCTGCTGTTGGGTAAAATTGAAAACCGTACCGACTGAATATTTCTTACAAACTTTAGATATTTCTTTTTTTAACTCCAAGTTTTAGCAGATAATTGTAATATGAAACTGCGGAGACTCCTAACTGCTCAAGTTCGTGTATAAAAGATAATCTCGCAAAAACTGCGTAGATCTTTATGTGTACCATTACATCCCTATTGATGTCGTTACTTCTGCTTGTTCTGTTGGCTTGCTTGGTTGAAGGTGGTTCGCTCACTTTTATAGCGCTGTAATACGCGAAAAAAGTAGCTTTTTTTTCAGTTTACTTGTTCTCCTTTTTTTCTTTCCATCTTTGAGTTCTACTCTCGCTTTGCCGTGCCGCCGCCGACGTCTCATACTAAATGACGCACCGCCAACGTATGCTAAATGGTGATAATGTCACTACCTGTCGAAAATATAGGTATGACTATGTTTTGAAATAGGCGTAGCCCTTGTACCGGCAGGTATATGCAATACCCGGTGATATTACTTGAAGTTTTTCCACGTACAAAGACGGCGTTGATGGAGGATTAAGATGTGCGGAGTTGATTAGTTGCTACAATTCCATTATTTTGTCATGAGCTATTTCGGGCGCTAAATCATAACAGGAACATCGCAGCGTCTGAGCTCATTGAATTAAATTACAAATCAAAAGAACTTTTTGTTTTTCAATTATTTATTTAACCATTAATGACTAATATGTTTCACAAACCTTTTCAAAAAACAAAAAATAGAAAACATCATTCCCTTACCCGGACCTTCAAGACTGATGTCTATGGTGTAAGATACTCGAAGCGCTTTTTACCAAATTTGACTTCAAAAACAAGCACAGGCTGGTCACAAGCTACGACTAGATAAGGTCATAAACTTCACTGCAAAAGACCATTACTCATTTTTTTCCAGACATAACATTTTCTAAAATTGAGACAAAACTTTACAAAAGTAAATAAATGCATTTTTTAACCAACCGCTGTTCAACAATTGGGTTTTATTGACTACTACCAGACCGTCATCCCACCATTTTTATCAGTCACTCCAAAAAAGGTATCACCGTGCAATATCAAGCGTTGGGGTTACCATAACAATTATTCCCCAAATTTTACGTTTGATGGACCTGTAAAAAGCAATAATAACCTATAAATGTTGTGAATTATAGTTTTACTACTTTAGGTCTTTTATTAGCAATCTTTTGGAATGGAATTTCGCAAAAAGTGTAGCCGAATTGTAACCTAAAATAACATCCATTACAAAAGTATGTCGCTTGGAATTTTTGCTTTACTTGAAATCTTTTTTGTCCAGCCTTACCCCGCCGACGTTACAATACTCCAAACAAGTTTTTGTTATGGTATGCACGTCGTTTGTTTGTAAACAACAAGCCGAAAACAGCAATGGATAAGGAGTTTTACTTAAATAAACCTTACTTAAATAAACAAATAAATTGGCGAACATTGTTGTTGCTTTTACTGGTTTATTTGCAGTAAAAACGCGCGATTCATTTGATGACCACTGCAGTGCATAAAGCACGCCATGTCCGCAAGCGTTGCGTCATAAGAATCGTTTTAAGCTCAGAAGTATGGGAAGTTTAAAAACAATTCGTTCCAACTTCTCTTAGAAAAATAAAAAATCAAATCTTCATTATACTCGCAGTATTATAATAAGCCAAAGCAAGTAGCCAGCTGCGGGGCCCATCTCTGAGGCTTAGCGCCTGGGCAATGCAGTTTTGAAAAAACATCACAACAGTGTCGAGCTGTTGGCAACACAGTGCTTGATTTGACCGGCCCGGGAATCGAACCCCAGACCTCCCGTACCGATAGCAAACTCCTTAGCAACTGAACTTTGCGTGTGCAGTTGCGCTAAAGCCTTGCTGCATTTACTGGTAAAAAACGAAATTCAGATCAGCTATAACTTCTGCTTGCCTAAAGCAAACAGGATTTATCAAATTTACAAATATTTTCTGAGAAAGAAGGCGGTTTTCACTCCTTGTTTGCCATATTTTGAATATTGTTCTGCGTTTAGATAAATTTGTTTGTCATTTGATAAACCCAAGCTAAACGACATTTCGTTTTCTATTAAAGTATAGGTACTAATTAGGTTTCTATTTTTAATATTGCGCTGAATTATTTTTGTGTATTTAAAACATCAGTAGCCAAAAGAAGCAGTAATATCATATTTTTACCGAAAAATTATCTCAAATTGAAAGTTTTTCAATGGCAAATAATTACCACAAATACCTTTTTCAAAATCCCCTTTTGTGTGATTTGAATAACCTGTGTTGCTTTGAATAAGCTATAGTTAATTGTACTAAACAACAACGTGCTGCTGTTTCGAGGTAATTGAAACTTTTCAGGGGACATAAGTAAAGCACTAAAATACTTTAGTCGTAAAATCATGCTTTGTATTCCAAGTTTTTTAATCACGGAACAACGTTGAGTTGGATGATTAGTTTGTCTGATTGTATGCAAACAAAAGTGAATACCACACTCCTGAATGTAGTCAAAAGCACTGCTAATCGATACAAATACTTGCGGTGCGATAAATTCCGGTTGAGAGTTGAAGTTTTTGAAGTATTTTGACACCTTTGTTGCGCTGTAATCAAAACCTATTTGGTAAAAAAGGTTAAGGTTTGATGAAAGCATTCCTTAAATGCTTTTGACAGTTGATAACTAGTTTGAGTTTTGATAATAGCAAATAGTTGTCTAGTCACGTGCTTGTCGATTTTCGACAAATGTCTTTGTGGTCAGCAGAACCAGTCTTATAGCATCAGACTGTCGCACTTTAATCTATCCATTTTTGTCCTTGCTGTCTCCATATATCTTAGCAGTGACCTGTCCAAAGTTAAGTCCTTGTTTCCAATTCATGTCCATGTTTAGGAAAATCTTTTAATTGTTTTATTAGAACAAAACTAGAAGAATTTGTTGCCGGAAGAATTGATAGCTTATTGGTCGTTGCTACTCTGATTCTTTGCAAACTAAGCTTGTTAAGTGACATATTGCTCGCAAATTTAAGTATCTTTTCAACAAAGTATCGTTTCCTACAAAAATCCGGTAAACAACGGCTCTGCAAGAAAAATTACGAAACAAAGTTGTCGTTAACATTAAGTTCTTGTGGTGGACGCAACAGCTGGAATTGGATTTCGCTGGTATTTTTTTATGTATCTGCAACTGGGTACTAACGAAAAACAAACTAAAACAACAGTCAATTTTGAGCATTTTTCAAAAGCTTATGCCATGAGTGTGACCCTACAGAAGAAATACTTCATGTATAACTGCGGGGAATATAGTTAATTATTAAGTAAAATTTGCAAAACATATTCAGCTTCCTAACTTGCAAATATTTTGAAAAATCAAGTGTTAAGTACACGCTGTCGGTGCGGTAGGTCTTGGGTTTGATTCCTGGGCCGGTCAAATTCGCACAGTGTCGTCAACGGCTCGCCACTGTTGCGACTTTTTTTCGCAGCTGTCCTGCCCAGGCGCTAGGCTGCGGAAATAGGCCCCGCCACTCGTTACACGCTTCGGCGGAATACCGCAAGTGTAACAAAGATTTGATTTCATTGGAATGATATTGTAAATACCCAACGATATATGGGTTAAAACGCAACCAGTTTCTATTGCGCAATATACAGTTCAGTAGTTTATTTGCTTATGGCCAATGTATCATTTTCAATCAAAAATGCAACTGCTTATGCTTCTAAAATGTCAAATTACAATAGCATTTACGTAAACTAACTGCAAACTTCGAACCTCCAGGGGGTATAAACCAGTTTTAATTAAACAATAAAAAAATGCGGTCATTGGTCATATTTCATGCTTTATTAGATTTTCTTTCCAGGAATTTTCCATTTATATTAGCATCAAAGACCAAAGAACAATGGTCTTAGCTCTAATATCTTATTGAATTGGATTAGGACAACACGTAAATATATTTAAGTTAGCGTTTTTATCAATATTGATATGAATTGAGTTAGATTTAGTGTTTGAACACCTGAAAATTATTTTGTGGACTTGAAAAAAGTCGGAAGGAAAATGACTTTTTGTAAAAACAGTAGATTGAACTAAGCCTGATTCATACTGTAATGCTGCAAAATAAAAGGCTATTTCTCTTTCGTATTTCACAAATGGCAGCTAGGCTGCTGCACTGTTGGCTCACTGGGAAACATATATCTGTCATTGTTTCAAAAATTCTTCATTCTTGGCATTCTTTTCACTTTCAAAAGCACTTTGCAAATATTAGCTGTAATATCTAGAGTGTGTTTGTCAACAGGTAGCCCCAGGAACAGTGTGATGATAAACGGTTGAACTATTTAACCGACATGTTTGGGGAACCGTATTTCAAGTAGGAATTCTATTTGAGTTAGCTAATCATTACTTAATCAGTTTTGTAATCAAAAATTAGTCGTGTCATCAAGGTGTTACACACGTAGGGTCAGCAGGTTTGAAAATACCACGTTAAAAACAATACAACGTCAAAAAAATACGTACATAAAGCGTGGGAGTGGTCATGCGACTGTAAAGTTGTCGTTTCATCGCCTATGAGTTTGCAAATTTTACACAACGTCGTTGTTATTTTTTTCTAGTCTAAGAC
This sequence comes from Trididemnum miniatum, assembly GCA_964006365.1. Classification (NCBI taxonomy): domain Eukaryota; kingdom Metazoa; phylum Chordata; class Ascidiacea; order Aplousobranchia; family Didemnidae; genus Trididemnum; species Trididemnum miniatum. Next base: position 17,061,967 of record OZ023249.1, on the reverse strand, counting down.
AACTCAACTTACAAAATATTTACCTGGCTAAATCAAGTGCAAGATCTTTAAGTGTTTTCCAAATTCCATGGCTTTTTGCTAAGTTTGTAGCTAATAATAGACCTTAAAAGGGAATTCCCCTGGCCCACAATGTCCCTATGAATAATTAATTAATATGTTTGAAGTGATTTCCATATTTGGAAATCTTTCCGAAACTCCGGAAACTCTTTTCAACTATGAACATGTTCGTGAAAGAAAAATGCCGTTGAAAATGTAGAGTGGCTTCGTAGCTTTAATATGATATTTTTAAGAGAAACTATCCTTAAAAATAATGAAAATTGGGAACTAAGTATGAATATGTGAATAGAGAAACTCTTTCATAACAGATTAAATTGAATTTAAGAACCTCACCTGATGAACCCGATAGGGGGAAATAGACTGTGATGGCACGAATGCAAAAGCGCAGGTATCGCATCAACTGCACTAGCGAAACCTGATAGGTCGAAACAGAGTTCACTGTCTGCAGACTGTAATGAGTTCTAGCATTTTTGATAATATGTTATTAAACCATACAGCCTACTCCGCGCTGATTACGTCATAGAGCAATTTATTCGAAGTTCGACTGACGACCTTCCAACTTTGGCTGAATAGAAAAATGTATATAAAAATTTCAGAGCATAATGCTTGAACTTCTCACTAGCTTCAGTGGAAAACATGCAGCTAGTTAATTATAGGTCTTAACGTAACGATTGCTAATGCATTTTTTGTTCGAATATTGTCAGCTCATTTTGTTGCTGACGATGGGATGAGGAACATTTTGAAACGACAAGTAATTATAAAATGTTTTTAGTAAAAATGTTTTTACTGAATTGAAAAACATTTGTCTTTGACCACTTTATTTTTATTCAATTTAAAAATACTTCAAAATTTTTCGGTCCTGTGACATTCATCGTGATTGTGCCGAACGTACACGTGCCTAAAATTATTTTACGACCGATTTCAGGATTTGGAATTTTAAAGTGCTAAAATTACTTTCTGTTTGATCAAAATAATGGGATATATTTTGGCTGACGTACAACTTAAATATGGGAGTCATAAGTGAAATATTTTAAACCGTAGATCAAACAATTATGAGAGCTTGTATATTTTAAGAACACAAAGAGAAGCTTTAAGTAAATACCCAAATACAGCAATAATCTTTCACCTAACAAAAACAACAATATCTCGGCGAGATTATAGCGACCTGCGTGGCCTATGACACAATAAATTTGCTTATCAAGTAACTGACTCCTAAGCCCAGCACATCTGCGTAACATATTAATTTCATTTAGAATCCCCGAGATAAAAAGTTTGACCTTCTTATGAACAAATATAGCAACGATTCACCGTGAGATGCGTTATTAAAATTATAACCGCTTGGTGATAGGCACTACAAACCGCTGAGTGATTTTTGAAAATCCTAAAATTTTGGCCAATGAAACTTGGCTATATTTAGTGTCAAAAAATATCAGGTGAAAATTTTACAAAATAACAAGCTTCAAGTTGTTTTACTCCGCGCTAGCATGGCAAAAAGTTTTACGTAAGGTAGATTTTACCAAGGTAAAATTATGTCCCTAAAAGCAATTCGAATTTTCGAGTATTTCAAAAATTGGAGGTTTGTTCGGCGTAGTAGATTGCTTGAAACTTCAAGCTAGCAAGTAGGCTTCTGTAGTTTGACAATCATTCTGTCCACGTGTCCAGTTTTTGTGGGTTTTAAGCCAGCTGTCCTTGAGTTTATCTTTGCATCATAATTAATTTTTGATGTCATAATAAAAAATTGATTATGATGCAGAAGCTAGAGCTAAGAACCGTGGGCTAACGTCTACTAAACTTGGACGTGTAGACAGGTAAGTGTCGATGGAAATTGAACGTTGAAACTGAAACCAGAGTTAATGTGAAAAATGTTATAGCTAAGTCACTGTTGTTGCGACATTGCTATCGGTGCGGTAGGTCTGGGGTTCGAATCCCGGGTCGCTCAAATCGGCATAATGTCGCCAACGGCTCGCCAGTCGCCACCGCTGCGACGTTTTTTTGGAACTACGTTGCTCAGGCGCTAAGTCCCCGAGATGGGCCCCGCCATTCGTAACGCGTTTTGGCGTGATAACGCCAGTATGATGAAGATTTGATTTTTTTGATTTTTTTCGTTAAAATTTTTAATTTTAAACGAAGCGGAAGTCTGTGTTTCTGGCATAACTAACCATTTTTGCATGATTTTTCGTTTTTGGTAAACCAAATTTCTAAATTTCTCCACATCAATAAACAAGTTGCAACATTGTTTCATATTTTGCCTTGTAAGCATGACTTAAGAATTCTATTGCCGTAAATATAATTTGAAACTATTTTCAGCGATAAGGGACTTACGGTAAGTCCGTAATTCTAAATTTAGCCCGTTTCTACCTCTTATTTTACAGGCACGTCCCGTGACCTCTGTCCTGTAATTAATGCCATAACTGTATGTGATATAGCTGTTGCGAAACAGTTAATTACGGCCTTGCGATTAGGCTTTCTTGCGGCAAAAAACTTTTAAAATATGGAGAAAGAGTGTTTTTACTACCTGCTCAGTCTCTATCAGTAAAACTGCAGTAAATTTTTTTTTCACAATTTTTCCAAAAATGACACGTGCCTTGATTTGTTTGTTCTTTTTATTGTTTCCTGTTGTTTTTGCGCTTGTGAAACTATTTATTTTCGATTACTAGAACTAATTGGCCATTAAGGACACATTGCATATCGATTATGAATATAGTTTATAAACCTATGCCTTTATATTGACATTTTTTGAAGGTTTGGAATTTTTGTAAGATCGTTTCGGAATTCCTTTGTTTGAAGTATATGACAGCCGATTCCTAGTCCTGTTTCGACTTGTAAAAACCCCTTGTGGCGTCATCTGTGACATCATCAGTTGCCGGTAATTCAAAGAGCAAATAGTGAGTCGCTGAAAGTAAAGTCGTACCTGTCAGCTGTCACTTTCATACAGTAAAGGGGAGGTGCCGCATGCCTCCAACCTCTTGAAACATCTTTGATCTTTAATGAAAAATCAGTTTGAAGATTTTTGAATTTATCGAAGTTGCAAATAACCGCAAAAGGCGGCGTGGTCTATAAAGTCAGGAGCAAATTCGTGTAAAAACACTATTTTTGAAAAGGTCAAGCCCATACACCGAACTGCATGTTAATGCGATAATGCAACAGACTCTTGGTTCGATTTCCAGTTCAGTCAAAACAAAGGCACTGCAGCAGTTTGTTACGTTAAGAATCTATCGCAGCATCCAAAACGTGCAAAATCGAATCACAAAAATATGAAGAAATTTAAAATCAGATCTTCATTATACTGGCGGTATTACGGGGAAGGGTGTTACGAGTGGCGGGTTCTTCTCAGCGGTTTAGCGCCTGCAACTCAGCTCCGAAAAAACGTTGCAGTGGTGGCGAGCCGGCGGCGTCATTGCACTCTGAAAAAATTTGATTTTGTTCTAAACAGCTTCCAAAATACTTCAGATAGGGAAAAGCAGTGCTCTTTTTTCTTCAGCGGGATCCATTTCTGTAGCTTGTATCTTCTCGGCTCTAGGTTGTAAAATTACAACTGCGTGTAGAATATTTTGATATTTTTTCACCTAAGGGTTGAAGTTGGACAAGTGAGTAACAATGCTACAATTTACTGATTACTGGAAATCCCATTTTAAAATTGTGTCATAATCAAACGTTTTTACCCTAACCTTTTCTCCTTAACGTCAATCATGACGTCATTTCGCTATCCTAAGTCGTTAACGATTTGTTTAATCTCATGTTAATCTTTGTTCCATCGACTCCTTCGCAAATACTTTGATAGTGACCATATTTCACTCAACTACTGCATCTGCATACTTCACATGCTTCTGAGCATAGTCATTGGACTGCACAGCCTTTATAATGGCACTGTACTATATCTTGGACAAACCGGTATTTTTCCTTTGCAATTGAACAAATTTTTGGAAGTTTTACTTAATTATAATCTTACGAACATAATTGCAAAGCTGCTACTTCAACCGGTAAAGTTCTTTGATAAAAGCTAACGAAAAGCGGATACAGAGCGGATATAGAGCGGATATTGGAATACTGTTTTTACGACTATGGCCGTTTCGTATTGCCTTTTTTGTCTTATTTTTGTGGAACCGTGAAACATTTGACGAGTTGACAGCCAGCATTTTAACAGCACAGCTGCGAACACAGAATGCTGCAGTGATGGCGAGTTACAGGCAGCACTGCACGGGGCTGTAGTGCGTAAAAAATTAGGGGCTAGGGAAGTACAATAGGCCTATATTGTTACAAATATTACTCCATTAGAATGTTTTAAGAATACTTTAGATTAAACTTGACAAAAATGGAGAGTACTGCCCATTTCCCCCAGCGCCATTAGCGCTGGGGTTTACTTGCTACCTGTCTATTACTCAAGAAGATGAAGGAATCCCATTAACTGCCTTTCCCTACGACACAACAAGCGATTTTACCAGCATGTTTTGTCCATTTTTTGTGCTAAACGTTAAACAGGGGCTGTGACTGCCATTCTTAGAGTTATAGTTTGACTTGGTTCATGATCGAACCCCAATGCTCCCACTCCAGATGCGTCCATTTATGCTATTGGCAAAATTTAAAGGAGAGCATGCCACTTTATGAAAAGTACTAGTCGGTACTGGCTCTTGCCGCAAGATAAAATGTACTGTTTTTATCGGTCAATTTTGTTCAAAGTTATGTTGAATGTTGGACCAGCATTGTTTCCTGATATGTAGACATTTAACACTTGAAGCTGATAACAATGTTCGCGGTTATAAATTTAGATTTACAAACTTTGAATTTTCAATCCTGAATAGAGTAGTTTTTTGATAAAGCACATTCACCAATTAAAATTCTTTTCAAGCTATAAAAGCTAAATAAAAAGCAAATATAAATAAACTTAAAAAGTCGCAAAATAAACTTTTTAATGAAAACCAATATTCAAGTTCAAGATCGTGACTTGGAACCAACACAAAGTTCAAAAGTCCTTCATGTTTTGTCAATATTTAAATTAAAAAATACGTGATAAATGTTACTTTAAAATACTCAATACTACGCAGTGTATTCTTTTGCAATTAAGGTGAGTTAATTAGTTACGAAGCGCTTGGGAATTTCGCTTCTTGTAATCAAATAATTTCATTTTTTTTTTATAAAATAGGGACTTTACATACAACATTTAACAAAAACTATGGTTCATTGTTGCGTCTTAAAAAAAATAGCTCCTCTGGAGTTTTGGTATTTTCCACAATATTTCGAGGTAAGCATTTTTTCTATTCCCAGACCCCATCCTCTTACAAAAATTCTGGTTCTGCTTCAGAGCTTTACTGTGAGCGCTGCTATTGAGCTTATGAGAAAGCTTCGTATATGGTGGCTGCTTGACTCGGTGACCAAGAGGTTTCTTTGCGGCTTCCTGTTGCTAATTCGCATCGGACAATGTGCCCACTTTATTTCGTTGTTGTTTTATTGTTGTTTTTGTAATTAGCGAAAAAATAAATAAACGAACTAACTAACTAATTTCGTTTAGCTTGCCTGCTGTGGCGTAGCGAGAAATGTTAAAAGGAGAATATAAACCGAAAAATCCATCAAAAGAGTCTGGTATATTTCAGTCACTTAGCAGCATTCATCTTTTTTTTACTAAACAGCAAAGTCAAAAGGGGGAGGAGGCCTGGCACAATGCTCCCTTGAATACGCTCCTGCTTGTCCGTTCTGTTATCAAAATTATTTATAACGTTATGTAAGCCTTGGTAGGATAAAGGGTTTTCCAGATTTTTAGTCTCCGTTGGTTTATTTCATCCTTCCTTCCATAATTGGAGTTAAGCTGAGGTCAAAATTGTAAAAAAGCTAGTCATTTGATGAGGATTAGCAATACATGTATGGAGGTAGATAAGAATCTTTTGCGCCAAACTGAGTCCTCCTAACGCCAATGGCCTGGCTAGACGGAAGGGGGCTCCCCCCTTTTGCCGAGGCCTAACCTGAAGTATGTCTAAAACACCGCAGTCTTTGTCATTTTTGGCTGACCGTGATTTGTCTCTCCCTACCCCTAAAATTTTCGCTGGGACGCTGGCTATGTCTCTGCATAACGCCGTATTGTTTATAACAGAAAAGAAGATGAATGGGTGTCTTCTTGGAGCGGAAATAACCCAAAAAAACACTCCGTCGCAAAGTGCTTCTCATGAGGACGATACAGAACGAAACAGACAGGTATGGAGAAAGATGTACTGACGTAGAAACTATCAGCAAAATTTCAATTTTTTGATTCACATCCTAAGACTTTTGACGTAGTTGTTATTTACCGTCGGAAAAAGTGATTACTTTCTTCTTCAATTAAAAGATTAGGGCAATTATGATGATGTTTCCTATCCGTTTGAAACGGAGTTGCGGAGGTCTTAAGATCCTGATTGGATTAAAAGAATCCGTTTGTTCATTTCTTAGATATGATTGTTTGTACTTGAGATTTGCCGGCATTTTTAGACGCTATTTCACCACGGTGACGCATTATATGACCGGAAAAGACTTGTAATTTCTTTGTATTTTTTATGTTGTTTTGATTTGTTTCTATTGTAGAATCTATTTTGGTATCTCATATTTTAATTTTGAAAGTTTGATTGTTTTGTTGATAATAAGATTGCTTCAGAAGAGGTCTGTTTATATAAACAATTTGCTTTCTCCTTTAATAACAAAAAATGCGAAAAAATTCGGTTTTATATCAGGGGCTCCTTTGAGCCTGTTCAAAATCTTTCATCGAAAGTATTGACGGTAAGAGATGTTTCCATAGCGAAGTTATAACAATATTTCCTTTGAAAAGTCAGATCGGAAATTACGACTTATGACAATGGTTACACATGGGTTATGACTGTAGGTCTTGCCGACAACTGTCAATAAACACAATTGAAGAAGGACAATATTGCTCTGTCCTCTTGTCAAATTTTAGTGGGCGTTAGGCCCACGGTTACTGGTTCTGATTTCTGCTTCATAATCAATTTTTTGACAGCGTAATTAAAAAAGTGATTATGACATCAAAAAATTAATATGATGCAGAAACTAGAAGCAAGAACTGTGGGACTAAATCCCACTAAAATTGGCTATGTGGACAAGGAATTGTCACAAAAGAGAAAAAGAATTGAAAACCTGGGGACCAAACGCTATAGAGATTTTTGATGCGAACCGATACCTTTCTACACAAGTTTGACTACTTAAAAGAAAATTGCACCGCTTAGAGCAAATTCCTTGCAAACAAAATATCAAAAATGAAAAAGTTTAAGCCATTAAAATTAAAAAACTGTGCAAACATAGTGGCTTTCGTACGCTCGCGAACCTAGCGTTAGGGGCGTTTATGAGAAGAAAAATTGTATCATGCACAATAATGGGCTTGTCAGAGGGAGGAAAGGCTTGGCAGGGAAGAAAAATAATTATTTAAATATTGGCTCATTTCTGAAAATCAGCGTAGGCCTACTTTAGCGAACGGAGTGTTATTTAATATCTGACTTTTTGATAGCTTTACCCCTCAGGGAAAAGTCACAATGTACCCCCCGCCTGAAATTTCTTGTTGACTCCCTTGGTTCTAACTGGATTTGTTAAAACTTAACGTTGACCAATCAAATATGTTCATACGTTCTTGAAAAAACTGACCAAATAAAACTGTATTCATGTCTCCCAAGTCTACCCCTGCTGAGTAGAACTATTAAGATGTGGTCACTTTGCTCCGTGGGGTGGAAAGAAGAAAGCATCGAAAGCTTTTAAGCTTTTTAAGTCTTGTCTCGACTACGCTTTGTTGGTTTGTGTGTCGCTTATCAGCTGTTCCGGCGAATTTGAATTACATAACTAAGTTATACAATAATAGAAAAGGTCATAGAGGTCGTGTTTGTGGATTATACTTTAGCGAACGGAATGGAAAAGCAAAAAACATTGTGCAATATGTTTGGCTTAGATTTACGTGATGCCACCGCAAAAACATCAGTTACGAATTTGTAACCACTTAAAGACACATTTTTCACGAAAACTATAATTACATTAAATTATACTATGTATTTGCTTGATTATTGAGCTAAAGCTGATTTGATTTGCGCAAATTCAAATTCGATTTAACAATAAATCCTATTCGATTTGTTACTACGATTTGACAATATGTTGATTTAACTATTTAACATTTTTTTACGTTTGGTCCCATATAAATTTGCAACTTTAACCAGACATCATGTTTAGATTGTATGTAAACAATCTAAGTTTATTTTTTGATTAACACTTTTTAAATTAAATTAAACGTGAACCCGGCCCTAAAAATGCAATTTCCAGGCATGGCCCGAAGCGAGCCCCAATTTTTTCAAACCTCCTTTTTCCTGACTGGGCTCGAACCTAATTGGATTTACAGTAGCCTACTGCTGCTCGGTGCAATTATTAGCCTAACATTTAACTTACACAAAAATGCGGGCAAGCCAATGCTAAAACACTTGGTAGTAAAATGTTTTTTATTACAAAAAGGATGGCCGTAAAGCACAACTTACGTACGCCCTCTAGTGGTGCAAACTACTCTTTACCATTTGTAAACTAAAATTTTAAAATGAGTTCAAGAGCCATTAAATCATACTGTGACTATCTAAATTACATATTTCCACCTCCTGCTGTTGTGTCCAATTGTTTTGTTTCACATTTATGCAAAACTTCAGTCGTTGCTGGACTCCTCGACATAAATTCAATCTCAGTTGCCAAGTGCACAAGCTATCGGTGCCGGAGGTCTTGGGTTCGATTCCCGGGGCAGTCAAATCGGCACAATGTCGCCCACGGCTCGCCACCGCTGCGACGTTTCTTCGGAGCTGTGTAGCTCAGGCGCTAAGTCGCGGAGATGGGCCCCGCCACTCGTTAAACGCTTCGGCGTATTAACGCGAGTATTATGAAGTTTTGATTTAGATTTTTGATTCTGCAACTGGGAAATACTTATGACTAAATTTGTTGTCAATCGTTCTTACGTGATGACAAATTAAAGTTTCAGTCTAATAACTTTTACCAACCACCGAGCAGTGGCGTAGCGAGAAATTTTAAAAGGGGTGGTGGGGGGTGGCATAAGCTGCAGAAGCCATCAGAAGAGCCTTGTGTATTTCAGTTACTTAGCGACAGTTGATCTTTTTTTTTAAAAAGCAAAGTCAAAAGGGGAGAAGGGGTGTTGCAGGACGGTTCCCACCCTGAATATGTTCCTGCCAGCGCGTTTAACAACAAACTAGTTTTAGGCAATACGTCGCCCGAAGACGGCCAGTCACTAGGCTTGTGGAGTGCCATAAACAGACTTAACATAGTTTCTATCATTCATCTCAGCCAGCTTCCATTTCGGCTGGAAAAGCCGATGTTCTCCATACAAAAGTGCTTAGTACACAAAAAGTTTAATGCAGTAATTGTAAAGCAATGTCCTTTTAAAAGCGTCCTTTTACCAGTAGTGTACCTGATTTATATTACACTAGTGCTCGTATACGCGGAAAAGTTTGTCGTTAAAAGTTCAAAAACGTAGACGACTCGTCTGTAAATTTTATGTGTTTTTCTCCCTACTCATCAAGGTGTGATGGTTTGATGACGTCAGTACTTTTGAGTCCATTCATTGTTTCTCGTCTATTTACGATATAATCGTGATATAGAGCGTAGTGTGAAGTTTATGGTTGATTAGCGATCTTTATCGGGATTATACTCGGTGATGATTTGTTTTTTGCTGATAGCGAAACCAAATCACGAATATATAAGTATGATAATTATCATTTTTAAACTTTTGAAAATAGAAAATACGTATGTTGCCGCTTTGGTAGTTTGGTTCTATAACTCGTATTTCCCAACAAAGCGCTGACATTACAACTGGAATAGAAAAATATTGCATAGAAAGTGAATAAAAAGAGTATTCCTTGTGGGTTAGCTCAGGTGTTAAGACATTGCAATCGGTGCTAGAGGTCTGGGGTTCTAACTCCGGGTGGGTCAAGTCGATGACAGTGTCACCAACGGCCCATCACCGCTGCGACGTTTCTTCGGAGCTGAGTTGCCCAGGAGCTATGCCGCGTAGATGGGCCCCGCCACTCGTTACACGCTTTGGCGTAATACCGCAAGTATGTAATATTAATAAAGATTTCATTTTTTTTTGCGAGTTTTTGACCTTAATTTTCGAACAGTTTTTGCTAACTAGTTTCACAAGTTTCACAATAACAAAGTTTGCCTTAGTCATAACAAAAATAACTGCGAGCAAAAACATGTGAGTGCACCCAGATATTAGCAGGTGGACATCAAAAATTTTTATTTTGTGTGGTACTGTAGAAGCAGATGAGTTACGACACCCACAGCAAATGATGTAAATCTTATCCAATTGAGTTATATCATGATTTCTGCAAGTTCATTCAAACTTGTGAGCTACCTTTTTGCCGGTACGCAATTTGCGTCAAGGTGCGGTAACTTTTTTGCTTCCTGTTTGTTTTATTATATTGTTATTGACCAAGTGAAATCAGCGACAGTTACTTCGCATTGTACTCGATGTCGCTTGCCGCAAGTCGTGTGCCGGAAAAAGCACCTTTAGGGCATATCAAGAAACTAGCATTCTCATTATAACAAGGTTTCATATTTGATATTTGTTGGTAAGTTTCGTAATATGTAGTACGTGCTTTGTTTCATTGTCTGAAGTTTTCAACCTCTGTATGAAAAACAAAAGCTTTTGTTTAAAAAAACGATTATCGGAGTTGAGATTTCGCTTAAGCGATACAGCATAACCGTATTTTGTAGGGCATTTTATTCGCAGTTAGGGCTTAAGTATTGCTGCTTTATTCTGTAACTAAAACTGTGTTTTTTTGTGGAAAGTACTGTATAAAGATTTCATTGTAGCTGTCAGATAATGAGCAATGGGACAATAATTTCTTTGTTTTGATTAGATCAATACCAATTTGCTTAATAAATTGTTGAATTAAAGAATTGGTACTTAAACGTATCGCCCATTTAAGGGCAAGATCGTCGGTAGAAAGATTTTGAGGAGACAAGCGCGGTTTACAAGGTTGAAAAGGGGGAAGCTTAACAACAAGCAGCTCTGTTTTACTGCTACAGCACTAATATATTTTGGCGCTTGAGGTGCTTCAAGATTCGGGAAGAAAAAGCCTTCCCACCTGTTTTTGTTGCCGACGCACGTAGTTAGAGATATGGCTAAGTGGCTTTGGTGAAGGGGTGGGGTGGAAGCTGAAATTAAATCAGTAAGTTTTCTCTGTTTCAAGTCCCCTTGTTATGTTGATAAACTTCATCGTGACTTCGTTAAAAATCTTTCATAAAACTACTTGCTGCTGCATTTAGATCGCATTCTTATGAAGTAAATCTCGAAAGTTGTATGTTTTAAATTGGAATGTCTGAACCCAAACTAAAAATCGTTGTTTTGGGGGAGTCGGGAATTGGAAAATCATCCTTACTAGAGCAATATGTCAAAAAAGAGTTTTATTCACTACGCGACCATACCCTTGGCCCAGATGTTTTAAAAAAAGGGGTTTCTATTGACGATACGGATGTGAAGTTGGAAATATGGGATACGGGTGGACAAGAAAAGTTTCGCGCAGTAAATGCGCAGCTGTACCGCGGAGCTCATTGTTGTGTATTAGTCTACGATGTCACGTCAATGGATTCGTTTAAAGCAAAGTCTTTTTGGAAGGATGAAGTAATTGGACATTTGAATGACCATAAGTTTCCTTTCATTTTAATTGGCAATAAAATTGATTTAAACAAACGACAGGTTGACCCGAGCGAGGCTCAGGAATGGGGCGAACAGCTAAATATTCCAGTTTTTAAATGTTCGGCCCAAAATGGTGATGGTGTCGAAAGAGCATTTGAGGCCGCAGCCGAGCTTGCGTTGGAGAAATGCAAACGTTCCAAACCGCAGAGAAGAGATACCGTGATCCTCAGCAGGCCTCAAAACATTGAAAAGAAAGAGAAAGGTTGCTGTCTTGGGAACTAAGCAGTTAAACGTACTTTTTTTGGTTGTCCACCACGGCAACTTTTTTTTTCTTTTGAGTTTTACAGTCGCTTGCGCTTTGTTTAGCGGTACCGCGAGCAGTTTACAAATCCTACGTGAATGGCTCACTTCACCGCTAAAGCCGTTTACATTTGGCGTATACACAGGGTGGCTGCAGACTCAAAAAGCGCCAGCTCGTTTCGCAGTTTTCCTCAAATACTGTTGAATTTTCTGTGGTTGTTGTTGAGTACTCAATTGAACATTTTGCGTGAAAAAGCCAATCAGCATTAGTATTTTCGAAGACTTTTGTGCTGAAGCAAACTGCTGCTAAGGGTGCGACGAGATATTGAATGATGAGGGCTAATCACTTTACTCCGGGTGGTAGAAAATAATGCATCAAAAGCTTTTTTAACTTCACTGTCGTGTTGCACTAATCTTGCCTCGCGTCATGTTGCAAAGAGATGGGCGTCAAAATAGATTTTTTCATGATTTGAGTTTTCAGTCGCATGCTTATACCTCTACGGTAACCCTTAATGTCAACATTGGCTCCACGTTTTGCTTCTTCTTCGTGCAGATTTTTTACCGAGGTTGCGCAAAGCTAAATAAAATAGTAATGCAGAAACTGCTTCTGAATTTTTAATAATTACGATAAGTTATGCGTGGAAAGAGAAGCGCGATAATTCTTGTGGGGAGCCTTGTGCATTGCACAGTAACACATTTCTACGGCCACTTAAAACTAATCTGAGGAGATGATATGAAAAATGTGACATTGCTCTTACCCGTCCGATTATGTTGCGGTGTTGTCTCGGATAAACTGTGTTGGGTTCTAATGATGAAAAGCATACAATATACTGTACAGGTTTCAAGCTTATTGTTCAAAACTTTCCAACCTCTCGTAGGGTAAAAGATTTAAGCTTTTGTTGAAGGAACATTAAGAGTATCAACAAGTGATTTTATTGAGCAGTTAATGTTTAAATTGAATTTGCTTTTTCTGTGACTAAAGTTTTGTCTTCTTTTTACAGGACTTGTAAAGAAAAGCTAGATTTTATTGAGGCACCGAATAAGAAGTAGTTAAGCATTTGATTTTCGATGAAAGAGTTATTTAGCCTCTAAAAGACTAAAACTAAGCAGTTTTCTTTGTTGTCTATTTAAGCAGTTAATACAGGGATTCTATTGTCTGTTTCTTTCTGGGCAAGATCTCACCAAAAAGTTGCTAAAGGGACAATCATATTGAGGATGTGGAGTGGAGCTAACGAAGCCAGTAATAGTAGTGTCTTATATTTTCGCACCGTCAACACAAGAAAAAATGCAATAAGATTAAGGAAATTAACGCAGTGTAAGAAAAATGAAGAGGCAATAAAACGATTACCGCTACACGGCATGCAAGTAGGAGAAGAAGAGTGAATAAAATACAAGAGTGGGATTGGCCGCAGCACCCAAAATTGCATGGTGTGTTTTTTCGTTGACTAGATCTCACGAAAAAGATGCGAAAGAGACAATCATATTGCGGATCAAAAGTTGAGCTAGGAAGCTCATGCTTCTCTTGAATTGTACATATGAACAGAATATATGAGCAATTCGTTACGGGAACTTCTAGAGTAGATGGATAAAAGACACGATATGTATTTTTCAAGTTTTAGCCCTCCTTAAAAAAAATCTACATCCGCTCCTTGCCAATGTTGATGTTGGGATTTGTTAATTTACCTGAATGTACAGTATTATGAGAAGAAATATATTTTACTTATTTTACTTGTAAATGTATGTGATTGGAAGAAAACTCCGCGCAATGCAAACCAATATTTCTCTGTAATTCTCGAAACTGATTTTTTCCTACTTAATCCACTGTATTTTTTGTACTTTTGTGTAAAAACTTCATTTTTCCTCTTCAAGCTGTATTTTTGTCCCAAATTTATTGTATTCCCAATAATTCTCTGCAAGTTATATATTGCCATCACTATATCGGCTACGAAAGTTTAAACAGAATTGATTTGCATCAGGTTGGGTTTGAAACTATACCTTAAGTTTTTTGGTGTGGCAACCATGCCTATCTTACTTTTTGTAACTCCTCTTCTCTTGCCTACATACTACGATCATCGTTTTGACACCTCTTCCTTCTTTTTTCTCGTACTCTTGTTTATTTTCTTCATCTTATCGTATATTCTTCATCGTGTGACGGAGCGGAAATAAAACACACTGCCACTATACTTATACTTTTCAAGTTTAGTTTGATGAACTTTCATCTAAATTTCAGTGAAAGACTGCATGAATGAATGTGTTGTTTGTTTTAATTTTTTTTATTTAGTGACTATTACTTCATGGATGTTTCTAAACTAAAGATCGTTCTCGTTGGAGAGGTAGGGACTGGAAAATCTTCTCTGATAGATCGTTACGTCAACGATACGTTTTACCCAATTCGAAATGTAACTATCAATCCTGACGTCCAGGACAGGAAAATCTTTATTGATGGAGCATAAGTGAAATTGGAAATATGGGATACAAGTGGATTGGAGAAGTTCCGCACTATGAATACCCAATTTTATCGCGGAGCTCACTGCTGTATATTGGTGTACGATGTCATGTCGATGGATTCGTACAAAAGCCAAGTCGTTTTGGAAAGATGAAGTGATTGAGCACTTGAATGATGCTAAATTTCCTTTCATTTTGATTGGCAATAAAATTGATGAAAACAGAAGACAAGTTGACCCGAGTGAAGCCAGAGAATGGGGTGCAAAGTTGAATATCCCAGCTTTCGAATGTTCAGCCCAAAATGGAGATGGTGTCGATGCAGCATTTGAGGCCGCAGCTAAGCTTGCTTTAAACAAATACAAGCGTTCCGTGAAGAAGGAAGTTGCTAGGGGAAATGTCAATCTTAACAGACCGCTAAACACTGCAACACAAAAGAAAGGCTGCTGCTAAATTTGAGCAGTTAATCGCTTAAACTTTGATTTCTCGATGATTTCATCGTACTGACTATAATTGCTCAAAAAAACAACCTGTGAGAAAACGGGCGTAGCAAACGTTTTATGTGTAGTTTTTTGTGCTATAATGAGTTGTTTTTGCGTATTTCGTCTATGCAGAGACACCTAAGGATTCGTACCGCAGTCTTTGTTTTTAGCATATTCCATGCTTGCGTCTTACAGAGAGTAATTGTGAATACTGTTGTTCATTCCAAATTATGTTTTTTCTGTTTTAAATTGCGATAATTCTTGTGCTAATTGCATCTCTGACCGCAAACTCTGTGCAACTTGACGTTAGAACCTTTTGGTAACTAGCTTAGTTTTTGGCTGAGGAAGTTCATCGACTTTTTGTCATTCTGCTCCAGTTTCGTAGGGCAGCTATTGGACTCAAAGACTTCCAAGTCCCTTCGCAGTCTCCTAGCTGTCTACAAAATTACTTTAAGAGCTCCTTTGTTCATTCGTAGGTCGACATGCATGCTTTTGCGGAACGTAATTTTGTTGGGCTTAAGCAAATGAGTTGAGCAGTTGCAGCCTCCGCAGAAAATTTTAGCAGTTGTTCAACCGAACATGTTTGCAGGCTATACGGATGGCTAATTTTAAATCTTCTAGACTTCCATGGACTGGGTGTTTACACTTTTGCCTAACGAAAAAGAATTACTGGTGTGTTTTGAGTTTGAGCATTGTAAGCGCTAATTTATGGTGTGAAGATATGGCTACTACTTGTGTAAGCTTCCTTAAAAACCGTCCTGAACTGAATTCAATCAATATAAATATCAACAAAAAAATAAAGTCTTGTTAAAGCGTTGCACGGAAAAGTTCCGCTAGCAATGGCATAGCGAGCCAGAAATTTCGTGAGGGGAAGGGGGCAAATTTTTTTCTGCGACAGTATTTCCAACCAGTTTATCTCGAAAAAACAAACAGATCTTTCATGGCCCATCTCTCGATCTCTTAAAATAATTTTGAATTGGCAAAAACTGCCCCCTCTAACTGCTCCCCTTCGGAATTAAATACAGTAGGCGTAAATGTCTGGTACTTGCAATATTTCGGGGGGTGAATGTGGGCAATATTGCTCTCTTTGCCTTCCTGTCTACGCCATTGCCAGCAAGGCAGGCAATTGCAAGCTCGAGACACTGCGTGTACAAGAATAAATGAATGAATTATATATGTTTATGCATTGTGATGGAAAGAGATTTTGTTAAGCATGGAAAGAGCGACGGGCCTTTATCAAAAGCAAAGAAATATTCACTGCAAACCGTAACCATATTTTCGAAAATGTTTTTGGACTAGAAGCTGAGGGTTTAGTATTCACCCTATTGGGTAAGCATGGCGTAAACGTTATGTTGTGCAAAAAGATGGTCAAATTTCAAAGTTTTTCAACCTATAAGCTTGAATTGTTGATGGTTTTGATTGTTTACTCAAATTTGTTTGAACTCGAGTGTAGACTTTAATTAAACAAAGCGTTAATAGAAATATAAGAATCTATCCTCTGCTGTCAAGTTTATTTCTTTATGAAATAAATGACATTTCGCACCCACGTTTATTTCAAACAATGACGCCTTTGTTAGTAGTCGAGATTTGTTTTGATTTAACCTGAACGTGTAGATTTTTTGACCAATTGTTGAAGGTCAAGTGCCATTGATCTGTTGGGCCATCTGTCTTCGCTTTAATTTAACAACCACATCTTCCGCTTGACAAAATAACATCGAGTAAAACAAGCAACTGATATAGCCCTGCGAAAAAATAAGTCATGCAAGCTAAGGGTGTGACCCTTATTTTTCCTGCACGACTTTGCCTTTAGCTAAAAAATGATCACCTGCATTTCACAAAAAACACATTCAGCAACGTTTGTTAAAGCCCAAACCCTTCTTATTTTTGGACAAAGCGTCGATAATCATGGCGAAAACATTTCGTAATCAACTGTTTGGTGAGTTTGGAATCAACGGAAAAGTGATTGAGTAAAACACGCGCCATGGGTAAGAATCTTTAAGAGATTGACGGTTGCCAATCGCTGTAACAAGTCTGACAAGACAATACCGGTATTTAAAATTAAAAAGACAAATTTTACAAAAAGTATTTGCCAAAAATAGGCCATAAGCTCTGTTGTTCAGCCTTCTAAGTGTCACTTACTGATAAGTTTGAAACAAGCCCTCTCGCTTTTTAAAAAAATTAGGCATATCATTTCTGTCATCAATCCAATCAACAATGCAGCTGCAGCGAGAAAGTAGGTTTCGAAAAAACATATATTTCTTTGATTTCAAAAATCTTTGTCCTTTTGTCTTTTAGCACTTATGTAGTAAATCTATTTTTAGCTTAGGATTTTGAAAAAACAGACAAAAAACAGAAAAGCCTTGTACTTTGTAAAACTCTGGTCACTCTGAATGATTGTTTATACCAGTGGTTTTCAACCGGGAGCCACAGGACATGTACCAGAAAGCCACATGCGAGAGATTTATTAGCTATGACTTGCATTTTTTTGTATTTAGTTGCATATTTATCCTCCTTTCACAAGAAAGCGATCAATGCGCTATACGAGCTCGCTTAGGAGTTGCCAGCCATCTGTCTACCACACCAAGATGGGGGAATCCCGTTTAGTGTCTTTCCCAACGGCTCAACAAGTAAACTTGCCAGCTTGTTCTCCACACTCTCCCTTCAATGCTGAGCGTCAAGCAGGGAAGCTGTGAATACCAATGTTGAAGTCATTGGTTTGACCCGACTTGGAATCAAGCCCTAGTCTACAGCTCCCGAGGCAGACGCTCTCACTCGGCCATCTGAACTGTTTAACCAGCAGTCAAATGAAATACGGACAAAAAAATTTTATTGCTGAACAGGGGACACTGGTGTTAAGAATCTCTATAAGGAAGTCACAAACCATAAAAGATAGAGCAGCACTGGTTCACATCATGACCAACCGTTTTAGCAAATGCTATATTCACATCTTTTGATAGCAACCATTAGTTACTAATATCATGCCGTTGACGGGTCTAGGGGCTAGGAGACGAGAGGCCCTTCCTTAATCTTTGATTTTATTATGTGAATACACTGATGGGAGGAGACTTTTAGATGCACAAACCGCAAAATAAACGTTTTCCTGTCCCCCCCCAAAAAATATCCTATATCCCCGCCTGCATGTTATGTTCTTGTGTCACCCTTTTTGGGCGCAGAATATGGTCTCTCCCTCCATGCACAGTATCTCATTACTTCAGTATTTGCCTAAGATTTTTCGGCGAAGCGACTTCGATTTCAAATTTCTTTTCAGTCGACAAAGAGTAACCTCATTTTTACAGAAAAGTGTTGGTCATTGCTAGTATTGATTAACAGCCTTGACTGGGACCTCAGTCTTGATCGATAGAAGAAGACCGCACTTGAATAATGGCCTTTATAATTACCCTGTCCACATGTCCAACTATCGTGGGGTTTAGGTCCACTGTTCTGAGTTCTAGTTTCTGCATCATAATCACTTTTTAAACTATGACATCAAAAAATTGATTATGATGTAGAAACTAGAACCTAGGATCGTGAGCCTCAAGCGCTCTAAAATTGGACATGCGGACTGGGTAATTGTGAGCTACGGAAGTATTGTCTGCGATGTAAGGGATATAGCTGTTTAGACTCAACTATAATAATAACTTTAAATTATCACTTTCACTGAAATACTGTAATTCAAAAAATCATTGACCATTATTTTCTTTCTGTTGTTGTTTTCTTTTAGAAAAAACTAATAAACCTATAGTTTTATTACGTATGTTTCAATAACGTCATCGATTCGCAAGAATGGTTTTTATTTTTCTTCTAAAATAGTGTAGGTTGTAGTACCACCAGTTATTTTCTTTTGCTGTAAATTTAAATTTTGATGTTGACTTTGAGTTTATTCAAGCGTAAAATTACGTTCGTAGGAGTTTAATTTATTTTTTATAGTAATAATCAAGTACAGACTGTTTTGAGCGGTAGGGTATTTATTTCCGAAATTAATTTTACGGATTAAAAATACGGATTTAAAAAAACGTGATATTTTAAGTTTCAACTTTTACTGAGTCATGTTCGCAATTATGACTTTTAATACAATTTTGGGTCAATTTGACCTAAATTTTAAGCATATTTTTTATATTGTTACGTCATAATTTCATATTCTAATTCTAATCAATTCATCATCTGCTATTATCTAAAAACAGTAACATTTGAACTCGATTTAACACATAAATCATGTTATTACTCATACCTTGTTTTGAAATAGTTCGATTAAAATAAATAAACAAATTGTCAATTGACAAAAGATTTTTAAAAAAATGTACAAATAAATCTTCAAAATATTAAAGAAAGGAATCATTATTTATTAATTTTTTAATACAGATATTATTCACACAAAAATATCTCTGATAAAGTATAAAAGCATATCTTAGCGAACCCGTCATGTAGGTAAACCTTTTTTCGACACAAGTTTTAAAAAGGTTATCCCGCAACGGCACTTAATTTCTTCAAATTTGCAACCACAATTTGATTATAGCTCAAGCAAAACTCGGCGAACCCTTGGCAGATTCAAATATCGTCAAAGTGCCAATCGTTTGAGAGCGGCTACAAATGTTGATCTCCTACTTCACAACGCATTGGTTCGTCGTTACTTAATTAAAAACGCAAAAACCTGCATGGTAAGCTTGAGGAAAAATAAAGCCACGGTTATTCTCAAAACTGCACGTTTCGACGACATAGATTCAACTGTCATTAACAGAGATAATTTGTTGCTGAAGCATCTAGTTTTGCGAATCACTGTGGCCTTCTTTTTCCTCCATAAACTATTTTCGTCCCATTTTATCGTATTGCAAAAGCATTTTTTGACTCTTGCCCTCTTCCCCTCCTCTCCCCCCAATAGAAAAGCTTAAATCCGCCCCTGATTACGTTGGCAGAACTGTTGTTTAAAACTATGCAAGCAAATAAGTACTTAATTGCCTATCTTGTGGCGATTTAACTGTGATTTTCACGCTAATTAGGTTGCAATTGAAATTTTTGGTTAAGGTTGTTGTAAATTAGTAATCACCCTTACACCAAAATAAATGTGAAACTGCTGAATCATTTGCGCATATATCTCATTACTTTGAAGTCGGTAATTGATCATCTAATTTCCTTTTCGACTTTTTTCCAATTTCCGTTTTTTGATATACAAAATTGTAGCTGACAACATTCTTTTGAACTTTTCTAATCAATTACTTTTGTTTATCTAAATTGCAGGTTTTGAATTCTTAGCAAATTGAAAGAAGAGAACGCAAAGATAACTTTTATTAGCGTATTAACTTATACCCAAACTCACAAAGCCAGGGCACCTAACTAGAGGACTCTTCTGATCATTTCCTTTGGTTATGACCCAGTTTGCTGCATACCGTCGTTGGTGTTGCATCTCTGTTCGCCTTTCTGACTTTTTATGGAAATGTTCCTGTCATACCCTTATATTTTGCTTCGTATGCGGTTGCATGTTTATCCTTCTATCACAAGGAAGCAATCAAAGTGCTATAACTAGCTCGCTTTGAAGACAACAAATAAACTTGCCGGCTTGTTCTCTACACTGTCCCTATGCTGAGCTTCAAACAGGAAAGGTGTGAATGCCAATGTTAAAGTTATTGGTTTGACCCGACTCGGAATCAAACCCAAGTCCACAGCTCCAGAGGTGGACGCAGTTACCAGTAGACCATCTGATCAAAATACTGGAGAAAACAAAGTACTGGAGAAAATACTTACGTATATTTCGTTCTGCATTTTTTGGTGGTAGAGGGAAAGCAAACCCACATGCAGACTTTACACAATCGATATTTTGGTCAATTTTCATGCATAAGTATGGTCTTTTGGATCCAATAAACCATCTTATTTGTGAAGCCAAACGTATTTTTCAAAATTTTTTAGAAATGCTTTGAAAAAGAAATTTACACTTAAAGCAACAGCAGCTATTGGTGACACTATGAGAAAACGCCCATGTTATTTGTAATGGCCGTGTAACTCGTGTCGTAAACACAAATCGAAACTACATTGCTATAAGCTATTGCTGCTTTTCAATGACCTTGTTTATGAAGTATTTTGCAGGGCAACAAGGTTTAGGGTATTTTACTACTGTATCTGTTGGCTTATGGAAGCCATGAGTCAAAATAAGTTAGGTAAAGCTAATGAGTCAATTTTAAAAGAGGATTAGGCCATTATCGTTTAAGCTATGTTTATGCAACAGTGTAACGTTACTATGGATTACAGGTTGGAGTCATATAATCAGTCTTTGATACAATGACCCTTTTGTCCTTTTTAATAACTCTGTTTTCTACGATATTGTGTAAATTTTCAAAACCTAATTGGTAATAATTATTTCGTAAGATCTAAAAATAGCTCAGAAAAGTTTTAAAATAACTAGGTTTCTTTCAAAGATAAAGCACGTTTAACATATTTCAAAAATATGAACCATCAAAATATGAAAATAACCAGGTATCTCCTACGTTTCAAAACTGAAAATTTGAAAAAAAAACTGGTTTCTATTAGTTGACATTGTGCCCTTACACTTGCCTGTAAATACTTGAAAATCACAAAAGAAATTTTACAAAGAATAACATATACTGTAAATGTCAAAGAGGAAGAAAAGAATGTATCTACTTTACACTAACTTTGTTGATGTTTTTTTGCATGACCCCAAAGCCTAGTTTTTTTTCAAAAGTATTATTTTGTCATGCTTGTATTATTGCTTTTTGAGCTGCAGAAAAGCAGGCCATTTAACGTAAAGCAAATTAAAGTTTTTGGCATTTTTTTAACAGTAGTAATTGCCTGAGTCAAGCATTGACATCGGCGTACGACAGAATTGCTTCAGTAAACGTTTGAATTCAAAAAAGGCTTTAAAGTTGATACCCTCAAGTGAAACTGAGACACTTTTTGCCAGTTTTCTCCACAAGTGTCATAGAAACGGCATTTGGCATGGTTATACCAATGCAAAAAATTACCGGAAGGGTAACCTAGGACAATGAAAACGTTGCTTGTAACTTTATTGTGGTTCTTAAAAAAAGTTTTTTGTGTCTATTTTGGTAACAAATTGATAGGTCAGGAGCGGAAAGATAGGTTACAGAGTTTATTTAATGCAAAGCAACCCATCAAAAAACGACAACGAATACTGGTGGGAAAAATAAGCAACTGCCGGTGCTGCTCGGTTTTTCGTTTCGAAGACTGCTGTTTTGCTCCTGGATGTTTTCGTCAGAGGTCACCTTTTAATTTTTGATAAAACTGGATTGCATTTACAAAAAATAGTTAGTTTCATAAAGTTCGAAAGAATTTCATACCATTTACTTGACAGCTCAGATGGCGGAGTGGTAAGAGCGTCTGCCCCTGGAACTGTAGACTCGGGTTTGATTCTCAGTAACGACAAACCAATCACTTTCCTGCTTCCCTATTCACAGCTTCTCTGCTAGACGCTCAGCATTAAAGGGACAGTGTGGAGAACAAGCCGGCAAGTTTACTTATTGTGTTGTCGGAAAAGGCTCTTAACGGTATTCCCATATCTTCGCGTGGTAGACAGATGGCTGGCAACTCGTAAGCGAGCTAGTTGTAGCGCTTTGATCGTTTTCTCGTAATAGAAGGATAAATATGTAACTAAATACAAATAGCAATTTTTATAAAATGCGACGCTCATAAACGAACATTTGGCTCTGCATACCCCCAAATGGCCAATTTATTTCTATTTCTTACTGCTTTTCATACACTGCTGATGATGACATCTGAATGCGGGATGTCGAAACGTCCAGTTAAGAATTAATTCAGCTTTATTTTTTAAAGCTATTTTCGTCCCGTATTTCCATGTCACTGTGTTACGCACGCACTAAACTGATTTATAAATTACTAGAGGCTTACAGTATCGATAGAATATACGAGTTTTTTTATAAAGCTTCACACAAGTGCAGTTTAGATTTTGTAACAGTAAATTATATGCACCATTGACGAAGATCTAGTTAAGCTTCAAAGCCGCATTTTTCGGTCCGAGTTCAATGCTTTACTTTGGTTTTCAACCAGGGTTACGCTGAACTCTTAGATCTTACTAGTAAGGCCCAGAGGTTCCGCAAATTTACAATGTAAAGCTGGGTTCGAATAAACTAGTAAGTTAAATTAATGCAGAGAAGTTCCTCTCGCCTCTGGAATGTTTCATTGGGCTTCCGGTCCACCAGAAAGGTTGAGAACCACTGCTCTAACCACCAGGCCAATTCTTCTACATCTGTAGACTATTGAAGTGTTTTGTTACGCTGGAGACTTCGGTTTAGCAAATGCAACAAAACGGTTCTTGTAATAATTCAACATCGTTGCAGCGTTCTACGTGCGTAGCTGCGTTGCCCTTCTACAATTTATCATCGTTGCAGCGTTCTACGTGCGTAGCTGCATTGCCCTTCTACTAATAGCGGAGATAGCACATGGAATTGGCCGAGCGGGTGATGCATTGGGCTCCGAAGCTGTCTTCGCGAGTTCGATCTCAACTAGGTCATCTTCCACGATGCAGATATTTCACTGCCAGAAATATCTTAAGCTGCAATTATGTGGTTCGAAATAACAAAAGAAAAAGAAAAAACTAAAAGATAATTGCGGAGATGGGCACAGAAAACTCTTAGCTCTATTTTATTGTAAAGCAAGTTACTCTGTTTTCGAAGTCTGTGCTATAAATTCTTGCAAAATTTTTTTTGCAGGTTTGCAGCTGTATTCGTCACATTAAAGAGCAAAATTGAACAAAGCTACCTTTGTTTGGAATTGGTGATCAGTTGAAATGCCAAACAATTGAAACAGCAGGTGATTTGGCTTGAGTTTGTTTTTCGAAGATAATTTGCGCCTAAGGTGGCGAAGCGTCTTCAATTTAAAATCATTTATTTAACCAAGTAGTTTTAAAGCAGATTAAATGGAATTTTATTTTTAATCTTGGTCGTATAAAAGGAAGCGATAATATTTTTCCGGAATTCAAATCCTAGGTACGTAAAATCTGGCAGCTAATCTCTGATTTAAAAGACTATTTAAACAATCGGTTTTAAATCCTACTATTTGATAATAATTAATCTCTTTTGGCACAGATAATGATTCGTATTTACAAAACTTCTGTATCTTTTAGCTTGCTTTTTGTTTATGTCCTAATTATTTTGAATAAAGACCCATTCACCCCTTACGGGTTTTGCATTCCGATTGGTTATTTAAGCAAGTTGTGCCAACGCAGAGCTCGAGCTGCAAAGGTAACAGATTAAAAGATAAACCGCATGAGCAAACACAAACAGAAAAAGTTCGATACAGGCCACATCAATGAGATCATAATGCACTCTTGTGAGGAAACAAAAAGAAGACAAAGTGAGTAGTTTCGTCATGGTTTTTGCACCTGAATGGCCTTAGTATCAGGCCACTTGAAATGCAAATACCGGGGTATTTTAACCCCTCAAGTTTTAATTAAGAATAACATTTCAAGAACGAGTAAACAATGGAACTACTTGTCAACAAAAATAATTATGCAAAACTAGTTTCATAACTTGACTTCAGCTGTAATTATGGCTAACTTTGCTCATTTTGTGAATAATTGCTTAAAAATGATGTGAAATTTTTTTAAAGTTTAAAATTTTTGAATAGTCGCAAAAGAAAAACGTTGCAAAAATTTTTAAAAATGCGAAAACGAAAAAAACAGACTGGTTTTCATTTTATTGGTGATGTCATTTTTTACTTCAACACCGCTCAGTGGCATCGCCAAACATATTTTTATCTGGACGTTTCGACACGTAAATTCAGCTGTCATTATCAGCAGTTAAACAATGACAACCGTTTCGATTGAACGAACTTATATCAAAGACTTTTGCAGTAAAACGTTTTTAGTGCATCTTAATAAGCTTAAAAAGATTTTGGCTGACTTTCAATCTTTCTGTATGCTTCTATGCGAACTTACATTGGCTCTACAATTTCACAAAAAATAATTTGTACGTTTTTGTGTGATAGCAGCAAATATAACAAAGGTTTATGCATTGCGTTTCGCTGATCCGTTGGAAAATCTCGTTCTGTTTGGTAATTTTTTATCATTTCATGATTCCCCTCAAATTATTTATGAGTTTTTGATAACCACACCCTTAAGCAAAGCTACTGTTGGCAGATTGATGAAAAACTCTAGACGTCAAAATACTTACTTTAGCCTAAAATATAACTTTTTCATAAGAACAACAAGTGAGGGGGTAATTTTCATCCAGTAAGCGACATTTTGATGCTTATTTTTATGCTCTAGTGATTTCTATGAAAGCAAAGTTATTTCCAGGAAGAGAAGTTGGAAATAGAAACTGAATTTTGGTATTGGTGAAGCAAAATAAGTTTAATGAAAGATTTAGAGATCCGGCTTAGATTTTCCGGTAAACTTAAAGTGTTGCTTAGTTCTA
Source organism: Trididemnum miniatum (assembly GCA_964006365.1). Taxonomy (NCBI): domain Eukaryota; kingdom Metazoa; phylum Chordata; class Ascidiacea; order Aplousobranchia; family Didemnidae; genus Trididemnum; species Trididemnum miniatum. Next base: position 17,036,645 of record OZ023249.1, on the reverse strand, counting down.
CCGTTCCAGAAAAACGATTATTCATCTTTAAAGAGATCTTTGTCCACGTGGACAAACAGAAGGTCTCTGTTCAAATTAACCACTTGATTTTCACTCAACCTTAAACAACGAAATTTAACTTTGAAAAAAAGGAGCTCCTCAGTCTACTGGAACCACTTTGTCTCATTTGAACTCTTATTACGTCATCCACTGCCAATCATCATCATTTCTTTTTGTAAAAATGATTCATGTAATTTTTGAAAGGTTATTTGAAACAAAGCGAGGCAAACTAACATAATTCTGGATAAATCATAACTAGGGGTAACCCTGAGTGTCAAAGGTCAACAACAAAAAATTTAACTTCTGCAAAAGTAGAATCTAAAAAATTAAGAAATCCGTTTCTCATAACTAAATAAGCAAGGATTCCCTTATAAAAAAAAGTAAATGATGATTAACATACCTCGGCCAGTCTCATAATCCGTTAAAAGGGGTTGTTAGTCTGTTACAAAGGTTCTAAATCTTAGGTTCATAAACTTCTACCGCGTGCGCGAAGATACTTCAGGGTATACCTCACCCCAAATACAAATTAATATTCGTACACGACGAATATTAATATCCGTCGTGTCAAAGGTGTCTTGTGAAGCACTCTCATCAGAATATTTCTGCTGCTGCAAAAGGTTGAAAATACTGGTCCATGGTATAGCTTTCTGGTTGGGGGTTCCCCGCGGCCCATAAGTGTGCGAATAGCTGATACATGAAATGCAAGAATTCATCGAGGCTGCAAAAGTATAGGCTTACGTGCATGTAAAAACAGCACAGCAAAATTTTCGTCATCAACTTAATGGGATGTGGGCGAAAAACTGGTCTGTAGACTCTATGCTATAGGGTTATACATAAGTGTAACACGCGACAGTTTACACCACACATATTATAGTTTCACGTGTAATTGACACTAATGTGCTTTTGCTGCTTTACCGTCAACACGATAGCGAATACAGCAATAAAAATCATATTAATGCGATGCAAAAAAGAAGATGCAACAAAACTACATGCATTTAGCGTAGGAGGGGAAAATATAATAAACTACTAGTTTGCCCTATAATTGGCTGTTAGTTCCCATTGTAATATACAGCTAAATCGTCTTGGAATGAGTAATTGAATCAATCATTTTCCATACACGGTTTCGCATTTTTCTACTTTGTTCTTACATTTCTTCATATAAGTAACTGCGAAAGCCCACTTTAAAAATGCATCTTAAAAGATAGAAATAATCTTTCGTTTCATTTTCGGTAATGCATAAAAATCAATAAATGTCAAAGAAATATCATTATAGGCGTGATATGGATTCCAAAAATATGTGGCTTGCGCAATGACAATCTAAACGAAAACATTAGTTAATAAAGTCTGTGATAAATCGTCTATTATTTCACGTTCATCGGATTAAACTATAGAACACGAATTTTGCTTAAGTGCAAAACCGCGAATGTGCTGGTCTAAAACTTGCTGTTTCGTTAATCTACTAAATTACCGTTGTCAATCATAGACTGCATATAGACTTTATTAATGTGCCAAGCCTTGACAAATCTTTTCAAAAGCAAAAAATGGTCGCTAAATTATTAAAAAAAGGTGTTCTGCGGTAAAATTTAATTCCAATAAAATGCAGCTCTTAGGTTGAACTGTGCACAAGTAAATTTTAGAAAAATGACGTAATGCTTACACGATAATAGCATTGAACTTAGCCGTTGCTGGAAGCTTTATCAGCTTTGCTAACGATGGTACTAGAAAGTCTTCAGTATTTTGAAGAAAGAAGACAATCCTTATTTGGGTTACGTAGCCCTAAACAATCTAACCTAGTATAAGACTGTTTTTTAAGAAGCAGGTTCTAACGGCTAAAAACAAACAAATAATCTTCCGACTGTATTTTTGCAGTATTTGGTCTGTGGACCCCTCAAAATGGTTTTGAGAACCTTTTAGGGATACAAGCAGAGCCGGCGGCAGAGCAGTCGATTTAGGGAGGCCAAGCGTGGACCCCTCAAAATGGCTTTAAGAAGTTTTTAGGGATACAAGCAGAGCCGGCGGCAGAGCAGTCAATTTAGGGAGGCCAAGCGTTTATCAGAAGGGGGAGGCAAAGTTTGAAATTAGGCACAAAATTCGGTGTCTTCAAAAGAGTAAGCTTGTTGATTGGGGGGGCCAAGCATTGGCGTTGGGCCTGGATATAAGGAATCCAGTTAATTCCTGGGTTACATTTCGGATGTTTTTGTCCTTGATGTCTCCCAACTTCGAAGGCATGCTCAGGGGTATAAGCAATTTTTTAGAAGGTGATAGAGGATGAAATAAGCATTCAATTTTTCTTGGAGAATGTAAGCTTTTAGCGTGCGTGGGTCAAAGCCTGAGCTAAGCTTAAGGGCAACATTCCCCCTTGGGCTTAGGTACGCCACTGTGCATGCCCAGTGCCACCTTTCCTGAAATATATATACCAAGAAAAAGAGCAGCATTGTTTCAGGTTATTTTACATGATTTCACATGATGGCAAATTTGTGAAAAGGGGTGAAATCGAGAGAAGATTGAGAACAATCGTATTTTGAAGATTCGCTACAACAAAGACTTTTATCACCAGAACGTTTTTTATTCGAACCAGCGTTTTTTGTTCGTTCTGGTTAGCACCGTTCAGGAGCATCTCTTGACGATTGAAGTAGAAATATTTGCGCTTCAAGTCTTTTTTCTGGAATCTCACTATACAGGGCTACAGAAGCGGATCCAGGGGAACGTGGGGGATACATCCCCCCACCAGCCATTTTTAGCAAATTTTTGATGAATAAAATTTTTCATAATTTCAAACCGCTTCGATATGACAATAATCCTTAGGCCTTAAGCACGCATAAACCAAAGTGTGCGAACTAAATGCATCATGTTTCGTGAAGGACTAATTAGAATAATTGTTCTAAAAGCACTAAAAGGGTCATTGGACTAAACTTTTCGTGAGAGCATACCCCGAACCCCCCTGGAGCCGTTTTTCTTCCTCAATTGGTTTTTAATTCTGCCGGAAAAAACTACGCCTAAAAAATGTCAAAATTGGGTGCCTCCCCGCCCCAAAAGATTCTGCTGAACCAAATTCCTCAAACAACAATCTCCGCTGACACAGACACATTTGCTATAAAGGCCTTATTTACGCTTTTTTCCGGGTCGGGTCTAACGTCTTTGTATTTAGTTAACACTCAGCCTAGGCCTATACAGTGCAAAACTGCATTCCCTACCAAAATTGTTTGGTTTCGCTCTTGCAAGGCTACAACAGTTTTAGCAAAATGAAGGATCGTTTTGGTTTTTGCAATGTTGAAAATTCTGAAAAAATTCTTTCATATTTGCTGATTCTCGAAACTAATTAAGAGTAACATTTTTTATTTTTTTCCGAGAACGCTATGTGAAAAGTTTTATTTTGCTTTATATTTGCTTTTTGATTTTATTTACTCCATTTAAACAGCTCTGATTCAGTCATTTGTCAGTAAGTTCATTCGTACAGCTGCAGGTTAAGCGGATTATGACGTAAAAATGACGCACATGGTAATCGTATCGAAAACTAGCAGACTTATGATGCAGAAATGTAATTGTAACGTCATAAATCGATTAATTTGTTATTCATGTAAACAAAACTACTGAATAAAATCAAATCAAATCTTCATTATTCTCGCCGTATTACGCCGAAGCGTGTAACGAGTTGCGGGGCCCATCTCCGCGGCTTAGCGCCAGGGCAACACGGCTCCGAAGAAACATGGCAACGGTCGCGAGTCGTTGGCGACACTGTGTCGATTTGACCGGTCGGGAATCGAACCCCAGACCTCCCGCACCGATAGCGAGCGCTTAGCAACTGAACTAACGGAATAATACCTTTATAATTCTGGGGGACCAACCCAAAGCTGAAACCGATAATTAAATTCATGCCACAACAAATTGCAGATCGACGTAAGCTGTAAACAGGTCAAGGGTTATCAATAGGGTCAGAGGTCATCGGCTTAGTGAGTCACGGAAATGGACATCGAGCAGAAGCGTTCTTCCGTGTTTCAACGGTCTAATCTCATAATTTTATGTTTACTGATACAATTTCATGGGTTCATTCAACAAGATAACACAAGACCAAACAGGTGCATTGGTTTGTTTTGTACAATATGTTCATTAATGACATGATTAATCACTTTGCTTAACAGCAATGTTTATCACCGATCTTTTCCTGAAATAATCTAAGCATTAGGGAATTTATTTCCAGTTGTCTTGAGAAGATCGGAGCTATATTTTGGTGTTCTATCATTAATTGTAGCGAAACAAACTTTCATAAAACAAGCTTCATAAATATGAACCAGACCTACTTAGTATATAGTTTTCTTTGAATAAAAATAATGCACATCGCTAGTTCAAATTTTTAAATCCCTATCAAGACTAATTGTTCAAACTTTACTGCAGGCCATTGTTCTGCTCAGATAAAGGTTATTTCTTTATCCTGTCCTCATGTACAATTTCCGTGGGTTTTAGGCCCGCCGTTCTTTGTTCTAGTTCCTACATCATAATCAATTTGTAGATGTCAAAGTTTAAAAAAGTAATTAATGCATCAAAAAATTGATTACGGCATGATGCAGAAACTAGGATCACCAACCGCGGGTCTAAAGCCCACTAAAATTTGGCATGTGGACAGGGCAAATGTCAGCAATAAGCTTGTGGTCGTGATTTCTTTGCTTCATAGGCTATGCTTAACATATCCGAAACGAAAAACCGATTATGCCACGAAAAATTTAATTGTGGCTGAAGAAAGCCCACTGATTTTAAACACACAAAAAAATGGACGTAGAGACACTGCAATTTTTGGTAGGTTGATGTGTTGCTACTTGTTTTTCGCGTAGAAACAGCCATAAGTTTTGTCTGATTGACGAAAGAAGTAATGCCGACCCTACATGACCAACCTTTAAAGTCGAAAGAGCGCGCGCTAACCATAGAGAAATCCAAGGGGGCTAATGAACTCAGCCTCCACCCAAGGTTTTAGTTATGCACATTACTAAATCGGTACTCCATACTAAAAGACATACAAAACGGTAAGATAATCATTTTCTCGAACTTGAACCCCTGCTTCCCCAAAAGAAATATTGGATCCCCTTCCTAACCAACAGAAGAGGCTGTTCGTAAAACTGCTGGTCAAAACGAAAACTGATAAAAGTAGACAGAAAGTCTAGCTGGCGCATAGCTCTGATTCATCATCAGTTTGCATCTTGTTTTGCTTGGATTACGATTTGTAAAATGAATATTGCAAATAGCATATTGATCTTATCATCGACGAGCTATTGAGCTTATACATTAAAGCAACATTTTGATCCGTTCCGTTAATAAATTATCCGTATCAAACCCGTTTAGAAATCCGGTAAAAATGTTATTTAGAGAAAATTTTCATGCTTTTGTGACGCAGATTGCTATTTAAATTTTATTATGCGGTGAATCAAATGTCGCTTTACTTTTGCTGACCGCAAGAAAGCGGCAGAAGAAATCATATTCGAAATTGATATAAGTTTAGCTGCTGTTATTCCAAAACAACTTTTATGTTTCAGTTGCACTTTTATCATACTATCACGAGAAAGCAATCAAAGCGCTATCACGTCTTGCTCAGACGTTGCTTAGACGTTGTTATCACGTCTTGCTTAGACGTAGCCTGCCACCTGTCTACCACTCTTAGACGAGAAATCTAGTTAAATGCCTTTTCCCAGCAACCCAGCGAGTAAGCTTGCCGGCTTGTTCTCCGCACTGTCTCGTAATGTCGAGAGTTAAGCAAGGAAGCTGTAAATATAGCCATTAGTGTGACTGGACTAGGAATCAAACCAGAGTCTACAGCTGCAGAAACACATGCTCTATCCATTTGTCCCACTCAGCTGCATAATGAAGACGTAACCGGGAATGGAACTCAATTTTTCTAGTTGCGAAGCTAACGTCTTCGAACGACCTATTAAGTTGCCGATACGTTACGTAAGATCAGCTCGCGTAATTTTCATATAAGGTGACCGATTTTTGTTACTCTTAGCGAAGACAAAAAAAGATCGAAAACTTTGGTTATATAACTTTTAACTTTGTTGCGTTCATGATGTGGTGAAAAATTAGTAGCCATCAGCGGCTCAACAAAGTCAAAACTAGAGGAAAGAAAGTCTGCAATTACGGATTTTTAAGTAAAGACCCGGTACACAAATTCGTTATCTCTCAACCACATCGAAAAAGGTCAACGGTTGACAATGCGCTTGTTGTTATGGCTACCGGAGGCTTAAGTACTTGCCAATGTCATATTTGCAATAAATTTTTAGACGGATACACGTCTGCCTCAAGAAAAAAGAGAAGCAATGAGCCAATGACGGAGGGGTTGCACGAATTTACTCCAATTTTTTTATCGCAATAACAAAATAAGGATGATGCAGTTATCAAATTTAAATTTTAATCGCTTACTTTTTGAAAACTTTCCAAGGAGGCATACATGACTAGCGAAAAAAGCCTAATTTGACTCGTGAAATCATTAATTAGTATGTTGAGAGCGTGGATATTCAGTGGGGATTCACGCCCCTATGATATACTCCCGTCTGCCATCGTCCCAGCATTCATACGCTAGTAGATCACAGAATCCAAGGGGGCTCAAGCCCTTCGCGCTCTAAATTTTCAGCTGCGTGTATTCATACATCAGTATTTCTATACTTCGAGATGCACAAAGCAGCAAGACGAGGATTTTTTGATTCCTCGTCCCTCTCTTCCCCCAACAGTTCTGAATCCGTCCCAGTAACGTGGTATCCCTTTGCACCGGTCATCCTTGCGAAATGTCTTCCAGCATCGCTGACACCCAAAGAAGATCTTCACGAAATCGTAAAGGAATGAGGAAATACAAACAGCGACAAGCTGGGAACATCAGCAAAACGATTTTTGCCGATTGCCGCTGTTTTGTCTTCCTGATTTAGTTACGATTGCGTTACTTACGAGCCCTACGATTGTCAGCGAATGCTGGTAGACTAGCAGCAACAACTGTAAAGCAAGCGACTTTCAGCATAATCAATACAACCGTATCATTGCCATGCTACGAGTAGAATCTCACGTAAGTCAACAAAAATAATCGCCGTCAAAACTCGTAAAGGCTAGAAAACAAAATAAAGTATGATGAAAAAACTATTCGACTATTGATTAAACACTTCATGACTCAAAATCGCAAAGGATTTATCATTTTTACGCTCATTTATGCGTAAAGTCGATTACGTTAGCTAGGTTAACCTTAACCTATGCAATCTTCGAAGCTTAAGTGCAGGTCAATTAGTTAAGGTTAGATATATTAATTCTCAACTGCGGTTCATTTAATTTCAAGATTAACGTTCAGGGGCAGATCCAGGGGGAATATGGGGGATGCACCCCCCATCCACCAGCCATTTTCAAACATGTTGTTGATGAATCCAACTTTTCAATAATTTCGAACCTTTTTGATAACAATAAGCCTTGCGCCCTAGGCACGCATAATCGAAAATGTACGAACAAAGTGCATCATATTTGGTGCAACAGTCAAAATTAGAGGCAAAAAATTTAAACACAATTTGCCTGAAAATTGTTCAAGAAGTACTAAATTGGCCACTACAGTACGAAAATTTTCAAAAATTTTCCGGGGTAGCATGCCCCCAGACCCCGCTAGAGCCTTTTTTATTCTTAATATGCTTCAAAATAATTCTGCCGAAAAACTGCGCTTAAAAATATGACGAGTTGGGGTGCCCCCTCCCTGAAAAAATTTCTGAATACGCTCCAGACATAAAACATTTTTCAAAGGGCTTATTCACGCTTTTTTTTAATGTAACTTCTTCGTACTTGGTTAACTTTCAACCTAATTCCAAATTTCATCTCCCCCACCAAAATTTTCTGGATCCGCCCCTGTTAACGCTATAAGTAAAGTTGCAACATCAGATTATGCAAGCTTTGCTCTGATTACGTCCAGCCGGACCGACTAGGATTTTTGACAGCAATTTTGCGGCCAATTGACAACTCAAAAAATCCGTATTAATTCCGATTGTTCTTCGGTAATCAAGCTTTACTCATCCACTAAATATCTCAGTGTTTAAAATAAGAATCTATCGAATAATTTGTTTATTTTGGAAAGTTAACTAGTGGTTTCAAATTTATGGCTTAAACTTACTTAACGTTATGGTATTTTAATCAAGTTGTCTTGTATTAACAGCTCTTTAAATTAGACTATTTCTGCTTTATTTGCAACTAAGTTTCTCGTATGGTCTTGCGCAACTCAAAAAGATGATTACAACGTATTAAAAATCTTTGTAGTGATACTAAAGCTTGACATGCTCTGACATTTTATTGTACTTGACAGCGGAATGGCCTAGTGGTAGCGTGGATGGGTTGAAAACTTGAAATCTTTCGCGACGAGTTAAATTTACGATGAGCTTTGTGCTCTTCGAATCGGCAAAAACCAGAAATAGAAATTGCGAACGTGTACAGCCGAGAATCGAACATGTAACGAAGGCTTTGTAAGTCATGCCCTAGACCAGGGTTTTCCAACAGGGTTTTCTCGCACCCCAAGGGGTGTAATGCTGCATTCAGAGGGGGCGAGTAACTTTTCAGTTTTATGTTTTGTATATAGAGTGCTTTCATTTTCACTTGATTTATTGTCATTGTTTCAGCGTTGTCTTATAGCATATTGTTGTACGGGGTGCGAAAATATCTTTCAATACTATGAGCGTGCGCTACATTGAAAAGGTTGGAACAACTGCTGCAGACTTTACCATTGACGCATTCAGTGCAAAAAGGCCAGTGTTTTCAAAAAGGCCAGTCTTTACTAACTTTATGTCATGGCAATTTTAAAAAATACAAATAGGGTTAACCTTGATTTATTTAACTTTTTACTCCTTATAAATAAACAAACATCTGTTGTTGAAGGTAATTTATATAAAAGCTGCCTTACCTACATTGCTTAAAGCGACGTCATTAAAAAGACGTCATCAAAAATACAAACTCAACTATAATTTCATAAATGACCATGGTTTTGTTTACGGCTGACCGATTGCGCTGGACTGAATTTTAAAAGAATGTGAACGACGATTAACATTTTTCACCCTCTAACCCCGTATTTATTACAACCAAGCAGGCCTATTAACCACCTGACATGCTGTAAACTGCTTGACATCATCATAAAATATGTCACAAATTAACCAATTTAAGATGCGTCATGCATAAGAATTTAGGCATGAAGCAGCGTTTGTATGGCGCAAAGTTAGACACAACGCAGCTAAAAATGGCTTTCAGCAGCTTAAAAAGCATTTTTCACTACCTGGAGCTCTTACTGTACAGTTGCCATTTGATTTGAAAAAAAAAAAACAAACAAACTTAAAACGCATTTTTACAAGGTTGAAGTTCTAGCCCTTTCTCTTCAAATCAGCCCACAATAAAGCTTATAGCTTGTATTGTAATAATTAACTAAGCCAGTCTCCAGTCACTGTTTTTTCATTCCTGATGTTAACGTAAGAAGCATCAGGTAATTTCGCTTCCTTCAAGATTTTAAAGTTGATTTTTTTATTGAAAAGAGTAAACTGTAATAAGATATGATGGCACTGTCATCGACTAAAAACTTTCTTTATTTTCACTAGCTTTCGAGGATGCATACCCTTTTCTTTACGTGGTAATAGTTTGCTTGAATCGCTTTGCAAATCTTAACTGTTTGAATTAATTATTATTACCTGAAGAAGAGAGTATTCGTTCTCGAAAACTATAGAAAAAACTTATAGTCGATGACAATGCTAACATCATTTATTGCTTGAAAACAGAGCCGAATTAAACAATGGGCACACTGGGCAGTTGCCCCGGGCTCCGCACTTTGGGGGGCCCGCGCTTTTTCTAATTTTAGGCGCTATTAATCATTAAATTGAAATAAAATAAATTTACAGCTTTACAACTTACAGTACATTACTTGCTGACTTGAACTGAGAAATCAAAATATTTACGTACCGGTACAGTAATAACCTGTCAGAAAAAAAATTTAGGACAAACTTAATGTCATTTAATTATTTGCCTTAGCTTTTTTTGTGATGCATTCTCTGTATTGTTTATTATATTTTCTGTGTTGTTTATGTTTGCTTCTAGATGAAACAGAGCTAAAATTTTATTCTATGTTTGACATTTTAAATTTAATTTCAAATTAAACTTTTAAAAAATTAATGCATCTTACTCTTTTTGTTAAATCAAAATAACAAATTAACTAAACCTCTTCGATTGAAACTAATAGGCTAATAATCAAAATAGAAATTTGTTGCCAACAGTAATATCTTTTTGAGCGCGACCCTAACCTGAGTTAGATAAATTTTAATAAATATCTGTTTTATATTGTGATGTCAATAAAATTTAATGTTTTCCCCTTCCATAATTTAGAGCCCCCCCACGCCCCGGGCCCCACGATCTCTCAGTCCGCTCCTGTTTAAAAAAAATACAGGTCGGCACGGTTAGAATTCCCTTTTCAGCATAAGACGACTGCTGGTAATCATTAGGATTTGGTTTCATATTTGTGAGAAGTCTAGCATTTTTTGTTCGGCATCTTGTCAAAAATATTGATCGCTTTGAAAGCCAGAGCTGTTCTAACGACGTTATCTATTTACAAAACTTGAAATTCTAACGATTACGGGAGAAGACAATATTGTAACTTTTGAAATAATAAACACAACAATCTGTAAATATGTCACGCATGATTGGGTACAAAAAGTAATGTTGTTTTGATTTTGTGAGTCAACTAAACAATATAAATAGAAATAATGCAATGCAATATATCTTTAAAAACGACGATACAATGTTAGCGCACTTTCAATATTTGCTTTTCTGGGAAAATCTTTTTACTGGCCTAAAAAAATCAACTTTAAAGTATCGCGAATACACAAGCTATTTGCTAGGTTAGCTTTTGAAAACTAATATTAGTATTGACGGTGATGTCTGGGTACATTCTTGTCATTACAACCGAGCAGTTTTTTTCAAATTGACGTTGTTTGCGTTTTCGCAAATAATGCACTAGCGCCACCGCGAGGAAAAGCAATACAAGTACTCCGATGGTGACCCCGGCTACTATGCTTGCTGTATTTGAACTGCTACTTTTCTGTGATGTTTGTCCAAGGGTAGTTCGCCTTTCATTTGTTGTCTCAAGCAGCTGAAGAACCGTATGAGGTGTCAAGGTTTGAATTTTAGTTGAGTTATCAATGTATAAATTAGCTGTGGATGCTTGAGCAAACCAAGTTGGATTTACCGAATTCAAATTTTTACGCCCTGTAGTTGCATTTACATTAGTTCCTGCAGTTGAGAGCGTTGGTAACAAGCTTGCTGAGTATGATGAAGTTGGAGCTTCAGTTAAACCTTCAAAACTAGTTCGGTTTTGCGGAACTTGCGTAGAAGATTGGATTGAATATGCAGTTGAAATGGTTGCTGCAGCTAAGGGTACGATGGTAGTCAAAGAATTCGTTGCAGCAAAGGAAGTTGATATTGCAGTCGCTGGGTTTGTTGAAGGTGCAGCCCAACTTGGGAGTACAGCTAAAAATGGAAGAACATATGATTTCAAGTAGTATACTTTTTTTAGTTTTAGCTTACTGCGAAATTTGTAAAAAGCTTAAAAAGTAAGGTGTTAGTCGGTTTTTAAAAGATTCTTTTCAAATATGGTCAGTTTTGCAAAAAAACTAAAAGAAAACGTTTCAAATAGTTTGGACATGAACTATCCTAAAATGGCGTTTTCAACCAAAATGTTTATTATGCTTGCTTAATGAGATCCTTATATTCCTTTTTTCGGCACCAAACAATACTTTTACATGTGCCCAAATCAGAAGCGGATTTACGTATAGGCTTAGCAGGATGAAGCCTTGGGCCTCGGAAAAAATGAAAGGCCTCATCACGAACAATAAAAACCCCTTTTCTTATTTTGGAAATCGACCATCAAGACCAGCCATGGGCAACATAATTTTCAGTGGAAAACAGGACATGTGAGGACGTGCATACCTTTTTTTACTCTTCACCGAAATTTTCAGTAAAAAACAAGACATCTGGCAGATTTTTTTTTGCTCTTATAATCAGTGTCATCAAATAGCCAAGAGTTCTTGTCTAAATCCGGCCCTGATCCAAATGGTTCACCGTTAGCATGAGGACAATAAGGGTAACTCCCTAAAATACTAAAGTGAAGCAGAGCTGAGCGTTGTTTATTCTTTTGCTATATCATGCTAGCTCCCTTTGTCTTTTCGTAACTTTTGCGCCTCGCTCAGCCTCAGTGTAGACCAACCTTTGAAGAACATTGTGAATAAAGTGGTCCACAGTTTTCTGTTAGCTCATATTGTCAAACGCAAGAACTTACATTCACAGGAAGACGATGAGGCTACAACATCTGTATCATCAATTAGTATATTTCCACTTCGGCCTCGTTCCCAGTCAAAAGCTTCAATAATAAAGAAACCAATTGTACCGGCTTTTAAAGGAATCTAAAACATCAAATCAAGCTTCTGTAGTGCGTGTCATCACTCAAACTCAGTGGTGTACGCAGAAGGGACTCCTATGTGCTTCCCTGTCAGGTCTCCTTATAAACACACGTTACAAGCTGTTAATACACAAATTTTGCAACAAAAATCGTACTTTTTGTGGTAAATTTTCCATACGTGCCTTTACACGTTACAAATATTTTGCGCAGGCCCCTGCTTGAACTGGTGAATTATTTTTCAACCCCAACATAGGCCGACACCGGGGGACTAAGAAGGCTTTAGCCTCTCCCAAGCTTAGCTATGCGTATTAATATATCAGTAGCTTGCATCGTTGCTATTAAACACCAAGGTGGCCATTTCCTTAATTCGTACTTCGACGATTTTCATGATCTCTCTCGTCGTGCTGTTCCTTTGTTTATCGTCTCGCAAAGTGATTTTTCTCTTTCTTTTGGCCGACAATAAAAGTATACCTACCTAGCCCACTCCTTCCCCTGAAAAATCTGAAACCGTCCCTGTCCATGATGCTTACGTTTGCTTTTCTCCACGCGTTTGCTTGATGGCCCTTAAGATTCCACAAAGTTTTCTCTCCTGGTTTTCTTCCTGATGATGGAGATAGAAGTCCAAGGAGAACTTCCAAATGTCCCAGTGTTCTTCCTGCAAAATCAGCAAACTTGATGGTTTTTACAAACTTATAAGCGCAAGTATGTATAGGCTACATAGCCGCAAAAAATCCTCCTCAGGCATATAATTATGGCCTTGGGTAAATGTCGGTCACAACAACTGCACTGATGAAACCTGAAAGGTCGAGACAGTGCTCACTGTTATGCAGTTACGTATAAAGTTTCCAGTTTTCGCCTTTATCCTTTAAACCCGAGGTTTTCTTCCTTTTTCTGTTCGACGATTCCTAATACACAACAGCACTTAATTTAATAAAGAAACAAATTCTTATATCTAACGTCGAAGTTCATTAAAAATTGCGAGCCGAGTTGAGTTCTAATTCTTTATTTTTAATTTGGCGAGTTCAAGTTCAAGTTCAGTAATTTTTTACCGAGTTTATGCTAATTTCTAGCATTTTTGTCAAGTTCAGGGTAAGTACAAAATTCAATCAACGTTTTTCGAGTTCAAGTTCGAGTTCGCTGTGATATCTACACCGCATTTGTTTCTAGTCTTACATATCCCTTAAAATACCTAAGCGGGATACTTTGGAGTTTTCCGGGTTAAGAATACCTATTTCAAACAAACGTTTACTAATATGACTTAGGTGTTGCGTCCATACTTTCTCCCGACTTCTCAATCCTTTTTATTTTCATGATACTACATTAGTCGTTTTGTTGCTTCTTTTGTGTATCGTATTTATATGTTTTCATTTTGTTGCATTTACTGTTGTGCTGACAGTTCGGCGACACTTGTCGGTAGCGTCAAGAAGTGGTTAGGAGCGTCGGTTTCACGACGGCCATGCTGTTGGTTCAACTCCCACCCAAGCCTCGTTGTTGCGTCCTTCAATAAGATTATTGACAATAATCATTTCTGCTTGGTGGAATCTAACAAGCAGCCACTTAAAGAAGACTGAAGCAAAACTCAGCCGAAAAACTCTTGAAACAAAGGCAGCTCCTATAAGCGAACCAGGATTCGTCCGATGCATATGGCCTCCGTCGCTTTCTCGTGACAGAAAGTAAAAAATAAGGAAATCATGGCTACTACTACTAGTTCACAGTTGATGCAGAAACAGATAGATCCAGGCTATTTTAAAGGGGAAGGGGAGCTGAGATTGAAAAAAAGCTTAAACAGTTTCGTACGTTTTGACTTTAGAAGTATCGACCTATGAACGTCTATGAGTATTTATTGGGGGAAAGTGAGCGCTCAGCCTTCCTCTGGATGCATCTATGAGTTTTAAAGACCCTTTCTCCTTACCTTTCATGAAATACCAAAATTGAAAGCACATATCAACCTGAGCGGTGATTCTCTGGCTGTATATTCGAGCAGTACGGTTGTTGTTCCTCCTTGATTTTATGTACAAATATCCTCCTCCCGGGGCTGAAGCAAACAAATACGGTATATTCAAGGACGCAAAAAAAGATCTAAAGGGGTGCAATTATGCTTTTTTGGGGGGTATTACAGCTTTCCAAGTGCCCAATTTTCGAACAATACCCATAATTAGGTAGACGTAGGTCATTTTCCAGCCCAAGAAAAAAACTTTCCTTGCCCATACTGCCGATGCCCATAGGTCAACTATCACGTCTGCTTTTGCGGGTCAAAATCCAGCAGAGTTTTTGGTCACCATTTAATACTTCGGTGTTACTATCTATTTGTTTTTCCTGTTTCTGTACAATAGCTTATGACGCAGAATGTTCATGGGTTTTTGGTCTACAAAATAATCTAGTGGACAGGGCTCTACAGGGCATTGTACCGTACAGTAAGAATTTAAAAAACTTGTAAAAATCGTAAGTTAATAAAGCTAGCAAAAAAGCCAGCAAAACACAAGAATTTTAAATAGCTAGCATATCAGCAACTCACTTCCTCCATGGTCTCCGGTTGTTCCTGTGCCTCGCTGTTTTCCATCATCTCCTGATCCTCTCTTCCAGTTGAAATCATCTCCTCTGTAAACGTTCCGCCAACCGCACCATCCTCGATCGAAATTGCAAGTCACCCCTGCAAATGTTTGTGCTTCGTGGCAAGGTCAAGTCTTGAGTGAACAACGGGCCCTAAATTTATGGCCCCAATTGGCCGAACTTGGGACTCAAATCCAAAATTAAAAGGTTTCCCACGTGGGTCGTAGCAGTACCGCGACAGGTTGCATATCTTCTGTTGCGGGTTCAATTCACGGTTGAGTCAATTGCGTTTGACAAAAAATGAGACTGATTACTGACTCGAAGAGCGCAAGTTTACATTGTGATCTTCCACCAGTGGCGTAGCGAGAAATTTTGAAGGGAAGGGCGTACACTGCAAAGCTGTTAAAATAGTCTGGCATATTTCAATTACTTAGCAACATTTGGCACGGCACAATGTCCCTCTCCTACCCCCTGGATACTCTCCCGTCTTTAACATTTTAATTTCCAACTCTATATTCAAAAATTACCTAAAATATTAAGTTTTGCTTTTGCAACCTACTCTGTGATTTACGTTAGTTGCTGTCCAAAAAATTCAATCAATGTACAATATTTTCAAGAATAACACCCACCGGATGTAATAAATGGTTGTTTATTAAAAGTCACTGCAGCGAATACAATTGATAGAAGAGATACAAAAGATGAAACAAAGAAAATTTTTCTCATTTTTAACGAATTTAGCTTTTTTGCGACCGGCACAGAGACAAAAACTTATCAAATATGGATCCAGACACAGACACCACTCTTAACAACGATCTTCTGAAAAAACATAAATTTTGACTGGACAGCACAAATTTTAGTTCCATTAGCAGCGTAGTAGATTTTTGGTTATCGGTAAATTTAAACTAGTACGCTGTAATGGAAATTTTGCAGCAAAAAAGCCTAAAGGTACGTTTTCCAATACGCGACAACGCGACACGCGAAAATTTTTATCGCACCTGTTAAACAATCTCGCGAAAATCTGCGAAAACCTTTTGCAGTCACTTACATAGTAATTTTTGTCGCGTTTTCGCTAGTTGCACGCCGGTGTCGCGTATCGGTAAACCAACTTAACGCTGGTTGTTGTCGCCAAGGTGAAACTACTCGAAGAACTCGAAAAATTTTAATGCAGTCTCTGTAAAGCAGACAGCTTTCTTGAATGGGATTATGTAGTTGGGGAAGGTGGGGTTATTTTGGACAAAATTTATTTCTGTGACTCTAGAGCAAGATTAAGAACGTGGAATTACCAACTCTTTGTACAAAATTGTACATAGCCCTTTGACTTCAATATGAAATTGTTCGTGATTGTAATAGCTCCAAGCATTAGGCCATTACTTACTAGAATGTAAGGTGGTCTGGTACGTCCGAACTTGCCCCAATAGTTGGGTAGGTCCGGACAAGCAGTGGGGTAGTCTCGGACGTCAAAAAGAAGGCAAATTTATTGCGATGAATAAGCACTCTGCATCAATTTCCGCTGATAGAAAAAACAGCTCGTTTCAGTTAAATTCACTTACACAGTTTCCAAAGTTTACAACAAAGAATTCAAACAAAATTAACTGAATGAAAGAAAGAGACTACGCATGATCTCAATAGTTTGGTGAAATTAAATGTTCTGTTTTCCAAAATTCAAGTTAAAAAGCGTAAAAACGGACGTCGAGAAGAATAAGTAATTTGTGGCACTGGCAATTTAAAAACAACATCTTTACGTGCTAAAATTATTTTCATATTTGATTCAAAATCATTTTCAAAATTGAAAACAGTATGTTCACATGCTATTTCGAATGGTTTGTTATATATGTCCGAATTAACCCCACACTTAGCAAGACTAGCAAATGGCAAACTCTTCCTACGCAACTTGATTTTTTTAAAAACTCATCTTGTCTGCGTGTTTTTTATATATGCCTGACTAGTATTATGCATGACTTCAGCTTAAACTGCAACCATGCTAGCACAAACCCTTACGATTTCGTCTCATCTGATTTTACTTTTTCGTTAAAAATCGTGAATATGAAGTTCAACAAAAAACTACTTGATTTTGTTACCTAACCAATAATGCGATTGAGTAAGAAGGTTGCGGCGACTGATGTAGGTCACGTGTAGCCTGTCGACATGTCCAATTTATGTGGGCTTTTGACCCACGTTTATGTGGGCTTGTTGCTGGGGGCTTTCTGCATCACAATTAAATTTTTGATGTCTTAATTTAAAAAAGTGATTATGACATCAAGCCCACAGCAACAAACCCATATGAATATGGGCTAAAAGCCCACATAAATTGGACATGTGGACAGGCTGATGATGCTGCAAAAATAAAACCGGAAGTGGTTGGTCCGAATTAGCCCCATGTCCGAAATAACCCCACCTTCCCCTACCTCAAGCTGCCTCTGAAACTTCAAATTGCGATTTGGTGCAAATGGTCACTGGAGTTAAATAATGAAGAGTAAGTCATTACGTGGTGCTCAATATTTTTTTAACTTTTGAACTCACTTCGCAGTGATGCAGCAAATCAAATGACGACCTTCGTTGGTTTACGCTTAAATGTTTGAAATGAAAATGGTTACTAATGATAGAAATGAGCTTTGCGTTTTGCTTGAACGTTATGAATTTAATTCTCCTGTCTTCATCGATATGCTCAGACGGTACCGGTATGCTCTAGTGCTCTGCTGGTACTTTATCTATCTGGATTTTAAAAAAGTATATGCGTGCTACAACGACAAAACCTTAATTAATTTTGGAAGCCTTGAGCTAAATAAAATTTTCTTGTTAAAGCGATTTTTTGCGGTATTGTATCACCTCATTCATTATGTTTTTTTTAAGTTTCGAAAGTGCATTGTGTAAGCTTGTTTTGAAATTTTGCAAGGCTTATACACTTGCAAAATGTTCATACTTTGGCGATTCTTGTGATACTGGCGTTACATCAAATGTTGATTTTTTGCAATTTTCAAGTCTGTACTGGTAACTCTCTAGATTCGGTAAAAATTGCATATTGTAAAAACTCATCTGCGAAGGTGGAGAGATTCCCGCATACCGGAATTTTGCTGAGTTAACGCTTATTTATCTCAAATCTCAGTAGTATTTTTCTGGATATGCTGAAACGATTTTCTGAAGAGCTTTATGGCTAGCTGTTTCGTGGCGACAATGGTCACTTTTTCTTTGGTATTAAATACTTTTGCTGTTCTGAATAAAAACAGCAATGTTGGTGTCTATAAAGCACTGGCAAAACAAGTTTAGTTTAAAAATATCTTTTTCGAAGGGACTTTCACCAGCTTGTTACTTGTACTGAGCAGTGAAAGGCACATATATCAACTTTTTTGGCCGTATCCGCTGTTTATAAATAACTTTACTGCAATAGAGGAAATTATTGGACTAGCATGTCAAGCCAAGTCAATAATTTCCTTGCGTTTTTGCTGTTTTTTTTGTAAACTGTATTCAATACAGTACACAACAGAGAAATTCAAGCCCGAAGCAAAGACACGGCATACGTTCTAAAATGTCAACGACCTTGCTTGACATTAGCTCTGTACTGAATAGGACCAACAACTATTTTCAAGGCGCTTCTAAAGCTACTAGGTCTACATTATTTTTAACCAGCACTGACTAGGCTACTGAGTGTTGTAAAAAGTAGCTGCGCCACATTTAACCAGTACTGATCCATTGACACATCTATAAGGAGGTTCAAGCCTTCTGAGAGACTACTGATGTACTTAAAAATTTTCACACGCCCTAAGCAGCAAAATAAGCGTTTTTCGGTTTCTAGCCTCCCTCCCCTAAAAAATCCTTGATTCGTCCAGCCTCCCTCCCCCTAGAAAATCCTGAGTTCAAGAGCGTGATTTAAACCGTCTTCTCAAACCACACCATTTTGTTTTAATTTGCATGAACCATAAGCAGTTTGCGTAATTTATGCAGATTCATTTTGCTATCTTTACATACTTGTTTAGATGAAACTGATGACAGTGCTCTTGAATGTTATATATCAATTATATCAGATTGCCGTGTGGCAGAGCCGGCACCAGAGCAGTCGACTTAGGGGGGCCAAAGTTTGAAATTAAGCACAAAAGCCGCTGTCTTCAAAAGAGCAAGCTTGTTAATTGGGGGGGCCAAGCATGTCGATTGGGGGGGGCAGGCCCCCCCTTGGCGCCGGCCCTGCCGTGTGGTAAGAGCGTCCACTTCTGGAGCTATAGACTTGGGGTTTGATTTCGAGTCGGGTCAAACCAATAACTTTAAAACTGGTATTCACAGCGTCCTTGTTTGATACTCTAACTCAGCGTAAAAAGACATTGTTGAGAACAAGCCGGCTAGTTTACTTGTGCCGTTGGGAAGGGCATCACCACGTTGATATGGTAGACAGATGGTCGGCAACTCCTAAGCGAGGTCGTTATAGCGCTTTGATTGCTTTCTTGCGATAGGAGGATAAATACGCAACTAAACTAACAAACCATGTCGGTGCTACAATATGGGTCATAGAAGTTGCCATGGAATTGAAGCTATTCGTTTTTGGTCCATAAGTGCTTTATCGTTCACCTACGTTTATCTTTTCGAAATATTGTAAAACTACAGTCATTTTGTTTTAACCTGATCGAGCCGTATAAGCAGTTGGCGCAATTCATGCACATTCATTTGGCTTCCTAATCCTTGCACAGAGTTGTCAACGGGCCGAAGATGTGAATCCAACCCGATCCCAATCCTAATTTATCAGTCAAAGCCCGATTTGAACCCGAAATCAAAAACAATATTCAAAATTTTGAAGAAATTTTAATAAAGTAAAGAAAATGAGTTTTACCCTTCCACAGTCACACTAGTTAAGAGCAGCAACATTTGTACAAAGTGTTCTCTTTGCTTTATTTCAGCAATCGCGAAAACCTTATCACGGAAAATCTTGATTTTGCTTGGGCGTCCGGCCCGATTGAAGTCCGACGATTTTTCAACATCAAAGCCAAAGCCCGACCGGGTCGGAAAAGCCCGATTGACAACTCTGATCATACAGTAACATGATTTTGCAGATAAAAGTGAAGAATGTGCGAGTTGAAACGTGAACATGCCTGAAACTGAGATGAATTCACAAATAGCATCTGCAAAAGACGTCAGCAGTAATGCAACTTCTAACAGAAATCGGCATAAGGTAAGCTAAAATTACTTCGTTTCTGGTCTAGAAAAGCGACTACATTTTATTCAAAACGTAATCCCTATGACCGAGTAACAACTTGGTGGTCCTAGGGTTACAAAATCAACGTCGTTTCTATCCCTGCTCGTTGGTTAGCCTGCAAATCAGCGGTTCTTACCTATTTTGGTCGTTTCCCAACATATAGCCTACTTTTATTATGACCGAATTTCCCACCCGACTATTTTAGTCAATGTTAACATGAGACATTTTATCGATAGCCAATAGGTTTTGAAAGACTAACAGAACTCCCAAACTGCAATTACTGTACTACATTGAAATACATCAAAGCAAAAACAGTGTGAATATTAAGTTGTCAACCTTTAATGTGACTTTTGAATTTGCTTGTTGTTCACCAACAAGTCGATGCAACCTGCTTTCACTCCAAACTGGTGCAAAATTTAAATGCCGTACACTGTTATGGTTCCTACCATTGCACTATATCATAGCGGTGTTGGGCTGTGGTCTATCCAGTGTCTTTTTTATCTCGCCGTCATTTGTTTGGTTTTTGTTTTTTCTTACCCTATTTTAGGTTAATCGGGTGTTGCAACTATGCCTACTAACTCCCTCATCTTCAAGTTTCATTCTCGCTAGCATGTTACAACGTTAATCGTTTTGTTGCTTCTTCCCTTTTCTGTATCCGTTTGTAGTTTAACTCCTGTATTGCTGTGTCCTATTTATTTGACGGTGCAGAAATAAAAGACACTACTACTACTCAAAATCACCTAAGCCTTCACTACACTACCCATAATTTAATGTAGCCTATTTCAAATTTTAGCATAGCATAACATAGAAGAGTCACCCTGAAGCTTTTTGTCTTACACTCCTCAGAAGAAAACGTTAGCAAATGGAGCTAACTGTTAGGCAGGCCGATTATTTTTGATCAACGACTACACGGCTCAGAGCCGGCGGCAGAGCAGTCTACTTAGAGGGGCCAAGCGTTTATCAGGGGGATCAAAATTTGAAATTAAGCACGAAAGCCGCTGTCTTCAAAAGTAAGCTTGTTGATTGGGAGGGGGGGTGGCTAGCTCCCCCCTTGGCGCTGGCTCTGACATGGGTCAATGTTTTTTCTCTTTTCGGACTTACCAAACGACCATGTGGACCACTTTTTTCCCTTTTCGCACTTAACAGTTAGCTCCCATGTGCATGGGCTACTTGCAGTACCGGTATGCAATTACCACCAGTACTTTCACGTAGGCAAACAAGGTTGTTTTTTTATGAAGTAGCAATGCCTTTATTGATAACCATTACAAAACAATGTCCAGGGCAGCAGATCATATTGTTGAATAACAAATTACATTTTTGTAACTACTTTTTTTTGTTTCTGGGGAAATTTACCAATTGTTTACTAATTCGGTAGAAAGACATTTCCCACTGCTTTTGCTAAAATTTCCCACTAGAAGCACTGCCGCAAATCTCTATTTTTAAACAAAGCGAAAGTCTTTTTTCGGGAGCTGAAAAACGTTCTCTGGAGTCGATATTCTTTACAACTGGCAATCTTATTTCCAAATAACAAGCAAATCAATCCAGCACATGCAATTTATTTTCCTCCTATATATACAGAAAAATGCATAGAAAAATTTAGCACAAAATTTTAAGCCATAGTTACACTAGAACTAATAATTAAAACGCAAACACTACTTCTCAAAAAACCCAAATTCTGTATCACCCAATTGCTACCTACATACATAAACAATCACAAACTTTTAAAGGAACAGGACTTAATCAAGAACGTGGCCAGCAGAATATATATAGGGGGGGAATTTCAAGACTTCAGAAACACATTATGATCTTAAAATACATAAGCACACTAGGGGTTAGACTTCGCTAAAAAAAGGGGAAAGGTGAATGAGATTAACGGTGCCCTTACACTAGAGACCGATTGTTTTGCAATTCTTTAACGAATGGCAATGCAAATTATTGTTACCGCTATTCTCAAGTCCCGTATGAGCGTGATGCTATTCAGTTAATTCGGAGAACACATACGCACAGTAATTGAAGATGAAGTCACAAGTACCTGATCGATATTAATACAGCATACATGCCAAAAAAATTCGACACGAAATAAATACAAGCAAAATTCAGTTACACAAATGGGCAAGATGCTTTAAAATCTTGAGTTTAAATATTGTCACAGTATTGATATGCTGATGAGCTCTTAGAGATCAAGCCGATGAATTAAACCTCCCAGAAATATACACGCAAACATAATTTAGTACGAAAGGCTTTATATAGGAAGACAAAGTACGTAGTTCTGCAATAGCACTGGCGAATGACTATCATTACAAACAATTCACCAAAATAGTAAAATCCGACTTTTAAGTACACAGTAAGACAATAAATTGACAATAAATTCAGGCAAATTTACCTCAAGTTAACAATGATTTTATGCCATAGATTTTCGCCAAGTACTAGTTAGTACCACTAGAGAACATTTACGGAAAAATCAACACAATTAAAAAACGCACCAAAGGCTGTTGACAAATACGAAAAGTTACATTTTTAAGCTAGCTGGCATCGCCCCACCGGGGATTTCCCGTTTCATCGCCATATTAGCTAAATTAATGAACCCAACATCTGTTTTGTCGCCTGATTGCAATTGTGACGTCATAATTGACGATACAGATGGCTGCTCATCTTGAACAGGACTTGACGCCTCATTAGCTCGAGCTACTACGTTAGAGGCGCTAGAGAGCGCAGTAAAAGGCACAAGCATTAAATTGGATGTATTCAACAAGGATGAGTCAGCAAACGGTGACGTGATGATCGATGACTCAGCAGTACTAAGTGGTTTCGTGATAATGCTGAAATTGACTTGCTCGCTGAAAAAAAATCAAAAAATTATTGCGCTTTAAAACAAATTTTGATCGCCAGCAATGGCTTACTTTTGAAGTAAATTAACAAAAATTGAACTAAGCAATTGTATACGAGGGACACATTTTTAACCTTTCTGGTGAAGCGGAACCCCAATCATACATTTCAAATACTCAAGGAACCCTGTGCATAAACTGAACTTGGCGCGAATTACCTTTGATGTTGAATTTTGATTTTCTTGTGCTTTTTCGCATGTTGTTCAATTCCAGACAAGCCCACAACTGCGTAAGTACATCCTGGTTGTAAGCAATGGAAATGGGAGGTGTTGCGATTTCTAATAAAAAAACAGGTGGTTGCTGAAAGAGTTTTTAAAGAAGCTGATAAACTACAAATACCAAGGAGCGTGTGGCATAATTGAAATAATAGTCCTAGCTATGGTTGAAGCTTTTGAAACACGCTGGCCAGTACAGCACCAGCTCCAACGCTCCGTAGTGAAGTGGAATGAAAATTTTGAAGAACCCACGCTTCTTCTGGAGGGGTAGACTGCGTCTTCAATTGCACCGTAGAGCTAACCGCTAAGCAAACTTGGCGGCCTGTTGTCCACACTGTCTCGTTAATGCTGGTCGTCACGAACCGAAGCACCAATTTTGAAGTCATTGGTTTGACCAGACGCTGTATCGACTCGTCAGTTTGATGAAACCAATGACTGACTGGTATTCACGTCTTTTCTGCCTGACGTGTTCGGCATCAAAAGAACAGCAAGGGACTCTGGAAAAGGCATTCAACGAGATGCATCTCCGAGTGGTAGACAGATGGCTGGCAGCTACTTGAACAGGGTGGGGCTGTTTGCAGTGATACTGCTCAATTGATTATTAACAACATTCACCCACTTTACCTATATTTGCAGGTCTCTCGCCCACAATCATCCTTTCCCTTAAAACGTCCGAAACCGGATTGTTCCAGGGAATCTGCTTTAACGTGGTGCCGCCTATGAGCTCCGACTTTCGCACTATCGGTGCACCTGTAGAAAAAAATTGTGTTAACAGTTAAATTATGTTTAAAAATTAATTCTAGAATTGTGGGAAAAACTCTAAGCGCTTTTAGCGCCATGCCGAGAACACAAATTTGCCACAATACATGACCCCTATTTGTCAGAGAACTGCCAAATACATGAATACTCCTTTGCTTCGAAAAAAGACCGTCCAACCCCATGCATTGCATTGTATTTAGTTTTTCCTATCACGACAAAGCGATTTAATGCGCTATACGAGCTCGCTTAGGAGTTGACGGCCATCTCGCTAAGTGCTTCCCACCGGCACAACTAGTAAACTTCGACAAGTCATTGGTTTGACCCGATTTGAAATCAAACCCAAGTCTACAGCTTCCGAAGCGGATGCTCATACCACTCGGCTATCTGAGCTGTAATTAAGAATACGACGTCCAGCTCACGTAGCGTGTGCTCCGTCCGCTACTTCGCGCCTGCTCAGCACAGCTCCGAAGAAACATTGCAACGGTAGCGAGCCGTTAGAAACGTTGCGTACGATTTGACCGGAACAAAAATTGAACAAAAAACCCGTACGCTTTTGGCAGATACTTACTTGAATTCGCATCGCAAGCAATGGAAATGGGTGCTTTGTCCATTAAACGGACAATCGGAAGTTTGGCAATTCTGATTCGCTCTGAAACGTTTGAAATCATCTCGCACCAGACCAGCCACTCTCTCATGATGCTGACGATGCTTGAACATGTGAGTACGTCCAGTGAAACGATAGTGGCAGTCTTCATGCAAGCAATGATAGTGGGACACCTGTAAGAATTGGTTGTTAAGTAATCAAAACGGAGAACAGCAAATGGGTCTGATTTTGCATTCGGGTAACTTTATAATACTACTTTTATTATAAAAAAGCAGCGAAAACACCAGCCACTTCTCGAGGTGGAGCAATCCCAGCAAGCAAATTTCCCGGCTTATGCTTTTCGCAATCTCTTGCGCTCAGCGCCAAATATAATGCTCATTGGTTTGACCAGACTCGAACTACTTTGCCATCTTCATTAACAAGACCTAGCGGTGCCGCACACAGATGACAGATCACGGGTTCGATTCACGGCTGGAGCCGGACCGCATTTGACATACATAAACATAACGGGTAGTCTTCCTCAATTACTGTTGAATTTTCAGTTCAAATATAATTTGAAAATAACCTCAGTTATTGTTATTCATTGGAAATACTGCATCAGTGCATTGGCGATATGTAGCACGGACAGAAGAGAGCTCGATGACTAAAGCCAGAGCCAGCAATCAATTATTCCGATAAACTATTAATTATAAAACCTCAACAGCCTGTTTCTCGCATTCAGGAGGTATCTTATAGCTCCTGAACCCCGCGATTAGTGAGAAACAGGCTGTTGATAACTTGAGGTATTATAATTTTATGAAAGTTGATCGGAACAATTGATATATTTATTGGAAACAACTTTTTCAACTTACTCTGAGTGAATAACTGCATTCCGGATCACCACAATTTTCTGTAATCTCAAAGCGTTTAAACCCGCTCATGACGTCATTGTTCAGCCGAAACTTTGAAAACATCGATACAGAATCGTCTTGTCGATCCAGAGCCGAGAATCTGAAAAAAATTACACTAGTTAAGCTTCGACTAGTGATTTATCTCCAGACCGTGCACCATACAATTATTCGTGGTTTTAGCTTTGCAACAGTAATAGTCAGCGACATGACCTAGAGGTACCGCGCGCATGAGACAGATCCCACGTGACGGATTTGATTCGCGGCTGGAGCCGATTGCATATATAACAGGTGGTTGCTGACTCGATGATCGCAGGCTCACTATGCAGTCTCCCTCAATTACTGTTGAATTTTCAGTTCAACATGATTTGAAATTAACCTCAGTTATTTATTCATTTGCAAACTTCAACATTTTGATTCTTACCTTGCTGCTAAGTTGCTCTCTTGCTCCATCAAGTGCACATTATCCACATCTCGATTTTTCGTCGAATCAGAAGCAACAAACGCATCGTTGTTGTATCCTAAAAATTATCTTTTACTTTGAATTTCGTAAAGCGCCAATGTTGACTCATTGTTGAAGGAAAAAACATAAAAATCAGTCGAAATTAAGACTCAATTGAAGATTACACCTACCCGCGTATCCAGACGAGTTGCTATTTGAATCTGCGTCTTGCATGTTACTGTTAGCTCGAAGGTCAAGAATTTCATCGTTGGAAGAATTTTCTACAAAAATATATATTTGTCAACAGCATTGCCTTAGGTATCGCAAGCAGGGTACAAATATTTATAGACGGGTTCGATTCACAGATGAAGCGTATCGCATTTCACAATAAGACAGGACGGTAGAGCACAAATTTCTTTTCGCAATCTCCCTCAATAAACTACTGAATACCAAGCTCATGAATTTAAAAATCGGAATCACAAAATTAGTGTTCCGAATAGATTGCTTGTGGAGAATTAATGTAAAGACATTGCTATCGGCGGGGGAGGCCTTGGGTTCGATTACCGGGCCGGTCAAATTGGAGAGTGTTGCCAAAGGCTTGCCACCGCTGCGACGTTTCTTCGGAGCTGTGTTGCTCAGACACTAAGTCGCGGAGATGGGCGAGATGTATTGAAGATTTAAATTTTTTTATATGCCTTTAGCTACAAGTCAGGAATCAGCGTTTTTCACTGGCAGACTCACAACATTAATCACAATAGAATTGCATTAAGCTTGTTAGATAACACGAAATAACCTTCTCCTTACCGTCCATGTCATCATTCGATACATCCTGATCGTCCATAGAGTTTGGCAGGATGTTGTTGTTGTTGTTATTGTCCAACGGTTCGCTGGACACGGACAACATGGGCTTGAAACCTGAAAAAATAAAAAGTTGTTCAAAAAAATTTGATGAGAAACAGTGCAAGAGTTCTAGCTGTAAAAAGAGAGATCCCAGTTCGATGCTTGAGTAAGTAAAAAAACGCTCAAAAAATTTAAAGAAATGGACAACAAAAAAAATGTTCTCACCTCGGGACATATGTTCCAACATTGCCATTTGTGGTTGAGTGAGTCCTGTACTTTGATGAACAGCTTGAAACTGAATTGGCTGAACAAAGAATAGATTAGATATTTTGTATTTTTCTTTATGACGAAAGCAATTACCTGATTTCTTTCGACGGACACTCCAGGCCGTTGCTCAATTTCGTCTGCTTCATCCACTATAAGAGGTAGAGAATCGTCCCCCGAATCGACATTGCTATGGTCAACGTTACCAACGTCAGCTACAACGTCTGCATTAAAATAGCCATTAAGGTTACAATTTGAGACAGACTCAGCGCTATCATCAAATTCCTAAGCCTGGATTCGAGTTTCCGCCCGGCAAATCTAGCACAGTGATGCAACTGACCAGCTACTTTGCTCTGCGAACACGCAAAGAACTCTTTACACACGATAGCAAAACCTCACCTGCTCCACTGTACGATCTTCCTAGCATCCGACGCAAATGTTTGCGAACATGAGTCGACATTTGGTGTTTGTATTGGAAAGCAAATGAACAACCAGCTCTTATACAATGGTAGTGACTGAACATTCCGTTGTATTTGCAATCTAAAAAACACAAAATCTACAGTTGTTTCTACCGGGTAGCGACAAGCGACAATTAAGTAAAATCTACTACTTTTGTAAGCGACCTGGTCTAGCGGCACCGCGCGCATGTGACAGATCCTGACAGATCCTACGTGACGGGTTCGATTCACGGCTGGAGCCGATCGCATTTGACGTCGTATGCACCAGGTGACTGCCGATTCCCAGCTCACTTCGCAGTCTCCCTAAATTACTGTTGAATTTTCGGTTTAATACAATTTGAAATAACCGGAGTCATTTATTTATTTACACACTCGCGAGCCGGTTATAGCTTCCTTCGGTTAAGAGCACTATGATGGCGTATTAACCAGCAGCAAAATACATGGATGCAGGTTGCGAACACAATGCTCAAGATTATCTTCTAAGACCTATAATCTTATGTTAAGCCTACCGGATATCACAAGGCTAGCAGCGAACCCCAATCGGTCTCCCTGCGTTATAGGTCAGAATCGGTCTACCTGCGTCATAGATCAGAAAATCGCAAAAGTGGTGCTTAAAAAAATGCTCTTGTTGAAAATAATGAAACTCACCTGCTTTACCGCACTGATCCTTCTTGGTATAATATTTAAATCCACTAGCTTCCCTTTTCGCAATTTTCTCGTGTTTTTTCATATGCCACGGTAGTTTCGAAGTTCCTATGGTGACAAATTGACAACCTGGTTTCAAGCAATGGTAATGACCACGAAGGCGAAATTCACAATTCTAAAAAAAAAGCGAAACTAGATTAAGCAACAAAAATTAAACACTACAACAATTTTTCACACATACTGAAAAAAATTGTGAGAAGTACATCATAATACCCTGATGGTACCTTTTTAGATGAAACAGGCCGACGCGCTTTTCTTTTTCGTTGATAAATTTCACGGTAACGTAATAAATGCTATGATTGTAGAACACAGTCACTACCATTTGTACATTCAGCCTGCTGTTTCAAAAACTTACCGGGTTGGGACAATTTTTCTTCACTGTGTAGCTTTTAAAGTATTCCTTAGCAGCTCTAGCGTATGCTTCCAAACTGTCGTGAGCTTGTCGATGGGATTGTGCTTTGGCTAGTGATTTACACACATATCTGCATCGATTCAACGTACAATGCCAGTGGCTTTGAAGCACATACTTGCAGTCGGGCCGGATACACGCTGACCTGCAAGAAAAAATTTATTCATGAACCCCAAAGGGCAGTGGTTTTCAACCTTTCTGGCGAAGCGGAACCCCATGAAACATACCAGGGACTTGTTTAGTTAACTCGCAGGACTTCTGGACTGTACTGGGGGAATCCCCGGTTGAAAACCTCTGGTCTGTGGACTACATTACTATAGAAACTACTGTAGTAGTTCTAGTTGCAGATTAACAAAAAAAGTTAGAGGGCCAGGTTTTAACGTGGCCTCTGCTTGGTGATCACCAAAATGGTCACTAGTATGTCCACAACTACACATACTCGCATTTAAAAAAGCGAAGCATATTGCACAGTAAAAACGTTGAGAACGCTTACCCGGCTTTAACATGTATATATCCATCTGCTGGTGAACTGTTGGCATTCTTAAGCGCTTCTTGCTCTTTGCTCTCAGGTAAAGTACAACTTTGACTCCGGACTAACGAAGCAATCTCTGATGAGTTTTGAAGAGCCATATACGGACTCTGTCTGGACATAGGTGGAGGGTAAGACTGCTGAGGGTAGAGGCAACCAGCTGATGGCTTGCTATTCTCCGATATAATACGGGATATGTATTCGTAAAAACTTGAACGGGGGTTTGGGGGCGTTTGTCTATCGTTTTCTTTTAAGTCTAGTGGGCTAGAATTTCTCACAGGTGCATCTTCTTCTTTGGGGGCTTGTTCACTAGGGGAAACATAAGCTGCAACCCTAGATTCAGATTCTGGTTCCCGGTGAACTTCTTTTGATTTAAGTCCGGTGGCCCCTAAAGTGATGTACCCAGGTGGGGGAGGAGAGGGGGAGCTCGGAGTGGGGGCACTTTGAGACGCAAGGGGAAAAAAAGCGGGGAAACTTCTTAAAGTTGGCTGACTGACGCCCAATTTCTCCAAATTATCGTGAAACCTAAAAACACGCAAATTAATTTCAAAAAAACTTGGGAAAAAATACAATGCGTACCAAGCATGGCTAAATACAAGAGACTTGTCAGTAAAAGCGGCGTAACAATCTTGAACCAAACAGTGAAAATGATATTGATCCTTGAAGAAGCAGTGGGTGACAGTACACTCATTAGGAGGAACGCTAAAAATAAATACCTGAGGTTATTCTTGAATTATATTGAACTAAAAATTCAACAGTAATGAAGGGAGACTGTGAAGTGAGCTTGTGCCCTTTAAGTAAGCAGCCACCTAATTAAATGTCAAATCCAATTGGATCCAGCCATGAATCGAACCCGTTATGTAGGATCTTTAACAAAACTTGAATCTTTCTTCAAATTAAAGCGTTGCTGCCCGTAAAGCAGAGAAGTTAGGTCATTACTTGGTTCAACCACACTAAACTTTAAAACCGTTGAATAACTTATACAATGCTGAACACAAACTAGCATTACATTTTAGAACTGCAATTTCGAGAAAACTACTCAAAAGCGAAAGTTCCTATGTTAATAGACGGCTAAAGAGCTGTTTTCTCTTAATTTATGCTGATATAAATTCTTACCCTCTGAAATACTTTAGCACCAAAGCAAGAGGATTTTCTTTCGTAACCTGAAATAGAAAAATTTAAAGATTTAATTGAAGATATTATTCAAAATCAAGGAGAAATATAACCAAGAAATTTTGCCTCCCAAGAGAAGACTCCTGTGATTAAGTTGTAGCCGAAGTTGCACGATAAAAGCTATTCTGAAAAACCTCAGCCAAATTCTGTTTATAGTTAGCTGTAGATTTTATCAAAGGTGAAGATCAACTTACAGGGGCTGAGTTTTTGTCTTCACAACTTTCAGATTTGATTGGTTTTCGTGAAAGATTCAAGACTTCGTTGTCTTCTTCATCTGAACAAAAATCAAGAAAAAATAAAAACCTAGGCAAATCAATCTAGATAATACTCGCGGTATTACGCTGAAGCGTGTAACGCCTGGGCAACACAACTCTAAAGAAACGTCGCAGAGGTGGTGAGCCATTGGTAGCACTTTGTCCGATTTGTCTGGTCGAAGAATCGAACCCCAGACCTCCCGCATCGATAGCTATGTTTAACAGCGAGCTAACTTGTCGGTCAACCAAAATTTACCCAAAATATAAAAGCAAAATAAAAATTACCAACTTTTTCAATCACTAGTTGCAAATTTGTGACATACTTTTTACTTCAGGTGACGTCATTGAACTATGTCTTTGGCTAGTAGATGGCCAATCATCGTTTTCCGATTCGTTATTGTTGCTAAGGCAACGATTTTCTTGCTCACCAGAGGGCGCTTCACGATTTGACTACAATATACAATTGCGTCATTTATTATCTTGAAGAGCCTTTTAAGGCGAAACAGTTCCTATTTCCCAAATTATCCATATATGATTAACGTGCACTGACAAACATGATATTTTAAAATTTTGATTCCTCGCATTAAACTTGGTGCTTACATTATACTGGGTTTCTTAGTACTTACCATATTTAAGGGTGCATCTATATATGGGGGTGGGGGGCGATCAAGGTAAGATTCCTCCCTTTCTGACGTCATCTCGGATTTGGACTCCTCCCTAAAACACAAAAATGTCATGTGGTTAGTTGTCTTCTGCGTTACGTCATCTGGATTAATCTGGCAAAAAAGTCAACCCTTGAACAGGATTCATTCTACAAGTATGTTTGGAGAACGGATACTGATGCTGCACATATGCAGCAAAGTCTTGGGTGCTTTCCTTGACATGCAGCAAATCGTACGAGATGGAAAGAGGAAGTAAGAGTGATCGCTGAGGGAATGAGGTGCATCCGGCCAAACTCGGTCACGAGAAAAAACCCGAATTAAAATTGGATGATGATGAGATATGAAAAATAGAGTAGAGGGTCATAACCGCTCCACTTAATGAATAGAGGAAGACAACGAAGTATTTAAAACCAGATGGCAAGTTTTTTTCACAAATCACACACCTTTTGTTAAAGTTCTCAGAAGTTGTGGATTTCAGAGCTGGAGAGGAGGACATGGCATTGAAGTTGGGGAGACTGTTGTCTGAAGTGAAGTTTCCCAAAGTTTGAGGCATAGGTGCTAAATAATAAAAAAAATTCTACAATAGTACCTGTGAGCGAACCCGGGCTATTGAGAAAGTGGTCAAGATTGAGAGCATCGTTTTTGAACAATTAAGAAGTTAGAACTAAACTCATTTCTTCAATTGCCCCGTAATTTTTACACTTTCACCGGAATCTTTGTCACTAAGTTTAACATATTTTGTATCAAAATTTTCAATAACATCTGGCAACCCTGTGGCTCTCTTACCTGCAGATGCCAACACTTTTCTTGCTGCTTCGTGGTAGGCCATTTGGTTAAACGCTGGAGATTCAGAACTTGTAGATTCGATTCCTATCGAAGTGGAAGGACCTATTAAAAAATAATCAACCCCTTAAAACTAAGGAATTTCCTAAAACGAAAGCGATTTTTGATTATAAACATGCAGTTCAAAATCGTTTGAGAGTTTTACAAATTCCTGCTTAAGCGCAGTTCAAAAAATCATTAAATAATTGAGAGAAATATTATGGTAGACCTTTAGAAGACTTACTAAATCAACGCTATAAAACCAATTCTACTAGTTTCGCGGTTTGACCGCTTATCAAATAGACCCAGGTTCGAACCCACGACCATGTGATTCAAAGTCAACCTTTCTAACCACTCGGCCACCGGGTTTACAGCGTTCGTTTTAAATGCAATTTTAGCTATACTATAATAAAAATGATGTGATGCAAAAAACATGGAACGCAACAAAATAATCTCTGATACTGTAAATTAGATGATTTTTTTTTTATACGAAACAGCAGCTTACGTTTCAGAAAAGATGATCCGAGATACGGATGCAGAAAAGGAAAAGAACGTAAGACGTTTGGTTTTGTCGGTCGGATGTTGGGACGAAAGGACCTCGGATGAGGATACGCTGCTCTTAGAAGAGAGGAAAATCGAGGAGAAAAGACAGAAAGGTCTACATTTGTACTTGTAGAAGAAATGCCGGCAGCAGAAGAAGCTACGAAAGAGTATAAACTAGCTTATTATCGTGTTGTGTTAAATCTAATCTACAATGTACAAAATTGCACATGTTCATCAAGCGACAAAGCAACTTCAGCTTCGTTGGTTCGTTTTTAAAAATTTTTTGAAAGTTAACTGTGTAGTGAAAATACCATTTGCAGGATGGATAACTAGATCATAGTCTTTTTCGGAACAGAATGAAGAGTTACAACAAATGAACAAACATTTGATTTGTACAGCAAAATCAATTTTATGCACATTAAATAATTTATTGCTGACGAGAGGTTTCTGACTTAATGACCCTTCCTTTCCTGAAATGAGCCCCGTGCGATTTCCAGTAGATAGCCATTGGTCTTTCGCAACCTCTCAGAAAGATAGTGCTGTAATTTTTTTTTCACTTATTCTACGTGATGGGGAGTGTTTTTTATCTGCAGAGTACTTTTCAAGACAAAAAAATAAATGCCGCTACCACTATTACCAATATACCTTTAAGTACAGTAGGCTAATTGCTTATCTTAGGGATGTGCCGAGTCGAGTCCGAGTACTCGGCCGAGTATTAAGGCATTACTCGAACTCGGCCGAGAATTAATTGATACTCGGCCGAGTATTAAAGTATTATCATTTTGACCTTTTTTTGCTCTGTATCCGAATTTTAGTTGAAATTAGGACTTCTACGGACGTGATGACTTTTTTTTTGCTCTTCTCCTGATTTTGAGTTCATATCTTGACGACGTAGATACTCGGACTCGGCAAAGTAATGTCGTGAATACTCGTTACTCGGCGAGTCCGAGTAATTTTCCTTGAGGCACATCCCTACTTATCTTAGTGTTGTCGTGCTAGAAGCCCAAAAGGAAACTTACTAGTCGAGATTCGATCTACTGTCATCATATCTTGTCGATCATGCTTTCGCTTGTGCGACACCATCTGGCCAGTGGATGTGAACGAAAATTCGCAGTTTTTTCTCAAACAATGAAAATGGTTCGCAGTTCTGTTCCACGCACACGATGGGAAACTGAAAAAATTGAAATTTTTCACAACGTTAAACGAGTAATTGTTAGCGTAGAAACCAAAATTATTTGGCAGAAATAATTTTTTTTATTCCAGTTGCCAAGACATCGCTATCGGTGCGGGAAGTCTGGGGTTCGATTTCCGGGTCAGTCAAAGTGTCGCCAAAGGCTCGCCACCGCTGCGACGTTTCTTCAGACCTGTGTTGTTGCGAGTATAATGAAGATTTGATTATTTTTTGCTAATCGTCACACAAAAATGCAAGTTTCAAAATTTACAAAGTCAATTTTTTCACTCGTTAGCAAGCATATAATTGAATCAAATACTCAAAATGTCTTCCAGTCTATCTTAATAACGGAAACTTACTTGCATGGTTCATTCTTATAGAATTTTTTGAATCCTTGCCTGGTATAAGCATCGTCTCTCATGTGATATGATTTATGTTTATCCATATCACATTTATTTTTGAAAGTAAAATTGCAGTCTTTTCGTCTGAAATAAGAGGTTTAAATTTTCAACACAACGCAGCAAATTGCTAAACAATTCATGTAACTTGACCTTGAAAAATATCCTTGAACTCGTTAAAAATTACCTGAACTTGAAAAATTGAACTCGAACTCTATTTGCAGCCCTGTGCCGTACTAAGTACCACAAGCTTAACTTTTTTTCCAACCA
This sequence comes from Trididemnum miniatum, assembly GCA_964006365.1. Lineage (NCBI taxonomy): Eukaryota > Metazoa > Chordata > Ascidiacea > Aplousobranchia > Didemnidae > Trididemnum > Trididemnum miniatum. Next base: position 17,002,169 of record OZ023249.1, on the reverse strand, counting down.
GTAGATTTTTTTTCAAACAATGGGAATCAAGAAAGCCTATAGCAAACATGCTAATACCAGCATAAAGACATGTTAAGAAACAATAGAAGACTACATGCTGATGCTGTCGGTTAACTTCAGACAAATTAAAAAGTTTTTAATATTCTTAAAACTTACGTGCAATGAAAATGTGTGGTCCGTTGATTTTGGAAAGGGCAATAATCAGCATTACAGTTTTCAGTGGCTCTGTAACGCAGGAAGCCGTTTGTGACGAAATGTTGGTTCTTCTTGTGAAAGTTTTCATGAGTCATGACGTCAGAAGTACTGGTGTACACCCGGGTGCAGTTCGACTGAAAAAAATTCAAAATGGCGGGTCACGTAAATTGTCTTAATAGTTTACACAAGCATTCTTAACCTGAAGACATTAACCCTGTAGGGGTCTAACCAGGCAACGTATACCCCAAAAATTGCGATAAATCTGCTTGTACGGTCATTTAATATCGGCCGTTTTATGTTTTTTATGCAAGTCCACAAGCTTTAGTAAAATGTTGAGAATTTACACCACAAAAAAGGTTAAAAAGTACTAGTTCAATACCTAAACAAACACACCCTCAGAAATAATTAACTTCGACCTAACAGCAATTTAATGTTCTCACAGTATGAACTGATCTACAGCACAAGCCATCAGAGAAAAAATCGAAATTTAGCGATGCAAACAGCCACCTAGTCAGCCGCCATCAAGAGCAATGAGTGCAAAACAGTTCATCCGAAAGGAAAAAGGAGAAAAGCTATTATGAAATAGAAGTCAAAAAATATTTGAATTGAGAAGTTCTGGTAGATATTGATAAAACCACTAGGTGGCTGCGGGAGCAAATCGAAAAATATTTACACATTTTCAAATGTTTTGTGGTACTCTAGCAAATGAGGTCTACTACCAGTAAATCTGGGACAATGATTTGTTGATACCAAGAAAACAATGCAAAGAATTTCAATAATTCACACAGCTTGTAAAACATATTTATGAATGTTCGCCAGTTGTTAAGCCCATCGCTATTGGTGCGGGAGGTCTGGGGTTCGATTACTGGGCCGGTCAAGTCGGACACAGTGTAGCCAACGGCTCGCCACTGCTGCGACGTTTCTTTGGAGCTGTGTTGCCCAGGCGCTAAACCCCGGAGATGGGCCCCGCCAGTCGTTAAATGATTCGGTGTAATACCGCAAGTGTAATGAAGATTTGATTTTTGATGAAAAGTAAACCACATGGAAAGACATCACTACTGCTTACATGCAAGCAATGGTAGTGCGTGCTTTTTCCGTTCAAATGACAAGCTCCAAATTGACTTTGACAATTGTCGGTTGGGGCGAATCTCATAAATCCATGCGCAAGTGAATTATCCCGCTTCTTATGCATATTATAATGACGTATCACATCTGCTTTGTTCGTAAACCTCTGCAAAAAAGTTATAACGCCATTTGCAACAGTTTTAAGACAAAAAGATAAACCATTATTTTACACAATAGCATAGTTTCAAAAAAAAAATCATATACTTATTATACTCGTGGAAACGAAAGGCGAGGCCCATCTCCGCGGCTTAGCGCCTAGGCAACACAGGTCTGAAGAAACGTTGCAGCGGAAGCAAGCCATTGGCAACACCGCAACCGACCCGGGATTCGAACCCCAGACCTCCAACACCGATAGCGATGTCCTTAAAATTGAGCTAACCGGCTGTTTAGCATGATTTTATGCAGCTAAAAACATCAAATAACTCTGTATTTAAAATACCTCAAGCAAGCTGTTTCGTCTTACGAGCCCTTCAGGGAGAAAAAAACACTCAAGATTTTTTCATGCTTAAAGTACATCTGCGCAGCGTTCCACGTTCGTAGCTCTGTTACCGAGGTGTTAAGTTGCGGAGATAGGCACGTCTAACTTGAGACACGTGTAGCGCAACACATCATTAAAGAGATTAAATTAATCAAATTTTACCTGAAAATTACAATCACTATCAGTGCAATGGAAATGGTCTCTATTAACATGAGGGCAAGATGCTTGCATGCAGGAGTTCTTTGCACTGAATCTGAAGAAAAGCAAATAATAATCAGAGAACAGTTACAACTGAAAAAAAAAAAAAAAAAACCGCAAAAATGTGGCAGGCAACGCAAATTAAATTGACCTAGCCGAGAATCGAACCTGTGTACTCAGTTTACCGCAACGCATGGCGTTATATAGCTGACAATGCTTTACCCGCATTTTACGAGATAATGCGCTTCACAAGTTAGCTCGTTTTTCTGCGATCTTATTAAGCATTGTCGATACTAAAACTGCGAGCAAAGCGCGAATTCTGTCCAACTGGGGATTAAATCACCCTTATCGACCTCAAAAGACACCACTTTCTGGTGCATTTAATAACCACGCACCCATACTTTAACTCATGGCACCCCTTTCGTACCTTGCATGCTTGTTTTTATCCAAACAACGGGACACGAGCATGCGCCAAAGAAAGAATATTTTTAAGCCTTTATAGTAAAATGGCCAGCGCGTAGCTCAGAGATTTGGCGTCACGGGTTCGATCCACGGCTGAAGTCGATTGTACTTGAAAGCTATTGTAAAAAGCACTTACAATTTTTTTACTCATTGTTTATTATAGTTTGTTCTTTATAAATAACCTTTACTTTTTTAAGAAACAATCATTATTAAATAAAGAGAATGTACTGCTTCGGCTAGCAACAAAATACCTTCATCACAACAGATATAATACAGGTTATTCACTGTATTTGATCTTTAGAGTAGCAGTAGATGTTAGACATTGAAAAATAGGAGTTGAAAGTTCAGAATAGCTTACCTGGAGATGTATTTGTCAAAAACGTCTTCGTCAAAATTAGTTGGGTCTAAAGTTCCTTTCTTAATTGAACTGTGAACAAAAATGCATTGATGCAATAATGTACTTTGCTCAGTAAAAGCTGCTGGATTGCTTAAATTTATCCAATTCTTTCAAAAAACGTCACTTTTTCTCATTAAGCAAAGTCTGCCATTATTTTTCTATGATTTAAAAAGCTGCCATGAATTCCAGTTTTGCCGGAAGTTATAAAATTATCATTTTATCAAAGGCTCTGCTTTCACTGATACAATGTACAACCAAAGCATTACCGAAAGCTTCCGAACTTACCCGACTCCACTAGAAACTGTTCCGGCAGTTATTGTATCCATTGCATCGGGACTAGTAGAGTATTGGCCGACAGCAGATTTTTTGGCAGGAGCCATCTAAAAAAATTAAAGCTCAATTTAAAAAAATGGCATTTTAGTAACATAGCTTTGCAATTATATTGATTTATTTGAAAGACAACCAGCCGTTCGATTAGCTCAGTTGTTGAGAAATTCCTATCGGAGCGGTAGGTTTGGGGTTCGAATCCCGGGTCATTTAAATCGAACAAAGTGTCGTTGACGGCTCGCTTCGCAGCGACGTTTCTTCGAAGCTGTGTAGCCTAGGATCTAAGCCGCGGAGACAGGCCCCGCCTCTCGTAACAAGCTAAGGCGTAATACCGCGAGTATAATGAGGATTTGAAATCATATGTCGGTCCAATACTTTCAACCGGACCTAATTCAAAAACTTGAGTTTCAAAACTGCTCGAAGCCTGAAGCGCAAAAACCAAAAAGTCTAAATCGGTTTAAAGTTACTTAATAAGGCAAAAAGTCTTGCAGAAAATGGGTAAAAATCGTCAAAATGTTTGGTCATTTTACCACGAAAAAAACTCTTTTGTAAGTTGGCAACAAAAATAAGTGAAAAAATTCTATAAAACTATCATGTTTGTTATAAATTAGATTCGAATTTCCGGGAATAGCTCATAATATTGACAAAACGTGAGAGTAGAGCAACGACGAAAAAAAGAACTAGTTAAAAATACATTGGTGATAAATTAGTTCGGGAAATCCTGAATGTGAAGGGCTTACTCAAAACGATTCACAACAAATTACGAATTTCAAAATTATATACAAAAAATTACGAAATCAAGGTGTTTTTGACACTGCAACTGCTAGGCCTGGCGCAGTACAACTAATAATTTTCCATTTTATTTGCTACACTGCACTCAATGCAGAACGCCAAATACTTAAATATACGAATGTGAAAGTTTTTTATCAACTCGACCGCGAACAAAACCCATTCTTTTATCTCGAACATGCGCTAACCAATTAGGACAAGGAACGGTCAGCTTTTCAAAACACAAAAAAATCCATCTTTATGACACTCGCAGTATTACGACGAAGCGTGTAACAACTGGCCGGGCCAATCTCCGCGGCTTAGCGCCTGGGCTACACCGCTCTGAAGAAACGTCGCAGCGGTGGCGACACTGCGCCGATTTGACCGGCCCGGGAATCGAACCCCAGGCCTCCCGCACCGATAGTGTGTGGTTAACAACGAAGCTTATAATCACATGTTAAAACAACATACGACTTAAAATGAAAGTTTTTTTTGGTAATCTAAGGTTAACTGATGGAAATGACAAAGTTATTTCAAACTGCAACTACCACCGATAATCACTTTCTTACCTGTTGTGATAATAAATTCTGACTCTGCTTGAAAAGATTTTGGAGCACAGCGCTGCTGGTGGTGGATTCAGTTACATTTGCATCTGAAACAGAAAGCAAATTCAAAACACTTCTAAAAAACTTTTATGTGAGCGACCTAACCTAACGGTATAACAAGCAGGCAACAGATTTTACGAACGGATTTCATTCACGGCTCAAGCTAAAAACGGTTAATATTTCGGGTGGCTGCTGATTCGAAGACCTCAAGCTTACTTCGAAGTCTACCTCGGTTACGGCTGAATTTTCAGTTGAATAATTTGAAAACGAGCTGGAAAATATCCTTACATCAAAAATCCGCATATTATGTAACGCCCAAAAATCAAAAGTGCCCAATTGTGCTACTTCAGATATCTACTTTGACGGATGGAAACCGACCTATTCAGAACAAGGTTAAGTGCTTTTTTCAAAGACAACGGCATGACCTATTTGGGCATCAATCTAAACCTAGCAAATTTCCAAAAACGCGATCCCGCCAAAAAGCATCAGCTTCGAATAGTTGAGCAAATGGAGGTAGCAAACCCAATGCACTGTCCTAGGAATCGAACTCTTGGTTTTGAGATTTCGCAAGGAGCTTTGTTTAATGCAAAAGTGAAAGAAAATTTCAAACAACTTGAATTGCGCCAAAACAGCGGTTTATAGTTAAAGGAAACTAAGCAGCAAAAAGCAAGCTTGTATAAAGGAAATATAGCAGTGTGGCTTGTCAGCTAATACAGGTTAAAGCTAGTTACTAGCTGTCAAGTTCCGCTTAAAAACACAACAGTTTGCCCAAATTTAACACAGTACGTCGACTTCTGGCAAAGTTTTAGCCATATTTAAAAACAAGCTGTTGCTAATGAAATGCCTGATAATGGGAAAGAAATTTGGTTGGTTTTGAAGCAAGTTCTAGTCTTTTTAGTCTGCATATAGGATTTAACGCGTAGGGAAAATACAAAGTAGTTTTAATTACAGGCTTTCAAAGAAATAATCTGCTTTTCGCTTGCTCAATATCCTGTAATTAAATTGAAAAGCATTTCAAAGCAGAAGCAAGCTGAACGCAAAAAGCTATACAAACACACAGACAACATAGCTCTAAAGCTAGAGACTAGGGTTCGACCATTAAACCAGTCAAACTAGAACAGTTCTTAACCTTTTCTGGGCTATGGATCCAGAAAACATTCAATTGAAACCTATGGACCACTTTACAAACGCGTATCGGCTGATATTAAGTAACCATACAAGTATTTAGTCATATCGTATCTGTATTTGGGTTAACGGATCTCCTAAAACACATTTGTGGATTCCTTGAGGTTTATATACCTCAGATTAAGAACTCCTAAATTACAACAAAGCTGCAGCAACTAGCCACCGCCTCAACTGTTTCTCGAGTTTGTCGATAAGGGTCAAGTGGCAAAAATAGGCGCTGCAAAGCAATTGCAGCGCATAAGGCGAACGTAATAAAGATGTGATGTGAAAACCTAAAAGAAAATGTTGATTATACTCGCGGCGATGAGCCGAAACATGTAACGAGTGACGAGGTCCATCGCAGCTCAGCGCCTGAGCAACACAGATCCGAAGACAAGTCACAGCGGTGGCGAGCCGTTGCGACATTGTGGCTGATTTGACGGGCCCAGAAAAAGAACCCAGAACCCTAGCACCAATAGCGAGGCCTTTCACCACCAAGCCAACCGACCGGCGGTAAAATTTATTTTTCACCGATAGTAGTCAAAGTTTATGTTTATGAAAATGTAATTTTTTTCTACCATCTGCTTCTAATGAAAAACTGTCAAAGACAAAGAACAAAACAAAAGCAATGGCAAGGATTGTTGTTTCTGCAGAGATTACAGTTTAAGCATTAATAAAAAATTGTATTATTTACCCAATTTACGACATAATTCACTAGAGTAGATGTGATTGCACCTACCTGCACTTGAAACTAGCTTTGCCATCATTGCTGCCGCTACAGCAGGCGTGAAAGATGATGCATAACTTGATTGAAGGATGGGTGACGTTGAATTAACAGCCTGAAAAATACGTAAGGGTAAAAACCAATGGTGTTTATGTTTACTCTGGTATAAAACTGCATTTCTGTGAGTACAAGCCAGTAACACGTGAAATGAGAATTATGGGCGAAAAGAAAGTTACAGCAGACGTTTCGCAATTTGCAACAACTGGCTTTCACAAAACCAAAATTTCTCTTTTTCTGCAGCAATAAATCTTTTAGCATGTGATGTGGTCAATATCCCAACCACGAAGTATTTTTATGTTATAACTAGGGCAATTCACGGTCAATAAAGTCAATTTTTTGGAAGTAGAAAATAACTCTAACAATGTGGAAACAAAATTTCACGGTCGTAGGATCAGTATTGATGAAGTTATAAAGTCGATAAATGTCAATTTTTTGTTTTTTAGATCAATCTTTTTTTATTAGGTCAATTTTTGCTTTCTTGCTTTTTTTGCGCGATTCTACTTTATACTCAAAAAGAGATTACTCAGATAATTGAGAGATGGAAGTTCGCAACTGTTAGTGGTACCAGGGAGGTGTATGCTGTCGCCAGACTGTTACCGGTATTGCAGTTTTACACATGCTTAATTTATTAATATAATGTTTGATGTAATTTCATTGATTCGATTGCGAAGATCCGTTCAGGCAGCTTTGCAAGATTGCAATTTTGGCAAAATTCGTGTATGATAAAATAAGCTTTTCGTCGTGTTTTCATTTGTTGCATATTTTTGTCGCTACGTATCGGCAGTCAAAAACATTAGAATTGAAGACAATGCATTAGTTATTCGAACATACTTTAATGTTACAAAGATTGCATTACAGCGAATAGCGAAACACTTGAATACGACTCTGGATTCTGCGCAATTACGCAGAGTAGTTAAACTTTCTGCCAGAAAACGTGCGGCATTATAAGTGCGTACATTATAATCTAAGCACTAACTGAAGTGACTTTGGTGGTTTTTTCTTATGGACTGGTTCTTTTATTTCATTGTTTCGTTAGGTCAATAAAGTCAATTTTTTGATAAAATTGAGTCAATTTTTTGAGATTTTTAGGTCAATAAAAAATTGCCCCAGTTATAACCTAATTAGCTCATAAACAAAATTAGTAGCAATTCAAATCAAAATTGAAACTGAAAGCATTTCCAAACATATGAAGTCCTAGTATCTAATGCGCCAGTAGCCGATACAGTTCGGTCAGAAAGCTCTATCTAGGCGTATAAGTCATAACTATATAATTCAACCTCAAGAGCAGTGTGGCTTTCAACCTTTATGGTGGGGCGGAAATCCAGCAAAACGTTCCACAGACTCGAGGAACCGTCTGTGCATTAATTTAACTTACTAATTTACTTGAACCCAGCTCTAAGTTGCAAACTTACGGAGCTCTTGGACTTCACTGGCGGAACCGTGGTTGAAAACTACAATTTTAGAAGAATATTGACACAGTAAAAACGCAGATTTTTCGACGAAATACATATAAAACTTTAATTCAAAGTTGACGACTAACTTTTTTTCTCTTACCGAGAAATTGTTTTTGTCGTTCCAATTTTGTTCATTGTCTCTGTCAGTCCGTTGATCCCAAGAGCTGAAAGCATGGACATTTAAGTGACTGGTGGGCTGACACAACCAACAACACTTTGAACTAGTACTTACCTTGTGCTGGAAGACATTCTTTCTTTGGTAGTCATTTCGGAATTCTGCATAAAAGATTAGGAATTTAAACTACATCGTTGGGTGAATTTTTTCAGCAACATAGCTTATCTGAGGACTTGTAAAACCCGGGCAGCACAGCTTTGGACATAAATCATGCTACACCGATGAAGTTGCTGGCAGCACTGCGATCAATTAAACCGACTGGAGAATAGAACTCAGAGTTTTCTGCTCAGAACTATTCTTCATTTTCAAAAAATAGGTTTTAGCAAAGCAAAGCGGCCGATCAGTAAGGCATTGCTATTGGCGCTGTAGGTCTGGGGTTTGATTCCTGGGTCGGCCAAATCGGACACTGTTACCCTGTCCACATGTCCAATTTATCTGGGCTTGATGTCATAATCACTTTTTTAAATTATGACATCAAAAATTTAATTGTGATGCAAAAAGTCCACAGCAACAAGCCCACATAAATTGGACAAATGGACAGGGTAGATATAGCGTAGAGCGGGACAGCGCTGTCCCGCTCTACGGTATATTGCTGAAGATGGTTACGCAACTGTTGGTGATGGAGGATGGTTGTCCTTCGATCCTTCATGTGGAAGTTACTTTGAAGTAGAACAACATTCGGATAACGGACAGGGTAAATATCGCCAACGGTTCGTCACCGCTGCGATGTTTCTTCGGAGCATGTAGTCCAGTCGCGTAGTCGAGCCCCGCCACTCGTTACACGCTATGGCGTATATAATAACGCGAGTATAATGAAGATTTGATTCGTTTTTTAGGTTTAGCAATGCATACCTGTTTCAGGGTTAATCATATTAACTAACTAGCGACAAGATTAATAAAAACAAATCTATTCCGTCATTTCCGGTTCACAAAGCTTACTATTTCATCATGAGGCTTTATACTTCCGGTTAATGAAACCTGGTGGTCAAAATAACGCTGAGGGGGAAAGTTTTTCTGCACACCATTTCCAGCATCCTCAGGTACAGGGCGACGCTTTGCAGCCAAGAGTTGGACAAAATTTTCGAAACTGCAAAAACATGTTCAAATGCAAGTTACAGGCTAAAATTTAACATAGGCTGCGCTAATAACAGCGAGAAAAACAAAAATAACCATATTTGTAAACAAAACACAACAGGTTTTGCCTAAAACAGTCAGAATATTTTCAATAAAATCAACAAACCCAACAGATGATATAAACAACAAAATATTTTTAAAAAGAATAATTGATCTCACACCTCTTTGGTGCTACAGTGTAAAAAATATCTTACCGTTGCAAATTGGCTTGGTAATCCTGCGAGCTTAGCACCGATTTAGTTGCTTCTTCTGCTTTTATATTTGGATTTTCTATTTCTGCAATTAAGGAAGTGTTAATGACGCTACCGCAAAAACCTTTTGAGTGCTAAACTGGCCTTACAGAGAACTTGTGAAATAAACTGGTTTAAACAGGAAAAAAGCGGTTTTGCAGCTCCAGTTCGGGCTCATAGTCCTTCCACTTTAAGTTAAATGACTCGAATGCGTAAAGGCATAATAGAAAACCAGTTAATTTCAAGTCGAAAAAAACTGTTTAAAAGATCTTTTCTCCTTACCATCTTCCGTCTTCCGTCGTTTAACACTTAAATCTAATCCGTCTTCTTTCCAGTCGTCTTGATATCCATCCAACTGGCGTTTTTTAGAAGAAAAATCCGTTTTTTCGGAACCTTTACACATTAAATGAATAAAAGTTGATACTACAGATAAAATAAAATCGTAATTTAGGTTAAAAAATCACAATTCCGTGTTAAAATTATCACGCAGTTGCGAAAAATACCGCACCTTCAAAGTGTCAAGTTCGACAATAGTGAAATATCATTGCCTTCTTCGGACAAGCTCTCCATTCAAAAAAACAACAAACATTTTAGAAGTATGGTCCGTTGATTCTTAGACCACCAACAACCACATAGCAAGCACGCCAGATTGGGAAGACATTAATGAAACGTAATCTTGGTAGTAAGCTGCAAACTGAGCTTGTGCTCTTTAAAACCAGCAGCTATTTGAAATATCTGTTAAGTTTTCGACTTCATCCGAGATTTAACCCGTGCAATCCGATCCTCAGTCACCATATGCTACAAATAAAGTTTGGATCACAAATAATAACATTTGTCCGATCTATTAATTGCGGTTCTCCAACTCACACCGGTAATTTAAAAACAATTTTATTATCCAAACAAAAAAGCGCCCCACTGATCCTAGGGGTGAGCAGAGGGAAGGCCTTGGCCCCCAGGAAATTGCTGTACTTAGTGTATACTAAAAGTTGGAATTTTTGCTAGTTATGCTCCCTACCCCGTTCTAGAAAAAATCGATAAAAGTCCCCATGAAATTTTTCTAACGACACGCTAGCATTGACTGTAGTAACACCACACAACTCGCTATGACACTAGCACAAGGTTTCCAGACAGGGTTTTCTCGCACCCCGTGGGGAAATGATGCAGCATTTTAGGGGGTTCGGAGGGCTTTTCAGTTTTTTGTTTTATATTGACTGCTTTCATTTTCACTTGATTTATTGTCAATTGTTTCAGCGTTGTCTTATTGCATGTATTGTAAGGGGTGCGAGAGTATCTTTAAATATTTTGAGCGTGCGGTACATTTACAAAAGTACCACTGCACTAGGTGTGTAAATTCAAACTAAGAACTTTGGTTGAGTTTAGTCATTGTGCAGGCTTGTCTCATCAATAAATTAGAACAATGTCAGTAGTTTTATCAGAACTGACAAGCAGGGCTAAAAACACGTAGGTGGTATATACAGTCACACATTTCAACACAAATGGAGGCATACCTACTCAAAAATAATATCAAAAGAATCACTGGCTACAAGCACGTTAAATGGCTCAAAATTCTAACAAATCTACAGTAGCTAGTAGCAAGAGTTACAGCATTATGTTAATCAGATTATACAGGCCCCTCGTGACCAGTGTATGCTATAAGAACTTTAATATTTAAAGAAGTTTCGAAATTAATTCTGCTACAGTTATAAAAACAAATTCCAACTGCAAATTAAGCCCTAACTTTGCCTCCAATGAGACACCGTTTCAACAAAAAAAAAAAAAAAAAAGTTAAAAACAACTGCGTTTTGAAGGTACAAAGTCTCATTTTGGATAAACAAACCGAGTTTTCGGTTGAGTTGGGTACATAAAATGTGCATTCATTCCCTTTTCTAGTAGCGTTGCAACCCATACTTTCTCGTTTCTAACTTGAGCGTTAAAACACCAATATTTTTATGCGCCTTCAAATACGTTGTACACATTCAGCCAATTAGTACAAACAGTAAAACGCTGACATCCGCAGCCACAAATGTATGCGAACGTATATTGTTTTTTACCTATGACTCATGATGTGATGATTTCTCGAAGGTACTGTCGTAATAATCTCAAGATACAAGAAATACATGGCTCGATGAATAACTTTGTTGGAAAAATGCGTGGCAGGTTTAATCATATTCTTCAATATTAAGAAACACCAAAACGCCTATAGCTTTGTGCGTAACTTACAAAATGGTAAATTTTAAGCTTTACTTCGTCACGGGCTAGGCACCCCTAGTAGAATAATAAAACAAGAGTTCATTCTTGCTGAAGCGGTAGAGAAAAACTCAAGTTTGACACAAATTTTGGGAAAGACTTTCCATATTCACCGGCCGGGCTAGCTCAGCTGTTAATCACACGTTATCGAAACGGGAGGCCTGGGGTTCGATTCCTGGGCCGGTCAAATCGGCACAATGTCGCCAACGCCTCGCCACCGTTGCGACGTTTCTTCGGAGCTGTGGTGCCAGGAGCTTTAAGCCGCGGAGATGGGCCCCGCCACTCGTTACACGCTTTGGCGTAATACCGCGAGTGTAATGAAGATTTGATATTTTTTCACGTTCTATAAATTACTCTTAAGCTGAATATTATAAAATCAATTTACCGTTATTATCATCACACATATTCATTCCTTCTCGATTCGGTTTGACCTCTTCACCTTCATCATCACTAACACTTTGTGGTTGAACGATATAAACACCTTCAAAAAAATGCAACTATTACCAAGCAAATAAAAGCGGAATAATCGTTCAATCTATTTTGTGCAGAGCAAAAACTGGCTTCGCATAAAAATATCGTCGCCAAACTGGTGTATTTATGAAATACTGATCCAGATAACTCAAGCTGTAATCCATGAAATTGCGAAGTATCAATGACCCGGCCTATCGGTGGCGCGCAGATTCTATACAGATCCTACGCGACGGGTTCGATTTTCAGCTGGAGCCGATCGTATTTGACATATATACCGGGCGGCTGCTGACGGGAAGAGCGCAATCTCACTTCGCACTCTCCTCCAATCTGTTAAGCTTTCAGTTCAATCTAATTTAAAAATGACATCAGTCAATTATTTGAATGATTCGCACCTTCTGGAAAGTTCTCCGATTTTCCTCTGCTATTAATAACTTCTTCAGGTGAATGCAAACCACTTGGTAAATGATGAGAATCCTCTGAAAATTGAAAATACTCGTCAATTTTTTTGTAACTACAACTCGAAAGCTTCATATCATTACAAATGCTCAGCATCTTCATAATTTTGGGAGTTTTTTCCAAGACTGAATTTTGCTTAATTCATTATCGGTCAAGCAATTTTAGTTACTACCACGGCAAATCTTGTCGTTTCATTGCCTATTGCGTATCAGTCTTTGATAAGCTGCTTTGTTTTTAATGAAATATAGGAAATGTAGCTTCAGCATCACCGTCAAAAATTAATTATCAACGTTGTACACTATAAGTGCAAAGTTGTTTTCACAGTCTTTGTACGACCGGACCAGACAGGGGCGCATGTAAAAATGTTCAGAAGGGGGTGGGGGGCCAGTTTTTTTCCACAAAAAAGCAAGTTTTTCTAAAAATCCATGTGGTAACGTCTTTTAGCGTACCGTATATTACAAGAGGTCTGAGAGGTCACATGCATAGGAGCCCTCTTCGTACGCCATTGTATAGCCAAGCAGTGGAACGCCAACAAGTAGCAGGTAGACGCTCAAATTGCATTCCGAATCAATAATTGAGCCAACTTACCGTCAGAGTTGGACAATCTCGTTTCTAAGTTCAAAAAAACTTCGTCTTTAGGTGAATCTGAAAACGATAACAATTTATTAGGCATTAGCCCGCTCCAACGCTTCAAATAATGCAATTTTGGCCAAAAAGGCATCAAGTCAGCAATGCGTAATGGCAAGCAGTGAAAAATTTTGCCTTGCTTGCAATTTACGCTGGCATTTTTGAAAAGTTTTGAGCAAAACCCAAACTGACAACCATCTTAGTTTGACAAGGAAATAAGCAAACGTTGGCAAGCTTTCGGTAAAAGCTGCACATAGACAACAACATTTACACAAATAAAACGCACAACTACAAATTTTTCTGGTTTCTACAATAGAAACTAATCGTTTAGTTTCACTTTGACAGCGTAATAAAACACAGTGATCTAATAATGAGCTTTATAATAATTTGAAAATTCATCCTTTAGGCCTACTGCTTACATATTTGGACTAACCAAGTTTATGTTTTCAAGATCAACATATTAATGTAAGACTGTAATCAAAATAATTGCCAACAACCGATGAAATAATATTTTTGCATAACCGCAGCTACTAAACACTGTTTCGATCGTTCAGGGTCTCATCAGAGCAGTTGGTGAGACCGACAATTTACCTCAAGGCCATATTATGCGTAGCAAGATTTTCTAAAAGGTCAAAACAGAGCTCCTCTGTATATGTGGAACGTGCATACATACAAGCGCTTTTGCGTTTGTAACGTGATTGCAAGTTTAATGCTAACAATTTTTCATAAACACAACGAACATAATAAGGTAATAGAACCGATGTAAGTCTGCATTTGAACATATTAAGAGCTAGAATGGTAGGTTATCAAGAATAACAAAACGAACGTAGTAAAACCAATTCTACTAGTTTCGCAGTTTTACCACTCATCAGGTAGACTCAGGTTAGTATAAAGGCTCAAACCTGAATCTACGTGATGAGAGGCCAAACGGCGAAACAGGTCGTAGAAATGGTTTCAATTGCGTTCATGTAATAAGTCTTTTAAAGGCCTACCATAATATCTTTTTACATACCAAGGATACAGTTCGTGCCTAATAACGTACGGTATGGAAATACTGTAAAGAACTGTTTGCGTTTACGTAAAATTTTTACCCTCTGCTGTCAAGTAGAAAAATTGGCTATTCACATCACCGATCGGTTGATTTATTTCGTTCTCTTGCAAATGTCAGTGTACTAAGCTATCAATGTATTGACTAACATAGGTTGGGTGTTTTGCTAAGCAGATAAAAACACTTGTCATTAAGTAATTGTTTACTTGTGAACTTTGCGCTGACACGTCATCAAATTCAACAATATTTTCAATATCGATACATTAACACACTATGGTCTTACATTGACACTGCAATGTTTAACTCGAAAAAAACTAGTTCCGCAAAAAAATGCCGCCCAATAAACTTAGTCCGTGTATACCACTTTTACAGCAGAAATACTTGTCTAGGAGCAATCGGTAGCAGCTAGGACGAAAAAGATTCCATTTAAATCAATAATAACATCTCCATGCCTAAACCACTTCAGCAATATGCACTTTATACCCAGACAGGTAGGAATCAACAAAGTCGCCAAGCTCAATATAGAAACATATTCTTTTATCAATCAGAGACAGTTTTAACAAAAAACACATTAGGGTCACCAATTTAGTTGGGTCGAAAACCGGCCAAGAACCCAACTAAACCAAGCTACGATGCCCAATAAGATTCACATCATTATATTGGTACTAGTAGAATGTGTCTGCTACTGTGCAGAAGGGGTACGTGAATTCGTCAGAAAATTTTTCTTTTCTTACAGAACTTTTGCTTAACTTGCCGCTCGTGAAGAGTACGCAAAAATATCGTGCAATATCTAAGGATTCAACAACAAAGGTTTACAACATAGTTGTTGTATAAAAATTTACCATGTCATGGACCCTCTATGCTAAGGCTATCAAACTTATCTTCAACAAATTGCTATAAAAAATTTTCTTAGCCATTTAAGCCACGGATTTTCAAAAAATTCACAAGCAAGTTGTAACTGACCATACTAAAATTGAACTGAAAATTTAACAGTATTGAGGGAGACTGCGAAGTGAGCTTGCGCTCTTCGAGTCAGCAGCTATCTAGTATATATAATGTCAAATGCGATCGGCTCCAGCCGCGAATCGAACCCGTCACGTAGGATCTGTCACCTGCGCGCGGCACCTGGGGCATGTGGCTGACGTTCTAACAAGCATCACAGTATTTGTATTTGGGTAGCGGACCCCTTGAAGTATCTTTGCGGACCCCTAGGGGCTCATCGACCCTAATTACAAACCCCTATGGCATCTTGAACTTTGTTTACCTTCTGGCGTAGGCAGCGAGTCTCGGTATGATGGGTCATCAAAAACAGGTTCATTTGAGGTTTCCAGTGGTATTCCTTCAAACCCAGCAGTATCCAGCCTCCTAACAGGTCTACTTTTCCTTCTTGATGACATTGTATCACACCATTTCCAATTCGATTTATAAACACGCACCTTATTTCAATAGTAAATCTGAAAAAGAAAAACTTATGAGCAAATTTATTTTAAACGAGATAAAATTCAGCGAAACTTCAAATGGACAAATAAAATTTCATTTATAAGTGTTTATTCTGTCGCAGTTTTCACATGATAGGTTACTCATTTTATCTTAAAAAGACAAAAAATTTTTCGTGGTTCCTTTTATCGTATTGAAAAATCGCATTTGAGATCAAGCTAACTTCATCTATTAATAAATAGCACCTTTGATATTATAAACTGCTCTCAACAACCTACTACACATTTTTGAGACCTACCATTATCTACGAAAATAAGTTCCGGTATTCTAAAATACAAGATTCTTTGGAGAACCGAAAAACACCTACAAGGTTGCCTCACTCTTCTGTTATTAACAAAACACTACCACAACAGTAGATGAATCACAACAGTTGAAACTAAACAGTCTGTAATGATGGCTGTGCTACGCGAAACACCACTTGAAATTGCAAACAATGTTTTTTTCAAGTGCAAGCTCGCTTCCGCTGATCTAATGTTTGCAAGTGCTAACCACTAAATTTGATTAAATGGCGTCACACAATTGGGCTGGTGGGGCAAAAAAAGCATCATTTCATAAAAAAAAAGCAACCCTACTTTTTAATTTGAAGATTTACTGGATATTTGCCCAAATCTTCAATTTTTTTACTCTATTGAACTTAAACGAAATACAGATTCCAGTTCTGCTGCATTTCATCGTAAGTTGACTTTCTGCAATTCTTAGTTGGTCTAAAATGTTTACAAACCATCTAACTGTAGCTAATTTCCCAGCAAAAATCAGTATAAACTTCACAAATACGTATTAATCAACGAAATGTGCTGCATGCCTGCTTGTAAACTTTAATTATTCAGCTAAGCACTTTAGTTTCATTTCAATCTTAAGCTTCCTTAAGAATGCAAAACCAAATGAATTACTCTGCTTCGAAAACCTTTGAAAGTGTTAAAATACTGCGTCGTAAACGTTTAGGCAATAATTATAAATTAATGCAATACGTTGTCTCTTCGCTGGCCAGTAAGCAATTTTCGTTTAGCATTTTCAGAGAAAATGCTACCGTAGATTTCACAGAAGTGACAAAGGTCAAGAGATGAAAGATTCTTTACAAAAAAATAAATAAGGTAGCAAACAAAACATGCTAATTTCTCACAATTTTCACGTTTAGTCATACAACGAGCTGATTAAACGCCATTTTGGTAAAAAATTGTGAATAAGTCGTTCATCAACGGTTTGGCTGACTACACACTAAAAAATAATCTTTACCGCAAAATTCTCAAAAACTTGAAAAAACTTCAATTTTTTCAATAATCAAAGTTCCCTTCAAATAAAGCTGCGGAAACTACCTTTACTTAGAAGTATAATTTCCCCGGCTGCAGAGTCAAAATTTATACATTTGTACTACCGCAACTAATCAATAACATTAATAACGTTTCTAGTGTGTGTTGCAGTAGGTCTGTTGTTTTCCGAGGAAATGACGGTTTGAAAAAATGATTGTCATCGGTTTTAGCCTGTTAAAGGTATGTCCTCAAACTAACTACATCTAACTAAGATGGCTTAACTCTTATACAGTAAAGAGGAAATGCATGCGATGGTATGTCGTTAAGATTGCATTCTTAAAATCTTTTTCGACTTATTTCTCTCATTTAGCTCTATTGAAAAGCATTTTGAAGCGCTTAAAATACAGGAAACGTCAAAACGATATATCAAAAAGCAGCACTAAACTTTAATTCAAGGTAGCTCATAGGAATCAAAAAATACGTCGCCGTATGTCAAGCAACGGAAAATCAAAGCCTATAATTTATCTATACCATAGATACTTAGTATCAAGGCCATAAGGCACACAATTGAATCAAAGGCAGCGGCAGGTTTTATTCTTCACTATATTAGAGTAGCAGGCTACACTACTCGTAATACAAGAGCAGTCACGGTGCAAACCCCAGAAATCATGGCAGGGCCGGCGCTAAGGGGGGACCTGGCCCCTCAATCGACATGCTTGGCCTCCCCCAATCAATATGCTCACTCTTTTGAAAACAGTGGCTTTTGTGCTTTCTTTTCCAAGTTTGGCCCCCCAGATAAACGCTTGGCCCCCCTAAGTCGACTGTTCTGGTGCCGGCTCTGAATCATGGGATACTATGCCTTGTAGCCTATTTTTCGTTGATGTCATCGACAACTTACTTTAATACTTGGAAGCCATTGTCTCTTTTTATTATTACGCCATCCAAAACATTGCGAATTTTGCTGAAACTACTGCATCTGCTCTCACAACCAATTTGCCAAAATATGTCCATAAAATCTGTATTAAGCAGCTGCGCTTCAAAACTGATTGTTTTTGTTTCATTTTCGGTATTGCTCTTGCAGTTTATTTGTTTAAAAGTGTTATGTAACTGAATGAACTTGTTACCTAGAACAATTTTCAGCAAGACACTTTAATACTGGGTCTGCCTATTATAAATTTTCGAATCAATTCAGACTAAACTGTGATTGGTATTTTTCTAGATTCCGTGCATGCAAAATTGAATGTCCTATACCAAACATTTTCTAACCTTTGCCACTACATGATCCAATTAAATAACACGCTGCACGGTTTTTCGAAAAAATAAAAAGTAAAATGCGCCAATCGCTTTAAAAGCAAAATAAAAAGCGTGGTTTCAAACCTTTTTTCTTTATTTAGCTTCTTCCGCGTTGCCGTTGCTTTTTTTTTAAAACTTTTGAACAGATGGCTATTTTCAAAATGCCCAATTTATCGCAATATTTGCCTATCCTTAATTTACCAGTACAGAGGCGAGTTGCAACTTTGATTAATAGTTCACGACAAAATTTGTTTTAAGTACCGAAGCTGTAACCTAATAACACTATATCAAAATTTGAACATAACCAGCTGAAGTCCACGAGCTCTAAAACAAAGTAATATTTTCACAGTGTATAGGATTTCCAAATTTCCTTCTGACAAAGAAAGAAACGTTAAAAATGCGCGCCCAGGACGCTATCAAAAATCTTTTTCACGAAAACGAAAACTTGAATAGCGCGAAAGGCCAGGAGATTGGCAGTAATATTAAATTACATAAATTTTTCTAATCGGGAAGTAGAGGTTTAGAGCATGCCGCTTTTGGTATTTTTCCATGGCAAAACTTGACAGCTTTGCCCGACAATGTAATTAATAAAAACTGAATACATATTTTTGAAAGCATGACTAACTACCATTATCGACATAGAATTAAAAAAGCAGTTTCTAAATCCTGGCTAAGGTATTAGGTAACTTCGCAGCATTAATCAAAAGCTGAAATATCGTAACTGCTTATTTTTACACCAATAAACGTGCACTCAAAAATTTCTAAAGTTGGCTGACCGAAAAAGGTGCAAAATTACTTGCTACACCTTACAAAAAATCCTAGCAATTCAACGGAAAATATGATACATTGAAACCCATGCGCCTAATTAACCTAAAAAAATATCGACGCACTAGAGAGGTCTCTTTTCAAGGTGGGGGGTCTATTCATCCACTTTATGAATCTAACAACCCAACTCCAAAAACATATCCGTTCCTTTATTCAAGTCTATAATGCTTACCACCAAAAACTGCGGCGTACGAGTAAGGGAGTAAGAGAGCTCAACTCCTATGCGCGGCCTTCCTGTCACACGTCCACAACATCAGAAATACTGTAATTTTATGAGGGAAAACTCCTTCACGCGGCCCCCTTAAGTTTTTGCACTCACCTCTACCACAAACCAAGTCCATAACCCGAATGCTTACTCAATGAACGGGTGTTAGCAGCAATTGCATTTAATAATTTTATAGCTTCGTTGCAGGGCGCTAAAACTAGTCGGTTAGAAAAAAGTAAGGAAACCAAAAGTCGTTTTACAACGCGTTTGGGAAACAACTGTTTCAATATAACAATTCTGCGTTACTTGAAAACTATGTAATTTAACGCATTTAACTCGTAATGAGCTTACGTGCACGCACATGACACAATGATAGAACAGATTTTGCGTCACACAAGCAAGCGACATGGGATTTATTCCTGGGTAGGTCTTTCTTTCCGCATAGTATAGATAAACTGGCTACTAGGGTATCAATTGGAGCGCTCGTTTAGAAGTCGAAAGATTGGAGTTGAATTTCTACAGTGGTCACAAATTTAAACAGAGCAGTTGCAATTTGCTTGTAATTCGGTGACAAGAGCAGAGACAGTTGTTGGCTATAGGAAATATAAACTTAAAGAGTCCAAAAATGCAGGGTCAATATTAACGACACAAGACTTGTACCTTGTCACTGACAAAATTAAAAGTCCTGGAGGTTGCGTTCGTATTACATAGGAGAACAAAACACAGCACACCGTTGATTAATTAATGAGTGTGACGCATAGGATTACAAACGAAAGATTGTTTTACGACCCGACTCAGAATCGAACCCCACCCCGAAAACGCACACTCAACTGATTGAAAGGGTCATAACTGGCCAGCTTCTGCGTTTGTCGCTGGGAGAATCTTGGTGGCGTAGATTTGGACGCCGCACACTTGGGCACGAAGACGCATTGAAGCGAGTGCAATGGAAAACCTTTAACTTAACATGAACAAGGTCTCATGATAAAGCTAAATGATCATTTTATCTTCAAAATACTACCGGTACTTAAAGATGCGAATTGCCTAACCAAAAAGAAACTTTTTCCGCAAAAAGATCAGTAAGCTAGTTTGAAATTGTGAGTCTTATTGGTTCGAAATCTGCACAAAATTTGTGCGTGTATTTCTCACTAACTTGTTATAGGCATCATCCACTGTTGATGGCAGCTGTCATCACAATGAGTATTTAAGGTCACATTCGGTCATTTTTACAAGATAAATTTAAAAAAAGCAATCCAGTAATCCCGCAAATGCTAAACTCGACTTCCCGCGACTCTCTAAAGAAACGAAAGTATCTTTTCTGTTTGTCTTTTGCTGCCTATAACTTCTAGCCTATTTTCGTTTTTGACCAGATAAAATACTTCATAAAATTCCGCATTTACCTTGCATCGATGACAGTTTTACTAAAGTATATTTAAAACGTCGCTTCAGTGCTGAAACTACAAGCTTACAGCTGTCGTATATCCCAAAATAGCAACACCTATACTGCTGGTACAGCCCAATATAAATAGATGAAGACTCAGTAATGGTTTCATACAATACCTTAAAAACTGGCTGTGCTTAAAACGGTTAAAAATTCAAGCAAGTTTTTTTTTTGGTTGTTATTAGAGCAAATGCCACATGTGAACAGAAAATTGCTAGTTTAGCGAGCTACACAAAAGCAAAAAACGGAAAAAAATTCAAAACCTTACATCATTTTCAAAAAAAGGCAAAATTAAACGCGATTTGATACGGTAAAGCCATGAGCTTCCATAGCATTTTAAGTTGCGCACCTACGGTAATTGAACGCAATCTCTTTGTTATATTTATTAAATAAATCTTCTTTTGAAAATTTGGGCCAAATATATATTATAATTGAATAAAGTCATCGTTTTTATTAAAAAAATTACAAAAATAAGAAAATATTGCTTGAAAGAGGGCAATTTTCATATCAAATATTTCAAAAATTTGTAATAATACGAGCACCGGGCTATGACGCATAAAACAATTTAATAAAAAGCGAAAAACTTTTTTTCTGCTAGTTTTTTATGAAAATACGGCTAAAATATTCAGTGACATTGTCAACTGACCTCAAACGCAGTCAAAACGAAGTTAAAATTCTCAAGACACAAAGTTTAGATATATCTACATATACCGTTTTCTTCATAACCCAATTAGAACAACAAAAATGACTATTCAAAGTTTAATTTAACACCATGTATAATATAAAACAATCTAACCACTGCATAAAATATCTATATTTAGGTAAAACATCTATTATCTTTAATCAAAAAATAAACTGCCCTTAAAATAGCATTTTCCGGCAAAATATTACAGCATATCTTCTACCTACTAGTATGAAGTAGAAAATCTATTGGCAAAAATAAAGTATCTCTACCTGTAATAGCCAGTCTCGCAAACAAAAGAGTATTTCTGAAATATTATAATCCTTTTTTCAAGAATGAATTATTACGTTACTAGCGAAACTTTTGAATGAAGGTCTCAGCAGCTGAGCAGTTTAAATCTATTCTAATATATTTGAAAATGCTACCTTCATATTTCGCTTGGCAATATTCGCAAACTTTGTAATTGCTTTGGGAATTGCAATAGCCTTTTTTCCAAACGTAAAGCAGAAAAAAGCAACAGCTGCTCCACCGATGGAATGCTAAAATTAGCTTGGTCGCTTCGATAAAGAAACAAAAAAGAGAAAATAAAAGTTTAGGCATCCTAATAAACAGCTGAACGCGACACAAATCGTTTATGCAATAGTTAATTGCGCATCTTTTTTGACTTGACAACTTGAACATAGGACAAGTCGAAATGCTTACGCTCTGCATTAACTCAAATGTCATTTTCTAGTTATCAATAAGCATTTTTCGCGCATCCGTTAGCTGATTAGTTTAAAGAGGGTTGGTTATTTTTTGACTCTCTAACTAAGAACTACACCATCATGTTAAAGAAATTTGAATGATAATAACTATGTGATTTTACTTACTGTCTGACACTTTTTAACAAGATAAAAGCAAAAAGGGTCTGCTTTTGTGTCAGACAGCCAAAACCAATTGATAACTGAATGATACGGTGTCCAATAGATGCCTGATATTACTGTTATCACTGACAAATTTACCACGACAAATTGTTGATAACTAATTGGCTGAACTAGAGAAATAATGGCTTAATGAATCATATTAATTTTAAACAATAATGTACATATTTCAACTCAGCCTTATCGCTGACAAGTACCATTATAGCACGATAGTCATTTCTACCAATGCACGACGTTTCTGTAGAATCTAATCCTTCGCTACTGTAGGGTTCCTATTTATTATAGGCCAAGGATGGCGAACCTTTTTAAGTAGTGGGTCAAATTTAAGGTCGTAGACCGAAAAACGAAAAAACGTGGGTTACGGATGTAACAATATAAACGACGGACTTGAACACAAGTTCTGCCGAAATCTGTGCAAAGAGCAAAAAAAAAAAAAAAAGATTTTCACCTCAAAAATACCCAGCTTCTCGTCTTCAATG
The DNA here is from genome assembly GCA_964006365.1 of Trididemnum miniatum. Taxonomy (NCBI): domain Eukaryota; kingdom Metazoa; phylum Chordata; class Ascidiacea; order Aplousobranchia; family Didemnidae; genus Trididemnum; species Trididemnum miniatum. Next base: position 16,979,238 of record OZ023249.1, on the reverse strand, counting down.
CCACAGTATGAAAAGAAAAGCTTTTCTTTGCTACGTTAATGTTCGTTACCGTTTTTTTCAAAAATTTTCTTAACTACAAGTGGGTCATTGAAATGCGCGAGTGGGTCACTTAGTGACCCGCGGGTCAGTGGTTCGCCATCCCTGTTATAGGTTGTTACATATTAATAACGCGGTCCACGGGTTTTATTAAAATGTTTTCGGGATTTGCAGCTCAAAAAAGTTAAGAACAACGAACCAGTGGGACACGTAACCGGTATACATTGTCCGACGAGTAAAAAAAACGCAGCACCAAACACAGCTGATACCACCGCAATGAACAACCGCCATCAAGATTTTTTAATTCGCCCAACTCTAGACTGAATCCCAAGCTGTCATTTTCGATAAAGTTTTCTCCGGTAAAAGGCGTTTTTTCTTTCAAAGTCTAGTCACTTCCATAATCAGAATTAATTACAAGCTATTATGCGAAAGAAAATAGAAAGCAAAGGTTTAAAGTTCAAAAAGATCGGAAAAGAAGATGATTTTACTTCCCACTAACCATGCTTACCTAGTAAAGGTACGTTTACCGATACGCGACATGCGACAAAAATCATAATATACTTGAATCTAGAAAGTTTTCGCGTGATGGCTAAGCAGTAAAACAAAATAAACGAGATCGGATGAAAAATTGTCGCTTGTCGCCTGTGGGTGGGTAAACGCACCTTAATACATAAAATCAACGCACAAAAAATTTCGGCAACAAAGACACAAACTATAAAATATAAAAGAAAATTACGATACCGAAACAGCAAAAGAAAATTACGATCTAATGAGAAAAGGTTATTCCACCAATGACCACACTTTCTTACGAGTTTTAGGGACCAACAACCACCCTTTTTGGGGCCTTAAAATAAAAATTGGTAGGAGCGCGTTTAGGAAGAGAGCATCGAGCCATGGCTCCACTTTTCACTTTGCCTTTCAGTTAAAAAGAACAAAATGACCGAAATATGCCAGACTCTTTTGATGGATAGTTTACGACCCTCGACTTCTCAAAATTTTTCGCGACGCCACTGAAAATGGGTCCTCAGAATCACGCATCATTGCGAAAGAAAATATCCGTTTTTAGTTTGGGATTCTCATTTTGGGCGTCTAATATCAAAATCGCCATAGGCCTACTAGACGAAAAACAGTTAATTCTTAATGTAAGACATGTAATCGGTTGAAAAGTAAAAGATAAGCTACTAGGATCTTGAACTTTTAAACAGTTGCGAAGGGGCGGATAAATGAAGACCGACCAGCATTTGATCCAAAACCTAATCAGACCCAAGGGTCTATCACACGTTAAATTTTTGTACTTTCCAGTAAACCGTAAGTTTGAGCAAGCAAATACAGAGTGAGGATAACAGGCACCAGAATTACATGGGCCCGAAATTGTTCTTGAATCCAAGCCCGGCCCTATCTTGACAATTATGAGGATGTAAAGCTATTGATATTGCTCAATGTGTACAGTAACTAATAACATTGGTCAAAAAAAAAACAACCAGAAATTTGCTTCGAAGAGGAAGGTTTATCAAATTGACAATTTCAGTTAAAAATTAAACTCCCGACAACAAGATAAAGATAGAAATTCTCACGACCAAAAGCATGTCATCACTCGTGTAAAACTGATAAATTTTCGGGAGAAAATTTTCCGACTTTCGTTTCAAGTAAAGCGAAATCAAAAAATTTCATGTTTTTTCCAAGAAACTGATAAAAGATATCTCAATGCAGAAGCAACATAATTTCGACTAATTTAACAAACTTTTGAAGGTCACAGAATGCGACAACTTTAACCACAGTAGACTTTGAAACATAAGCTGAAGAACGCAACAAAATTTAAGGCAACACAAAACTAGGATGGTATATTTGACGACTACTTCTTGGAGCCGGCAAGTACGGGAGTCTGCCAAATTGGAAGCGAACGCACAACTTCCGCTGCTCAGACATATAGCCCGAAAGGCGATCTGCATATTTTACGGTCCGATTTCAAAAAATTAACAATGTCTGATTTCCCTTTTACAAATTACAGCAGTAAACGGAAAATCAAACAATATCTCCCTACCTCGCTTCAATTTCTTACAACTGCAAACATATTTGAGCTTTGCTTCACTCCACTCAGGGAACACCGCCTCAAAATTATTAATTTAATCTCAGCAAAAGATCGACTTTCGCGCCGTAAGTTGTGAAATATACAGTAACCAAAAGCATGAAAACGAATGCAAGGATGCCAACCATAGTTGAAATACACGACGAAGGCCTGTGTAGTGCCAAAATATTTGTAAAATATTATGTACTGCAAAGAATGCACATTTAAAAAAACTCAATGCATTAGGTCCTTAAGTTGCTGTACCCTGCAAGTATACTTTTTACGTATGCGACTGTTCCACAAAAAACATGCTTTTTCGCTCCCTTCGTAAAATAACTGCTTTCACTTATTCAACTACGCGAACCAGCTAACTTTTACACTTGCATTTCCTTATCTACTATCGCAAAAAACAGCTCGCAGACTCAGCACAATGAGGAACCGAAGTTTTCTAAAGCGAATATCATTAATTTAAAAATGTCTTCAACGGTTTTTTAAGTTCAAAAAATCGATCCATACACTAACAACAGACTACTTCCTAGCTTTTAGTCCTAGACACAGTTTATAGCAAATGAAAGGAATATCGTGTTACACTTTTTTTCAACAAATAGCTTTATTGAAAGCCCTAGTGAAATACGCTCTACTAGAATCTATTATGCGTTTTATTGGTCTTTTGGGAAAAGCAGAGTGTCTTTTATCATAAGGTTTTGCGTGAACGGAAAATTTTTGAAAGCCAAAATCGCCGAAAAAACAAGAAAATTAAACCTCAGCTCTCTTGTATGACCATGTCCCTTTGGACAAAAGTCTCTAGTGAATGAAAATGAAAGCAATGTAAGATTTTTTTAAGCCTTACAAAGCTATGACTATGCTTTTAACTCAACTTTCTGCTATTAGTTTCACTTTTATGAGCGGTGTGATTTTGCATAAGATGCGGTCATTCAAAAAAATGCCCAAAAACTTAATTAGAATTGCTAAAAATGTTCTAGCCCCAGAATTTCAAATATAAAATGCTCAAAAAAGAATATTTGGCTTTGCAGTGCAATTTCACGATTAAGTTTTTAGCACAAAAATCAAAATTAAATTATTTTTGTTTAATATCCAATATCATAATAAGAAATACAATTCTAGAGCTGCAAAAAAATTATTAAATCATTTTCTGGCTATTCTTTTCCGTTGCTTTTTACGTATTTACATCCTGAACGCACAGCTGCGATGATTAAATTTAGCCAAATAGAAGTAAGCAAAATATTGAGCAAAAAATTATTTGCAGCTGATTTAATTAAAATGATATTGTATACAGAGAAAAGGAAATAAATTCAAGACTATAGTTCCTAAATGACTAAAGTTCGCAAATTTATTGCGCATTAAAAATAAACTGCAACGCACTTACTTGTAAACAATATGAATTTATACCAGCAAGAATGAAAACTACGTACATAAATAAATAAATAAACAATGGAGGTTATTTTCAAATTACATTGAACTGAAAATTTAATAAGAGTAATGGAGGGAGACTGAGAAGTGAGCTTGCGCTCCTCGAATCAGCAGCCACTCAGTATATATTTCATATACAATCGGCTTCAGCCGTGAATCGAACCCGTCACCTAGGATCTGTAACTTGCGCGCGGTACCGCTAGGCCATGTCACTAATACAATTTTTCCCAGCTTTCCCAGTTGAATTTATCCATCGATTTTGATGCAATACACACAAGGCGTAAGCAACACATTAGCCAAAATTTTTGTAAAGGAGCATCTATTGCAGCTTAGGTTTTTACATCAGAGAATTACATGCATCGTGGAAGAGCATCGCACCGCGAAACCAGCTCCGCAACGCACCAAAGCACTCGGCAAATTTCAAGTGCGCATCAGCTACCATTGGCAAAAGACATAAATCTAGCACCTAACAGCGACATAGATAGCGGTACCATGAGCAGGCTACAGATCCTAGGCGACCGATTTGATTTGCGGTCGGAATCAAACGCATTCAACGTGCATACCGGGTAGCAGTGACTCGAAAAACGAAATTTCACTCCACAGTATCCCCAAATTACTGTTAAATTGTCTGAGCAATGATTTAAAAGAACAAAGAAGCATTTACAATGATCAATGGTAATTTGTCTGAACAATGAATTAAAAGAACAAAGAAGCATTTACAATGATCAAAAGTCCATAAATTTACAAGTTACAAGAATTTTAGCAAAGCCAATATCTATCATAAGTTTCCACCAGTTCACAGTGCCCGTTTCCACTACTTTATAGAAAAACTGCATCTGCAACAATTGCTTGAAATTTGACCAATCTGATCAGCGGTACGACTTAGGCATACAACAACTGGTCGAAACCGTATTAACAGCGTCCAAAATCGCTGAGAAATCTGCATAATTTAGTGACGCAAAATAGCAACAGGTTGGAAAAACCGCAAAAATAGAACCTAAAATCAGTTGTTTTGATTAAACGCGGTCAAAAAAATGAATTTTTATCAGAAATCAATAAGGTTTTAATTTCTCTGGAGATTTTCGATGAATACCATAAAAAATCGATAAAGCATTTATGGCAAAAAGCAAAATAAAAGTCAGAATTGCAAATAAATTGAAACTACTGCACAAAAACGATTTGCATTTTACTCTGACCGTGCAGTGCATTTCCTTGGTAAAGCACAGGCATAAGCGACTATTGACGAGAAAATTTTGTTACGAGATTCTCAAACAAACCAGAAAAGTTGTAAAATTTGGAAATAACTAGCTTATTAGTGCATAAGGAAAACCAAAAACGACTTATCTCAGAAAACGTTTTCATTTGAACACAGCTTATCAGTTGCACTTCGCCTTTAAACTAGCTCTAAACGATAGGCGCAACCACTGAGGAAAAATATGAATCACATTTTGTTCTCAATTTTTATTTTTTTACGCATACCAATCAAATGGCCGAGTGGTTGCAGTGTCTGCCAAAGGATCTATAGACTAGTATTTTCATTTAAATCGAATAAAACAAAAAATTCAAATTCCACAACGGTGCGAGCTGTTGGCGACACTGTGTAAGAATTGACCGGACCAGGAAATGGGCAGGATCTCTCCTGATAAATGCATAATCGCAATATAACAAAAATATTTTAAGCATTTGGAGCTAACGAAAGCTTCATGTCGTCGTGTATGGTTTTGTTGCACTGAAGACGGAGTATAGTAACAAAAACACTCAGCAAGTTTTTCTGATTTTCGGTTGCAAATGCCTAAAATGCTGAGCTAAATAACTGATTATTGTTTTATAAGCTTTGGCGTAAGAATAACCGAGATACTGTTGAATTCGTATTCAACAAATTCAAAATTATGAGACTGCGAAGTGACCTTGCGCTCTTCGAGTCAGCAGCCACCCAATATACATGTCCAATACAATTGGCTCCAGCCTTGAATCGAACTCGTCACGTAGGATTTATAACGTGGGCGCGATGGGTTAGACCACGCATGCTCGTAACTGAGCGGAACATGTGGTGGACCAATCAAACAAAATTCAAAGCCCACACTACGTATTTGTAATTTGTAACAAATCGAAGCATTTCGGCTAAAAAATCAATTTCGCTTCAAAAAGAAGTTGAAAGAGGAAGAAATGAGACTGGTACAGCTTTTAACTGATTAATTTTTTCGGCAAAAATCAATTAAGCGAAAAAATTACGCCTACCGTATCAAGCTGTTCCAAGAAAAAGAATTTTCGGTTAGCTCACAAGCAGAGTAATTTGCTTGTACATGGAGAGGTGCATGGAGAGTAGGCATAAAAGTCAGCACGGTAACCAAAACCAAACAAAAACCCTTTTGCAATGGAAATGAATTACAATTACGTTCTCAGATTCTCTTTAGAAAATTCGCAACGTTGATGGATTATTTATCAAGCAATTTGCCCGTAGAAATTAGCTCTGAATTTTCCAAAGAACAACTACGGCTGGTGAGGTCTCAACACTTAATTCCACGTTCTATTCGCCAAGAATAGTGAACTCCGATATCCATCGTTTCGCAAAGGGCTTTGATCAGTGGACATTACTTGCTAAACACGCTCTTTAACCGGGTGGATCTCATGATCCAAAATGGTGCTACACTCCACGAGAACACCAATGACTATTATTTCGAGTTAATTTGACCCGGGGTAATATTGCGTCGCATTATTTCTAATTCCAGGAGAGGTGTGGAGTAATATGCCAACGTGGGCGGATTCAGAATAGTTAAGGGGGAAGGGGTCTAAAACCTCTAAAAGTATCGACATTCCAATGTGGTAACGTGCATGACGATAAATACTGGGGGGGTCGAGACCCCGGATCCCCCAATGAACGAAAATTCATAAAAATCAGTCAAACTATAGAGTGCTGGCTATGCCATAGAGTACAGAAGCAGTATGTTTCACAATTAATTACCATTGACAGCATAGGTTTCGACCGTTTTTGGACATATTTAGCGATTGCTGTTCTAAGAAAGCCTGAGTACCACAGTTAACTAGTCAGCGCGTCAACAGCACTTCAATAAGTAACTAAACACACAAAATATTTGCCAATTATCAGACGAAACATGATGATATTAGTCATAAAATACATAATCATACATAGTTTACTTGTAAAACTGGAGATGAAAATGCGACAAATTTGTACAAAACGCAAATTAAACAGCGGGTAAAAACGACAGGATAAGTACAATCATGCAAAAATTTGCCAACTTTGAACCTTCTGTTACTAGTATTGCAGTATATTTTTATTGAATAACTTTGCGAAAAAAACATCCTTCTTATCAATTGTTTTCCAGTTAATTTACAAGTTTCCTAAAAGTACTTTTATTGAATGGGTAGATGATTTTAAAATACGGATTAGGAAGCACATGGGCCACGGCACAGGGTAAGGAGGCGGGGGAGGGAAATTGACTTTTTAAATATATACACAGTATTGGGTTTTATAAATAGAAATTGGGGTGTTAGTCATTAATTACCCCACCTAAAAATCACAGCTGTTCCTCCTTTGAAATTTTTTGACGGCTCCCTCGAACAAGCAAGATTTTGACATTGACTGTGATTAGCAGCGGTCAAAAAGGTTTCAAAATAAGTTTAATGCAAAGGAGTTAGCAAGTTTAAAAAGGGATGAAATTTAAGCGATATTTTTAGAGATGCTGACAACTGGTCAAAGCCTGTTGTTGTAAAACTAATCAAGCTAATTTTGCTTAAACTCAAATGCACTATAGTTGCATAGCTTTAGAAGAAGCATAATCACAGAAACTGGCAGAGAAAAGCAACTAAAACAGCTGCAGTAAATTTTTATGGTCGCAATTTGCTTAATTTTCTCAACTTTTAAAACCCCTGCAGCCAAAAAAGCATAAATAAAACATCAGGAAAAACGGTAGCAGCGTCCGGTATATGATACTTTTATCGCCAAATTTCAACGAAAACTTAAAACATTTTAACAATGTTGGCAATTTTTATGGATTTCTGCAAGCTTACAGTTTATAAGCTGATTACAGTGAAGAGGAAATACAACTGACACCTATAACCTGGTCTCCTCGCATTATTGGCTCTTATTAACTGCGCTGTAAGGCTTAGCTGCAGAACAATACTGCAAACAGTTAAACTATGTTTGAAAACCTGAATATGAAAACCCCCCGTCTTTTTTACGAGAGTGATCTCTGCTGCAGCACATGGTGCTAAGAACAAGGGAGCTTTGAGAGAAAAAATAAAGCCGCAATAAATCTCAAAACTGGACGTTTCGACAACATAAATTTAGCTGTCATCATCAGCAGTGTAAGCAAGGCAGCACAAAACTAAAAGACCACCAACCCAAGTACAAAACTGAAATTGCTTACACTACTGAGGATGACAGCTGAATCTATGGTATGGAAACGTCCAGTTTTGAGAATCACTGTGGCTTCACTTTTCCTCTTTAAGCTATTTTCGTCCCATGTTTATTGCATTACGAAGCTAGCTTTGGTAGTTGGTCTTTTTAATATACTCTCGTTTTCCGTAAAAAACGGGTGGTCTCAAAATTACCACATCAACACACAGCAGTTTTCTACGATCTCTGCTTAATAGTTTTGATGGATTAAACATGCGGCGTCAAAAATAATCACGTATGGTTCAGAGAGTCCTCCCATTTCAAAAACCATCAAGAATGATTGAGCGCTGTCACAGTAGCATGTACAGGGCGCTGTAGACACGGAACTCCTTACCCTTTAACGGTGCAGGGCAAATGCAGGAACAAACTGCGACCATCATTTGTTTTTTCAATCCCCTTGGTAATAACTTCTAGCGGACGGCTCCAAAGAGATGATGCTTTGCGGTTACCTGACAACTCCGCGGATAAGGAAATAAACGTTAACTGCCTTTAACGACACAACAACGATATCCAGAGCTCGGGCTTTGAATCAACGATCAGTAACTTTTAGTACAACAGCGATTTTGAACGCAAAGTGACAAAAGTATTACTAAAAACGTTTAAAAAACTCCTTCGAAAGAAACAAACCCATGACATCAGTCATCTATTTTGTTAACCACTGGACCAATTCATCTCCAAATGCTCTGCACTGTGAAATACCTATACTGGTGAGGGTCGCGCTGGACTAAACTGACGAAACGTTTAATACTGATTCATACATTTACTTAGTTTTTGCTCCAAGATTTTTTCGAACAATTATAACAAGTTATAAAGCAACATTTAGCTTTTAAGCTTCACAAACAAAAAGACCAAGCTTTTACTGCGCTTAATTTTTTATTTAAAAGCAGTGGAGATTGTAGGAAACAAAATTAGGGCGTTTTTCAAGTTTAGCCAATTTCGTAATAATAATTCGTAATGAAAAAACGGAGGCAATTTTATAAATTTCGGTCTTTTACCGAAAATTGCCAACAATTTTCAAAATGGACAATTAAAACTAATAACGTCATATCCAACACATACGTAAATAAAAAAGCTCTTTAAACGGAAAAACTCGTGAGAAAAAATGAAAAGATAACCTCAAAATTGATCACAATGAATCAACACACCTTAAAAAATAATTTAAAATCGCAATTTTTGACCATTATTTAGCAACTAAAAATTGATATTCCTGATTTTTTAATCACGAATTAAAGCTAACAGACTGCCACTTTCATTTACGCACTGCATAAAACTTAAGCTATATTTTATAACCAAAAAGTTGGAAAACTGCCGGGGAAAAAAGTTTTATAAGCTTGCTCAGTGACTTTCTAAAAGTGTCATAAAAAATCCGCGAAAAAGCTAGATTCAAATATTTACGTTGGCTAATAATTCATTCTAGTTAAACAAAAAATCGGGCAGCAGTCACGTGAAGCAGGGATTGGTTGAAAAGTTATTGACCAGCGACAATAAAGCTAAAATTTTCAAGCATAAATGTCGCAAAAGAAATAAATCACTGATTTCCGCGGCCATAGAACTTTCTTTGCAATTATTGCACAACTACTGTGCACGCGCAAAGCGCTTTACGGGGACGATACCCAGATTTTTACTGGGGGGGAGGCAATGTAAGTCTTACATGTTACTTATTAATGATACGCCAACAGCACTTACAGCGATTAGCAGTTATAAGAGTTCTTTTTGAAGGGACAATCGCCCTCCTATGGATCTGCTACTGCTGGCCATGAGTTTGTAGTACCATTTCCACACAGCAACCAAAACGCGAGTAGATAGAGCAAAAGTCACGAGAACAACCTAGGTGAAAATCGAACCCAAACCTCACATCAAATGTACTGATTGCACCGCAAGAAGAATGCATCAAGTGCACAAAAAAAACAACTATGACGCACCATACTTAGCATAAAGTCAGTTGTTGTGCTTGAGCAACCCAACGACATCAACAGCAAAAATTAAGACATAATATTAGCTTTTAAAAAACGTAAAAAGGTTACGTCGTATTGTTCCATTCGGTCTGAAGTTATCAGATCAACGTTTTTTGATTGAGAGGGGAAAATTTGCTCGTGCTGATGATCTTAATTAAGGCAGAAACAGCAGTTGCAGAGAGCTAGATAATATTTACCCAAAACTTGTCAACTATTATGGTCGCTGACTCGTTCGAAAAATCGGCAGTTTATGCGGTAACCCGGATAAAAAAGATTTTATTTGGAGATGATATATATGTTGTAAGTCTGGATTGAACTTACCACAGACAAACTTGGAAAGCCTTCAATTACGAGAGGCGACGTAAACCATTTGCCTATGAGTTATCAAAAACAACAACAAGGAAAACATATGTACTTTCAAGATCTTTTTTAAACTTATCCTTATCTAATATATCGATTTTATTCCAATAAAATGTTCCAAAAATTGAAAAAAACATAACTGCGGCCAGACATTTTCATATTTCCGCAATTCGAAGCACACAAATGTCTGTTTAGAGACAACGCCTTTACTTGCCATAAGGAAATATATAGTTTTGCATAATGTCCGCTTGGCAGAAAACTAAAATTCTAAGAATATTGTCGAAAACCAAGTTTGGAATTGCAGCATCACCAAGCTGCAGAAACGCAGTACTTTGTTTCAAACGACAACTGGCCCCACGTTCAACAACCGAAGTACTGAGAGCTAACGCAAAAGAAGTGAATTGTGCCCAGTGATTCAACACTCCCAGTACCCAGTCAAAAACATCAATCCGCAAAAAACGTTTTTGGAAGGAAAAGTGGACCAAATCTCCTTTGACTGTTATAATTATATCTAACAATACACAACGATAAGTATATGCATATGTGCTTTTTTATGGTTTGGTTTTCGATAAACCTAATTAAAAACGGTAAAAATTCTAAAATTCTTATGCTTTGAGAATGAGTAGTCTACTAAAATCAAATTTCAAGCAAGAATTCAATGACTTACAACTAAAATCTGTAGTTTCTACATTTAAACCGCTTAAACTAAACTGTTTAACTAGCAATATCAATAAGCACTCTTTATAAATCCAGCAGAATGTTAGTCTCTATATTCCATAATAATTAATCTGTAGTCGCTGGTTCTTACGAAATTACAGTGCGTAGATTTCGTATCAAGCGCACTGACTTAATAAACGACAATTTCAGCTATTTCTGATTCTTAACTGTATCGAAATACAAAAACTGGAGTAGCTCGTTGCGAAATTTCGCTGAGAACATTTACGCTTTCTGTAATTCGCTTTAGAAAAAATCAATAACTACTTCACTTGAGAGAGAAAAAAACACGCTATAAAAATTTTTTTGGACCGTAAAACTGCGCCGATAGATAATTTTTTCTTTTTTTCCGAGCGAAAGTCTTAATGCGATTTTTCCCACTTTGCTTTTTTCTGTTACCAACAATGTGAAATGTTTACCGATGTCTGATATAAAAATAGTTAACCTTCTAAAAAACTACCGTACTAACATAAGTAATTTTCTAATTTCTACATCAAACTAATTCATTTCATTCATTTGCTTCTGCACAGACAAAAAACTACTTCTTAAAAAACTGGTGAATCTCCTGTAGTCTGGAACACGACACTTTTTCAATTTAAATTTTCTGACAAGGCTACAAAACAAAACGCTTCTGCAAATAAAAACAAAAAAAAAACAAAAAAACGTAAAACCCAATATTATTTCGAATTTTAAGTTCATTTTCGGACAAAATAGTTATCACAAATTTTCATGAAACTTCGATTCTTTTGCAATTTGTCAGCGATAAGATATGGCGGTACCGGTGCAGCTTAACCTTACGAGACGGGCTCAATTCTTGGCTGGGGATGATCGTTATTATTCAGGGTGGCTGCTGACTCAAAGAGTGCAAGCTCAAGTCGCAGCCTCCCCAATAAACTGTTGAATTTTCAAACCAAATCAAAATAACTTTATTAATTTTACGTACAGTATTTATTCATACCGACATTTCAAACATTTGGAAAAAGCTGTCACCCCAAAGGCCCTTCAACATACACGTGATTGAAACCGCTATGCGACCAAGATATGGTCTCTTAAAAAATTAAAAATAAGCTATTGCTGGGAATATTAAAAATCAAAAATCTTCACTATACTCGCTGCATTACGCCAAAGCGTGCAGCGGGGTCCATCTCCGTGGATCAGCGTATAGGCAACACAGCTCCGAAAAAACGTCGCAGCGGTGGCGAGCCATTGGCGACACTGTGTCCGATTTGACCGGCCCGGGAATCGAACCCCAGATTTTCCGCACGGACAGCGATGTCTTTAGCTACTACGTCACAGGCCGGTTTGAATATGACAATGATTTAGTAATGATCAGATGAGCAAAAGGTCATAATAACTACAGCAACAATCAGCCAAAATTCAATACTTTTTTGTTCTGTTGTTACAAAGCCACTTAAAAAGACCTAAAATAACGCGTGAATATAGTGAAGGGCATCAATAACAAGAGTTATAGAAACAATATCGTTCTGGGTCTCGTTTAAGCCACTTCATCAGCAAAATGTTCTACGACACACTTTTTTGTTCAAACAATAAAAACAGCAAAGAGCCACTCAAAATTATCAAGTTTTTAAAATTAGTACTAATAACAATTGTGCAATAGAACGTTGTACAAAATTTTTGTTATTTTTGCAAGCCATTGCATAATTAAGGCAACACAGTAAAAAGAATCACAAAAACGTATGCCACAGCAAGTGAAGTGTAGCAATAACTACTGCATAACCACGCATATCACGCTACGACAAACTTTTTTTGCTTATCCGAGATCAAACTGAGCTATTGCGCAGAAGAGACACTGGCATGTGGGAAACTAACATTAAGTGTCTTTATTGAAACTGATGAATATCTGCTTTCAAATTACTCCACACTCATCACCTAAGCTTAGTCGTTTGACACAAGCAAGCGATTTTTGAATATAAAACGTTTTGTAATACCACAAACAAAAAATTATTGAAGGTCAATAAATTGATTTTTAGGCTTTTCACCCACGCTATTATGAGCTCCTCTTTTAAACTTACTAAATTCGAAACAGTTTGAGTGTAAACTGAGCAGTAATAAGGTAGAGAGGAAAGATCAACACTCGGTAAAGTCAGGCCAAACAATCATAATCGCAGAATTCTAACTTCGCGTTCTGCATCATCAAAGATGGTAAAGAATGGAACTGAGGAGAAAGTTAATCCAAAAACAAAAATTACAGTTAAAATTATAAATTTTTATAAAACAGATAGCTTCGATTTTAAGCAGTGAGTGATAATAGACGAAAGACAATTTTTTCAACATGAAGCATTTCGATGCGAAAATGAAAACGTGCTAAAACGCAAAACAAATTCAGATAGAAACTATGAAAAAATGCGTTTTAACGGTTACGATATTTCACAATGCATATTTTGCAAAACACATTCGTGATGTTGCAACAGCAGATCATTCAACTATCACCTATGACCGATAGCCTTTAGCGCAACATCATTCGCACGTCGAAAAATGGTTTTCCGAAAGCGACTATGTATATGAGCTTAGCTTATTCAAACTAATTCTGATAAATGAGCCTATATGATATAGCAATAAGATTCACCTATGTTTGCCCTATTTTGACTCTGAGAAGCATTTCTTTCTGGCGCAACCCATTTTGGCGAAAGCATTTCGGCGCGACATATTCAACGCCGAGTTATGGGCTCGGTGAATCGATACATCCACACGACAACCAATTGGCATTCGCTTCGAGTCAGCGAGAGAGATGAGATAATATCTTGCACCGAAACAAGTCGCATCACACTGAAGGCCTCAAAATTAGACGCAAGAAAAACTGTCACTGATCTCCGTACTACGATTTCATGTCTCTTATCCATTTGGTAATCGGACATATAATTCACAACACCAATTTCTTCGTCATTACAAATATCTCAATATATCTACGTATAATTAGTATCAAAGCGTGCATGTATCAAATCTTCACTATATTCGCGGTATTACGCCGAAGCGTGTAACGAAGAGCATAGCGCCTGAGCGAGATAGCCAGCCGTTCGCGACGCTGACCGATTTGACCGAGCAGAGATTACAACCCACGATCTACCGCGCCGCGATAAGGATGTCCTTAACCACTACGCCAACGGGCCGGATGAGTTCTCGCCTCTAATTGGACTTTTTATTTGCAACCAGTTGCAATGGAGGAATGCAGTTTTAAAACACAACTTCTCTGCCCAATTAATTATATCTTGCTAAGCACTCAGCTTTGCTAATCAGCCTATTCACAACTATTCCCTCTTTCAGTACGTGATAGAAAGAAGATAAATAGTAACTACAATTTACGCTAAAAATTCGTGATTACACAACAGAACAAGGCATATAATGATTTACCATTTTTTGATTTTAAGTAGTAAAAATACTTTGAGTGGTCAATTTTTAACGAGAAATTCAACACAGTCATAGAATAAAAATGTTCCTGTGACGCTAATACTTCAAAGGTTTTAAGAATTTTCAGCTCAAAATAAAAAAGTTAACCTATCATGTAAAATGAGCGAAATAGTAAAAAATCTATGCGGTAACAACGAAAAAAACATCTTATAACAGTAAAAACAACCCGATGCAAGAAATTAATGAGTTTAGGCAATGAAGGCTTTTTTCGACGTAATAATTGGGCTGGAGATACGTCACAGGTCGGTGCGGGCGTGAGTTCGAATCCCACTGGTAATAGTTTTTTCTGATTAGGCTACGTTTGATTCAGCCTAAGATCCTAGTGGGTTAGATTAAAGGTCAATTCATTACATTAATTGAAATTTAATACAAGAAACTACTAAAAAACAAATCACTTCACTGAAAAGCCACCACAATGTACAGTTTGAATTCGGCGTCAACGTTTTCCATACGTCGAATCTGTCGCGTCAATTTAATTAGTCTTGGCGTAATTTTGTCCTTCTTCATTTTAGATAAATAACGAAGTGATAAATTTTAGCATCGCCTAACCCCTGAAGCGCACCGATTAAACGAAACAACGCAACGTCCAAAATGAAAGAATCTGCGCATCACTTTCCAATCAAAACTGGCTTTACAAGAAAAAAATGACTACTACTGTGACCTATAATCATGAGCGAGCGTTACCAAGCGTAGATTGAAGATTCTTGGCAATGGGTACGATTCGTGGCCAGAGTTGATCGCATTTGACACATACATCGGGTAGCGCCTGACTCGAAAAAGCTCTGTTTACAGTCTCCTTCAATGTACTGTAAACTTGAAAACAGGGTAAGTTATTCATTGCATACAGTGGAACCTCGCTTACCTGACCAGTGAGCACCCACATGACCGCATTGGAGCATTCGCGCTAACGGGGTGGTCGCGTTAGTGGATATGACAAAAGCATAGTAAATTATTCGGGGCCGCACTGAAGTGGTCTTGCTTACGGGGAGGTCTCTTTATCGAGGTGGTCGCCAACCGGAGTTCCACTGTATAGGCAACCAAAAATTTTAATGAGACAAAAGAATGCAGAAACTAGCACGGGCTAAAAGGAACGGAAAACTTGGCAGCAATATCTTTCTGGTTGAAAAACACCATGCTAAACTACAGAAAAGGCAAGCAGTCAAGTCCAAGAAGTTGACAACAAGTTATGCATCGAGAGATATGAAGACTCGTATAATCATTAGGCTCAAACTTTACCATAATTTATAATGAAAATTTTATACGAATTAATGTTAAGTTCAAAGCGAGCTCATGAACTGCCAGCGAAGTTTCTGAGTTTTTAGAAACTAACAACGACTAAAAACATTGCTTGGAAATTTCTTACTGCGTAACTAGATGAACAAATATGTGGATTACAGGAAAACTGGGAATTCGCATGTATCTTGTAAAACATTTCACGATTATTTGCTGTTAAGCGGTATTCGAGAATACAACTTACTATAACTGAAGTAGATAAAAATACAAGAATTTACTTTCGATCAATTGAAAGCGGTTCCGTCTTCCACACCGACTCAGGATAGCCAAGTTTCATTTATGAGAAATCAGAAAAACTGGGGAACTTGGTCCATACTCGCAGACGCAAAACAAGAGATCGCAAAACATACTGCTGATTTTGCTCTTACGAGTCAATTTCTTCATTTTTATCCTTCTGTCTTGAGAAAGAATCAAGGAAGCTATGGATAACCGAATCTAGCATTTGCTGAAGAATTAGGTTTGATTTCAATATTGGGATCGGAATTTGATTCTAAATTAAGTTTTAGGTCGATGATGATGATATATTTGCGAGTACACGTTCACGAACTATGAGCACGAAGAATACACATAAACAATAGTTTATCTACTCGCAGGGAGACTGCGAATGACCGGTTAAGGTCTTCGAGTCAAGCAGCCACCCAGTGAGCTTCAGTGAGAATCGAACCCAAACCTTCTGGTTACGGCAATTGCATACGACAGTCTGATACAATATGCTACGGTACGTAATCTACTAAATCTGTATTTTTATCACTATCTGACTAAATTTACTCTTTGTAAAGCAAAAAGCAGTTTTAATTTCTGAGACATATTTATACTTTATGTTTACCTGCTTTCAAGCTGGCAGCTTATACTACATTCCAACTATTTCTGAAACTGTTTCGCAAACTAGGTAAGCTTACAAATCTATGTGAAAAATGCCCGAATCAACGTTCCGCCAAAATCGATACAAGTGTCATCACCAGTACTACAAAGTTACTAGTTCTAAGCTCAACTTCCAAACAGAAATTGTAAAACACAAAATGCATTGATTTAAAAGCTCAAATTTGGCTGAAAAAACACTTCAGCCTTAACTTGGACTTTTGGACTAAGTACAGTGTGCTTTTCCTTTTAGAAATTTGCACCCTAGCGTAAATGCAGATAGAAATTGAATAATTATTGACTTTAGACAAATAATTTCAATTGCCTAAAAGTAGTTTTCCAGTCTGAATAAACAAGTAAAAGCCATTAAACTAAAGTCACGATAATTAGTTTCAGTTTGAGAGTCGTAATTACAGACACTGAAATAATTATATTTTTTAAACTACCTAGAGGGCTTCTACGTAATTACCTAAAACGTGTTTATTAAAATTTGACATATGTAAAACAACCAATTTAACCATCCACCATGATTTAACAATTTTATTTAACTCACCTTTTAGAGTTGGAAAAATCACATCCTTTTTATACTGGCAGTATTACACCGAAGCGTGTCACGGGAGGCGAGAATCCATTTCCGTGGCTTAGAGCCTGGGCAACACAGCTCCGAAGCAATATCGCAGCGGTGATGAGCTGATCCGATTAGACCGGCCTGGGAATCGAACCGCAGATTTTCGGCGCCACTAGCGATGCACACCAACTGGCCGGTGCGTCGCACGCTGAATTTTGAAAATTAACTTCGACGCTGCAGAGTGTACTTTCCACACATCAGCCATAACTTAAGTGAAACTAATTACTTTTTAAAACAAAGGTTTTTAACCTGGGATCCAGAAACCCTACAAGGGGAGAGGTAACCCAAATTTGATATATCTACGGTAGTTGCACAACTACTTTAATGTTGTCTGTTACATGCATCTTATAAAGAGAGGCTCAAGTTCATGGCTGCATGCTAATGGCTGTAAGGAGTGCGCGACAATACGGGGATGAGACACTCAACCCTGGTCCTAACCAGTAGTAGCAGCGTCTTTTATTTCCGCCCGTCAACACGAAGAAAATATAACAACGGTACAAGAAACGGAAAGAGGAAACAAAACGATTAACGTTATGGCATGCAGGTAGGAGAAGAGTTCAGAAAAAACAAGAGTGGGCATGATCGCAACACCCAGGTCGGAAGCAGAAAATTCCAAAAAAAAGCGACAAAAACGGCACAAATCCCTAGCTCTAAGCCTAACCCGATCTGAACCCTAACTACTCAAAATCTAACCAGAGACCTAGCCAGGACATAAAAACCCTGTCCCGACGTCGAGTTGTCCCACGCCGGGTTGGTCACGTCCAAATGTCCTGCTTCGGGACGTAAGGGGGCCAAAATTCGCCGCACAAGATTGTTTACTACAAATAAGCGAATATTGGTGAGTATAAAATGACTCAGCGCATCTTTATGCAAATACGAGTCGTGTTGAAACAATGAAAATGCTCCCATATAAAAATCAACGGAAGTAAGAGTATACAGTGCACAAAGTATAAGAGCTTCGCTTTGCGTGTTTAAGTGTTAAAAAATGCGATATTTGCCACTTTTTAAAGATCATTTTTTTAGATGATTTTGCCGTCTTAAGAAACGGTAAAAAACGTGTAGAACTCTAAAACTGCGATCACGACAACATTATTAAAAGCTTGAAAAACAATTGTTCCGACACGCCATATTGGTAATTTGAATTTCTAGATAAACACGACCGCTCGTCACGCTCACCCAAATTAGAGCTGCAAGTACGCAATCACCTAAATGGAAGACCAACTACGTACCATGCTTGAGCCTGGAAGGACCAATATTACAATCGTTACACACTGACTTGGTTATTCAAATTAGCAGAAATCTTACAGTTTTACATAATGGGATAATTAAATCTGGCTTACCTTGCATTAACGTAACTCCAACATTCATATTTGAATATTATTCGAATTTAGCAGCAATTTATATACGGGTACACAAAAACTTTAAGCGCAGCTATGAATAAACCTATTTTCGAAAGACCCCAAAATTTGGTGTTTTTAAAGCTACTTTCCCCCAAAACCGTATCCTCACCCACCACTTATTATTTCTCAACCCCAAGACGAGAAACTAAAAATTAGAAAGCATGTCATAAAAATTTGCTTTATTCAACCCATACCATGAAAAAGCACATTTTTTTAACTACCGGTACCTCAAATCTTTAAAATTGTTACCGTTGGCTGATTACGCTAATAAACTGCAAGATGACGTAATAATAGGTATAGAATTCGACCCTTTCTTGAAAAGTGTGTTTTTATTATTTACATACCATAGGACATTTTTCAAGTATACTCACATTAACGTGCAAACACTCAGAATGAAAAAGAGAAAAACTTTTCACTTAAAATAACTATAGTATAGTGTTAACCAGCTTTTTCTGTTTTACCAGGAAGAACTTAAAAGTTGAAAAAAATTGTGGCAAAAAAACGTGCTCACTTAATTTGCAATATACATGTGACAATATCAGTGCATAACACGAGGCAATAACTGTCCCATGATTTTTCAGAAACTGCTTTATTATTCTACAAATATTACTGGTATTCAACGAAATATTTCAGGCGCTACAAAAATTAAACTGGTATTTGCGTTAAAACCAGTTTTTTCTAGTAAAAACTAGTTCCTATTTTTTAGGTACTTCTTAAGTTACAAGACAATTTTTGATATTTAATTCTGTTGCTTTGACAAAACGTAATGTCCACTTACTCAGCATTTTCGCAGCATTAAATTGAATAAATTTATCTAACCGGCCGGTTTGCTCAGTCGCTAAATCATTGGCATCGGTACGGAACGTCTGAGGTTCGAATCCCCGGTCGGTCAAATCGGTCGCAGTGTCGCCAACGGCTCGCCACCGCTGCGACGTTTCTCCGAAGCTGTGGTGCCCAGGCGCTAAACAGCGGAGATGGGCCCCTCCACTCGTTACATGCTTCGGCGTATACCGCCAGTACGATGAAGATGTAATTTTTTTGAAATCCATATCTTCTACGAAGAATTGTTTTCTTAAAAAAGCAGCAAATGCACTGGAATCAGTAAAGACGTCAAACACATGAAAGTTCCAATATCCGCGAACAAAACATTTTTCTTACTTTTTACAAGACCTGTGCCTCATATTAACATATGACTGTGCCGTTTGGTGCGATTAACGTTGCTATCCATGCCCAATTTGCATTTACGCTAATTCAAATGAGAACCATGACAAATTGGCGTCAAATACGAGCGACAATATGAGTCGCGCCAAAGAACACATCAGTGTGCAAAAATCACAACCAGTTCAGACTCACGAGTCCTGACCAATTATGACTTAAACCTACAATGCAGTGATGAATTTTTTGGTCAATGAATGAAAATAACTAGAGTTATTCAAATAGTTATTTATTATTCAACAAGGGTGCGACTGATTTGAATCAGCAAATCAAATTATAGCATTTAATGTGCAAACTAACGGGGGCAGCACGTTACTGAGAAACCCTCTTATTTAACAAAATGAATTCTACTGACAGCAAAACATAAAAGCAAGTAAATCTTAAGTTTAACATTTACGAGTTTCTAAATTATCGCTTAAAATTAATTGAAATAATTACTCCTACAAGTAGCATGCCGTTAAAAACGTTTCCGATGTGACATAATTATCACTAAATGTGGTTTCATTATTACACAAGGAAACACCAATTCGCCGCAGTGATTTTAGCAATAAAAACATAAGAAACATTGGGGTGTTTTTAAAGTACTTCATAGCTACTACGGTCTTGCATTGAGTTATAATTCTCGAAATCTTTTCAAAATATGCATCCTGGCGTTACAATGCCAGAGCACGTCCAAATGTGTCGTTGAATTCACTTAACTGGTTTCATAACTTTACTGCAGCAACTGGAGATATAGGAAATTAAAGATTTTTTCATCGTAACCAATCTTAGAATTTGAGAGTGGACTTAATTACGGAAAAGTTTTTGGAAGGTAATGTTCGGGTTTTGGCTCTTAAGGTTCTATTTCGGCTGGTCGTGACCCTACCTCACTTTTTGAGCTCCTTTCAAAAAGCAAAATTACACAACGAATGAACTGAAGATCCAGATCGGAAAAAGAAGCACCAACCGCAATGTTTCAATCGAAACTACTGCACGCAATTCTACTGCTACACAGCAGTGGATGAAATGCCAAATTAAATACGTTGCTGCAACAAGATGATCCAAACCAAATTACGTACAAGCAAAAGCGTGGAGTGCAGAGTAGCTTAGCCTTTAGACAACTGGCTTACGCTACCACGCACGTCTGTTTGTTGCCGTCTTTCTTATATTTTACACTGCCTTATTTAATTATTTTGCTTCAATTTCGCAGCTATTTTGGTAAAAAAACAAAAATTTTAATTTGCAGTATTTTTCATTTATATACTTGCAGTTTGAAATTTGACCTTAAAATTTTTAGCAAAGATTTTTAATGTTTTGGATTTAATTAAGACTTTTTGGTGTAAATTGTCACGTCTTTGAAAAAAGTTATTAATTTTTATTTTTAAAAAAATCCACTTAAAAACAACAGAAATTATTATTAACGTGAAGATATGTGCTTGAACAAATTCAAAAAATATAAAACAATCGGAAATGACACTATTTTTTCAAGCATTTATGCAAAAAAATTCTAAAATACAATAATAATATAATTGGCAAGTCATATAAGCAAAAATATGCAATTTGTGCGTCTCTGTTGCTATTTCTATTCAATGACGAATAAGGCAATGAAGCTAAGCACTTATGCCACGCTTCTAGACCCACTTTTAAGCTGACGGTGCGTTACTAGACTCACGTAGGAGTTGACGGCGATCCCAATGTTTCCAGCGAGTTTTTCAGCTGTTTAAGTTTAGACTTAGGGGTTAGCTTTCGGGTGTCTCGAGTTGTTCCACACTGAGTCGGTTTAACCGAACATTCGCGCACTGTCTATTCATACCTTACTTGATCTTTACGGAAACAAACACTACAAATCTCTTATCAAATCAGCTTGCAAAAATCTAGCATTTCACATTCACAACATACTCAACAAAAATAGAGTAAAACGAATACAACGAAAAATTATTGCGGTTAATGTATTTTTCCACATAACGAGTTGTGGAGCGCACACGACTTAACTTGCACCTACACAGTATTGTACTTATCCAAACATTTGTAAAGACTGAAGGTGTGTTTACCGATACGCGACAACGGGACTACCCAATTTTTTTCGTTTATTTTATTTTGACGATGAACTTTGGTGCGACAAAAACCACGGTAAATCAACGCATTGTACCTGCACAATTTTTATCGCTTCATCGCCCGGTAACAAAAAATGTTTAAGCTAACCTTGACGACGGGAATGAGACAACGCACCTTTGATGGTTACGACATCACAGAACAATCAGCTTGATTGACGCAGACTAGCAAATTTCATATCGCCTTTATCGCATGCAGTCGCAGGCCAGCATAGTTTGCAATGGTAGCCACACTGCCGCGGAAAACGCACCTCAAAGGAAGTTTTTTTTGTTAAGAAAATTTGAAATTCCTTTAACAAACGCTGAAGAATTTACATATAACTAGCTTAATGGTAAAACCTCCTGCAAACCTCATTATCAAATGCCTAAATTTCACTATTAATTCCATTTCATTCCTACCACATTGTCGTGTCAATTTTAGGGAACAAAAAACAAAACCCTCAACAGCAATGAATCAGTGGCATAAAACTTTCAAATAATTATATGGGGAATTGACTCTTTAGCTTATCAAAATTTGGGCCAAAATAAAACTACAATGAAACAATTTCTCAACAAAAAGGAATGAAACCTTCTTTCATATTTTTACTTCGATTATGGGTTTTTGCTTTTTTAAATTGCGGACATTTGGGCAAAAAGTGGGGTTTTGAACGCGAACATCAATCAATCCTTCCTACAATTCCGCTTTAAAGATTCAAAAAACATTTTGAAGCTTTCTCTGCGACTCGTATGTATGGGAGAGACAAAACCTTCCGACGTGAGCCTCACTCGTAAAACCATTAAATTTTGAAATTTATCTTTGAACCTTTACTATTGCAAATTCCTCAAAAAGTGATCTGTTTCAGTAGCAGATTCATTAAAAGAAACAACAATCTTATCAAGTATACGGTCAAGGTACATAACTGCCAGTACATAAAAGCTTAAATAGCTCAAACTAAAACTTTATACAAATAAATTTTGGTTTATTTTCACATAGAAAGACCCGAATCAATATTATGATTAGAGTTTTAGAAAAAAGGTTGAGCTTGACAGATCGAAAAACACAAAGGTTTTTGAACGCTATAAAATTTTAAGGTGAAAAGTAAAAAAATAAAACCAATCCCTTAAGCACAATAAGAAAAGGCTCCAGAAAGACAATGAATGAAATCGTTCACGCAAAAAGTTTTTTTCATTGAAAAAAATAATGAAATTTCTTTAGCACGGGGACGAAAAGTCGGTTTTTGTTTCGCCTATCACCGTTGGAAACTCTTTATCGAGACAAAAACGAAAAGTATTTCTAGAACCTTAAGAAAGAAAAGTGGAAATTTGAGAATTGAACAAGACGAAAAAACAAGTGTTACAAAACTCGAACTTTTGAAAGACGCGTATTTTGACCCTATTGTTAATTTTCTTTGATAGTTAAAGAAACGTCAAATTGAGAAAAAAATAGCTAGCTCATCAAGCAACAAATGAAATAGCAACAAAAGCCATAACATTGTTGATTTCATTTACTTTCATAAAGACTTCATGGGCTTGATTCAAACAAATAAAAATATCAAGTGACAAAAACGACGTTGCTTGTTTTTGAGCAAGAAAGATAACGCTTAATTTATTGTTCCAACACAAATTGGCTTCCTCAATTTTCAAACTGTAAACACAATCATTATATAAAACATATTTTCAAACTGAACGACTATAGCTGAAGGAATTAGTTCCATGATCACTACCAAGACCTCAAAAAGCCAAAAACTACAAAAAGTACGATAAAAAGTTCATTTTCTCAGATTAATAAAACCTTTCGGAAAGTAGGAAGCACTGATGCCATTAGCATCGCCAATAATTTTTAACAAAGAGGTGAGAAAAAGACTAAGCACAGAAACTAATATCTGACGTGTTAACCTTACAGACCAGATTGTCACATCTGCGTACGTCCGAGATTAGAAGGAATAGGATCTCGGAAGACATGAATGTGTGGTACGGTGGTAGGCCATTCTACAGTACCTTTGCTATTTGCTAAATGCTGTAAAAAAATACTAAGAATGCCTCTAAAATACTTTTCTGAGAATACTCTTATCATTTTTTTGTAAATAAATCTGTTACTCGTCTTTTAGTTGCCACAGTAAGTTTTCCTTGGGCCAGAAAGATACCAAATTTATAAATTTCCGATCTTTTGTTCATATTACCATAGTTTAAAATCGGATTACACTACCACACCAAGCCTCATTTAAAAATGCTTTCGACCAAAGATTTATTTTATTACAAATGTAATTTCAGTGTACATAGAAAGCACGCTTTTTTGTAAGGACTATTTCTCGTTGCAAAATACGTAACGAGTGGCGGGGCCGATCTCCGCGGCTTAGCGCCTGGACTACACAGCTCCGAAGAAACGTCGCAGCGGTGGAAACTGGAGAGCCGTTGGCGTCACTGTGTCAGATTTGACCGACCCGGGATTTGAACCCCAGACCTCCCGTACTGATAGCAATGTCTAAACAACTGAGCCAACCGATTCGGTGTAAACCGCCATAGTTTTCTGTAAGTTAATAACTTGCTTTGACCTTAGGGAAAAACTAGAAGGCGCGTTTCTGAGTTAAGTAATAAGGTTGTAATTGAGAAGTAAAAAATATGAGCTGGATATAACCTGGCGAAAACACAGTAGTTTTAATGTTGTTCGTGTGGTAACATGACCGAGAACAAGGTTTTTCTTGCTCTTAACATTTCCCGAGAAACAGTAGCAAACGCAAAAATGCAGCGCAAATCAATAGTCTGAAAAACTACCTAGTTAAAAAACCATGTTGCAGGTTCCTTGACTGTGACACTAAAAAAGTTACATAAGTAAACAAGACTTTATTTGCTGCACAAGTTTTTAATGGCGAAGTCAAAATTTCAAAGTATGCTGAAACAAGGCAAAATTTTACCAAAGTTATTGTACACTAGGGAAATAGTTTTGACAGCTTGACTCACAGCTTTTGCCAGCGAAACTCAGACACGCCTCTTTGCTTTTTATGGTTCACAATATTAGAATTACATAGTTGGCGCTTCAAAATTTACAACAATATTTATGAATGAGAATACTAGAGCGTTAACTATATTTTTAGGGACACCGAAAACCTTGCAAGCAAGTAAGTTAACCGAGAATAAAATTTCATTTCCATAATTAGGCACCGACGCAACGACGATCCAGCTGTCATCATCGGTAGGCACTAGAATAGACGAAGTTTTCTGGTCTGTAAAATAAGATTTGAAAAAAGTAACCAAAATCACGCTTGATTGACAGGGGTGCAATATGTATTTCGAGCATTGGGCGGATGATTTAGCAAAATTGACCATTTTTGGATATTGGGGGGATGATTTAGCCAAATTGATATTTTTCGATATTGGGGGGATGAAATTGGCTCGTATGGAAAATTTTCCACTTTCATGAAATATATTGGCGGGAATGCTGCCAGATTATTGGGGGGGATACATCCCCTCCATTCCCCCTGGATTTGCACCCATGTTGAATGATTTCCGAAAAACACTGGCAAGTCACGTAACAAATCTTATTCTACAGACCAGAAAACTTCGTCTATTTTAGTAGTTATAGCTTTTTTTATTTCACGCGCCTGATGATGACGGTAGACATTAAGACCAAACCTAAACGAATTCTTAGTCAATGCAGCACTACTACTAATGATGACAGCTGAACTTAACGTTTTTCCTGATGTATAGCAACGATAAAGAAAATTACGTCGTTTTTGCATGTTAAAATTTTGCTCTTGAGTTAGTGAAATTTTTTCGAAACGAACAAGATTTTTGTAAAAAAATAAGTAAGAGTTAATCCAGGAGTTTACTGTCAAGATCAATCATTCATCTACTCTGGGGCTAATGTAGGAAAATTCTACTGTACCTTCCAAGTGTTAAATAAGGCGGACAGAGATTGAAAAAGTGAAATTAAACTGATTTGTAAATGAGCTAAATAATGTTACAACGAGAATTGCGTTCGTGCAACGTTTAGACACGTACATACATCTCCACAACTTACAACAATACTAAAACAAATCTTTCTTAGTTGTAAATAAGTGTCAAAGGTTAAGCGTGTTTGCAAGGAGTAATAACTGTCTATTGTTGAGTTTTACCATGCCGTAAAAAATTTCGGAAAAATGTTATCCGTTTTCATATCGACTAAAAAGTCACGAAAATTGAATTTTTAACTTCCTACAACTTAAAATTAGCACGAATTAGACATCACGAAAATAATCAAGAAAGAGTTCCGCAAAGCAGTTCATAACAATAAGCTAATCAGCAATATAACCAAACGGTACCGCGCAAAACTCGCAGATCGTCGCGACGGATTCGATTCATGGCTGAAGCTGATCGCATTTGACATATTTCGGGGGGGCTGCTGACTCACAAAGCGTAAGCTCACAGCGCAATCTTCTTCACGGTTCTACCTCATTAAAAGCATTACATTCGCTTTTTACCCCAATGCGTGTCATGAGCACATGGAGTTACAACTCCGCAATTCAGCTCTGAGGCACAATAGCTTCAAAAATACGAAAATGCTGCAGTAGTGACCAGTCACTGGCAACACCGTGAAAGATATGATAGAGCTGAGAATCGAAGTCGCGTTGCAGATGACAAGCTCATGCACCAAAAGTGGATAAATAATTCCAATACGTCGAACAGAGCGGAAAGAAAATCATTGTCATAACAGCTACATGTTAAAATTTAGCGTTATTAATAAAACTTGAGGATCTTCCAAAAACACTTAAATGCTAATTAATAAGCAACGGTATACCAACAAAGTAATATTACTAATTTCCGTATTACTAAAATAGGAAATGATGAAAAATTTCACCTTTACAAGAATAGCATACCGCAAGTATGCCATAGCGAGCTTCCTATAAGCGTTACTTTCAATCAAATCGCTAAAAAAGTTTTAAAAGCTCAATATAATACAAGGACTTAATGTCTGCGACTGTTTTACCAATATACCATGCAAACTTTTGCTCCTAATAATATTGGTAAGTACATTGGTAA
This sequence comes from Trididemnum miniatum, assembly GCA_964006365.1. Taxonomy (NCBI): domain Eukaryota; kingdom Metazoa; phylum Chordata; class Ascidiacea; order Aplousobranchia; family Didemnidae; genus Trididemnum; species Trididemnum miniatum. The sequence continues at coordinate 16,952,355 of OZ023249.1, read as the reverse complement.
AACAGTCGCAAACGTATAAAATAGACTACGACTGCAACACCAGTATTATCTTACAACACCTTTGGAAACGAGAAAAAAGGCATATAACAATTACACTTTGTAGTTTTATTTACTAAAAACCCGGATAAAATTCTCTCTGTCAACTTTTTACGTTTGCTTGCTGGCTGAAACCACTCAAATACTAACTCCCTTTTTTATTTTTTCTAGTTTCTAGACAAGGTTTCGAACCCAGTATGCAATTACTTAACGAAGAAAATGTAAAAAACACAGGTTGCTTAAACTACCAAAAGAAATATTTGCAATTTAAGTGATCACTAGCTCCACCGTGCGGCAACATGCATTTCCTACACTTCGCCACTGGTAATAAAATTTAAGTACATAGTGTAAATTGCAGATGCAGCAAATTGGCGTTTTTTATATATTTTTTCAAGCCACATAATAATAGCTTAGATATTTATATCAGCGAAGTACATGCATCATGGAAGAAAAACGTATGAAGACTGATGAATCTTTTCATATTTAGCTAAGGTATCGGTAGGTAAGGTACCTAAGGTACCTGATGAATCTTTTCATATTTAGCTAAGGTATTATATGCACATAAGCTTGCAAAAATATGACATTAAAGAAGCAAACTTTGTTTTCGGCGGTGGTGTCTGCACTGAAACGACTGAAAAATTATGTGTCGAGACATGGTCTTTACGTAATTTTTTCTGCGCCCCCAAAAGTACATGCTATATCGGTACCTTCTCTAAATTTCTAAATTTGCTACTTGCTAAAATCAAACGAACAAACCTAACAAATTGAATGATCGTGACGCATTTTTTTTGCGAAGCAATGAATCTTGGATAGGATTGAACCACGTCAATGCGATCATGGCCATTCTTTAGTCACACTTAAACAACGTAATAACTCACTTCAGCGTGGTCTGAAATTGTTACGTTTAATTTTGAAGTTGAAACTTTTGGGGGTTCCATATTGTTGATGGTTCGCAATTTTCCATTTCATGATTGTCATGGCTAAATCGTCCATATTGAAAACAAGCCTAAAATTAATTACTCATTAATACATCAACATTAAAAGCCAAAAAGTTGTAGTTGGGTCAGCAAGGTTACCAGAATACAATTTATGGATTGGAAATCTTCAAAACGAGTCGGATTCAAGGTAGAAGTCATTACACTTCAAACAGAATTCAGGTGGCTGTGACTTCAAGAATGCTAGCTTGCTTCGCAGTCTCCCTTGCTGCACTGCAGTACAAATAAGTTCACAAGACGATAGATACCTTTTAATATGCATGCACAACTTTTCAACTCAAAGTCTCATTCAGCAAAATGGAATGCAGGGCTCAAGATAGTCCAGGGATACAGCATTAGATTTACAGTAAGAGCCCTGAATACAGATCCCAAGTGGCTGCTGATATAAAGCATACTAACTTGATCTTTTTGACGGCAGAGTTTACTTCCTATTCAATCAGACGCTCGGGGACACCAGACCAGTTTCCATTAACAAAACCCTGCTGCACCGGATTGTTTCTTTGTTTCTGTGCATGACGTTGGTATCACGCTGGTATGACGTCATCAGCAGTCACTTGAAACGTAAAAATTCGAGGTAGTAGAGTAGAGTTACGGGTGGGGAGGTTGGGGATAGGGTTAGCGACCTAACGTTAATGTAACTTCGGGCTAGATGTATACTACGAGCAATTTCAAAAGAAAAAGCCTGCCAGTGCGCTAGACTAGGGGTGGCAAACCTATGGCACGTGTGCCAGATGTGGCACCCTGCAAGTTTTTTTCTGGCACGCCACTTGAAATTTTAAACCTTTTTTACACAATCGCCCCTTTTCGGAAAGTGTGGGCCCAAATTGCCCCACTAAGCCTTCACGTTCGCAAAGCTGCTATTTTTCCCACTGAAAACAGTTGAGGACAGTGCTACTGTTTTCCTGCTTAAATCGGGTGAAGACCGTCCGCAGAGCTACTGTTTTCCTACTGAAATCGAAAAAAGACCCTGTTTTCCTGCTGAAATCAGGTGAAGATCGTCCGCAGAGCTACTGTTTTCCTACTAAAATCGGGTAAAGACCACAAAAAAAAAGGTTTTCACATCCGAAGAGCCAGTGCTGTTTTCCTGCTGAAATCAAACGAAGACCAAAAAAAAAAAAGGTGATTACTTTCTCCACAATTCATTTATTGTAATGGCACGACTTTAGCTTGCTGAACTTTATTTTTATGTTTTGGCACGTTCGCCAAAAAAGGTTCGCCACCCCTGCTCCAGACAATACTTAAAAGAAAGTAGGTTTTAGTGCCGATAGCAAAATACAAAAAAAAAGTCGTAAATAGCCCACATTCCAAGATTAAGTCAAACACAGATTTCCTAAATTAATCACAAAACAATTCTATTGTGCTTTCAGGGGATTTAAGAAGGTTGTCATTACACATATGTATGAGAACACGAGCTGCATTCCTCCGGGGAAGAAAAAAAGCACATCTTTTACAAAATTTTTGAGACTGGTTTATCAGAAGTACAAAGCCTAAGATTTGCAAAAAACACGATATGTAAAATCTAATTGTCAAAGTTTAACATATAACTTTGGTGTGTTGTCAAAGTTCAACTCGTTATATACAATTTTGATGATTACCATCAACTAATTTAATTATTGCTTGTCTATTAGGAAAAAACATATGCAGGTAGCCACCTATACTAATACCACGTCTATAGGCCTATGCCTGTCTACCTGTCATTGACCAAAAACTTTTACTGTTCCGAGTAGTCAAACTATTTTGTCATTACATAAATTGCTTTTCTCAATCAAAACATCAAAATATTGATAATGGCTTACTAGAAAATCATCTGCACTGAGCACGAGTTCAGCAACATAAGCTGTAAGTGAACAGTCCATTGGGGAAAAACATTACTGGTACAGCAGCCATTGTATAAATTAATTATGACCAAGAGCTTATACTAGTCACAGTGCAATATTAATAGCAATCTGTACAGCACGCATTCAACAAACAACAGTGATCAAAATGTATAATCTAAAAACATCAATCAAATATGAAAATTAGGGGCTCTTCATTTTTAAGCTGCTTCATATCACAACAGATGGTTCACTTTAAGGCTGACGGAGATTACCCAAAACATCATGTGCAATGCAGACATGCTCTTACCCTAACCTAATGCATGTTTCAGTGTCTGGGTTATGCGATGATGAAATGGGGAATTCCTGCCTACCGCTTTAAAAGAGCCCCAAATTATTTAGTCTATGCTTGCCAACAGCCTAACCTGCTAACCAGATGATACTTTGTCATTTGCATTGAGCACTAAGATAGCAAATATAATGCAGTATCTACCAGTCTACTACATGCTCATAAACCTATCGCACTGCGCAAGTCTAAATTAAAATTTGAAGAACTAAACATAGAAAAACAAACTTACCAGCATTACAAAGTAGTTGGCTACTGCCATGATACTGTGATGTCAGAATATCAGTTTGGGTTTGTGAATATTGTCTTTTGTTTGAATTGTTGTAATAGGTTTGTGTTGCTGAACACAAAAACAGTGTTGGATATGGGATCAGTGACAACACAGAGCAGCAGTGGCTTTTTTCTTTTGCGAGGCAGTGCAAAGATCAGTAGTCTAAATAATGAGCATAACACTGCAACAGACTTGTTATGAGCAGTAAAACTTCAGCAAATAGCACAACGATGCAGCTTAAATTATTCTTTGCGGCAACAGTACTACACTGCCACACATGTCTTTACCTGATAAAATCATCAGATTACCTAATTAGGTACCAGTAGTCTTCAGACCTGGGTAAAATACTCTCCAAATGCAGAATGTACTTAAATACAAAATAGATTGACTAGGCCATAAAGTATTTAAATACAAATACAAAATACTTTTTGGCAATACTAGTAAATACAAAATACAAATACTGTACTTTAACAATGTGTTTAAATACCGGTACATTTCAAAATACTTTGAAAATACTTTACATTTCAAAATATTTTGGGCCAGAGCTGGCGGCAGAGCAGTCGACTAAGGGGGGCCATGCATTTATCAGGGGGGGCCAAAGTTTGAAATTAAGCACAAAATCCGGTGTCTTCAAAAGGGCAAGCTTGTTAATTGGGGGGGCCAGGCCCCCCTGATTCTGTAGTGATAGCAAAATACGCATGCTTTGCATAGATGCAATACTTTGTACAGTTGCAATGCTTATTTATTCATCGCATAATTATTCAGCTCACGACTACAGCATTTGACTTTAGAGCTAAGGCCTATTTGCTATACAATCTTGCAGTAGATAATTTGTTCTATTGGATGACTTTGTATTGTCCGCTTTAGTTTAATGGTTTGTTTTGATGATTACTATTCACTGCTTTTGCATAGCAGGCAGGAAATACGCTTATACAGGGTGTCCCAAAATAATGTATACACAGTTAAATTAATACCCTTTTTAATCTGTATACATTATTTTGGGACACTATATTTATGGACTCTGAATCTGCCAAAAAAAAAAAATAGTGCAGAGACTTAAGGCAAATGTACTTCCATGTTTGTTCGATGTTGTATCTCAATAAACTGACAAAAACTGTCACACACTTTTGGAGCCAGATCGTGTCCCCTAGGGGCCGGCCCTGTTTCGAGTGGCAGCTTTGTTCAGCGTTATTTGTTATCTATTGCGTGGAACAAATGCATTTAAAATACAAATACTTGTTGTAAAAAGTATTTACTGGTACATACAAATACAATTTAATACATTAAAATAAATGTATATTTAACTACAAATACAAAATACAATGTTTTGTATTTTGAATACAAAATACATTCCAAGTCTGGTAGTCTTAAAATACCTTAGCCCAGTGCCATTTTTTCGTTTCTTTCACAGTTTCATAAAGTTATGCAGCAAATTCAAAGTTCTTGTAGCAATGTTAGCACAGCAGGCTAGATTTGGCATCTCTACTCCAGCTGATCTTCGGCAATTTATCAGTGCTGTTTTTTGAAAAATGTTTGCCTCTCATTTTAAAAATATTGACTGTGTAGAACCAGGGATTCCTGGTAGAACTAGTCGATTTCAACAACCTTGTCAGGGTTGATAGGTAAAGAAAACAAAAAATGCCAAACAGCTAGTCAAATAAGGCCAAACAGCCTAAAAAAAGGCCAAATTTTCCGATTGTTAACAGTTTTGAATTTTTTAAATATCCACATGAATATTGGCATTGAAGCAATGTATAGGCCAAACACCATTTTTTACTGCCAAACCACTTCAAAAAGGTCAAATTTCTGAAATTTGGCCTTGAAAAGGCCAACCTGGCAACTCTGCTTGTGGCAACATGGTTTTCCAACCTGACTATACGCAAATTTAACCACTGTAATTCTGGCAGAATAAACGAGAGAACTTAAACTCTAGCGGTTCCAATCGAGAGAGAAAAAGAAAAAAAAAAAACGCTGCAGCTTTTACGTGAAATAATGTGCTGTTAAATAATGCGATCAGGCCGTTCAGACACAACGAAAAAAATACCGGACAAAAACAACACTATTTGGTTTGTTTGTTGTTTTATAAACACTTCTTAATACATTTTTGAATAAAAAAAAAAAAATGCAAAACACGTTTATGCAAATAATAAATCTAACTGTGATTGTACAATGTCGAGTAAAAAAGCAAACCCAAAAAGAAATCAGTCTAAATCCAAAAAACTACGAAACTTCATAAAAAACATAAATTATTTTTGGCGAAGTGATGCCCAATAAATGAGGTGCAACGGCTGGGCGTGCCAAACATCTATAAAAAATTAAAGCAAAAATCAAGGAAAGTTTCATTCTTGCACTCGACCAAAAAGTTCCATTAAAATGTCGTAGGAAAAAAAATTCAAACAATAATGCGTGAAAACTATATCCTAAAAACATCGAAATCTTTTCTAAAACGTGTAAAACAAACCAAATATTATCCAAAACGTTTCCAACTAAACGAAAAGAAAAACACTTTTTTGCAGAATAAAAATTTTAGAGTTTCAAAAAAATATATTTGCGTTTCAATATGAAACTCATTCAAAAAAAAAAAAACCAAACAAGGCTAAAAAACACCCAAGTAAAATGAACACTTTTGTGACGTTTTGGCACAGCGTTTGATCAAACACGAGCAAAAACTGGAAATCTCGGGGGCCAGCAAAAACGTCTGATCTCGTCAAAACGCACTGCAAACTTTTGGCGATTGAGCTGTTTTCCGACGCAAGATTATCATGTTGCACACATGTTTTGTACACTACATGAAATTTCCCATTCGGTGAATATTGTCAAGTTGATGGCATTTCATGCCTTCCACCAGCAGAATTGCGACGAAGTTGGAGTAAAACTGCAGTTTTTCAGTTTTGGCAAAAAGTTGATTTTTGACAAAACTGGTGTGCAAACATTGCGATATTTGAACATTTAGCGTTTCGATATCACAATTTTCAAAGCATGGGACATGAAGCCAAATATATTCCTAAACGTATGCACATGGTGAGATTAAGCACTTTTTTGTTGATATCATTTGACGCGGGTTCAAAAATGAGTGAAATTTGAAAAATCGTTTGATCACGTCAAAACGTCATTTTGCTGACAACGCTGTGCAAACTCTGGGCAAATGCACTGCTTTGCGTTTCGATATCGGACTGGTTCAAATATGATTATGAAACGATATGAAACGCTGAACAGCATACACCCGGTTAGATTGAGCACTTTTGTGACGTTTTGGCACAGCGTTTGATCAAACACGAGCAAAAACTGGAAATCTCGGGGGCCAGCAAAAACGTCTGATCTCGTCAAAACGCACTGCAAACTTTTGGCGATTGAGCTGCTTTCCGACGCAAGATTATCATGTTGCACACATGTTTTGTACACTACATGAAATTTCCTATTAGGTGGGTATTGTCAAGTTGATGGCATTTTATGCCTTCTACCAGCAGAATTGCGACGAAGTTGGAGTAAAACTGCAGTTTTTCAGTTTTGGCAAAAAGTTGATTTTTGACAAAACTGGTGTGTAAACATTGCGTTATTTGAACATTCAGCGTTTCGATATCACAATTTTCAAAGCATGAGACATGAAGCTAATTAAATTTCTAAACGTCTCCACATGGTGAGATTGAGCACTTTTTTGTTGATATCATTTGACGCGAGTTCAAAAATGAGTGAAATTAAAAATATCGTTTGATCACGTCAAAACGTCATTTTGCTGAAAACGCTGTACAAACTCTGGGCAAATGCACTGCTTTGCGTTTCGATATCGGACTGGTTCAAATATGATTATGAAACGATATGAAACGCTGAACAGCATACACCCGGTTAGATTGAGCACTTTTGTGACGTTTTGGCACAGCGTTTGATCAAACACGAGCAAAAACTGGAAATCTCGGGGGCCAGCAAAAACGTCTGATCTCGTCAAAACGCACTGCAAACTTTTGGCGATTGAGCTGCTTTCCGACGCAAGATTATCATGTTGCACACATGTTTTGTACACTACATGAAATTTCCCATTCGGTGAATATTGTCAAGTTGATGGCATTTTACGCCTATTACCAGCAGAATTGCGACGAAGTTGGAGTAAATCTGCAGTTTTTCAGTTTTGGCAAAAAGTTGATATTTGACAAAACTGGTGTGCAAACATTGCGATATTTGAACATTTAGCGTTTCGATATCACAATTTTCAAAGCATGGGACATGAAGCCAAATATATTCCTAAACGTATGCACATGGTGAGATTAAGCACGTTTTTGTTGATATCATTTGACGCGAGTTCGAAAATGAGTGAAATTTGAAAAATCGTTTGATCACGTCAAAACGTCATTTTGCTGACAACGCTGTGCAAACTCTGGGCAAATGCACTGCTTTGCGTTTCGATATCGGACTGGTTCAAATATGATTATGAAACGATATGAAACGCTGAACAGCATACACCCGGTTAGATTGAGCACTTTTGTGACGTTTTGGCACAGCGTTTGATCAAACACGAGCAAAAACTGGAAATCTCGGGGGCCAGCAAAAACGTCTGATCTCGTCAAAACGCACTGCAAACTTTTGGCGATTGAGCTGCTTTCCGACGCAAGATTATCATGTTGCACACATGTTTTGTACACTACATGAAATTTCTTATTAGGTGGGTATTGTCAAGTTGATGGCATTTTATGCCTTCCACCAGCAGAATTGCGACGAAGTTGGGGTAAAACTGCAGTTTTTCAGTTTTGGCAAAAAGTTGATATTTGACAAAACTGGTGTGTAAACATTGCGTTATTTGAACATTTAGCGTTTCGATATCACAATTTTCAAAGCATGAGACATGAAGCTAATTAAATTCCTAAACGTCTCCACATGGTGAGATTGAGCACTTTTTTGTTGTTATCATTCGACGCGGGTTCGAAAATGAGTGAAATTTGAAAAATCGTTTGATCACCTCAAAACGTCATTTTGCTAAAAACGCTGTACAAACTCTAGGCAAATGCACTGCTTTGCGTTTCGATATCGGACTGGTTCAAATATGATTATGAAACGATATGAAACGCTGAACAGCATACACCCGGTTAGATTGAGCACTTTTGTGACGTTTTGGTACAGCATTTGATCAAACACGAGCAAAAACTGGAAATCTCGGGGGCCAGCAAAAACGTCTGATCTCGTCAAAACGCACTGCAAACTTTTGGCGATTGAGCTGCTTTCCGACGCAAGATTATCATGTTGCACACATGTTTTGTACAGTACATGAAATTTCCTATTAGGTGGGTATTGTCAAGTTGATGGCATTTTATGCCTTCCACCAGTAGAATTGCGACGAAGTTGGGGTAAAACTGCAGTTTTTCAGTTTTGGCAAAAAGTTGATATTTGACAAAACTGGTGTGTAAACATTGCGTTATTTGAACATTTTGCGTTTCGATATCACGATTTTCAAAGCATGGGACATGAAGCTAATTAAATTCCAAAACGTCTCCACATGGTGAGATTGAGCACTTTTTTGTTGATATCATTTGACGCGAGTTCAAAAATGAGTGAAATTAAAAATATCGTTTGATCACGTCAAAACGTCATTTTGCTAAAAACGCTGTGCAAACTCTAGGCAAATGCACTGCTTTGCGTTTCGATATCGGACTGGTTCAAATATGATTATGAAACGATATGAAACGCTGAATAGCATACACCCGGTTAGATTGAGCACTTTTGTGACGTTTTGGCACAGCGTTTGATCAAACACGAGCAAAAACTGGAGATTTCGGGGGCCAGCAAAAACGTCTGATCTCGTCAAAACGCACTGCAAACTTTTGGCGATTGAGCTGCTTTCCGACGCAAGATTATCATGTTGCACACATGTTTTATACACTACATGAAATTTCCTATTCGGTGAGTATTG